>OX276456.1:30707963-31957963 GCA_946251905.1 Cryptocephalus moraei
TACATATTGATGGGTATTTAAAACTTTTAGGATTTTAACATCTTTAGATTAATTACAGTTGCTACAAAAATATCACAAGATTATGAAATTCTAAAGAATTCGTTCAGAATTATAGGAAATTTTAAAATTTATCAAGTGAATCAGGATCATAAAGAAATTCTTTATCATATTTTCATCCCTTTAAAAAATTGTTAGGGGTAGAAAATCCAAATCTTTAATGATCAGTCTAAAATTTCAATGAAAAAAAATTTGGTTTTCTTTTGATGAGCTCTTTAAAACGAATTAATTATGAGAAATATTGTAGGATTTTGTAGCTTCTTAAGAATTTATAAGTTTCAAGAAAAAATTCTTAATTAATTATAAGTAGGTACTTCAACAAGATGCCTAATTTTCTTTGATTCCAGGGCCCTCTCACGCTTATCTGTTAACTTTACTTTTTGTTAACTTTCAGAATTAATTTGGAAAGTTACAAACATTTCTAAGGATTCTTAGACATTTCGGGTTCTTTCAATAATCCTTCAAAAAAATATTTGAGAATCTTAAAAGGTCTCTTAGGATTCTACCAACTTTGAGAAAAACCAAAACAAATAATTAAGGATATTATTTCGATAAATATTGATGGGTCTTTAAATCCTTCAGGATATTAACGTCTTTAGATTAATTACAGTTGCTACAAAAATGTCATATTATGAAATTCTAAAGAATTTTTTCAGAATTATGGCAAATTTAAAATTTCTCAAGTGAATCGGTGTCCTTAAGAAATTCTTTAACATATTTTCTTGCTACAAAAATGTCACAAGATGATGAAATTCTGAAGAATTCGTTCAGAATTATAGAAAATTTTAAAATTTCTCAAGTGAGTCAGGGTCCTAAAGAAATTCTTTAACATATTTTCATCCCTTTAAAAAATTTTTAGGGGTATGAAATCCAGTATATTAATGATCAGTATAAAAGTTCAAGGAAAAAAATGTGGTTTTCTTTTGATGACCTCTTTAAAAAGAATTAATTACGAGAAATATAGGATTTTTTAATTTCTTAAGAATTTATAAGTTTCAAGAAAAAGTTCTGAATTAATCATAAGTACTTCAAAAAGATGCCTAAATTTCTTTAACTCCAGTGCCTTCTCAAGCTTAACTGTTAACTTAACATTAATAAAACTTAACTTATCAAACTTAACATTAAGTTAAACATTAACTTGATAATAAGGCTTATATGACTACCTTAGAAATTCAGGAGTATTTTCAGGAATCCTGAATGGAATATTCAAAGATTTGGGAGACCGTCTAATATCCGTTGGTATTCCAGAAACTTTTTGAATTATGAATAGTCAAAAAAAAATAAAATTTAGAGAATTTCTGGGGTAATTATAGCAACTTTCTAAAGTAATGAATGTATAATATAGCTTGCACCCCTTCTGCATTTCACAGCACTTTAGAACATTTTGTGAATGTATTTTGTTAACTTTTAGAATTAGTTTGAAAAGTCATAAACATTTCTAAGGATTCTAAGACATTTCGGGTTCATTCAAAAATCCTTCCAAAAATATTTGAAAATCTTAAAATATCCCGATTATGATTCTACCAACTTTTAGAAAAACCGCAACACAAATAATTATTTTACTACGATAAATATTTATATGTCATGAAATCCTTCAGGATTTGGTACGTTTTGAAGATACTTCTTTAGATTAATTACAATTGCTACAAAAATGTCACAAGATTATGAAATTCTAGTGAATTCCTTCGGAATTTTAGACAATTTTAAAATTTCTCAAGTGAATCCTTATGAAATTTTTAACATAATTTGATCCCTTTAAAAAATATTTAGGTGTAGTCAAATAATTTCAAGTTCAATTACGAATCTTTTTAGAAATATTACATAAATTAACAAACAAAACCAGAAATCTTAGATTTGCTTGACTATTTTCGGGAAACCACTTTTGACAGAATATTGATAAACTTAGAAAGAAAGTTAGGTATGTTTAAGTTGGAAAACCTGAAATATATAAAACGTTAAATTCCCATGTTAAATCATTCCTCTTCATTTATGTGTCTTTATTTATCGTCTTTTCATTATTCAGTTTTAAGGTGGCTGTAAAACCTTATATTATTGGACATTTCCGTCTGGACACTCCTGAGAGCGATTTTCTTTTATAATGGTAACGTGAAACTACAAGGCTTATATTGGGCTCTGATATTACATCAACTAAAATTTCTACGTTCCTGGATGGTTTAATAGTGAATCATTTCGTAGGTATTACTCGTGCGAGGCCTTATCTAAAATCCGAACGGAAAAGAAGAAGGATGAAGATCCTTACTACCACCCACCTCCCACGTTTCCCGTCGTCGCTCCGGCTAGAACCGCACTAAAAAGAATTAATTTCCACTCGATGTTCGAGCGAAATTATATTTTAAGGAATTACGTATTTCAGTGGATTTTAATCCTCGATCGTGCTGTAAAACGGACGACCCTTTCCCCGGGTACGTAATCTGCCGGAAACACAGCTCCAGCTCGTGATATACCATTCGAATCCTGCCATTAAAAGGATTATTGAACTCTAACGTCGGATTCGTTTCCAAGGTCTTTTTTCTTGGCTCGCAGCTAATGGTCGTATCGGGTAACACATCCTGCTGGGGAATCGCTTTTCAGGGGGGTTGGGAAGAAGGAAGTGGTCGAGTGGCGCGTGCAATCTGTTGGTGGCCCCGTAGGATCCTTGACACCGCAAGGAAGCGGTAAATGCACGTGCCTTTATAAATAACCCCGGAGCACACTAATCGACTCACGGTATTATCTCGAATCTCGCAGGAGTGAGCTAATAAATTTTTTAACACACACACACACAAACGCGTTTAGTACGTCTAACGTATGCAACATTTATGTTTATGCGACATTAATTCGTAAAGTAAGTGTATCATTCGTAATATCATGCATTATTGAATACATTCCCATCAATCTTTCCATTATAGATTTCATTTCATTTCATTTATAGATTCGTCTTGGACTTGGAAGTTGCACATGTTGAGCACACTGTCAAAAGACTTAGGTACCTGTTATATGTCTTTACCAAGCTAAGTGGAATATTAAATAAATCTCATTTAATAGCCATTCATTATGCTTTATTCCATAGCATCGCTACATATGTTATAATAGCATTGGGAGTTGCATATGAAACACATGTAAGTGAATTAATTAAATTTCAAAAAACATTGGCAGAATAATCTTTAATGTATCAAATTTAACTAAACCATTAAATAAAACATCATCTTTTTTCCTTGAAATAAGTGCAACACTCGGAAATCCTTATATAGAATAATAACAGTAGGTAATACAAGATAGTATCAATTTACCTAAAATTAGTAAAAAAATTGGCAGAAAATATCACGGTTTTTATTACGTAAAATATTTAACAAAGTACCAAGTATATTAAAATTAATGAAAACAAATATCAAAGTAATTAGAAACAAGCTAAAAGATTTGATGAAAAATTTTTGACTTATTGTAAAGTTCAGGTAAAAAGAGATTATTTAAAACATTAAAAATCAGCTAAAGTTTGGATTTCCATGTACAAAACCAGTGATGCAATCTGCGGCTAAAACGCCAAATACAAAATTTTCGTTAATCCCATCTTATTACTTTCTCATATGAGGTACTCATATATGAGAGAGTATTGTAATCGGGTCGATTTTTCGAAATTGAGTTATTAGCATTTCTGTACGTTTTGAGGTCCCCTGAGTCCAAAAAACAAGTTTTTGGAAAACCGTCTGTATGTATGTGTGTATGTGTGTATGTGTGTATGTGTGTCTGTGGTAGGATTTTCTCAAAAACCAAAAATCGCAAACGGTAAAAACTTGGTACTTAGACATTGTACCATACCAGGACGTGAAAATAAGCTTTTCATTAAAATCGGCCAAGATAAAAGGGTTGTTTACTCTTGTCATTTTTCTGTTTTTTTAATTTTTCTCGAAATTCGCTACAAGAATTTTTTTGAAACTTTGAATATTTATTGTACGATTAAATAGGTATAAAAAAGTTTTCTAACAATTTTGGCTAAATCTTCTGTGAAGGGCACTTTATACTTGTCAATTTTCGGTTTTTTCAATTTTTTTCGAAATCCACTCACTAATTGTTTTTTGAAATTTGAATATTGATTCTACTATTGAATATGTATAATAAAGTTTTCTAACGTTTTTGGCTAAATCTTCTGTGAAGGATACTTTATACTTGTCGATTTTTTGTTTTTTGTATTATTCTCGGAATTCGTTCCAAGAATTCTTTTTAAATTTTGAAAATTTATTGTGCAATTAAATATGTATATAAAGGTTTGTAACGTTTTCGGCTAAATTTTCTGTGAAGAGCACTTTATACTTGTGGTTTTTCGGTTTTTGAATATTTGTCAAAATTTGCTACAAGAATTTATTTTAAATTTAGAATACATATTCTACCATTGAATTAGTATGAAATAAACTTTTCTATCGGTTTTTGCAAAATCTTCTTTGATAGGCACTTTGTATCATTCTTCAATTTTTTGAATTTTTCCCGAAATTTGCTCCAAGAATTTTTATAAAATTTTGAGTACCTATTCTACATTAGATATAATATATATAAAAGTTTTGTAACGTTTTTGGCTAAATCTACTGTGAGGAGTACTTTATAGGTACTTGTAGTTTTCGGTTTGTTGCTTAAATTAACCCCTATATATGAGAAAGTACTCTGATGAATATATCACGATTTTTCTGAAAATAATAACATATCAATGATAGTATTTAGTCCCCCCAAGCAAGTATGTAGGGAATTCTATTACATAAATTTAAAGCAAATTTTCTTTAATGTAAATTAAAGTGTCTGTCGTATGTACGTCTGTGGTAAGTTTTTCTCAGAAATTGGAAACCACATTTGGTTCCAATTTTGAATTTAGACTTTGTGCTGTACCAGAAAAATTGGCTCAAAGTTTTTTTAAACTTTTAATATCTGTTCCATTGTCGAATATACACAATCAATTCTTATAATATTTTTAATTATATATCTTTTCTAAAAGGGACTTGCGCTTGTTGTTATCCGATTTTGGAAATTGTCTCAGAGTCCAGTGCCATTTTAATTTAAATTTTGAAAACTGATTCTATAATCGAATATGTACAAGAGAATTTAACAATATTTGTGGCTCTATATTGCACTTTATCCGCTTCCATTTTTCTGTTTTAGGAAATTCTCTCAAAATCCGTTTCAATACCATTTAATAATTTTAAATATTAATTACACTATGGAATGTGTACAATAAAGTTCAATAACATTTTTGGCTAAATCGTTTTTGAAGGGCGCTCTACTCTGGTCGTTTTTAGTTTTTCAAAATTTCTTGGAAGTTCGCATTAAAAGTGTTTTTAAATTTCGAATATGTGTTCTACTATTGAAAATTTAGGAAAAAATGTATCCTATTGTCGCGATGCGGCACCAATTAGCGAAAATAGGTCGCCATCTAAGCTTATTCAGCACCGAGGCGACCTTAAACCGAAGGACGATACGACTCTCGGACAGGTACGACATCACGTTCGTAAACATCCCGCTTGTATTTATACAGCTCGATCATAACGATCAGGGAGTCAGTCATTCCCTAGTATCACGTCACGCTGCCCGTGTGAGAGCCCGTCCTTTCGGCATGCCGCTAATTGGAGGAGCCTCGCGCCTGCTGCCCTTCGTCATCCGACAGTAAGCAACCACCTCCCTTTGCCCTTTTTCTCACTTCTTGCCAATTGCTCATTTGCCTCAACTTTGTTTAATGATGTTCTCTCCCCTATATTTAATGCTCCAATAAATATTGTCTGTTTCACCATGTCTTCTTTTTAGTCTCTACCGAGCTACACCCCCAACCCGAGCACCCCCTTTGGACCCTAGGTCCTCAGGTGTGTGACACTATATACACATCGCCATCTTTTCAATAATGTTAGATTAGTAATTTATTGTTACATAGCTTAGCTTACGCGCTACATTGCCTTGTTTATCCCCCATAGTAATGGAAATGTAATAATTTAACTGTAGAACTGCCATTAACTGCCATTTATTCTAAAAGAATGCGTTCTTTTCAAGGTATAATAAAGGGTTTTCATATTTATTATATTTATCTTTTCATAACAAAAATAATTGAAATCATGTAACGATTCCACGTTGGAAACCTTAAACAGTCATAATATATAATATATAATTACGTATATATATCTGATATTTCTATATTTCTAATATACATTTTTTCATATGCAACTACTATTGAGAAGATTTGCTAAGAAATAGTATATGTTGAAAATCTAATGAACTTTCAATTTTGTTATCAATTTTATTTCAAGAAGACACTAAAAAAATTTTTTTGCAACTACTTGGACAATATGTGAGTTGAAAAAACTAGGCTCGCTCCCTATTTGTGTACCCACAACCAATAAATTTTTTGGATTTTTTTTAATTACACCAAAATCCTCTTTACTCCACGAGTGACTCATCGCCACAACAAGTTGCGAGTGGCACACGCAAAACTCATAAAATCACATTCCTAATTCGAGCGATTCGCTGCTTTACCAAATTTTCAACGTAAAGAGAGAGACAACATTGGTCGAAACCCGTAGAATGGCAATATGGAGAAAGTTGATAGCAAATGGAACACGTGTTCGGGAAACAGTGTTGGCGCCCGGCAAAATTCGCGCTAATTAGTACACGTGTGATATTCGTCTTTAGGATCATTAACAATCCATTTTGAAGCGTAAATAACAAAAAGATTTAGGTAGATTTTATAAATATTCGGGATTGAAATTGTGGGTATTCGTCTTGTAGGCTAGACGAGAACCACTTTGGGTTTTATTTTTCATTAAGCAATATTTCTCCCAGTCATCTGATTTCTGTAATAGCGCTATAATTATTTCAATATTATAGTTACAAAAATAGAAATCTAGATAACATTGTTTCATTCCATTCAATGATATTACTACGATTATTTATATTTCGAAGACAAAATGAGACATACACGCCCCTATTTCTACTTTCCTCTCACTTCTTCATCCCGCGGAGGTCTATGGAATTCTAGGAATTTACTCCAGAATGAATCGACAGTCGGGTAGTGGTATCAGAAAAATAATATGGCCTTATTTATTTTGGGGTATATTACCACCTTGATCAGTCACAATATCTAGCTAGCATTTTATCTCCCTTGCTTAAATATTTGAGATAAAATGACAATATTCCGGAATATCATCGAATCCTTCTTTCCTGAAAAGGCTCCTCGACTCTCAGAACTAGCTACCTGTCGTCCGACAGATTTATATTGGCGCGAGTTTCCCGTTACACTATTATTACTTGACAGGAAATTCTGTATTTTCAATAAACAAATCGCTCAGTTTGCTTTAAGTGGAAAGGCACTTTACATGTAGAGAAAAATAGTTCTACCAAATATAGATAGATGATAATGGATAGGTATTTGTTACTATTTGGACGTTTAACATAAACTTATTCTCTTGGATCTCGTGTGCTAGTGGCTCCATAACACCATTCTGTGCAGTAATAGACGGAAAGTGAAGGGTGATTAATGGAACTATCCTTATGAAGGATGTTTCAATGCGAACCATGTTTGTCTTACGTGTCATTATTTTCTAACTTTCGCTTCGTCGTTTGACAGTTAAGTAAGGTCGAATTAAACTCGTTTCTCAAAATATTTCAGGCGCTTTGCAGGGACGAATCGTGCAATTTCAACGGACCAAGCAATCCCACTCACGTGTTGTGGGACAGCATGGGAAGACTAAATGGACGAACGGTGTTATTGGCGTAACGGTTTTATGTAAATGTAAAATTAAAAGAGTGCCCGTACGCGTTTGGCGCAGGTAGTTTCGATATATCGTCACTTTGTGGGGGGGTATCGAGGATTTATGCATGTCCGATTCGAGCGTCCCGTTAAACAGCGAAATTCGAATGTAAATATTTTTCGGGGCGCATTTAACGCCATTTCGCCGTTCCGTCCATTACGTCGTCCTCGCATTTTCACGAGGACATGATGTCCGCATGCAAATTCATCCGGAGGACGTGGCGGCCGCTCCGCTGGCGCTGTGGAAATTTTTCCATTCGCCATTCTCTCGCCTGTAAAACACAACGGAATCGCCGGCCGCCAACGGAACGCCAGTTATGACATAACGTTTTGTATGCAGGCAGTTGTTGCACGTCGAAAAATAAAAGCTAATTCATCGTAAAACCCGTCCACCCGTCCGAATTACTTTTCGCAAATAGCCAAATTCCCGCAGAATTTACGACGCGGCTGTTATTGCTAGTCGCATTCACCGGACGCGCCCTCTACGGCGGAACGTTTCCGCTGCGGTAAGATAGCGGATATAAATATTTTTAAATCTCCAGAATTATTTGCCGATCCCGCTCCTATCTCCCGAAGGAGTGCGACAGATGAAAAACGAAACACCTCCGTGAAATTGTCACGATGATAAATCCTCATTTGATTATTCGATGTTTATATCGTTTATTTCAAAAAAGGGGTTTTCCGAATCTTATCTCCCTCTCAATGTCTCGCAGCGAGCTGGAAATAAAGGATCGCGCCGCCTCGTAATAAATGGCCCCAGATAATACTTTGCTTTCAGTTTTTCACAGCAAAGTTTTTCACAAAAGCCTCGCAGAAAGACAGAGAGAGGTCTCGGCTCCAATGAATTCAGAGATAGCCTGAAATGTTTCAATAACGCTAAACTTGAAACATTCAAGACGCACTACTCATTTCCACTGTTGGTTCCATTATCTCCCTTAGTTAATAAGTTTTACGAGAACGGTGTTGAAGTGACGGGGCGAGTTACTTTGAGCGAGGCAAAAATCTATTGTTACGTTAATCACGCTCAAGTTTCCTGAAAAGTAAAAAATTACCGACTTTAGAGAAGATCCCGCTATAGGGGATATTATTTTTATTTATTAATAACACTCTTATATGCAATTCTTACAAAATTTTTGAGTACATAACACAGTTCATTGGTAGGAATATAGTATTTTTACACAAGACGTTTTAATATCATATACCTACTTAACTAAGCAGATGTATGCTTAACTAAAAATATACATATAAAATTATTTCAGCCAATGTTGTAATTTTGAAGTCGTACCCTCAGTATAATATACGAATTTTCCTCTTTTTTTGTCCAGAATTTCTGTACGTAAGTTACAAAAAATATAGAGTTACAGAAGTTTTCGATTAAGGCTGTATTTTTGAAGTGAACTTCTTTGCGCACGTTGTATACATTGGGATGGGGTTTTGGTCGAAAAACCGCGTCACGCGTGATAAGCAGAAAGCGGTGTTGCCAAGATGCGCGTAAAGTGTACCTCTTCGTTTCCGTGCGCTAACAGCGGACACGTCGCAACACCGGAGAGCGCACAGCTCGGCGAATCGTGACGTACCGGGTGGACGGCCGGGGGGGGGGGGGGCAGTCCGTTCATGACAGACGCGGTAGACGTATTGCGGCGTGTAATCCGTGTCATCAACTATTAATTAATGGCGTTGTCTTTTGAGCGCTTCGATTCTTTCAGTCGAACCTATTTAACAATGGTTTGCACGGGAAAAATTCTGCGTTAATAAATATGTATTATTATATATGTTGATTAATAACAAAATCTTTTTATGCATATAAAAAATTGCACTGTATTTAATTAAATAACAAAAAAGTAGTGCTTCCAATTTAATTTATTATCGTTGTTAACTTAAACCGCACATAACTAAAATAGTGTTAATAATTTTAGTTATTATTAATAATTATTAGCGTTAAATTTATTGTTAATAAGTGTTTAATTAGTTGTTCAAATTACGTGAAATGATTATAGATAGTGAGTTCTGACGTACTTTATAAGTGTACAAAAGATGGGCTCGATCGATCTAGTAGTTTTTGCAACATTCTATTTGTTTTTCCCGTTTTTTGAAAAAAATCAACATTTTCTAAGTCTAAGTCCTGTCCAGTCGGTTTTTCTAAATAGATCTTAACAAACTTGGGCTCATTCTCTTCGTAAAGACTTATGTTAACATTCTATGGAAAAAAAAATTTTTTTATTGTTTACTTATAAAAAAGGCTTAACAAATATTATAGGTTTTTTAGCTTATAAACATTTACAATAACTTGGTTGGTTTTTGTTCAAACTTATTCAGATAACTTTATAAATAATAGTCGGCAATACCGCTAACGTCCAGCTGTGTGCTGCCGCCGTCGCCGCCGACGGAGTGGAAGGGAGATAGATGCGTCATCTCACTCCCGCATGGCTCACATGGGGTGTATGGCGCGCGGTCTCTCTTTCACTCGGACGCTGTAGTGGAGGAGAGATTGATGCGTCGCAAGGCAAACGCTTAGGTCGACCTCTGTCTATTGTTCTCGCTCCCGCTCTCCCTCGCACGCATGGGTCTGGCGTAACGTTACAATGTTTTCTGGGACGTGTAGGTAGCCCACACACCGATTTATAAGACGTATATCACGTCAAAAATGCATAAAAATGTAAAGCCCTTAAGCGCTGTAGTAATATTTTAGGTTCTGTGCGATATATATTAGAAGCTGCAGAACTTTACCTATTTGTTATATTTTTCTTCGATTTTATAATCTTTTGTATACTTAGTATGAAGTATTTACTACTCTCCTCAGTCGATAATACCACTGTTTTCACAAGTAGATGGTTGTCGGATATACCAGTGAACAATATTGCAAGTTTAGTTTAATTACTTGATCAAGAAGAGCACTCCTGCATCGGTAGATTTTCTGGGAGTGGTTACAGAAGTATCTAGCTTATGACTTCTTTAAAATGTTTCTAACTGAAACCTAATCAAGCACTCACTATTAACACAGTTGACACTATTGACAAGAGTCAGCGTCAGAAAATATGTCTTGTGAGGCCGCTAGTTGGCAGCAAGCAGCATAATGTTTGATGATGTTATTACTTCCTAAAAAAAATAAGAGCGCTGTTAAGAGCATCCAAGACGCTGATTTTCTATTTGTTTTTTCCATTCCCATTTTCGACTTGTCTATTGCCAAAAGGTCTTGGAGGTAACTGAGTTCTGAAAAATGTCTTGCATTTATTCCTATTTTATAAAGGCCCTTCAATACGTCCATGAATTTCAAAAAGTGTCCTAATAGCTATAGAGAACTTATGGAAATATCTTGGACTATTAGTGCCATGAAATATTGAAAATAATCGTGATTTCAATTGTCATCACGCGATCACAATAATATATTTATAATTTATAATTTTCAGAAAATTGTATTAAGAAACATTTGGAAATGTTTTCAACTAATCATATTTCTAACTGTTGACGCTAACGTCCACATTACTTAAGGAAATATTTAGGTTAAGAAATTTGATTTATGTGTGATTTAATTAGGGAACTTTCTAACTAAAAAAAAAAAACAGTCAATTTACGAAACAAGTTTGATTAGCAAATCAGGAATAACATTGAACGAATGTGATAAGGTGAATATTGTATGACTCAAGTAAGAGTTGTTGGCGTAGGGATAATAATGTATATCTATATACATGATCCTGAACTGGCTTTGGTAATGTCAGTT
Source organism: Cryptocephalus moraei (assembly GCA_946251905.1). Classification (NCBI taxonomy): domain Eukaryota; kingdom Metazoa; phylum Arthropoda; class Insecta; order Coleoptera; family Chrysomelidae; genus Cryptocephalus; species Cryptocephalus moraei. The sequence continues at coordinate 30,719,513 of OX276456.1, forward strand.
ATATTACGAGATGACGTTCTAAGAGAACATTAAACTATATAGTAATGTATATTTAGTATTATCTAAATAGTTGAAATTATATAAAAAACTTCCAAATTATGGCAATAAATCAGTATACCTAGTTTGCTCACTAAACTAAGGTGTCGAGTTTGGTCTTGATCTAAATCCTCTTTGATATTTAACCGATGTGTAAGACTGCACAAAGGGAGACACGTACTTCACCTTAACTAGGTACAAGTTCCCAAGATCCCTCCTGATAGTTTACTGCGGAGATCACGTCACGTCCTGTCTCCACCCTTCAAGAAACCACATCTAGGATCTGCACGATACGCCCTTAGATCCACGCGGGAGATTACGACACGACCTGTCTCCATTCCACCAGACCATCTACAGCCATACAACCTGTAGATAAGACTCAGCACTGTATCCAGTCAACGAAGCTACGATAACTCCAAGGTTCTACATACAGTCTAGCTGTATACTTTGTCCAGTGAGAGTTGGAACGGTAAAAAAAAACACTTAATGGCTTTATAAGTGGTGAAAAGCCATGCCGCCCGGTCGTCCATGGGCGTATCATTACGGAAAATAACTCTAACAATGAATTTAATTCCAAATCGCAAAAAAAAATGGCACACACATTCACACACCACTGCTTTCTCGAGTATAAGTGCCGAAGAAGACATAACAAGGGAAGCACACGTGGTCGCTGTGTTATGGTCCAGTGGATCATCCACTATCCGTAGAGTCTCGCGTACTTCTTCGTACACGATTTCACTGATCGACTGTACACCTGCACCTTAGAAGAAGAAGAAGATACAAACGAAGTGCCGCAGTCGTAAAAAAAAATTGCGGTCCAATTGACCCTCTAGTTCTTTATCAGTACATATCCATACATTCACATATATGATTTCACTTGGGCAACTGAACACCTGCATTTAAAAAATACCAGGGCGTTTCTGAGTAAGCAAAAAGATAAGTCCCATGGTTTTGTATAGAGACAACGGGCTCTTTTCGAATGACCTCGGTAAATTCAGATTTTATTGAGTGTTCCAATTGCTGTTGTTTAGAGTATACCACCTTCGTTCACTTAGAAAATTCTCGAACTTCCGCGACATGATTTTTAAGTACCTGGGTTCTGAAAATCTTGAACGTTGCAGTCTCGATGCCTCTCTGTTTCTTCTTCTTAAAGCTAGTTATATTTGTAAAAAATTCAAAAACTTGGTAGTTCTCATCATGTAATTGGCACTGAATGCGTTTAAAAATATTGTTCCTACTGGTCGTTTCACTATTTTTCCGTATTTTTAATAACACGTTGCCCTTTTCGAGCGAGTCTAAATGTAACTGTCTAGGACCCCTCGCGATAGTCACATTTATGATTTTTTGATTCTCCTGACATCGGAATCGTGCAATTTCAACTCGATAGATAACAAATTAACGTTCGTCATCAGCAGACTTTTATTGCAGTCATGGCGGACTACATTTATCACTAAATTGTCATCAACAGACAGTTTAATTTGTAGGTAGTCAACCGATATGGGAAGTAATAACAAAAGCTTTTCGAATATAGTTTTTCATCGACTACACAATCGAGGACGTTGGGAAAAAAATCCGCCAGGAAATCCAATTTGGCGGCATACACGAACTTTTGCAAACAATATCGTCGTAATCGCCTCCCGCGGTTTTATTGTCGCCATGAACGTTTAAGCCTGGAAAACTAGTCAATTCTAGGTTATTTATATGACAGTATCCAGTGCGCCCAGGCCGAAACTCGAATTTATTTCAGGGGAACGGTCAGATAAAGGTTAAACGAAAATGACTAGTTGTTGATAAATTTTTAATCCAATTACGAGGTTTTATTCTATCAAATGCGATTTCAATTTAAATTATAATTTGTCCCGAAAATACGACGAGGTGGTAATTTGAGGGTTTCGTTACGGTCGGAGAGATTTCGGATTTGATGAAAAATTTCGGGTGCCCCGAATGCATTGTTTCGGCTGAATTTATTCAATTTGCGAAAGCAATTATTGACGGGCGGACAAGGGCGACGATCGAAAAAATTTGCAACGGGGAAAATTTATTTCAAACGATTCCAAGGCGGAATTTGTTGTTCGCCGAACAAATTTTTGAAATATTTTCGAATGGTAAATGGGACAGTTAAAACTATATATATAAAATACAAATTTACAGAGAAGCAGCCTTGGGCTAGGTTAATAAAACACTTTACTTATTCTTAAGAGAGCATTCGACTGTATTTTAAAGTGGTGACAGAAAATATTGGAATCCAGCTACAAAAAAACTATAGTCTATACTGACAGATTGACATTGGACAAGTGATTTTTGTATTTTTTTGTTAACTTGCCATTTATGTTAACATTTGGTTCGTCTTGGATTCCAATATTTTCTGTGAATGCAGTAGTGAGTTTTCATAACCTCGTTATTCCAGTGACTGGAGAAGGCTAAAAATACAGTCGAAAGCTCTCTCTTAAGAATAAGAAAAGTGTTTTATTGACCTAGCCCAAAGCTGCTTCCCTGTAACTTTGTATTTTACAATTCTACAGCCGTTACCTATGGAATATATATAAGCGGGGGTCCTATAGTCGATCGCCTCCAATTCGTATCTCTCTCCAGGTATCTATTGCTATCTATCTGTATATTTCTATCCCAATGTATCCCATTCCTACATGTATTGCGTTCCATATTCCAAACCAAATTTATCAAATAGCTGTACTTTTCCGGTAGTTAATTTGGGGTCTTCAAATGAATTTTTGAAAATATTTTGAACTTGGCACATTTGGTAATGTTTGGATGATCGCAATCCTTTTATTTAGAGACAATAACCCACACTACCCGTGTGGGGTTGCTAGTCCCCCATCGGGCGCCTCCCCAGGTGGCGGATAGGGGAATGCCTCCCAGATATGGGTGGTACCGGGGAAATGAAATACCCGGGGTGGACCAAAACTAGCATGCAGCGACTGATTCAAAATGGGCGGCTGCAAACAGCGTCTGACCCAGAGTGGGCGGCTGAAACTACACTTGCCAACCCGCAATCGGACAAGCGTGGCATTTCAATGTCCAAATACCCCTCATGGATCCAAGAATTTCCAAATGGCCACGAGTCCCCGGCGGTTTGTGTAGCTCCAACCAAGACAGCGGATGGGAAAAGCAACAAACCAGGGTTGCTAAGAATCTCCGGGTGAAAGGCTGTCATAGGAAAGCGACATTGGCTATTGGAACTTTAAACGTGCGAACTCTTTTAGGCGATGATAGACTCTATGAATTGGAAGAAGAACTAACCAAAATAATATGGGATATCATAGGTCTATCTGAAATCAGACGCAGAGGCGAAATTTGTATGACACTGAAATCCGGCAACACACTCTTTTACAAAGGCCCAGAAAATGATAGCCAACGTGGAGTAGGCTTCATAATCAACAAAAAATTAGCACCTTACATAGTAAAATTCGACAATGAGTCAGATAGGATTGCATCAATTACCAGGCAGCTCTCGAAAAGGTATAAATTAAAGGTGATTCAGTGCTATGCCCCGACGTCTGGACACACAGATGACGAAATGGAGGTCTTCTATAATCAATTATCAGAACACATCAATACAGAACACACTTCCGAAACCCTAGTCATAGGAGATTTTAACTCAAAACTAGGAAAAAGGCAAGAAGAAGATGAAGAATTCGTGGGAAATTTCAGCTTTGATGATAGAAACGAGAGAGGCTATATGCTTCTAGAATTTATAACATCACATCGATTATACTCAATGAACTCCTTCTTTGACAAAAAAGAACAAAGAAAATGGATATGGTTAAGCCCAGACTCAAGAACTAAAAATGAAATAGACTACATCTTATCCAGTAACAAACAAATAGTCAAGGACGTTACAGCTTTAAATTGTTTTAACATAGGTAGTGATCATAGGCTACTAAGAGCTAAAATTACTATAAAAGTTAAAAGAAACAGGAAAGTATTTAAAAAACAAGTAACAAAAATTGACAAACAAAAAATGAAACAAAACTATACAGTATCAAATAGAAATTAATAAACAATTAGATATTGCAAACAACACTTGGAAAACTAAAGACTTAAATGAAATGAATGACACCATCACAAAAACTATGAAAGATGCTAGAGATAAATGGGCAAAAAGAGATATTGATAAGAGAAGTGTCTTAAGTGATAAAACTAAAAATAAAATAGAAGAAAAAAGACAACTGTTCAGGGAAGGAAAGTATGAGGAATTCCGACAAATGGCAAAACACAGCAGACAACTTATAATGAAAGACTGACAAAAACACTACGAATCTGAAGTAGAAAAGCTAATAGAAAACAACAAAGGATTCAAATGTCTTAGAAAAAATGGACAACGCCAAATAATATCTATTAAAAACAGCAATGGAGAAGAAATAAGAAATCTAGACACGATATTGAAAGAAACTGAAGTTTTCTACACTGACTTATATGACACAAAAGTAAGACCAGAGGATGTTACTATCAATGATAAAATAAAAATACTTAATGTTGGTTCGGAAGACATGCCAGATATAACAACGGAAGAAATAAGGCACGCCTTACATCAAATGAAGAAGAACAAAGCACCAGGTCAAGATGGAATAATAATAGAAATGATACTTGAAGGAGGAACGGAAATCCAAACAAAACTTTGCGACCTATTCAACACTTGTTTAGAGAAAACAAGCAAACCTAAATAATTACAGACCTATAAGCCTTCTTTCCCAGATATATAAACTTTTCACAAAAATCATTACAAATCGTATATCCAGAAAACTTGATGAATACCAGCCCGTAGAGCAGGCCGGCTTCAGAAAAAATTATAGCACCCATGATCATTTACTTACTATGAGAATATTGATAGAGAAGTCCGTTGAATACAACCTAGAAATGAACCTCGCTTTCATTGACTATCAAAAAGCCTTTGATACAGTAGAACATTGGTCAATCATGAGATCATTGAAAAATATTAGAATAGACCACCGCTATTTATTATTGTTGGAATATATCTATAAAAAGGCTACATCTACCATCCGGTTACACGAAAATACCAAACCTATTCGTATAAAAAGAGGTATCCGTCAAGGTGATACCTTGTCACCAAAGTTATTTACGGCTGCTTTGGAGGATGTCTTCAGGCAGCTTCAATGGCGGGATGACAAGGGCATCGATATTAATGGAAGGAGATTAAACAACCTGAGGTTCGCGGATGATATCGTTCTCATAGCAGAAACACCAGAACAACTCCAAACTATGATCTCCGAATCAGAGGATGCATCATCAAGAATTGGATTGAAAATGAATCTAGATAAGACCAAAGTTATGTGTACCAAGCGACCAAATCTCAAAGTAAAGGTAAAAAATAACGAAATAGAAGTGGTAGATGACTATATATATCTGGGACATAAAATAACCTTAGGCAGAGACAATCAAACAGCTGAAATTTATAGAAGAAAAAGATTGACATGGGCTGCGTTCAGCAAATTGAGTAATACGCTAAAGAACAAAAAAATACCAATATACCTCCGCTCTCGAGTGTTCGATCAGTGTGTTTTGCCGGTTTTGACATATGGATCACAAACATGGACATTAACTAGGCAGTCCATGAACAAACTCAAAACCACTCAAAGAGCCATGGAGCGCCAGATGTTGGGTATATCATTGAAAGATCTTGTAAAGAACAAACGGGTCAGAAGCACAACGATGGTGAAAGATGTTGCGGAAGCAGTAGCCGAGCTGAAGTGGGACTATGCGGGCCACGTTGCCAGATATACAGATGATAGATGGACATCGACAGTAATAAAGTGGAGACCCTATTTGGGAACAAGATCAAGAGGTCGCCCACCAATGCGCTGGACGGACGACATAAAAGGAAGCGCAGGACTGATGTGGCATCGTAGAGCACAGAACCGAGCTGAATGGAAGAGTATGAGGGAGGCCTATGTTCAAAAATGGACCGAAAATGGCTAATGAGATGAGATGAACCCACACTATAGTTCACAAAAAGTTTATTTTTGATTTTATTTTCCATTTTTAACATAACGTTTATAAAAATTCTTACACTTTTCCAAATATTGAGGTTTGCTTTTTATTTTCCGTCATGTAGGGTACTCCCAAAGTTTCTGCCTTATTTGCTGCAAACGATTCAAAAAATCTAATATTCCTGACAAAGTTGTATTTAAAAAATTAGAACATCAGATGGGATCAATCAATGGGAATGTTTGAGGTTTTCCCATTTTTCATATATTTTATTTGTGGTAACTCTCTTTTCAATTCTTCTTTAATTATTCTCTTTATCTCTGTGTTTTCTGTCATTGTGACGTTATGTAGCCCCCCTAAAAAATTATGTCAACTTGCTGTTAATAGTGATTTGTGACATTCCTCCCATTTTTTATTTTGAATTAAATTTATATCTCCCCCATCTTTTCCATTTCTCGTAAAACTTGTTATAAATTTTCAGGCCTGCGTCACTTTCGTTCCCTCTAAGCATCGGTCCACCTCCTCGCAGTTTTCTTCCCACATTTCATTCTTCACAACAGTTAGAACTGCTGATATTAAAAAATTAATGATACGTGAAAATACGAAAATGAATTGTAAGATAAATACATCCCAGATACAAATACGAATCCACCGAATTCCTCTACAATTTCTCTCTTTCATATTTCTACAGTACGTCCATGTACCATAATGCTCGAACAGTAGCGACGTTCGCTACGAAGTTTCCGAAAGGTGTCTCAGTAATTTCCCGTTCAGGGGGTTAAATATGTGAAGGAAATGGAGTCCCGGTGATAAAAAGTTCGCACGAAAAATACTCTCCGTTCTCTCCCGGCGAGGCTGCTCTATGCGCTAGGAAAGCAGTAGGGAAAACTTCCGGATTTACCATATTAAGAAGTTAACTGTGTCTCCCGAGCAACTTCCTAGACAAAATAAAATAATATTCGATGGCGCTCCCGCCGTGATAGATATGTTCGGTAAGCGCCGAGATCGATCTTCGTAAAACTTCTCCGAGCGCTAAAAGCTAAATAAACATTTTCTCCAAGAGTGGAGGTATTTACTTGTTGCTGTAGTCAACATCGAAGTTAGTCCTGAAGTTTGAGCAAGCAATATATCTTGTGTATTATGTTTAAAAGATATTGCACTTCGAAAAGTCATTTATTAAATAAACTTGTCAAACATGGCGTGCACGGAGATGGGAAATATTACTCTTGCGTTTAACCGATACGCCCGAGTTATTGGCTAATTTATTTTGATCGTCGCCGGGAAGGAGTGGGGGCATGTACGGCGTTTTGAGCAGTTCGACGGGGGAATGAAAAATTCACGTGTCGTAGGTAGAGGGGAATTGTAAACTGCCGAGTTGGCCCCAACAACACTATCTCGGGATTTATTGCCGATGGATGAAACACTTATTCCTTTCTGAGATATTGCGGAATTTCAAATTTTTCCGAAACATTAATTTCGGCTTGGAACACGCCCAAGACGACGACTTCTAATGCCAATGGGGATATTTTTGATACGCAACTATGTAGGTAGAATGGGAATGTTTGTAGGACGTTACTCAAACAATTGAGCGCACACCAATCACAAATTAAGAGGTACATTATAAAGTTCCCCATGCACTACAATTTGACATGAAAAAATCTGGGAATAATGAATTAAGTAACTGCACTGTTAACACACTGAGTCAAATTTCACTCAAAAGCCACTTAATTATACATATGTTACACTAGAATATCCATTTTATATTCCCTCACTTCGTAATTTGGTTACATTGTTTTGCTGATTTGTGACGTCAAAATTTATTTTGCCACTCAACTTGCTTTAAAGAAATAGTGGTTATTTCAGAGTAACATTACGCTAGGATAGCCTGATCTGCATCTGATGTTAACTTGTTTGAATACTCACTGTTCAGTAATTAGTAGAGTGTAATTTTATTAAGTGTGTAGAAAATATAGTCTTAACAGTATATATGGCTATAACTTGTGGCTTGGAGTTTTAATAACATTTTTATGACACAGGGGATCTTAAAACGTGTATAAATACTAATAAAACCAATTTAAAAAAATCAAGGAGACAACAATACGTCACATACATGGGTGTATCTTTTGAGAAAGTAAAGTGATATTTTTGTTTAAAATAGTCTTACAATTAATTTAAAAAACACAGTTTTTATTATTTCTGGACAAAATTTTGACAATTTTCCCATTATTTAAATTGGGATTCAAATCTTTTTACTTTTCTTCCAATTCCTCTCCCTTTTCCTTTACTAGTAAACCCATTCATGAAATCTGTACGTCCGATTTTTGTCTAATGTCACTAGCTTATCTCCTCCTGAAGTTTGTAGTATAAATTTTAAAACTAAAACGTTCAAAATCCGAAAAATTTTGGAAACTAAAGACGTATGCTTAAATATGTCATTTGAAGTTAATTGAGTAAGTAATTAGTGGTGAACACGATATGATAGCGTATGAAAAATATTTTAAAATCTCATAAAATCTCAAATCCTTAAAGTTTCTATTCATGGTCTCGAAAAATCTATTAAATGTATGACTCGACTCATCTCATCTCGATCTATGTCTAGCTTCTCATCGTTTCAGTCTGGTCTTGGTCTCTAAAAGTCTCTAAATTAATAAACGTGTTCTTTCTTGATTTACCTTTACAGGTGTGGTACAGTTGAATCTAAAGAAATTAATCTTGTATCGATTCCATATTTTAAACAAGATATTTAATTATCTGAAAATATTGGATTAATGAGATTAAAATATGAAGACGAGGTGTTCGATGAAAAATCAGTTGTAATAATAAATGAGTCAATAAGGATATCGTTTTAATAATTTTAATTGCAAGAAAAAATGAAAAATTACTGCAAACTAGATTTTGTACCCAAAATTTGCAATATTTTATAGAATTATTTATCATACAATTAGAATTTGTTAAAATAACGAGACCAAAGTTCTCTTCCCGTATTGAGATTGCAACGTATCGCCTTATCTCAAATTTCCATAAGAGACGAAACGAGATCGAACTTGTCCAATGTTGAATGCCCACCACTATAAACAATCGATCATTTAAATATCAGGTTACTTTTAATAGTTCGCTTGCTATGACTATTTCAAAGTCATTTTTAGACAGTTTCAACAAAAGTATCTTGTTATGAACCTTGTATTCTCTTCTATGCTTCTTGCTTCTATAGCTTTTCAGTAGTGCCAAAACTGCTATTTTTATTAAAACAATTTGATTAGATGTTCATAGTTTTATTGATAACTAATAAGTTGCCTAACCATATCTGAAATTAAATTAAATGAATCTTACCATGCACGAAGCGACAACGTTGCATTCTGTTCCTTCTAATACTTCGTGTGAAGGTGTTAACGAAAGTACGATTTTTCTCTACAGTTCCCTTCTTATCAGCTACGTAACAGTTTTTTTGTCGGTAGTTTCGGAACTCGTACGTCCGAATCTTTGCGAGTTTTAAAATTCATTCGTACGGGAGACGTTTTAGTAAGCGGGTCGTCTTTAATTAGCGGAAGTGTCTTATTAGTAATTTCTTTAAAAATATATTTTTTAAGTTACTTCGAGTGTAATGTTCATAATAATTTGATTAATTTAGTCGCGTTCGTGTTTTTGCGATTATTCGGTTGACTTTCGCGTTAATAACTCTTTTTTTCGAATGTGGTGTCGGTGATTGTGAAGGTAATACTTGATTTAAAGCAATTTTCAAATGTTAATTTTGTTATATTCATGTTGTGTTACCATGTTTCGAAGATTTTAGCACAAATTTCTTTTATTGAATCATGCATACTTTTTTCTAACTATATCTATTTCGAGCGTTTCTTACGATTTCACATTGATTGCAGAGATATTTGATTGCTAATTAATAATTGGGTATTATTATTTGCATCGATTTTCAAAATGTTTAAGGTATTTAAGACTAGTAAAATCACATGCGATAAAAATGGAAAATATGAAGATATTTGTGCATATTTCATTAAAACTCTGCTCTTGCCGAATAATTTTTGATTTTCTAATAGCTAGTAAAGATGTCATAGTTTATTAACGAAATTAACAAAATTTTCAATTATTCGGACTGTAATATATTTGTACTCATTGCTCTTACTTACTTATCGATTTCCTTCATACGACGAACTTTAATCTGCTTATTTCACTAGTGATAATTAATCACACATCTTTAATTTCAGTACAATTCAATTAATCTTGCTGTGCACGAAACGGCAACGTTGCATCTCGACTCCTGTTAACTGTGTCATATTTAGAGCGTAGTGGTTTTTGTTGGATTTTTTGTCCGAAAGTTCTGACTCCGAATATTTCCTTGATTTAAATTTTATTTGTACGGTAAACGAGTTTGTCAGGGAATGGATTTTAATTATTGGGGGTTTTATTTAAATTTTCCTAATTTTAAGGAAATCAAGTGTCGTCATAGCAGGGAAATATTTTGGTACACACGGTACGCTGTTTATAATTACTTGATTAATTTAGATGGATTTTTGTAATTAAACGTAATTAGAAGTTTTTTGCGTTAATTACTTTATTTTGGAATATGATTTTCGTGTTTTTTTTTTAATTAAAATCTTGTGTAGGTAATCTGGTTTAAATTAATTTTTAAATGACAATTGGATAATTAGATGTTAATGTTTGTTATTTGTTGCTTCAGGTGCAGTGCGTAGTGACATATTGCCGCGTTCCTGGGCGTAGGATTAAGCAGTTGCCATCATGCCTATATGCCATTGTCAAATGGTATGTTTATTTGAAACTGTTTGGAATGGGAATAATCTATTCCTTTTATGTTATGTAGACATCTGTATTGTTAACAATTTTTATTATTTTTTTTAAGGTGAGTATTATCGACGACAATGGCATAGAACTTCAGATTAGGGCAGAAGCGAGTAGTAGCTGTTTATAAGGTCAGTTAATTTTCCAGATAAATTTTAGATTACTGATTTTGTTAACACTTTCGGAATTAATTTTCCAGGTAAGACTTTCAGACGCAGTGGCGACATCAACGTAGAAAGGCGGAAAGGCAAATGCAATTGCCTTTAAGTGCTGCAACGACCAATATCTTCGAAGAAAGGCAGAAAGGCAACTCCAGTTGCCTTTTTCAGGGTGACAACTCCCAAGAAGGGCAAACATGGCTAATATCTCTAATCGTCTAATGGTTAGTATTTTTTAATTATTGTGAAACAACATGACACTTTGATTCTGTTTTATGGCCTTTATGTAATATTTTGGTTATCTTTTTCCAGGTACCACTGTCATGTATACTGCGATGGTAGACATCTAGGTACAAGGGCACGCCGATTGATCTTTGAAGGTTAGTGTCTTAAAATTACTCTTGAAGGTTTATTCTTTATATTGTTTAACTGAATATCATTCAGTCTACTTACTATTGCCCCATGAATATGTACCAAAGAGTACTTTTCCCACTGCAATGAAGTAGGCCTCAGATTAATTAGATCTTAATATGACAAAGTCTAACAAACACATTAATAATTGAACTGATATTTGCTACTGTACAGATCGACAAGAAATTACTGTATAATTGGACTTGCAGTCCTATTAAAATGTGTTAGCACCTCGTGTTTATTATCTCATGAAACGTTTTTTTTGGAAATCAAATCATCGAGATTTTAAGAAAATTTTCAATACGTTGGGAAATTTGGATCTCATTTTACCCAAAAAATAAGAGTTCTTTAAATCTGCGATTCAAGGTCATTCCTGCCACTGCCTGATTAGTTATTATCAATCACTTATTTCATGATTTATTTTGAAAAACCAAAAATTGGAATATATTTAGCATAAACACCATTTTTGAATTAATCCAGATAATGCCAAAGTATGCTGATTATTAAACGGTAATAAAACTTTTTAGAAAATGCTTTATTGACCGTTTTAATACGGAAGCAAATATATTTTAGGCGGAATTACACTTAATGATATTTTATTTTAGATATAATATTTAATGATTACGATTCGGCTCATACGTTAATTTCATCAAATATATATTGAAAAACATGACTTAACATCGAACCCTAATTTGCATTATTACATAACTTAATCTTAAATTGAATTGTCTCTAAGCTTAAAACAATTTGCGTTAAGTTTTTTAAATTTCTTAAAAAATGTTAATTTTATTGAAGTTTGACTTCAGTATTACCTTGAAATTTTTGGCACTTTTAGTGATCAATATAGAACGACGAATATGCATGGAAATATACCAAAAGTGTGCGCATATTTATGCACGAAATTCAATAAATGTATGCAATAATAGAGATACACGATTAATAAGCATATTTAATGTAATTTTGAGTACAAATAACAATATTATTATTATTGGTAGATTTATATCTAGTATTGCATTCGTTAACGAAGTCGAAAAAATAGGAATTAAAATGCGGTTTTCAGTTTTTTGGTATCTAGAGATCATACCTAATCATTTCCCAAAAATTTATATATATATATATGTATATATATATATATATGTATATATATATATATATGTATATATATATATATATGTATATATATAAATATATATATATATATATATATATATATATATATATACATATATATATATGGGATATAACGAAATTTGTCGGCAGGCTACAGGTCGCATTTTTTAAAGAATCACAACGAAATTTGGTAAAAAAATCAGTTGGCCGAAAATCTCGGTCAAGTTCGTTAATGGGCCAAATCGGTCTAGCGGTTTCAAAATGGCGGCTTGTTATTTTCAAAAAAAAAATCAAAAAACTTTTATCTCGCGTCTGAGAGAAAAATGTTACTTGGGTTTTTTGTTGCTCTTATAGAGGCGAACGACTTTTGTATAAAACATTTTTTGGAGAAATGTACAGAAAAAAAGTTATTTTTTTCAAAAAATAAATAAAAATAAGAAAAACTTTTATTTCGCGTCTGAGAGAAAAATGTTACTAAGGTGTTTTGTTGCTCTTATAGAGGCGAACAACTTTTGCATAAAACAATTTGTCGAGAAACGTACAAAAAAAAAGTTATTTTAGTCAAAAAATAAAAAAAATAAAAAAATTTAATTTCGCGTCTGAGAGAAAAATGTTACTTAGGTTTTTTGTTGCCCTTATAGAGACGAACAACTTTTGTATAAAACATATCTTTGAGAAATGTACAGAGAAAAAGTTATTTGCAAATATTTTAAAATTTTGACGTTTGTATTTTTTGACACATCGTGTGTTATATTACTGTATACCTTACCCATAAATCTACCTTTCAGCCTGGCATGCCATGGGGTTTTATTATTATTATTATTATTATTATTATTATCAAATTATAACAATTCAAGTACTAATTAATAAAACTGATTTTAAAGAGATTAGCAAAATACCTATTGTTTAAATTTATTGTTTTCTAATTAAATGCAAGTATGTACTTCTATTTACTTCATTTTGAAGAAACTCGATATGACTTCAACAATTGTAATGAGGATATTTTAAAAGCTAGTCAGACATTAAGGCTCTACCTTTGAAATTGATACATTTTTTAATTACAATCTTCATTGTCATCACATTCACTTTAGGCAGAAAGCCAAATTCACTGCTTTTTCTTAAACACTTTTAAATATTATTGAAGTCCTAAAGATTTTTTTTTCAAGTTTTCTTTCTAAGATTTACCATCAGTATGTTTGAAACCTAATCCACATTCATCTCTTTGTATTCTTTGATATGCTTTCTGAAAGTGACAAGCTAGATGAGATAATCCTTTATCTTGCAAAACAAATTATGAACTGTCATGAATCAAAGGTGAAAACTTATTGCGGTTTTCCAGGTAATTTACTTAGTAGCCCTGATAGGTATATGGTCAAATCAAATATGCACTTGTTAAATCAAAGAAATAAGATTTTCTGTGTTTTATGCATTATATGCGCAATTTTTTGGGAAAAAAGTAAATGATTTTAAAACATCCGCAATATATGCTCAATGTTGACTTTGTATGAATGGCTTTCTTTAGTTATCAGCATATCTACCATGCTCTCTCTAGTACTCAGCATATACGTAATTTAAAGCTATTTTAAAATGCAATTACTTTTCTTTTCTCAATAAAATGAAGAATTCGGGACTGTTATGAAATGTGCTCAGGACTTTTAGTTCCGTGTAGTTTATGCAGGTCTGCCGATGTGGCAGTGATAGGTACTTCATTATCGAAGAGTGCTGCTCCTAGTATACTATCCCAAAGTGGCGATTTCGTTTAACTGAGCCGTTCATCGCCGATCCGGCACGGCTTGAAAAAGTAATAAACGAGTGGCGAAGATGGCAAATCGCCCTTCCCCCTTATTTCCGATTCCGCCGCAAAAAGCATCAGATATGCTAATGTGGTAAAGTGCATCCGAAATCGAATGCGATAAAAAGAAGTGCAGCGGCGCATTCTGTCTTGTGCAGGCGAATCTGCATTTCTCATCAAAATGAAAAAGCCCGGAAAGCTCCCCGGTATCAGCCGAGTTAAGTGTGGAATCGATCCGTCCGATCAGGAGTCCGGGCCTTTCACAAAACTGCTGATTACACAGCTCTGCGTCAAGATATGCGAATCAACTAAGCGAAAAATAAATAGGTACACGGATTCAGCTTTGCAATTTGCCGTTTTTTACGCGCCTTTATTTCGCTTTATGTTTATTACGCCCGGATAGGAATTATACATTAACGTTCCTCGAGGGTAATGGAAAAATAAAGGGCGAATTTTTTCGGATTACGATACTTATACGGATAGCGCCGCGAAAAATAATAGCTATTCTTCTGCCTTCTCTCTTTTATCTTATTGCGTTCTAATTAAATTCGCATTTGAATAGGCAAACAGGTTCAGAATTATGTGCCCTTCCGACGGTTATCTCTCCATTTTCACACGTAAGCTCTTTTTACTTTCCCATATGGAGTACCCACATAATAAAAGAAAGTACTTATTGTAATCTTGCTGATTTCCGGAATTTGAGATATAGGCATTTCTGGACCTTTTTGAGGTCATCTGAGTTTGAAAACCATGATTTTGGAAACATGTCTGTGTGTGTGTGTATGTATGTATGGTTTATAGTCCAGTCAGCCATTTTCGCGTAGAATTTTGGGAAACAAGGTCGATTTCTTTGAAAATTGGGATTTAGGTAGTATTTATAACGTTCTTCAAAGTTGAACTTGTGCCGAAGTGTGCTTTTTCCCTAAGGGTGGAAACCACCCATTCTAAACGGTAAGACATTTTTTAATCAAATAAGCCGGGAAATCGATAGATTGGCCAATTCTAAGTAACTTATGTTCTATAATGTTTTTTTGTAAAGTTGATATTTTTCGAGTTATTCACGATTGAAACTACACATTTTTCACTGAAAAATGAATGTTTTTTAACAGTTTTTCACCAATAATTTGAAAATCTCTCATTTTATCGGAAAATCAGAACAAAAATGTAGCTTATCAGGCCGGGTTTCACCAAATATATGAAAATCTCGAGTTATGGAATCTCCGTTAAAATGTATTTGAAGAATTATTCTCGATTATTTTTAAAGTCGTTTCACCATGTCATTTTCACTCTCGAAATGGTATGGTTAGTAAACTGCGATTAAAACCCGCGCATGAAGTGGCAACGATGGAAGTAGTTTAGGAGCATGACATGGAACGCGTAAACAATTCTCACGTCCCTCACGTCTCTGAAAATAATTTGCGCTGTAACAATCTTTAGATGCTGTTTTCTGTTCATAACGTCATTTAAATTGTTATGCCAGTTGAGAGTACAAAATTGCGAAAATCGTTATTAATTTATTACGTTATAACAGTGTTGTGGGGGTGGAAGTGTATTGCTGTTCAATAGGCATGGCTAGTCAGGGGGGGCTCAGAAAGAAGAGAGACCCAAATTTAACTCTAACGGAGAAGACATTATTGGTGGACTTGGTAGAATCTAGAAACAGAATTTGGAGAAAGAGAATTGTATCAAAACTTTATTTCAAAGTAAAGGAATAAATTCAAGGTCAATTACCGGTCATGCGGATATTCTATCTAGACGTTTTTCTATAGAATCTAAAACCTGTAGTGCCACTTCTTTGGAAAGTCTAAACCTTTTCTTAAAGTCAACATTGTCGAAGCCCTCAAAATGATCTTCTAGCTCTCGAATCCACCGAGAGCGTCGTGCCACAAACTCATTTTCATCGTAACTACTATCACTTTGAAAAGCAAGATTATAAACACGTCGAAAAGCACCCATTACTTCAAGAAGTTTTCAAAATATGCCAATGTATTTTGTTCTGTTTACAAACTTATTCGAGGTTATCTTTAACTCCACAAAAATGCCCAGTTAAGACAAATCGCGATTATTTGAGATAACTGAGTTTTACTGATTTGGTGAAACGGTTTAACACCATAATCGCGATTAAGATGGTCAGTTATCGTATAACACTGAGGTTAAACTGTTGGTGAAACTCGGTCTCAAAAAACAAAGAGATACGTTTTTGAATTATGTCTATAAACCTATTAAGGACTGGGTTATTGCTCGTTGAATCAT
Source organism: Cryptocephalus moraei (assembly GCA_946251905.1). Lineage (NCBI taxonomy): Eukaryota > Metazoa > Arthropoda > Insecta > Coleoptera > Chrysomelidae > Cryptocephalus > Cryptocephalus moraei. The sequence continues at coordinate 30,736,046 of OX276456.1, forward strand.
GGTTATTTTTCGAGTTACGCGAAATTGAAAATATTCAACCTTAAATAACTTGAAAATGGTAAAATTTTTGGGGATTACTCAATCGACCTTTTCTAAAGTACATAAAATACCCTTTAAAATGAGTACTGACATAAGTCTTATGCATAAGAATTGACTGATTTATAACAAAAATAAAGTAACACCTTTCTTGTTTTTTTTTTTAAATTAAAAACTACACACTCGTCATTACCACCATGATAAAAACTAAATGTATCGCACTTGCCTCTAACTTTATTTAGATATAATTGATAAGATCTATGTGGTTTAACCGGTTAAGAATGCTTATTTTAGAAAAAATATTTGTTTAAAATGAAAATTGTATTTTCGTAATTTTAGAAAAAAATTGAATTTTTCTTAAATATTTCAAAAACTATTTCAGACATAAAAAACTGTTTCAAATGTTAATTGCAGGGTTTGTGACACTGGTAATTTAGATTTTTTTATTTATCTTTGTATCATAAAAATGAAGGAGATATGGCGTTTCGAAGTTTGCATTTGCGTACTAATTATAGCTCATCCAAGCCATTTGAACGCAACCCATATCAAAACTACGAATTGTATAAACTTTTAACTAATTTGATCTTAAAGCGCTTGCAATTCTCTACAAAATGCATTTTTTAAAAAGTTTCTAGCTTGGAAAGCAAGGGATTTTTATTTCGCTATTTCATAATTTGAAATGGTCTATGATACATTACATTTAATTTTATCGTGAATAACTCGAAAAATATCAACTTTACAAAGAAACTTTATGGAACAGAAGTTACTTAGAATTGGTCATTCTATCGGTTTCCCTGGATATTTTGATTAAAAAATTTCTTACCCATTAGAAGGGGTTTCCACCCCTAGGGAAAAAGCACACTTCGGCACAAGTTCAACTTTAAAGAACCTTATAAATACTACCTAAATCCCAATTTTCAAAGAAATCGACCTTGTTTCCCAAAATTCCACAGTAATACGGTATTTTACCGTTGATGACTGGAGTATTATGTGGTCAACGTTTTCTCTGAAAGTATAAACAATGGAAAGTTTAAATTGTGTATTTGGGCTTTTTCTCCTGAAAAATCGCGACCACATAAATTTCATCAGAATCGGTTAAGGGCAAAGGGCACTTTACTCTTGTTATTTTAAAGTTTTTTGGATTATCCCAAAAACTGGTCCAACGGTATTTCAAACTCTATATTTTGACTCTAATATTCAATTCTTATTAAGTACCGTTATCTTCATCTTGACTCATCTTCTGCGAAGGACCCTTAACTCTTGTGAATTTTCAGTATGTCTCAATTTTCTCCAAAAGGCCTCTACCGACTCGTAGGTACCAAATTTTGAAATTTACCTTACCTAACTAATGGCTATAACTTTTATTTCAAACATTTTTTTCTCTAACCTCCCTATGAGGCACTTTAATAATGTTGCCATATGAGAAAATCTTAAGATGTTACACATCGCCATTTTTTTGTTATTGAACGTAAATCGGTTATCGTTGATGGTAGTTGTCCCGGCGTTATTGAAAAGAGAAAAGGGTAAAACTTTTCGAACGATTTTGCTCTGAACTACCGGCAATTACAATACTGAAAAAACTTGGGGAAATCTCCACCAGACCGTGGCGACTGCGAACTTTTCCACCAAAAGTCTAATTATCGAAGTTGTGGCGAAATGATCAGAAGCGCAATACTTCCAAACACTGATTAGTTCATGAAAAAGTTTCAAGTGACTCTCGACGTGAGGTATTTCCTTGAATTGGTTCCCAATGCAATTTCAACTTTTTCATTACCGACTCTTTGTTAGCCGGCCGATCTTTTACGGTTCCGGGCGGTTTTGTCTTGATTGCGGTAGTCCGGATGTTTGATTATTTAGATGAAGAGAAACTCTTCCTTTTTACTTATACGCGATCTTATGCGACAGGTCTGTTAAGCGTAACAAAAAGGCGTTGATGTCATAGGGAATTAATAAAAATACCTTAGTAGCTTTCCTTCACAATATGAATTTAAACTCTAGAATATTTATTACTTTCTACTTATAGTTACTACACGTAGTGCTAATAATATCTTGTACACCTCACCGTGTTATCCCAATACAATCTCTTACTACCTACATGGCTGATATTCCATTCATTTTTATTCTATTGTCTCATCCATACTTTTACACACATTCCTATATATGGATAAAGTAATACTCGCCTCCAAATATCTTCACAACCCCATCAGTTTCTAAAATCTCAGACGCTCTTCACATATAGTTCCAAATATCTCCTGATATCTTCGGTGAGCTAGTCTTCTGGAACTTCACAATCTCTGGCAGGCAAAATAGAGAAAATCTCTACAATGACTCTTCAAGTTGTAAACATTATTGCATTCCTAATAGAGCACATGGATTAGTTATGTTAATTGCTGTGTTTACCGTTACTCCCAGTCGTTTGAAATATGTATGTAATTATATAATATTCAGACGTAATTTGTTTCCCAGTTCTTCCAGGCAGTTATTGAAGCTGGCGCGGTTCCAATCTTGCCTGTTTAAGATGACTGTTAAGTTTTATGCAGGACGAAATTCACATGTTGGATAAGACTATAATTTTGATTTCCACCTCCTTAAGAAGGCCACTGGGTCAAATATAATCTTAAATCAGGAAATTTTCGTCAGTTATAGATTCTACGTTCAAATCTCTGTAACTTTCAGTTTTGTTTCATTACCCACTATGCAGTAATTGGCGAATATATTTTCCTGGAAATTCCAGTTAGGTTCAAGGGTCTCTTCTCCTAGTAATTTTGGATAAATATACCTCTAATATTAAAGTTAATAGGGATAAGTACAACACTCATATTAATGGTTTATCATTATGAAATAAAAAGTAATACTCTTCCCAATAATTTCTTGAATAAGTTCCAAGAGGCTTGCTCAATTTAGGAGCAGGGGTGGAGGAGGGTCCTCTTCAACCTTTTCCTTATTTTTCAATAATTACAATATTAAGGAAATTTTGAAAGGCAAATAATTAATAGGAAATAACATTTTCCATAATTATACGCTGGTATTCCCAAGGCCTAAATTTTGTAATTTTTCCTCCCAAACTTGTATGAAATGATTATATAGCAGTCTCTAGTTTCCACTTCTGGAAAACGCACGTAAATGGTACTGAAAACACAAATTTCATAAGGATTTACTACGATAATTGTATTTGGTTTTGTCTCAATATCTAGAACTACTGAAGGAATGTATACACCGTTTTCCATTCTATGGATGGTGTCAATTGGTTTGCGGAAAACTTGTAATATACAACACTTTGGAAAATACCATCCCTATACACTACATGCTCCTATTTAGAAACCCGTACTTGCTTAGCAATTAGAGCAAATATCTCCAATTCTGTTATCGTTTACATAAAAATCGTTCGCTTTCCTTTGTTTGAATGTATGTTAGATTTTCACAAGCTCCTGTTTGGTTTTTCATTATTTTTAAGCATTTTTTTGAACGAATTGGTATTCAGAATTCTAGAAGTAGCTTTTGAATTTTACTCAAATTGAACTACTTAAGAGTTGTCATATTAACTCTTATTAATAGCAAATGTTTCACATGAATTATAATATACTCCTCATTGCAGTGTTAACTGATATTTGTTATTAGTGGTTATTTCTAATGAAATTTTAGAATACCATGGATATTTTTCATAACTTTCAGTACATTTCCACAACCTGTGATTTTATACTTTGTTAAGCATTTTCAACAAGTATTTCCATAGCTTTTCTTTTCAGAGAATAACTAATCCCTTAACGATTCAAACTTTAATCAACGTAATATGAAGTAAATTTTATACAGCTCACTATTTACTATATTAAGTATAATTTGTTATTAGTAGTTTTGGGTAAAATATAAAATCTCTATAAACTAATGGTTTTTTGAAATCAAGAAATTTCTTCCAAACTTTTTACAAATTCAACTTGCTATTAATTGTTATATTTGTTTACATTTGCTATAACCCAATGAATAATTGGAGCTTCAAAAATGTTTTCTCAATTTTCATTACATTTCAACCAATTAAGCAAAATCTGATTTTATAATTTACAAGATATTCCTTCGAGCACTTCCACAGCTTTATTATCACCGAATAACTCTAACAGTTCTAACAGTTTTATCACTTCCATATGAGCTAATTTCAACTTCTTCCTATTTGTCACATAAACTCTTATTTTTTATTTGCAGTTAATAAGTGATGTAAAATTCTATTAAACTGATTGGTTTCTAAAACTCCAGAAATCCTTCTCAATTTTTTACAAAGTACAGTTCTCACTGTTAGTTATATTAAACCTCCCTTAGGTACTTGTAACTAATATAGTAATATTTTACGAATCAAAACTCCAAAAATCTACAACAGTTATACATTTAGGTAAATCCGACACACTTTGATATAATAATTTGTAAACATTTTCTCCAATAGGTTTCCTTATCAATAAATGGCTAATTTTATCATTTTCGTATCACATAAATACTACTTTTCAATTGTTACGTTAACTGTAATAGTTTCAAAAATTCGTCGTCAGTCCTTCAATATATTTAAGCAAATTTAGAAAGTTCAAATTTACAATTATTTCATCTTTTCCATCCCTTTTCTTTCCACAGAATAACTTACTTAACGATCCAAAGTTGTATCTAGTTCATATCAACTAAATTATCCTTCCCACTGTCGGTTACATTAACTGTTTCTCGATTGGACTATAACTAGAGCTTTAAAATAGTTTTAAAATTTAACTGTACTCAAGCATTCATAGTAATTTTTGGAGTATAATTGTTCAAATTATTAAATCAATAACTTAGTACATCACTTAGACACTTAGAGAGTAGGTATCATTCGTACGTATGATTTATGTAAAGGCAGTAGTTTGTTCCTAAGGGGTCATAAGTCATAAGAATTTACCTGTCATGTTCTGTAGGAATTCACTTAGGCGGATTTTCCTGGCAGTTTCTTGTAGGAACCCATCCACCCCCATAGGTTCCTATCTAAGAATTTTAGTCAACGAGATGGAGAAACTACCCAGATTTCTAAGGTTAATATCAGAGATGGCCTGGGATTCCATATGTACAGTATCAACTAGCGATCATTTTTGAAATTGGCATGGCAACACCATAAGATATACGCAAAGTGGCATTGCCTTCTGGTATTTTCATAGCATATTATATCTATCAAAATAATTGTAGCAGGAATTTCGCAGGAAGGCTTGATCGTCCGGTGTCTCTTTTCCTCTTTTTCCATTTCTATCTCTCTCCGTCTTTCTGTATCCCCTCGGAACGTCCGCAACATTTTTAATTTTCTCCCGCTGCGCATTTTCATAACACCCCCTCATTTACAGCCCATATCCATTTATCCCGGTTGTTTAAACCGTCGACGGAACATAGGCGAGAATAATTTTTTCCATCTGCCCCCGGGAAGCTCGTGGCTCGGCGGCACCACCTGTCGGGGCGGCGGCAATGAGCCTCGCCCATTAGCCGCTGATGAATGACCGAGAAATGAAGGCAATCCCGTGCGTGTCAATCCGTCCGCAATGACCATTTGTTGCCTCGGTCCGGATGTGTCGTCCCTTCCGGCGACGTCCGACCGATTTTCTGGAAGACTCGGACGTGTCCCACAATGGGAGAGGGGAGACCGTTCCCTGCGAATGCTAATTCCCGTTCTTTGTCCCCGTTTCTCGCTCTTCTGATGGGAATTCCTGGCGCACGTCGTGGAACGAGGAGACAACGAAGGTAATCGGTTGGTGCAGATGTTCCAGGACGTGCTAGGTTTTTTTCTCGCTTTTCTTATTAAACGGCCTTGCAACAAAAGGTCTTGGAAATTAATCTCACTACAAGGATCATTGATAGGAAAGCCTGCCAGAGCTTGCCACTTGCCAGTATTATGAGTACCAATTTAGTGTTCAAGATCAACCCAATTTGTTATAAAAAATTCAAGCAATTAACCTTGGGTTTTAGCCCAAAGTAACATATTTTTGAATTACAGGACGAAAATCGCATTATTAGGATAATCTGAGTTGCTATGCTCGGTATTCAGTATCAAAACTTTCTGGAATATCCAGATTTTTAAATGAACAGTTTTTCAAAATTCCTCAGTTCTGAAATTAAGCCCTGTTTCATTTCACCTTTTATGTTGGGCTTCATCCCCTTTCGTAAACCACAGAAATTAAGAAAATCTTAGATGGAGCAATTTTCTGGAAAAACAGCAATGACGTTCCTTTTCTCTGCCTAAATAATGAATATTGGAAGCACGAACTTCTCAGTGTTACATTAATTGTTTAATATAAATTTTGCTTTCATTTGGTTTATTAGTTTTCAGCATAACGATATTTTTGAATTACAAGCAATTAACCTTACTGGTTTTAGCCCAAATTAACAAATTTTTGAATTATTACAGGACGAAAATCGCATTAGTAGGATAATCTGAAGCCCGAAATCTGAGTTGTTATTCTCGGTATTCAATATTAGAAGCTTCTGTAATATCCAAATTATTTAATTAATAGTTTTTAATAGTTTAATATTAATTAAGAAAATCTTAGTTGTAGCAATTTTCCGGAAAAACGGTAATGACGTTCCTTTTCTCTGTCTAAATAATGAATATCGGAATCACGTCCTGAACTTCTCAGTTTTCCTTTATACGTTTAATATAAATTTTGGTTTCATTTAGTATCCTTATTAGTTTTCAGCATAGCAATATTTTTCACTCTATTTTGGAAAGTGATTATTATTAAGTTATAAATATTTTTTAATATTATTTATTATTTAATTAGTAAGTATTATTAATTTATGAATTTCAGATAGAAATTCCAGAGTAATTTTTTGAGATCATCTTAAGTGTTATATTCCAATTCTGTAGCAAGAGTAGTTTTCAAAATTTCTAGAATTTACCTTAAACAATATTGTAACACATTTTCAAAATACCACAAATTTTCAAGATATTCCATTTAGAACAGCAATCCTTTGGCTTTCTGTATTTAGACCATCCTCTTCTGATTGCCACAGAATTTTGTAAATCTTAGTTCGACCTATTTTCCGAAATTTCCATGGGGTCAATCGCCCTTTACAGTCCAAAACCAATTTTGTTGAATTTCATGAGGAAATTCGCAGGTTATATAAATAAGATGAATTTATGACGTTTCAATTCCATTTTTCAAGATTTGTTGGATTTAAAGTAACAGCTTTTTGAATTAAACGTTACATTTTGAAAAATATGCGTTGTTATAAATAAGCATTTTTACGTTTAAAACTCAAAAATCCCCTTTCAAAAATTTTTGCAAATCCGAGTATGGAATTTTTAAAAAAAAATCATGTTTCATTTTCCTCTTTCGACCCAAAATAGAATATTTGTATCTTGGGACGAATATCACGTGATAGGTTGTGGAGACTATCTATGGCTCTATGGTTAGGGTTCAATTTAGTACGATAACTTTTTTTTGAGTTATTGAATTTTTTTTGAATTACAAGCCAGAAATTTTTTAAAATGCAAAATTCAAAGAAATGCGTATAATTTAGGAAGTAACTGATTTCGGAATTAAATCTTGTCTCTTTTAGCACTGGGATATCATTCCGTTTCATATTCAATATTTTTTACCGTTTAATGGTATATTTTGACCGTAAAATGCTTTTTCAAAATTACCTTTATTAAAAATGGAGTGTGACCGTCAACATTATCCATAAAATTCTCAAGAAAGTTTAATATATCAGAAGTGGGAGAGTGAATTTGTTAACCGAATTTTTGAAATGACATAAAAAACGCTTAGAATGTGCCATTGTATTGTAAATAGACAATGGACAATTGACAAACATATACCCTGCTTCAATCAAATTACACGTTTTCTCATTAGGCTGCTTTTACTAGAAAATTGCTATCTTCGGTATTGTAAACAATGATATTTATTATAAATTTCTACTTTCCAAATGGGCACATAGAAGAAATGTATGTCCCGTGTGCCACCAAAATTTCTAATTACATAGATCCATTTTCGAAAAAATACTAAGGAGTCAATCACCCTTCTTTCGGTTTTACAATGGATTTTCAAATTTCAGCTTAAAAATCGCATGGTACGTTGTTGAGATAATCTTTAGTCTTATATTTGGGCTTCAATTCGTTAAAATAAGTAATTTTCGAAATATCAAAGTTTTCTGAATTAAAAAGAAAACTTAAAATGTTTATATTTCAGAAAGCTATCCTTATCGAAAATTAATATTGACACTTTTGGTATTTGGACATCATTTCCATTCATTTGTCACCTGAATTTCAAAAATTCTTTTGCCTCCTTTTTGCCCAAAATTGAATTTTTGAATTTCAGGATCAAACCCGTAATGTTATGGTGAGTTATGGAGACTATTTCACAACACGTGGATTATGTCCCAGTCAGTACGAAAACTGATTTTTGAATCATTGAGGTTATTTGAATTAAGGGAAAATATTTTTTAAACGCTTATATTTAGGAAAATTGATGCTATCAGAACGAAATTCCTTAACTTTTGATATGATAATATATTCCGACTGCAACATAAATTTTGAAAATCTGAGTTTGCCTATGTGTTGTTGAGATAATTATAAGGCCTGTGGTTATTGAATAAGCTCCATTAGTTTTCAAAATATTCAGATTTTTTAAATAACACAAATTAGTTTTTAAAAAATCCTTATTTCAGAAACTATTCAATGTAGGAGAGAACACTTTCACTTTTGTCATCCGGGCACCATCCACTCTACCTGTCAATTCATAATTGTATTTCCACAATTCCGAACACACCGTATAAAATACGTTTCAGAGATTTGGGACGAGCGTAGGTACCGAGAGGCTCTTCCACGTGAACGGTTCCGTCATGAGATAAATTTAAAATTTAATCCCCGCTAAATTCGCCCGAAGGATTTTAGCATGACAATAACGAGAGTCCTTGGGAAGCGTTCCTATTCGAGACATATTTCAGGATCCCCCAACAATAGTTGGGGGATGTAAACAAAACTATAAAACACAATCGCGAACTCATATTTTCGCAAACATGCATGTTGGAAATATCATTTCGGTTTATGCACCGTAATTTATATGAATTCTTAACGAGGCAAATGAAAGGGCGGCGTCGGGGAGGAAAACAATGTTGAATCTCGTTTCTTCGTTTGTAGAGAAAATTTAACTGACCGGCTATTCCGGTATTAATTTCGATATCAGATCTTCCTTCATCGTCACTAGCAATTTTCCCCCTTATTTGGATTCATCGGAATTGACGTACCCGTATCTTGGTTTCATAGCTTGGCAGCGACACGAACGCCAATTAGGAAATGTGGAAAATAATTTAATCAATTTCTATTTTACATGAAAATTATTTATGTCTATTTTCCGATGAATAACGTAATAATGGTCGAAATATTCAATGTTATAATAAATTTTATCGCCGCAGTTGTATTCCCCGGTAGTTAATGTGGACTAATACAATTACTAAGTTATATTTATGGTGCCTGTTTATTGATATCCATGTTCCAATTCTGCGGTTTCATAATGAAGCTAAAATAATTATATGCGCGTACTTGTATTTGCGCGGAAAGCACACAAGCAGCATAATATTAATAGCCGACGATTTACTTTTGGACGAATTCGGTCTACCATATCGCAAACAAAACTCCTACATTTACACTCATTTGAATAATTATTGCTCGGGTAATTTAGTTGATGTGCTAACTGAATCAAATTCGTGTTTTACATGAAAGCATTGATAATTAACAGTGATTAGTTGCTTTACGTACGTAAGACATTTGGAGCATTGTGTTTATTTTGAACTAATTATTCCTCTTTGTCGGATGTGCAAGTCTGTCCTTCAGGCTCATAGAGTCATTCTTCTGAGCAGTAAATTGAATAAAGTTTGCATTGCTTTTTTAACTGAACTCGGGTTTTCAAAGACATTTTTTCATTTTATTGATATATCTTGATATGGTTTTTGATATGGAATCATGAACCTGAGTAAACTAGGAAATTTTTTCTATGGTAAATCCACTAAGAAGAAAACATCCACGAAACGAGAAAAGGTAGTAAAGTTAGACAACACCTAATACACGTCGTTTGCTATTGGTGGAAAAGTCATAAAACTTTTGGCGGGAATTGTTGATGTACAGAGTCGGTTCAGTAAAATTAACAAGTTTAGGTGTCTGATCCATGGTTGTCTGTTTACAAGCGTTCAGGTAAGTCGTTGACGGTGATAGTGGACTTTTAGTTGATGGTTTCTTTTAACCTATTTTAACGTATTCAAGTTTTTGATATAAATTTGTATAAACATATTTCTGTGATCTATTGCAATTATGGAAAGACACCTTCCCTGCTAGCCTCCCAAAAAGAGACCTGGAACATACTTAAGCTGCGGGGAGAAAACCATTATTTTAAATGTATACAGAAAAGAAAGAAATGAATATCCTTAGTAAAATCTTAGTAAAAGATAGTAGTCAAGGCGATCATTCTTAATGCGACCCTGTACTTATTCGCTAGCTGGTCGCGCGCTTTGAATTTCGACGTTTGTGTTTCATGGAAGTTTTCTTCTCGATGGATTTACTATAGGGTGATCTAAATTGCCCAATTGGCGATTAATTATTTTTTTTAAATTGGTTATTTCAAGTTCAAATTTTGGATTTTAAAATAATATTTTTAAACTTAAACCTACCTATGCTTTTCATAAATCTTTAATTATGTCTTCCTGATTTTTCTCTAATTTCCTCTTTAATCTGTCATAATTTGGCATCTATCCTGCCGAACTAAATAGTATTTTTTATTGAATAAAATATATAAAGTAATTAACTGGGCCCCATTTTGTTACATTTAAATATTTCTCAACGAAATTAGGTATGAAAATTGGAACATGTATTGCTATTTTTTTATATTGAAAAAGACATTATAAGCGAGCTATATTCTAAATAAATGACATATTTCTTAATGGCATTAACCATGTAGATTGCCAGGGGCGTTGCAATGATCCCCACAATTTAAATAATCCAATTTCTTACATGAAACACCTTAAATTCTAATAAAATACATTCTTTCAATAAATATAGGCACTAAAATTGAGAAAGTTTGACCACTTGGTGACAAATTAACGTGGAAAAATGTATCAATTAGGTAAAAAAATTACTTTTTGGGGAAAATTGACGCTTTAATTAAACAGGGATTTTCGATTTAACACACCTATTTGGTAGTGTTCATGACACTTACTAAATTAACTTAATACGTGATATAGCCAAAATTTTGACTTAATAGGTGCAGTACATATTTCACCAATTTTCTACCAGCAAGTAGACTATACCTATTAGGTGATATGGGTTATGTAGTGTTTTTTATCATATCATACATCATACATCATATTATATATCATAGTATATTTATCATACGTAACATAGTATATTACGATAGCATAATGATAAAACTCGTATATCATGCCGTGTTCTACCTGTTTGGTAATTATGATCTTGTGTGCCTTTTTGTTGGTCTAATACTGCTTAACGTAATATTAGATCTTTTTAACGAACTTTTTCATAAAATTTTTAGGTCACTTATTTAGTTACCTTAAACGACCTCACCCAGTTCATTAAAATATAACAAAATTAATAGCTATATAAGTAGGAAAAATTAAATTTGACTTTGATGGCGACACCTAACTTATTATCTGGGAAATGGTAATTTCGTCAGCAAAGTAATAGAGGCATTAAACCGATCTGTATTTTCATCACCAACCCATTAACATTAATATAACATTAAAATAAAATAAAAACATACATATTCAGAATAAGTGGTGGGCACGAGACGAGTCGAGACGAGAAACGACATGGTCTCGTCTCGTCTCGAAAAATTCCCAACAATTATGTCTCGTCTCGTCTCGTCTCGCGTCTCGAAAAGTCTCGAAATAAATAGACGTATGGAGATGGTACTTTTATAAATGTATACTTTTTTGATAACATTTACTGATTTTCTTGAGGTACCTATACAGGGTGGTAAAGTTAAATGGACAGTGGTATTTTATTGATGTTATGTTTTGATAAAGAGTATTTCATTTTTTAGAAAACATTGAACTAAAGAAATTAGATTATAGAGAACAGCTAGAAAATCGAAAATATATATCATTAATAAATAGACTTGTTAGGATACGAACTACAGAACAAAGTTATTAAATAAACTTATAAAATAAACTATATATCTTTATAAGGATAAATAAGAAATTAATATTATCTGTATATTTAAAATTACCTACCATAATTTTAGAAAAATGTGATGGTAATGGACGTAATGGTATACCTACCTTTTTACCTCGTAAAAGAAATTCGAGACTTTTAGACTTTTCAAGACGAGACGAAATTATGTCTCGTATCGTCTCGTCTCGAACCAGTACTGGTCTCGTCTCGTGTCCACCACTCTTCAGAATCAGTATATTTGTATTTAAATTAATTTATTCAATAATATTACAGTATTATAAGAATTATAAAGTAACCTGAAATCTAATTTAGACATTCGAACATATTAGTAAGAGAATAGATGACATTTCAATAAATGTCACTGAGTTGAGTTAAGAATTTACATTTTTAATATCCGATCTAGTTAGTTTCCTACGTTACAACCATTCCAACGGATAACTTGGATCAAATCTTTACAATCGAATTTATAGTTTCTTCAATGTTCTTCCATTGCTTACGACTCTAGTTTGAGCACCAGTGTCTTTCATATCGAATTAACTCCAATCACCCGTCTATCCCACGGGACACCCGTTCGGTTTCGGATGCAGAACTCACTATACCATACTATTTTTCTATCGCGACCTGAAATCTCAGACTCTCAAACTCCGGGAACTGTTCGATCCTCCCGCTCGCTCCCGTCGATCCCTCCCCCTCTTCTCCAGCCCTCTCCAGCTCTCACCCCCTCCCACCCCGAATCGAATTAAGCTTTTCGGAGTTTAACGCCGAGTATTTACATAAAAACGGGAACGCTTAAGTTAAAATGTACGTATACGGTTCGAATGCTCTCTTTTCGACTTTCGAGTTTACGGCTTTATTTATTTTTCTTTAACTACTGGAGCATGATAGATTTGTGTGGCGTGACGTGTGCGGGAGTGAAGTCGCAAGAAAATGGATACCCTCTTCCTCTCCCTCTCTTTCGCTCTTCGCTGTTCGTGGAGGAGAGGGAGAGGAAGAGGAAGAAAGGAGGAGAAAGCGTGCTTTGCGGGAATTTCTAGGATATGCACAAGTGGTCGAGGATGTTAGGATGGAAGGAAAAACTAGAGGGATGGATAGCTTGTTCGGTTCTATTCGCTGTAATTTAGGTCAGGGAGAACATGGACAATAATATTGAGAATATTCTATCGTTTCGAGTTCCATTTGCTGTGGAAGCTGATTTATAACTGATTAGTTAGATATTTCAATTGGTAAAGAGTATTGTAAGCTAATCAGCTTTGGGACAAATCTGAAGGACACTGCGAATATAAGTAAAATATTCAGATATAAACATAAGTCAAAACTGACAATTGTAAAAATACACTACATCAGCACATGTATGTTACCTACATTTGTGACCTACGTCAATCATTTTCCAATGGATTTATAGAACAAGGTACTAAATTTTACATATCATAAATTATATTCAATAAAATTATGCATACGCCTATCTATACAAATGCTGTCAACTCAAATACATCAATTTGTTTAAAAAAAAACAATGAATTCAGCGTTAAATATATTTAACAATTAACCGTATAAATATACCGATTTTCAATTTTTTCCATACTAAAAATTGCCCTTTTCCAGTTGTTGGCACTATCTGTACATTACCAATTGAATTGAAGGTAAGTACAACGTACACGTATTTGGTACGTATACGTTGACTTAGGGCTCCAGGACAATTATCGTATCCAGGACAATAATCCATTGTTATGGATAGTATTTTTAAAATTTAAAAACAGTCACTTCATGCGTAGTGCTCTTCAAATCCAGAGCTACAATATCATTACCGTACATCTTCATCAAACTACTTTAAGGAAGTCATGAATTACAAGTGTAGTTATGTATAACTGCACCTTTTTCTTAAAACAGATTTCCAAAAACTCCATCAGAAATATAATTATTGTACTAAAATTGTCAGAAGACTCTTTGAAGTATACCTTCTACTTTAAGAATGTAACAAGTTGAATATCCAATATTGCGTTTTGCAAAACGCAAATTCAACTCATTAACAGGTCCATTGCTTTACTAACGATTATTATAAGTTTCTTAAGAAGCCGTAATTTATCTTTAACACGTCCAAACTTCTATAAGAATTCAAATTTAATCCAAAACTTCAAACCTACTTCAAGAAAATTGCACTTCTTTTAAATACTTCTTAATATAAACCTGTAAATTGCTTTGCAAATGTTAGAAATCCTTTAGAATCAACTCTATTAATGTCACATCTGTCGTGGTATCTCGTTATGATTGTAACAAGTAGTTTAAATATGGTTGGTTTCCACTGAAACATCAGGACACTATTTCAAAGGTCATGTTTTCTTTAGACAACTATAACTACTTTTTTAGTATATTAAAGTATGAGTGGATATTGAGCTCTTTCAAACACGAGCGAGTTTTCGAGCACGACGGCGTAGCCGGAGTGCTCGAAATAGAGCAAGTGTTTGAAAGAGCAGTTATCCACGAATACTTTACGCGATTTTTTTTATTGGTACCTACCTTTGAAATCATACATAGTGTAAAATTACCCAAATACCCAATATAATTAATTTGAACGACACTCGGGACGCTTCGTGCCAGTCCGTCGCACGTCGACTCACCAATCAGGTCGCCCCGCTACGGCCAAAAACGCTCTGTAATTGGTTGATTTCGTCGTTGTTGACACGTTTCCATGGCGACTTTAAAACACGCGCGTGCGATAAAGCCCGATTTACGCACGCCAAAGCATGGTTTAAATAGCAAAATAGCGTACCAATAAAAAAAAAGTTATCAGTTCTTTAAAATTGTCATAGGTTTTTTGAAATGGGGGGAATTCTTTAGGAATACTAATTGCACTTCAAACTTCATTCCTTATAAACATAATTGCAACTCTTTTAAGAAGTCATCATAGAAACCCATAAACGTCTCTGAAAATGTTTGAACTTCTTTTTAAACAACTATGTGAATTTCATATATTTTTTATGATAATTGCAACTCCCTTAAAAAATATTTAGCATTGTTACAAACGTAATAAGTAGCTTAATAACTTGCCAACTTTCTTTATGGTAGAAGAACTCTTTATTTCAAACATCACATTTTTCTGTAGACAATTGTATCTCCTTTTTAAATTATCAGCTATTCCTTATAATTGTAATAAGTTTTTTTGGAAATTGGGGGAATCCTTTAAGAATGCAAATTCTCCTTCAAACTTCATCCTTCTGGAAAGACAAATTGCAACTCTTTAGTAATCATTGTCGAAGAAACCTCTTAAGTGTTTTTGAAATAGTTTGGAATTGATTATGGACAATTTTTGAAATTTTTATCTCCCTTACTACAGTTTCAACTCCTTAAAAAATGTTTCAGTATCAGTATAAATGCAACAAGGTAGTTTAAAAATGTCTTAGCTTCCTTTCTGAATGTTGACATGCACTTTACAAGTTGAGGTCGATGCTGTAGGTCACGCCTATGTAAAACGGCGCCATGATACCTACGAGTGTTTTGGCACGAAATTTAAAGGTGTTCATAAAAGTCTCATTTTAGCTACTAAATAGTTGTTTTATGCAGAGATTAGCATTTCTTTTATTGGAACATTACATACTTAAGAACACAACACAGTAGTTTTTAAAAATTAGTCATCATGCCTACTGCACCCTTTTATTAAAACCCTAACGATTCCATCAGAAATATAATTTTGTACTAAAATTGTCAGAAGACTCTTCAAAGCATCAGATGTACTTTAAGATGTAACAAGTTTCATTTCCAATATTACGTTTTCCAAAATGCAAATTAAACTCATTAACAGTTCTATTGCTTTATTATAGATCGTTATAAGGTTCTTAGGAAGCAGTCATCTATTTGTAACACTTCCAAATTTCTCCAAGAATGCAAATTTTATCCAAAACTTCAACACTTTTTAAAGAAAATTGCACTTCTTTTAAAAACTTTTTAATACAAGCCCTTCAATAGCTTCGAAAATCTCAGAAGTCCTTTCTAATCAACTCTATGAATGTCACATCTTTCGTGGTACCTCGTTATAATATTCTTTAGGATTAGAATTCTTTAGGAGTACTAATTGCACTTCAAACTTCATACTTTATAAACACCATTGCAACTCTTAAGAAGTTATAATGAAACCCAGAAACGTCTCTTAAATGTCAGAACTTCTTTATAAACAACTATGTTAATTTCATATATTTCTTATAATAATTGCAACTCCCTTAAAAAATATGTAGCATTGTTAAGAATGTAATAAGTAGTTTAAAAACTGGCCAGCTTTCTTCAGAGTAACAGAATTCTTTATTTTAAACGTCATATTTTCCTGTAGACAATTATATCTCCTTTTTAAAATATCTGTTCCTTATAATTGTCATAAGTTTTTTTTTTAAATGGGGGAATCCTTTAAGAATGCAGATTCTACTTCAAACTTCATACTTCTTTAAGGACAATTGCAACGCTTTTGCAAATATTGTCGCAGGAACTTCTTAAGTGTTTTTGAAATAGTTTGGATTTATGAACAATTTTTGACATTTCGCGTCTCCCTTACTACAGTTGCAACTCCTTTAAAAATGTTGCAGTATCAGTATAAATGTAACAAGGTAGTTTACAAATTTCTTAAGTTCGTTTAAAACGTTACTAATCCTATTGTAGAAAGTAATGTTTCTCCTAAGGCAATTGCTACTCCTTCAAAAACGTCAGCAGATCTTTACAATTGTTATAAATTTTTTGCACACTTTGCTTTTTCTTTTGTTTTACCAGAACTTATTTCAGGACGTCCCCAGCTACATTTTGAACAAAAATTCGTTATTACAATCCGTTAATTTCATATCAACATTTCCAATTTAAACTTTGTGTTTTGAGATAACTAGAACTCCTTTAAGCTTGTTTTCAGTTTATTGCAATCGTCAAAAAATCGTTATCTTAAATACTGAAAATCATAAATGTCTCCATATAAAAAGTTAAACACTGATGATTTATTGAGAAAGATTGTAATCTGGGTAAGTCAATATAACCCTTTGTATCCACGTATTTAATTGAGACAATTAAGATATACCTGAAAGAGTTTTGTTAGGCAATAGAAAGTTTACAACAACCTCTACCGTTTTATTGCTATTGTAGTTACCCTTAAGATAATTCCGGCACTATATTTGATCATAACATTCAATTAACAACTCTTTCCCTTTTGGACTGGATTACCCTTTTGGTGGTGAAAATCTCATATAAGTTTGGAAACGAAGAAGTAGTGATGTTAGTGGAGAAATATCTGTTGGTCACCTATTCAACCAGTGGTAGTCGTAAATACAATTCCAAAATTTTCCGAGGAATGTTTTACAATGTGGGATTTGTGGTTTTGTAAATATGTGGATACAGCCTCCCATTAACTCGAAATTTACGTCGTCATCGCTGCCTGCGCCTATTAAATCGTAAGCCTGATGCATATTTCTTGTAGCACTCGATATTCAAAATCGCAAAAATATGATAATCTTAACGGATGGCGTCGTAAAAGTGTCACTGATCGCTGAGACCAAAAAACTTGTCCCATTCCGACTCATATGCACACCATTTATTTAATATTCTTTGAGGCATAAATCCTCTTTAATGGACGGACTTTTTAGATTACGCCGGGATATATTTTATTTAGGCCCTCTTATTCGGATGTATAATTTCGAAAGTTTTTGTTGGTTGAATATCTCTTGCAGGATCTGGATTTTATGACGGTTTTGAGGCACGATCTTGTTTTTCTGTCCCCCGGCCACCGTGGGGGTTACAACAGGTAAAAAATAGGCTCGCTGTACGGCGAATTGTTTGTTGGCCGTTATGCGGGAGGGAAGTGTTTTATGGGTTTTTCCCCCCGACTCGTACGCTTTTTGCTTTACTTAGGCGACAAATTAACGGGGATATTTTGTTCCGGACAGGTATTTTTAAATCTAGTCGGGCAAATCGTAGTTAGGCGTGGCTAATTCTATTAATCGCAATAATGACGACTTAATGACAGAGTATGCGCGAATTATACATATTTCTCCAAGTATCAATCAGCGGTAAAAAATGTATTCCGCGAGCACATCATAAATCACATCGAACACAGTTTTCATCTCCAGCTGTAAAAATAAAATGCATATATGTACAAGTTCACTCTCTTCGCCCTCAACATCCATCTACTTCTCTGCTCCGTCCTAAGTGTGTCATCGATATCGGCCTCTTCGTAAATCCCGACACATCCTTTCTCCGGTGATTGACAGCCACTTAACGCAGTGTGGAAAATAACGCACACACGTACGTATTCCCCGAAACACCCTCCAGAAAACGCTTGCCATCATAAAACATATAAAACATGAATATTCGCTGACCCTCTCGCCTGTCAGTTGGTATTGGGGGCGATTTACTCGGTGTACGCATTCGTCGAATAGCGCCTGAGTACGGCTCTTATTTGTGATAAATAATTTAGGTGTTCCCGGTACTGCTTTGGCTTTTGTGGATGACATTGTGGACAAAGTATAATATAACTTGAAAGCTGGTGATATGCAAAGTGCATAGGTTTCATTTTGCTCACAACTTTAAATCATTCTCTCGGTAGACTACTCACTTTCATTTAACTTAATATTCGCTAATTTATAAATGCATATTTAGGCATTATTGTGCATATTCTTTAAAAAGTGACATATATAACGAATTTACGTGAATTTCTAATTAGAGACGCAAGGTCGACCCCCTCCCTCTTTCTCAGAATCAACTGAAATAGTAGGTGGTTCTGTGTTCTGTATACCAACAATTAAATAAGAATGAGGATTAGTTGAAATTAATGTAATGTGACGAAATTACAAAAGGTACCTAAAATAAATTATATCGACTTCAAAGTTAGTTTAAGAATATATTTTAAAGTTCAAATATGAGCTTCTGTGAATGTTTCTCATTTCGAAACATTGGTATTTAAATAGGACAGAATTTTCTTTACATAATTTTAAACAAAATTCATTAATAAATTCTTTTCAAAAAAATCTTTTCTCATTTTTAAAAATACATTTTGCTAATAAGAATGTATATTAGGACAAACAATAATAAATTAAATTCCATTGACAATGTTATAATTTAATTAGTATGAAATTCAATTAGGTAGTATACTAATTATTGTAAAATTGTAGTAATAATTTAAACAGATTTTTTTTGTCATAAAAATTAGTACATGTATTATTTTTTATTAATTTTTAATTTACATACTTTCACGCTTTTTTGCATATATGGCGCAAGTTCATGCATATTTTCTAAAAATTCTGTGCATATATATTTAAGTTTTCTTCTGCATATAATACACTGTTCAGTTATAACAACCCATTCAACCGTAAAGAGAAGAGACTTACATCGATAACGACGTAATTATGTCAAAATTTTTGGATTATCAAAGCCAACACAGCTAGCTCGGTTTTAACAACATTTTTCTTTGATTTTCCCTCTAATAATAGTTGTACTATATCAAATTTGGACACAGGTATGTTCATATGGCATTATCACTTACTTTCGCCAAAATATTAAATTTTAATTTTATTTCAACATTATTTATTCAGTAACAATGGAAAAGGGGAAATTTATACAAATAACTATAGATAGATAAATAACAAATAACTATAAATAGATATATGAATATGTAGATATATTCATGAAAGGGTACCGACAGTAGGCGCCAATTTACGCATAAAATTTACAGACATATACAATATTTCCAAAAAAAGAAACATATTTGAACACAACTATATTGTAATAAGTAGTAATATTATTATAAAATTAAGATCTCTTAAGATAATAAGATAATTAAGAAATTATTAAATTTGATGTTAGCAATAATATAAAACCAAATGTTTCTCTAAATTTTCCATTAATTTTTTTTATCATCTAATAACTGTAGATTTTCATTTTATATAAAACCTCCTTTCGAGTTCAACAGACGTAATCGGGGATCTTTATGTTGGAATCAATAAAATTTTCCATTAAAATGTTGTTCGTTTCAGACACAAACCCTTATCTACTATTTATTTCAAGGATATCTTTAACGATTTTTTAAGATTCCATTTCTCCCCAGTTTTGACCCGAAAACTTTTAAAAGATGTTTCGCCTTCAATTTAAGGCTATATGAAACAGAAAAATTAGATGATGCTAACTGAATACGTAATCATAAAATTGAATTTAATAAATGATCTTTGCTGTTTAAAATATCATTTATTTGTACTTCCTTATAAGTAATTTAAATTGGGACAACTACGTCTGTATACTTAAAAACCGATATAATATTTATTTTTATTATAATTAGATATTAGCATTTATTATTAAATAGAGTATGTTATGTAGTTTTTAAAGGGTGTCTCGTTAGGGGAAGACGTTATGTGAAAAGGATGCCTTGGTAGACAGTTGTATAATTTCTTTAGAAATCATATTCTCTTTGAATTTGGTGATATTTAAATCCCACATTTTACAACTAAATCATGGAATGTAATGTAATGTCATGATAAAGTATTGTATTATGGGAAAATTCCTTCTTAAAGACCATAAATTCTCTTGTATTTTCATGTAAATTATGTTATGTACTACTTAGAAAGGCTCTATCGTTAAGGAGGTGGGTAGTTGAGAGAGATACTGTGGTAGAATTCTCTAAAATTAGAATTCGAATATGTAATTAAATTGGGAAGCCCAAAATATTCAAAAGACTAAATACCTGTATTATATTTCCAATATCTGTAAGTGATATGACATTGCATATTTTCCTAACCTTAATTATTACCTTATGCCACGCTTTTAAATATCAAATTGAGATATATATTCCTTAATTATCAATATTAATTAATATAATTACGGTTAACATTTATTAATATTGTTATTACCACAGACTGTAAAATATGCACTAAAAAAGGTGTAAAATATGCATGCAATATGCACCAAAAATCACCAAAATATGCAGCTAAATATGCATTTATTTCCAAAAAATTAACACTAAAAACCAAATATGGTAATCAAAACAATCAATATCAACTTATACTACATTAATATTTTCGACAACATTATTATTATTTTTATTGAGTGTCACAATATATTTTTCCAAATTCTCCATTTTGAAATTTAACCTGCGGTGGTTTGAATAGTGTTTATACATCGGAAAATTTCTTTCTATATTATTAAGTTATTAATATTCTATGTTATTAAGGATTTTATTAATACGTTGCAGTTTAGAAAATCCAACATTTTTCTTTAGTACTTGATTTAATTTAAGGTTGACTTTGTCAGCAACGAGACCATGATTTAAATTTAATAATTTTTGGACTTCAGAAATGGTTTTAATGCTATCGTACAACGATACAGAATTATGCTATAATTTTCTGATATAAACTGGTAGAGAATCAAAATTAGAGTCTTAAGGGAATAGTTTAGAAAGGTTAATGTTTCACAGAAATCGTAATGGTACTGCCCTTCGAAAATAGGACTAAAGGGTGCAAACAGGAAAACCCAAGCAGTTAACTCAAATTACTGGTTGTAATGGCCGTAAAGGGGTTGTCGCTTGAGATTTCAACATGCTACCTATGTTTCCTAAGATCTCCGCCATTCAATAAGTTATAAAATTTGTAAAATATTCATATCCTACAATTAATGTTATATTTAAATCCAACCCCTACCACAAAATATTGCAAATATAGCGAAAATATGCATCATCACTAGATTTTACGTAAAATATGCAGTAACCATTGAGAATGCGCTAAATATGCAAAAGCGTATAATCCAGTCTCTGGTTATTACTGTTAATACTAATAGTAATAATATAAACACCAACTAGAGTATAATATTTAAAATGTATACTTATACCAAAGATTCCAAGGTTAAGATTTATTCAGACCCCAATTGATCCAATAGTAATGGGAAAATATGGTGCTAATTTGTAAATTTAGCATGCTCTATATGTAGCTATACATGATACATTTTCATTTTGTAAGAGATGCTTGATGTAATGCGATATCCTCTGACAGGCCCTGGTGAAATTGTGATAATATTTAAGTGCACTTTTCTGCTCTGCTAACTTCGCTGCAAACCAGCCTGGAAAAAAATTACCGAACTATAAACATTAAGAAAGCTCTCTCTCCCTCTCTTTCTCTTTCTGCCTCTCGCTCGTCTCGGCTCCGGCATTCATTCTATTTTCTTCGCCGTCTCCCCCGATATTCCCTTTGTTGCCGGCCTGTTACATTTTATTGCACATTTTGTTTGAGTTCGAGCTTTCCCGGCAAAAATCCCATTTCCCGATATTTTATTGCGTATTACCAGCACTCCATTTATGAGCAGGCCTTCTCTCTGCATCAATATCCACACATCAATAAGATCGCAGCGGGCGCTGATCCGTCCTCAATGGTTTCAGGTTTATGCGAAAGTTATCACAAGTTGGCTATTCACAGTGGGCCTGGGGAGGATCCCGATCCGAGGACTGTATATATATATATATATATATATATATATATATATACGTGATGTGTATCTACGCGTTTAGACTATTTCGGAATATTAAAGTTCCCTTTTCCGGGCGAGCCGATGGGAAGACGGTCGAATGGGTTTCTAATTGAGTAGGAGCTTGTGTGAACGTCAGCCTGATCGAGACAATGTACAGTTGTTTCACACGGTTTCATTACTCTAATGGAAGAATATAATGTTGGCGGCACATATAATTATTGGAAGGTATTAGTTGAAATATCCCTATTATCCATTGTTTGCCAATTCAATAGGTAATTCGAGAATGCTGAACGGCTGCCCGTAAACAGCGTATCGGTGTATCAAATGCAAAATATATTTATTCGCTGCTCGAATAATTGTGATGCTAATTAATTATTAATTTTGTCTGCACAACTGGTCGCTACCCGAATAAAATTCTGGCATTCCGCCAAATGTAAATTTATTTCCCGAATTTTCTGTGGTACTTCATAAACTAAATTTCATATTATTAACGTATTAACTTTATAGGAAAATTGTAGGATTGTTTCAATTTTTGATATAATGTAACAAAATAGGTATTAAATAGGTATGTTATTGATACTACAAAATTAGAAAGTCATCAATGAAATAAACTTATTATGTATTATGGCGAAGGACCGATTGATATCATTTCACCATTTTAATTATAATATTACCATTAATGTTATTATCAGTTATCCAAATAATTCAATCGTATGCATTTTCTGTTTTAACCACCTCTTACTTCAGAGAAGTAAATTAATGTCATCATATAAAAAACACCTTTGAAGCAATGCTATAACAATAATAGTTGAATTAATTCCATGTTCCCATCAATTCAGTCTTAAGACCTAACTTAACATTAATCGCATTATTAATCAATTTTATAGTTTATATCCGATAGCAACGTGATGTTCTAGAAAGTTCTCTTCAGAGGCAATATAACATAAAATTTTCAACTGGAATACAATGAAGTACAATTTTATTTATTGCATCAGAACTTTTACTGTGAAGAAATTTTTATTACAATTGAATTATGATTTAATTAACCCCCTTAGGGTGTTCAAACCATCAGACCACTTAAAATCCCCTCCATAACACACTAATTCTGTCAGCTTAGTATCTAGTTTGTAGCTCTTTACTTCACTGTCCTTGAAGGTTTTGGAATTATTGAAGCCGCAGTTACTATTTCCATATAATTCACAAATTGCTATAAAGATATAAGCAAAATTAGAAGCGTTTCTACGTTTGACGTTGCAAGTCAAGTAATGTTCTTTGGAGTATAATAATGCTATCCAAGAATTTTACTATGATTTTGGAATTTACTTCACTATCCTTCAAGGATTTGGAAATATTGAAGCCCCAGTTACTATTTCTATATAATTCACAAATTGCTATAAAGATATAAGAAAAATCTGTATCGTTTCTACATTTGATGTAGCAATTCAAGTAATGTTCTTTGCAGTATAATAATGCTAGCCAAAAATATTACTATGGTTTTGGGATTTACTCCATTATCCTTCAAGGATTTGGAAATATTGAAGCTCCATTCACTATTTCTATATAATTCGCAAATTGCTATAAAGATGTAAGCAAAATTAGAAGCGTTTCTACGTTTGACGTAGCAATTCAAGTAATGTTCTTTGGAGTATAATAATGCTATCCAAGAATTTTACTATAATTTGGAATTTACTTGGAATTTTTGGAATTTTGGAATTTACTTCACTATTCTTCAAGGATTTGGAAATATTGAAGCTGCATTCACCATTTCTATATATTTCGAAAATTGCTATAAAGATATAAGCAAAATTTGAAGCGTTTGTACGTTAGACGAAGCAATTCAAGTAATATTCCTTGCAATACAATAATGCTATCCAAGAATTTTACTATAATTTTGGAATTTACTTCACTATCCTTCAAGAATTTGGAAATATTGAAGGCCAATTCACTATTTCTATATTATTCACAAATTGCTATAAAGATATAAGCAAAATTTGAAGCGTTTGTACGTTTGACGTAGCAATTCAAGTAATGTTCTTTGCAGTATAATAATGACATCCAAGATTTTTAATATGATTTTGGAATTTACTTCAAAATTCTTTAAGGATTTGGAATTTGGAAGCCCCAGTTACTATTTCTGTATAACTCACAAATTGCTATAAAGATATAAGCAAAATTTGAAGCGTTTCTACGTTTGATGTACCCATTCAAGTAATGTTCTTTGCAGTATTATAATGGTATCCAAGAATTTTACTATGATTTTGGAATTTATTTCATTCTCCTTCAAGGATTTGGAAATATTAAAGCCCCATTCACTTTTTCTATAAAATTCACAAATTGCTATTAAGATATAAGCAAAATTTGAAGCGTTTCTACGATTGATGTAGCCATTCAAGTAATGTTCTTTGCAGTATAATAATGCTATCCAAGAATTTTACTATAATTTGGAATTTACTTGGAATTTTTGGAATTTTGGAATTTACTTCACTATTCTTCAAGGATTTGGAAATATTGAAGCTGCATTCACCATTTCTATATATTTCGAAAATTGCTATAAAGATATAAGCAAAATTTGAAGCGTTTGTACGTTAGACGAAGCAATTCAAGTAATATTCCTTGCAATACAATAATGCTATCCAAGAATTTTACTATAATTTTGGAATTTACTTCACTATCCTTCAAGAATTTGGAAATATTGAAGGCCAATTCACTATTTCTATATTATTCACAAATTGCTATAAAGATATAAGCAAAATTTGAAGCGTTTGTACGTTTGACGTAGCAATTCAAGTAATGTTCTTTGCAGTATAATAATGACATCCAAGATTTTTAATATGATTTTGGAATTTACTTCAAAATTCTTTAAGGATTTGGAATTTGGAAGCCCCAGTTACTATTTCTGTATAACTCACAAATTGCTATAAAGATATAAGCAAAATTTGAAGCGTTTCTACGTTTGATGTACCCATTCAAGTAATGTTCTTTGCAGTATTATAATGGTATCCAAGAATTTTACTATGATTTTGGAATTTATTTAATTCTCCTTCAAGGATTTGGAAATATTGAAGCCCCATTCACTTTTTCTATAAAATTCACAAATTGCTATTAAGATATAAGCAAAATTTGAAGCGTTTCTAGGATTGATGTAGCCATTCAAGTAATGTTCTTTGCAGTATAATAATGCTATCCAAGAATTTTACTATAATTTGGAATTTACTTGGAAGTTTTGGAATTTTGGAATTTACTTCACTATTCTTCAAGGATTTGGAAATATTGAAGCTCCATTCACCATTTCTATACAATCCGAAAATTGCTATAAAGATATAAGCAAAATCTGAAGCGTTTCTACGTTAGACGTAGCAATTCAAGTAATATTCCTTGCAATACAATAACGCTATCCAAGAATTTTACTATAATTTTGGAATTTACTTCACTATCCTTCAAGAATTTGAAAATATTGAAGGCCAATTCACTATTTCTATATAATTCACAAATTGCTATAAAGATATAAGCAAAATTTGAAGCGTTTCTACATTTGACGTAGCAATTTAAGTAATATTCTTTACAGTATAATAATGCTATTTAAGAATTGTAGAATGATTTTGGAATGTACTTCACTATTCTTCATGGATTTGAAAATATATGCCCCATTTACTATTTCTATATAATCTATATAATAATGTATAATATGTTTTTTGAAACATATTAATTTCGTTTGATTCTTGTGAGGTTATGAAAAAAGTAACTGGAATATTAATTACTAGGCAAACAATGTTACCATATAATTATTAACGTCATAGAGGTATCATAAGTGGGTTATGATAGCTTTTGCTATCGATTCATCAACTGTTGGTTATATGATATGGTTAGAGAGTAGATATAGTATCGTTGCTCAAAGCGACTGCTTTACTATATCATGGTTCGACAAGTAATGATTCAATAGGATTCAATAACTCAATTTGAAAACGATATATAGGAGAAAATGTCTTTTTGCGATTTTAGAAAATGTTTTGAAAACAGTAATTTAATCCATAAAAACCATTGGTTTTCCAAATCACAGATTTTACTTATAAAACGAAATATTTTTCATAAAAGAGCGGTTAGTTAATATATATTTGGTAGAACTGATGAGTAACAACTTTTCCTTAAATAAATACAATGTGTAATAAATAATAATCTTGAAAACTACCTTAGAGGTAAATTTAAGTGCTAGTTCTTTTAAACCGGAAATTCGTCAAACAAAGGGAACTATTGAAAGCTGAATATATGCAAAATTCTAAAATTCTACTACGCTTGCTAATTAGATATTAATTACTTGGTTAGCGTTGTATTCATTAGACTTTAAACAGTGAATCAAGCGATTTCATTTTTAGGTATGAATTAAGTAAAATCCCCTTTTTAGTTTGCCAACTGTTGAACGTGACATTCGCATTCCGACTTGCCGATATGAGGATCAGGGCAAATCCTCCAAGAGCCAAAGTTTATATAAGTTATATATGAAAGTTTGCGTTCAGTTTTATAACTTTGCGGCTTCGCCAATCGGATCTCATTTTATTCGTCTACTGTTTTATATTAAATTTTTTATTTCCCTTTTATGACATCCATGCGGGTACATTAAACCGCCAATTTTATTATAAATCGATGGCGATAGTAAACATCGATACTAGGAGGAGGATGGGGAGGATGCCTTTGCGATCGGTGACAACGCCAACGCCGCTCGTTCTCGCTCCCTACAACAAAAACTTCTACTATGCCTTATAATTATGATTAAATTATTTGAACAAAAAGTGGTAATGTCTTTAAGAACTTGAAACTTTCCATCTACCCGGCTCGAAAGTTCCGGGAATTCATTAAAAACTTAATTAAGACGAGACTCGGAGTGCACCGCGATAGACACGGGTCACGAGGATATTTAGATTACGGCGAGTTCATGAAGGCGCCGATACGAACTTTGAGAGATGATAAAAATCATAACGCCCCGGATCACCGCACATATTTCCATATTTTAATTAAAGCCGTTAGGTGCGCCCCGAATCGCGTTTTTGGATTCGATTGTTGCCATTGCGGTTACCGAGCCCGTTCCGCCGACCCCTCGTCGCCCTCTCCATTATTATTAACTCGCGATAACATTGCCAAAACATTGGAAATACTTGAAAGTTCCCACCAACTTTCCGATGGCTTCGCAGGGAATTCGTATTGTTGGAGGCGGTGGCGCGGCTTAAACCGTAATTCTGATTACATTAATTATAAAACCGACACATTTCCCGAATGTGCAGATGACATTCTTTGTACAAAATTAATGATTTTAGCTGCTGGTGCTCATAAGAACGGGAGAGAGAAAGCGAGAGAAGGCGGTGGGAGGGGGAAGAAAAGAGGCCGCGACGCGTCTTCCTTGGAAACTACGAGTAGTTCCGGGAGTTTTAATGCGTATTCGGTATGTTTGTCACTCTTGGTTCCTGAGTGTGGAAATTTTAATTAGAAACGTAATTAATCGGTGGCACAGTTGAAGCGCTAGATTCTGTAGTATACCTATAAGGTGTAACTTGAAATTAACGGGACTCAATTAATATTACATTTTTCAAAATTAATATCGTAACGTTATACAGTTCTAAATAACTACCGTCCAATTATTAAATACCCAACTAATTTAATCAACGCTAATATGTATGTATGTATCGGTTTAAAACGTCTTTCGTCGTTTTCCGATGCATAACTTCCATTCGTTTCGGTTATTCCATTGGTCGGCTGTCATTTTCCCTTGGTACCCAAAAATATTTGAAAAAGACATATATGAATCGAAAGTATAACAAAAACCTGTTTCAGAGACACCAGTCTTATAGTGCGGAGACGATCCGTTTAAAAGTTATGGCACTTTCAAAATGCGATTTTCCATAAGAAGTTATGTCGTCAAAAATTAAAAACTCACCAAAAAATCACCTTTCGTCCATGAAATACTGTTGAACATGACAGTCCACTTCTTTTTTAAATTCCTTCTGGTTTCTTTGCAAAAAAATAATTTCACTTTTTAGGTTAGTTCTCTGAAAATATCTACAAAGAAAACAAAAACAATGGCCTTCTTAGGGACAGATACAATAAGATCTAAAATAGTTATTTATGATAAGGTAATTGACCAAATAAAACATTTCCAATATTTGGGATGTGATCTATCGTATGACTACAGTATAGACGTAGAACAAAAATTAAACAAATTTAGTAGAATATGTGGAACTATTAGCAGCCCAGTAAACAGAAAATGGTTTAAATATCGTTGATTTCTCGTTAAAAACCTACGTTGTAAACCACTCTAATATGCGTATATAAGAGCCGTATAAAATTGAGCGGAATGTGCAGCTTTTAAACGTTTTAATAAACGGTATTTTAAACCGTTTTTTTACGTATTTATAAATAGGTATAAATGTGGTATATTTCATAAACGTTTAAAAGTAACGTTTTCAAAACCACCTTTAAAC
Source organism: Cryptocephalus moraei (assembly GCA_946251905.1). Classification (NCBI taxonomy): domain Eukaryota; kingdom Metazoa; phylum Arthropoda; class Insecta; order Coleoptera; family Chrysomelidae; genus Cryptocephalus; species Cryptocephalus moraei. Next base: position 30,765,182 of record OX276456.1, read on the forward strand.
GTATGTAAATAGGTATAAATAAGGTATAGTTTACACACGTTTGAAACAAACATCTTTTAAACCGTAATAAAACGTTAAAAAATCGTTTAAATCAGGTAAATATTTTATACGTTTTCAAGAAACGTTTCTAAAACCATTTTTTGACGTATGTGAACAGGTATAAATGAGGGATCTTTCATAAACTTTTGACCCAAACGCCTTTTAAACCACAATAAAACGTTGAAAAAATCGTTAAAATTTGGTACATATTTTATACGTTTTCAAAAAAACGTTTCCAAAACCATATTTAGACGTATATGAACAGGTATAAATGAGGGATCTTTCATAACCGTTTGAACCAAACGCCTTTTAAACCATAATAAAACGTTAAAAACATCGTTTAAATTAGGTAAATATTTTATACATTTCCAATAAACGTTTCTAAAACCATTTTTAGACGTATATGAACAGGTATAAGTGAGGGACCTTTCATAAACGTTTAACCCAAACGTCTTTTACACCATAATAAAACGTTAAAAAAAATCGTTTAAATTAGGTATTTTATACGTTTCCAAGAATAGGTAATAGGTAAATTATAATAATAGGCATAGTCATATTAATAAGTCTTATAATAACAATAATATATATGCTTAATAGGTAAAAGGTAAACTATAATAATAGGTATAATAATAATAATATAATAATAATGTCCTTTACTTATGATTGGTAATTAAAACGGGATGTGACCAATTTTAACCAATTCGGAACGGCCTGCTTCATTACCTTTTCAGATGCTAACTTCTTCTCATGCTCCACCTTTATAGCCTCTGTAAAATTAAAAACAAAAATTAGTTACTTTATCAGAAAACATAGCTTTATAAAATTCAAATATTACACAGTAGAACTTCCATTAAAAAAATCTGTTAAAAATTGTTTGTTGTGGAAATTAAATTTTCAAATGATGTTTTGGAAAAGATGCATTTGAATAGCTATTATATATAAAGTTCGTAGAAATATATTACTTTTAAATTTACATTTTTAATGAGATTTTAAAATTCAATTAACCTTTATGATATTGCGTCAATTTAACTGCTACATACCAAATATTGCTTCCAGCGGTTTGGAACTTTTAAATTTGAATTTGTTCTTCCTACCAGAACAAGACCAATTAAACCAATTTGTGAAGACTTCACGTATCATCGCATTTATGCTGTCCTGCTGGTCGGATCTTCCTTTGCATGCCAGTTGGTTTATCTGTAAGATAAAAGATTTTATTAATTAAACTTTTTTGTATGTTAAAATCTATATAATTTCTTGTCTCTGATTATGATAAAATACTAAATTTTAGGGCGATCTTTCAACATAAATGTTTAAAACAAAAATTATAAATATTAAATAGGTAAATCAAATTACGAAGTTTGAGATATATCATTAAGGATATTTTGAAGAGAACTGAGAAAACCTAAAATTTTTCTAGCAAGTCGCTTTGGAGAAAACTGTAAGGAAAATTAGAAATTATTGAGAGCCACATGCCTTTTAGATAAAAAACGTTTGACATGAAAATAATTATAAGTATTAGATAGATAAATCAAATTTCGAAATTTGAGATAAATCATTAAAGTCGTTTTGGAGAAAATTAAGACAAACTAAGAAATTTTCAAGAGAAATTCGACCCTTACCTTAATATGCACCAAACACTGTTGAAGCGTTGAAGTCGCTGATGATAAGTATGTTCATCAAAATCTTGTTCTGCTCTCTTCCGAAACGCGCCGTAATGAGTAGCATGCCAAACTAGCAGCCAATATGAGGAATACATCTCCCGGGAACGTGTACTGATAGCGACCCCTACAAATTGCCGTCTTTGGGGTTTTTCTGAAATAAGTTGTATTTTTCTATTGTCCCATTCCTACCTGATCACGGTTTATAGCGCTGTTATCGTTAAACAGCTGTCGGTTCGTCATTAAGACCGGGACGTCTAAGAATCCATCCACTATCATTATATGTACTTAACTACTTATGATATTTTACTTATATTTCAACGTTTCATAGACGTATATAAAAATACGTAAATAAAATATTATACTTTCGATCTCTATAAACTGTTAAACTAAATACATCTTTCCAACTTTTTTTTTAACTTTTATCTTACGTCTTTTTTACGTAAAAAATTAAAGTGTCTTTTAATGTTATTACGTAAATAATATTTTACCTATATTTCAACTTTCCTTGGACGTATACATACAAAAATACGTATATAAAATAGTAATATACTTTCGATCCCTATAAACTGTTAATCTAAATACGTCTTCCATACTTTTTTTTTAAACATTTATGTTACGTCTTTTTTAGGTAAAAATTTAAACTGTCTATAAACGTTATTACGTAAATGATATTTTACCTATATTTCAACGTTCCTTGGAGGTATACAAAAATACGTAAATAAAATATAATACTTTCGATCGCTATAAACTGTTAATCTAAATACGTCTTTCCTACTTTTTTTAAAAACTTTTATCTTACGTCTTTTTTACGTAAAAATTTGAAGTGTCTATAACGTTATTACGTAAATGATATTTTACCTATATTTCAACGTTTCATGGAGGTATATGAAAATACGTAAATTAAATATTATACATTCGATCGCTATAAACCGTTAATTCATATACGGTTTTCATACTTCTATTTTTTTACTTTTATTTTACGTCTTTTTAACGTAAACAATGGACCCGTGTAATAAACGTATACGCATTTAGTAGAAAAGATGTATAATTCATGTATTTATATGTACCGTTTGAAAATAAGAAAGAGATAAACGTTTATTAGACATACGTAAATATGCTATTTAACGATTATACCCTAAATTATACGTTTTTTTAACCATCGTCTGTTTACTGGGAGATGCCTAAACCATAAAACGAGAAAAGACACACAGCTGAAATTATACAAAACTATTGCAGTGCCAACCCTCACGTATGGCAGCAAAATTTGGACAACAACAAAGAAACAAGAAAGCCGGATTCAGACGCAAGAAATGAAGTTTCTGAGGAGAGTCAAAGGATGCACAAAAAGAGACAGATTTAGAAATGCAGACATCAGACGGGAATTAAATATATATAGTGTTATTGATGTGATAAAACAATATAGGGAAAACTGGAAGGAACATCTTCGCAGGATGGATGAAAACAGGTTGCCAAGAAAAGCCTTCAAATACAGATGTAAAGGGAGAAGAAGTGTTGGGCGACCACGCAATAGATGGGTACCGTAACAGGCAAAGTGCCTAATACTTGTAGTGAAGACGAAGACGAAGGTTAGTTCTCCTGTCGGTTCCCTCTTTCGTTTCGTTGCTTTCTCGAGACGAACGGGCGGACATCAAATTCATTCCATATCACTCGTTTGTGATCCTCTTTATATATTATTCTCTATTATTCTCGCTCAAACTCTTTGCAAAATATGTTAAATGCGAATTTCCGGCCAAATGACCAAAATTATTTTCGTTTTGCCACAAAACACCCTAAAACACTTGACATGTCTTTGCATTCATCATGGAACATCAAGGTTTTTATTCTGACTACGAGACCGTCCGGGCGATCTTTTTCATAAGCCATTCTCCGATTAAATTCGCATGTTTGTACCTTTATCTTCTTTCTCATACTGTTGGTATCATTTTTTTCACTACTAATAATACAATGCAAGCGTCTTTTTACAAAGAATATCCGATAATATAAACTGTTTACACCTAGGCAACCACACATACTCCCATTACTAACTTTATAATTTGCAATTTTATGACTTATTACAAGTGTTTCATACTCTCAAATAATATCATGTAATCGTTCGTCGCTACTAATATACCGCAATTTTCATGTAAAGGAATCATTGCATATTGCATTTAGTTTTAGATATGTATTTTGGAATTGTTCCGTACTTCCACTGTTTCTGGGCTTACGACTCAGTCAGGAAGGTTAGGTTGGTTTGGTATGGCTTGTATAGTAATTAAAACATTTGCACGTTTCTGGGCTTAAGACTCCGTCAGGAAGGTTAGGTTGTTAGGTTGGTTTGGATAAAAGAATCAAACTTATTTCCTCTCTCTCTCTCTCTCTCTCTCTCTCTCTCTCTCTCTCTCTCTCTCTCTTCTCTCTCATTCTCCTTCCCTCCCCACCCCCGTCTAACGAGACGTCTCCAGTCCGTCATGTCGGTCGATTAGCCACTGCCAAAACTGCTCTCGGCGTCTCTGTCAACAGTATTTAAATATGGCGAAGGCGCAAAACGTATCTATTTCTAATCGTGTTTTTGCACATTTTTCGGTATTATTTCGGCGGGAAGTTAATGTCACCGTTTAGTTTAAGCATCGAACTACATTTAGGCCTTAATGCGAGTAAAAATTGTTCACGAAAACACTGAGAAATTCCTCTCTGAAAATACGTAATTTCGGTGTTTTTTTCCAACATTTTATTTTTTTTCTCAAAAAATAAGCGTTTCCGCACCTACAAACTATTTTTCCCAGCACCTCCAAACTGCCTTTTTCCTACTTATAATTTTTATTTTTCTTTAACTCTGGGTACCAAGGAAAAATCTGTACCCATTGGTCTTTTCTTAGATCCCGGGCACTCATGGCTTTGTTTATACCTTCTCTCCATGTTCTTTTAGGTCTTCCTCGTTTTTTGGCTACGATTTGGTGGTATTCAATTCATGGCTATTTTGCGCAATCTCGTTTCTTCCATCCGCTGGACATGTCCGTACCATATTAGTTGCTTTCTCTCTATATCAGTCATTAGTGAACCATCTATTCCCATCCGTTGTCTTACCTCCTCATTTCGTATTCTATCTCTCGTTGATACACCCAGTGCTCTTCTAAAAACGTCAATTTCAGTCGCCTCAAGTTTTCTTCGATTTTGATCCGTTATTCTCCACGTCTCTGCTCCATAGGTTAAACTGCTTTTAATGAGATTTTCATATACAGGATGTTAGGGGTGTTAGGGGAAGTGTCAAATTCCACACCCAGATATGTATACCTATTGCTGCTTGCTACTTCATCATTCTCCAATTGGATATTAGATAGTTCTGCTCCTATAGGGAGGTATTTAGTTTTCTGTGTGTTGAGCTCCAGTCCGCAGTTACTATACTCTTCTTGAAGTTTCCGGGCCATATATTCTAAGTCATCTTTATCGTCAGCGAACTGTAGCGTATATAAGTACGTTTCTCCGATGTCAATACCCATTCCATTGCATTTCCTTTTCCACTTGTGTAAGACTATTGCTACATAGATCTTGAATAGTGTTGGTGATATACAACAGCCTTGTCGCAATCCTTTATCAGCCAGGAATTTCTCTGACCCTTTATTGTCAATCTTTACTCTTGACTTGGAACCCGCATATTTAAGTTTTGGGAGCTCTTATGATGGTATGGTTAATGTTGGTTTCTTGTAATGCTTTCCATAGTTTCCCCCCGCCGGAACTGTATCATAGACTTTTTGGAGATCTATGAACCTTAGATGTGGTTCTTGGTTGGTGACAGATATTTTTTCAATAATTTGTTTTAAACAGAAGATGTTATCGTTACACGTTCTTCCTGCTCGGAACCCAGATTCTTCTTTGTCTCTGTATTCGTCTTCAATGAGGTCTGGAATAATTCTTCCATACAAATGGCTTAGAGTACTGGTTACTGATATACCTTTATAATTTGAGCATTCTAGCTTACGTTCTTTTTTGTGGATGGAAGTTGTGTCAGCTTCCTTCTATTCTTCAGACACAGGGGCACCGTTTAGATATTTGTTTATGCACCAAGTAAGTTGTTTAAACAGTTTTTCTGATCCACATTTTATAAGTTCTGCGGAAATTCCTCCTGGGCCTGCAGCTCGGCCATTTTTTAATTTTTTCACTGCATTTTTGATTGTATCAATGTCTATGGAAATTATTTCGCCCTCTACTACCACCTCTGTTAGTGAATTCGATAAATATTCTTCTCTATTTTCTGTCAACAACATCTGATAATAATCGGCCCATTTCGTTGTTGGTATAATTTGAATGTTTGACTTATTTTTTGAATTCGACGTTACGGATTTTATGAACCTCCAGGATTCTGAGCATTTTTCCCTCCTAAGTATGTGTTGATTTCTCTACATTTTTTATCCCACATTTCTCTCTTCGCTTTATTTATTGTTCTTCTTGTTATTCTTTTTATGTCTAGAAATTTTTCTTTGTCTCCTTGTTGTTGGGTATTTAGCCACTTGTGATATATATATACATTTTTTCCGCCTTATCAGTTCTTCAATTTAGTTGTTCCACCACAGTCTTCTACTAAGTTGTCCAGTTTTTAGACCGACGGCCTCCTCCGCTAATAACTAACAGTAATTGCTTATATTTCGAAGCTGTTTATTTGTCTTCCGCGCACGGCCGCTCAGGTCAAATATTCGTCACGTTCGCTGTTTTATGAATACTCCTCGGTCATGAAAGCTCCTTTGTCTCTGCAGCATATCGCTTCAGGAATATTTTCGTCGCTTTTTGAAAATTCAAGGAAAATCTCGAATTCTAAAAACGTACGTCATTACAACAGGATAAAAAACGAGCAATTCATTTTTTGAGAGGCTCTTATTACAACTTAGAATATTTCGCTCTCTGTTATCGATAATTATGTTATATGCACAAATGGCACCTCCCATTGTAAATAAGGAAAAATTTCGGGTGTAGTACGTTCTACATCTCTGCCACGAAAATCTATATTAATATTAAAAATATTTATCAAAAGGGGAGGAGAACCCCATCTAAACGACAAGTGAAAGGCGTCTCGATTTACGTACCGACGTTTCTCTCTCTCTCTCTCTCTATCTCTGTCCCCACTTGAGCGGGACGCGTCGAAACGCATTCCCTTTTTCACTCAAATTTCCAATATCAAGATTTATGTTCAATTTGTTGGCTTTCAACCTGTTTTATTTGTTTTACTTTCTGTACATTCCGATCGTTTCTGATGCCAGATCTCCCTTTTGTTTTGAATTTCCAAATAAACCGATCAAATACCTTTTTATATATACCGACTCGGGTAGGCATTATTCGGTCTGATTTATCTGCCGGGAAAATTACATTCAAACTGGAAGGAGCGCCGAGTCGAGGAACGGGAGATGTTCCCGACGAAATTGAGGAAAGGTATTATTTTCTTCAAAGAGAGGTAGAGAGAGACGTTCATGTTTGTTATAAATGCCAAAATTTATGATAGTAATCGATGCACGAAATGAAAAATAATTAATATGGCAATCTGAACGAAGGATTCCGTCAGTTCACCATAAAGGCGTTTATTTGGAAAATACCAGGAAATATCATAAATATAAACTAGAAGTATCATAACTAAGTAAGAATTTAAGACCAAAAAAGAAGGGTGAAACGGCATGCAATTACGTTATAATGGAAAGTTTTTACGATAGAGGTGATTTAAATGTCAACAAAAGTTTACAAAAGCAATTCGGATTTAATATGCCTCTATGTTGTTTTAATAAGTTTTGCAACAAAATAATACTACACGTTTATATGTACCTATTTACTAACCCATTTGCCGAATTATTATTATTATTTTTTCGTCCATAAAGAAATCAAACAATATCACTATTATTTAATAATTACAGTAAGTTCCCATCTTACCCCCAAGTATAACAACATGCTCGAAACATTTATATTGTCGCTACCGACAGCAAACTAGGCCGCTAAGCAAGACGTTCATTTCTGTATGTTAAAAATCGCAAGAAATTTCTTATCTTCACAAAGTAGACAAATGTCTGTCAAATAAAATAACACCATGAAATGTCACGAATACACACGCGACAAAACAAACAATCGCGTCGTTCGTAATGGGGGATAAACATAGACATCTGTGAACACGCTGCCCTCGCCAAGAAGCTTTGGCTCATCTGCCCTGCCGTGGTGTACTCCGTTCCTACTCTCGACTTACGTAAGCTACGCCATTAATTAATTCATCTGTTATATTTTACATTTTATTTTAATGCTAACTACAACTAACTACAACCAAAAAGAACAAAGTCGACAAAGGTCTGTCTGATTTAATAACACCACACAACTTTCGCGAATAAATACGCAGCATAATGAACAATCGGGTAATCCATGAACACGCCTCCAGCCGCTAAGACGCCGAGAACATGGTCCATCTGTCCTGCCGTGATGTCCTTCTGTTGAAAAAAATGAAAACTGCCTGTTTGACCCAGCGAAATCGGTGTTGGGATTTTCATAAACAAATTAAATTGCAAGAATTTCATATCTATCAGCTTTTGCGAATATTGCGAAAAATAATGAAAGGATCGTTGTACGACCAATAGGAATTTGATAAATAATTAGAAATCCTATAAAATGGTTTTTTGTACTAACCAATCTGAATATTTTTCACCGAGGAAATCTGAAAAAACCTCCAAAAAGTTATCTTTTTTAAAAATTCATAACTTCCACGAATTTAAAGCTGGAAAAACTATCTTGCGACAGGTGATAGACAATAACGTTTTATTTAATTCTGCGGAAGATGGTATCTGGCAGACTTGTAGTTTTTGCACAATGGCGTTATAATTAATTATCGCACTTTTTGCTAAATGCACGAACTTTTTGGGAACTAAGTTTTCCCAATGCTGCAAGCGGCATTTTAAAGCAGAAATCTGAGTCATTGGATTTTCACGTGGGAGCTGGAAAATGTAAAGAAAAATGCCCTGAAAGTTGCTTCGATATTTTGCAAAAAAAGTGTGAAAATTGTTTATAACGCGATAGTGCATAAACTGGCCAGAAAATATCTTCGGCACAAATAAATCCCATATCTATCTATCATTTCCAGAAACGTAATTTTTCTAGACTCAGATTTATCGAAATTATGAATTTTCCAAAAAAAGAAAATTTTTATGGGTTTTTCAGAATTGTCTCCGTGAAAAGTGGTCCGAGCGTATTGTACAGCAAAGCATTTATTTAATTCCCTATAAAAGTCATAGTGGTTGTATAACGATCCCATTATTACTTTTCGCAATATTCTCAAAAAACTAGAAAAATACATTTTTTGCATTTTAATTTGTTTATAAAAATCTCAATAACGATTTCGCTGGGTCAAACATGTGGGATTTCATGTATGAACTGTCTTTTAATTAAACGATAGTATAAATATATCACTCTATATATCACTCTCCTCGTCTCGCTCTGCGGCCTGCTATTTACTTTGCCCAATGGGAATTCCAGAACGAATGAGGTCGCTCTAGTCCTTTCTCGAATATTCTGCGACTTCCGGGAAATCCATCAGTTCGCCAAGTTCCCATCGTTACGAAGTTCCCAGAAGCGACCCTTTCTGACGGGTGCTTATCTTTATGGCCAGCTGTTTTGTTACAATATAGGTTCTCGTAATTATGCAAGTATCTTTCAAATCTTGTATTTGGTGTACGTGTTTGTAACAATTATTTTCCTTAATTTCGTGAATTTCATCAAGTACCAAACTTATCAACCTCGTTCTTAACTACTTTGTTAAAATCATCGCGTTACCAAGTTGTCAATAATACACCACCGAATGAAAATCGATAAATAATCACACGCTTCTTCAATCGTCCCGCCGTGCGAATAGTTGCGTGCGACCGCGAGAGTAAAGCCCACATCGCGTGGTATCGAATCGCTTCCCGATCCCGTAATTTCCATTACGTCCTCGTACTATCAATTGCGTGGAAAAGCGGGAACGTGTCATTTTTTCTAAATAACATTATCACGTGAAGCGGCTAAGCGTTCAACAAGCCCTCGCGGTTAGCGGTGGCTACGTGTGTGCGTGCCATATGGAACGACACGTAAAAATCGCGTATACCTACGCAATTTCGCGTCGGAGCGACCACCTGTGTATCGAATGACTTACGTTAAAGTTTCACGCGGACTCGGATCGGACCGATTATCGTTGGAGAGAGGGGAAAAAACGAATTCCACGAGAATGTTATAAGGTAGACTGGTAGAGTCGTCCGGGTATTAGGGCGACCGCTCTAGAATAGCTTATACCAACTTGTGGCTTATATTTATTCCTTTTGAGGTTCGGTATGAGAGCACTTCCAGAAAATTAATAATGAAACGGCGAAGATCCTCGGTGAATTATGCACTCAGTATTTTTCCTTGGGCCAATCTCGAATCTGCAGCGTTTCATATTTAATTTATGTGGGCAGACGTCGGGAATACGCGCCACACAAAGAAAGTGGATTATTTGAGTGGTACTTTAAAATTTAATATGTATTCCGTGTAAAAAGTCCATCATTACCACTTTGCCAGGATTTACGTATGCTGGCGGGTTGAATGAGAGTGCACCATCATTTTTTTTAATTTGGGAGGAATACCGTCAACTTGCAATTCATATTTGATCATAGGTGGGTGCCTTACATATGCAGCGGATGACCTACCAAAAGGTGCGCAATAATCGAAAAGTCTCTCGTTGTACTCACGAGTAGATTAAATGTAAAATGACGAGCCAATAATTTTTAATGGCTCCTCCGCCACATACTCGAAATATTAACAAACCAATTTGACCAAAATGGACGTCCATTTTATTACCAAAATTAATTAAATAACATGAATAGTCGATGGTAATTAGAACAATCTTGAAAGGAAGGAGAAAATGGTGTAATGATGTAGCGGGAAGTGATGTTGGGATTACCCAAATAATGTTTCATAAAGGGTATTTTTTAAAAAATACTGATTGTGTGTATCTCACCGTTCATGTAAGTTCCTTTGAAATTTTGACAGAAAATTGACAAGTGGATTATCAGTGGAACAAATCAATCTCCATAAATCATTCATATTCGTAGATATAATCATCATAAAAGCTTCATTGTTGTAAATTGAACATTAATAATTAAGGAACAATAATTTTTCAAGTAAATTTCGTGATAATGATCACATCAACTTTCAAACCATTGCTAAAGCACATATATAACTTGAAAATACAAACCGTCTATTAAAATCGCTATCAGTACGTTATGGCAGCCTTTACACTAAGTCATTATACATGGTGTCCCATTTTACCCATGTACCCCCATGTACCACCCCTGATATCTCTTTAGACATGCAATTTAGCGTAAAATGGTTCAGACAAAAGTTCTTGGGCTCGAAGGGGGCCATCCACATCTGACCTTTTCGTTGACCTTGAAATGCACTTTCAAGGTCAAATCAAGGTCAACTTTAATTTTTTAATACAAAATACATACTTTTTATGTCATAGGTATTTGGATTCTACAATAAAAAATACGTATCTTTTTTATGAAAAATTTTTTTTCGTAAGTGCTTTAATTTGTCGCTAGAAGACATTTTTCATCTTTTACCTCGATTCAACCATCAATTCGTCCAGTCAAGGCTACATCCTTCACAGTCCAACCACTCAGAGTCTAACCAGCCAAGGCAAAGTCCCCTCCCGTCCAGCCACTTAAAGCAAGTCAACACAACAGTAACAAGTCTAATAGTCCTCCTAGTAGGATGACGAGCATCTAGATACCTTTCAGCGTACAACCTCGCCGCAGCGCTGTAATTATCGTTACATTCTCCAAGAATCTTGATCATATTGACAATCTCTACTGGCGTTGTAGTCAGCCAATTTCGTGGTCCTACTGTCACTTGATCGTGACCTTGACAAGTTTTGATCTGATTGAGACTTGAAATTGACCTGTAGATTGGACTTTGTCTGACTGTGACTAGGCCTTAACCCGACGTCTTCTAGCGAGAAATCAAAGCATTTACGAGAAAAATGTTTCATAAGAAGACATGGCAACACGGACAATATTTATTCAAACAATAAATATTATAGGGGAGAGAACATTGACAAAGAGGGAAAATAGAAATTAGAGAGTGAAAAGAGAATATAACAGTGGAAGAAGTGGTTGTTTACTGTGGTGGAACGAAGGGCAGTAGGCGCGAGGCTCCTTAAATCAGCGACATGTCGAAGGGCGGACTCTCAGACGGGCAGCGTGACGGGGTGCTCGATGACTGATTTCCTGATCGATCCGTATAATTACTTGCTGTTTGTTGACAAACGTGCCCGCCGCCTATCCGCGAGTCACGTATAGTATTTCGGTTTTAGGTCACCTCCGTGCTGATTTAGCTTGGGTGGTGACCTAGTTGCGCTAATTGGGGCCGTATCGCGACAATATAACATAAAAAATATGTGTTTCTATTTAAAAAAAAATAACGTTGGCCTTGACTTGACCTTGAAATGTATTTTAAGGTCAACCAAAAGGTCAGTCTTGGGTGGCTCCGTTCGAGTCCTAGAACTTTTGTCTGAACTATTTTTCGATAAATTGCGTATATCTAAAGAGATATCGGGGGGTACATTAAAATGGGACACCCAGTATATAATACATATAAATAATAATATGTATATCCTAATTCTTCCTTTTGTACAGTAACTGATGTAGATTAGAATTATAATCGAAATTAAGTTTCTAGACTAACCAGCCAATATTAACTTTTGGCTATATATCTATGTAGGTACTATAACTTTCGTTGATTTGTTTATATATACGATTAAAACATTTGTATATAACAAATAAGGTCCCAGCTACATTAAAAGAGACCGTGTCCTTGGATTGAGACCGCGTAGGTGGATAACACATTGGAAACCCGATCGATCGGAGCGGAGTCGACTTTTTTCCCCCCCACTCCCCACTTATATGTCTGCGTGTGTGTAAATGGTTCGGAGGGTTGGGATTTCGTCGATGCTGATGCTGGATGCTTTTCCCTTTTCTTCCCGGACTTGTTGCTGACTTGATGAAAATTAAGCGGAAAGAAATCCGGGAGATACGCTTTCGGGGAATTATATTCTTTCGGGCGGTTAGTTTCTGGTGATAAAAGTTTATTGTTGATGGCTACAAGAATGAGGAGGATAGTTTCGTCGGTATAAAACGCGAAGTTTCCGACGAAAACAACTCGCTTCGACTGGCATAACTTTTAGTCGGGATAACAATGTTAATAGTTTCGGAAGGGGATGGGTGTGACGTGGGGATGGATTTTTGGTAATGTGATTGTTTTTGGTTATTGTGGAAATCGATCGATTTCAAGTTATAGCGTGTATTGGTACATTTCCTCGTCTCGATCTCGTCTCGAGATTATATGTTATAATTTTGTTAAGAGACGAGATCAAATTTTGGTCTTGTCTCAAAAAGTCTTGAGTGTTATATCTACGTTATCTTATTATTAAAACCCCAGAACCATGAATGACCAAAATGCAGGTAAAAGGGTAATAGAATTGATATCCAAAAACCTCACTAATAGGACAATTAGACCGGTAACGACGGTAAATGGTACAATTTTCAGCTCCCATCGGTATAAATGCGAGTTTTACGTTCATTACTTCGCTTTCTAATAAATTTAGGACAGTTTGTTATAAGACTGACATTGGGAAAGTATTGTGGATCGCCTTTTTGTATCAATGAACACATTTAACAGTGATGTGTTCGTTCTCAGTAGTGTAGTTTCCCAAATTTTAAAAAGTTGTGTATTAATTCGATAATCTGGCAGGTAATGGCATGAAAATTTCCCAGTGATAGAATACAATAGACTTAACGACATGACTAATAGCTGATCTCCCCACGTATTTTCAAAACATATCTTCCTTTCGAAATACCCATAAAACCTATTACTGACGCGTACTTCAAACCTTGCGACGCCTGATAGAAGCTTAAATATGAAATTTCATCAAAATCTGTTTAACCGTTTTTTAAGAAATTCCATCATGGCCCATTGCAGACATAATTTCAAAAAGAGGTTTTCTAATCTCTTGTAAGGTGTCAATTAGTGCCTCCTAATTCTGTTTCAAGAAAGACAGTTAAAATTAATTAGAAATAAAACTATTACTCTCTTAAATAATGCCGCGTTCCCATATAATATATAGCTGAAAATTTCTTATTTGTTCATAAATGGTATTTAAAATTACTTGAAGTTTTGTTCGTGGTATCCTAACATTGATATTAATTATTAACATTGATACACTCATATCACATATACCTATTAATAATAGTAATAGATATTGTAACGTTTATTTCTAATTTATTTACACTGTCCTAATTATACACTCTACACACTACTTAATTTATCTTCTATTAATTTATCTTATCTAACCTAACCTAACTATTCCCTTACTAATTCATTTATATCAATCTTAATGTTAATTTATTTCACCGGTCCGTTTTTCGCCTTATTCATTCACTCGCGGCATCACGTCTAATCTAATCTCTCTGACCGCAAGCCCGTTTATATACACCTCAATTGTATTCGCGATAGTTCCAGGTTATTCCTTTCTCAAATAATGTTTACTTAGAAACGTCCAGAAAGGTCATAAATCAATCTTTCCTTAATAAGATGTTGCGGGAACGCTCGGGATGGTTTTTATTGCTCGCCGCTACACTTATTAAGCGTAGCGGCATTCCTTTGAGGTAAGCGGCCGTCCGATAAGAGTAAACAAGTTTCGCGCTGCTGTTTACATTTCGCGTTACAATATATAAACTGGATTATAATTGGAACCATATAAAGGTCCGTTCGTGGTATCCTAACACAGATATTCATTAATAATAATGATTTTAGACTTTGTATCTGTTTTCTGTAATCTAATTTCCTCCATTCGATATTTTAAAAAAAATTAAATATCCTACATGGAAATATTATTTCTGAATGCTAAATCCTAGCAGACCCCTATAGGTACTTTAAGAAAATAAGCGAATGTAGTTAAAAAAATAATTCATTTAATAATTTGTATATTTTTCGAGAACGCAACGAGACGAGACTTCTTTAAAACTCTCAAGACGAGACATAATTTTAACATAGAAATGTTTATCGACTTTGTATGTGTTTTCTATAATTTAATTTATTTGATTTAATATATTAAAAAAATTAAATACCATACATAGAAACATTATTTCTGTATACAAAGTCTTACTACACCTCTATAGATAAGTACTTCAAGAAAATCCGTAAATGTTGTCGATGAGCAACACATTTATTTAGTTGTAGATTTTTCTAGACCGATACGAGACGAGACGTAATTTTAATATAAAGATATTTTTCGACTTTGTATCCGTTTTCTGTAATCTAATTTCTTTTATTTGATTTTTTTTAATGAAATGTCACACATGGAAATATTACTTCTATATGCTTAATCTTCCCAGGCCTCTATAGATACTTTAAGAAAATAAGCGAATCTAGTCGAGAAAGTTTACATTTATTTTTTTAACGATTTTTCGAGACCGATACAAGACGAGACTTTTTTTGAGCTCTTCGAGACCTAGACGAGACGAGACATAATTTTAATAAAAAAATGCTTTTCGACTTTGTATCTGCTTTCTGTATTCAAATTTCTTTAATTTAATATTTTAACGAATTTAAATAGCATAAATGTACATATTGTATAATTTTAATATTTTAATAATTTTAATAATTCTAATATAGAAATGTTTTTCGAGTTTGTACCTGTTTCTTGGAATCTAATTTCTTTCATTTTTTTGTTAATTAAATTCCACACATGGAAATATAATCTCTGTACGCCACATCTTACCAGGCCTCTATACGCACTTTAAGAATACATGCGAATGTAGTCGAGAAAGAATACTTTTATTTATAGATTTTTCGAGACCGTTACGAGACGAGACTTTTTAGAGCTCTTTCGAGACCGAGACGAGACGACACATAATTTTAATAAAAAAATGTTATTCGTCTTTGTATCTGCTTTCTGTATTCTAATTTCTTTGATTTAATATTTTAACGAAATTAAATAGCTCACATAGAATATGTACATATAATTTCTGTATGTAAAATCTTACCCCACCTCTATAAGTATGCAACGTTAAATTCTATTAACGTTACAAGACGTTCGATGATCTTACTCACAGGGCCCGACTAACTCAACTCGTCGGTGAGTGGTCGTGGGTGAACTACAAGTTGACCAAATAATGCGATGAAAGAAGGGCGCCAACAACTACAAAGCCCGGCCCTGACTGATACTTCGATCTCCCCTTTAGTTGTTAAGAGGAGACGATACCGTCTCACAGCTATCAGATGTCTCACTTACCTTTACGAAGGCTTATTCGCATCCAAGAGAGAGGTTGAGGTTAGATCCGAAAAATAAAACTTGAACAACTCTCATAAATGAATTTAATAAACTATAGTTTGATATAGTACCCCACTCTCGGATATGCAACCACTAAAATATTGTGCCCTAATAACCCTAACCTGACCGGTACGGGGCGACGCTGCTGTTGACCCTCGAGGGACTGCCTAGACTGCCGGCGTAGGCCCCCTGGACTGGGGTGGTTGGACTGGTACGGCTATCGGCGTGGGCAGCTCCGGCGTCGTCTCTGGACCCCTGGACTGGAGGCTGGTCCAACTGCGTGGACGGCTCTGGCGTCGTGGCCGACCCCTGGGCTGCTTACGTAGGTCCCTGGTCGCTGGGGCTGACCCCTGGGCTGCTTACGTAGGTCCCCGGTCGTTGTGGCTGGTCCTACTGCGAGGGCGGCTCTGGCGTCGTAGCGGGACTACGGCGTGGACGGCTCTGGGCCCCCCCTGTCGACAGATGCGAAGTCCCTCGGATGGCTCGGTCCGGATGTGCGTCGCTGCGGGACGGGTTACCGTCGGAACAGGAAACAGGAACCCCCTTTCTCTCGCTGTCGCCTGTCAGCGCGCGAAACGAACCGACGGAACACCGCGTTCACGTAACGGTCGTTCCGTACACACACCAACCGGTTCGGGATCACAATGTTCGCGAGAGTCCCACTTTCTGTCGCTCGCACTCACGCCCGGAATCAGGAACCACTCGATATCGGAGGGCAAGAATCACTGAGATTGACAGAGAGTAAATCACTAAAATAACTAACGTTAACAAAGAGCAAGAGTAAGAACTAACGGAGAGTAAGAGCGTAAAAGACTAAGAGAATAAGAGCAACCGGTAACAGAGACTAAGAATAAGAGAGCGAAAACAGGGGAGCTGTCCGCTTTTATACTACTCGTTCCTTCTCTACAAAAAAAAAGAACCTTCTAGAAGGTATGGCCATAAACTTAACAAAATTCATTACCAATACAAATAAATGTTCCTAACTGTCAACCAATCCGAATTAAGTGAGAGAAGGAAAGACATATCTGCATGAGCGAAATAAAACTACTCGTATAACTGGTTGCCTACCCTTGACTTCTAGGAATAGATAGAAATTAATCAAATTATCCCTATTTCCTTTGGTACTGTTACTATAGGGTCTCACCATGTATTCCTAAAAGTCGCCAATACTTTGTACTACATTTTAAGCCGAATCTTCCTATTGAATCTAACCTCTCATCCAAAAATGTGTTCACAGAGGATGGGAGATCACTTGAGGGCTCAACCCTTCATTATGTACTACGCAATAATCTATAATATCCCCTGTGAAGACATTCCGGGTACATTAGTTCTATTATTGGCAACTTATTACGTTTTATAATTGGAGGTTAAAATTCCTAGATTACCTGTTCCCTACTTAGTCCACACAATCCTAGTTAAGATAACTTCGTTCTTGTATAACTACCTATTCTCCCGGAGCCTTATCTGACGTTAAACTAGTTACCGCGCATAACCTCTCACGAACCAGAAATGTGTTCACAAGGGAAGGGATACGAAACTAATAACTTAGCCCTTAATGGGGCAACAATACACCCTATCCCCTGGCGACACTAGTCCTGTTACATCGGCCCTATTCCCCGGTATTGAATTACATGTGGCCTGTTAGAGGTTATGATTTACATTTACCTTTATTACCTGACTCCTGTTGGCCTTAGGGGCAAACGAGCTATGTCAACAGGTCAGTTTGGCTCCCGGGGACGTGAATTACGTAAAATGTGTGAATATAAAGTTAAGTAGAGTTACTAAGTAAAGGGCTAAGTTGGTTGCATATCCAGGGATCTTAAATAATTTCCAATTAACTGGCTAAGGTTGTCGATTCAGGCCGCCTCTCAAAAAAATAACGTTACAAGTACTTCAAGAAAATCAGCGAATGTTGTCGAGAAAGAATACATTTATTCATTTATCGATTTTTCTAGACCGATACGAGACGAGATTTTTAGAGAGCTCTTCGAGACCGAGACGAGACATAATTTTAATATATTGTTTTTCGACTTTGTACCTGTTTCCTGTAATTTAATTTCTTTGATTGTATATTTTTTTAAATTAAATGCCACACATGGAAATATAATCTCTGTACGCCACATCTTATCAGACCTCTATAGGCACTTTAAGAAAATAAGCGAATGTAGTCGAGAAAGAATACTTTTATATATAGATTTTTCGAGAGCTATACGAGACGAGACTTTTTAGAGCTCTTTCAAGACCGAGACGAGACGAGACATAATTTTAATAAAAAGATGTTTTTCGACTTGTATCTGTTGTCTGTATTCTAATTTCCTTGATTTAATATTTTAACGAAATTAAATACCTTACATGGAATAAGTACATATAAATTCTGTATGTAAAATCTTACCCCACATCTATAGGTACTTCAAGAAACTCATCGAATGTTGTCCAGAAAGCACACATTTATGCAGATTTTTCGAGACCGAAACTAGACCTTTTTAGGGATCTATCGAGACCGAGACGAGACCAGGTTCTATCTCGTCTCGCCTCGTCTCGATTCCACGATTACAATTATGACAAGAGATATCAAAGGGCATAATTGACGTGGCTGATTGAAAAATAATATTGCTGCGCAAACGCAAAAATTAAAACAACCAATGATATTAAAATCAACGACGCCCGGATACCGCTGTTGTTCTATTTTTCGCGATGAGCACATAACGAATCCTGGAAACTAGTTGATCCTCTTAGAGAGTGGGAGAGATATCCCATTCGATCCAGCTCCCAATTCCGTCGGTCGGGAATATGCATCAAATCAATCTGTGCACAGTCAGCGGCAGCAAACCGTCGAAATCGCAATTACGGCGCAATTCGAGCTTCCTGCTTAGCTTGCAATCGAATTAAAATTATTTTGCAAATATTATCGGAGCGGATCGACAACAATTCGGCGGGGCCGCTCGGAAATCCGATTGGGCGGCACAAAGGGCGCAAGCGATGGGAAACTGTTGCTCACGCTCGACGTGCACCAGTAGCTGATTTTCGCCCTATTTATTCAGTAAATATAAAGCTGAGGCTCGAGATAATTGCGTTTGGAACGATCGCACAATTAGCGAATAAAACGATTCAGCACAAAATCACAAAACGGAATGACGACGACGACGACGGCCGCCCCCTAGTTAGCGACTTTCCCGCCAGGGGCGGAACCGATGGATTTTCCGCCACTATCATAAACGTTCATTACTTTTGTCGTTTAATCCCGAACCCGTCTCGTATGGTACAATTTTGTTTTCCTTTGATACTGTTACCCCTCAAGGTAGGTACCTGTAATATAATATTACATTACTTATCCGAGGCACGTCTCCACCCTTTTAAGTCTCCTCCGCCGTCGTCGTCCCCGACGAAAAAAACCTAATAACGAAAATTAATTTTCATCAAGCCTTCCGTAACATTCAGACTTCTCGTCAGAGCTAACAAGATAAGAAAAAGATTAAAAGCTCATCCGAAAAATTTGTATTTCAGGTGCCTTTCGGTGTTTTACTTAACGTCAGAGTTGATTAACGAGCGATGCGCCTCATTACATCCCTTCTTATCGTTTTCTGATGTAATTTGTTCCTTGTGAAATATTTATGGGCGCGCTGGGGGAAAGTTATAATACATGCAAGCAACAGGAAAGTGTGTGATTTATTGGGGCCTTTTTCCTCCCTTAATGCATGAGAATGTATCGCCTACAATCGATAACGTTAAAGGAGAACGCTATTGATATCCTACTAAATTTAGAATTTTATTGCCCACGGCCATCGGAACTTTCAACGTGCCAGACAATTCGAGATCCTACGGTGCTTTCGTAGTAAAATAGTGGCTTGTTTGCATTATTTCGCGAGTTAAATGTTGTTGAAATTTCTTTTGTAGTATCACATTTAAACCCAAAAAGGGAAGTCTCTTCCTCTCGGTGTACAAATAGAATTAAAACCGTTAGTCGGAGTTGAAGCTCTCAAGATGTTTCTGTAATAATTTTAAATTTAATTGGCAGTCGTGAGGCGGTGTGTTCGAATTTCAGAATTTCAAAACACGTCTCTGACGGTAAATGGATTGCAAATACTCAGTCGATATTATTAAATTATTCTCCTATTATTTCCTGGCAGCGTCTCTCACATTTAAATCCTACACGGACAAACAATGTACACGATGACTAATTGTCATTGCTCTGAAAGGGAAATACTTAAACGTTCTTTATGTTTTCTTCTCTCGACAAAACGGCCCGAGTAACAAGGGAACTTAATTTACTTGCGAAATAAGAATTTCTCGGGAAAAATGCTTCTGAGGTGCTTTTTCAGATACTGCCTGAGACGACCATTGAAGAAATTCATTAAAATTTATGCCTCGTTAATTTTTATACCAACATTTGTATTGCATAAGAACCCGGTTTTAACAAAGAAGAACTTTGATGCTGACGAAAGTCGTTAAGGACTAATTCCTAATTTTATCAGCGGAAACCGACAGCATAAAAAATTATTTTAATTGGGACGCCGGAACGGGGGACGGCCTCGTAACGATCCAGGTGGCTTTTTCAACGTTGTTACATCCACTTTTAACTTTCCTTTCTTGAATTAATTATTATACGTTTTATAATAATTAAGCAAATGACATCGGGGATACAAGTAATGGGTCAAATTTCCTACCTAATAAAATCAATTTACAAAGACAGTTGATCGATTATTTTTCAGTTTACCAAAAATTAATAAAAACACATTTCGAATTCTGAAAGTTCTTTTTAAACTTAAATTGTGAAATCCATAATTTCAAAAGAAGGAAATTTATATCAAACACTTTGATACTCTTCATCCCGTTTTCATATTCACTATGAGGAAATCACAATAACAGAACCACCAAATTTGATTCAGAATTTCCTGAAAAATAATTGTAAATCCTGAAATTATGTCATTTAGAAAAAGAAAACACACCATTTTGAAAACAGGTGTCACGTATTACACACACAGATTCCCCGCATCAGGTTCAGCGATAAACAAATGCGTATCTCCAAACAGACTACACAATCAGGTACTCACGATTCTAAGAGAATATTATGAAAACAGATTTAAAGTTCTAAATCACAAAATTTAATTCATACACAGTTTTGAATCCCAACACCACTTGAATTATGTTTAACGAAATATTATAATGTGAGATTGTCTTTGGTAGAATTTACGAGGATATTGTAACGCGCTTTGCGCGGTTACTAGGGGAGATTTGGCGCTGGGACGGATTTCGCGAGTTGGGAAAAGGGGTTTTAAGAGTCGGTTTTACGGTATTGCTCGGGCGCCAGATTTTTAGGGGTTTTCTCTCTCAGGAGATTGCCAGGGTTGTTTGTAGAAATGAAACACACGTTCAAAAATAAAAAATCCAAAATTATTTTATTCCCAATCGGCAGTGAAAACAATTCGTACGACTAACACCTGCTTAGGTCGTCGAACAGAGACAAGAGAACTACAAAAACTTATTTACAATTATTTATGTATCTCGAAAAGGGAACACACAAATACGAAAATATTAATATTATCACAGTAGGAGAGAAATAAAATTTATTCTAAATGAAATCGGAGAGATTCAAAACTATTTAACTAAGCGAAAATGCGGAAAGTAAAATACTTTGCAAACGGTTGAGATCTGAAAAATGAAAAACCCTCTTAATGCTGAAAATGCGAAAACGGAAAATTATCCTAACAATTTCACAATGAAAGAGGAATAGCTAAATACGGAGACGATAGGAAAACGTGCAGTGGCTAATATTCGGTAGTGCGGCTTTTACGTATCGAGAGAGCGAGAGCGTGAGAGAGAGAATACGGTAGACGGGAATTAACTTTTCCTCGACGCGACGACGGAAAAATTAATTCCGGGCGGTTGGAAAAACGCACGTTTTCACAACCGCCGGTTTAACATGTAGTAAACGTTCATCCACAGATAGCTTATATCCAGCGGTCGGTACGCTCACAACGAAATATCACAGATAACGTATAGCTAACTAACTAGCGGTCGGGGACGCTTTCACAATAGACGAATAACTACGAATAGCTCGGACGGCTTAAGACTATCGGTCGGGGACAATGCACAATTTACGTACACTCACAAATAACAAATAATTCGGCGGCATATAACTAACGGCGGTGACGTTTACAATAGACAGATAGACGGATCGACTTGCTATAAACAAGTCTTGGTTCTCACCTTGGATTAACTCGGGCAAAGAACACTGGAGGGGGCGAGTGGCATATATAAATTTAGCCTTGATACTTAAACGATGGTAGATTGAACATTGCCTGATCGGCCGCCATCTATTTGAGAGAGCTTCGATTTTACGATTAATTGTACGGTGGGTGGTCTACCCTCGACTCTCTATAATCGGCTTCGTTACAATATAGAAGACGTTCAGATAGAAGATAGATGGATAGAGATGCTTAAATGGAAAACGAAATGTGTACATTATACAATTAGAAAATATTCACGTACCGTATTATTTTTCCAACTTCATACTCCCACATATAGGTGAAAAATTCAGATTTCCTACTTTCAAGTGAAAAATTCAGATTTCCTACTTTCAACTGATTGAATCATCAAGAATCTGAATGCATTCATCTGTTATTATAATCTGTTAAAATGAATCTAGAATATCGAAAGCTTCCTCAATTATAGATGGTGTAAAAATTTTCATATAAGTATATTGTAGTCTAATAGAGTAGGAAATTCTAGATTCATAGATAAATTAAACCGATTTTTGGATAGAGGTAACATTTAGATTGCAAAAAATTTAAAATAGTTTAGAATATCTCTGGAATCTGGAAGGCTAAACGGTGCTTTCAGTTTTATATATCTATGTATAAATGAACTATATAGTTTTTTGAATTTTAAACAGATTATAATGTCAAAAATCTGTAATGATCCAAATATCGTTCTAACATTTGTAGCAGCCAAAATAAACGAAATTAGAAACTTCATATATTATAGGTATTACAAAAATTTTCACGGATACATGGCAATTTGATAGTGGAATATTTTATAGATTCGTAGATGAATTGTGCGTAATCTAATAGAATAAATTAGATCGATTAGCACCTGAAATCTTTCAAAGATCGTTTTCAATTTAATAACTACTAAAATTTTTAGAAAAAATCGAAAAGTTCCTAGTTTATAGAGGTGGTATTGATTGTTTAACTGATACAGGAAGGATTTCCAGATTCTTACTAAAGTTGTGCTGATTTTTGAATCCAGGTCAAATTTAGATTATACAGAATTTAGAATGATGTAGCAGGCATTAAAATCCTATAAGACAGAATTATGTAGATTATAAAATTACAAAATATCGACACTGCCAACTGCACCTTCAGATTCATATATCTATACATAGAGGAAATACATAAATTTTCAACAGATTAACTCGTCTAGAATCTGGAAGAATTCAAAGGTCGTTTTTATTTATAGAGGTTGCTAAAATGAATCTAGAAGGCAATACAGTTAGAATCCAGATTCATATATCCAAAGGTTATATAAGCATACCTTCGAATGATTAGAATCAGGAAGATTCCTAGATGACCAGAAGATGTGTAAATTTAGATGGAATACATTTATGATAAATTTCGTTGTTGAATTGTGCTCTTTTTGAAAATTTGACTATCTTAGATTGCACAGACTCTATAAGGTATAAAGAGTTTTACAGGCTGCTCAGCTGTACCATGCCCATCTTAAGAATCTGCAGGAAATAGTTTATATGTGTTTAATATTTTCCTCTAATATTCATGTTCCTTTACTCAACGTATCAAATTTTTGATAGAACTTTCACAAATATAATTACAATTACAGTACGCTATGGGTGCTATTGGTTTTTCCACTTGTATTTGGTTACACCACCCTCCAAAATCAATAATGGAAATTCACTAATATCCCAATGAAAAAATAAATAAAGAACCCAATATTTCCCTTAATCCATATTGTAATATTACGGAGCAATTTTAATTAGTAATTAATCGATAATCAATTATTTATTTCCTCTCCCGCGAATGTTCAAAATCACGCTAATATAATTAGAGGGAAGTTCTGGTTTTATCCAGCTAATGAGAGCAAAATCAGCGAAACGAAATGCGAAATGTTCTCATTTCCGTCACTTTCATTCCACTTTAAGTTTAAATTGGGATATTGATATCAAGTTTGATTGGAGTTATTGTGTAATTAGTTCTGATTTGTGGTATGGCCACGAGAATAAACGTTTAACATGAGATTTGTACTTAGTAATAACTTTATATTATATCATAGTATAACAAGTATTGTTCAGTTTGTCTCTTGGATAATATTATATCACAGTTTAATGATTATACAGAAGTAGTAATAGTAGTAGTAGTGAAGTAATGCGAAGGGGCGGTCAGAGGCTGTCATAGACGCATTTAATATTTTTTAATTAGATTTTAAGCTTCTTTTGAATAAGGTTTTCTTTTAATAAATCTAGAATTTTTACGTTGTTACTGCACGTGCGATTTTATGAAAAAATTATTTAAATAATAATAACAATAAAAAAAGAGGATAAAAGTACATTGACAAAAATACTTAACATAAGAATAAAATTCAATATAGTGGAACGCAATGATGATGAAATTTTCATCATTGATAATAAAACAGTAAGTAATAAGAAGGCTTTTGGGTTGAAACTGGTCTGCCAGTCGTGAACATGGTCAGAATTTTCATAAGTTTTATGATAGCAACATGGAAGAAGGATCATCTAAGATTTCATAACATTTTGCACAATGTTTACAAACGTCGCAACTAATAATAAAGTTTTTGTCATTAAGTAACCTAAAATATATGTTGTAAAACTTTCTACCAACATACTGTCAGTTCGATAAACCATATCTATTACAATTTTATATATGTCTTTTTACTTTCTCATGTGAGGTACTCATATTATGAGAGTATTGTAATCGGGTCGATTTTTCGAAATTGAGTTATTAGCATTTTTGAATGTTTTGAAGTCCCCCGAGTCCAAAAACATGTTTTTGGAAAACCGTCTGTATGTATGTATGTGTGTATGTATGTCTGTGGTAGGATTTTCTCAAAAACCAAATACCACAAACGGTCAAAACCTTGTATTTAGACTTTGTACCATACAAGGACGCGATTTTGCCATAATTTATTTATTTCTTACACAACACTTATAAACTTAACTTAAACATCCCTTAACTTAATTTATATTCGCAAACAGATGTTTATTTATTTAACGCGCGCGGTCTCTCGCCCGAACGTTTACACACCGATTCTTCAACTGCCCGTCTTGGGTCCGGCATTCCTTATATACGGCAGGTAGTAACTTTCTGGAGGTTTCGAGATAGTTCCACGAATTTCTCCTCGGGTTTTCGGGGAATCGAAGCGTCTCGGCCTTACGAGTTTGTTTCCGTTGCTTCTAGAACGAATTCGTGGAACCCGGGCAGTCCCAGACGTGTTTACTTGCTTTCGGCAAGCCGTTCCGTTACAATACAAATATTAGCTCTATTTCTACTTTATACTCGTGTGTATTTTCTACTATTTGTACACTGGTATTGTCCAATTAAGTTTCTTGCCTTGTTAGCTAATCTGCTCTGTATAAATGTGGACAGTGTTTAGTACGCCGTATTTGGTAGTGTTAATCCTCTATAGTCGCTTCATAATTGTTGATCTCCTGTTTCGTATATCGTCACAATCTGTCCTGTAGCTCAACGTCCTTGGTATTCAGCTTCAGCTTCGATCCAGCTGTTGTAGAACAACTTCATTAAATGCGGCGTACAATCCAAGTCTCCTTAGGATGCGCCGTGTGTTTCTTTCATATCGCACGTCCCTTTCACCTGTCATCCCGGACACCGAACCTACCTACCCGGCCTCGAGCAGGAATGAGGGATTTTATTCCGGTCAGCTTCTCGGCGCGTTCGAACGACAAGAAGCGGCTCGATTCTAATTCGGGGATCACAACACCTAAGGGAGCGGGGGGTAGCATACACACGCACCCTTCTTCCTCCCTCCCTTCCAGATCACGGCGGGCCTCGGAATACCCAAACACGGGCTGACAGTAACGACGACGTAAATTCTCCCGCGGGAATGCCGGGAGCCGGAGAATTGCATTCCCCCCTTTTAGATCTTATATCGACGCTTCTGTTTTTTTTTATTCCTACAATGGCGGGCTTCGGGAAAGGGCAATCGAAGGTCGCCTGATGTAGGGGAAGGTCCGGGGGGAAGACGAGGTGGAGTTTCTTAGGTCGGTGCATGAAATGTCAGTGATATCGATGCACAGGTGGGAGAACGTTAAGGGTGAATAAGTTGTCGAGGTAACTTATACCATTTTTTTAAATTTATTCACTCTTATAAGTACTAACCTTACATCATAAAATTCTCAATTGAATGCATCAGCATTGGTGACGAAGATTATTTCTTCTTCTTCAAGTGTCATTCTCGTTACGAAGGTTAGCAATCGTATTATTAGGACTATTTTTATCTTCAAAACTGCTGCTCTTAATGGACTCTCACTATTACAATTGTACCAATCACGTTACTTTTCAGCCATGAAAATCTTCCTCTTCACATCAATCGTTTTTCGGTTATTCTTCCTTGCATTATGTTCTAAAGTAGCTAATATTTCGCACCTCTCATTATATGGCCTAAATATTATTGTCTTTTTTGGTCTCATCTCTGCCCCCTTCGTTACCTTTTCCTTCCAAGAAATTTTTAAATCCTGCGAGATAACAACATTTCATAGTCCCCCACTTTTTAATGTCGTTCTTTGTTAATGTCCTCCCCTACATGCCATAATAAATTATTGATAGTATGCAACATTTCATCAGTCTGACTTTGAATCCCAGGCTTGCATCCTTACTGAAAAATAATTTCCTCCTTTTAATAAATCTACTCCTGGCCTTTTCAATCTTTATTTTAATTTCTTCGGAATTATCATTTTTCTCATTTATAACAGTACACACTACACCCTTTCGCTCTTTAAACTTTCTGATTTCGTGTGTAAAAATTACCTCTGTTTCGTTCTCTTTTTGTGATTAACATGAATTTTCCTTCGTTATTATTTAGTAACAAGCCATATGCTTAACTGACATATATTACCTTATGGACAAGACTCTGCAAATCTTGTGTTTCGGCTACAGAAACATTATATGACGTATAATACAATCATTGTAACTTTCGTATTAGCTGAAAAGTTACAATTTTAATATTTCACAATTTCTTGAGTTTAAGTTCATTTAGCAATTTTTACAATTTTCCAGAATTAGAAAAAAATTTCAAATTTCTTCTTTATTTTCTAGAAAATGAGCTTGATTTAAATCTTCCAGGAATAAACTTCATTTCAACTTCTTCCAAAAACTTTCCTTTACCCTTCTTCCCCTTCTCTCCAAAAAATTAGTTAAATTCAGCATTGAACATTGAAGCCTCCTCTGTTGATTATTAGATAATTGTTTTTGCATAATTTTTCTCGAAAATTGTGACGCCTTCCTTGTAATTTCTACTTAAACAGACAACCAATTTTTCATTTAGCAATTTTCCCAATTTTCCAGAATTAAAATGAAATTCCAATTTTTTTCTTTATTTTCTTGAAAATTAGCTTGATTTAAATCTTTCAGGAATAAACTTCATTTCAACTTCTTCCAAAAACTTTCCTTTTCCCTTCTTCCCATTTTCTCCAAAAAATGAGTTAAATTCAGCATTGAACGTTAAAACGTCCTATGTTGATTATTAGATAATTGTTTTTTGTATAGTTTCTCTCGAAAATTGTGACGCCTTCCTTGTTTAATTTCTAGTTAAACAGAAAGCCAATTGTTCATTTAACAATTTTCCCAATTTTCCAGACTTAAAAGGAAATTTCAAATTTTTTCTTTATTTTCTTGAAAATGATCTTGATTTAAATCTTTCAGGAATAAACTTCATTTCAAATTTCCCAAAAACTTTCCATTTCCCTTTTTCCCCTTTTCTCAAAAAAATGAGTTAAATTCAGCATTAAACTTTGAAGCATCCTAGGTTGCTTATTAGATAATTGTTTTCTTGTATAGTTTTTCTCGAAAATTGTGACGCCTTCCTTGTAATTTCTAGTTAAACAGGCTGCCAATTGTTCATTTAGCAATTTTCCCAATTTTCCAGAATTAAACAGAAATATCAAATTTTTCTTTTATTTTCTAGAAAATGTGCTTGATTTAAATTGATCAGGAATAAACTTCATTTCAAATTTTTCCAAAAACTTTACTTTTCCCTTCTTTCCCTTTTCTCAAAAAACGTGGTAAATTCAGCTTTGAACATTGAAGCCTCCTATGTTGATTATTAGATATTTGTTTTTGTATAGTTTTTCTCGAAAGTAGTGACGCCTTCTTTGTTCAATTTCTAGTTAATCAGACAGCCAATTGTTCATTTAGCAATTTTCTACATTTTCCAGAATTAAATAGAAATTTCAAATTTTTTCATTATTTTCTGGAAAATAAGCTTAATTTAAACCTTCCAGAAATAATCTTCAATTTCAACTTTTTCCAAAAACCACGGCTTTTTCCCTTCCCCTTCTTCACCTTTTCTCCAAAAAATGAGGTAAATTCATACTTTTCCCGAAAAAAGGTTGCAATTTTCCCCAAAATAATATAGCTTCTTTCATCCTGATCCAGATTTTCTAAAATTCGAAGCAAAGGACCTGATTGGCTTCATTTCCAGAAACAAATATTGTTTCAACGTGAAAAGCAATGAAAAGCAAATTTGAAATTTGCTTCTCGACAGAAAATGAGGCCACCTCAGCCTTTTCACGAAACAAAGTTTCAATTTCTCACAAAACGACAGCAAATGTGTTTTGAAACTGCTACAGAGCTACAGATTTTTTTAAATTTTTCATCTCTACAGTGGTTCTCCTAGTACACAGTTGATCTAATTTTTCCATAAATAAACTAAATTTAACCTTTTCCAGAACACAAATTCGACTTTATTGAGCATATTTAAGTTTTGGTTGAATTTTTCGAAGTAATGATGAAAAATGGCTAACCGAAATGATAACATTGATAGCAGCAGCGTTGAATTGATTGGCAGTGTGATTCGATAAATTTTTCTGAACTTCCCCTCGAATTAGTAGCGCATGAGTTGAGCTACGTCTCAAACTTTTGGTAATTTCGTTATTTAATTCGAAATGCGAAATAAGTGCCTTCGTTTTCCAATCCCGAATCGACATTCAAATGCGACAACTAATAAAACTTCGCCCCGATCGGTCCCGCGAGCGCAGTTCCGCCGAAAAAAGCCAATAACTTGCGCAGAGAGCCGGTTGACTTATTAGGACGCGACAGTAATTCTAATTTCAACTTAACTGTAAGTCATTGTGTTTTCATCTCGACCCCTCGCTGCAAAATTTCCTCCGTGAAAGGGGCGTGTAATTGGCGACGCCAGAGACGCCTCGCTTGCCGCAACGTCGATGAGTCCCCGCCGCTCCCGTTGTCGCCTCCGTCGTCTCCTGAAAATCTCAACAAAAAGTGATAGATGATCCCTCTGGAACAGTGGAGATTTTTTCCCCTTCCCGCGCCCGAGCCTCTCGCCCCCCTCCTTGTACTTCGTAAACTGAACGCATTTTTCTCGCGCGAAATTATTCCCGTCCTAAGCACACACTTCTTACCGAGATACGCCGGTGAAATTAGGGTTTAGGGCGGTGTGAAATTGTAAAAGAAATATTGTGTTTGAAGTGTTTTTACACGAGCAAACGGGGAAATCTCGCTAACGAATAAAGACGAAAAAACTCAATTGTCGAAAGGGATAAGCGCGCAAGCCGACGCATATTTCAGGAGGATTCCGAGATTAATCAGACCTGGAGGGCAAGGACGCTGACGTTTATCTTTATAAGCAAAAAACGATGCGGCACTGGAAACATACTATTCCGAACAAAATCCAAAATTAAGGCGAGAATTGAATAAAATGGAATTATTAAACCCCAAGCGTACTCAAACTTTACTTATCTCCTTAGCACAATTTTAATCACATTTCTTTACAACAAAGAACAAAGCCTTTAGAGTTGAGAACTTTAGTTTAGTTACATCACAACATCACTAGTATCTAATTTACTATATCCGGATTACAAAACACATAAAATTAAAAATGGCGCGAGGGCAGCACCTTCGCCAAATTATCGAAAACACCAGAGATTTAATTGCAGTGGCGGACGTCTTGTTATTTTGTATATCAATGTTGCATGCGTGTGGAGAAGTAATCTAAACTGTATAACCTTCCGATTCCTGATCTAAACCTCTTAAAAATATTGTTCCTGTTAGGGGGGGTTCCCATTACTTTACATGATTTGCAATTTTATGTTTGAATTATGAAACAAAAATCGAATTATTACTATTTTATATGAGACATTCATATGTGAGGAGTGTTAATTTCTCGAGTTTGAGTTATTAGCAATTATAGACATTGTGACATACTAGACATACAAACAACAATTGTTAATAAGCAAACTAATTAACTCAAACTACTACAACTATTACATTGTTTACAGGCCTAGACAAACACGGCCAGTAACTTTATAGCCTTCTGATTCCTGATCTAATCTTCTTAAAAATATTGTTCATGCTGTGGTGGGTTCCCATTACTTTATTACATGATTTGCAATTTTATGTTTGAATTATGAAACAAAAATCGAATTATTACTATCAGTAGACGTCTCAAAATCACATCCCATCAAAAGAAACACATCGATGTTCAATTTTTATTAACAAAAATGGACATGTTTCGAGCCCCTGGGACTCATCTTCAGCAAAGATTCAGCATCTTCATGCTGAAGATGAGTCCCAGGGGCTCGAAACATGTCCATTTTTGTTAATAAAAATTGAACATCGATGTGTTTCTTTTAATGGGATGTGATTTTGAGACGTCTACTGATAGTTCATCTCCCCATCTTTGAGTATGGACTTCTTCCGAAAGATCGAATTATTACTATTTTATATGAGACATTCACATGTGAGGAGTGTTAATTTCTCGAATTTGAGTTATTAGCAATTATAGACATTGTGACATACTAGACATACAAACAACAATTGTTAATAAGCAAACTAATTAACTCAAACTAATACAACTATTATATTGTTTACAGGCCTATACAAACACGACCGGGCGGCAGATTGCAGTTAATGTTAATATAAAATAGAACGTACAAGTAACCCCCTAAAATTTAGTGCATATACAAATACACACTAAAAATAACATATTGAAGCACTAAAGCATACGTGGAGGTTATCAATGGGTAAAAATTTTTAACATCGTAGCATATTCTATTAACCCCTCGAGAACCGTATTACTTCTTCCTTGAGGTGCCTAAAGGCTCAATTTATAGTTTTGAATTAGCGTTATTACTCAATATTCGTTGAAGAAAATAGCTGCTACTTAATATAAACGGAAATTCCACATTAAAAGTATCATTTTCCTCTCTCCTTTGGCAGATTTCCCTTATCAACATAGTATAATTTGGTATATACTATAACATTGTAAAATTAACAAATTCTCTTATGGCCGTTATCAAGATTGTAATGTATGACTGTAGTAATGTTTCCAATATTCCATTTTCTCGCAAATTTGTGTAATAAAGTCCTGTGACTACCTTGACTACACATTGACATATGACTTTTTGACAACATTGTTTCTGAAGGGCGTTTCACATTTGTCGCTTTTAGGTTGTTGAAAATTTCTCGAAATCCGCTCAAGCAGTGTTTTTCAAAATTTAAATATTTTTCGACAGCCAAATATTTATTATAAAATATGAAAAAAGTCTGATAATAAATGTCCAAAAGCAATTAATTGTTTGGGTAGACATCTTAACTGGTTTAAATCATCATTCACGGGATCTAAAAGTTCAAAGCTATATACATTTCACCTACTTCCCGATACCAGATTAACTTATAATGTTCTAATGAACTAATATGATAAATTTTGGTATTACGTATTACTATGTTGTAACGTTTCTACCTCCGCGAGAATTACTACACGACACGAGCTGTATTACTTAATTTATTTTCACCACTTACAAGCTAATTTATTTGTACACTTACACTTAGCACTTGTCTACTAACACTTAATCTAATTTATCTTATCCGACATACTATTACTACTTAATTAATTTATGTTACACACTTATTACAATTATTATTACTTATATTAATATATACTACTAACACTAATATTAATTATTATTATTATTATTATTATTATTACTTATTGCAATACGTAGCAATTTTTTTTTCAACGAAAATTGACATTGTAACAAATATCCTCTAGGCTGCAAGTAATTCAATATTTATCAAAAAATACTCTATGCCTACCATGAAATTCAAAAAATTAAGGAAATCAACAAACAAAATTACCAAACATTTACCATTGCAACTGAACTAATAATTCTCGTCAGAATTTCGAATATTAGGAATTAGAGAGTTGGAAATTTTAAAAATATACGTTTACTTTAAAAGGCGTAATTATTAATAAATTTGCACATTTTTAACACATTCTACTTAAACCGAGTTATTGATAATAATTTGTACTATCACTTCTCCTCGTCCTAACTTAGAACATAACAAACTTTTGGGATATATGTCTGATTCTAATATTTGGTTAAATGGATATATTGAATCTATAACTTTTCCTCGACTCAAGTAATTCAATTTAACACAGCTATTGTTGTATACGTTTCAATTTTCAAATAGTTGATCTCCTATTTTTAATATTCTTCGAATTACGTTCCAGAAAAATGGGGGTGGGTTAAATGAAATTATTTATCATTCACGTTACATTAATGGTAAATTACTGCCTCATAGAGCATTGCACATTACTTGAAATTGTTAAATTGTAGGATTAGAGTTTATTATATCATTTTGGCCTCGTCTTGCATTTACCACAAAAATCCTGTGGAATCACTAGACATCAATTTAATCAATGAGTTCACACGCACTTAAAACTTTCGGTTCCGCCCCTGCGGAAAAAGTCCCTTTAAAGCAATAAATCTGCGGCGTCTTTAATATCGATAACGTATGTCTGAAGTAGGAGAAGAAAAGAAAAAATAATCAAAAGTTGCCCTCCGCGTGGGTCTCGCGTCGAGAGTGTGAGAAGGAGACAGAAGCGGCAGGGGGATTTTTCCCGTCGGAAATTATCCCCATCTTAAGCACACATTTCTTACGGGGAGGTTTTAGTATTCCTGCGGCGGTGGGTTCGCACCCCGCGCCCGCATTTTCTATTCCCGCCGCATTCCTACCAGCATTTGCTGGTGACGTGATTTGTGCGTCCCGATGTCACTTGATATCGTCTACTTCGTTCTCACGAGAGGCGGCTTTAATGCGAGACAAGTACTTATATAAATTGTGTCATCGTGTTGTTCTTGAGAGATAATTCCCTGTCTTCTACTTCTTCTTATTTCCAACTCCCTTATCTTGATTTACTCTTAGACGTCGAGAAAGAGGATTACGGCTCCACCACTACATCCGCAACAAGCGACAAGATATAACAATTAAATTTATTACGCCATTTTCCTTGTTCCCGGGGATTATAGGGACGTATTTCTCCGCCGCAGCGCCCCAGGCGCCTCAGGGTCTTGCAAATATTAAAATCTATCCTTTTAGTATAAACTGAAAATTCATCCTTATGAATCAATCTCTTAACATGGTAGGGTCTCCATCTTTATCTTCTAAGTATACCATTTTAAGCATTACATAACTGGGACGTTATCTCTTTTCCGCCCCAAAAGTTAACGTTTAAATCTCGAATTTAAACTCTTCAATACAAAGGGCTGTGGACAAACCAATTCCAACTTTTCAATTTCAAGCTCGGTACTTTTCGAATTATTTGGATTTATTTGTGAAATCACATTCCTATTCTCAAAAACTACATAATTTCAACAGTATGCTTTCCTCGAGAAGATGTGCTCTAATTTGGCTTCAAGCAGCCTGCTCTTATCGTAAATCTGTGTAAATTTTCAAAACAATCACAACTGGTCAAGCTTACTTCCTTTTCGAACAAAAACTTTATTTTCAACTTCAAACTTAGAAATTCAAGTCCAATTCGGCCCTTTTAAGATCTGTGAGCAAGTTTTAACTCGCCAGCTCCAGTAGTTCCGAAGTTTGCAAGCTTTTGGGTAAAAATATATATTTTTTAAATTACACTTTAGAGACAAATTTTCATTGGGCGAAATGGGCTTCAGTTTTGGCTTCAGGAAACTTCCCCCTATAAATCGATACTAAAATTACAAAACCTAAGACGATGTGCATTTTTGAAAATTTTTAAAAACTTCTATTTTGACATCCTAAATCTTTCCTTAAAATTCACATATAACGGGATGGCCGCAAGTTTAAAAGTCGGGGGTCAAAAATCACAAAAATCGATTTTTTCTATATTTTTTGCAAATATCTCGCTTTCTATGGGTTTTTCGCTATTTGTATTCATTATCAATATTGTACAGAATTAAATTCTCTACAACTTTTGGCTTCAACATTTCTTCATACCTCTAACTGTTTTTGGGATAGAGGGCGGAGAGCGCGCGATCAGAGAATCATGTGAGGTTATGGTAGTCCCGATCAAAAACTCGTAATATTAAGGTTATAAATTATTGCTGAATATTTAATTAGCATTTCTTATTAACTTTTACATTAAATTCATTTTTTTGGTTACTTATCTATTTTTAATGAAGTGTCAATTTATTTAATAACACTTACCTGGCCATGTAATTAAAATAATGTTGAGGAAAATACTTAAATTATATTTTAATTCTAATCTAATTTATAGTAATGTAATGACTCTAAATAAATAAAGAAGAAAAGAAATAAATTTTTAATCAATGTTTTTATTAAAAGTGTTATTTGATAGATTTAATATTTAACAGTTTACGGATTTTAAACAAGATGTACTTAATTATTTTTTACTTCAAATGCAATTAGTGTAAATGAGAATATAATTAAAATGTAATTAAATTATGTCCCTTAATAATTTTTCAATTACAGAAAGAGATTATGAGTGTTATTGAGTTGATAAATTTTAGAATTATTAGAAACAAAGATTGAATTTATTGTAAAATTTAATAATAAATGATAATTACATATTTACCATTGATTTATAACCTTAATATTACGAGTTTCTGATCGGGACTACCATGACATCACATGATTCTCTGATCGCGCGCTCTCCGCCCTCTATCTCGAAAACAGCTAGAGGTATGAAGAAATGCTAAAGACAAAAGTTGTAGAGAATTTAATTCTGTATAATATTTATAATAAATACAAATAGCGTAAAACCCATAGAAAACGAGATATTTCCAAAAAATTAAAAAAAAAATCGATTTTTGTGATTTTGACCCCCGACTTTAAAACTTGTGGCCATCCAATTATATGTGAATTTTGAGGAAAGTCTTAGGATGCCAAAATAGAAGTGTTTACGTGTTAATATACTGGGTATGTAGATTTTCCTAGGTGAACACCCTATAATGACTGGACTATAGTTCAATACTGTCCTATTAAGGTCGAGTCAAGATCTGAGAAATTATCAATTTCCGGAAAAGTTGTTTAATTTCCATATTTTTTGAATTTTGATAAAAGATTTCCACCACCTGCTGAAGCGCTTGTGTCTCGAGCAGGTGACTCATAATTCGCGCGCATGATACCGCATTTAAGTGCCATAAACGGGATTTGGTAATATCCGTCGTCTTACGCACCCCGATTATCCATAAATGTTATCTGAATTCGTGGATAATTGCCAGAAGTGTGCGCTCGGGGTGGGGGAGACTAGGGGCGGCGTACAACGACTCCATATTTTTCGCTTAATTCCTAGGGTATTACCATTAGTACGGCATTAACGCAGAACGTAACAACAAAGTTGTAGCGCCGGTAAGCCGGTTCATTTGCATCGGCGTCCGTGCCCAATAATACCCGAAACTCTAGAATTACACGTCCCCGTGCGCTCCGAAACTTTTCATCCCCCAACCCCCGAAATCCGTCACTGATTAGTTGATGAGTTTGCGTATGTCTGTCACGTAGATCGCAGCCAGCGATGGAGGTTACATTAGCGATTAGATAAATATCAGTCAATGTACAGTAGATTAACATACCGCCGCTAACGCTTTAACGACATTACGATAATCATTTATGGCGGTTATTTTGGAATATCAAACGTGTACGTGATATTCGTTTATTATACTAAATATTTACGCTATTAGAGCAAACGAGGGACGTTGTGTTGCGTTACTGATGATGGGCGACGATAATGGACGAAATTATGGTTGAATATGTGATGAAAGGGGGAAATTCGGGGGAAATCGCTGTTCACAGTCGCATCAATGAGAAATCAATTATTGCAGACGTTTATAACAATTCGACCCTTCAATCTGACCGACAATTAGTCTACGCCGCAATTTCAATCGACACATAACTGACCTGTCACCACGCGTATTAATTTATTTTAACGTCTTTACCGGTCAGAAATCACGAAAGGTACATTTATATTTTCTAATCACTGATTTATTACAATAATTTGCAGTCTTATATTTAGTTATTTATATTAAATTACGCTCTTTATATTATATTCTTTTGTCTGGGAATGTTTCAAGATAAATTTGAACGCCCATACTTCGAGATATGTACTCCACTTTCTGTGTTCTGAATCTGTGCACATACGGACCTATTCTATTGAAATGCAGGGTCCGAAATCAATAAAAGCGAAAGAGAAACTAATAGTA
Organism: Cryptocephalus moraei; assembly: GCA_946251905.1. Taxonomy (NCBI): domain Eukaryota; kingdom Metazoa; phylum Arthropoda; class Insecta; order Coleoptera; family Chrysomelidae; genus Cryptocephalus; species Cryptocephalus moraei. The sequence goes on from OX276456.1 coordinate 30,801,948, forward strand.
GTTCGTTAGAATGACAGAGAAGGAAGTTTTGCATCGTTGCCGACCGGCCGGTCCGTAACCCATTCCAAATATTCCCGTCGGAGGCTATACAGCGAATGATCCGGTAGAGTGTGGCGATGACTGTGGTGTTTCGCTAGCTAGCAACGTCGCAAAAGTTCTTTCTCTGTTTAGCCAACGAGAAATATATGGCCATTCTTTCGCTCTTATGTTTATACCATACTGCGACTCTGTAAAAACGGTCTGTATATCTTTCGTGAAGGTACGACACTGATCAAGAACGAGTATGAGCAACGGTATGAGGTCCTTCGCTCTGAACAGGGGCGTCGCATACCTAAGGAGAAATTGCGTTATATTATTAACTAAGCGTGCGTCAAGCTTTAAGGCGAATCTTAGACCTATTACTTACATATCTCCAATAAAAGTACTGAAATTATCATCTTCTGGTTTTCAAAATGGAGTATAGATATTGAATTTTACTAACGGCAGCACAGTTTTGATAATATGTGATACATGAAGCAACCAGTAAATTTTTTAACCTATTTTTTTACTTTTTTATAGTTAATTTAATTTTTTAAATACAATATAATTTTAATTTATATTTATTCTTATAATTTTTGGTTTGTCCTTGTTCAGACATTCAAGCGCCAATTTGTAAATCCAATAATACAAAGCTATGAACGGTTTGCTAAAATAGAACCATTCAATGGATTAACGATTAACGGGTAATCTAAGGAAAATTAAATTTTCTTAACTATCTTTTCCTCTGTTTTTCATCATGATTTCCCAATATTTTTTTACTTTTAGTTATGCATTTTTGCGTTCATGTATGGGGCACTCATATATATGAGGTTTATAGCATCGACTCGGTTTTAGAATTTGAGCTATTAGCATTTCTATGCGTTTTGATGTCCGCTGAGCCCAAAAAATTTATTTTTGGAAGAGTGGCTTGGTGTGTATATTTGTGTTTGTGGTACGTTTTTCTCCAAAAGCGAAACCTATAAATGATCCTATTTTTGGTTTTACACTTTATGCTATAGTAACCTTTACATTAAATCCGCAGGAATAAAGGGGAAATTCCCTCAAAATTTGCTACAAAAATATTTTTTACACTTTTGATATAATATATTTCACTGTCAAATATACATAATAAACTTTAGAAACAGTTTGGCTAAATGGAACTAAGGGCACGTTACTCGTATTATTTTTCAGTTTTTGGAAATTTTTCCAAAATCCACATCTGTATGTTTTTCTTCACTTTCAACGTGCTTTTATTCTATTGAATGTATACAATAAGGTTTTTAAATGTTTTTTCCTGAATGGTACTTTGTTCTTATCATTTTCCGGTTTTGCGAAATTTTATAGAAGTTCGCTTGAAGAGTAGTTTCCACAATATCAATATTTATTTTATCATCGAATATTTATAAGAAAATATGAGAAAGGTGCCCGATGGAAACATCGGCATATTTAACTTATAAATTCAATAACCTATTGAGTTAATAGATTTTTTAGAACAAGAAAATTAACAAACCCTATCAATTTTTTATTTTCTTTCACCCAAGAACCGATTAGGGTTATTGGAAATTGTCATTTAATTCTACTAATTACAAATACAACTCAATATTCTTAATTTGCTAAAATATCATAAAATAAAATAATCAATATAAAATTTATTTTCATTACCATTTCCATAATTTGAGTATTTATTGGATTATTGGATAAAATTAATATTTCTGTAAAAGTCCTATTTAATTATATTAATAATTATAGAGAAAACCATTAATTACTAATTAATTAGTAACTTTTAAGCAATTATAAATTTCATTGCAGACGAAATAATAGAACATGGTATTTATTTCAATAAATATTTGTGATAACTCACATTCATAATTACATTAGGAAATAAAATTTTGATCGGGGTTATTTTTTCTGTCATTGTGTATTAATAAAAGATCATTATTAACATTTTCAGAAAAATTTTAATTTTCCAATAACCTCATTAACTTGATCAATAGTTATAACAAATACTAAGTTACTGGAATTAAAAGTGAAAATAAATTGACACGATAACTCTAATTTAAGAAAATCGTAGAAAAATACAGTTATGTGCAGTTTTTACAAAAAAAAGTGTTTATTTTGTTATCATAAATATGAGCTTGAGTTATTATGACAAAATTAATTTTTTCGTTATTTAGTTATCAGTGTCACATATTTCTACAAATTGGCCATTGGATCATTGCAGACTTCTATTCATGTAATTATATATTTATTCAACAAAGTTAATTGAATGCATTCAATCAAATTCACTTAATTATTGATGACATTTTTCGACAATGCAATATCCTGATAAATACAATGTGTTTCAAAATGATCGTCATCTAGTCGGCTGTGGAATTCCCATGTAAAATAAAAAACCCGCCTTGCGAAAATAGGAGTTTCTACTAACTATACGTAACCTCAAAATAATCTACTTAACCTCTTTCAACTTCTGGTTTTTCTCTGTCAAAAGAAAACTAATTCTGAGTATTTGTCTATTTGTAGTATTTGTTTTGGCCCTGAAAAGGGCCGTTAATTACCAGCAGTACTGATTGCCAGTTTCACAATAAATGTTCGAAATGTCACTTGTTGTCAGAATTAGATAGGTTCAAATCAATAGAGCGCGGCACATCAAAAATTACATGCACAGAAATTCCAACGCCAACCAGATGACAATCATTTTGAAACACATTGTACTTATATAGGATTGTTGGACCTTATTGAAAAGATTTATTAGAAGTAAAAAGTGTATTGAAATTTTTCGAAAATTTAATTTTCCAAAAATATCCCACTAGTCCAATATACGATTATATAGGGTTATATTCAGATTTAAAAATTGTATAATTAATGTTTAAGAAATTATTGAAATATTTAGAATATTTAATTTTTTTCAAAAATACTTAATTACTTCAATAAATATTTACATTTGGTTATTGCAGTTGTAATTTAAACAGTATAGTACTAGTGTAACTGACTGCAAAACATTTTGAAATTTTTAGAATTCATTTTTCTGAAATAACCTTTTTATCTAATAAAGGGTTATATTGGAAGGTTTGGTTATTTCTCTTACATTTTTATATGACTTTGATCCTCATTCCAAAGATAACCAAAGTTTTGTTAAGTGTAAATGACTTAGGTCTAAAAATTATTTTGTAATCGTGCATTATCGAAAAAGGGGTAATTGTAACCCTGTGACTTTAACCAGTACCTACCTGTCATTAATTTCTTAAAACAAGACAGATACCCTACATGACCCTAAAATCATGTATTGCATTTGTTCCAATTAGAGCATACATTGAAGCCTCCCACAATCACATTCCTGGATAAGGCTAAGTTTAATTACAATGACACTACCTTACCCCTTAATTTCCCGATAGAACATTTTTTAATAGACCCCATAAGCCGAGCTGTACGTCAAACCTGGCCATCGGTCCCCATAAATCAGCATGAACATCAGGACCGCCGGCCTAATCCTACAGTCGGGGCACAGCGCGTCGGATCAAACGCGGAATTTATCTCCGCATCCTCATAACTGTTAGTGGCTTAGAAAATTCAAATAGCCCGACCCGGAATCACCCTTTCCCGAAGGGTAATCGCCTAATCGACTGTGCGTCGGCATCATCCTTGTTTATTCGACTGCCGTTTTTATACCTCGAACCGATCGAAATAAATCGGTTTAGGAAATTTTGAGAAATTAGGGGAAGAAAAATGAGTATTTTTGATTAATTCACTCCCGGGTGTGTCGGTCTTAGTACTATCAGGAAATCTTGTAATATTGTCATGCTTAGGGGACTAATAGGTGCTTAAGTGTGCTCGGTTTGGAGGTGGAAGCTAAGGTGAAACATGTTAAACAAACCAATGATGTTCACATTGATCTACCTGAAACAATTGGTTAGATGGTAAATAACATAGCATCAACGATCTTGAATAAGGTAGAAAGTGATATGAGAAACGAGAGTGGTTACAAGAATGTTTATAAATAACTAAGATCCCAAAAGGGCACAAATCTAATAAGGACATACTTTAAATAGGCTTCTACACAATCACGAAACCTGTTGTAGGACCGTATGTTGAACACTTCTGTAAATATTGATCTTCACATTTTTGGAAAAGACCAAAAAGTGCTTGAATTGTTCCAAAACCAAATTGTCTCGTTTTGAGATAATAAAATATTGATCAAACATTTTGTAAATTCGTCGAAGCTAACTTAAATGCTCTACTCTTTATTTAAATTAGTAGATATTTTGAACTTATATTTTCTCCAATTGTATCACGAATCGGAATAAATATTGATTTAGTCCAATAATGGTATAGAATTCACTTGCAATATATTTAATTAGAGACAATTTTAGTGAATCTAGGCTTTGATGATACAGCAGCTCTGTTTATATATAGTGGGAATTGTTTTCTTTAATTTTAATTTTTTGTAACTTTTATTATATATAACCAAATCCGTATTGAATCTGGAGTATCATTTTATGTGAAAGTTTATGAGAAACTTCCTTTTTCCGAAAAACGTTTTTCGAGTCATATGTCAACATGTCATAATTGACCTGTAGACAGCGTTATTTGGAAGCTAAAATCCATGTCATTTTTAAATGGCCATCATTTTGACCCAAATCAAACAGTTTAGTCAGCTTTTGAATCGTATTTTCAAAAGTAAAATTCCTCATAAATTTTTTAAGGTGTATGAAAACAACTGAAAATTAGTGTAGAAAGCGTGTGAAAATAGTGAGTTTGTTTTAAATGCCGCGTCTCAAGAATGGAGCAAAATGCCATAGTGACGTTTAGCGAAAATATAGTTTAGCTAGTCTTCAATAACTTATCAAAAATTTGTGAAAATTGAGGTTAGCCTTTTTGAGATATTTAGTTATAATTTTTTTTTTTCATTTTTCCCGGTTGTATTAATTTTTTTCCTATCAGTTTAAATTCTGAAAAAATTCCTATGAAAACGGATAAAATTTTTCATATCTAAGAAAAGTGGTACGATACGAACTTATACATAATGCACATGGGGATTAAACATTTTAAACTAGTCCTATTCGATAGGTAGTCACAACATTTACAAAAATGACTAATATTAAGCTTTACTTTCCTGAGATATTCCTGAGTTATTCCAGTTTGGAGAAAGGGCGTTTTCTCAGGTTTTCCCGTTTATGTTAACAAGTTTTCGAGCATATTGAACTTGCGACAATCCACGTTATAGCTAATAAAATCCTGCATATTTAAAAATATGTTACGATATGTATGATCTTTTCCACAACGCAGTGTCTTAATTTGATAATGAATAACATATTATCTAAAATTTGCGAATATTTGGCGTTGGCTCTAATTGTAGATTTTTAGTTTTGAAGAAAATGACCTTTTAAGGTGTCCAAGTGTTTTTGATAACACTGTTCCCATTGGTGGCATTTCTTGATCCAACTTTTGGTTTAGTCCTGGTCATTAAAAATTTCTTCCTGGTCTAATTTACACATTTTTGTCTCGTCCTACTATATATCTCCTTATTATTGTTTGTGATCAAGAGTCTAATTTGGTTAGATTTGTTTATAGCTCCTGTTGTTAATTTAACTTTCTCTTACACGTTCAAGAAGATTCTCAAGTCCTTGGCAACGATCTTCTAACCATTTTTCTCTTAATATTACAACGAAATAGCCAGCCATAAAGATAAGCGCCCGTCGGAATGAGTCTGTTCAAAGAAATTCCTAACGAGATAGATTCGGGGAACTGGTGGAATTCCCGGAAAGCGGTAGCGTATTCTAGTACTATAAAGAAGGTTCGCGACGGGACCGGAAACGCCTCGATTTTTCTGGAAATTCCATGCGGCTAAATAAAGAGCAGACCGAGAGCGAGACGAGAACAATCGCCGGTAGACTGGTCGACGGATGTCGGCCAGGCAGGCCTTAAGATAAATAAACAGTTTCATTAAATTCGTCTGTATAAATTAGATTAAATGCTAAGTGTAAGTGTACAAATAAATTAGAGTGCTAAGTGGTTTAAAATAAATTAAGTGAGACATCTCGTGTGTAGTAATTCTCGCGTAGGTAAAAACGTTACAATATCATTATGAATTTCTTCATTTCTCTCGTTCTTGCTCTCCAAACATTCTTTTTCGCCATTCGTACACGCGGTCTTTGAAAGATTGATTTAATTGCTCGAATCGATACAACGGTCCGCCGGAGTCCATCCCTAACAATCCTCCCCGGATAAAGGGAATTATATCTGCATGGAAGCGATCCGGTCAACTAACAATCCCTTCCATAGGTCGACTGTCAGGGTAAAGTGACCACCTGTCAAACATTCCAATACTCAATTAAACGGTGAATGAGCTCTGTCCAATCAAATAATCGAAATCGATCCCGGATCGCGACCGGAACGATATCGCATCAACCGAAAACCTTTTTGTGTCTCTCGCCAATTAAAAGTCGTCGATTTTCGGCCGCCGGGGTGAATTATTAAAATTTCAATTAATGACGACGCCGCTCCGCAAAACGGGAAGCGCGGCCCGTCGGTCTCTCTCCTGAGGGATCTGCGGTGCGGTCGTCTTCCTTCGCCCCCGAATCAGCCGGGAGAGCATCCGATACGAGTTTCGCTTTTTCGTATTTCGTTTCCAGACGTTTAGAGCGGAGGATCTTTTTTTATTTAACACGTGAGAGAAATCTTTAATAGCACCGAAAGGGAGTTCGATACTCGATGAATCCGGGAGAGGGAGCGTGAATGAACAAAAGGAGAACGGATACCTCCGGGGATGGACGGATTGGAAAAACTACCCTTGCCGCGAGGTTAAGGGTGGAAAATGTGGGAAGGCGCATGATGTTTAATATTCATTGATGGGGTATAGCTTTAAGTTAACTTCACGCTAGGTAAATTGAAAAAATTTCTTTACTTGATATCATTGTAAGTGGTTCATTACCTACTCTTACATTAGCGCAATGAAAAATACATCAGTTGAGTAAAATGGACACGTTGCACTCTGGGAATGACGACAGTCGTAAGCTAGCTTTGTTTTACGTAACTTTATAGAAGGTTAAAAATTATTTTGAGGTTATGAATAATTTATGTAAATGAATGACTCGCCAACGTTTTACTTGAAATATATCTTAGTATTATTATTTCAGTCTATAAATTCAATTTGTAATGTTATATAGTTGTATACTATGTCCAGTCACAATTGGAACACCAACAAAAACAATTAATGGCTTTTTAAGTGGTGCAGCCCGGTCGTCCATTGGCGTATCATTACGGATACTAACTCTAACAATGAATTCACTTTCACAGAGCATAAATAAATGGCACACACATACACACACCACTGCTTTCTCGAGTATAAGTGCCGAAGAAGACTACACCTGCTCCATAGAAGAAGAAGAAGATACAAACGAAGTGCCGCTGTCGTAAAAAGAATTTGCGACCCAATGGACCCTTTATTTCTTTATCTGTTGATATCCATACATTCACATATACGATTTCACTTGGGCGACTGCACGAACACGAGCACCTGCGTTTTAAAATATACCAGTGCGTTTCTGAATAAGCAAAAACATAAGTCCTATGGTTTTGTATAGAGATAACGGGCTCTTTTCGAATGTCCTCGGTAAATTCACATTTTATTGAGTGTTCCAATTGTTACTGGTTAAAGTATAATACAGTTTAATAACTTTCAATATAATAAGAAATCGAATAAGAAAATATATCTGAAATTGAAAATACAAAAAAAAACGACAACGCACCTCGTTCTCAAAACATTCGCCATTGCATTTTTATTCCAAATCATAATGCCAACCTAAATACAGTACTAAACATAATGCCAACATACAACTATAGCCAGTGCTATAGTGGCAAGAACTTCGCATTGTATATATAGGTATATTATGTATATATATATATATATATATATAAATATATATATACATAATATATATATATATATATATATATATATATATATATATATATATATATATATATATATATATATATATCGGTCATCTGACGGTCGGAAATTTTGCGTATTCTCCCAAAATAGCATTAGAATTACCTCGAATAAAGAAAGATAGCTATCTAAAAACTATATTGAGTTCTAAAGATATATTTTTGGTTTACGTAGAAATACATTGAGGCAATATAACTGATTTTATTACAACAATTTTCAATATTTAATGTATTATTTATTTATTCCCCAAAAACATTTTAATGAGTAATAAACATTTTCATTAAGTAAGTGTATTACAACACTAAAATTAATAAAAAAAATTAATGCAGGTTTATAAAAGTAATGGAACTTCATACATTACGCCAATGTATATTTTTCTTCCTTGATGTAAGATATTAATATATAAAATATTAAGGGATAAACTAAATACATTGGGCGGATTGGAAAAACTACCCTTGCTGCGACGTTAAGGGAGGAAAATGTGGGAAATCACATGATGTTTAATATTCAATTGTGGGGTATAGCCTTAAGTTAACTTCACACTAGGTACATTGAAAAGATTTCTTTACACAAAAGTAAGTGGTTCATTTCCAACTTTTACAATGGCTCAGTGAAAAACACATCATTTCAATAAAAAAGATATTAATTGCCAAAGATATTTTTTTAGATTAATTTAGAAATACATTGTGGCAATAAAGCTAATTTTATTTTAAAAAGTTACAATATTACTGTATTTATAGTTTCCCAAAAACTTTTTAAAGAGTAATAAACATTTTCATTAGGCTAGTGTATTACAACACTAAAATGAATAAAAAAAATTAATGTAGCTATGTAAAAGTAATGAAAGTTTAAGCATTACGCCAATGTATGAATTTTTTTTCCTTGGTATAAGAAACTGCTATAAGTTATTAATATATAGAAAGTCTGTTAAGCCTGTTGACCTGTTCCAACTCAACAGCCCATTTTTCCAATGTGGCCCTACACTACGCTTTACTTTTGGTGTAGAATTTAGTTCTCTTCGAGATAGGCGAGGTTCTTGCTTTCGTTAGACATGAGAGTACCAATTCCTGTGATTGTTAACTACTTTGTTTGTTACTGAATCCATATGTAATTCTGTTAGTGCTTCAGTGCTCTTTATATGGTCTCTTTTTGTACATCCCTATATTCTTCTCAGAAATGTCATTTCAGCCGCTTCAATTTGCGACATATGCAAATGTTTCTTGATTATCCATGTTTCACGTCCGTATGTTAGAATGGGAAATCCCAATGTTTTGTTAAACTTTAATAATTGTGTTTCTCGTCTGCAGTGCTTGCCTAGGGTTCCTCTGATGGTACCACACATTTTATTGAAAACCATTAGCTTGTTTCTAATATAACTGCGGAATTCATAGCTTATGTCATATCCCAGGTATTTAAAAATGATTAGCTTGTTCTAAACATTTGTTATCAATCCAAATTTTGTATCTTATCCCATTTTTACAAATATGTAAGTATTATATGTTTAGAAGATGTACAGCCCTTTGCAAATTATCCTCTGATGTTGCGGGGATTGCCTGATCACCTGCAAACAGAATTGTATTTATGTTTGTTCGATAGTGGAGTTGAATTCCATTGCTTCAATATCAGAGTTTTATTTGTCAATGTAGCCCATAAACACTGATTTTAGTATAAGCTCTACATCCGTACAGTATCAAAAATACATTGGTTTAATGTAAACTGCATATTGGTTTAATGTAAGGTAAACATTGCTTCAATATAAGCTATACATTACTTCAATGTAAGCTATACTTTGGTTTAACGTAAAGTGTACCTTGACCTAACGTAAGGTATACATTGAACCAATAATTTTTTATCAAAAGAGAACTTGTGGATAAAACAGAAATTACTAGTTACCATAGTTAGGTACCAATGCTTACTATCATTACTTAGCAATGTTTCGTTGCTACAATAAACGCATACATTGGACCAATTTTAATGAAGTCTACACTGTCACAATGTATTTTTTTATTATATTTGAGAAAATTTTTCTTTCGGTATACCTACTCGCCTTGCGGTGTAACACCTATTTAGTATGTAAGGATGCAGTTGTAGGTTTCACGCAAACTAATTTACCTCGAGTGTTCGTTACGTCTTGAGGAACAGTTACGTCTCGCCTTCGGTTTCCTTTCCCAACAACAGAACGCTAATCAGATTTTGTTTGTTCCTCCTACTTCCGCATCTGTTGCATATTTATTACCCGCCGTCCCTCATTCATCACCTTTTCTCATCTTAACCCAATCGCCCTCGCGCCATTTACCACCCCCGCGCGCCACCCCCTCTACTTAATAATAACTCCATTGGCAATTCTAACGGCTCAATTTATTCACGGAGAAATTACGGATTCCGATTCCGCCGGTGGTAAAAAATATTGATCATCGGGGACGGCGGTAAACGAACGCAGCGGTTCGCCCTACTTTACTGATTTAACTTTTGATTTATGAATGCTGTACCCAACAAAGCGACGGTTTACTGAAAAAATCTGATCAATTTGTATGGCGGCGTCGGAGGAGGAGCGAGAAAGAGGGGACGAGAACGCCTCACTCTCGATTCACTTTGCAAGTTTGGGTCTGGAATGCGACCAGAGGTAAAGTTTGCCGGTATTAATATGTATGACTTACATTGGGAACGGGAGATTTATAAAGGTAAAAGTATCACTCCGAAAACAACTACGATTTGTTTGGTTTCTGATGCTGGATATTGGAGTGACTCTTCAAGGTAGTATTAGCGATACAGCAATGTATTCTAAATTATGCAATCAAAGGAAGACGTTGTAGAAATGTTCCAGCAACTAAGAAACATGTTATCTCTAGTCTCCAGTTTATCTACCCACTGGCAACAACGTCGATAATAAAAGTTTAAGATCTGAGCATAATAAATAACTTCATTTAAACCTTACTTCCTTCTGTCTGGAACAATATGATATAAGCTTCAAAGAACGAAGGTTGTCCAGTGACTCGAAGGTGGCCATGGTAGTTAAACCATAAGAAAAACGCCCGGTTTCGACTGTCTAGCAGTCATCTTCAGGCTCGTACTGAATACATGAGGAACATTATAAATTGGAAGGTAAACCTTACAAAGCAATACTCACAAAAGGAATCATTTTAGGGCTACAGCTGAACAATATGTGAGACGTCACACTTAACATATTGTTCAGCTGTAGCCCAAAAATGATTTCTTGTGTGAGTATTGCTTTGTAAGATACTTACCTTCCAATTTCCAATGTTCCTCATGTAATTAGTACGAGCTTGAAGATGATTGCTAGACAGTCGAAACCGGTCTCTCTTTTGGCAATAAATTGGTGGTGAAGACTTGACGTTTTTATTATGGTTTATGATATATGCTAATATGAAGACAATTAAAACATTATAACTAAATAAGGTTCTAATTTGAAGAATGATGAAATCAAATATAAACCATGTGTCTAACCTAACTGCCTGGATTATATTTAGGTAAATTTTAGTAGATCATTAGGAAATTTCTTACAACCTTAAAATTTGTGATCAAATTTTTCAAGAATTTTCCGAAAATTTCGTAACGAGGAACCTATTTTGATTATCTGGAATTTTTCACAAATTTTGATAATCATGCAATTGGTTTTGTCATCGTTACAGAAAATACAAAATTGCTCTAAATGTGATGGGCAAGAATCTAATTAACAAATTTAATGACAGCTTCATTTTGTGCAACTTTAGAGTACAAATCATTAATAAAGTCATCTCAAGATTTGTACTTTGTGTATTAATAAATGTTTTATATTGGAATATTCAAGCTATAATTTAAATTATACACTATTGGCTCTAAATTCACCCAAACCACTTTATTACTTAGTACTTTATTAATGTCGCAATAATTGTGAAGCTCAAAGTAAGGTTGCCTGTGCTGATTTGAAAGTTTTTTTCTATTTTTCGTGGGATGTATAGGGAACGATTGAGTACTGAATTTTGCTAAAAAATGGACAGTAAGTACTATCTGTATAATATATTTTGGAAAGTGATGTTATTTATGGTGTCACAAAACAGAATTATATTGTTATCTCGATTACTCATCAACAGAAACTTTATATGGTTATGAATATGTACGCAGCGCAGTAATGGAGTAATACACTCAATATTCAATATGCGTAAATTTTTCTCATATTTTCAATATATCTAGTATTAGCAATCTTGGCATCATTGATTTCTTTACATAGATAATTTTATAGAAAAATATTCAATTTTGATAAATATTTAAATACTGCACACGTCATAATTGGAATCAAAAATTCAGTTGAGCTTATACGTATGTAAACGGTAAATTAGACCTTACCATCGTATTATATTTGACCAGTAGATCAATTGAAAGTGAACGTTATACCCATGCATTGCTAGTCAATATTTGGTAAGGCTGTTATCATTCAGAAAGACTTCACCCTGAAATACTTTGTCGCACTGCTTGATTACATACAGGTAGAAATCCCTAAAGGGAGATATTTGAGAACGACTAGAGGACGACCGAACCAAAGCTGATACGTATGTAAACGGTAAATTAGACCTTACCGTCGTATTACATGTGATCAGTAGATCAATGGAAAGTGAACGTTGTCTCATGCATTGCTAGTCAATATTTGGTAATTGTGTTATTATTCAGAAAGAATTCTCCCTGAAATACTTTGTCCCACTGCTTGATTACACACAGGAAGAAATCCCTAAAGGGAGGTATTTGAAAACGACGAGAGGAAGACCGTACCAAACGCTCTTCACATCGATCCGAAACGATGATTTAAGCTATAACTCAACTTTATCCTCAACAGCACAAATCAGCGACTCAGCTATATGCTGTCGAAAACCGCTCGCCGTCCATTCTCTAAAACGCCCGATGCGATGTTTAAAATTTTCGACCCGTGACAGGTTTCGGCCGTAATAATCGGCTGCGTCCATCGACTTTAACGAACGCCCGCCCGGACCATGAGGGAAATTAATTACGCAATCAGAATCGGGATTATGTCGCCGTACTCCAATTTATGCCGACAAATATTCGGCATTACAACATCATTATTAATTGAAAGTTTGTTGAATGTGTTTAATGGTTTAATTACTTCGGAGGGATTAAAAGCATCCACCTGTATGCGAGAGTACGGCATGAGATAGGGGGATGGGACCTCTGCCAGATGAAGTTGTTTAGCGATATATTTCAAAGGTAACGTAGCAATTTTAAAAAGTCAGAAATTTCAAAATTGGCAGATCAGCACGTTCCGGAGTAGTTTATATTGAGCTCATTAAGAGTTCCAGCTACTGCTGGAACTCTTAGCAGAAATACAACCGATGGTAATACGGAGAAGAACAAACCACCTACTTCAGGAAGGGATACCTTAGCAGCATCTACAAGAAAGAAGATAGAAAATAATACTCTAACGATAGAGAGATAACCGTCCTGAGCATTCTCAGGAGAATATACAGCAAAGTACTTAAATTTCGCATTGAGAAGGACTTTGTAGATGTCGAAGAGCAAGAGTGGTTTTAAGGCAGGTCGCTTGTACATCGATAATGTTTTTAAAATCTGACAACTAACAGTCAAACGACTTGCATTCAATATGGAAACCCACCTCGTATTTAAAGACCTGTTCAAAATATATGATAGCAATATCGCAAGGTGTAGGGCGACACCTAATTATATCTATCAAAATCTATATAGCAATAACATATGTCACGCATAAGTAGGAAAATGCCTGTCGGAAGACTTTCAAGTTAAAGGTCTCCAACAAGGATGTTGCATGGAACCCATTCTCTTTACAATGTACCTCAATGAAGAAATGTGGAGAAAAGGGTATCCAGACCGGCAACAATACTCTGCATTTCCTAAACGTCATATGTCATTGACATAACCTCAAAAGCGACTATCCCTATTTTTGGTGATATATTATTATAAGAAGTATGGGCGTTGCCTAAATTATGGAGAGGTTTTGCAGGCTCTGCCATGCCACGACAGACCAGAGTGAGATTTTTTATTGTCGAGTTAGCTATGCAAAGAGTTAAACTGCAATTTTACTAAGCTTCCGAGCTAAAACGCGGCAGTTCTGTACAATTTAATACTTTAGGTCAGTGAAACCTCCAGCGATTTTCCGAACATCAAAGCCGGTTTCCCGGGAGTTACCTACATTCGCTCGTTAACGTGCTCTCGACTTTTTCCCTGCCTGACGACATTTGTTATTGATGCTTATTAAGGGATTTAATGATCCGTTTTTTAACATACTACCCGAAGTGAACAACATCAAACACTTCCATGCGGAATTCTCTACGGAATCAAAATTAAATTAACGAGAAAAGTTTCGGGAGTGTATTTTGTTTATGGAATATTTCGACTGGAATTAAAATGTGATTGAAAGTTCCAAATTAAGGGAGAATTTCACGCCGGTTGGGCAAATCCGGGCCCGGCGAGATTCCGGTAAGGAGGACGTGTAGGTGTGGGGATATCGTTTGTGTTTCATTGGGAAATTAAAGGGGGCTCAGTTTTGTATATGTATACGTGAGAGGTTTCTACGGCTGTCGACGTTTCTCGCTCCTCAGTTTCCAGCGTTCTCCACCTTTTTGAAGACCCCTGGCTGCCATAGCTTTCGCTAAATTGTTTCTCCATTCTCTTGGAGGTCTTCCTCTTTTTCTGCCTTCAGGACGATTCCAGCACCATACCCTTTTTGGCCATCTAACATCTTCCATTCTTTCGTGGTGCCCATACCATAGCAGGCCCTTGGTTTCGATAGTATCCTGTACAGTACCATCCACTTCCATGATCTCACTAATACGCTGGTTTCGTAAGTTCTGTTTTTGATATGCCACTACTCCTCCTCCAATTACCCACATCCATAGCTAACAGTTTATCATCTTTGGTAGGCTTCCATGTCTCAGAGTCATAGGTATCCAAGTAACACACAACATTGGCAAAGCATTAGGAACATGTTTGTCCAATATAGAATGGTATTCCAATATTGTACCAGTATTGACCCAATATTGGCAAACTAGATGTAGCCAATATCGAACCAAAAATATATTGCCAATATTTACCCAATATGGTTACATTAGATGTAGCCAATATTGCAATCCAGATTATTGGACCAATATCGGTTTAATATATTTAGTCAATATTGAACTTAAGATTAATTACTACTAAATACCTATCTAATATTGTTACCCAAGTTCCAGTCAATATTGATCTTAAGATAAATTACCAATACTTAACCAATATTGTTAAGCATGTTCCAGTAAACATTGAAAGCCAGATCATTGGACCAACATCGATTTAATAAATTTAGCCAATATTGAACTTAAGATAAATTAACAATATTTATCCAATATTGTTAGGCAAGTTCCATTAACTATTGAAAGCTGCCTGATATTCATTGTCATGCGCATGGCAACATGTCATAAATATATTATTCTAATGTTACATTTCAATATGGACTGATTATTGTTTTTAAATAATGGGCCAATCAGAATTGAGAACATTTTGCAATATTCTCTCAAGGTTGTGCATCAATATTGGGCAAATATTATATATTAATATTCATTCGATGTTGCATTTTCATATTGGCAGAATATTGCACATACTGGCCCAATAAAACTTTGACCATTTTGCAATATTGCGCCAAGCATGTACAGAAATATTGGTCCGAAGTTATTTTCAATATTGGCAGAATATTGCATATCGAAATTGCACCAATATTGATAAACAATTTTGTAATAAAATGTAAAACACAATATTTAACCAACATTGTGTCACAACCTTGGGGCAATATTGTCAAATGTTCACATTTATTATAGGCCCAATATTTAATATCTATAATGGCCCATTATAACAAAATATTTTCATAATATTGGTATAATATTGGTGTGCTACTTGGGTAGAAATGTTTTCAGTTAGTTCTATACATATATAGTGCCTTTAGTCTTATTTGTTATTTTATCATCCTCTTCTTCTTCTTCTTTTCAGCCCGTGTTTGTCCACTCCTGGATGTAGGCCTCTTCCAAAACTTTCCACGCTCTTCTATCCCTAGCAGTCCGAATCCAATTACCTCCAGCATCATTTTGGATATCGTCTCGCCATCGTCTCTGGGGTCTACCGATGCTCCGTTTGGTCTCTCTTGGGCGCCATAATAGTATTTTAGTGTAGAAGTCCATACTTATTACCCATATTAGCCTCTTATTAGCCCATATAGTATTTTATTTGCCTACCTTTGGTCATCCTACCTTGCTATATGACCAGCCCATCTCCATTTCAGTTGTGCCAGAAGCCTTAGTATATCCGTCACTTTAGTTCTTCTACGAATTTCCTCGTTGCGATCTTTATCCCTTAAAGTGATTCCTATCATAGCCCTCTCCATTGCTCGTTGGGTGGTTTGCAGCTTATTGGCAAATTTGCGGGTAATTGCCATTGTCTCGAGTCCATATGTGAGCACCGGCATCACACAAGAGTCAAACACTTTCCTTTTCAAATTTATAGGAAACTACCTGTGACCGGCCACGCTTTGCTGTGGCTCAATTTTATATGAAATAAATGAGCCATTAAATAAAATTAGGTAATCTAGCGAATATAGATTTACCGAGAAAACACATAATTTATTTCAATACCATGCATTGCATTGCTGTGGTTATGGTGTAGATGGAAAAAAAAACATTTCTTTGCAATTATTTTTTATAACCGATGTAGGTACTCGGCTTCGCCCGTGGCAATCCTGTCTCATCCCCTTTTCCACGCTCCCTGAAAATGATTTAAATCAGCGTGCGTTATTCGTCTTGATCGAGCAATGCGTAATTGGGCGATTTCCAATTTTGCTTCCATTTGCTCCCCTGTTTGAGATAAACAAGTTTGAGCATTTCTTAATCTGAGGGTCTCTAGTCTATCTTCCCTTTGCTGCTCTGCTTCAGGTAAACGGACTTGAGTGTTTCTTAATCTGAGGGTTTTTAGTCTATCTTCCATTTGCTCCTCTGTTTCAGATAAACGCCCTTGAGCATTTCTTAATCTGAGGGTTTCTAGTCTATCTTCCCTTTGCTTCTCTGTTTCAGATAAATGGGCTTGAGCAGTTCTTAATCTGAGGGTTTCTAGTCTATCTTCCTTTGCTTCTCTGTGTCAGATAAACGGGCTTAAGCATTTCTCAATCTGAGGGTTTCTAGTCTATCTTGCCTTTGCTGCTCTGCGTCAGATAAACGGGCTTAATCATTTCTCAATCTGAGGGTTTCTAGTCTATCTTCCCTTTGCTGCTCTGCTTCAGATAAACGGGCTTGAGCATTTCTTAATCTGAGAGTTTCTAGTCTATCTTCCCTTTGCTCCTGTGTTTCAGATAAACGGACTTGAGCATTTCTTAAATCCTAATTTGCTAAAAGCTGCCCAGGAGAGGCCAAATCTTCTTATTTTATCATCCAACAGAACAGAATTCTGCTGGCCTACGACTCGTCTTCCTTGGTTGATTTTATACATCACGTCCACTTTTGCTGGTGTTCGAGATCGTTATTCCCAGCTATTTGATTGCTTTACATTTTTTTTTAATTCCTGCATCAGTTTCTCCAGCTACTAAGTATCCCGTTCTAGCGATTTTTATTGTTAAGTCCCATCTATGATATTCCTCTTGAAACCTTCTGAACAAGTAACTAGAGTCATTTCCATCGACAGCAGTAATGACCTGGTCGTCTACGAATAATAAGGTGTATAGAGTTTTGTCTCCAGTAGAGATACCCATTCCAGTGAGTTTATGTTTGAACTCTGTCAAGGCTTGATAGATTGTAAACAATGGCGGTGCAAGTGTCCGTCTTTGTCTTAGCGCTTTACTGACTGGTAAACTCTGTTTCTGCGAGCTTTTACCTAACTTAGCCATACTGCTGCAATGTAACGTTGATATAGGTCTTACTTACACCTCGCTTTTTGCATTTTGTTCCCGGGCAATTTCGCACGTGCGAGAACATGTACGCGTTGCCCCTCGGGACGTCTCCCTGGGAGATTCTCGTTTATCGTCCGATCCTACACGAGTGTCGCGTTTTTTCCCAGGACGAAAGTAAATTTCCAAGAACCACCATCAGCCTCGAACGTAATTCCGCACAGAAAATATTTAAACGAAAACAACAAACACTCCTTCCTACGCGTCGGACGGAGAGAGAGGGAGAGAGCGTCCCCCGAATCCCTCGGCGCCGCCGTCCTCCTCCTCCTCCTCTCTCTTCTCCGTCGGATGTCTCTCCCGGCTTTTCCCCCAGGACACGCAACTCCGCCGCTATTGGGACGCAACAGCGTCGGCACCGCGACGCCTGTTGCGTTCGCTCGCACGCCAGAACAACAGAGACGGCAGGAACGACGCCGACCGACGCCACCGACGCCCCGGCGAAGGAGGCGAACCAGTTGCTTCAATTGAGAGTGACGACGGTCGCGGGGAGCCCCGCGGAGACGCAGTTACCCAGGTAGGTCCTAATTGTTAAGATGGAATGGGGGATGTTGCAACCCTTCGCCATTTTGATGGGCTGCAAGGTAGATATGGGCTTACCTAATTCCGGGAATTCGGACTGAAACGGTCGCTGGAAGTCCCACGTCGTTAATAAATTTACTTACCGCGTCATTCCGCTTGTATTGCTTACAATGCTACATATCCTGTCGGGCCTATAGTCTGTTTAGAATTACTCTAGAATGACGTCACAATATTACCTATTACGCTTAGACCAAACGCTACTTAAATGTCCACAACAACTACGCACCTTGGAAATACTAAAGTTTACAGATCTAACGATATGGTTGCGATAATTCACTTCTGCCCTTCTGAGCCATATATACAGATTGTTCCGTGACAATCGATTATACAGTGTGTCTCGTCGTGGGGTTTAGGAAAATTGCCCGAAATCAATTGACCAAAAAGGCAGTTTGCCCGAATGGCGTATTTCCCAAATGGAAAATTGCCCGAGCAACAACTGGTCAAATAGAAAATTGTCCGAAAACAAATGTGATGTCTATATTAAAAAAATTAAGTTAATAGAACAAAATTCCATGCACAATTAATAAATCATCATTGAGAACCCTTTCACTATGAAGATTACATAGAAAGTGAACATAAAAAGGTAACTCGGGTATATCGTAACACATAATATATTAACTGCACTTTTTTAAAAATAGACAGCAAGCAAGTTATTCCACTTTTTCAGTCGATTCTCTATTATTATTATCAATCAATTATTATTCGAGCAATTTTCCATTCGGGAAATTGTCTTTTGAATCAATCTCGTTCTGGCAATTGTGTTTTTGGCAATTTTCCGGCTACCTTCGTACTGTGCGCCTAGAATGTCATTATAGACTTGCCATATGTTTTGGTAACAGTACATCTAACATAAAGCTTATTAAATCAGAAACAGACTATTGCCACCTCACGTGAGCTCACGTGCTGTCACGTTAACTCACGTCACGGCTAAAAAGTGCAGAGTATTATTTCACATGGTAATTAAATGTATTAAAACCAGACTGAGGTTACCTCAAAGTGACGTGAGTTAATGTGACAGCACGTGAGCTCACGTGAGGTGACAATAGTCTGTTTCCGCCTTTACTTGCGTCACTTGCGACTCTATACTTGGTATTTCATTTCCTTTTATTATTTCTTGGTAGATGTTTCATGACATCAATTGACATTTTCTCTGTTTATATTACAGTCACCAAATAACGCCTAACACGTGTTTATGATTACTACTTGGGACGCCAACGGAATTTGTATTTGTTATTAGAACAATTTTTTCAGTTAACACGCGGATTAACGTTGTCTGACTTGATTCGCGTTTATAAATGTCATCAGATATTCTCGCAACATCCGGTTTTGCAATACTTTTCATATCCATGTTATCATGTTTATGAGACCAAATAGTAAAGCACAATAGTGACAAAATCAAATTGCCAAAAAGGTAAAATACAAATTGGAAAAAGTAGAGTCTAAGGCAGAAACGTAATTTTTAAAAAGACATATGTAATATGAAATTATACACAAATTTTTGAATTATTGTCTGGTACCAAATACATATAATTAGTAACACTTTATTTTGTACTGGAAATTTTGAGCCAATTACTTGATATTTTGAAAAACATGGGTATATATTATGACTTTTAATCTCAAAATATACATCTTATTGGTACATATTTCATTACTATACTAGTCTTTCCCTATTTTGATAATAACAACATCCACGTAGTTTTGAAGTATATTTCAAGGTTTTTATTGAAGGATTTTACGATAATTCAGCTACAGTTTTCATTTTGGGTCAAGAAAACCTCTCGCTTTTCGCTTCTGACAGCCGTTCCTCCAACTAGTTCTTGCTTCTACATGTATCCAATTTATTTAGAAATTTCTGTTTTCATGATTGGCCAGCCTTCATTTTCTTTTAATTTTCTAGTAGTCATGGAAAATCTGACTCAAAATTATGCCAGTTCTGTTGAAAATCGTTCAAACATCCCTTGAAAGTGGAAAATTCAGGAGAAGTAGAATTTCCAGTATTTGTTTTAAAATTTAGCAAGAAATTTCAAAAGCTGAAGGTTATTGTTTTGTACTTTTATTTTTTTGTCCAATTTTTCTACAAATTTTCCTCTTCATAAGAAAATAATTAATCGGAAAATTAATATTTTTAAATCATATCACACACATAGCTAAGAGTTCAAATATCGATTTATTGACGTTTGAGATTAAGAAATATTAAGCGATTTTTATGTTTCATAAAAACAGAAAAACCCAAAAATCAGAAATATTTTGGAATTTTTTCTTCCCATGCAAATAGTTGTTTAAATTTGAAATAACCTAATTGACATATATTTTTTTAATGGAAGGTCAAATATTGCTGATGTTTACATACTTTGATTTGCCATTAATTACGTTTATATTTACATAATTATCTTACCTTGACGTGACAACAATACTTCGCTTTCCTAACTAATAGTTCCTAATTGAAATGGGCTAATTAAAAGATAAATCATTTTTCAGAACGAATCCTAAAAGTGCTGCAATCCTAAGTAGGCCGGCAACTAATAAATAATTTCCTTATAATTCAAAAGAGAACATGTAATTTGAAAAACCAACTATTTATTCGACCATTTGATTTACAAAGGCAATAATATTATAAGGGTATTATTTGAATTCCATCCGGTCAGCAGCTTTCATTGAAATTCATTCGACAATTCCCCTTTTGAGTCGTGGCATATAATATCTTTTATTACTCATATTTATTACCATAGTCGTAATTATGAGATGTAGGTTAACAACGCTTTTAAGAGTTGTATTGAACATAAAAATTGTGGAAAGGCACATATACAAAAAGTAGTAATATTATTTTTAATTAAGGCCATTGTGGAAATCAAAATAAATTTTAGAAATAATCAAATATTGCCCTAATTTTTCTTTAGTTTGTATTTGATATAAATAAACGTGTTTATAAGTAGGAAACCTTCCATTTACCTATTGGGACATGTTAATACTGGAATCAATTTCTTTGTAAAATGTTACTCGCTTTAGACACAATTCGTATTTACCCTATCTTTAAAGAATACTTATAGAAAATTTTCAAATTTTAAAGAACGTATTAAATAACCTCTTATCTTTGAAGTTATTTTTAAGTTTCTTCTTTTCAAATTTTATCCTCAAGGGTTATAAAAGCTGTTTCATATTCACTTTTTGTGCTTTATGAAACATGATTCCGACTGGATTATTCGTATCATAATATTATTATGTATTATAACTAGTATTTTAAGATGTCATAGAATAGTTGTGCTTAACAAACTGTCACGTCTCCTTATGGAAATGGTTTTTTCTGGTATTTCCTTAACTTGCAAAAGAGATTGGATACAGTGATTCGTCGAATCCAATGTAAATTACTATCTTGCTGGTTAGATGAGTTATTGAGTTATTGAGGAAGTAGATACAATTTTCTACACTTTGTAGTACATTATAATATTTGAAACGCACGCAATTTTAGTACTTACGTATTTATTATTAGATGTTCCTTGGCCGACTAGCTCGAACTAATGAATTACTCAGGTGTGGTCGAAAGAAAATATCAAAGTCAAATTATAGCTGTTTAATTGAATATGTCAAAAAACCAAAACAATAACTAATCGATTTTAAAATATTAATTCCAACAAATCATATTCCAAAATCTCAGATTGAGTAGTCTACATATAGACTCAAAATTCTAATAGACTTAAAAGTTCGCAAAGAAGTATAAACACAAAGTTATTAAAGTTTGTTACTAATTAATGTGGAGAAATCGATCGATTTCAGTTCACTACTTAAAGGCCTTTAAGGGGGAAAATACCTGTCACTCAACGTGAATCACAACACTCGAAGAAGGCTCGGTGATGGCCACCTGCGGCTGGAATCCGTCCGGATACGGGGCGGATCGCCCTGTATGTGGGCGCTTTCGGCGGCTGGCTGGACGCAAGGCAGATCGCCCTGTAAGTTGGCGTTCTTGGCGGCTGGCTGAACGCAAGGCAGATCTCCCTGTACGCAGTCGCGCATGGCGGCTGGCTTAGCAATTACTCACTCCGAAAGGCACTGATTTTGCACTGATTTTACTTCTACAGTTTACCCATCAAATTAGTAGGGTTCGGGTAGTAAAAGTTTGTCAACGGAGCGGTATGCTACTGATTTGCCCAGACCAATACAACACCCAAATCACTATTATTCCCTAATACCAATCAGAGTTTGAACTCACATGAACTAAACTCAAAAAAGCGCGTCGGGGGAAGCAACTTGCTTCCCCCGAGGCCAGAAACCAAGTCCTTCCTTCCTCTCTCGCGGGCCCTAACTCTCCCACCTATTTCCCAAAATCCAATCTCAAAAACCCCTTCCTACTGATTTTTCCGCCTATCATTGACCAGGAACCTCTCAACGGGGCGTTACAATTTCCCTCTCCTTGCAAAACACATCACTCTCGAAGCGCGTGATAGTACCAACGGCTTTTTGGGATTCCAGGAAACTTAATTATCCAAAACAAACATTGCGAGCCTCTTCGAAATTGTAAGTGGCGTCGCAAAGTCGAGACATCCTAAAAAATTGTTTACCAAGACCGTTCGAATCCGACTCCAAATGCTTTGCAAAAATCTCGCTACCAGGTACCAGGCGAGTGAAAATCATAACGTAACATATTGTTTTCGGAAACTATATTCAAATTACATTAGATATGCAGAACGTGCAATTTGCTTACAAACCTTTCCTCACCAATAACACTACTTAATCAAAAACAATCGAGGTAATGCAATTTCGTTACGAACGGCACACCGTTTCCACATTTTCATTTCGTCGGCAATTATATTTGCCGATTCCGGAATCGAATCACAGTCCCCGCGAGGGCACTCGAATCCCGTATTGTCCTCCCTCTAACAACTCTCCCTTTCCGATAGCGCATCGATTTTCCAGGTGCACCAACTCGGAATAAGAAATTATGCAAACAAACGTTTATTCATTGTCGTCAAATTGTATTACCATGCGAACTCCGGCGGTAACAGGACCGGGATCCGCCTCATCCATAATGTATCGGGTCCGGAACGCGAATTAAGTATAATCAAAGTGCGGGGTTCGAAAAAGTTTATTAATTAATTATTTATATGGATTAAAGTCCTATACATTTACAGCCGAGCTTTTTCCACTGCGAGTCGTCCCTCCCATCGCTGATTAAAGACGACTTTCAAATTTTACCCGCCGACCGTTTTCAATACACCTCCCGCCGAATTTATGGGAATAAATTACTTCGCAACATCTCCCGCCACCCCCCACCCCCCTCCTCTCTAATCGTTTGAGCCGGGAATCTATTTGAAAAGTATGCAATTTCCTTTGATCTTCTCGAACTCGGATAGGTCTGAAATAGGATGAGTCTTAGGCCTCAGTTTGTATGTTAATTCGAGTGCCTCCATTTGATTTAGGGTCCTTGGCACCCGAGTCCTCGCCTCGACGGTTGCACCGTCTAACGAAGCCTCTGAAGGGTGAAAAGAAAAGATATACGTGACTCCCCGAAGAATGGACGGGGATGCAATTGAGAAATGGAGACGCTCCAGCGGCGTCGTGGCAGTTCCAAGTTTTAAAACTCACCTTCAGTATCGTCCCGCTTGATTTTAAGGGAATCATTCCCGGATCGCCTCGCATAAATAACAAGGAGCGAGTGGATAACGGAATGAGATAGATTTCTGCAGATTAAGTCTGCATGGAACCGCTTTGAATTCGAAACGACCAATCACACGTCGAAGCAAAATGAATTATGTAGCGCGTTTCCGGGGAAAATCTCCCTCTAGGCCTTCGTCATTGTTCGATAAAGTTCCCGTAGCGTTTCGGCACTCTCCATCCAATTAGCTTATCATTCACCTCCACTTTTTTTTTTTCATAAAAACGAACAATGTCTTGGGGGGATGCCAGTAGCAAGCGAGAAAATCCCATGTTAACAGCGGCTCCTTCACACACGAACATTGCGAAAAAATAGAAAGGAGAAAATAAGGCATCTCGGGGATTAGTGCGAACGAGGAACTCTTTTAGCGTCCCTCCAAGGATTGCCGCTTTTGTGTGTGCCAACGGAGCATGGGCGTACGCAAATATCTTTTCACTGTTGATACTCAAAAAATTTCGGACACAAAATGTATTAAAAAATACGGTTTTCAAATGTAAAATATTAAGTAATATCTTTCAATTTTTACGTTTCTCAAACTTTTGCAAAGAACAGGTATACCCTGATTTATAATGTTGTGGACTTTTACGACCCGTCAAAAAGAGAGAGATGCCGATATTGTTACCGCCCCTTTCTTCGGCTGTTGGTTTATCTGTCTGTCTGAACGAAGATCGCATGTTCGTCGTGAATCGAGCAATACTGTCAAATGTACTCACATCTCTAAATAAGATGCATAAGGGGATCGGTGGATAAAAGCGGTCCGGTATAGAAAGTTCAGGTATAGAGAGGGGGTATGTATTCATTTAGGGAAGAATCATTCTGAATACAGTTCATGGATTAATTCGGCATTTCTACGACCTGTCAAAAATAAATCCAATATGGCCGTTGTGGGCAAACAACTTGGTTATGTCATCTGTGCTTATTGATCGAAAAGTGTTCCATTTTATGTTTTTGAGAGTGAGTTAAGTTGTTTTCATATTTTTAAAGTGTACAGTACTGTTTTTTCGAATAACGATGCTCTTGTATGCATTCATTTGTGCTTTGCTGTAGTAACTATGGGTTAAAACTAAATATGAAATGATACCCATATTGATGACAGGCGGAACTCCGTGAATAGAATTCTCCAAATCTTCAACTTTCAATGTAAATGGATCCACATTATCGATTAACTTCAGTTTCTTTAGATAACTGCAAAAAAATATATATATGTATATAGAAATGCAAACACAAAACTTTAGTAAGTATTTTCGAGCTTACCTTTCGCCAACATGGCGATTTTCCAACAATAATGTCTTTAAATATTCACTCTGCATCTTAAAAAGTATATAAGCACTAACAAAACCGATAAAACTTTCTAAAAATCACCTTTTCACAAACAAACAACATAACCATGAACACTTCTTATGGCGCTGTCAAACTGTCGAGAACTTTGTTTGCCCACAGCCGCCATATTGGATATCACGTGGTTTGGAATGCCTAATTGTGTTGTACGAACAACTTTAACAAATGATTACCGTCAAAAAATTATACTGGCAATGTCGCACTCCGCACCGGCCGCCTACAAAGCGGAGATATTTGATGTGTCGATTTTAAAAGTCCACAACATTAAAAATGGGGATATAGATTTCGGACCTCCAAGATCAAATCCTGACTAACGAATAGCGACCGAATTTTATTGCAAAATGGACATCTTTACATTTTGGTATATTGCTTCAATATTATATACTTATCCACTTCTCACCCTAAGAATGAGTTTTTTATACTTTTTCTTTAGAGCATATAATGCATATTTGAGCATTTTCAGATAAATGTATATGCATCTGTATATTTCTCGATTATTTTGCACATTTAAGCATATTTTGTGCACTTTCATGAGAACGAGTGATAATTTAAAAAAATCCCATTTCTGTCAATAATACCTATTTTTTCTCCAATCCCTTGACAGGATGGGATTTAAATTCCATTTACTTTGCACTAATGTGATGGATATTTCCAAAACAGTAGTTTTGAGATAGGATAAAGTTAAGACTGATGACTTTATAATGGTAGGTACTTAAAGATAATCTAAGTGCTTCACAGAACAAAGGGCAATTAGAGCCTAATTAAGAAACCTTAATTAAAAAATTGGGTATGTGGAAATCTTTAAATTTAAGAAAATGACATTAAATTTATTTCATTCTCTTAATTTTATTTTTATAAATTCAGTAGTCAGGTTGTTAATTTCATTATTGGGACTTTAACTGTTTTAGATCCTTATAAAGAACTTCTGATTATTGTAGATAATTTAAAGGAAACAATCATGTAACCATAGACTGGATATGTTAATGAGTCCTTAGCTAATTTCGTATTACTCACTAAAGTACCTTTTGAAAAAATTGTATTAATTAATTAAAATGTGTTAATTTGCAATATTAATTCATTATTATTTAATTCAAAACTGCTCAAAATGAATCAAGAAAGTATTTAGAATCTGAGAATTTTATTAATTCGGAAAGTTTGAAAGATTTAAGGGTAAATTTTCAGGATGTCAAATACGAATCGGTGTGTAAATTGGCTTAAAGCTGTTCAATAATTATTATTATCGGGAAGATTTCTGGAAACCTTAAGTTTTCTCGTTTTAGTTTCAGTCATTGTAAAGTAACTAAAATATAGAAGTAACATTTCATGGATTTTCCTGAGAATTTGTAACTATCTAGATGGCCTAAGAAGGAGTTTAAATATTCAGTTTGTGTTATGTTCAGAGGTATTCAGGAAATTATTTGGAAAATATAAATGTACCTATTTAGGTTTCAAATGTATCTAAAATTATTGAGATAATATTTAAAAAAAATCAATGACTGCTGAATGATCTAAATGGCCACTATATGAATCTAGAAGATCGGGATTGCCATAAGAGATCTTGAAATGGTCCCATCACATTTTTCAATATTTCAAAATTTTCCAATTTAGTTTCAAATATGATAGAGTGCAACAAAACTGCAAGAGCTATTTTAAAGATTTTCAATGCCATCATCACAAGTTTTGGTAAATGGAAATTGACATTTACAGCCTTAGTTTAATTTAGGTTAGTCATCGAATTTCCTGAATAATAATTAAAAATTTCTAAATATTATAAAAAATAATCGAAAATTAGTGATTGAGAGTTATCTAAATATCTTTGGTGAAAAGCAAAATAAACAAGCAATTATAGGGATTTTAATAAATTAAGCGATCTAAATAGTTTACCATTGGATCGTTTGCTTTTTAATACCACAACCTGAGGAGCGTTTTGGATTGTTATTCTGATATTGTTTTTCAGAACTTAAATATTATGGAGTTATGGGAGTGAGGTACACTTTTGATTTTAATTAGCCCCACAGAACACAGTGTACTGAAGTGGCTAATGACACGAAAGTGCCATAGTGTATTCGTAATTGTAAGCAAACTTTTGCGAGCATCCATTCTTGGATATTGTGATTACTGTGATTAGATTTGGTAAGGTTGGGTTTGCTTGTTTTCTACGAAAACGTTACGTAGCAATAACAGAATTATCCAGAACGCCGATAGTATCCCAGACACAAAGAAGTTATTAAAGTCGTTGTTTCCTTGATTTGAATATATTTCTTGCTTTGCATTATTGCTTCATTCTAGTGGGTATTAAAACCTGGACACCTTCCTCAATCAGCCCTAACGAAATATTTCTTCTCCTTTTGCCTTAATAGCAACACATTTATTCACCTTTGTTAGATTTCACGAACCCCTCATGTTAATATTTTTCACACTTTTCTCGCAAATTCAACGTACCAACGAAACTTCGCCGTTTTCCCTCCGGTCCATTACCCACATCCGAAACACCGCTTCCCCGTAATCACTATCGCTCTTATCAATTTGGTTAAAGATATTCCTTTGGTGCACTCAAAGAATGCAAGCGTCTTTTATGTCGGGGTGGAAGTAAAGCGAATGAAATTATTCTCTTTATCAAACACGTGAGAAAAACTGGGGAATCCGGAGACGCTCTCGCCGAAGACTTTATTTGATGTGCTGTTATTGAGGAGGGTATTGGTTTAACTAAGTAGTGAAATATACGGGCGAGTAATAAGAGAAATCGTATGTTCTACTAGGTGTTTATAGTAAATCCACTGAGAAGAAAACTTCCATGAAACACAAACGTCGAAATTCAAAGCGCGCGAATAAGTACAGGGTCGCATTAAGAATGATCGCCTTGACTATAACTTATCTTTTACTAAGAGGCGAGCAGGGAAGGTGTCTTTCCAAAATCGCAATAGATCACAGAAATATGTTTATACAAATTTATATCAAAAACCTTAATAACAATAGCGATACGTTAAAATACACCATCAACTAAAAGTCCACTATCATCGTCAACGACTTACCTGGAACGCTTGTAAACAGACAACCATAGATCAGACAACTAAACTTGTTAATTTTACTGAACCGACTCTGTACATTAACAATTCCCGCCAAAAATTTTATGACTTTTCCACCAATAGCAAACGACGTGTATTAGGTGATGTCTAACTTTACTACCTTTTCTTGTTTCGTAGGTGTTTTCTTCTCAGTGGATTTACTATAGTTATGTAGATGGAATGAATGTAACGCGAATTATTTTTTCGTGTACGTGGAGAGTTTAGTGAAGATGGGGAGGGAGTGTTTTTGTTTGACAAGGAAATGGAGGATCATGCCCACGTATACAATTGAATTGAAGGTTAGAAAAGCAGATTTGCGAAAGTCAGAAAAGGATTGGGCATTTATACGATGGTAAACGCTTTAATAATTTCCTGATAGGTGAAAAATAATTATGAAACTGTTAAACACTATGTTGTGACGGTTGAGGGAATGTTTTTGTTTAACGAAGAAATTGAGGATCATACCCGTACATACAATTCTATTGAAGATTAGAAAATCAATTTTGCTACAAAAGGAGCACATATTCGATGTTAAACGCTGTAATAATTTCCTTTTAGTTGAAAAGCAGTTACTAAACCGTTAAATACTCTGTTGTGAAGTTGTGAAGTGTGCGATACCTGTAAACGTATCCTGCAGCTGTATTCTGGATTGTTTCCGTTGTCAGTATTATAACTCGCCTACAATATAAATAGTTACAGCCTTATTATGCTCCGAAATTGAATGCGTAGCTCACGACTATCCTTAATAAATACCTCTCGCTGCCCCAATTCCCTGCGGACTGCAGTGCGCGCGGCAAATCTGGCTCGATCTACGATAATGGCCAGTATAAACAATGAAACAACCCTTGTAATTGTGATTTATCTGGCGGTGTTTGCTTATCTCCAATTGTAATTACCGCGTATAATATAAACGGTCTGGCAAGTGTGCGGACCGATATTAACGCCCTTATTACGAATCTCGCACCGAAATAAAGCCTTCGGGTTATTTGCGGGCGACCTTAACTGATAATTTCTGTTATTCCGCGTTTCGGGATTTTGGATTTTGTCCTCTCGCCCCGGATTTGTTCGAGCGGAAGATTCGTGAACGTCGCGGAAATACACGTGGTCAGCACGATCCGAAGGGTGCGGCTACGTAGGCGGGAAATGGGACATTTGGGGATCTAAAGGGTGACTTTTTAAAGCTACTTACGATTTGTTTAATCGGGGATTAAAATTCTACCCATGATATCTCTTTTACTCAAGAGAGATATTTTGTTTTGACAAATGAAGTTGAACGAAGTGTGAAGTGGTCTCTATAGAGAGTGGACTGTATAAATCTCTCGTAGCTCGTGGGTGACTGCGGAGATGAATCTTGTCTCCAGGTTGTAAGGCTGAAGTCGGTCTCGTAGGTTGGAGACCAGGACGTGACGTGATCTCTTGAAGTACTTGGAGTTGAAGTTCTAGTTGAATGGAGAGAGAGCGTGACGTACTTCTCAGGGGTTGGATCTGCGGGCGTATCGTGCAGATCCGGGTTTGAAGTTCTCGAAGTTTAAACTTGTCGAATCTTCAAGATCTCGTAGAACTCTCAGGGCGTAACGTGAGAGCTTGTAGGTTGGGTTGAAGAATCAAGACCACCACACAGTGTCGATTTGAGCATAGTAGGTATAGTAATATATTGCCAAAAATTCACGAGCTTTTATACACAGTCATATCGAGTTACGTTACCCTTTGGTTTCAATTATTTGATAACGTTGTTAATTTTTGTTGAATGTTATCTTCCAATGTCCGAGAATTGCTTCACTGACCTTACCGATGCGGATTTGCGATCAAGTTGCGAAGGAGTATTATGCTGACATCCACATTCTGCACCTTAGTGGTACACAATTGACCTTATTACTGGGTCAGTGTCATGCTTCGTTTCGTAAAACAAAGCGTGTTTTTTATTAAATGATGTAAGAGGCTCCCTGAATTAGTTCGCAATAAATTACTATTTCTTAACCAAAAATTTCCTAAAATAATGTTGACGTTAGCGCCAACAGAAGTTTTCAAGGGACGTAAGGCAAGAATACGTAGAGCCTGGACTTTTGCCAGTAAAACAGTGATGGTCAAAACGGGAAACTTTGTCTTGAGGATAATGTAACAAATTTTGCGTAACAATTATTTCACTTTACATCACAACCATGCAAAATATCTAAATACATTTGTAATAGCCAATATTACACTAGATTTGTCCTAGTTCAGCAAATTTCAAGGACGTCATAAAATCATAAAAAAGTTTTTGAAAAACTTTTCGAATGCAACAAATTAGACTTCACATTTTACGTTTCCCTGAAAACAATTTCAACTCCTTTAAAACAGCCATTGCTTCAGTAACAACTATCACAACACCCAAAAAATTCTACGACTTCTTCGAGGTATCTTGTTTTTATGAATTATATTTCAAACTTGGTGCGTTTATTAAAACAATTGTATTTAAATTGTGATCACAGAAACAATTATTTTTTTGACGTGATATACGTCTTATAAATCGAGGTGCCAGCTACCTGCCGGCTCACAAAACATTGTAACGTTACGCCAGACACATGCGTGCGAGCTAGAGTGGAGAGCGACAAAAATAAACAGAGATTGACCTTGGCGGTTGTCTTGCGACGCATCTATCTCTTTTACACGACGGCGTCTGAGTGAAAGCTCGATTTGGCGATCGGCCTGGTTCGCGATCTCGATGGAAGGGGACGAAGGAGTACGCGCTACGCGCGTTCTGATTGCACTGTTTCCACTCCGTCGTCAGCGACGACGACGACAGCAGTCAGCACAGTATTATTTATAAAGTTAACTGGATATTTACTATGCATAACATTGCTTATTACTATTACAATAACAATTGCGGCAATAAGGTATTTAATTCTTGCATTGTAAGAGTTCGATTAGCTATATAATTTCATATATTTGTTCTTGCATCGGTCAACGAGTGCAGTATTAATAGGTTATGTTATGATATCGACTAAAACATTATGATGAATGATATAAATAATCGTGTAAAAAGTCGACTGCTTTCATTTAGTATTCAATGAAAACAATTATAAGGTTGTAAGTCATGTTATCCATATAAACAATGTGTCTATAGTGACCAGTTGGACCGGCCAACCGCAGTGCGTAAAAACCTTCTAATGATAATTTAGTGATAATAATTCTATTCAATTCATAAACGTATGCCATTTTTCATCAATGTTTTCTTATGACGTTATCACGTAAAATTATCGTCCTTAAACCGACTTTACAGACAACCAAATTTTTTGAAAAACTTATTGAATGCAACAAATTAGACTTCGCATTTTACGTTTTCCTAAAAACAATTTCAACTTCTTTAAAACAGCCATTGTTTCAGTAAAAACTATCACAACTCCCAAAAAATTCTACGACTTCTTTGTAGTTTTTTATTCATAAAAATAATATTTAAAATAAAATAATAATATAATAATAATAAAATAATATTTGCAACTGCTTTTGAAACGTCTTTAATTTTCAAGAATTTTATAAGTTCTTTTGAAACTGTAACACTTTTCAATGTGTCAGACCTTTTAAATAATTACCGGAAGTTATCAAACACACCATTCAAATTACTTCAAAATTGTTGTTCTATTATCAATAATATCGATTGGATCTATTAAATCTATTGGAAATTTCTTAACTTAGTTCAGTTAAAATGCTTCTTTAACCCTTCTTGAATTACTTTTCACATTTCGTTTCATGTTAAGTAAACTGCAGTTGATTTATTTTTATTAGTTTATTTGTTTAATATTTTTTATTTATTTATTTATTTTATTATTTATTTATTTTTTATTTTATTATTTATTTATTTTCTTTAATTTTCTGAAATAACTTAACTACATTTGAATCATCGGATAGGGCTCAAGGAGGGTAAAATTTATGTGGAAGTGCAGAAGTGTGGAATAAAACAGTCATCAGTCCTTTAAAATTATCAACATTTCTTTAGGAACTCGTATATTTTTGGAAAGTGTTGCAACTTCCTTCTCAATTTTAATTTCATAAAATGTAACAAAGTGTCTTATTTCCCTTAAAATATTTGTTGAAATATAACTTTAAAAGTCTCACCGTAAGAATCTCTCAATTTCTTTGGAAATATAAAAGATGCTTTGAAGCATTTTAAATTTTACAACTTTCAAGATAACTGCAATTCCTTTAAATGTCTCGTAGTGTTATAATGTTTCAACTATAACAACTAGCTTTGAAGCTCCTCATCTTACTTTTAAGCGCGTGAACAACTTTTAAAACCTACTCTTTCTCTTATGTAATCACATATATTTATAAACTGTCATTATATCAATACAATATTCTAAAGTATCCTAATAAACCTAGAACCTCTTCAATTGTGCAATAACTTATAAAAACGGCCTAAAGTTGCATTCTAAACAGACGGCTTTAATTATTTTAAAATTATCATTGAGTTATAACTGCTACAATTTTATTTAAAATTACTTACTACATTCGGTACAAACATTTATTTTAACACATTTTGAATTGTACTTTCAACTTCCTCTAGTTTAATCTTAATTGCAGTTAATAACAATTGCTCTGATTCAGTAGAAATTTCTTAACTTTATTTAAAAGATCAGATCTTGTTTAGGATGACTTTAGGAACTTCTAGCAGTAATGGTAAGCGATACTTCAATTGTCATATGTAACTTAAGAACTTCTCAATTATAAATAAAACTATATTTTAGATTTAGCTTTAGAATCGATTAACTTTATTTGAAACTTCTTTGCTGTAGTCATTACCAAAACTCATTCTTTTTATTTTAAGCTAACTACAGTTCTTTACAACTTTCACAAATTCTTTAGAACATTTTCAGCTTCCTTTAAAAAATCTTCTTGATTGCAAAATCTTCTTAAAGTATGTCGTTGTTGCTAAAAGTGTGACAAGTAACTCAGAAACCCTCAATTCCACATTACAAATTTCATGTCTAAATTTAACTACAACTCCCTTAAAAATGTCATCATTTCAATATAAAACCATTTACTTCTTTCAAAGTATCAGTTACTTTTCAAATGTCATATTTTCTTTAACATCTCTTTAAAACTGGCATCATATGAGCTCCCAAACTTCATTGGAAATGTCAGAACTGTATTGGAAAAATTATAATACAATGGCAAATTTGCGAATAATGTTCTATGGATTGTTCGGTCAATTGTAAAAGTAGTTTAGAAGTGCCTCAACTTCCTTCGAGACGCCAGAACTTCGTATTTAAAACGTAATGTTTTTCTTAGATTAAGGTTAACTGCCTTCATACGTAATCAAGTTCTTAAATTCTGATAATTGCGCCAGAACTTATTTTAATACACCCCAAATTATGTTTTAAACATGTAATTTTTTCTATTCAAACGAAATACGATGATTCTAGTGAGCACTATATGTATACCTACCCCATTTTCCCTTATAAAGCCAAATGTCAATATTACCCCCAACATAAATCCGATCAACGGTTTCATTACTACTCTTAATTCATTACCTGGGGATTTTTAGGGTGAAACAACCCTTTCGGCGTTTGTCACACGACTTTACTCTCTCTCTAAGACATATTATACCTTGGTAAACAACAGTTTTGATCCCGGCCTTTAATTAAAGCGATTCTTGCGGTGAATATGCGCCATTCGAGTCAGTAATTAAGGGGTAAATGATATGTTTATCCAGTTAGAGCAATATGCACCAAATAGGCAACACGAGATACGGCTAGAGCTATTAAAACCTTAATATGTACCCTTAGGAGAGCATCAAGTGCATTAGATGCATATAAGATTTATCAAGTTCGAAGTTCAAAATTGAGTTAAGACTTTGGCGTGCAGGTGATCGAATTAGCGAGCGATTTTCTTTAAAAAGGGGGGAAGTTCGAGGGAATTTTCCCGAATAATTAATCCCCCCGTCGATCGCGGACGGGAACTTTCATATTTTTCTTGCGCCAAAGGATCCTGCGAGAACAATCCCAACAAAAGTTGCTCCTCTCATTTGAAAGGTTATTTCACGAAGGATTATCCGAACACCTAACCCCCGGGGAGAAAATCTCCTTTTCACCGTGCCACCCGTCCCTCCCCGAGCGCCCCCTTGCCCGGCCACTCAATAACAATTGTTATTCGAAAAGGAAAACTTTTTGGGTAAACTTAATTACGGCACCTAAGTATTAGTAAAGGAATCGGCAGATTTCGAGGGGGAATAAATCACTAAATTGTTTGCTCGGATCGGGACTAGGGCCGAGGGGCCTTCATTAAAACAGGCCGAGGGTCGTTTTATGTAGGTCCATGGTAATTCGCCAAAGGATTGGAAACAAATAAAAGTCGTGTCTTCGAGAGTGCTCATTTCGGGATAATGTGCGTTACGGGTTGATGGATGCTGAAGCTTACGTTACGTTAATTTTTAATCACTGCTTTATGGTTGTTACTTTGATTAGGTAGTGAGGTGGAGCAACAATATGAGCCAAGGGAGTGTTGCTTCCACAGACATGTTCATTTGATGACAATTTTAATTGGAAATGTATTGTACAGTTAAGTGGATGTAACATACTTCCAGATTGTGCCAAACGTAAAATGAATATATTAAGCATATTTAACTTATTTTGACTGAGCTACAATCCCCCCAAACCGTTTACGTCGGGCTTGAAATGCACCAGCGTGATTTTAGGCACCCCGTGGCGTTAGGGATCGTACCTGTCGGCCGTTCACAGGTAGTGGTCAGGTAGTCCGCACTACCAAACAATATAAAATTGATTATAATTCAATACCATGTTCCAGCGAATTTTGATTAACGCGAATATATTTTTATTTAGATCGTAGTTTCTTCCTCTACAAATCGATACCAAACTTTAATAATTTGTAAGAAAATCAAATCGTTTTATGGTTTGTAGTCTATATCCGGTGAAAATAATTATTATATTAGGAGTACATTTCTCAACATACGAAATTATAAATGCGTATCCAGTTACTGATATAAAGACGAAATTGTTACATATTTGAGAAAGAGAAATCTTCATCTGTAATTTTTATCTTGGTGAAAAGGGAACTTGTTATACCTCCTTAATGTTGTTTACCACATAACTAGTGTACAGTTCCAGGAATGTGCTCTGGTTTGATCACAGTCTATGATATATATCTCTCTCTCTCTATGATATATCTAAACTGTGGTTTGATGCTTGAAAATATTATGGTCAACTATATAAAAGGTTTGTTTTAACCGATAATTACGTGCCTTGGTACGGTTATTGGTGCCTGGCTCTGATTCTCAAATATGTAACTATTTCGTCTTTATATTAGTGAGTAGATTCACATTTGAAATCATAAAACAACTTGATTTTGTTGGAAATATTTTGAGTTTGGTATCGATTCATAGAGGAAGAAACAACGATCTTAATAAAAATATATTCGCGTTAATCAAAATTAGCTGGAACATAATATTGAATTATAATCAATTTTATATTGTTTGGTAGTGCGGACTACCTGACCACTACCTGCGAAGGGTCGACAGGAACGATACCTAACGCCACGGGGTGTCTATAATTCCGCTGGTGCCTTTCGAGCACCACCACCGTTTAACCACTTAAAGACGTATCAGGCGCCTAAGAGTGACAATACATAATACAATGAGTAAATGTAAACTTTAAGGGTATATATTTATAATGCGTTAAGTTCGAAAACATTATTTAGAACTATTATAATGTGTAATTGAAAGGTACTTTGAATTTATCGTCTTACTCGAATTTTTAGATATGTAATCCTAGACAACTCGAAAACTACGTTGGTACACATGAACATTTCATATTAAGGATCACATCTCTAACATTAAAAAGCATTATATTAATTCAGAATTGTGATAATGTAAATCACACCAAACAACTATTCTAAATGAATTAGAATTGCCTGTCGTCCAATTGGGAGCACATCGTATCATAACTAACAGTATAGAAGAGGTCCCTTTGAATGCAATACTATAGTAATTATTACTATTAAAGTATTATTATTATTTGAAGTTAGGTTCAAGGGAAGTATAATTCAATATCTATACAATTTCGTACTGTCGTGGATGAAAGAATTATGTGACAGTAATGTTTTGCAATTCCAAAACAACACATTCCGTTTTGCTTCTGTCTATAAAAATGACGACTTGAAATTTCCTACATGGCACGGAAAATGTGTCGAGACAAACGCTGCACATACCCGTGCATTCCCACCCCCTTTCATCGTTGGCCTGGCAATTCAACGAGACGAGGTTCAAAAATACCTTCCACCACAAAGAAGCTACGTTTACCGAGAACTTCTCTTATAATTTCCTGGATGCTCTAGAACAGTTTCCACCCTCTCGTTCTCTCTCTCTCTCTCTCCCTCTCTTTTTCTCTCCTCTCTCCCCCTTTTTCTTTCGCCCGAGATGGAGTTCGGCTGAAAATAAGGTGTCAATAAAGTTAATGTCATTATGAAACTTGAAACTCCAGACGTCTTTGAAGATTCAATTTCTTTATGTTTTCATTTCAGTTTCCAGTGAGGCGTTATAAGTGGTCTTTTTATGCGGAAAACGTTCGCTGAAATGATGCCGCTGCAATTACGCCGCGCGAAACGAATGAGGAGAGGTTCTCCCAATTTTCTGAGCTGAGGTAGTGGTTTACAGCGCGGAAAATTCTTCCGGATTATATTCCCAGTTTCAATTCGAAACCAACAGGTATACTCGAATGGGAGAGAAGTGCGTGGTATTCAATGAGTACGCGAGGTTGTTTCTAAGGCAACATGTGAATGGTGTATTTAAAAATGGCAAGTTACGGCGTATTTAACAGATCACACAAGTGGGCTTTTCGGTGTTGGTGTTATCGAGGTAGGTGCAAAGGTGTCTAATGTTTTCGCTAAGAAAGTTTGGAGAAATATTATGTGTTGCTTCGTTACAAAAGTGAACTTTACGACCTGTCTCTACGATTTTCAGAAAAGTATGTAGTACAGTTTGTCGTTTATCGATATCCAAAATGGAGAATTGCGGTCTTTAAAAAAATATATTTTTTTTGTTTCACTCCCGCAAGTCACATCCTCCTGTTTTATAATGGTCCATATTGATTTTCTGTCAAATTCTCTTTCTGAAACGAGCTAGTACTGCTTAATTATATGTTTTTCAGAAAGCGACATTAAAATAGATATTGGGAATTTCTAAATTATTTAAAAAAATATTGCTGTTGAGCTACCCTTAATATATGACCAGTTTCTGATTTCTGATAGCTTTTGTTATCGTTTCAATACCTGTTGTAAATGTAATTGTATCTGTTAATAAACAAAACTTATCAAATTAGAAATGCTGCTACCACTTGGATACTGCATATAACAAGATTATTTCCAGTCCAATAATTATTTTTGAATATTATTATTTTGAACTGGAAATGGGCGCTTACTTTAGTCATAAACAAACATATCATACATAAATATTCAATTTCGCGCCAATAACAAGCCTCTAAAACAAACAGAACATATTTCGTATCTAGGATGCAACCTTAAACAGCAATGGGATCATTCAAGAGAGATTAAGTCCAAAACGGAAAAAGCCAGGAGTGCGTTCTGTCTTATGCGGAATGTACTATAGGAAGGCTCGCGATAAATGAATTTTATGACGCACCGGATTATCGCAAGAAGTTAAGGGTATTTAGTAAGGGTAGGGTAAGTAAGGGTAAGTATTTTGCCGCTAAATTTCGAGCAGCTCTCCGAGAAAAAGGTAAATGAGGTATTGCCCATTGTTGGGTCGCGTCCTGACTGCCAAGATGATGGTGCTAATATAATAGCCTGGTAATAAATCTGAAGATTATGTACCTCGAAGAAGAGGAGAAGGTCATAAAATTTATTTATCGCGAGCCTTCCTATATATAACATGCAAAAATAACATAAATTGGTGGTAAAGACTTGGGTTTTCTTATGGTTTAACTACCATGGCCATCTTCGAGACGCTGGACGACCTTCGGTCTATACAACATGCAACTCGACATCCAAGTAAGGATTCGAGTCCTCAGATACTACATGTTCTCAGTATTGATGTAGAATCGTAAACCCTTACAGATGTATCAAGTAGACGGCTGGAGACCTTCGAGATGTGATGCTACCGACTCATCGTCAAGATATCCTGGGTACATCACGTGATAAATGATACTGTTCTGAATCGAATGCATAAAGATAAGGAAATTATGAACACCGTTAAACAATGGAAACTGGAATACTTTGGACATGTCATGAGGAATCACAAGTATTATTTTCTCCAGCTGACACTTCAGGGTAATATATGGCCCTGGTAGAAGACATCCGTTGCTCAGAAGGCTTAGGCAGTGGACGGGGATGAGTTCCAAAACCTTCTTAGATCAGCAGTCAATATGACTGCTGATGCTGCTTTGGACCAATGTGATAGTCAACATCCACAGAGGATAGGTACCGCAGGAACCGGCATGTAACGAGAATGAACGTTGAGAGGTGGCCCAAAAAAAAAGCTTGGATTACCGCCCACCAACTAAACAAAACGGGGAAGACCCAGATTTACCTGTGAAAAAGGTATTGAAGATGCCATGGCAAGGAGAGGACTTCATCTCATCATGATGATTGGATGTACAGACAGTAGGTATTGGAAGGTAAGATGACGGATGCAGCTCCGGCTGTTGAACCCCAGCTGAGTAGTATACCCTGACTTTTTAATGCTGTGAACTTTTACAGCCCGTCAAAAAGAGAGAGAGAGAAGCCGATATTGTAACCATCCATTTCTTCGGCTATTGGTTTGTCGGTCAAGACGAGGATCGTATGATCGCAGCAATCCGAGCGATGTTGTGAAATGTACTCACATCAGCGCATCAGTGGTCCGGTAACGTAAATTTCAAACAATTTATAACTGCCAAATGATTAGGGTTAAAAAATTATACCGGCAATGTCGCACTCCGCACCAGCCGCCTACGAGGTGGAGTTATTTGATGTGTCGATTGTAAAAATTAACAACATTAAAAATTAGACTTTAGTAGTAGTAGTGATAATGAGTCTCTTAACCAAAGTCTATATATTCCCAATAAGTCCGACCACTCTCTCGACGACTCGAAAATCCCCCTCCTGCCGACACCCACCGTCTCACCATCAAAACCCACATTTGATGTGGAATTTATTTATCTTTCAGTTCTGTTTGACTTACACGGTGGTGTAGCAGAGCGTTGTATCGGGTGCGCCAAAGAAAGTGATCTTGAATTTTAATTTGTGCGAACGTTATCTGCTGTGTTTTTGATTGTGTGCGATGCCTTCTTATGGAAATTATTGTTGCGTGGATTCGTGTAGAAACAATACTGCAATTCATAAACAATTATCATTTTTTCGTCTTCCTAAGGATCCTGAAAGGTGAGTTATTGACTTGAAAATTTCAGTAGCTGTTACATTATTTGGAACAAATCTAGAAATATTGTATATTATTAATTATTATAATTACGCACCTCCATGAGTTGATATATAGTAAAAAAAATTAAAGAAACAATGCAAAATTGAAATAGTGTTATTTTAAGATTGCAGCACTGGAAAGACGTTCTTGGATTTGCTGGAGAACATAAGCATACAAACATAACACCTGAAAAAGCTTATAGGAATTTAGTCATATGTAGCATTCATTTTGATGAAAACTCATATACTTCGTCCAGAAAACGTTTATTGAATACTGCTGTTCCAACAAAGGCACTTTTAGAAGGTCAAGGTAAGATACATACAGGCTCATTTTCATTGAAATTGAACTTTCAGCAATTCCAGCTTCAAAGAAATTACCTATATAAACAGCCGTAATCAATTTTCTTGACTTATTTTTTTTCCCTATTCGATCAAGCACAATATCTTGAAATAATGTCGATCAAGATGTAATACTCAGCTAATAATGAAATATTGTCATTTTTCAGACGACGCCGACGATAGGCAAACAAATGAGGAGGCCCCTTCGAAAGTATTCATTGATCAACAGACCCAAACAGACACATCACATTTGAAAGGTAAATTTCCTTTTCAACACAAAAATAAACGTACCGTACAATTATATTGTTATTTATGAATTAATTAGAGTGTGTAATTGAAAATACATCATTTCCAGCTTCAACATCTGATAGTAGGGAGGAAGAGAGCCTGAACACACCGTCTTCAAAACAAGATACCTCAGCTCAAACCAACTTTCGGCAGGAATTGATGGAAGGTAAGATCAAAGCTTCTTGTGTATAATAATCTATATATTTCATATGTTTTTTCTAAAAATCTCATTATCTTGATATGACTATGACTGCCTTGTACTTATATGTATGTAGATGTATTTTGGTATCAAATATTTTGATATGAATAGATTGAAGGTTGAATACGATTTTTTTTTCAGATGAATCGTGCCAAACTGCTTCTTATTTATCATCAAACACTCCCAGGAAACAAGGTTTAAAGAGAAAAATACACAAACTTCAAGACTCCATTAGGAGTTCCAAGAAACGCGTAGTGACATCTCTTCCGAATGTTTTGGAATTCTTGGACGAACATTATCCCCCAGAATCCATCATGGTGGTAAAAAATCAATTATTACTGCTAGATAAATCACCTAAAGGAGGGCGGTACTCAAATGAATTTAAGCAATTCGCTTTAATTATATACCTGCTTGGGCCAAAAGCCTACAAAAAACTCTCCAAAGTTATAAGAATGCCCTCACCAAGTACTCTGAAAAGAATGACCCAAAATTGGAAAATTTTTGCGGGATTTCAAGAGTTTGTTTTTAAAATTCTAGGGATGAGAGTACTACTAATGAGTGAAAAATCCAGGGACTGCGTATTATGCATTGATGAAATGTCCATCAAGTCAAATTTATTTTATAATATCTCTAGAGATCAAATAGTGGGTTTTGAAGAACTCCACAATAAGAAATCCACAGATATTGCCACAAGTGCATTAGTCATTATGATAAGAGGCATATCACACAATTGGAAACAACCTGTTTCATATTTTTTCACAAAAAACTCAACAAGTGCTGAGGATTTGAAAGAAATAATATTTGAGGCAATCAAGAAACTAAAGAACATAGGTTTTAATGTTCTTGCCGTAACATCGGACCAGGGTCCCAACTTTTTTAGACTGGTGAAATCATGTCTGAAATTAACGGTCGAGAAGCCATATTTTACCATTGACGAAAACCCAATCTTTTATATATTTGATGTACCACATCTGCTGAAGTCCACAAGGAATAATTTTTTTTCATCACACTTTCACCTTGAAGGCGCTGTTACTGACAAGCGTTATCAACAATCTACGTATGATCTGGACAGAGCTAAACAGTTTCGTTTAGCACCCAGATTAACCGATCTGCATCTCAATCCAAATGATTTTCAAAAAATGAGGGTGAAATTGGCGGCACAGGTATTCAGTCATTCAGTAGCTGTGGCAATGCATACCTACATTGACTTTGAAAAAATACCAGAAGAGGCCAAAGCTACAGCAAACTTTGTTCTTAAAATGAACAGGTTATTTGATATGTTGAATTCAAGCACCCTTGAATCATACCAAGCCTTCATGGGGACCGAAAAGCAGTTTGAATTTTTAAAAGAGATGGACGAACTGTTTTTAAATTTGAAAGTTATTCAAAGGAAGAAGGACAAAAATAATGACTACGTATTGAAGGACGTAACGAAAAGCCTGAGGTTTATTTATGGTTGGAGGTTAACTATTTCGTCTACTATCAAATTATGGGAAGTGTTGAAGGAAAGGAAAGGATACAAATTTCTTTTGACTCGCAATCTGAATCAAGACTGCCTAGAAAACTATTTTGGTCAAATAAGGAATGCCTGTGGTAACGCCAAAAATCCCACTCCAATACAATTCAGCAGAGCATTTAAGAAATTATTTGCTCTCAGATATTGTGACGAGAAGGAGGGCTCCAATTGTGTAGAGGACGCCAACGAAATTCTACAGGCAATAACGCCAGATTTATTGAAAAAGGGAGGATCATTGTTTACGACGGCCAAGGAAAAAAATAGTCAGCCAATATTGGACATAAAGAGGAAAGATTATCAGGATTTGTCCACAGAAGAAGGAAATGCCCTGGTTTATGTGGGTGGATATTTTTTGCAAAAGTGTTTTGTTAAACACAAATGCGATATTTGCCTAAACTTTTGCAATAAGGACGGCTGTGACCAATCCACATCATTCTGCGAAAAAAAAGTCTATGAAGGTAGTAAGCAGGGACGGTTTGGAGGATTGACAGTTCCTCCAAAAATTTTCAGTGAATATCTGATTTCTTTAGAAAATATATTCACTGAAAATTTCAATGATTTATGTGTGCAGGATGATGTAGGAATAGGAATTAACTTGAAGACCAAGTTGTCTACAATCGCATTTTCGCATCCTTGCCCAAACTTCCCATGGGAATACCTGCTGTCCTTATATACAAGGGTGCGAATCTATTATACTCTGAAATTTGCAAATTCCTCACTAAGGACCTTTAGAAAGAATAAAGAACATCCTAAATTGAAAATCTTGAAAAATTTATAACTATTCAAGTATTTATTAATTTTTA
Organism: Cryptocephalus moraei; assembly: GCA_946251905.1. Lineage (NCBI taxonomy): Eukaryota > Metazoa > Arthropoda > Insecta > Coleoptera > Chrysomelidae > Cryptocephalus > Cryptocephalus moraei. The sequence continues at coordinate 30,845,028 of OX276456.1, forward strand.
AGAATGTACATAATACTTATTTGTTTGTTGATATTTCATTATTTTTATTTATTTATTCAATACAACGCTACAGAGTACACTCCAAATGGACTTGACCTAAATAATTGTTCATTTGTATTCGTTTTGTCCCAAGTATCTAGATGTTAAACTGTGTTATTTCTTTTATAATGATTATATCAACACAAATGTTCATTCGCTGATCATTCTGTATTAGTTATTAAGTATTATCAGATATACGCTCGGATATACGTTATTGAAGTCTATGTTTATGATTTTTTTCATTCCATTCCTCGGTTAAAACAAAATTTCTCAAAAGTTACTTAGCAATAATATAATTTATATAAATTGCCAATATTTTTCAAAACAAGAATAAAGTCAACATATTTTCTAATTGCACCCGGTAAATTCCTTCACAAATGAATTCACCGTCCGTCACCTCGTATACTACCAAATGACTAGCAAAACAGGTGTCGCACATGATTTACGACTCTCCGCAAAAAAACGCCGGCGTTTTCCGACGATCAAAGGAGTGACCGGACTTATTGGGAATATATAGACTTTGTCTTAACTAAAATTTCCTTAAGAAACTGACCAATTAAAATTAGAGTTCTCAAATATTATCTTAAAGATAAAAATAGTATTGTTAGGGATAAATTCTAATTTAAAAGTGATTGTTGTCTCGCTGGAGTAGTATAGTTCATTTGGTATTTATTACCATTAATTTGAATCCTGACCGCTTTTTTCGTAAAATTCACCCCCGCTTTTCGCGCAGAGCCACCGTTTTTCCACGACCCTCCGAATTTATCCGATAGCGGTCGCCGGGGGTGTCGGGGACGCAGGGGGGTGAGATCGAGGGACGCCGAAGGGGGCGGTCGGGGGGGCGCGGGGGGCGCCCTCCCGATCGCGATTTCGATCATTACTCATTTGTTTCGGAACGGTCGGACCGTGTCGACACACGCAAAACGTCGGCCGTCGGACGATTTATACGACCGGCCGACAATGGGCCCAACAATGGCATTTGTCAATACCAAATCTTCGACGGGGTCCGCCATGATATGTGGCCGCGACGTGTGACGGGGACGCGCCGGAGAGCGACGTCGGGCCCCGCTGGATCTGATGGGTCTATTTATTAACCCGACGATGGGTGTGGGTCCTTTTTATCGCCCTATCGATCCCCGAGTTAATGGGATGTACCGGACGACTGGGAATCGGAGCGGTACTTGTTGATCGTTATCGGGTGGGTTCCGCGTAAGCGGCAAACATGTTGCGAACTTGTTACTTGTAGGAGCGCAACACTTGTGCACTGTTGCTCTTTGAAGGAAAATCAACACCAGCCGGGCCTTCGATCCATTCTGGCAATAACCAATCGCTCTCCCAGTAGGAGAGCCTTGAAAATAACTGTCAAGGTATTGTACGGACATCCTTTCCAGGTGGACTTCTTCCTACAAACTTGAAGTTTCTCTAAAAGAAACAAATTCTGCTGTCTTTTCCAAATTGTCATTATCTCGTATTCCTGTAGTTAATTACAACGGTCTCCCAATTGTTAGGAAGACCGAAGTTAAGAATCTTAGCATAATTCTTGACAGCAAATTTCGGTACAATAAACATGTGACGTATATACGTGAAAAATGGAGGTATATTAACCCGGTCAAAATAGACATTCACTCTTGCATAAATTCCCAATAAGCTGAAAAAGTACAAAAAGTAATAATATTGTGAATAGTACCCATCTATCCCATATGTGCAAAAAATTTTATGCAACGTCAAATTTCACAAAAATGTGTTTTTTTTAACAAAACGGGTAGTTTTATGATGAAAATAGCTCAGACAAAGCTTGTAGATTTTTAGTTGCAATTATCTTCACAATTTGTCCTTAGATTTTTTACTTTCTCATATGAGGTACCCATATAATAAGAGAAAGTATTATAAGTGTGCTGATATTCGGAATTTGGTATATTGGCATCTCTGGAAGTTTCGAGATCCTCTGAGTTCGAAAAAATTATTTTTGGAAACATGTCTTTTTGTGTATTGCTTGTTGTTGTTATATTACATTAGTACATTTATTAATCGTTTCGATAAAGTATAATATTCGATACTAAATTTATTTTATAAAACGGTGATAATGTTTCCATTAATGCCATATAAGGAAGCCGTATGATATTACACATCGCGATTTTTCCTTAAGCTTCACCATTCCATTTCCTCATCCTAACGACTTCCGCCCACTCTAGCTGCTTTGTTTGCATGTGTTATCACTTCTTTCTTCTCAATTCCAGTTCTAATTACCATGCATTGTGATTTTTCATGTGAAATCATCATGTTAAATCTTTTCGATACAATATTAAAAGTATCAAGCTGTCGTACATTGCATGTCGTCCTCGTTATCCCCCATGAGAACTACGTCATCTGCATAGCACACTATTGTTATTTTGTGTGGCCCCATTTTATAGACTTCTTTCTTTTTCACATTGTGGATAATGTGTCCCAAGATAAGTGAAGGGCTGAGTGAGTCTCATTAATTATAATAATTATTCGATGTGTTGTTCCCTCTGACGTTATTCAGTTGTTCTCGTTAATATCTTTAATCAATTCGATTATATTGGAGTACATGTCTTGGTCTTCTAATATTCTTAGGATGTCAGTTCTTTTTACTATGTCGAAGACATTCATTCTTCAAGTCAACGTAGCATAGATAAGCTGGATTGTTATGATCGATTGATTAGTTGTCTTATTACATATATGTTGCATCTACTGTACTTCTACTGAAGCCTTGTTGTTTTTCAGCCATATTTACGTTGTTTTCAATATTGTGCTTAAGGAATTTAGTCAGTAGTTTTAGTGCATTATTCACCAGACTTACTCCCCTATGGTTTTCAGGTTGTTTCCGTTCTCCTTCTTAAATATGGGTAGTAATAGAGACTATATCCATCCGATCGGTGTCTTCTTTGTTGTTATTATATTATTAAGTAGTGTTATCAGCCATCTTCTCAAATTCATTCGTGAGTATTTCATTAGCTCATTATGTGTATTCCGTCTGGACCTGACGTTTTTCTGTTTTTTATTTGTTTTTGGGTAAAGATTTTTCTTATTCAACCCGAGTTAAAGAAAAATAAAAATGATACATTGAAAAGGGGGATTTTCGAGATGCCGGGAAAAATAGTTTGTACCTGCGGAGACGCCTAGTTCTTGAGAGAAAAAAAATGTAAAAAACATTGAAATTGCCTATTTTCAAAGAGTAATTTCTCAGTGTTTTCGATAGTAATTTTTACTCGCTTTAAGGCCTTAATGTAGTTCGATGTTTGATGTTTCGATGTTTGAACTAAACGATGACATTAACTTCGCTCCGAAATAATACCGAAAAATATGCAAAAACACGATTAGAAACAGAGGTTTTCGCGCCTTCGCCATTTTGAAATAGTGTTGACGCCGAGAGCAGTTTTGGGAGTGACTAATTGGCCATGTACTTCAATTATGTACTTACTGAGCCTAATAGGTATCATCAGAATTTGCTGTAGAATGTGAAATATCATCAGCGTCAGTTCGGGTGCATCGCGCTCCGGCGAAAAGATCGTCAGGACGGTCTCGTAGCCAGAATGAAAACCTTGAAGTTCCATGATGAATGTCATATGTTTTCGGGTGTTTTGTGCCAAAACGTTAACAATTTTGATCATATCGTAGGAAATTCGCATTTAACATATTTTGCAAAGAGTGTGAGAGTGAATAATAGTGAAAAATATAGAAAGAGGACCACAAACGTGTGATATGGAATGAATTTGATGTTCGCTCGTTAATGTCGAGAAAGCAACGAAGAAGGAAAGGGAGCCGTCCGCGGAACTAACCTAAAAAGTGAAATAATTTTTTTGTAAAGAAACCAGAAGGAATTTAAAAAAAGAAGTGGGCCATAATATTCAACAGTATTATATGGACGAAAGATGATTTTTTGGTGAGTTTTTAATTTTTGGCGACATAACCTCTAATGGAAAATCGCATTTTGAAAGTGCCATAACTTTTAAACGCATCGTCTCCGCGCTATAAAACTGATGTCTCTGAAACACGCTATTGAAATACTTTCGATTGATATATGTCTTTTTTAAATATTTTGGGTTCATTAAGGAAAATGACAGCCGTTGTTTTGCTTCAATGATTTCTTTCTCGGATATCTCAACTGTTTCTAAATGTACTAGGCTACTTCTAATTTTGGGACTGTGGGGTTAATTTTCGACAAGGAGCTGTGCGAATATTCTATTTCTGGGTGCAATGGATACCAATGCCGCATTTGGTTCAGGGAGTCAGTTTTATATTTACTGTTTCGAAATGGAACTGTACGAAGAATCTGTTCCTCGGTGCAATGGACATCAATGCCGCATTTGGTTCACATACTCAGTTTTAAATTTACTGGCCGAATAGGAAATACACAACTCATTGTCTAACTGGCTAAGGGTCGAGTTGAGTCGAGTGGCTCGTCCCATTCATCACCGCATCGTCAAACGTCTCCGCGATTCTCCGTCCAGTCTTGTGTACTCTTCGATTTACAGTTCAGCTGATGGCCATTGCCGAATCTCATATTTCACTCTCTCGCTCTCTCCGTCCCCTTTTCTGGTATCGAGCGTTCCGTGCGCGTATGTGTGTGTGCGTGCACACGCATCGCACGCCCCGCAGACTTTCAAAACCGCACTTCTAATTGATTCGAGAGATAAAGCCACTCGGATCCCATCCAATCCCGGATCGCCCCTTCCGTCCCGGATCTCTTCGGGGTTTCTGTCCGTCGCACACACACACACACACACACACACTCTTGTAAGTTCGACTTAATATGGCGCCCGACCTCGATCCCGGTCTTAACGAGTAATAATTTCACTCTCGTTTACACCTGCCGTCGTTAATCACACCGTAGGTTAAGGGTGAGTCATCGACGACAGATAGATCGATCGCAACTTGTTTTTCCAGTTAACTCCGGCTAACTGCAACGACACCAGGATAACCCCTTGACCCACATCGGGACGCACACATCTCAGGAAATCGAGTTTAACTGCGTAATAAGAAATGAAAATGCCGACTGGCGCGCCCGCCAAAAACTCTAACGACTCCAATATCTTTATTTTTTGCATGAGTAGGTGTCGCAATAATTCAGCGCCTCGAAAGCGCAAAAACGAATTCGCTTCCATCTGGGAGCATCGGTCTTGTTAGCTTCGTTAGAAAACTGGGAATCGAACGAGAAGAGAGCGAGAAAGAAGAGGGAGAAAGAGAGAGGAGAAAGCGTGCCTCCGCCGCCGTGCTCTCTGCACCAGAATGAAAAATATTTGATTTAATCTGTTGTGTAGACAACGTAATCTACAGCGATAAAAGTACACAACAAGTCCCGCTTTCCGCCAAATGAGCCAATACGTCATCCCTTCGTTCTTCCTTCTCCTCCTCGGGAGAGAAAATAAAATGTTTGACAAATAGCGAAGCTTGTGAGTAAACATCGCAGATGACAAGTGGCACCGTTCCTGGAGGGTCGGCCGTCCATTAGCATAGACGAAGCAAGAGTTTTACCCCGGGAGGGGAAGTAGGAAGGGAGCTGCGGGCGGGGGGAGGGGGGTTATGGATTTTAGAAGTTGCTCGGCTCCGTACGGCCGATTTACTTTGCTGTTACTCAATTAAGGACCTTTTACGCCCTTTAAGTGTCTCGGCGGAGACTCGAGCGGCAATCTTTTTACCGCGGCGGAGTTCACATACGGGGGATAATGAAATTCCTTACGGATTCGCGCCAATCGGTGCCAATGGGCGAGCACTAGACGATAAACAGCACGTTTTTCGCGTTATTCGAAATTAACCACTTTCACAGCTACTGTACGTGGGGTAGTTGCTGAGGTAGGCAATTGAATTTTAAGATCATCTTTAGGGCCCGGAGGCAAGAAATTTTAAAACACCATTCTTAGTCTAAATGTTCAAAACATGTAAAACTATGTAAAGGTAAATTTTATTTGCTGCTTCAACTAAACGATAATAGAGAGTATAGATATATAAAACCAAAGTGTACAATTTTATTGTACCGAAGGTACAATTAAAGATGAACCCTTTTGCTTTTCTGATTGCAAGGGAATTAATGATCTCATCGATATTAAGTCTTCTCGTTGTGCATTTTTACTTTCTCACGCATATTTGAGAAATATTGTAAACTATTCGAGTTATTACCATTTATACATATTTTAAGTCTACAAACACGTATGTGGGTAGATTAGTCTTGTAATTTTTTTGGCTTTTCGAAATTTTCTCACAATTTTCCTCAATAGTTTTTTTAAACTTTTAATATTTATTCCACTGTCAAATACATAAAATAAACTTAAATAACACTTTTGGCAAAATCCTCTCCAAAGGCAAATTTACACTTGTCACTTCCGTTTTTTTGGAAATTTTCTCAAAATGCTTCAAATGCAATGAAACTCCGTGAAGTTAGTTCATATGGAGTGCCTTAAACGTATACAAAGTTTTATGTAGTTACGTTTCAATTTGTGTAAATTACACAATAAATGCCATTTGAGAGTCAAAGTTTCACCGTTCATAAATTCATATAAAATTCAAAAATTCACGAAAACAATTGAAACTCACTTGATATATAGTAGATGAAGCACCTTATAGCCGTATAAAATTTTATTGGATATTGTGTGAAATTGTGCAAGTTACACGATATTTTCGAAAGTGTAAAATGACGACATGCGCAAAAATTCAACAAAAAATACAAAAGTGCTTCAAATGCAATGAAACGCCGTAAAGTTAGTTCATATGGAGTGCCTTAAACGTATACAAAGTTTTATGTAGTTACGTTTCAATTTGTGTAAATTACACAATAAATGCCATTTGAGAGTCAAAGTTTCACCGTTCATAAATTCATATAAAATTCAAAAATTCACGAAAACAATTGAAACTCACTTGATATATAGTAGATGAAGCACCTTATAGCCGTATAAAATTTTATTGGATATTGTGTGAAATTGTGCAAGTTACACGATATTTTCGAAAGTGTAAAATGACGACCTGCGCAAAAATTCAACAAAAAAGCAAAAGTGCTTCAAATGCAATGAAACTTCATGAGGTTAGTCTACATGGAGTGCCTTAAACGTGTACAAGGTTTCATACGTCTACCTGTGAATTTGTGCAAATTACACAATAAATGTCATTTGAGTGTCAAAGTTTCACTGCTCATAAATTCATATAAAATTCAAAAATTTACCAAAAAAATTTAAACTCACTTAAATTGTAGTAGATGAGGCACTTTATACCTGTATTAAATTTTATTGTATTTTGTGTGAAATTGTGCAAGTTAGACGATATTTTAGAAAGTGTAAAATAACGACCAGCGCAAAAATTCATCAAAAATCCAAAAGTGCTTCAAACGGATCGAAACTCCGTAAGATCCTTACACATAATGTGCTTCACGTGTTTACAATTTTTGATAGGTTTGCCTTTAAAATTGTGCGCAGTACGTGACGAAATTTCTTTGAAATTCCTATCAAAAATTTCCAAAAAATTCACAGGTGCTTCAATTAAATTGAAACTCCCCGAAGTCGTTCTCCACGAAGTACTGTACATAAACAACGAAATTTCAAATACGTTACAAATCGATCGTAGAACAAAAGATATATATCCCGTGGAAAAGTAGTCCTATGGGCTAATCGCTATTTTTTATTGGAAATAATGGATTTTATTTTTAATTAATATAAATTTGAGTTTCAAAATTTTTCAAAATTTCAAAATTTGAGCTTTGTTTCTTTAAAAGTTCTGGAATTATTTCCGACTGTTTCTGACCAATGTAATAACGAAATTTATCGACAAAACAAATTTTCTAGGTACGGTTGCATGAAGTGTCATTTTTGACATTATTTAAGTAATTCAGAAGTTCTGAACAACTCACATAATTTATTCACATCACAAATTTTTGAAACGCATAATTAAACCAACTTGTATCAGTATCTCAATTTTCTGCTCTCAACTGACAATATATTCCGACAATATATCTAATCAGATTCAGGACTATTTCTAGTTGGTGTGGTGGGAACTGGTAGGATTCATTTCACAATCTTACCAAGCCCTCCAGCAGAAGAAATTAAATTCGTATAACTGTTAAACATTACATATAAAGCATATCCAAACTGACGTTATAAGTAACAACGAAAAAGGAAAAAGAAATAAACAAATAAGAAGCTACAAGAAGTGGTTACCAAGAAAAATGTCGACGAAAAGAGAAATAGAATTGCTTGTCCCGTCTATAAATTTTGGAACCCTTGTTTTTTGCTTCAGTTGAAGTTAGGGTTTCCAATCGGGATACTCGGATATCCGATTATCCGGATAATGGAACCAATTTTACCTATTCGATTATCCGGATAGTTTTATTCGGATAATTCGGATATTTACAGTATTTTAAAAATGTGTTTTACTATAAAACCGACTTAATCTCCATACGTGCAATGGTCGGGCGATAGTTAAATAAATTGCTGCGCAAGCCATTGCCGATTATGACAATGAGAGGATGATGAGGTGATGACATCCTTTTACCAAGAAAATTTTTAAACGAATTCATCCTCCAATAGTCGACCGGAATCAAGTTGATGACTTTAAAGACGTTGTAGAAAGTAAAAGTGATGAAAGTCCTACTATTTTCAAAGAACATTTCCTACAACTGGATATCAACTAGTATCAACTGGAGGAAGCCATATGTTCAATTAGCCATATTGAGAAGCAGAACGAAGTTGACGTTAATACGTTGTTAAAAAAAATATTTTCAGTTATTTAATAACTTCCAAACTAGAACAGATAATCTAAATATATTATATTATGCGTCACTAACAATCAAACCAACATCGACTGCAACAGAACGCGTTCTTTCAATTGCGGGGCTAACCAAAACAAAAATTAGAACTCGTCTTAACGCGGAAACTCTTAACACAATTATATTCTTAAAGTATGCTTTTTCCCAAATGAAATAAATGTATTTTTTTCTGTGTGTATACTTTTCTGTCATTTTTTTCTGTAAGTATTTTTAAAGATGTCATTATTAGTTTTTTAGTTATAAGGAATTTTTATATACGCGATTATATTCTTAAAATATGATCTACCCCTGATGAAATAAATATATTAAATCCTGTGTCTGTACATGTAAATATATCTAAGTAAATATTGTTCTTTGTATTTTTAGTAGCAAGGAATTTCTATAAACAAATTTTATTATATTCCTAAAATACTCTTCTTCCCCATGAAATAAATGTATCTTTTCCAGTGTGTCTGTAGATATAAGGACCTATTAATTTATGATATTACTTTTAATATTTTTGATTATTATTAATTTTTATACAGTTCTTATTACTTATAATGTTTGTGCAATATCCAAATATCATTTTCTACCTAAATACCTGACAGAAAATAAATCGAATTAAAGACCCCAATCAAATCCAACAAATATTTCCAAGGAAATATCCGGATATCCGGATATCCGGATAATTTTGGCATTTATCTATTCGATATTCGGATAGTTATGAGCATCGGATAATTGGAAACCCTAGTTGAAGTAGAGGCTGAACTCCCCACGATATTGCAAAAATTTTCTGCAATTACCTCATCAAAATTTTATATAATTTCTTTTAGTGTTGTCAATTGAAATAAATCTGCATCTTCCTGCAGCCCACATTTTAGTATCAAGAGACGATATTGTATTCAACGAGTTTAAGATTTTAGTTCCATTTCTTATGATTACAAAAACATCAAATTGTGAAAATATTTTTACAGAGCAGATGCTTCATTTGTAGGTACTTTCTCATATGAGGCATTCATGAGACATAAGAGTTACTGTAATGGGGTGAATTTTTGAATTGGAATTATTAGCATTTATAGAAATTCTGAGATATTCCGTATCAAAAAATATTGTTTTTGAGAAAATTAGCAAATTTTTTCATATAGTTTAATCGAACTTTCAGATTTTTACCAACAGTTTAAACGTTTCCTTTTGTCCCCGGGTAAACGCGTGAACAATTAAGGTTTCATTATATACAAACTTGTGGTTAAAGAAGGACAAGTTCCTAATATCAGTAGACAAACATTTGAAAAGTTCTGTGATGTTTCCACGTCCGTCCCGACGGATCTCACCCTGTTCCCCGATCACCCCTGCTCAGGCGGATCCGCCATCAAAAAGCCATAAGATTCCTCCGCATCTCCCCATCAAATCGGGTGAGAACAAACTATCCCGGAATCGTTGCCGTAGTCGTCTTGTTGCTCTTTGAAATTCCAAATCTAATCTCGAAGTCCATAGCGGGAGGAGGATAAATCGTCTAACATAATACGAGTATATACACATCCCGTTTAAGTGGACCGCTGGGATGCCGCAGATAGAAAGCAGTCCGGGACATTGTTTAGACACGAACATTCAATCCGGCACTCGGCTGTCGTTTGCATGAGCCCCAATTCTACGCTGTTTGATTCGGCGATTCGCGATTTACTTGTTGCCACCGACGATACCCTCGAACTGGGGGTAGAGAGGGACGGTCTGAAATATGAGATAACGCATAATGTGGGTGCGGGAGGATTCTATCGATTTTTCGGCCGAGGAAATGTTTTCACCGCCAACTAAACGTATTGTCGGTGAACAGTTCTCGTTTTTCCTAAAGCAAACATGCCGCTTTTGCATTTTTCGATCATTTTCTAGACATTTGCCTATTTAAGGAAAAGCTTCTTGAGAGAAAATTACCATTTCCAGCAGTTTTCATCTTTTTAAAAATTTTGACAACAGTTACATCCAAAAATGTTTAGATTTTGTTTAAAGTTATACAAAAATTCCATAATAAAATCCAAGGTATTCCAGCCAGTCTCTCAAATAGGACAGAAGGTGTCTAGTATTCTCTTCGCCGATTCTGACCAACTAAAAGTTCCTAAAGTTTCTGACATCTAAATCTAAAAATGTTAAAGCTTCCTTTAAAGTTAAGCACAAGTTTCGATATCAACCCCAATGAATTCAAACTAGCTCTCCAAAACAACTGGATCGTATAGTATCACCTTAGACCATTTTAACCAACTAAAAATCCTAAAATTTCTGGTAACATCTAGCTTCACAAAAGTTAATATTTCTTTAAAAAAATTTAAAAATTCCTTATATAAGTCTAAAAAATTCAAACTAGGCTTTCTAAAAAATAGAACGCATCTGAAAATAACTTGGAAGATTTTAACGAGCTAAAGGTTCCTTCAAATTTTGAAACAATCTGTATTTTAAAACAGGATGTGTTCCTTTAGCTTTAGGTAAAATCTAGAAGGCCTTAAATACTATCAGTTAGCAGTTTCTTCGATTTTTCAGAAAGTCAAGAATATTAATATCTAAAAATGGTTTAACTTGTTTAGAGTTCTGAGGGCCTCTAAGGTCAGCAGAAGGTTCAATATACATTATCAACATGCTCCAAAGGATTACTTAAGAAGTTTAATAGTAGTGTAAAGTACAAGTTGCAGAAGACGTCATATTCCAAGCCCGAGTTTTAGAACGAACGAGGGCTTGGAATGTCTTCTGCAACGAGTACTTTACAACATTTTCTTTGTTCCGGCTTCCATTTCATTTTTATTTATGTTTAAGTAATTAGAAATTTCTTACCTGGGGAATTTTTTATCGTGACATTTAAGTTGGTATTACTGCTTTTTCCTAGACATCTGTCAATTTTCAAACCATTTTTCATTTTTCACACAGACAGCATTAGGGAATATCTTGTTACCAACCCAACAAAAAAAATTACCAAAAACAATGCTTTAATAAGCCTCATTAAAGCACTGTTTTCGGCCATTTTAGTGCTAGAATAGCTGTCATTTTAGTGCCGGAACATAGAAAAGATGTTGTAGAGATATTTCTAAAACATGCATAAGGTTCAATACAGTATTCTCAATAGAAAATAGGAAGAAAAACTGGAAACATCTAGACATTCATTAAGAAGGAATTTCTAAAGTTTTCTAAAGACGTACATGTACCCTAGGTATATCCCTAGACTCCTTTGGTCTAGATTTTAGTAAGATTTTAAATAATATCTTTTAAATTAAAGTTAGGATTTTCATCTAAGATAGATATATGTAAATATAGAATATAAAAACAATGTCTTGCTTTTATGATTTAGATCAATTTTCCATAGTATCCAGAAGGGCCAGCTAACTTCAAAAAAATATTTGAAACGCTTGATACCTTAGAAACGTTTGATTTGTTAAGATTTTAAAACGTATTAGGAAGAAAAGATTTGTTCTGGATTATTTACGAGCCAGAGGATTTACGCGCTTTAAGTAAGTCTAGAAAGTCCCATTTAGTTTCCCAAAAACATACTAGAATATCTAAAGGCTTATTCTGAATTATAGGAAGATTCAAAATTTCTTTAGACTCCAAATTTCATAAAATTAAAATTTCAAATAAAAATCAAGCAAAAAGACACAATGTTTTAAACATTTCTTTTGAAGAGTTTGATTAAAGTTCTATAGACTTCATGAGGTTAATAAAATGTTTGTTCAATTTGGTATCCAATAAAGATATTTTGGCAACTTTCAAACATTTAATATTTCCTATGTAATTTTCCAAACATGTTAATGGTCATATGCGCAATTCGTAATTGAATCTAAATCACGAAACTTAATTATTTCCTTTTTGATAAAAAAATAATGAAAGTCAAAAAATTTTTACTGCAACAGTATGAATACTTATTATCAACATTATTGAAACTTTGCATGTTTATGGCGAATTTGCACAATTTTTAGTGATCTTCCTCTACAGTGACATTTTTGCTTGCACCTTTCCATGTTAATACTAAATTATCTTTTGGTTCAATTCTAGAATTAATAGGACTACGTGTTACTTTCTGGAATATTTTGGAATTGTTTCGGAATCATCTCATTTAAAACCAAAGCCTGTATTAAAAATGGAACGTTCATTGTTATCATGGATTACTCCAAATGCTTCTAGGTTAGCTTTGTGAAGAGAAAGTTACCGTTTGGAATATTTTGTGATTGAAGGCCTTCCTACTAAACCAAAGGAAAACACCAAGTCTTCACCAACTGCTTTATTCAAAGTTGAGCTACTCAAGCACCAACTGCTCAATAAAGCATGACCAACATAGAGAAGCTGGATAACCTTCGGACCTTCCTACTAGTTTTGGGACATTAGGAATCCAACGATTGCTCCAATTAACCCCTTTGAACTCAATATGTCATTGAGGTCATTCCAAACTTCTGAAATGCGTGCTTGTTAGTTTCCTGAAATCATATTGATAACGCATTTGCAGTGAAATTCTTCACTCTCTCTCATTTCTCACTTTTTCCCCCAAATCCCTCGATTTAAATTAAGTCTTATAGCTCGCCTCAATGATCGGACGTTCCGGGTTGGTGAGATTTTTGTACGTCCCCGACGCTCGACGTTCGCGAGGCTTTCAAATGGTAGCGATCCGCGCACAAAGTGCCCGATTTTCAATGGGAAAGCTCCCTCCGGGAACTGCCCCCCCGAACGCCCGGAGGATTTACGCCGTCTTCGGTGAATGTGCTCATCGTCGAGTGCAAGAACTGAAACTGAAACTGAATAAAGAGCGTCTGAATGGGGAAACAGCCGGGATTGACTCGGATTCCGGGATCAACATCCCGGGGAAGCGGGAACAAAACAAAATAATAGATTGCATTCGAGATTAGGGATGAAGCGTTTTCTTAGCAGCCTCGGTAATTTTCTCGAATTATGGTTATCGAAGTTTTGTTTTTGCTCGGTTGCCTTTCTCCGACTCTTTCTCTCTCTCTATCTCCGTTGCCGTTCCGCTGAATATTTCATTCTGACAGTAACGTTCTGTGTCTTAAAAGAGATAAACTCTGTCAAATAAGGGAGACGTGGAAGTTCTAAATTCATGAATAATAGATGGATTCCAGACGTTCTAGGAACATTCTATACTTGGGAGGAATTGAAATAACGTCAGAGGTCTATCGGTAATTCGAGATTTCCGAAATACAGGGTGTCTGCTGAGTACACGACTAACTGTCGTGTACTATTAACTGTAATAACCTGTACTAACTAATATTGTAGATAAATTTTGAGTAATTCAAATTTAAATTGTTCAAAATTTCTAAACTGCACATGTAGTGTGGTGCGTGGTAATGTGTGTACTGCACTGTGTGGTAATAAGCTCATTTACAATCTTGGTGGACAGTCAGAAACGGAGCCAGCCCGATGGTTAAATATTCGAAATTGTAAGAGTATTGAGAGTTATGGTACGCAAGTAGGCCTTCACGATACCGAGACGATACCGTTGAATCGATCTCGATTGAAACTAAGTTTTTCCAGACTCGTCTCGGTATCGCCGAGACGAGACGAGACAAAGGATTACTATCGTCTCGATCTCGTCTCGGTCTCGAATTACTCTCGTCACAAGATAATGGCCATTTTTGTTTTTGTTAAGAAGATGGGATCTCACCTGCGTAACATTTTAATTAACAATATATAAGTGGTAAATTATTTAATTATATAGGATATATTTTTTAAACCCTATTTTTACAGTTACGTGGCTAATTAAAAATATTTACTTGTGAAATTTGTCCAAAAAATTAATCAAAAACAGAAAATTTGTAGGGAAAAACTTATTTAACCTAGTATGGACGATGCTGCTTATGGAACGCTTAAAGTCTGTAAGTGTTTATTTAATTCTATATGAGGTAAGGTACAAAAATAAAACTTGTTCCTCTCTAACGACACTGGGGGTCACAAACATAACGCTTAATTTTGATTAAAACTTAAGTAAGTATCACACAATTCGAAATGGGAACAAATAATAAGGAAACAACTGCTTTCAATGAACACTCTTTCCTAAATAAATTGCCAAAAATTTTAGAGACCTATAGGTTTTCCCTATTTTAGTGCTTATTACTGGTCTTCCCGAAACAATTTTTAAATATGATCTGATAACCGATTTAACACCATCATGGCGGTTGTTATACACAGGATAAAGCGTATTCATCCTTATAGTCTTCATTAAGCATTTCTTAATAGGATTCCTTATTCTTTTCATAGAATCCACACAAAATGTTTTGCAGGAACGGGTAAAATCTAACTAAGGGATTAAATCAGGTAGTTTTGACCTACCTACCTGTGGCATTATGAATAAAACTTATACCACCCGCATATAATAATTTGTATAGATTTGGATCATATATGGAGAAATAATAAATTATACCGAGACCTAAAATTTTCAAAATTTAGTATCGTCTCGGCGAGACTCTCGGTCAATTATATCTCGATATCGGTCTAGGAAATTTTTACCACTCTCGTCTCGGTATCGGTCTCGGTCTCATGCGATACCGACACTGAGAGTTTGTCTCGATATCGTGAAGGCATATACGCAAGTCGCAAAAATAAGGGTAAAGATTCGTCTTACTGAACGCGTCAAATTTAACGAATTAATTTTAATAAAGTAATGAAACTATAGAAAATCAGTAGCTTTTGAAAAAGAAAACAGAAAATTTTGTTAAAATTGGTACATTTTGTAAGTGAAAAATTTTATACTCGAGCTTGATAAAAATGAACGTTTTTAGATGGGATATCTTCATTTTGGCGTCAGCACGAAATCTGTTACGCTGTGAGTCATCGCATATCCAAACTTATCTTAAGTATATACAATATACCATGCGGAATATACGTGAATCAATATACATGTGTATATTCATATATAAGTATGTACCTATAGGTACGGTATACCATGTACATTTCATATTGCTCTTTTTCTGATAGAGAAAGAGAGAGAGAGAGAGAGAAAGGGAGGCTCTATTGGTCTATGGTCTATAGTGAGGGACAAAAGAGCGTGTTACATATGATAGTCATACATTACATAATCGAACACGTGAAGTAAAGAATTATATTTGAATAAGTCTAATGATAAAAATGTCGGTACAACAAGATATGGGACAACAATACAAGATACTTACATAAAGTTCATTCAAATGTATTCAGTTCTTATTTTAGTCACCATAAACTGAGTGTATTAATTTTAAAACATGAGGTTAATAATGAAATATGGAAATAGATAGTAGTGTTAATAAGCTCTCTGATTTTAATAATGCACAGAATACAAATTAATAAAGAAGTGAATATTATATATCATAACAATCAGATTATAAAAGTGAATGGTGTATTTCTTTACTCATCTCTTCCATTTTAAAAAATTTTCGTGTTACAATAATTAACAGAAAAATATCTGTATATGATGAAAACATTTGTAATTGTAAAAAATTGTTTAAATGTATATTCTGATTATTTTAATTAAATTTAAAAAGAATATTATTTAAAAAAAAGCAATATGAAACTAAGCAGTCATCATTTTATATCTATTTTGAGCTTCATAGAAATTTCATATTTTTCTCAATATAATAGATATTTTCTAGCCAACGTATAAAAATTTTCACTTCTGTCGATACTCCTCGAGCGCGATATTTTCGTTCTTTTCACTGCTCCAATAAGTTACTTTTATGAATATAGCGATAGTAATGAACTTGTACTATCTAGTTACACGCTAGTAGTAAAATTTCACTCTGTGAATGTGGCAAAATAACCGAAAGAACTATATGAATCAGATACGTACCTACTGCACTTTCCACCATATTGGAATTCTTCTATCAGCTGAAATAAACTGAGGAATGGTTGTGTGTACACGACCGACATGACGGGCGCACCGGTCGAATCAACGAATTACTATGTAATGAAATGAACTTGACAAATTTATAAAAAAAAATATATTTTGTTTAGTCTACGGTGTGTATATCTTGAAATCACATGCTTTAATTATAATGTACCAAAAGGAAATTGGTAGTTTATGCAGGTTTCAAATAGCAATTTAATGCGAGGCAATTCAACTACAAATATAATCGTGGGGTGTCCATCTTAATTGTAATTTAGTTATTTTAGTAGTATTTGTGTCCAACAACGGGTTAATTAATTTCTTAATATTAGTTAAAATCTTAACATATTATATCGAAGATGAGCCAATTACCTGGTTAACAATTATTTTCGAGATTGGTTTAAATGGACTTATTGAATTTCTCATAGAGAAATTCACTAACTGAAAGATGCCCCTGTGTGAATTCGAAGGAATTAACTAGATAGAATTAACTAATTTCAAAGGTAATATAAATCTCTTATTGAGCAGCAAGCAGTAAGCGCATTCACGATTTCCTAGATTCGACTTCATAGGGTCTTTAATCAGCTGGGAAACGCATTTTGCGATTGGAAAATTATGGGGGAAAACTCCCCAAAAACCGTGTATTTACCAGACACCCTTTTTAACTGGCACTCTAATTAGTTTTTAATATTAAACTAATTAAACCTATCGAAATATATTTCTTTTCGTCGTTAACCGCGACTGTTCAATCTCGACCTCGAAAAAAAAGTTTCGATTAATTATGAATTAACGGTCTCTTGGTATTCCCTAATGCGGCTAATCAATTAGCCGGAGCTCCTTAACCGCCAAATTTCGGTTGTTTGCTTAGACGAAAATTAAATGTAATTTACACGAGATCGATTCGACGGAATTCCCTTTATGTTTACATTTCATTATCAAATAAAAACAAATATAGCTCGGCGTTTTTCTTCTATCGCTCTCCTTCTCGTTCTCTCTCTCGGACAATAAAGTTGTTTGAGTTGGGTTTTACGGCAAAAAGCTCTTGCCTTAAATATCGCTGACAGTAAAAAGCTAATAAAGAAATGTGATGAATAAAGCCTTAAGGAAAACAAGGGTATTAATGGTTGTTTGGTGGAAAATAGAATTATGGTTGGTGGCGCTATTTCGGTCACTTTATTAAGGAAAAAAAAAACGAGATGAGAATTATTCAAATGGGAGTAGGTAATTGGTTAAGTTGTCGTTGTGGATGTAATTTCAGCCATAACTTTTCCCATCCGAAAATGTACGCCATAATGGAAAAGTTGACGGTATTCAACTAATCCGCTCGTTGTGTATGTCTCATTCCGTTTATACCATCGTAAAGTTTGAATGCGAAAGGGCAAACTATGAGCTTGTTGCTCCCGGAGTTCGCCCCCTTGTTGAAATCTTTAAATTAATAAGATTAATTACTCGGGATAAGGGAGGCAAATATCGATTAATTAAAATCGACTCAGCCTCCTGCCGGCGTAACGGGAACGATGGGATATTGTATTATGTCAAATTATGTTCAACAAACAAACTCCATGATTAAAAGTGTCTCGCGTCAAAGGAATCCGTTTTTTAATGGGACCTGAAGGATTTACGCGACGTTACGTTAAATTAACATCGCTAATTGGTACTTGATTGCGTACGTTAATAAATGACCCCATTACAGCTCCGGCTTACGGCATGCGAGGGCATGTTTTGTTTGACGAAAAAAAGCGATCTCGAGCACAAGTTCAACCCAACACTATTAGCCCGACGTGGGAATAATTCATATTCCGAATGCGGAACGTCGCTAGATAAATAAATTAGTCGTGGAAGGGACCCCGAGTTAGTTTTCGGAGCGGCGCTTGTTTTGCAAACAGAAAACTTTCCCTAATTTATTCAGAAAGAATAGTGAGTCATGATCCAAAATAAATCAGTTCGAATATGGCCGGATAGTGGTTGCCTTCGAGTCGCAAAACAACACACACACAACGAGCGCGCTCTCGCTCTTTGCATTAATTTCGACGATCTGCATACGACGAAGGGTGCTCAATCGATCTGTCTATTGAGAATCTAGCTCGGTTCAATGCGGTTTTAATCGTGGAAACCCATTAAGGAGACATAAGAACATGACGTTCAAAAACATGACGTGCTTTTTTCGGAACATGGAAATATTTTGTAATTTTGTAAGGTCTCTTTGTCCTCTAAAAAATTAATTCTATGTTTAAAATATTTTCGAAAATCGATATTTTGAAAATGAACGTCACACTCGAAAAGATATTTTGTTCTCCTTTTGCATCCTTCTATATACCACAGTATGGTTTTTTTTATTTTTTTGTAATTCAGAACGGACAATAGAAGCTTAATTTTTTGGGGTCGGAAAATGGAAATATTTTGTAATTTTATAATGTCTCTTTAGGCTGTAACAGATGAATTATATTTTCAAAATGATTTGGAAATTACGTATTTTGGAAACGAACGTTTGACTCGAGAAATTCTCCTTCTGTCTCCTTCTAGATACCACTTTACTTATTTTTAAATTTTTGTAAGTGATTCAGAAGAACGGACAATAGAAGCATAATTTTTTAGGGTCAGGAAATAGAAATATTTTGTGATTTTATAAGGTCTCTTTGGCCTGTAATAAGCGAATTTTAGTTTCCAAATACATATTTCCGAAATTCGATATTTTCAAAATGAACGTTTCACTCGAAAAAATACGTTATTCTCCATATACCTCCTTCTATATTCCACTTTACTTTTTCTTGATAATTTTTGTGTGATTCAGTAGAACGGACAACAAAAACTTAATTTTTTGGACTCAGAAAATGGAAATATTTTGTCATTTTATAAAGTCTCTTTGGGCTGTAATAGATGAATTATATTTTCATAATGATTTGGAAATTACGTATTTTGAAAACGAACGTTTGACTCGAGAAATTCTCCTTCCGTCTCCTTCTAGATACCACTTTACTTATTTTTTAAATTTTTGTAGGTGATTCAGAAGAACGGACAAAAGCATAATTTTTAATTTTTTAGGGTCAGAAAATAGAAATATTTTGTAATTTTATAAGGTCTCTTTGGCCTGTATTAAAAAAATTTTATTTTCCAAATACATATTTCCGAAATTCGATATTTTCAAAATGAACGTTTCACTAGAAAAAAATATGTTATGCTCCATCTGCCTCCTTCTATATAGGTGCCACTTTACTTTTTCTTGATAATTTTTGTGTGATTCAGTAGAACGGACAACAAAAACCTAATTTTTTGGACTCGGAAAATGGAAATATTTTGTCATTTTATAAAGTCTCTTTAGGCTGTAATAGATGAATTATATTTTCAAAATGATTTGGAAATTACGTATTTTGAAAACGAACGTTTGACTTGAGAAATTCTCCTTCTGTCTCCTTCTAGATACCACTTTACTTATTTTTTAAATTTTTGTAAGTGATTCAGAAGAACGGACAATAAAAGGATAATTTTTTAGGGTCAGAAAATAGAAATATTTTGTGATTTTATAAGGTCTCTTTGGCCTGTAATGAGCGAATTTTATTTTCCAAATACATATTTCCGAAATTCGATATTTTCAAAATGAACGTTACACTCGAAAAAAATATGTTATTCTCCATCTGCCTCCTTCTAGATACCGCTTTCCATTTTTTTAAATTTTTGAGTGATTAGGTAGAACGAACAATAAAAACTTAAATTTTTGGGATCTGAAAATGGAAATATTTTTTTAAATTTTGTAAGGTCTCTATCGCCTGTAATAAATGAATTTTGTTTTCAAAATGTTTTCTAAATTCGATATTTTGAAAACGAACGTTTCAATCGAAAAAAGTATATTTTATTCTCCTTTTGCCTCTTTTTAGATACCTCTTTACTTTTTTTTTTAAAAAAAATTCTGTGATTGAGAAGAACGGACAATAATAACTTAATTTTTTGGGGTCGGAAAATGGAAATATTTTGTCATTTTGTACTAAGGTGTCTATGGCCTGTAATAAATGAATTTTATTTTTAAAATATTTTCGGAATCCAATATTTTGAAAATAATGAACGTCTCACTAGAAAAAAAATATTTTATTCTCCTTCTGTCTCCTTCTAGATATCACTTTACTTTTGTTTAAATTTTTGTGTGATACACAAAAAAAAGGACAATAAAACCTTAATTTTTAACTTAACCGTAATATCATAACTTAATAATATCATAATACATACAATATATATTATATCATAATATTTAATAATATATTAACATTACGTTATATCAATATCATATCATCCTTTATCAATACAATATAATATCATACTACATAAGCAATCTTAGGTAAATGCAGGTACATGCACATTTGAAATATTTCGCATATATTTCTTGAGCTTTGCATATGTTGCAATAAAACATATTTATTGCGTCCAGAAGAACCATAAGCATATTGCAAATCACCTTGAATATGAGTATCTAAATTTTACAAACTTTCAAATCCGATTTGATAAGGTTTCCATTCAGTTTGATTAGTTACTAGGGCTTCTATCAGAATTACCTTATTTTCTGAATAAATGTGTTGTTTTAAGAATTCATATATCTCATTAAATTTTACTGGCAAAAGAGTGGGTTTGAATTTGAAGTGTTGGAATTGGATATAATTAATGCTGTTAAGTTATATTAAGCAATATTGAATACTGATATCAATTAAGAACATCATTGACGGTTGTGACCCTTAAACACACATTTTTCGTTATCAAAATAATTTTATCCCGGTGAAACTAATATGCGTAATACTTGTACTTGACTTGTATTGAAGCAGATGGACAGTTTATTCAAAAATAATTGTCTCTTCCACAGTCCCCACAGAAACATATATTTATGTTATTTAAAAAATATGTAATATACTTCACCATATTGTTAATGTGAAAGTTGGAATATTCGCGTTTAATTTGGATGATGATATGTCATTACTGTCAATAAACTCATAACAGTAACTCACGAGAGACATGGAGAAAATTTACTAAAATTAACTAATTTACTAAAAATTTCTATCTAAGTCATCTGACCTTTGACAAGATTTAAACAGCTTTTGTACACATTTAAACTGCTCTACAATAGCTTCAAATAGTTTGGTAACAGCTTCAAGTAGCTACAAACAGTTTCAGAAAACATTTAAACAGCTGCAGGGTAGCTATGACTCAAGAGAATTTTTGAGCTATGTCTAGTTTATTTCACTTTAGTGAAATGAGTACGGCGTGGGACAGACATATCTGATAATATGAGAATTTTTCACGTGATGCCGCTTTTGAAACTTCTACTAAATATAATAATGTGTAAATTTTTTATTTGCCATAAATGTCGAAATCATAACTTATTTATAACTTATAACCAATCTGTCTGAATACGCAAGTAGTTCAACTAAGGCGTTTCTGTGATAATGGGATGGTTCTTTACCATGGACAGTAGGAGTTTGTGACGTCACTTATTCTAGAAGAAGTGGAATCTGTAATATGAGATGGTTGACCAAGACAAAGATAAGGAAGCTACGTTTCCGTATCGCTTTTAAGGGTGTAATTTACCCCTGTGTGAAGGTGTGGTTTCGACACCTTCTTAAGGGGGTGGGAGATAACTTTCCCGTTTTGATTTATTTGAGTGTTTTTAATAGAAAGTATTTAAGGTAGGTTGCTTCAAGGAAAAATCATGTGAATTATAGTCTTACCCTAAAGAGGTAGATACTTCATTTATATGGAAGAGCCAATTTTTCCCTTTTTGCGCACATTGCTTTTACACCATCAGAGATCTCCTAAAATTCCGTTAAGCTACAAGTACAATAGCACCACCTTTCAACCAAAATCTTCAAAAAATATAAGCGATAATAGTATTACCCAAACAAAGCAATATTTTTCCCTTAGCAACCGCCTCTTAAATTCCCGAACGCGGCATCTACATCGAGACGTCGTATTGACGCGTTCCTCCGCGTCCGGAAATCCTCCGTCCGAATTCTTACCCGTCTCGATGAACACATTAACGGCTTTAGAAAAGGGACTGTAACGATGAAGAGATCTCCTTATGCTAATCAGGGCTACCCAGCGGCTTATCCTGCGAGGATCCCCTGCACTGCCACTCACCCGTTCCGCTTCCTCCCTGTTCCTCTCTCGCTCTTTCTCTATCCAGACAAATTTTAGAGATTGAATTTCGATCGCGAGCCAGATCGCTAACTCGAGGAACGGAAAAGGTGAGGAGAGAGGGAGATATCCTTTGAGGGAGAAACGGGTGCAGGGTCTGTTTGTGTTGGAGAGAGCTTTTTGAGGAACAGGGTTTCGATCGGCGAATTTTTTAGTTAGTTACTAACCGAGCTTATAGGTTCTTGAGGAGTATTAACGTTTTGAATAAAAATGGCTGGAAGATGAGCTTCCCTAGTAATGAATAGTTATTTAGAAAATAATGGAATCATAATTAAAGCTGGGATTATTGTGATCATTTTTAAGTAATATTTACAACATATGAAGCATTATATGACAGATTAATAATTAATAGTTAATATGAGAAGATTGCAACATTTTTCGACCATTATATACACACACACATTGTACATTTTTGAATTACAATATTATCATCAACTGATTGATGTTATCAAGTTAGCCTAATGTCCACACAAACTTACCAATGCCTTAAAGCGACTAACATTTTTATTGAACTAAGTGAAAAATACTAACAATGTGTTTCAGTGTATTTCAGTCCAGGAGTTGTAATTTACTATGTTCCTTTTCTGAGATAATTTTTACCAGATCTGATGTCTACAAAGCATTTCCCATCCTCAAAATAAGCTACATAATATTATCTACTTCCATTACTTCAATATAGTTCATATAGTAAGAACTTGAAATTTCGTCAAAGAAAACTGTTACAACCTGCAACTTAGATAAAATTCAAAAGTCACTAGTTTTTTAAATTGATACTGAAATGTGCAACTTCAGTGAAATTTTTTTAACAGCTTTTCAAAATTATTTTAAATAACGGATTTTGGGTGAGTTCACCAATTTTAATTTAATCTGATCAAGTGATTTAAAAGTTATCAACATTTTCAAATTTTCAGACATTAATAAAAAATTATTCAAATTCCAGTTATATCCATAATATCCCAAAATTTCTGTAGAATATTTAGGGTGCTCCGTAAATTTGAACTCACATCGAAAGAACGTTTAGGAGTTATAATTATTTTGATAAGAATTTGAGACGTACCCAATGAAAACTCATAAAACCTGTAACACTGATAAAATACAAATGTCCCTAAATTAATTACTGGTACTCAAATTTTACTACAACTTTACTACAATGTCGTTTTTTAAAGTAGTTCATCAAATTTCAGCTCTTCTTAGGAAGTAGTTTAGGAATTAAGGACGTTTTCATAATTTTCAGGATTCAAAAATTTCTGAAATAATTACTGAAACTTCAGTCTTAACAAAAGTGTGGAATGATCGTTAATTAAAAAAATTTTGAACTGCTCCGTAATTTTAAACTCATATTCAAAGAAGTTAGTAATATTTGTGGGAAATTTGTGACACTTATTTAAAGGAGTAAGTAAGCTCCTATAGCCTGTGGCATATATACACATATTATTTGAAAAGAAAATTTTAAAATTTTACTTACATTTTATAAGTAAAATGAAAATTTAATATTAACTAAAATTACTCAAAAATAGGAAAGTGTATTTACATTTTCTCCAGTTGTTTTACTAATTAATTTAGTTTGTTTTGAACTTTGTTAACTTTGATCCAACATCAGTTCTCCACAATTTTGTATCCATTTAATTCATTAACCTTTTATCTTTTGACATAATGCATGTCACAAAAACGTATGATTAGTACCATAGTCAAAGAATTGAAAAGAACAAATTAGTTATTTTTAAAAACCGAAGGTTGTCCAGCGTCTCAAAGGTGGCTGGTAGTTAAACCATAAGCTAACCATTCACCACCAATTTATGGCGATTAATAGTGGATAAATTGGTGGTGAAGTCTTGCTGTTTTCTTATGGTTTAGTTATTTTCAGTTCAAACAAACCATTTTTTATCGTTTAATATGAGGTTTTTCACTAATATTACCATTGGTAACGCTCCAACGACCTCGGTAAATTTTAATTACCATTATCAATCTCTTTTATTTTAACCAAAATTTATGCCTTAAATTTTAAAATGATTACAGGTAGACCAACTACAGGTAATTTCGTTATAATTTCATATTTATATATGCCAGAGCAATCAACAATGTCACTAAATACCTTAGGAGATAAAGGAATAGAGAGAGAGAGAGAGAGAGAGAGAGAGAGAGAGAGAGAGAGAGAGATGCAATATTTATAAATTGCATTTTATATGACGAAATGCTGTAATTATGCAATCAATAAAATAGTCTTGAATTTATAAGACTATTCGAAATTTGCATTTTTGATACTGGCTTAGTTAAATCACAATAGCCTTGTACCAGAAATATTAAAATTGTAATAATATTCCAATTTGTAACAAACATGCAGTTTGCATCTAATCCAAACTTCAATTATAGTAATGTACTATTCGCATATCGTAAAGCAGGATCGTAGCAGGAGGTTGTTGAAAATACTCATTGAAGCATATCCCCTTTATTACTTATATTAAATATCGTTTTGAGAGTATAGAAAAAATATTCATTTATTAAAATTGAACTATAATATAAGTCACTTCTTAACTTATCCCTTTAACTAACGTGTTAATTTCAAAATCTAAAAAGTGCTTGGGAACTATACTGGACTAGTATCCATATTGCTGTACTATAAAATGAATATAATTGGTGAATTAATTCTAATTTTTTATCGCAATCAAAAGAACTGTTTTCCTTGTTAAACTAAGTAGAAATACAATTCTTATATGGTCTTCTGGTTATCACAGTTCTTTTTCTGATTTTTTAAATAACTGTGAAATAAATTTTAAGCACTTAAATATTATAGTTCTATTGTTCATTAGGTACCGATTATTTCTTGACGCAAGAATGGCCCATGTGTGTGTGTGTGTGTGAGTATGTAAGAGTGTGCGTATCCTGCCGAAAGCAAATAAAACACTTTCTCGAAATATGAAACCGTCCATTTATCACAACCCCCGCTTACAATAACAAAGGGCGAGAGTTCTGCGGACTATTACAGAATAGACTCTCCGGAGGGTGTAAATCCAAAACAGCGAAGATACACCATCCTTTCAGGACACGCTACAGGATACATGGTCCTACACGACGGCCGTAGATAACGTCGTTGTCCTCCCACCGATTCCTCCGTGATATATAAGCGTCCAGGAGCCCCTAATGGGCGCATGTTGATTGCGAGTTTTAAAGGGATCCCGATTTATGGCCGGATCAGCAGAAGGGCGTGTTATCTGGCGCTGTTTGCTTTTGCGGCCGCTCTTATACTGCATTAACTTTTGTTTGGACGTCGTTAAGGATGGACGAATCAACAATTGCCCGGACGGCTTACTGATGAATTACTTGGCAACAAGTCCCCCCCTTTTACGGAGCGTTTCGGGTCAACTACAACTTAGACCCTTATTTAGAATTTAGGACTGGGTGGGGGAAATCTAACGCGATCACATTGGAGAGGCAGATAACGTGGAAGCTCTAACAACGGTTTCGTTGAAGCTTTAAAAATCTTTTTAACAAAGTCCACTTATGGA
This sequence comes from Cryptocephalus moraei, assembly GCA_946251905.1. Lineage (NCBI taxonomy): Eukaryota > Metazoa > Arthropoda > Insecta > Coleoptera > Chrysomelidae > Cryptocephalus > Cryptocephalus moraei. The sequence goes on from OX276456.1 coordinate 30,871,327, forward strand.
TATGAAAGTAGATACCTAATGAGTAATGAGTAACAATATTTAATAATTGATTGGCTCGTAGATATAGTGGATCAAGTGCATCGAGATTTGTATTAATAGTTTTCAGTCATATTATATTATTAATTACTACATGTTAGCACTTTGATGAACACAGATTTTAAATTTTTGCAATACAACAGCCAAAGTTATCTATAAGTTCTTCCTTTTATCAAAGGTTAGAGGGTTATGTTATAAAAGGTTATTTTTTGGCCAATACCCATATTTACCAATAATAATCACAATCCCATACCAAAACCCATAATTTCCATTACCGATTTTAATGCGACTACGTCGCCCCTTTTCCTTAAGAAAACTCCAACCGCAGAACAATCTTTCATACTGATTGGGCGAGAAACAAGCCGATCCGGTTGGATTGTCAGGAAATTCCTAAGGAAATATCCACAACTTCCTCTCGAGGAATCGTTTGTGAGCCACCGTTTCCGTTCCTTGTTAGACAGCGGCTGCTCGTTTAAACGAAGATTAAAAAATTCACTTAGCCAGTGTTTTCTTTCCCTCTTTCACTTCCTCCCCGAGAAAGAAGTTGCTCTTGCCACCTTTGTGAAGATACAAATGGTAGCTTAGAGCTCGATAAATATTTTAATATCTGTTGGACAGTTTCAATGTAGCTCGTTTAAAATGGTTGTAAATTTCACTCATTCAGAATGGATTGTAGGCCTGGGATTAATTTAATGTATTTTGGTTCGTTGAAATGTTGATTGTCTGGACTAATCCATGGATTTTTGTATGTAATCAAAATCTTCAAATCCTTCAATCATGACTGAACCATTTCAAAGATTAGTATTTCTTCGATTTCTCTTGTAAACTAGACCATGCTGAAACGATAGAACGCCTAAAGATCTTTTGAGTCTTGAGCCTAAAAGAGCCTTTTGGTTAGCTGTAGTCTTCATTTTTTGAGTTAATCCAGAAATTTACAATTTCTCAATCCTATTGTTAATATGCATCATCCAAAACCAATCAGATGCCTAAAAATCCCTTAATTCCTAATAGATAACTTCAATCTTAATCTTAATTATTTGAGCCAATCCGGGATTTACTAATTTTTCGATTTCTGTGCTAAATTTGGATCATCCAAGACCAATGGCACACTTAGCAAAACTTTATTTTCTATTGGCGAATTTCAAAAATTATCGGCGATTTCATAATCTCTCAATTACTTTGGTTAATAAACTTCATCGAATAAAATCTCGAACATGAAAATTAGTCATCTCCAAGTGGCTCATTTCAATCCAGAATGTCTACACCAATTCAGAATTTGAAATTTTTGGATTTCTGTTGTTAATCCAGGTCAATCAGGTCCAATCGAAATCCAGTAAATTCTTCAAGTTGTGTTAGTTAATTACGGACTTGGTTGTTAATCTCAATTTATAATTTGAGAATCTTACTATTTCTGTTGTTAATACAAATTATCCAGAACCAATCGCAAGCCTGAAAATACTTCATTTTGAGTTGGGTAATTTCAATCGTGATTGAACCATTTAAAATTTAATAACCTCTTGATTTATATGATCAATACAAAATTTGGTTCAGTCAAGACCAATATGGCAATAGGTTCAATTCAATCCTGATTGCTTGAACCAAATGAGAAGTCAATTTTTTGGGTTTCTGTTGTTAATTCATATTATCCACGCCCGATCGGAATTTAAGTCGTCTATATGGTTGGGTTGTTTAGATAAATTAAAAATCTAATCTGCTTCTATTACTAACCAAGATTATCCAAAACCAACTTTTGTTGTTTCAACCATTCAAGACTTTATTAAATTTTCTATTTCTCTTGTTCAGCTAGTTCATCCAGAACGAATCTGAAGCCCATGAATGCTTCATTCCTTGTTTTATACTTTCAATCTTGATCATATTAATCGATTGAAGGTTTAATAATTTTTTTGTTTATATAGTCAATCTGGATTAATCAGAACGAGTCGAGAGTTTAAGATTCATTCAGTTTCTTAGGTCCTTAACTTTCCAGTCAATATTAGTCACATTCAATCCAAGATTTAAACAGTTTCTTAAGTATTTTGCCAGTTTAGGTCTGAAGTTCTGCAGCGCTACTTTAGGTGTAACATTGTGTAAGCGGGATATAAGTTAGGAATGATGAAATGAAACCTCTTTCAGGTTCAAGGAAGGAAATGTGCATATTGTTGTTCAGCAAATGCTTGTAGTTAGAAATTTTCAGGTAACTACAGATGATAGGGCAAAGTTTTACGAAACATGTAACGTGTCAATGGTCTAATATGTGTACATGTACGTAATCCGGAATAATCCGAGTAGTTTAATATGAGATACGAATTGTAGATATTACGATCGACGTTTTATCGTTTCAAACATCATAACCGTAGAATTACAACCAGAGAACAAATAAAAGGCAATTTAATAATACGCTGAAAACGCGATTATAAATTCAGTTATAAATTTTTATCTGAGAAATTTGCATAGAAAACGATCTGCACGGCTTCCAATTTTATTAGAATACAGGAATGATATTACGAACATAAAACCGGGCGCGTTATAAACTTTACATCTTGCGAATTACGTGTACAGCGAGATGTTCTCGTTTTTCCCATGGCGGATATGCATCAGGCCATCCTCTGGGTTTGTCGTTCTATAAAAAGGGGGAATTCAATTTGCCACGGACGCGCGGTCGTTTGGAATTGGAGAGATTTTTTTTGCGTCGCCTGCGTTAATGTCGGGCAACAACAAACGCGACAAATTTCAAAAACGAAAAACCGAAAGTGTATACCGGCGTTGACGAGAAGTTTACAATATGTACGCTGTTCTCGTTAAGTAGTGGGTGAATTCGGTGAAAATAGTGCTTTTTGGGGGAAACGATCGAAGAGCACAAATTTTATTTCCACTGGTGTATTTTTGTATGTATAGAAACTGTCGCATACCGGGGAAAGGTATGACTCGAACAATACTTTTTTAATAACTACCCCCATTTTCATTACTTAGAAAAATTTTATTTTTAACTTACATTACTTTCCTATATATATTAAGAATTTTGCTTAGAATGAAGACAGAAAACATGATAAAAGAAAATAAATCGGAAAAGATTCTGCTAAAAGTTCGAAATGCTAAATTTAATGGGAAATTCATTATTTCTCAGCAAACCATTTATTTAAACTATTACAATGTTATAAACAATTACATGTAAATTTGGTGATGTCATATTTTCCGCAAGAATCAGGCTGAATGAGAAAAGTTACGTAATTATTTAATAAATGGGGTTAATTACACAAATAGCCATTACTACATGGATAAAAAATTGCCTGATTGTAGGCTGATAGACATAAAATAAACATAAAATTAGAATTCAAACTAAAGTTAAATTAACCAAACTTAAATTACTACTCAACTTTATATCTAACACTTACCTAATACGTATATAAATATTCTGATGTATATTATATTGAGAATCAACCATTCCTATCATTTCCATTTCTTATTAGATCTTTTTAAAGATTTTTCTGTTAACCTCAATACTTTTGAGGTTTTTTAATAATTATTTTTTCAAAAGTTCATAATGGTACATTAAATATTATTATGTAAATAGTATTTGTCTCAAACTTTGTTGTGCTTGATAGCTTTATTTGTGATTACTATTTTTAGAAATCTATTTTGAAAATTTTGAAACAGACTGCGGTAGTTATTATGTGCCTCTCCCCAAACGGGATTGTCATGTTTAAATATTTGTTTCTAATTACAGTGAATTCTTGTAGTAGATCTCTTTATTTGTGATCACTACTTTTAAAAGTACATTTTGTAAATTTTAAAAAAGGTTGTGTTAGTTGTTACATGCTGCTCCCCACGTTAGATTGTCAACTTTGATTATTTGTTCCAACTTTCGATGGATTGTTATAGTTGCTAACTTTATTTATGATCACTATTTCTAAAAGTCTATTTCTTAAATTTTGAAAAAGGTGTTGGTAGTTGTTACACACTCTTACTCAAACTGAATTGTCACTATTAAATATTTGTTCCAAATTTCGAAGGTCGTTGTGATTTATTACTATATTTGTGATCACTACTTTTAGAAGTGTGTTTTGTAGATTTGGATTGTAATAATTATATGTTTGTTTCAAATTTCGGTGGATTGTTGTGCTTGATAACGTTATTTGTGATCACTATTTTTGGAAGTCTATTTTTTAAAAGGTTGCAATAATTTTCATATGCTGCACTACAACATATATTTCCATAGCTAATGAGACTATAGACAGCATGTTGAATTGAATAATTAGCTATTTTGTTTTGTTGGTAATGTATCTTACCTGTAAATCCCATTTAGTAATTAAATTGAAGTTTCACTCAAGTACCTATTACATACATCATATTTGTAGTTTCATTTACATTAATGTCAAAGCTACATTTAGGTATGGTTTGTATAAATTTAATCTTTGTTTAGTTATGATTTATTCAAAGTATTCAAAAGAAATACTTGTTTCAGATAATACAGTTTCCAAATTTTACCAATCTATGTCGATTGCTATGATTAACAACCATAGCGAATAAAGTTGCCGGTATTGAAACAATCGTTTAATTTTTAATAGTAATTTAAAATAAATTCAGCAAGAATGTAGTTGTGATTCTATATCCAAAAACAAAGCAAATGTTTAGCACTGATTATATGATTATATTCCTAAACCTTGTTAATTCCACAATATTTACTTAAATGTTGTCGCAAACAGGGTTCCATGGGATTAGGAGGGTTAAGGTAGGTATTGTGTCAACAATTGATACAATTCTATGCATTTACAAAATAGGCATAAAATTTATAATGTCAGTGAAATATGCTAAATGTGATGTTCATTATGCATATATTAATTAAATATGCAAGAAATCAAGGAAATAAGCAAATAAGTTTAAAATTAATAATAACGCTGCAAATTTTTGGTTTTCATAGATGTAATTAATTGTCAATTATTATCCAGACATGTTTCTTTATTAATATTAAACTGTGGTCTAATTACTCTTTGAAAGCCTCTATGAAACCGTTCTACAGGAAATTGTTTAATTGCTCTTGGATAATACAGTTGGACTTGAATCTAATCAATGTTGATATCGTCAATAACAGGAAGCTTCATTAGTAATATATTTTTAGAAATTGTTGCAAATTCAACTTTATACTGTTATATAATGGAAAGGAGTCTTAAGGAAGTAGTAATATCAATTTTAGGGTCGGGCTTGAAATGCACCAAGCCGATTATAGACTCCCCGACAATTTTAGTACAAGAATTGGAGAGTTTATTATTAATGTCGAATTTCAGTATTTTCTCTTATAAACATATATTTGATATACTGAAAACATGTATAAGGCACTAGTGATATCAATTTTATTGCTTAACTTAACGATTTTATTCTGAATATTGAATTTCAGCATTTTCTCTTACGTGCATATATTTTATATACTGACAACAATTCGAAAGTCCTAGTGATATCAATTTTAATACTTGAATTGTCGATTTTATTCTGAATATTGAATTTCAGTATTGTGTCTTGTATATGTCGCACATATTTTACATACTGAAAGCAAGTTTAGGGTACTAGTGATATCAATTGTATTGCTTGATTTGTAGATTTTATTCTGAATATTGAATTTCAGTATTTTCTCTTATGTGCATTTATTTAATATACTAAAAACTAGGCTAAGGTACTAGTGATATCAATTTTAATACTTGAATTGTCGATTTTATTCTGAATATTGAATTTCAATATGTTCCCATATTTGCATATCTTTCATATACTGAAAACAAGTCTAAATCCTAGTGACAAAAATTTTAGTACTTGACTTGACGACTTTATTCTGAATGTTGAATTTCACAATTTTGTCTTGTAAATGTCGCACATATTTAACATACTGAAAGCAAGTCTAAGTTACTAGGGATATCAATTTTATTATTTTTATAAATAATTTATATTATTATTTAGACTTATTTGCATACCTAACTACAACGGTTGACTTATTTATTTCACATTATTCTAATTTGATAATAATCAGGTTCAATGGCGTATTTTACATGGAAAAATGGGTCAATTGAAATAAAATTTGACGAAATCGTAATATTTCCCCTACTAACAGTAAACATAAGTTAGTTAATTCACCTTCCTCTTACCTCTTCTTCGCAATGAAACGTATACAAACGTTGCGATTAGCTTAATACAATTTTGTAGTTTCCATACCCAAAACCGATCCGAGGACATAATTAGGCAATAACGTGTGCTCGGAGTGTTTAATTCGCGTCCCGGCAAAACTCAAAATAAAACCCAAATCCCAGACAAACACTTTTGAAAATCCCTCCTCGTAATAGGGTGAACGGGGACCGACGATCAACCGTAATTGAGCGATATTTCAAGATTCTAATCCCTGAAGCTTACGGGCGAGGGCTTCAGCACTCTTTCCCTCTTGCTCGCCTTCCCTCTCCCTCTCTCTCACTCTATTTCCCCGTAAGGAGATAAAGCCTGTATGAGTTCACTTGTAAGTCGAAGGATTTTTATTCGGTAGAAGAAATCAGGAAGGCGGAAATCGATGGAAATGAAACGTTCTGGTCTGACAAGAGGACGTTTAACGCGATATATCGCTCGGTCTGGAATGAAGGCAATTACACCGAAAATTGCAAAATTTGCTCGAGCGGTTTTAGTAAACACAATCGTTATCGAGGGGTCTCGTGTATTTCCTGTATTCTTTCTCGTCCCTTTGTGTGTGTGTGTGCCTTTCACTGTGGAGGAGCTTTATACGGGACTTATCCGCTCCTGAAGTTGACAAGAATGATTTCCATTAAAAAAGTTTAATTTGAATATCGCGCGGCGGCGACGACGATGCCGGCGCCCGAGATATTCAATTTATTTAACGAACTTAATTCGTTTACTAATAAATTCACTGCCAAATGCAAATTATTTAAATTCGAACCGACCGGCCTCGTGCTCGAGAACAGCTTTATATTTAATTTTAATTGCAAAAGTCTCATTATTTCTTTAATGAAGTTGACACGGATCCAAATACTCGCCGGTGCTATCCACGAGTTTCATTAAAACTAGATTTGTTTGCTAAATAGACGAACGGAAAAGCACCGAGAAAGAAAAGAGAATATTATTCACCTTTCCGATAGATCCATTCTTCATTTCAAATACCTACGAGTACATACGGACATATTACATAAAAGAGGATAAAGTAAGTTGACTCCTTACGTACAACAACGCAGACGAGATAATGTTTATGGGGCGTTCTGGAGCTGGTGAAAAGGCAACTTTATGCTACTCGATAAGAATAGGCGGTGGCCATTAATTTTTAGGGCTGGTGGATGAATGGTACTAGATTAGGCCACTATCTCTCGTGCCGAAGGAAAGCCTGAAAGCTCGGATTATGTTTTGTCATCGTTCTTAATGTCCCCTCGGAAGTATATTTTCATCCTGCGGTTTTGTTTCATTTATCCCAGACCCCGTTTGAATTCGCCAGATATAAAATTAAGACAAATAAAGCGTATTTTGTAAGTGGGTGCTCTTGGAAATATTACTAAAGTTTCTTTTTAAGAAAATGGCGGTACAAATGCATAACACATCGGAAGAGAATAGTTCCATTATGTTTTGTTAAATGAAAGTCAAGTTTGAGAATCGAAACATAACCTGAATTTTTCTAGTTCTGTGTTTTAGATGTAAATGTTAAAATGTGATAAGGTTTGAAAAAGGCACTGGAAATGTCTTTTCCGAGCATGTAGTGTACAAGTTAATACAAATACGAGTTTTACTTTGGTAGCAATAATTCAAAACCTGCTTTAAGTTGGAAATCGTTGGTTTTCAACCAAAACTGTCTGTAAATACTCATAAAACTGCAATTTTAATCTATATATATATATATATATATATATATATATATATATAAAAATGGATTGTTGTTTGTTTGTCTAGCTTGAACTCGAGAACGGCTGAACGGATTTTGCTAATTTTGATCTTGAAATAGTGAGAAACATAAATAATAAGTAAGGGAAATACTGAAAAAGGTACGTTTTGTAATTTGAAATTTATAATCAAACAAATGAAAGTATAGTGTCAGTTGGTTGTCAAATAAATAAATGTCAAGACGATTATTACAATCTATCATCAGTTTGTCAGTGCGCGAGAACTTTATTGATTTTAAAATGCCAAGGAGAAGATGGACTTAGGTCGTCGAAGTCAATCAAATGTGCAACGAGACGAGCTTTCACGTCCAAATCGCACTGACGACTGACGACCGGTGAGAGACAGATAACATTCGTATTGGTATGACAGAATTACGTTCAACGGTAAATAATGGAATCGAACGAGTTCGGGCACATCTTACACAACAGCATTTAGATCGACAGGGCACCGAGTCTACAAAGTCTACACGACGCCAACACAAAAGCGGAAAGTCAAGAAGCAAAGAAGAGTCCTGAGTAAGTCAAAGCAACTTCACCAGAACACCAAGTCTACAAATTCTACAAATTTGAAACGACGGACATATCCAGTCACTGCAGCCGGAGGAAAAGCCGCCAGTGATTACAACTCCAAAACTTCAAGAACTTCGACGCCAACACAACGGCGGGAATTCAAGAAGACAAGCAAAGTCTTGAGTAAGTCACAACCACATTTTTCAGAGAATTAAGTTAAAAAATTCACAATTTAAACTACGACAAGATATAACAAGCAGATGAGTTGATTCAAGAACAAGAAAAAATAGCCCAAAAAATCATATAACTACAAAATAATTGCAAGAAAAACGGAAGTGCAAGAAAAACCAAGGAATACTTACAAAAAAGGATTGATCACCTAGAAGCACTATGGAGGAAAGCCCAAGAGAACAACGAGGCGTTCCATGAACTTGGGGGTTTGACGATCAGCACAATTATATAAGATCACACTATTTCAAAAGGATCGAGGAAAACTACAAGACAATTCGGCTGTACCTGACGTTAAACGAATAAAACACCCAAGAAACAAGTCTATGAGGTACAAATGCAAGACCCAAAACCGGAAGTGAAGAAACCCAAACAACAGACCGAACAGAATTACCGACGAATCGAACTAAAGGTAAAAATAACAAACAAACAAAAACTACTTATACAAGCTGAAAAAGACCTGGCAGAATCAACACCAAGATGGTCATGCACGTACTACGAGCAACAAATGCCCAAAACATGGAGCGCACTTCAAGACATAATGAAATAGAGCGATTCCGCAGACACAGTGTTCTTGTAAACTTGGAACGAGTAGCATTCCACTACGACCCGGAAATAGATTATTGTGCCGAAGAATCCGTAACGATTGGAGAAATGACAATCGTTTGTCAATATTGTAAAGCGTTAAAATGCAGCGGTGAATCTACTGGATTATGTTGTGCTGGTGGTAAAGTAAAATTGGCGTAATTGTTCCCACCACCAGATCCATTACCTTCTTTAGTTTCTGGGGTGGGAAATGACTCTAAATATTTCTTGGCCAACATCCAAACTTATAATAATTGCTTTTAAATGACGTCGTTTGGTCAAACGCATATTGTACAGGAAAATTTCATACCTAATTTCAGGGTAGTTTTTCATAAATTATTTATTAAAAATTTAAAAAGATAATATACAATTGCTAATACAAGGACAGTTTGCGGAATAAACTTGGAGTTTCCCGGTTTCGCGCATGGACAATTATACGTCGCGTGTTCGCGAGTCGTAAAACCATCATCTTTATAAATTTACGCACCGCAAGAAAAGACGGAAAATATAGTAGATCAGAAAGCCTTAAATTGATTATGTGTATAACTGTGTTGCATTTAATTTAATGTAGATAAAAATTTTGTATTGTTTTGACATTATTTTTCAAAAATACATGTAGATGATAGGAATTTCACCGGGTCATTATAATTTTTTTTTTCTTTAAACTTTACGTGGCATTGCGACGCATGCCGGGTACGGCTTGTTAACAAATAAATGTGGGACAGTTTTTAAGAAAAATTGATAGACTTGTAATATGGAACAATTCATAACAAAAATAGTTGTGGAATTGATATAATACTTTTCACAAATTAAACTTGACATGATTCACCTTCATATTACTTTTCATAAATTTGATATTAAAAATTTTGACCCAAATTCTTCTTGTCATTTTATCTATTAAAACAGTTTAATCGTGCATTAGGTGTGGCAGATTAACGTGGAAGTGTAAAATCTATAATATTCCACAATATAAATAAATCTTGATTTTAAGGGCCCATTCAAACAAATCGATTATTAATTAAGTTAATTATATCCGATGTGATATTTAAAAAAATAACGATACAATAAGCTGGGAGCTAGTAATGTAAACAATATAAATGCAAACAAAAGTAATTGTAAAGAATAATAATAACGGATTTTAACAGTTAACATACATAAACACACTTTTCACTAATACAATTTTAATTTTCACAGTAATTTACTCATACAGGATAGGTGTTACACAAGACTTTTGAAAAAAACAGTTTTCGGATATTGGACTCAAAATATCGATTTTGAGTCCAATATAGTAAAGCCATCCTTTCTTGGAGACCAAAATTAAAATTTTAGTAACTCGAAATGACGGTCTATGAGATGGTTTTACTGATATAGTAAAGTTTGAAATAGTCAACGCAGTTTTGGAAATACTGAATTTCTTTGTATATCAATTTCTTTAAATTCATGAATCTTTTGAAAGTAAGCGACTTTTCAAGAGAATACTTTCAAAATTTGAAGTATTTGGTACAAGGATACTGTAAATATGACCGGTCCTTTTAGAATAATTAACGAAATAGAAAAAAAATTTAGGAACCGATTCAATTACTTTTGGGTGAGGTTGACTTAATTCATGACATCGACTTTAAAACTGATATTCCCAGGGAACGTTGGTGCAGGGCTTCTCGAATGCCTGCTTTACTCATTTTGAAATTAAACAACTGAATTTAAATAAAATATCTCTATTGATAAAACAAAAAAAATGACCTGACACAGAACAACAAAATAATTGGAGCCACCAAAATCCCCCAAAAGAAAAAAGACAATAAACATACACCAAGAAAAATTATCCCCGAAACAGGACAACGATGGAAAATAAGTAACAAAATTATTCCCACAATAAGACAATACAATAAAATAATAAAAATATTCCCTTAAGACCTGAATGATCAGGAAACTAAAACCCACAGCAGAATAACTCAAATCTTATAAATCAAATAATTGGGACGGTTCACCCTTACATACCTCAATACCCCCATATATGGAACTTTACCGCAGTACGATACCAGGACGTGACTTTTTTAAGAATTTTTCTGATCGGTGTATCGAGATTATAGCGACGGACGACGTACCAAAACGCAACGCAATTAAAATAAAATCCAGGGTGGTTCAACCCTTGTAAATCGGAACAAACTCACCGAGCGGCCCCGGAGTAAACTCAGCGGGGGTGACTCGGAAAACGCGTTTCTCTCGCACGGAAAACGGAACTGATGAATCTACTCACTTTAACGACTCTACTCTCAAAATGTTCTGGCGTAAGGCGCTCTCAGCAAAACTCTTAGCAAACCCTTATCCAAAACTCTACTCCAAAACTCTAATCAGAACTCTAATCAAACCCCAATCAAAACTCTACAAATTATCTACTCCCTCGTGAGTGACTCTAATTTCCTCTGAACTCAATCTCTAGGAATACGTATAATTCAAGCACTATTGTCCCTTGAAAGCTCTGAACTCAAACTCAAAATTATTTGCCACTAACTTAACTCCCTCAAATTACGACTCCCTCGTATTACTTCAAAACTTTACTTCGCCCCGCGAATATAAAGCGAAACTCTACTTCAAAACACTTTCAAAACAGAACCTTCTCAAAAAATGAACACAAAAAAAACACTCCCGACTCGAAAACTCACCGTTCGGAGACCCGGTCTCCCAACGACTGTCGTTTCTACAATTCTTTCTCTACTCGAGACCTCGCTTACTATTTTACACAACCCTAAGTTGCTTACGAAATTATTCTTCCAATTCTCTAATTGGTCATAATTTCCCTATTCGACAATATGATTATCCATCGAACTTTACAAGTCCCGCCTTTTTCTCATTAATTAATTATCGATTCCCGATTTTTCGCGCCTCCGTGCCTTAATCAATCCACGCCCCTTTTACTGACTAAGCGTAGTTCACCGTCGGTAACCCCGATTACGACGATAAAGTCGTTTGACCGCTTTAAGCACTATTTCTCTAGTTGCACTAGGTTTTAATTAAATTGTCACGTCCGGTGTTAAATTTCATACCGGTCTCCCTGGCGGCGACGAGAATACTTGTTTATAATTAATTCTAACGACTCATCTATTATCATACTTTGCTAAGTAATTTACATATACAGGGCCCTTTTTATAAATGTTACAAAATAACAAAATTAATCAATACAATACATACTTAAAATCGTTTCACGTTTGGTCAGTTGAAATTATTCAATTTTGTTCCTACTTCACATTGTGGAGACTCTAATTTGGTTAATTACTTTCAAATTAATTAGAAACTACCTAGACTAGATATTATTCAGGTCAATTGTAACTGAAAATTTTAAATTGGTTTCAGATTATGTATAAGATCCATGGTAAGTTAATAACATCTTCTTCTTCTTTATGTCCCGTCTTCAATGAAGGTTGGCGATCACGTCGGCAAATGCGTGTCTATCTTGCGCGATTCTGAGGACCTGCTCGAAATTTAGGCCGGTCCAGTTCCTGATGTTCCGCATCCAGGAGAGCCGCTTTCTTCCTAAGCCTCGTTTACCTTCCAGCTTTCCCTCAATTATTAGCTGAGGCAACTCATATTTTTCGTGCCTGAGTAGGTGGCCTAAATATGTAGTTTTCCTTATTTTTATTATATGCAGCAGCTCCCGCTCACCACCTATTCTCTGAAGTACTTCATCGTTCGTAATTTTCGCTGTCCAAGGAATCCTCAGCATCCTCCTGTAGCACCAAAGTTCGAACGCTTCCAGTTTGTTTATCATGCCAGCTTTCAACGTCCATGACTCAACGCCGTACAGTAGAATAGACCAGACGTAACATTTTACCAGTCTCAGACGCAGATTCAGTTCCAAGTACAGATCAGAGAGGAGTCGTTGATATCGTAGAAATCCCTGACGTGCTTGCTCGATTCTAGCCCTTATTTCGTTATCAGGGTTTGTGTCCCTTTCAATCCAGGAACCCAAATACTTAAAGCGGTCTACCAATTCTAGGACTTCACCGTTGATCTGGAATGGAATCGGGATATTCTGATTTTTGCTAATTACCATGGTCTTCGTTTTCTTAACGTTGATCTTCATACCATAGTCCGAGCATGCTCTTTGTACGCTATCTATAATATTCTGAAGGCCAATGTCAGTATCGGCCATGAGCACCGTATCGTCAGCATATCTTATGCTGTTAATGGTTTCCCCATTTACTTTTATCCCATCTGAAATATTTTCCATTGCGAATTTAAACAACTCCTCTGAAAAGACGTTGAAAAGGCTTGGTGATAATATACATCGTTGACGCACCCCTTTACGAATTTCTATTTCCGTAGAGGTGGTAATTTTTATTCTTATTTTTGCCAATTGATGCCAATAAAGACTCTTTATTAACTGAATATCCTTCTCATCGATTCCTAAGTTGATGAGGGAATTTATGAGTCTTGCATGCGGCACTTTGTCAAATGCTTTTTAAAAGTCGACAAAGCATATGTATAGGCTCTTTTGTTGGTCCATGCATTTCTGAGCTAAAACTTGAAGGCTAAATAATGCTTCACGAGTGCCCATGCCCCTCCTAAATCCAAACTGTTCTCTCGAGATTACCTGCTCGCACCTATTCTGGATCCTATTGTGGATAATTCTAAGAAGAATCTTTAAGGTGTTGCTCATCAAACTAATGAACCTGAAGTCATTGCATTGGCGAGGGTTCGGCTTTTTGGGAATGGGAATGAACGTAGAGTCTAGCCAGTCTTTTGGAATTTTACCAGAGTCATAAATTTGGTTTAGTAGCTTTAGGAAAAGATCCAGATTACTTTCGCCAATTAATTTAATAGTTTCTGGATAAATATTGTCAGGTCCTGGGCTCTTGTTGTTCTTGAGTTGGTAAATAGCTCGTTCTATCTCACACTTAATTATGGTGGGACCTTCGTTGTTGTTGCTGGTATATGTCATTCCTCTTAAGTCGGCAAATAAGTCTCGAATATAATTTTCCCATATGACTATCTCTTCCGAATAACATTAGAGCGCAATTATGTGCAAGTTCGATTGTATAATCCGGCTCTAGCCGTAAGTCACATTCCATCAAATATATTAGTTCTAAGTAGTAGTAAAGGTTATTACGAGTTATTTTATAATTAGTTCATATCACCGATTTCAAGTAGTTCAAATTCAGTACTGCCACCATGCGCATTCGCCATATATTGTCCATTACATTTCATAATTTTACATTCTTTTGACATTATCCACAATTTGTAGGAAATTTTCTCGAAAACCAATTCATTAATCCGCCTTTGTCTCCGTGGCCCAAGGAAAGTCTGCAACAATTTAAAACAAGTGCGTCTTTGAGGTCTCACCCTAAGACACTCGTATCACTCGTAAGAAATTAAAAAGAGCCGCAGATATTACTCAAGCGGCCTCGATCCCGACGAGAGGTACATTTCGATTTGCGAGGCTTCAATCCCGAAAGCGATTAATCCCCGGGCCGTTTGTTATCGACAGCTTGCATGGGAAAAACGAAGAAGAAGGTGGACTCCTGCCCACATACCCGCAGGAAGAAATCTCTAATTAAGTAAAATATCGATTGTCGAGGGGGAGGAAGCCAGAGGACTACTTACTACAACTCGTGCTTTATCTCCGAGTAGATTTTCACACGTTGCGTTCTCGACGTTCCTTCGCTTTGAAAAAACATGAAAGCGAACCAACCGACAGATGCACAAAGGGAGGTTGTTAAATAACGTGTATGGAAAAAAGAAAAAAAGCCTTTCCCGTCTCAGGGAAGACGCTCGTCGCGGACTTAATAAAATATGCTCGTTCGACACACGTCACACCTACATACAACAAACGGAATGATAAATCGAACGTTCAGCTATTAATTAAAGTAATACCGTAACACCGACCTTGTAATTGGACGTGTCCCAGTAACACTCCCTGAGCGGAGGGGGAGACGATAGAATTCCATCGGCAAATCCCCGTAAAATAAGAACATAAACCACTATAATCTAAGTTACAACATCAGCAAGCGTGATGTTCTGCTTAAACTCCCCAACTTCTCGCAAGAACTCCAAACTCGAACCGCTTTATTGTCTACTGTTCTTTAAAGTATATCTCGGCAGAGTTACAACTGTGACTTATGACAAGTGGTCGGGATTTATGCTGCGCGTTAGGGGGATAAGTGCTGGATTAAGAGGGAGATAACGACTTCTGGGGACCCGGAATACCGCGTTATATAAAATTTTATTAAAAATCATCTCGAAAGTTATATATTGTAACGATTATTGCTAATTTATTTACACTGTCCTAATTATACATTTCACACTACTTAATTCATCTTAACTAGTTCCTAACTGATTTATTTATGTCACACTCTTAACTAATTTATTTCACTCGTCCGTTTTCCGCCTTGTTTATTCGCTCGCGGCTTCACGTCTAATCTAATCTCTCCGACCGCAAGCCCGCTTATATACACCTCAATTATTGTATTCGCGATGGTTCCTGAAATAACTCGAACCTTCTTTTTTATGTAGAAACGTCCAGAAGGTCATAAATCATTCTTCTTTAATAAGATGTTGCCGGGACTCAATTAAGCGTAGCGGCGTTCCTTTGAGGAAAGCCGCCGTCCGATAAAGGTAAACACATTTCGCGCTGCTGTTTACATTACGCGTTACAATATTAATTCAATGATTGCTTTTGTTATATGCGACCGGTCCAAAAGATCCTCTCCTCCCAGCGTCCTTCGATAAAAATTTATTTTCTTGTTTTCCGTTCTCCCGCATATAGAACAAGGAGACACACTCACACAGAAACACATGAGACATTAATTTTTCGAAACGGCGATCGCCGGAACCGCCTCCGGAGCTCGTATTCTAATCCAGATGCCTTCGGCGTCATTAAGCACATACCACACTGTTATAAATTTCAATAAGGTTTACGGCGTACCAACACAGTGTGCACGTGACTTGGCACTCATCTTTTATTGGACTTTGTTTCCGGAGGAACGGATTGCTCCTTCACTTGGAAATGGGTTACATTGCCAATCGATTGGAATAATAAAAGCGTAATTTTAGCGAGGAGGGCGCACAGTGGGAGGCGACAGTTATGGGAACGTGTACAGGGTGTTACGGGACTCGGGTGTATTACATCCGTCGTAAGAGTCGCGGAGATACCGATGAGTTTTGCGGATTTTTGCCGGATTTTTCCCGAGAAATGATTTATTGTGCTCATTTTAGTTATTACGTCGCCGTAATTCAATATGACTATTATGATAGTTACTATACATGAGTGCAACGATTTGATAGCTTTAATTTTGAAACTGTAAGTAAATTTTCCAGGTGAATTTGGGTAGATTTAGGTGATGGTCGCTTGAAAGAAGATGTATTTCACATTTCACCACTAATGGAAGCAACGCAGTTGCAATTTAAATGCATTGCATAAAAAGCTCATCAAAATTCCACTAAAATCCTTACACATTTTGATAATGTTAAATATAAGAAATTTATTACAAAACTGTTTCTAATGGAACCAATGCAGTCTCAGTTTAAATGCGTTGCATAAAAAATTCATCAAAATTCCCTTAAAACCTTACACACTTTGATAATATTAAATATTACAAATTTATTACAAAACTGTTTCTAATGGAACCAATGCAGTTTCAATTCAAATGCATTTTAAAAAAAATCATTAAAATTCCACTAAAATCCTTACACATTTTGATAACATTAAATATGACGAATTTATTACAAAACTGTGTATAATGGAACGAATGCAGTTTCAATTTAAATGCATTGCATAAAAAATTAATCAAAATTACACTAAAATCCCTACACATTTTGATAATATTAAATATTGCAAATTTATTACACAACTGTTTACAATGGAACCAATGCAGTTTCAATTTAAATACATTGCATAAAAAATTAATCAAAATTCCACCAAAATCCTTACACATCTTGATAATATTAAATATTACAAATTTATTACACAACTATTTCTAATGGTACTAATGCAGTTTCAATTTAAATACATTGCATAAAAAATTCACCAAAATTCCACCAAAATCCTTACACATTTTGATAATATTAAATATTACAAATTTATTACAAAACTGTTTAATCACTTCACCAAGCGCAATTATCAGCAATCATTCGAAGGTTTCTGGCAAGTTTTATTAGCAGTCGCACTTCTGTGATTATATTTTGCTTTGATTTTATATTGTAGGCTTCCTTCGGGGTGGATTGATGGCCGACTTCACTTCAAACTGTTTATTCGTACTCTGATTTACAAACGTTCGCTCTCGACGCTGTCAAGCGAACCACACACACTGACACATTTTGCGTGCGTTCCTCTTTCTCAGGGTGGTTGCTAGGACAACGGCGCTAACAATGGAATACTAGATATATACGCTTACAGTTCGGCCAATCCTGACAATAGGCCGCCCCGGCCTAACGGCTCTACATCATTTACAACAAAACTAAAAAGTATACAATACAAAATGTTTTCTGCATTGACCTCCTCTTCTGATGCGTCGTCGTTTTCGCCTCCTTCCCTAGTCGTCCTCATCCATTCTCTCGTCGAGTCAGCTTGGTCCAGCCGCGCAATTATTTCCGCCTTCGTTCCGGACACACTCACCCCGGCTATTCTTGCGAAGCCCTTCAGTACCGCTAACTTAAAGGTGTTTGGATCGTTCTGTTCTGCCTCCATTTCTCCGCTCGGTTCGTTGTCACCACACACGAAACCCGTCAGTTGTCTTTCCACCGCCGTCCGTTCAAGCCACTTATTTGCACACAGCCGTACGTTCAAGCCACTTATTTGCACACAGCAGTCCGTTCAAGTCACCACAGATCACCCATATACAGTGCGATCGAATAAAAAAATAGTCAAAGCAGGCCATGAGCTAAAATACGCATGTCTTTTCCTAAAATTCTTCTTCTTCAGGTTAATAATTACAAATGTCAAGTTGACGTACTTTGACACGAGACGATGTTGTCGAAGCATATCAAAAATTTTCTTTTAGAATCCTATTTTAGAAATGGAGTGAAGCTGGAAAACGGTGAATGGCAATATTCGTATGTTGCCTGTTACGAAGAGTTCTAGGAACAATTTCCCGCCCAAGAGGCCATTCACTCGTATGACGTTGTCAAAAATTAACTTTAAGTTTGACTTTGTCAGTGTCAATCAGTATTTTCCGTTGTCTGTATTTTGAAATTTACGAACTAAGTAAAGATATGCGGCTTTTTTTTCATGGCCTGATTTGACTATTTTTTTATTCGATCGCGCTGTAGTTCTAGATGGCCTACTCCCATACTGCGAAATTGGTCCGTGTCAGCGCCATCTACCGTAAAAACCGGCGTTAAAGGCTAGATTGGTAAAAAGAAACCTATAATCCTTAAACAGGAATGCGCGGGAATTTTGAAATTAATATGTTTTTATTTATATCATAAACAAAGCAATTTCTAAACGAAAAATATTTAACTGTAATCGAGATAATCACAAATCTTAATTGGTTGAAAATGAGTCGATCGTCCGATCGTCCATTATCTCGATTACGATTAAATATTTTTCGTGTTGAAATTGCTTCATTTGGAAAGAGACAATAGTCGACCCAAGCATTACCTATCCTGGAAATAATAGTAACAATAAGTATAAGGTAATCTTTGTTAAGAAGTGTACGTGACAAAATTCATACAAAAAAATAACTATCCAGATATTAGAATGTATCGCTAAAACATAATTTATTATATCATTCATCCAGAGAGACAAAAAAGAAACACGGTTTGTTAGAACCGTTACAAAAGCTTAAAAAATGTTAAATATATATTCCTTCGAAAAGTAATAATGGTATGACTTTATATCATGCCTATAATATTAAATATTTAGCTAATGAGGTATGCTTAAAACTGGTAAATATTAAATTTTGAGATGTAATTTTATTTTGTGCTGGATGAACGACATGCACATAAAATCATTTATGTAACGACTAATGATAGATCCTGGACATTTCATCAAACATCAAAATGCAGTTCCTTTTTATCGGTTTAAGTTTAAGTTAATGCCACATTGAAATTTAACTTGTCTCATAAGAGATGACACAGTTTTGCGGGATGGAAAACTTAAAATTTTAGATAGGAACCGATAAGCTTTGGGAACTTGTTTCAATAAAGCAAGTGCTAACACCTTATCATACAAAGTGTAGCGTCTACCTTGTGGCAAATGTTTTTGGTTGCGCGTTTGGCATTCGAAGAATTTAACAGTGGTTTCATTAACATCATTAACATTGATTCAAAAATACAAATGTATGACGTAAAATTGATTGTGATATACGTACTCGTTGGTTGTTGAATTCTTGATGATGGCCCAGGGTGTTCGTCTTCTTCAATGCTGAACAACCTATTTCTTCCATATACCCTGTTAGGTGGTATAACAGATAATTTCACTGGAGAGAGACTGCTCTGCTGAGTTCCATCAACGTTTCCTATATAGCAATTCAATTCAATGAAAATAAGTTATGTGATAATATAAGGTATCAAAGAATTACCAAGAATGCTATGTGATGCAGCTCTCCTAGGCGGGGTATTTGAAAACCTGTCCTCAAGGAATCTAATAGTATAACCTGAACAAAAAAGCCGTAATCACTGCAGATAAATTGAAACGAAAATAATCATACCTGTTACGATTTTTGTGGGTAAGGCCACACTCGATAGCCGCAGGCGGCCGGCTACCCCTGTGAAACAATCCGATTCAAAATGGCTGGAACACACCCTGCACTCCTGGCGCGGCTGGATCGGGTTTATTGCTGACAGTCTCGGGTCGTTTATGCGTTCCAGCCATATCTTCAGAGTATGAGAATCCACAGGAGATGATAGCCTATACAAATCACATCGTATTATAATCCACATGTAACAAGTTCTGAATAACTCCTTTAGAATGTTTTGTCTCATGATTTAAAATGCTCCTACCTTCTGGTGTCTTCACCATCACATCCAGGAACTGAACAATTCTTCGGCATCACAAAATTCACAAATATTTTATAGTCTCACCTGAGAAAACCTGTGATCTGACATCTGACGGTATGAACTGACGCGATTCTGTCATGCCCGCCACGGCTACCCTGATTGTGTACACGGATTAAATATCGGACGAGGTGCCACCTCTTGACATAACATTCTAACTTTCGCATTTTCGTTTCCAGCATTTACGCCAGATGGCGCAGTAAGTTGCCCGACCATGTGCGGCTATTCAAGTGAACAGGCCCGCAAGTCACTTATTTGCACACAGCCGTGACTCGAAATTTCCCGTGACTTTCGACACTTAACTTGATACCTCTCACTTTCGGCGTTTAACTCAGTTAATAATCCTCACTTCTTATTAACCCGGATAAGAATCCCGCTTCTGAAATCTGTAGGCTTCCTTCGGGGTGGATTGATGGCCGACTTCACTTCAAACTGTTTATTCGTACTCTGATTTACAAACGTTCGCTCTCGACGCTGTCAAGCGAACCACACACACTGACACATCTTGCGTGCGTTCCTCTTTCTCAGGGTGGTTGCTAGGACAACGGCGCTAACAATGGAATACTAGATATATACGCTTACAATATGTATATATATGATTAAATTTAATTACATACATTTCTGAAGAAGATAATTCATGCTGCTCGACCTGATCAAGCAGTTTCAAATCAGTGTTCAAAATGTCATAAGATTTGAAGAGTTTCGGTCTGTTTATGCAATCATAATTAACATAATATTCCATCACTCTTAGTGATCACTCCATTAAAACGATGACAATTTACCAATTTCTGTCATATTTCGCTTAAGAAATGATTTAATGTGACTATTTTGGTAATTGCCTCACCGTATTTTAATACGACTGTTATTAGCAGTAATTGTCACAAATTCACTACTTTAAAAAAACACAATTCACATATGAATTGCACAACAGTAACACTATACCGTTTCTTGACAAGTGGTATAACAATATAACACATGAAAATATAACATTTTAACAATAAAAAGCGTTACATAATTTAGTGTCAATATTTACTTGGTCGTGCAGGTACTTATTATCTCATCATACATACCATTTACATACAAAGCAATGATTCGACAACAAAAGACTATTCTTGCCCTCAAAACCTAGATCTAACATAAAACGCATAAACATAACATTACAACTATTATGTTATATAATCATTGCCAGAGTTGTACAGCAAAACAATATTAAAAAAAGAAGTCATATTTCCAATATCCAACTCACTCAATAGTGAGTTATGAATTATAACACACTAGTGTGTTATTTGATAGTTTATTTGTCTAAAATATCATTAATAATTACAGTCATAACTGTTATGTGTTGAATAAAGAATATACTTCAATACGTGCAAGCACGATTTCCACAGTGTTGTAAAATTCTATAGCAACCTATCCAAAAAACATCTAAAAGAATTGTGTAAACCAACACACATAATTAAATTGAACAAATAATTCGCACATCACAAAGCCAATTAATATTAACATATATTTAAAACTTGGGAAGATTATTTGTTTCAATTTCAAATTAGAAGGAATTTTCCCTACTAAACTAAACAATTAAACGTTAAAAAAAATATTACTGTTCACACTACAACGAAATAATATTTAAATAGTTTTCAAAAATACCATTTTCATATCATAATTATATTAATGAACCAGTACTTTTGTAATTTATGTTCGTTGATTCCATTTTTTGAGAAAACTGATCAAATCCTTATGCTAACATTTGTCGAATCCTGATGATGACATAAACAGAAGACGAAACGTTATCTGTATTAAACTCTTCTCTCTGAAGAAATTTTTCCTTATGTTTGAGCAACCTTTGAACCAACCTTCCCAAAACAATAGTGTTACCCACGAGACGAGACGAGACGAGACTTTGAAAAATCTCGTCTTGTCTCGCAAAGAAAGTGGAAAGTCTCGTCTAGAGTCTCGTCTCGCAATAAAAGTCTCGTCTCGTCTCATGTCTCGCGCGAGAATCTCGCAAAAGTCTCGCAAGTCTCGCAAATTTTTTATGTTCCCTATCTAAATAAAATCAGTACAATTTTTTTATTTTAAAGAACAAAAAGATAGTATTCTAACAAGATAAATAGAAAAAAAATACGAAAATCGATCATAGATACATGAAATACAAAAAATAATAAAATCACTTCTAATTTTGATTTCAACGAACAAAAACAAAATACCGAAAAAAAACCTAATCAGTATATAAAAACAGTATAATAGATTATATCGCCCTAATATCTCAGTTATTAATAATACGATTCTTTTCTCAAACTTCGGTGGTAATAATTATTGTGTTGGGGAATAGGAAAATGAATAAATCATGATCTTATTTTAAAAAATGTTTGCCGTAACTTATTGCGATAACACAGGCTGCTCCGTATTATGCGGCTTCAAAAAAATGTTTCAATAACATACGCGATATTTAGAATAATTAAATAAGTAATATTTGCCATTTTTATCTGCGATATTTCGAGACTTTTGCGAGACTCTCGTGCGAGATTCGAGACGAGACTTTCAAAAGTCTCGTCTTGTCTCGTAAGGAAAATTTAAAGTATCGTCTCGAGTCTCGTCTTGAAAACGAGACGAGACGAGACGAGATTCTCGCAAACGAGAATATCGTGGGCATCACTACAAAACAAATATTATTATAGTAATACGTGGTCGTTTAAAAATTGGCTTAAATAGAATGGATATAACTTATGAATTAGCAAGTTTTCCCATTTTATTCTTATTTGAACTGTAATTCAGTAGTAGTTATAACTCAAATAAAAATAAACGATATTCCTTTTAATAAAAGGATAAAATCGTAACCTTGATATTTTCTCATGGACATAAGTACCTACTTACCATTAATTACTCAAGTTTACGCTGTTGTAACGAAATTACACGGCAATGCAAATATTTGTTTACGTGTTCAATATCAGTATGAAGTTTAACTAAATAATAACAAATTCCATGACAAAATTGTCGGTATAATACCTTCCTGTTTTAGGTCAAAAAATCCATTAATTCACATTATCGTAGAAACCATTATTTTTGATCATTATATTTGAGACCGAGAAATGGGATACGCACAAATATAGATGCGTAGCGTGTTTTATACCTTCTCTGACATCCAAACAGTTATAAAACTAACACATAAAATAATAAGACGACCGCCACGTCAACTAATCAGAGTTTTAGAGAATTTGGCGGAGGAGCAGATTAGAAGTAGTGGCACGCCATTTTATACTCCAGATTGTCACGCTTAGGGAGCTAACGGTTTTTAACTAGACACTATAACTCAGGGTTAAAATAGGTTAAACAAACCAGTGGCATTTATTCTGAGCTACTAATAACAAATACACAACGTTATGTTGTAACAATGTGCGTTTGACAGAATTACGCATGGCTCTACTTAATCTGTTCAATTCGAATCCGAATCCTAACACTATCTACAGGGTGTACCTAGCATCCTAGCATTTACACCATGTAATATAATGCTTGTTTAATATTGTAAAATTATAATTTGAGAAGTTATTTCTCAAGTAGCTAAAATTCCCTGAATCTTATGACTAAAGAGCGGATAGTTATGCAAATGCCTTTTTCCTGCCTTTTTTGCGTTTTTAGTGTGTTTTTTTAATTTGTCCCTTTTTCTGTAATATTTCGTAGTTTTAAATCTATTATAAACATCCGGCTGAACCTATAACTATCACCGAGAATTACTTACCGCTTTGAACTGGGAGATCCAGAGAGTATTGAGATGGGTTACTGTATAAACTATAAAAATTACTGTGTTTCTTAAAGCTAACAGGAAGGCAGTAGGTAATTTGTGGAGTGTTTCAATTGTGACCATTTGATGATTTGAAATCAATGTGAGCGTGTACACAGATATTTTATCAGATAAAAAACAAAACCTCTTGCCTGAAAATACTGAAAAATATCTAATTATATCCTAGGAAACCAAGAAAATTTCACATACTTAAATTCAATTTTATATTATGCAATTTGTATATATAAATAAATTACACAAATTTCAGTAAATTAATTTAATCAATTAAATGTATAACAAAGATAGTATGACTTTTTCCTCATTCGATATTATTCATATTACTATTACATATATACCTTTTTCTTTCAAAAATGAAAGTATTTTGTAAGAAAAACAGGATGTGTTAAAAAATTTTTTACTCATTTAAGTTGCCTTTGTTGTTTTTTGAATTGCCTCTTTTGCAAATAAATTGTGCCTTTTTTGTTAAATTTTATGCCTTTTCCCTTATTTTTAATGCCTAACTATCCGCTCGTTACTAATAACGCTTGACGAGTAATGCTTTTACCGCAATGCAATAAGTCCCTTGACTCGTTTCTTACATTCTACATCCGCTATAGGGAATCGCCTTCGATTCCTCTCGAGACAAGGATTTTCCTTAAATCCCAGCAACGATTCATCAGTGTGTAAATTATTTTTTGTAACGTGATTAAATATGGAGCGGGCCTCATGGTGGCCCGAGTCACGGAAAGGCGAGACCCCTCGCCACGCGAGGAATTCAATTATCGCCCCTGCCTCGTCTTACAATGCCAATTAATCAGGCGTCCGATTCTTTCACACCTTAAGTACACAATACGCCCCTGTTGAATCATTAATTTAGTTTTTCGTTTGGGAACCGCGCCCCTCGGTCTCGCTCTGTCTCTTTCGTGTTCCCCGATTTATCTCTCCCCACGGCGATGGCCTAGGCGGCCGTGGGCCATACCTAAAAACGCGGAAATTAAAAATCATGGACCGGAAACCATCGAAAAGGTAATTCGATTCGAGCCCGAGCCCTGACTAATGGCTCAGGTCCGTATAAATGGCGGTGGACTGTCATTTTTGCTACGTTTTAAAGGGAGGATTCTTCTTTTGATTTATTGCGGACATTAGAAGGTATCATTTGCCAGCGGCGAATGTAGGACGTTTCGATAACGACGATCG
This sequence comes from Cryptocephalus moraei, assembly GCA_946251905.1. NCBI lineage: Eukaryota > Metazoa > Arthropoda > Insecta > Coleoptera > Chrysomelidae > Cryptocephalus > Cryptocephalus moraei. The sequence continues at coordinate 30,896,560 of OX276456.1, forward strand.
TGACCTCTTCGAAAGGGAAGGGTCTTTATTGAATCGCCGCGCAACAAATGATATCAACGCAACTTAATCAACCGCTGCGCTTTAACCTTCGGAGACAATGGTAAATCCACTGAGAAGAAAACATCCACGAAACGAGAAAAGGTAGTAAAGTTAGACAACACCTAATACACGTCGTTTACTATTGGTGGAAAGGTCATAAAAAATTTGGCGGGAATTGTTGATGTACAGAGTCGGTTCAGTAAAATTAACAAGTTTACTTGTCTGATCTATGGTTGTCTGTTTACAAGCGTTCAGGTAAGTCGTTGACGGTGATAGTGGACTTTTAGTTGATGGTTTATTTTCACGTATCGCTATTGTTATTCAGGTTATTAATATAAATTTGTATAAACATATTTCTGTGATCTATTGCAATTATGGAAAGACACCTGCTTGCCTCCCAAGAAGAGACCTGGAACATACTTAAGCTGCGGGGAGAAAACCATTATTTTAAATGTATAAAAAATCTTTTAAGAAATGAACATCCTTAGTAAAATCTTAGTAAAAGATAAGTCATAGACAAGGCGATCATTCTTAATGCGACCCTGTACTTATTCGCTAGCTGGTCGCTTGCATTGAACTTCGACGTTTGTGTTTCATGGAAGTTTTCTTCTCGATGGATTTACTATAGATTCGCCTCAATTATTTAAACTACTTACAACGAGACTCGACCGTACATTTTCCAACCTTGAGTAAATTAAACTCACTTTAGTGCCACAATACCTATATGCGACTGCATCCGACCTAATCCTCTTCGCTTTAACCTGCGCTCTCCGTGATAATTAAATTTCGAATCACGTTGACGATTCCGCTTTCCGCTACAATCGACAAGTGGAAATTGGCAAGTTCGCAAAAGACATTGGCACACCGGGATAAGTTGAGACCCTCGATCGCATCGTAGGTAAAACCGTTTTAACATGTTGTTTTGCGCATTGCAGCATGCGCCTCGCTCCAAAGCCACGTCACGGGTAAAGCTCGCATTGTACGCTTGTGTGACGAATAGGCGCATTATTACAAATTTGTTTTACATTTGATTGGGTGAGACGAGATCAGTGTGTGCGATGGAACGAACTTGTAACTTCAGGTGGAATTTATGCGCTAGCTAATAAACTAGATAGCAGTTTCCTCCTCAGGTTTTCACATTTATGTAAATGGCAGGAGCTTCCGACTTCAAAGAACATTATCGGTTGTTTTTGTCTTCCTAGTCTTTGTAAAATTGTCCCTTTTATCTGCGTGTGATTGTATGATTCGTCATTGCGTTATTATTGGCAATAATTATTATTATTTAACTAATTAATAGAGCAAAAATGAGATAAATTCAAAGATGTCTGAGATGACTCGAATGCTTTTAAACAAAGTTGAAATGACTATTATTTTCCACATTAACTAACCAATTAAAATCAAGTGCATTGAAATCTCCTTAGTAATGGCAACGTTGACCACTAGGAGAAAGTATTTACATTCGTTTTCCCACTTCTTTTCAAACATAATTATTTTATCTTTTCACAGGTAAAATTCTAATAATGAATACATGATTTTCCAAAACACGTCAAACAAGTAACTCTTAAATGTAAGCTCTACCATCTATGACACTCTACCATCTGAATGATAGAATTAGTAGAATAGCAGAATAATAGTAGAATTTTGATACAATTTTAGAATTAGAAACTTAACGTTAACCACTAGGAAAAGGTATTTACATTCGTTTTCCCACTTGTTTTGAAAGATAAAATTTTTATTTTTCACAGATAAAATTCTAACAATAAATACACGATTTTACAAAACACGTCTAACAAGTAACTCTTAAATGAAAGCTATACCATCTATGACACTCTACCATCTGAATGATAGAATTAGTAGAATAGCAGAATAATAGTAGAATTTTGATACAATTTTAGAATTAGAAACTTAACGTTAACCACTAGGAAAAGGTATTTACATTCGTTTTCCCACTTGTTTTGAAAGATAAAATTTTTATTTTTCACAGATAAAATTCTAACAATAAATACACGATTTTACAAAACACGTCAAACAAGTAACTCTTAAATGAAAACTCTACCATCTATGACACTCTACCATCTGAATGATAGAATTAGTAGAATAATAGAATAATACTACAATTTTTTTACAATTTTAGAATTAGGAACTAAAATTGTAACACATTTACACACATTACCTATATACAACAAACTACTAAAAACTAAACAGTTTCATTAACGTAAACTTGCATATTGAAAATTCCTTACAATTTTGGAGTTAGAAGCTAAAATCGCAGTATATGTAGTATACATAACGCTGACTTTTTTATTATAAAGAATTTTTAAAAATCGGAGGAAGAATCATAATTTTGGTAGAATTTTGTTAGCAATTTTGCAAAATTTCTTGTAGTTTCAAATTAGGAACTAAAATTATAAGCGTATTAAACGTTACTTTTTGGGTATCAAAAAAATTTATAAAATAGTTCTAAGAAACGTGATAAGAAATTTCATACAATTTTTGAATCACTGACATGGTAATATTTCTACCATCTAAATGAAGTTTGAGTATAACATTCATACATTAAACGTATTAGACCTGTTTCAACATGAGTGTGCTTGGTAATGAAATGTAAGCATTTAGTTTGATTAGGAAAACCAAACAACTTATTGTATGAGACAAGATCGGTACATGTACTGCAACAAACCTATTGAACCGATATAGGAACTTATAAACTAGCTAATGAAATGTGTAATAATAATCCAACTATTCTATTGGACCACACAAGTTCGGCATATGTGCTGGAACCCTATTTACCTTTACTTCAGCAGAACTTCGAATGCTAACTAATTGAAAGTAAGCATTTGGTGTAGCCAAATATTCTATTGGACCAGACAAGTTCGGTACATGTGCTAGAACGAACTTATTGTAGCTACTTCAGCAGAACCTCGTATGCTAACTTATGGATCGCAAGTATTTCGTGGAGCTACACATAGTGAAATATTCTATTTAACAAGAGAAGTTCGGTATATGTGCTAGAACGAACCTAATAAATCTACTTTATGAGAACTTAGAATGCTAACTAATGGAATGAAAGCATTTGGTGAAGCGACAAATACAGGCAAATATTCTATTGGACCGGATAAGTTCGATACGTGCACCAGGACGAACCAATTGTACCTACTTTTAGCAGATCTTCGTATGCAAACTAATGTAATGTAGGCATCTGATTGAGTGACACATAGCCGAATATTCTATTGGAACAGAAGTTCGGTGTATATGCTAAAACGAACCTATTGTACCTTTCCTATTATGAGCTGACTAATGAAATCATTTAGTCATGTGACAGAAAACAAAACATATTCTTGCACAGGACAATTTTGGTTCATACTATTAAGTTATTGGACTCGTCCATATGTGCTAGAGTAAAATTGAACTAGAATTGGTACTGCCAATCAATTTCCTCGCAGAGGAGACGGAGCAATTAAGTTAAGTAATGTTGAGTAGTTACAGTTAAGTAACATTGAATGGTCCATCTTCAAAAACAGTTACACAATCAATTAAAAGTTGGAAGATCATAAAAATAAACTTTAGTTTTGTTCATTTGTTCATTTTTGCGTTCTGTGGAATAAACAACCGAGTAATTAGGCGGAGCGTTTCTGCGTTGATCCCAATAAGCACTAGTATTTTACTTTATATAATGAAATGTAGGCATTAAGTCACATGTCTGAAGATAAGTTCCGTACAAGTGATTAAACAAACCTAATGGATTTTTTTTCAGTAGGATTTTCTCTGCTAGTTAATGGGATCTTGTCATTTAGTGTACATTTTCACATCCAGAAACTGAAAAATGTGTGAAGAGAAGTTTTTGACCCATTTTCACCACAGCGCTTCACTATTACCTCCATTAAATATTCTAACAAGTCGCAGCGCCCTAGGAAATTAGTACCAATTTTTCCAATAAAAATGATTTAAGTCCGACGTCTAATTCGACTCAGCTGCCTGCCCTGAAATATCACTCCCGAAAGATAATTCTCGTTTCGTCCCACTTGCCAATTACAGAAACTTTATCTCCCATTGCTCCTAATTTTTCTAATTACATTTCCCTTCCGAGCTGAAAACTTGGGTAATTTTTAATCCCCGAGAAAGATATTTGACCGTTGCGTCGAAGATCGCCCGCGGGGGCGGCTGCGGCGGCGGATGCGGCTGCGGCGACGGCGGCGGCCGCCAGAGTTCTCCAAGAAAAGGCGATTGTTATCTTAATGACAGCAGGAAAGTTGCCGCGACCCCCGACGTCATCCCGTCGAGATAGGGATCTCGGCATCAGCTCGACGTATCCGGACCTGGAAGAGAGGGAAAAAAGGAGGAAAAGCAAAACAAACTCCTAACGTAAATTCGGGAAGAGGGAAGCCGGAAATTCGGAGGCGGCGCAGCGGCCGCGCTTAATTTAAATTAAGACGGAGGAATTTTACGATGAACCCGACGAGTATCTGTTTCGAGATAAAGTTTGCTGAGTTATAAGAAGAGGGCGATTAACTAGGATATAAATTTTGGAAAAGTGTGTGTCCTGTTCCCAAACAAAAGAAACGTTAAAGGGATCTAATAAAAACAAAACTACAACATAAATGAGGCAAGAGCAGAATAACGATACATCTCTACAATATCATCCACGAAATTTCATACAAAACAAGTAATTAACTAACTGAGAAAACAGATTACTCATTATTGCATTAATGAATAATATCCTTAAAATTATTGCATTTGAACGAAGTGTGAAGTGGTCTCTATAGAGAGTGGACTGTATAGATCTCTCTCGTAGCTCGTGGGCGGCTGCGGAGATGAATCTTGTCTCCAGGTTGTAAGGCTGGAGACTGTAGTAGTAGTTGGAGATCAGGGCGTGACGTGATCTCTTGAAGTTCTTGAAGTTGAAGTTCTAGCAGAGTGGAGAGAGGGCGTAACGTGCTCTCCGGGTTGAATCTGAGGGCGTAACGTTCAGATCCGGGATTGAAGTTCTTGAAGTTTGGAGAGAGGGCGTAACGTGCTCTCCGATGTGACCTGAGGGCGTAACGTGCAGGTCCGGGTTGAAGTTCTTGAAGTTTGGAGAGGGGGCGTAAGGTGCTCTCTGGGGTTGATGATCTTGAAGTTAGAAGTTGTCGTGGCTCGAAGATCTCGTAGTGCTCTCAGAGCGTACCGTGAGAGCTTGTAGGTTGGGTTGAAGAATCAAGACCAACAACACACGTCGTTTTGAGCATACATCGTATACTGGCTTATTACCAAAATTTCACATGCTTTTATACATCTTCAAATTACATTGGTTAAATGGCAAATTAAGTTTTGTTATCTCTCGGCGTCCTAGATTGTAATTCCCTGACCTATCTGTGTGCTTGACCTTACCGAGCGCGTTTATTATCATATTACGAAGACTGGTGTTATGCTTACGGATTAGTTATTGTTGTAAGATTTTGAAATTATTACTTTGATTCGTGCTGTTTTGTTCACCTAAGCTACTCAGTTGTTTTAATACCCTCTTTAATAGTTATTCATTACTCAATAGATTACTTTATCAGCAAGCACTAAATTATTTCACTGACTTAGTTGTTCCAATTAATTTTTGATTATTTAATTTGCAAATAGAATTTTCACCTAAGATGTTTTTGATAACAAGTTGCTCTTGTTCCCTATTTAATGGTTATTAATCCCTAATTGATGAATATGTTCCCTAAATTCCTTATTAAATCCCTACAACCCTACTTAGCTCTCTTTTATGTTGATCGTAGAGTCATCAGCATTAGTAAACATTTTATTTTGCGCCGCCTACCGGCATAAGACATCAGGATCCAAATATAGGCAATTATGTCAAAATTTCTTAAGATTACATTACATCATTTTATTGCAAATGCGTGTAATATTATCATTTCATCATAATGTGATACATTTAGCATTTGAAAAATAATAATTTTCTCAAGCGAAATGAGGTACCTTCTAATTGAATTATTTTAAATATATTTATACATATATCGTAAATCCATTTCCAGCACCATTTTTGGGATTCTTTCTTCTGGAATTTGCTTCACATGTTTGTACCATTTTAGTTGCTTTTCTTATATTTGCTCCACCACATCTTCTTTGACTTCCATTATTTCCTGAATTTGGTCAGTTGCCAGACTTCAGCCCCATACATTTTTATACTTCGATGGTATCATATATAAAGCTCTTCCTACTTCTGGTAAAGTCTTTGACTTTATTTCACTTTCGCTGCTCTCGTTATTTACAATCTTCACACCCAGGTACATATATTCTTCACAACCGGCTATTTTTATGTCATTCCCCTGATTTAGGTCTTCCACTATAATACACATATATTTTGTTTTTGTCATATTCACCTTGAGACCCCATTTCTCAAACTCTTCTACTAGTTTCCTGGTCATATAATACTCCAAGTAATCTTTATCATGTGCAATTACTACTTGGTCATCCGCAAAATGTATTTCAGTATAATAAAATATTTTATTAATATTAATATTAATGGATATAACACATTTATTTATGTAAGTATAAATAATTTATGGGGCTAACGGGTTATTTTAGGAACAATTAAATTTCCTTAGAATTTCAATACATTTTTTATTGTAATTTATATTTTCAGTATTTTCAATATTTCCCATAATCAAATAATTTAATATAACTATTTAATTAGGTGTTGTGTTACTGGAATAAAATACGTTTCCTGAAAACTTTAACTAAATCATTGAGTTATATATACAATGAATCAATAATCATGGTTTATTGAAATATGATTAAATAATATGGTGCTAATAAAAATAACAAATTTAATTAATAAAATATAAATACATAATTTATTGGGCTAACGTGTTCTTTTATGAACCATCAAATTTACTAAGTGTTTTAATAAATTTTTTAATGTAATTTATATTTTCAATAATTTCAATGGAATTTATAATGGAAATTGTTAATGGAAAGAAATATGTTCTCTAAAAATGTTAATCAAACCGTTGCTTTATTTATACAATTAATCAATAACCCCAATTTATTGAAGTTTGGTTAAATAATATGATGCTAATACATTTTACAGGAAAATAGATTAATTTTGTTATCATGAGTATGAATTTGAGTTATTATGATAAGAAGTAACCATAACTAGGGTTACTGGGTAAATTTTTTATACAGTATGCAAAAATTGAAAATGTGATTTATTTTCCAGCACTCAGTAACTTAGTAAATAATTATAGTGGGTTGTTGGAGTTTAAAAACAACACAATTAAACCTAGATTAATACTTTAATTAAATTTTTACAAGATTTATCCAAAATAACCCACATGCATAATATTTGGGTTATTGTACTTATACTTTAAATAATTTATAATTGAGATTAAAAACCAAATCCAAATTTCTAGAAAACTTAATTTTTCTTTATGAAATCACTAATGAATAATTATTTTTAATTAACAAGTAAATGTCACTTTGATTATCTGGGCAATAGCAATATGTGTTGTCGAAAAAGCAGTTGATGATAATTGTGGAGATATTAATGTTTTCAAGTCAAAAAATTATTACACGATTCCCATACTTTTACTCAATGAGCCTTTCTCTCCCCTCTCGAGTCACTTCCTTTTTTCGTTCGTCTCGAATTTGATTCCAAGTTTCAACTTTTTGAATCTCAGTACCGCCGCTCGCGATTCTATTAACACGCCAGATATATCCCTCTCCAGCTTCTCCCCGTTAGGATTTATGCCCTCCCCGTCACGGTAGGTGATACAAAATTACCATACTCTCATTTCCCTCATTCACCGTCATTATAAGCAAGCCATAAATCGCGCGGGGAAAGGCGACAATTCACCCTCCCCCGTTCCCGGAGCTGACAAGGACTTTTTTAATTTAACTGGATGCCCCCGTAATGCGGTAACCGTCTTTAAATCATCAAAAACGCTGGCATTGTGCTTCCAGCGGGCAGGACCTCTTCGGGCTGGATTAACATCGCAAAGAGGATATATGGGAATGATTCCGAGTCTAGCTTTAAAGAAGATAAATGTGCCGTTTTATCTACGTGGAATTTATGAGGAAGTAGAGACGTAATAATTGCTTCGTTGTTTATTCGGACGGATTCAATGCGGATACACAGAGTGGGACGACGGGAGGGTAGGACGTGTTCCCGGATTTAAATAACACGTGATGATACCAACAGGTGAGGCGAGAAATGGATAATAAAAATAATTCACGATCAGAGACACTCGATGTGTCAATACCATTAAATGAGAAAAATAAACGTTTTTAGATGGGGAAAAAAAATCTTCAACTTGCCGTCAGCATGAAATACGTTACGCTATAAGTCATCATACATCCAAAACGCCTGTTATAAGTATACTTTTTCAAAACCTAATTTCAAAAATCTGTTATCGAAATTTTAAATGAAGATCCGATGGTTATTGAATTTTCAGATTTTTCTCATCAGGTTCAGTGACGATGAATCTTACAAGCGCCATAAGGCAATCAATCAAACTCATTACTTCTGGTAAAATATTACCACAATTTTTTGAAAAGCATTTTAAAATTTTGAAATTTGAAATCTTTTCATTTCACTTCCATTTTGGAATTCAGAATTTAGAAAAACGGAGACACATATTGAGCACACAGAATTTTGTCATCTAACTTACTGACAAAAAATATATGTTTCCATGGCGCATATAAAATGAGAGGATCAAAATTGTACGTTTATCCAAACTGATATCCAGATTTCTGAAAACGACACTAACAGTTTTCCCATCAAATATAGTGACCATTACCGTAACCAAAATTTTACCAGAACGTTCTAAAGTTACATTCTGAAACTTGGAATTTACCTTTAATTTAGTATATAATTCTGAAAATTATATTAGGTTCTAACACTATTCACATCAGCTTCGGTTGTAAATAATACGAGAACATCCACCATAAGATAACCATAATAAACGAACCAAATCCTGAAATTTTCAACCTTGATATTTGAAGTTCTATAAATATGGAACTATATTTCAGCATTCTGTTTCTAAATGTATTTAACCCTCGGATTTTTCTCATCGACTACTTGGAATATTTATGAAAATTTGCTAAAGAAACGTTATGAATTCCGAAACTCGACATCTTAAACTGGATTCTTAAAGTTCTGAAAATTCTGAACTAAAGTTCAAAATTCTGAAAACAGGAGGAATGTGTTTTACACTTGACTTTCTCTAATCAGCTACTTAGAATATTTATGTTAAATTTATTATATCTGAAATATTTCACAAAAGCAATGTAATGGTTGAAGTTTATTGATTTTCGTACCAAATATTCATATTGTGGTGGTGTCTATTACAGGTATTACTATTTATGGCATCATTTTATCAAAAAATTATCACATAAAAGGGCCTCTATCGAAACTAGGCCAACTAAATTATAGAATTGAACTATTAATTGAGCTAAACTCTTTGGTGGGTAAGTCAAAATTAACTATTTTATTAAACAGAACTGGTTTCTTAACAAAATCAGCAGATCATGTCAACACTAAATGTACCTGTAGCAAATGTTGACAACATTTAAGGATTATTGAAGTTAAAACTTCTATATGTGCGCTTAAGGAAAATAAACGTTTTTAGATGGGATAAAATTGACAACTTGCCGTCAGCATGAAACCTGTAACGCTGTGAGACATCGTATTTACCAACGCGTGGTATACGTAACAGAACTTAGATACGTTTCATTCAAATGTATTCATTTCTTATTTTAGTTACCATAAACAGATTGTAAAAAATAAACGTTATATGAGGAGGCAAAATCTTTAACCTGGCGTCAGCATAAAATCTGTTACGCTGTGATTCATCGTATATCTAAACGAGTGTTAAAAGTATTGTCGCGATGCGGCCCCAATTAGCGAAAATAGGTCGCCGTCTAAGCTTATTCAGCACCGAGGCGACCTTAAACCGAAGGACGATACGACTCTCGGACAGGTACGACATCACGTTCGTAAACATCCCGCTTGTATTTATACAGCTCGATCATAACGAACAGGGAGTCAGTCTGTCACCTAGTATCACGTCACGCTGCCCGTCTGAGAGCCCGTCCTTTTCGGCATGCCGCTAATTGGAGGAGCCTCGCACCTGCTGCCCTTCGTCACTCTAAAGTAAGCAACCACCTCCCTTTTGACCTTTTTTCTCATTTCTTATCATTTGCTCATTTGCCTTAATTTTGTATGATGTTCTCTCCCCTATTTTTTGATGCTCAAATAAATATTGTATGTGTTAACATGCTTTCTTTTTAGCTTCTACCTAGCTACACCCCCCACCAGAGCACTCCCTTTGGACCCTAGGTCCTCAGGCGTGTGACAGTATATTCAATATACCTTTATACATATGTGGAGCATAAACGAGTTACTGAATATACGCATATGCATATATAAGTACATTTTTTAAAGATTTTAGACAAAAAATATAAAAAATGAGCATTGCATATAAAACTTAACAAACTATGAATTATATCGTGTAAAATGGGCACCAAATAGCGTTTTATAGAGTAATGTCGGTACAACAAAAGATATGGGACAACAATAGATACCGTATTTACAAGATATTTAGACTAGTTTGATTCAAATGTATTCATATCATATTTTAGTTACCATAGACAGATTGTATGATTTTCAGAATATGATGTTATTAATGAAAATATTGAAATAGTTAATGCTGATAGTAGTGTTAATAACATATCAGAGTTTAATAATGCATAGATGCTAAATTAATGAAATGGTAAATATATATTGATATAATCAGATTATAAAAACAAATTGCGTGTTTTATTTATTCGCCTCGTCAAGTATAAAAAAGTTTTGTATTATAATAATTAATAAATGAATATCTATATATGATTAAAATAACTATAGTATTAAAAAATTATTTAAATTAGTATTTTATGATTATTCTAAATAAATTTATTAAGAATAAAAAAAAACAATGTATTCACTTCTATCGGTACTTCCCCAAGCGCAATTTTTTTTTATTTTAATATTGTAAAACCAAAATAGTAATATTTTGTGAAATGTGAAAACTTGCATTACATAAAAATTTCAATTACTTTCACAACCAAATACTATCAACTGTTTTGTAGCTACATTGATTAATACACACTCATTGATTCTACTAATGTTCTGTCACTAACGACACTAATGTTAATTTTGTCAGAGCAGGAAGTGACTGTGAAGAGGCATAATAAATATTTTTTACGCGATAAAGCTCTTTACTTGTTATGTTTTCAAAGTTTGCTTTCCAAACTACTCCAAGAAGAGACCACAAAAGATATTGTCATCTCGGCAATTCTAGGTAAGTTAAGGGAACTGCAGATCCCAAATGCTTCCGTTAACATCTCGGGTGTTTATGTAAATAACATCGGCCCATTTATTTCATTTAAAATCAGTTTATCAGTAATCAGTCATCATTGCATAGACGTGCAAGTGTGTGTAATTAGACAGGGACAGTTTGAATTTCAAAATAAAGACCTGAGTTTACCAGGAAACCATTAGACCTGTGTGTTGATGATGTTATTTTTAAACTACGGAGATACGTTTTGGAGTATGGAGAACTCACCGGGACCATCGAAACGGTCAAAATTAGCGCCGTTCTCAGTTAATGAGAAAGTTTTAATTTTGAATTGTTTCGATTCCATCAAGAATCAAAATTCCGATGCGAGTGTGGACACACATAAGTTTTCCAGTTACCGACTATTGCGTATTTACTCATTTTCCCCGACCGTAAGCCAGAGAATGATTATTCCCTGTATGTTTACAATAGTCAGAGGTACAATATTCGCACGTGTTCCGGGTGAGTAACTCAAAATACAAAGCGATTCCGTAAGGCAGCGTAAGACATTATAAAACTCCCAAAATTTAGAGGACGCCACCTTGTATGGGTTTTGCATTTATAATGAGATTTCATTACTCCATGGGTTATTTTGAGACATAATCATTTCGTTGTCTTTATCGAGGAACATCGTGGCGACCATGGGATTAAAGGCACGTAACCTAATTCGGCATCATAAAGATATAGAAGCGACTAACTTCGTAAGGAATGACGTGGTGGAAATAATTTTTTGGTTTCGATCGCTCCCCCTCCGCTCCCGTCCCTCTCCCTCTCCCGCGTCCTCCTGTTGATGGTAGAGCCGGGAAAAAATAAGCGAACATTAAATTCTCATTATTCTGTATATTTTCGGCTCGACTCGTCCCATGAAAAAAGGTCCTTTTCATGGCGAGATGTTTTCATAGAGTCCTCGAATCTTTTTTCCGCGCCGAGGAGCCGCTTGCTTACGATTTTTTTTTTCTCCCTCGGATGCAAATTTTTTCGCAGTAAGTGCAAAAAAATTAGTCATTCGCCGGAGGAGCTTTTTCGGGTGTCGTTCGGGCAAATATAATTTATAAAGCGGCGGAATTAAACGGAGCGGAAGAATCGTCGTCATCCTCGTGTCGGATCGCCGTCGAATTCATCATAAACAATTTCTGTTTAATTATTCACTTTTGCAAATTCGCCCAGATCGATGGGGGTTGGAGGGGGAGGCGAAGCGGGGTTTAAATCGGCGCCATCAACGCCTAACAGCTTTTTTCCTCTGTGGATTAAATGCGGGTTAAAATGTTTTCATTACCTTGAAATAATCCATTAAGTAACGAGTTAACGCGCTTTATGGGGTAATAGCTTAGGACCGATGACGGTGCCGTAAACTTTTCATTTAATTAGTCTCATTACACTCTCGGATTAACTGCACATCAGGAAGCAGAAGTTAACAATACATTAAAGAGAATAACAGTTATGAAATAACTTGTGGTGATGTGCTTAGATTTTCTCTATTTTTTAAATAGTCGGATTACCAATTTGAGGAAATTGAAGTTCCTGGTCTAAAATTCTCTCAATATTTACTCGTCGTCAACTCCGTTTTTCGCCCGGAAAAATACAGAAAGTTCTCGGTTATCAAGGGCTGAGCAGAATATCTTTCTTGCCTTTCCGTGGAAATGTTCTTATTTTATCATCTGTAACATCATCTTTTAGTAGCATAAATTAAAGTAGAAATAACCCTCCTATTAATTTGGGAATTTAAAAAAAATCACATTACAATGTTGAATTTCCTAAAGGTTCATCTCATTTATTTCGTGGAAGCAATTTTGACTTTTCACCATTAGCTTCATCTTCTATTATGGCAAAATTAAAATAGGAGTAAAGGTTCCTTCAAATTTAGAATCTAAAAAATGTACTTTTTCATTGAGTCGTCCATGGATTCCTCTGAATTCTGCCTTTTCGTGAAAATATTCCAATTTTTTCTTCTGGAACATCATCTTTTAGTAGCACAAATTCAAAATAGAAATAACCCTCTTATTAATGTGGGAATCTCAGATATCACATTTTAGTGTTGGATTTCTTATAGATTCATCTCATTTATGTCTTTTGATAAACATATTTTTGATTTTTCATCTTTAACTTCATCTTCTATTTTTTTTTTTTTTTTTTTTTTTTTTTTTTTTTTTTTTTTTTTTTTTTTTCTAGAGGGAAAAACCCGTTTATGGGGGAATGATGAGGTGAAAAATCCTTTCTTGAGAGGTAAACGGTGTGGGGGTGAACATGTATTAGTGTCAGTATAAATGGCTAGTATGAAGAGTGTTGTTGCTCAATCATAAAGTATTTTCCAGCGCATCAGACACTGTGGGGGTCCACGGAGGTTACCCACTAAAAAAACCCTCTCTTATGATGGGACCGATGTTTCTTCTGGCTTGGAAATTAAAAATTTCCGTATCTTCAGAAGAAAAATGGGTAATCATTTTTACAGTTGTTATTGAATATATGGATAATTAATTGGTAATAGTATAAGGAAGAGAATGGAAATAATATTAACTATAGAAATAAATACGCATTACATAACCTAGAAAAAAAATATATAAAATGTGCAGTATTTTACAATAAATGAAAAAGGTTATGATTTGTATTAACTACGTTGTAAATTTTGAAATTTTATTTCATCTGAAGATTTTTCTGAAATTATACATGTTATGAATTTAAAAATGTCGTCAAAATTTTTCTTCGAGGATAGCATCACGTTCATGACATTGTCACTACGAATTTCTATTTTGAGTTTTTGGTTTATTTCTAGCCTTTCTGCTGCCCATTTCCAGCATTCAAAAATTGTATGGTTAGCATCATCAAATTCATGGCAGTAGAAACATTCATCTGTCAAACTTTTCTTGATTTTGAATGTAAATTTACCAAAGCAACCGTGTCCAGAAAGGAACTGGGAGAAGAAGTAATTTGTTTGTTTGAATCTACAATTTATCCATGGTTCGAGGGTTGGTATAAGTGTTTTAGTCCATTGGGCTTTATCGTGTAAATTGGACCAGGAGCTTTGCCATTCAGCTAAGATAGAATCATAATTTTGTTTTTTATTACTTGGGTTCATAAAGTTTAGAACTCTCTCTTTTATTAAAAGAAGTATAGGGGGTGATGAAGAAATAATCTGTAGGGCTTCATTAGAAACAGTACGGTAACTAGAAGTTGTGCGTAGCAAACACTTACGTTGGACGCTATTATATAGTTTAGCATATTTTTTAATTTTCATGCTGTTATGCCAGACCGGACATGCATAAAGTAGGCTGGAATATATTGTATTGGTATATAGAAGTCTTTTAGAATTATTGGGACCACCGATATTTGGTAGAAGACGGCTGAGTTCTGTGAATTTTATTGTGGTAGTTTTAGAGGTAATATTTAAATGGTCACGGAATTTTAATTTTTCGTCAATAGTGACGCCTAAATATTTCAATGTTTTACTTGGTTGGAAAGAACAGTTTCCAATTTTAAATTGAATAAGATGCTTTAAACTGTAACCTTTCAATACTATGCTTTCAGTTTTATGTGGGGCAATTTTTAGTTCTATATTATGCATAGCAGTAATGATTTTATTTAATGTTTTGTTAATTAAATCGTTTAATACACAAGGAGTATTAGCTGAGAATAAAATACATAGGTCATCTGCAAAAGCTACAAGTTGAACATTCCTGCAAAATTTTAGATTTAGGATGGTATCATATAATATATTCCACAAAGTAGGTCCTAGGACAGAGCCTTGTGGTACTCCAGTAAATATTTGGAAACTCTCTTTCCCAAGACTAGTGATAAAACGATTAGACAGATAATTTTCAATAAGGTTGATTAAGTATATAGGAATTTCTTTCTGTTTCATGTTCTTAATTATGTGTTTCCATGATGCCGTATTAAAAGCATTTTGAACATCAATGGTGACCATACAACAAATTGTTTTGTTACTTTTGTGTGCCCACTCCAGGACTGCTTGAATAGCAGAAATAGTGGATTTGCCCTTTCGGAAACCAAATTGATATTCAGACAAACAATGATTGTTTTCTATATAAGTGTCTAAACGATCTTTAATCAGTTTTTCGAAAAGTTTACTTAGGGAATTTAAGAGGCAAATAGGTCTATACGAATTGGAAAAGTCATAGTTTGATTTATTCTTAGGAATAAGGTGTAGAGAGGCAAATTTCCAATCTTGTGGAATATCTTGTTTTATGAGAATGTTATTAAAAAAAATTTACAAAATGTTCAGGACTATGATTATAAGCTATTAGGATGGCCTCAATTGGGATATGGTCAGGTCCAGGAGCCTTTTTTTTGTTGATTTTGTGAATGACATTATCAATTTCGTCCTTACAAATTAAAGGGATATTTCCTATATAGAGTGGATTTCTAATCCAGTCTTGTGGGGTATAGGGAAATAATTCTCTTGCTATAGTTAGTTTTTGATGAATAGGAATATTGAAAATTTTAAAAGATTTTGTGTATTTTGTTATGATTTTAAATGCATCACCCCAGACATTTTCGTCAAGTTCATTTAGTAGTTCTTTCCAGTGCTTTCTTTTCGATTGAGATATACATAATTTCAGTTCTTTAATTGATTCTTTGTATCGTTGTAGAATAAAAATTGTGTCCATGTTTTTGGTTTTCATTTTAGTTAAATGACGCCAAAGTCTGCCAGATTTTCTTCTCAGACGTTCAATATCGGCATTCCACCAAAAGGGTTTTCTATGGAATGTGCAACTATTAATGGATACACTTTCTCTACTGCATTTTTTGATGACTTCATATAGATTATCGTCATTGAGTTTAGTGCAAGAGGAGATGAAATTGTTTGTGAATATTGCGTTGTCAAAGAGATGCGTATAAAATTTACTAATATCATTATAGGTTTGATCATTTATGACAAATGAAATAGGATTATGTCCAAATCCCTTTCTAGTAATTTTCCAGTTTTGTATTAATTTTGAGATTTTAGTTGTACTAAGGGTTAAGTCGATAAAGGACTGACCATTATATGTTTCAAAAGTTGGAACGTTTCCTGAGTTATGTATGATTAAGTTGAGTTGAGAAATCCATTTGTCTAAATAAGTGCCTCTTCTATTGTTAATTGGAGATCCCCATGAAAAGGATTTGGAGTTAAAGTCGCCAAGTAAAATGAATTCTTTTGTATGATTTTGTTGAATAACATTGAAAATTTCGTCTATTTTCTTTTTAAAAACGTTAAATTTTATGTTTGGTGATATATAGCACGCTATAATATTTACAGTTTTTAGTTGAATTTCAATAAAATCGTTGTATCTATTAATGTTCCAAACTTCTAGATTTCTACTAATAATTTGGATGGCTACAGTGGACTGCAAGTCCAGTATATACTTTTTATTACTACAAATTTTGTGGTTAGGTTCCATTATAAATGCGATATCGAATTTTTCTTCAGAAATGGCTAAGTTAATAAAATCGTGGGTCAATTTTTTTCGATCTACGTTAATTTGTAAAATTTTCATAGTGAGAAAAAAAAATTTAATTTAATTTATAGCTATTTGCTTTAAGTTCCCTGTATTTAGGACAGTTCATGTTGTCGTATCTATGGCCTAACGTATTGCAGGTAATGCATTTTCTTGGATTTTTACAAGTTTTAGAAACGTGATCAAATTCGCCGCAATTAGTGCAAATTAATGAAACAGTTTTAGATTTACATTCAAATTTAGAGTGTCCAAAATGCATACAATTAAAGCATCTAATAGGCACGACCATTTCCTTTATTCTAATTAGGTTCCATCCTAACACTATTTTCTTTTGTTCTAAAAGAGAAGCGGCTGTTTTATTTTCAATATTAATTTTGACTGATTGTTTACCTTTGTTGTTTTGGTTTAGAGTTAGATTGAAATACGAATTTTTGTCTATAATTTTGTTTAATTCATTACAAAAAGTTTCTTTACACCAGGTTATATCAAGATCGAGGAAATAAATGGTTTTATAATTTTTTACTGATTCAACTACGCTATTTTTTAGGTTTTCTGAAATTTTTTCCTTAAACAGAGATCTGTTCTCCGTATTTCCAGTCACTTTGATGTATATATCATCTTTGTCATTTTTGGAAATGTTTTTGATTTTAATGCCTAAGCTATTTGGGTCAATGTCTTTTTTTAAGTCTTTCACTACTGAAGCAAAAGAGATATTGTTATTGTTTTTAATTATGAATGTTTCGTTGAAATTATTTCTTGGTTTATGAATATAAGGAACAGAAATTTTTATGTCAATATCTCTGAAGAGGTATTCATGAAGTTTTCTTAGTACTATATCATCGAAATGATTTTGAAGAGATTGAAAGTTCATGTCAGAATGTGTAGCTTTGTTTTTATAAAATACTGAAATATTTTCGAGTAAATCGAACAATATTCTAGTAGTTGTTAATTTAGAAATAACACAAATGAATGTGTTAGTACTGTAAGAATTGATAATTTTACCATTGAGGTTAGTTTCAAATTTCTTAACAAAATTAAGCGTATTATCTGGTTTAGTTCTGTCTAGATCGAAACCAAAATTATCACTAAGGTGTTGCAATTTAGATTTAGTTGACGGATCATTACGATTGCAATCGACATCTATTAATATAATTGTATCGTTTTTAGGATTCTTAGTGACAATAGAGTCAGACGTTATGTTGTAAAGGTTGTCATTCCATTTCTTTTTGACTATTGAGGAAAATAAGTGGTAGTTATTTTCGGATTTGTTGAAAACATTTTTAATTTCAAGGGTTTCATCAAAAATTACTTCATTCTGATATTCTGTTTGTGTTGAGATTGATTTGAATGATTTATTTTTCGATATTTGATTTTGAAAAGTGTCTATGTGACATTTATTGGCGTTGAAAAGTTTTTCAAGGTTCTGAATACCGTATTTTATTTCTAGTTTGATTGTTGGACTTGTAGTAAGAGTTTCAGATAAATTGTTAATGATATTTTTAGTCTTTTTAATTAGTCTAAGAATTATATCGTTGTTGTCAAATATATTAGTCGATGTGTCTATGTCAGCGTTCTCATCTATGTTAATGATTTCACTACTGGACCCTTTGGATTTCTTGATTGTGCCAGTATGGGATGTAGCCATATTATGTTTGTATGGTTACTCACGGTAAAACAGCTTGTTTGGTGTCTTGAAGTTTTCGGTTTATGTTCGCCACACCCGAATAAAGACCGCGGTCACTTCAGTGGGAAAAAAAAAAAAAAAAAAAAAAAAAAAAAAAAAAAAAAAAAATTGATAACAAGTGTCACTGTCACTAACACTTCACTCCACTGAAGCTGGAAATCAGGAAATTCTCTTCGCTCTAACTCTTCTTCAATGCGTAGTGCTCTTGTAGGGCTGCTTATGTCGTTGGTGCAGAAGAAACGTTGAGAAACTTGCAGAATTCATGCGAAAGTAAGATTTTTTTGAGAGTGACTTTGAATTATGTTGTCGTCAACATACGGGGTAACCTCAAATTACCGCAAAATGAAAGTGCCCCCTTCAACCCCCTAAATCAACCCCCTTCAAATTTAGAATCTGAAAAATGTACATTTCCCATTGAATCGTCCATGAATCTATCTGATTTTTGTCTTTTCAATGAAAATATTCTTAATTATTCATCTGATCTGTAACATCATCTGTTAGCAGCACAAATTCAAAGTAGAAATAACCTTCTTATTAATTTAGGGATTTCAAGCATCACATTATAGTGTTGAATTTCCGATACATTCATCTCATGTCTGCGTTTTCGGGTAAATATTTTTGATTTTACATCTTTAACTTCATATTCTATTATCTCCAAATTAAAGTAGGGGTCAAACTCCCTTCAAATTGAGAATCTGAAAAATGTACTTTTCCCATTGAATCGTCCATGAATCTCTCTGAATTCTACCTTTTCGTGAAAACATTATTTTTTCATCTGGAACATAATCTTTTAGTAGCACAAATTCAAAGTAGAAATAACCTTCTTATTAATTTGGGAATTTCAAACATCACATTATAGTGTTGAATTTCGTATAGATTTATCTCATTTCTGACTCTTCGTGAAAATATTTTTGGTTTTCCATCTTTAACTTCATCTTCTATTTTCGCAAAATTAAAGTAGGAGTCAACCCCCCTTCAAATTTAGAATCTAAAAAAACTATTTTTCTCGTTAAATGGTCCATGGATCCAACTAATTTTTACCTTTTCATGAAAATATTTTTATTATTTCGTCTGTAACATCATCTCTTAGCGGCACAGATTCAAAGTAGAAATAACCTTCTTATTAATTTGGGAATTTCAAATTTAGAATCTGAAAAATTTACTTTTCCCATTGAATCGTCCATGAATCTCTCTGAATTCTGCCTTTTCGTGAAAACATTATTTTTTCATCTGGAACATCATCTTTTAGTAGCACAAATTCAAAGTAGAAATAACCTTCTTATTAATTTGGGAATTTCAAACATCACATTATAGTGTTGAATTTCCTATAGATTTATCTCATTTCTGACTCTTCGTGAAAATATTTTTAGTTTTTCATCTTTATCTTCATCTTCTATTTTCGCAAAATTAAAGTCCGAGTCAAACTCGCTTCAAATTTAGAATCTGAAAAACGTACTTTTCTCATTGAATCGTCCATGGATGCAACTGATTTTTACCCATTCGTAAAAATGTTTTTATTTTTTCATCTGTAACATCACCTCTTAACAGCACAAATTCAAAGTAGAAATAACCTTCTTAATAATTTGGGAATTTCAAATATCACATTATTGTGGTGAATTTCCGATAGATTCATCCCATTTCTGCATTTTCGTGTAAATATGTTTTATTTTTCATCTTTAACTTCATCTTCTATTATCGCCATATTAAAGTAGGAGTCAACCTCCCTACAAATTTAAAATCTGAAAAACGTACTTTTCTCATTGAATCGTCCATGGATGCAACTGATTTTTACCCATTCGTAAAAATATTTTTATTTTTTCATCAGTAACATCATCTCTTAACAGCACAAATTCAAAGTAGAAATAACCTTCTTAATAATTTTGGGAATTTTAAATATCACATTATAGTGGTGAATTTCCAATAGATTAATCTCATTTCTGCATTTTCGTGTAAATATTTGTGATATTTCATCTTTAACTTCATCTTCTATTATCGCCAAAATTAAAGTAGGAGTCAACCTCCCTTCAAATTTAGAATCTGAAAAACGTACTTTTCTCATTGAATCGTCCATGGATGCAACTGATTTTTACCTATTCGTAAAAATATTTTTATTTTTTCATCTGTAACGTCATCTCTTAACAGCACAAATTCAAAGTAGAAATAAACTTCTTATTAATTTGGGAATTTCAAACATCACATTACAGTGTTGAATTTCCTATAGATTCATCTCATTTCTGACTTTTGGCGAAAATATTTTTAATTCTTTATCTTTAACTTCATCTTCTATTATCGCAAAATTAAAGTAGGAGTCGACCAACCACTTCAAATTTAGAATCTGAAAAATGTATTTTCTCATTGAATCGTCCATGGATCAATCTGGTTTTTGCCTTTTCATGAAAATATTTTTATTTTTTCATCTGTAACATCATCCCTTAGCAGCACAAATTCAAAGTAGAAATAACCCTTTTATTAATTTGGGAAACTCAAAAAGCAAATTTTAGTATTGAATTTTCTATAGATTCACCTCATTTCTGCATTTTCGTGAAAATGTTTTTGATTCTTCATCTTTAATTTCATCTTCTATTATCGCAAAATTAAAGTTAGGAGTCAACCTCCGTTCAAATTAAAAATCTGAAAAATGTACTTTTCTCATTGAATCGCCCATGGAACCATCTGAATTCTGGCTTTCCATGAAAATATTCCTTTTTTTCACCTGAACTATCATCTTTTAGCAGCACAAATTTAAAGTAGTAATAACCATCTTATTAATTTAGGAATTTCATAAATCACATTTTAGTGTTGACTTGCCTATAAATTTATCTCATTAATGCCGTTTTGTGAAAATATTTTTTTTGCGTCTTTAACTTCATCTTCTATTATCGCAAAATTGAAGTAGGAGTGAATCTCCCTTCAAATTTACAATCTCAAAAATCAACTTTTCTCATTGAATTTTCCATGAATCCATCTGATATCTGCCCTTCAATGAAATATGCTTATTTTTTCATCTTTCATTTCATATTCTTTTGCCGCAAATTAAAAGCAGAAGTCACTTTCCCTTCAGTGGTAGAATCTCAAAAAACAACTTACCACGTGGAATTTTCCATATCTCCTTATTCATTTCTGCCTATGTTTCTATGTAAGAATATTCTTAATTTTCAATTTTTAAATTTATTTTCTGTTGCCCCAAATTAGAGATAGATCAAACTCTTCTTTCAGTTTTAGAATCTCAAAACTCGACATTTCCCATTAAATTTTCCATGTTTTCGTGATTTCTGCTTTTCCTTGAACATGCTCCTAATTTTTTCGTCTTTGATTTTAACTTTTATTATTAAAAATTTGAATTAGAATTCGCTCTCCCTACAATCGTAGAGCCTGAAAATCAACTTGAATTTTTCATAAATCGACTTGATTTCTACCGTTCTATGAAAATATTCTTAATTTTTCATCTCTTACTTTTTTTTGGATTGTCGAAAATTCAAAACATAAGGGTCACTCTAACATCAATTTTAGAATCTGAAAAATCATCCTGTCCACTTGAGTTTTTCATACCTGCATTAAATTTTTGCTGATTCGTGAAAATATTCTTAATTTTTTTCATCTTTAACTTCAACTTCTGGTACCGCAAATCCAAAACAGAAGCTGCTCTCGCTTCAAATTTGAAATCTCAAAAATCAGATCCTCTCCTTGAAGTTTCCATAGGTTCATCTGATTTCTGATTCCATAAGTGAAGATTTTATTAACCTTTAACTCCATCCTATATTACAGCAAATTAAAAATAAAAGTCACTCTCCCTTAAATTTTAGATTCTAAAAAATAACATTGGTGCATTGAATTTTACGAAGGTCCATCTGATTTTCGTTACAACTTACTTAACTTCTCTCTCTAAAACAGTTAGAGTACCATTTTGAGTAAACTGAAGTTCGTGGCTTCACAATATTGGAAAATTGGAAAATGGAAAATTCTCTTTACCTCGCGGACACTTCATGGTGGAAACAACGTAGTCCTTGGTAAGCAAGTGCGGCACAGAAAGGCATTTTGGCGTTTCCGTGAAAATATTCCTAATTTTCCTTCTTTAACTCCTTCATCTTCGTTCATGGTAAAATATTTAATCCACAGTAGTTTTGAAACACCTATCAATATAATTTTGCAATCTCAAAAATCAACTTGTCACCTCGAATTTTACAAAGATCCCATCTGATCTCCATTACAACCTACTTAACTATTTATCGAGTATTCTCACGAATGCGACTAGACTTCTCCACTCTCTAAATTCCCCCAGAAACTATTTATTTTTATGGTGATTGAAAGTATGGATCGTTCCACGAATGTACGAGAAATTCAGACATCCCTAGCCCTCAGTCTCTTGTCCCTCCCGGCGCTATCTACCGGCAACAGCAAGTCGGGATTGGCTCCTCTTGATATTTTATCTAATACCGAGAATTATCACCGTATTTTGGTAAAAGGTCAAAAAGTTAGCATAAAACTGGATATCGGTCCGGGGGATGTAAAAAATGACCGGGAAGGGAAGAGGAGGGTGACCGAGGCGCTCGTGTGGGTTTTACCCCTTGTTGCTGTAACTCGAGAGGAACCGAAAAGAGGGTTAATGAGGTGATTAAAGGGGTAGCGATTTGGGAGTTTGGGAATTATGTTATTATGTTTAAAATTGGAAAAAATTGAAAATATAGACATTACAGAAAAAGTTACCTCTAAACCTGCTCATATATTGCAAATTGTTTCATATTACTACCCTAATGAAAAATCTTGTCAATATTGCACTCACTATAGCAGAAACTTCTGACTATATCACTCCAGTTGGTAAGTTGGTAAAGGTTGTTTTGCTGAGCGATTAGTATTTTGAACTGATGAGTTTTAAACACTAGCAACAAGTGTTTTGCCAAATAAGTTATGTCACCCTAAAAGTTTTAAGTTTCTGGTAATTTATACTGTCTGAAATTTTTAAATATGTTATTTTTTAGCTGTGGTCAGCTGGAGTTCAATAACAACATAAGGATCATTTTTATGAAATTTTAAGTACGGCGATAAATAGAAATGTCAATGAAATTATAGACACCGAAGGCATTATAAAAATCTAACGTTACAAGTGACTTTCTGGAGTTGTACGGTAGAGTTCAGTGGCACCCTTCATGAAGTTACAGTTTAATCAAAGCACTTTAGAATTTTTCATGGATTTTTAACTAAAAACACTAATACAGGAAAATGATAATAAACCTGCAAATCTAAATACACTTTAGAAATGTGGTGTGAATAAGTTGCAATAGGCGACTCATATTCAGGGAATGTCTCTATACTGAGGGTATGAAAAATCAACAGTTTTCCATTATTTCCTCAAGTATTTAACAAGACCTCTCCTTGGCTCTAAAGCGATATAACATAATAAAATCAATATTGGTGCAAGGAATAGTAGATGCATACTTACCCTAATGGGGAATCTTACATACATTGCACAGACTGTATCGGTAAAGTCGAACTATATCAGACAAGTTGGTTAAGGTTATTTTGCTGAGCGATTAGTATTTTGAACTCATGAGTTTTAAACAATAGCAACAAGTGTTATGGATGAAAAGGTATGTTACTGATGAAGTTTCAAGTTTCAGGTGATTAAAACTATCTGAAGTTGTTATATAAAATTCAGCTTGCATTTGTGGTCAGATGGAGTTCAATAATAATTTTTAAATCATTTCTTAAATAAAGCGGTATATATACATAAATGTTAATCAAGTTATACACATCGAAGGCGTTATAAAAATCTGAAGATACAGTTGACTTGCTAGAGCTGTAAAGTGCTTACCAACTTCATGAAGTGAGAATTTAATCAAAGCTTCTTAGAATTTTCCACGTGTTCTTTAACTACAAACAACAATACAGAAAAATGATAATGGTGTACTTGAGACATCTACTTAAAGACACCTTAGAGATGTGGGTAAATAAGTTTCCACAGGTGGCCCACATTGAAGGAAGGTCTATACTGCGGGTACTAAAAACCAACAGATTTCCACGACATCTCAAGTCTTTAACAAGATCTGTCCTTGGTCCAACATCAGTTGGTTAAAGATGTTTTGCTGGGCTATTAGTATTTTGAACTGGTGGTCTGTTATATGTAACATGTGCACTACAGTTTTCGTGCATTTTTAACAAAAAACACATTGAAGTAATGTCTCTATAATGTCGGTAGTAAAAAATTAACAGTTTTCCTTGACTTTCTCAAATATTTAGCAAGAGCTTTCCTTAGTCTTAGCGCGATACATTATAATACAATGAGTATTGTTGCAAAGAAAGGTAAAAGCAAATCCACTCTAATAGTAAATCTTGCCAACATTGCACAGACTGTATCGGAAAAGTCGCATAATGTCAGACCAGTTGGTTAAGGTTGTTTTGCTGAATAAATATAATTTTGTATTGGTGATCTGTTACATGTAACATGTGCACCCTTGTTTTTCACATAATTCATAACTCCTCTCCTCCCCGATGCACTTATCCTCCCGCCACCGACAGAATCACCCCCCCCTCTTCCCGCCGTTTTCATTTTTCCTCCCCCGTCCCCCCCCCCCATTCCCGGAACGTCCCTGGCGCCACCGCATTCACTTCGATGCCTCCTGGCAGGCACGCGGACATTTATTTGGATACGCATTTGGATGTTTGTTATTGTCCGGCGTCGGGATGATTTATCCACCAGAAACCAGATTGGGCGGACATCCAACTAAGCCGCCCCGAAAATATCACTGCGGGTCCCGTTTTTTGGCCGTCCCGAGATATTTCTTCCCGCGGGACGGACGGGAAAAACTTCCGGGAGACGGATCGTCTTGTCGTGCCGTAATGTACGTGGTGTGTACGCTGGTACTTTTTTGTTCGGGGAGAGTAAAGGGAGAAGCTCGGGTCGCGGCAGTGTTCCAGGATGTCCAGGATTGATGTTTTGAGAAATTGACGATTATCTTTTAAGCAAATTTCTTACATATCACCCTAACACTGTAATAGGCATGATGACTAATTTTGAAAAACTACCGTGTTGTGTTCTTAAGTATGTACCTACTGTTCCCAAAAGAAAAATACCAATCTCTGCCTAAAACAAATGTTTAGTAGCTAAAATGAGACTTTTATGATACTTTTAAATTTCGTGCCAAAACACTCGTAGGTGTCATGGCGTCGCTTGTGACATCACGCCTATGTAAATACGTCGACCACAGCATTGACCTCAACTTGTAAAGTGCATGTCAACGTTCAGTGACTTCAGTGTTCAGTTATAATAATAATGAATACCAAAAGAAATAATCAATAAAGGCGCTAACACAAGGAATTCGAATGAAACAAAATGATGTTTACGTAGGAGTGACGTCATTAGCGATATTGACTTGCTATATTTTATGGTTTTATTTTAACAAAATACAGTTTATCCCGCTTAAAATATGACCATTAATATTTTTTTTAGAATTATTTCATTATTTAATATATTATAATATTATTATTTCAGTAACCGTTTGTTACTGTCATCATGCCTATTAACACCTCATTTCTGTCGCATGTACTTGGCCACCACTATTTGTAGACAAAGTATTGCGATAGCCTCACAACATTGGGCATTATGTACACATTTTTCACTTATCTCAATGTTCCACTTGTTATTCTTTTCAGCTTACTTAAAACTTGTGGAGCTGTAAGCCGTGTAAGCCATAAATTTAAGCAACACAGATTTCGTTGTTTAGATGCATCCCGCTTCCCTACTCGCAAACCCCCCTCGTCTTGAAATTTTGTTTAAAATTATTTTCCAACTTCCGTACGTACTGGCATGCAAATCTGGCGGAGAATCTGCAAGTTCCCGACATTAACACGGTAATTCTCATATTCATTAAAAGCAGTTCTGCAAGATAACAAATCCCGACGCACACATATGTAGCGTCGGCAATATCAAGGCGTTCCCGTGACTGGAAGTGCACTTAATATTATACAGTGTGCCGTTATGGACTCCAATGGTTCCATTCCCGGCCGAGAAAATACTACGATATCGACGAAGCGGGTGCTTTAAGTTGTTATGGTAATTGTTTTACATTGATTTAACAATATTGTGTCATAAACGTAGACTATGGTTTATAAGGTCTGTTCACGGAGGCGGTTCGTGTAAGCGAGAAATTAATTCGATGTGTTCGCCATGCCTTATCGTAAATGACTTCATTCTGTATATTTCTGAAATCGTGATAATTGTTTCGGAAAACCGTTTTCCAAGAAAACTTCAGAAATTCTTTTCTGAGAAGTGCATTTCTGAGATGAATTGATTATTATTATGAGGGGTTGTTTATAACCTACTGTCCATACGTACACCATAATTCACCATAATAATTTCCAAATTATAAATTATATCATTCTTCCCTCGCTACATAAATGAAAATTCCGCAATAATTTGGATTATTAAGCGTAATCCCAGATTGGATCCAAAGTTTTATATAAATTAAATTAAAAGAGGGGATGGTAAATCGATTAATGAATTTAGTGGTCAGAGGAGCAATTTTTCCTAAGGGACTTTTCATTAATAATATTATTAAATGGTTCTTAGTTAATACATTTGGTGAATGGATTACAATTATTAGGTTAATGAATTTATTGAGGAATAATTATGAATCGAAGTATCCTTGTATTGTAAACGTGACAATATTTTAAAATTTATGATATCCTAAAAATTTGTCAAAACGTATGAAATTTCTTATTACAATAAAACCAAATGTTATGCATATTGGATGATTAGGTTGAATTTATTATGTAAAGTAATAATCCTAATCATCGGGACATTCTATCTCATCTGAAAGAACTTAAGAAACCTGAGGACGTACTAAATCAGTAATTCTATAGTAATCCTGTATTTAATTGTCCCTTAAGTTAAGCAGAATATTTGTGGTCCTTTCAAAAAGCTCCGATGAGTTTCTGAATTTAATGAAAAATTCTATTGTCGTTTCTAAACTGTGAATAGTTTCCTATTGAATCCCCTGGATCATAAATCCTTATAATAGCCCCATAAACATACTTCTTGTCTTCAGTAACCATTTTCATGAAGTTTTTGATTTATGATCTATAGAAAAATATCTATGCCGGTTACAAAGCAATCAAGATATTGAAACTTTCTAAAATTACTGTTAATCTTTGAAGAAATCCCTAGGGATCTTATAATTCTAGTCTTGTGAAACGTTGTGTGGGGAGCAGATTGAAGCTATAGTTATGTAAATAGACAGAGCAGTTAGCAATCCTCTTAAAATTTCGTAGATTATCTAGGAGACCTAATAAAATAACTTGAAAATTTAATGATTCTATACTGTACCTATATAAAAGACTTTTCTGTAAGTATTGCCTACTGCGAGAGCTATAGGACGATTAGTTTATAAAACGTGTTTCAAAATAATTGTCATCTAGTCGGCTGTGGATTTCCCATGTAAAATAAATAAACCCGCCTTGCGAAAATAGAAGTTTCTACTAGCATTACATAACCTCCAAATAACCTACTTAACCTCTTTTAACTTCTGGTTTTTCTCTGTCAGAAGAAAACGAATTCTGAGTATTTGTCTATTTGTAGTACTTGTTTTGGCCCTGAAAAGGGCGTTAATTACCAGCAGTACTGATTGCCAGTTTCACAATAAATGTTCGAAGTGCCACTTGTTGTCAGATAGGTTCAAATCAATAGAGCGCGGCACATCAAAAATTACATGCACAGAACTTCCAACGCCAACTAGATAACAATAATTTTGAAACACATTGTATTTAAACCATACACTAAATGTCCAGATATGTAATACAATCTAGATCATCTAGAAAAGTATAGTGTGATATTAAAATCATCAAAATCGTTCTTTGCCTCCTTTCCGAATTAAGAGAATAAATTTTAAATTGCTCCTGACTTTTGGAAAAATTTCCCAAAATTTCCATAGAATTACATAATTGCCTGGCTACCCCGTAGATATACCTGTCATCTTAATAATAATATCCAGAGATAAATGAACTATTTGAAAACTATGCAGAGTTCTTTTTAAAAATCCATGCAGTTATCAAGACGTTTAAATATGTTTCATATTACTCTTAAACGTTATAAAAGTTAACGAAGTATTCTATAATTCTGGAAACCAAAGATGTTTCAGATTTTTGAGTAATTCTGTAGGAAGCAGATTGAAATTCCAGTAATGTAGATAAACAGAGCATTTAGCAATCCTCTTCAATACTAACAGGAAACAATCTACAGAAACGTTAGTAATTTGAGACGTTATTTTACATAAAAGAATTATTACTGGAGTTATAAGACGCAAGCTTTAATTTTATTTTGTTACATTTAATTGAGGCATTCCAAGACATTGATCACTTTTTAATAAGTAATAAAAACACTTTAGGACGAAGTATAGTATTAAATATATATAATAAGAACGAGAGTCAAACTGATTTGCCTAAAATTAACAATATTTTATTTTTGTATCTAATTTCATAACTGATCAATTTCGACACTTTGTAATATTTTGAATCTTCCTCTAAGATCCCAAGGTTTTAGTTGTAGAAGTTTCCTTAAATTCCCTTGAAAAAATTGACAACCTTACTGATGATTTACTAAGATAATAAAGAATGTGCGAATCCTTATTAATTTGGTTTTTACATTAGTAGTTTCCAAGAACTTTCTGAAACCTATAGAATTTTTGATTGTTCTCTCAATAAATTTCTGGGTTTCAAAAAAGTTCCCTAAGGGTTGTGTGAATTTAAAAGGAGATTCCTAAAATTGCTCCTGATTTATGCAAGAATTTCCCAGCAATTTCCTTTAATAATAAAATACCGTAGTCGTCCCATAAATATAACTCTTTATATTAGTAACGATTTCCATGCAGTTTCTGAATTATTAACTGTCTGAAAACGGTTCATGCATTTTTGATAAACTTCCATGTAATTTACCTATTCAAGTTATATTTATATATTTATTTTTATATGTTTATAAGATCTCTGAGCTCTCCTCAGGGATGTTATAATTCTAGAAATAACATATAATCGACAATTTTCAGGTATTCTGTGTCTTCCAGGAGACGTATATTGGATGCAATAACGTAATTTAGCCCAGTAGAATTAGATGAAAAAGGCTTAAAATTTATCGTAATTCAGAACAGGTTGGCATTTGGAATTTTAATATTTGACATTTTAATATTGGCCCTATTAAAATAATTATTTAGTGAAAATATATACATTTTTTAAAAATGAACAACTCTTATGAAGAAATTTTTTGCGTGCAGTTCATAACTTTTCAAATATTTATGAAAAATTAATTTTTGAAAAAATTATTGTCTATAACAAATTCTGTTAATATGCTGATAAAACTAATGGATTAGTTGTTAATAATTTCGCGAGCTACCCTAGATTAAAAAAGGCCGACGAAAAAAGGTTCAAATTGAATTTTACATTATCACCTTTTTTAAAAAAGTGTGTTTTTTTTTCATAAATAAAATATCTAACATTTTTGCAAAAAAAAATTATGGTAAGTTAAGGGTGCTAAAAGACACAATATCTGAAAGTTTCAAGCTTCTACCTGCTTTTTTCACGAAATTAAAAATATTTCCAAATTTGCAAAATTTTGCGACTTTTTTGCAATTATTTAAACAAATTATTAACCAAATTTAATCTACCTGGTCTGAAATTAACCATTTTTCAACAAGTCACAAATGGTAAAAAATTAAATCCTCAACCTAAATTTGCCTTAAAGATAGCTCAAAGAAACTCAATTTTTACCGATTTTTGGATAAATAAACATTATTTAAAAAATGGCGCCACTCTTTAAAATGGATCCCCTTCAAAGAGCCATTGCTTGTCATCAATACAAAACATTTTTCTACATTCAAACCTGTTCTGAATTACGATAAGCATTTGATCTTATTCTACTGAGCTAATTACACTTCAGAGGTATTTGATATGGTGCTTTTCCTAGTATTAGTCTCACTAGGGAAATAATAGAATCTAATTTAGGTTTTATGTCGCTTAAATTGCTATCTTAATTACTTAATGGCGAGAAGAATGTAAAAAGGGTCCTGGTTTTGAAATATCCACAATTATGATAGATATGGGTGAATGTGTTGTATAGGTAGGAAATTTCGCTTGGAACACCTCCAGATGTGACTATTCTATGCCTGGTCTTGTTAGGAAGGTTTATGTCGTGGTAATTTATTACGGCTTCTTAAATTGAATTTGGATGAACCTCACCTCAAAATGTCTGAAAAGTCGAACCTTGCCCGTTTGAAAGCTTCCAACTTTCCACCGTTTTCAACTTATATATTTATTACCTTACTTTTTTCTCCTCGGTATTAAAAGAATATATAGATCTCGACAAGGAAACCAATCTCGACCCACCTGCCTTCACACACTTCATATTCCCCAACACACACCTGCTCACCCGATAAGTTGCCGCTCCGTCCTCCTTTTTTCCCTTTGCTTTTGTTCCAGTTCGAGTTTCCGTATCATGATGGCACGTTCCCGCGGGTGTACGAATCCTCTTCTTCCCTTCTCTTTTTTCCTTTCCCTCTGTCTCCTCCAGTCGAAGGAGAAGGTTGCGCCTCAAACACCTACAGAAGCGCATTTTGAATCCTAAACGAACTCTAACGAACCGATTATTTTTATAAGATAAACTTATCCCTTCCTCCTCGGTTCTCCCTCTGGCTCTCCCGCGCTCTTTCTCCACGTCGACTGAATTATTCATGGCAGGAATGAAATCAACGCGGTGCAACTCGTAGGATTAACGCGGTAGATACCTACCAGAAAATATCTGGAATACGAATAGACCGTACCTCAAAATCCGGAGACACAATGGAAATAAAGTTTAGGACGGATGAAGTATTTTAAACGGTTCCGAATATGTGCTGTGTAGTACATAATTTATAAAACAATCCATTTTTATATCACGAAGAGGAGTTACTGGCCCGATTGTATAATAAGCTCCGGGATAAAGGCGCCGTAAAAGTGACGAAAACTGAACCGAAAAGCTGCATAGGCAAAAATGTTTATGATCTCAAATTTTTACGGCTCTTTTTTGCAAAGTTTACGGTCTTCCATGGCGATAACAAATAACATTAAGGTGGCTTTAAGACGCGGAATCAAAGTCGTAAACTACCGATCTCGGGGTACGTCGCAGTTTTCATATTTTCTCAGCACTACGAGGCGTTAAAGTCTATGGGGGAACAGAAGAAAGGGGAAGATTAAAAAAAGCAAATTCGGGCGATTTTTGATGTTGACGCTAGCGTCAACATTATTCAAGGGAATTTTAGGTGAAGAAATCATAATCTATTGTAACCGAATTTAGGGAACATTTTACATAATTTAATCATTGAAATTAATAGGCGTTGTTTTACAAAACAGAAAAATAATTTATAATTAAGAGCGAGGATAGGTGTGCAAAACATTATTAGATTGTTTTAACTTTCGCACACGAATCAATAACACTAGCGATCGTTTCACGTTATTAGAGGAAAACAATTACAATCGAACGTGAGGCGGTCAAGTTCACTCAGCTGAGTAATCATAATACAACGTCTAAGAAACGTGATAACTAGCGCTTCTCGAGAAGATCAGTTTGGTGCAAGGTAACATAACAAATATTATCTCATTCAGCCAATGTAAAATAAGATGTATAAAAGCTCTGAAATTTGGAACAATAAATCAATATACTTGTATGCTCAAAAAATGACGTGTGTTGTTGGTTTTGATTTACGACACCCCAACCTACAAGCTCTCACGTTACGCCCTGAGAGTTCTACGAGATCTTCAAGATACGACAACTTCAACCTTCGAGAACTTCAAACCCGGATTTGCACGATACGCCCTCAGATCCAAACCCGGAGAAGTACGACACGCCCTCTCTCCACACGACTAGAACTTCAACTCCAGACCTGCACGCCGCAGCGCAGTCACCCACGAGCTACGAGAGAGATCTATACAGTCCACTTTCTACAGAGGCCACTTCACACTTCGTTCAGAGTCCGATTTTACGATGTTGTTACTGTGAGACACGTAAATGTCGGTTCAATGATTTCATAAATAAAATCATGCCTAATTAATAAATTCCCCGATAGTTCTATACAATCTTTGTAAAAAATAAGACACAACTCTCAATATGAGTTGAGGATTTTTAAGGATGCTTTTGTATAAAAGTTTCCTTTGTGAAACACGTAAACGTCAGTTTAATGATTTCATAAATAAAATCATGCCTAATTAATAAACTCTCTAATAGTTCATTTCCTTACTTCTATAAAAACTTTTTAAACAGTAAGACACAACTTTAGGTGTGAGTTAAGAATTTTTAAGGATACTTTCATACAAAAGTTTCCTTTGTGAAACACTTAAATTTCTGTTCAATTCCTTCATACATAAAATCATGCCTAATTAATAAACTCTCTAATAGTTCGTTTCCATACTTCTATACAAATTTTTAAACAGTAAGACACAACTTTAGATGTGAGTTGAGGATTTTTAAGGATACTTTTGTACGAGAGTTTAGGAAATGTTCTCAAAACATTGAACGACTGATAAAGTAGTTACGTGTAGTTCCACCTGGTATAGAGTTTCTGCAAAACTTGCTGCACAAACAAACTGCAAAATATTTCTACATATGTTGGTAAAAGATTTTAGGCATTTTAGAGAACCTTTCAAGATAGTTAAATGAACTTTCAATTAGACTGGAGCTTCAGTAACATATACCCTAATCTATTCATTAAAAAGTAACTAAAATTTTAACATGAGGTGAAGTTTGTGGGTATATTTTTAGAGGAAAGTTCTTTCTATCTTCCCAAATTTGGAAATTAAGATAGTTAAATTAAGTTTCAATGAAATTAGAGCTTCAGCAACATTTACCCTAATTTGTTCATTAAATAGTAACTAAAATTTTAACATGAGGTAAAGTTTGTGGGTATATTTTTAGAGGAAAGTTCTTTCAATATTCCCAAATTTGTAAATTAAGATAGTTAAATTAAGTTTCAATGAAATTAGAGTTTCAACAACATTTACCCTAATCTGTTCATTAAAGAGTAACAAAAATTTTAATATGAGGTGAAGTTTGTGGGTATATTTTTAGAGGAAAGTTCCCTCAATATTCCCAAATTTGGAAATTAAGATAGTAAAATTAAGTTCCAATGAATTTAGAGCTTCAGCAACATTTACCCTAATCTGTTCATTAAAAAGTAACTAAAATTTTAACATGAGGTGAAGTTTGTGGGTATATTATTAGAGGAATGTTCTTTCAATATTCCCAAATTTAGAAATTAAGATAGTTAAATTAAGTTTCAATGAAATTAAAGCTTCAGCAACATTTACCCTAATCTGTTCATTAAAAAGTAACTAAAATTTAAACATGAGGTGAAGTTTGTGGGTATATTTTTAGAGGAAAGTTCTCTCAATATTCCCAAATTTGGAACTTAAGTTAGTTAAATTAAGTTTCAATGAAATTAGAGCTTTAGCAACATTTACCCTAATCTGTTCATTAAAAAGTAACTAAAATTTTAATATGAGGTGAAGTTTGTGGGTATATTTTTAGAGGAAAGTTCTTTCAATACTCCCAAATTTGGAAATTAAGATAGTTAAATTAAGTTTCAATGAAATTAAAGCTTCAGCAACATTTACCCTAATCTGTTCATTAAAAAGTAACTAAAATTTAAACATGAGGTGAAGTTTGTGGGTATATTTTTAGAGGAAAGTTCTCTCAATATTCCCAAATTTGGAAATTAAGTTAGTTAAATTAAGTTTCAATGAAATTAGAGCTTTAGCAACATTTACCCTAATCTGTTCATTAAAAAGTAACTAAAATTTTAACATGAGGTGAAGTTTGTGGGTATATTTTTAGAGGAAAGTTCTCTCAATATTCCCAAATTTGGAAATTAAGTTAGTTAAATTAAGTTTCAATGAAATTAAAGCTTTAGCAACATTTACCCTAATCTGTTCATTAAAAAGTAACTAAAATTTAAACATGAGGTGAAGTTTGTGGGTATATTTTTAGAGGAAAGTTCTCTCAATATTCCCAAATTTGGAAATTAAGTTAGTTAAATTAAGTTTCAATAAAATTAGAGCTTTAGCAACATTTACCCTAATCTGTTCATTAAAAAGTAACTAAAATTTTAATATGAGGTGAAGTTTGTGGGTATATTTTTAGAGGAAAGTTCTTTCAATACTCCCAAATTTGGCAATTAAGATAGTTAAATTAAGTTTCAATGAAATTAAAGCTTCAGCAACATTTACCCTAATCTGTTCATTAAAAAGTAACTAAAATTTAAACATGAGGTGAAGTTTGTGGGTATATTTTTAGAGGAAAGTTCTTTCAATATTCCCAAATTTGTAAATTAAGATAGTTAAATTAAGTTTCAATGAAATTGGAGCTTCAACAACATTTACCCTAATCTGTTCATTAAAGAGTAACAAAAATTTTAACATGAGGTGAAGTTTGTGGGTATATTTTTAGAGGAAAGTTCCCTCAATATTCCCAAATTTGGAAATTAAGATAGTAAAATTAAGTTCCAATGAATTTAGAGCTTCAGCAACATTTACCCTAATCTGTTCATTAAAAAGTAACTAAAATTTTAACATGAGGTGAAGTTTGTGGGTATATTTTTAGAGGAAAGTTCTCTCAATATTCCCAAATTTGGAAATTAAGTTAGTTAAATTAAGTTTCAATGAAATTAGAGCTTTAGCAACATTTACCCTAATCTGTTCATTAAAAAGTAACTAAAATTTTAACATGAGGTGAAGTTTGTGGGTATATTTTTAGAGGAAAGTTCTTTCAATACTCCCAAATTTGGAAATTAAGATAGTTAAATTAAGTTTCAATGAAATTAGAGTTTCAACAACATTTACCCTAATCTGTTCATTAAAGAGTAACTAAAATTTAAACATGAGGTGAAGTTTGTGGGTATATTTTTAGAGGAAAGTTCTTTCAATATTCCCAAATTTGTAAATGAAGATAGTTAAATTAAGTTTCAATGAAATTAGAGCTTCAACAACATTTACCCTAATCTGTACATTAAAGAGTAACAAAAATTTTAACATGAGGTGAAGTTTGTGGGTATATTTTTAGAGGAAAGTTCCCTCAATATTCCCAAATTTGGAAATTAAGATAGTAAAATTAAGTTCCAATGAAATTAGAGCTTCAGCAACATTTACCCTAATCTGTTCATTAAAAAGTAACTAAAATTTTAACATGAGGTGAAGTTTGTGGGTATATTATTAGAGGAATGTTCTTTCAATATTCCCAAATTTGTAAATTAAGATAGTTAAATTAAGTTTCAATGAAATTAGAGCTTCAACAACATTTACCCTAATCTGTTCATTAAAGAGTAACAAAAATTTTAACATGAGGTGAAGTTTGTGGGTATATTTTTAGAGGAAAGTTCCCTCAATATTCCCAAATTTGAAAATTAAGATAGTAAAATTAAGTTCCAATGAATTTAGAGCTTCAGCAACATTTACCCTAATCTGTTCATTAAAAAGTAACTAAAATTTTAACATGAGGTGAAGTTTGTGGGTATATTATTAGAGGAATGTTCTTTCAATATTCCCAAATTTAGAAATTAAGATAGTTAAATTAAGTCTCAATGAAATTAAAGCTTCAGCAACATTTACCCTAATCTGTTCATTAAAAAGTAACTAAAATTTAAACATGAGGTGAAGTTTGTGGGTATATTTTTAGAGGAAAGTTCTCTCAATATTCTCAAATTTGGAAATTAAGATAATTAAATTAAGTTTCAATGAAATTAGAGCTTCAGCAACAGTTACCCTAATCTGTTCATTAAAAAGTAACTAAAATTTTAACATGAGGTGAAGTTTGTGGGTATATTTTTAGAGGAATGTTCTTTCAATATTCCCAAATTTGGAAATTAAGATAGTTAAATTAAGTTTCAATGAAATTAGAGCTTTAGCAACATTTACCCTAATCTGTTCATTAAAAAGTAACTAAAATTTTAATATGAGGTGAAGTTTGTGGGTATATTTTTAGAGGAAAGTTCTTTCAATACTCCCAAATTTGGAAATTAAGATAGTTAAATTAAGTTTCAATGAAATTAAAGCTTCAGCAACATTTACCCTAATCTGTTCATTAAAAAGTAACTAAAATTTAAACATGAGGTGAAGTTTGTGGGTATATTTTTAGAGGAAAGTTCTCTCAATATTCCCAAATTTGGAAATTAAGTTAGTTAAATTAAGTTTCAATGAAATTAGAGCTTTAGCAACATTTACCCTAATCTGTTCATTAAAAAGTAACTAAAATTTTAACATGAGGTGAAGTTTGTGGGTATATTTTTAGAGGAAAGTTCTCTCAATATTCCCAAATTTGGAAATTAAGTTAGTTAAATTAAGTTTCAATGAAATTAAAGCTTTAGCAACATTTACCCTAATCTGTTCATTAAAAAGTAACTAAAATTTAAACATGAGGTGAAGTTTGTGGGTATATTTTTAGAGGAAAGTTCTCTCAATATTCCAAAATTTGGAAATTAAGTTAGTTAAATTAAGTTTCAATGAAATTAAAGCTTTAGCAACATTTACCCTAATCTGTTCATTAAAAAGTAACTAAAATTTAAACATGAGGTGAAGTTTGTGGGTATATTTTTAGAGGAAAGTTCTCTCAATATTCCCAAATTTGGAAATTAAGTTAGTTAAATTAAGTTTCAATAAAATTAGAGCTTTAGCAACATTTACCCTAATCTGTTCATTAAAAAGTAACTAAAATTTTAATATGAGGTGAAGTTTGTGGGTATATTTTTAGAGGAAAGTTCTTTCAATACTCCCAAATTTGGCAATTAAGATAGTTAAATTAAGTTTCAATGAAATTAAAGCTTCAGCAACATTTACCCTAATCTGTTCATTAAAAAGTAACTAAAATTTAAACATGAGGTGAAGTTTGTGGGTATATTTTTAGAGGAAAGTTCTTTCAATATTCCCAAATTTGTAAATTAAGATAGTTAAATTAAGTTTCAATGAAATTGGAGCTTCAACAACATTTACCCTAATCTGTTCATTAAAGAGTAACAAAAATTTTAACATGAGGTGAAGTTTGTGGGTATATTTTTAGAGGAAAGTTCCCTCAATATTCCCAAATTTGGAAATTAAGATAGTAAAATTAAGTTCCAATGAATTTAGAGCTTCAGCAACATTTACCCTAATCTGTTCATTAAAAAGTAACTAAAATTTTAACATGAGGTGAAGTTTGTGGGTATATTTTTAGAGGAAAGTTCTCTCAATATTCCCAAATTTGGAAATTAAGTTAGTTAAATTAAGTTTCAATGAAATTAGAGCTTTAGCAACATTTACCCTAATCTGTTCATTAAAAAGTAACTAAAATTTTAACATGAGGTGAAGTTTGTGGGTATATTTTTAGAGGAAAGTTCTTTCAATACTCCCAAATTTGGAAATTAAGATAGTTAAATTAAGTTTCAATGAAATTAGAGTTTCAACAACATTTACCCTAATCTGTTCATTAAAGAGTAACTAAAATTTAAACATGAGGTGAAGTTTGTGGGTATATTTTTAGAGGAAAGTTCTCTCAATATTCCCAAATTTGGAAATTAAGTTAGTTAAATTAAGTTTCAATAAAATTAGAGCTTTAGCAACATTTACCCTAATCTGTTCATTAAAAAGTAACTAAAATTTTAATATGAGGTGAAGTTTGTGGGTATATTTTTAGAGGAAAGTTCTTTCAATACTCCCAAATTTGGCAATTAAGATAGTTAAATTAAGTTTCAATGAAATTAAAGCTTCAGCAACATTTACCCTAATCTGTTCATTAAAAAGTAACTAAAATTTAAACATGAGGTGAAGTTTGTGGGTATATTTTTAGAGGAAAGTTCTTTCAATATTCCCAAATTTGTAAATTAAGATAGTTAAATTAAGTTTCAATGAAATTGGAGCTTCAACAACATTTACCCTAATCTGTTCATTAAAGAGTAACAAAAATTTTAACATGAGGTGAAGTTTGTGGGTATATTTTTAGAGGAAAGTTCCCTCAATATTCCCAAATTTGGAAATTAAGATAGTAAAATTAAGTTCCAATGAATTTAGAGCTTCAGCAACATTTACCCTAATCTGTTCATTAAAAAGTAACTAAAATTTTAACATGAGGTGAAGTTTGTGGGTATATTTTTAGAGGAAAGTTCTCTCAATATTCCCAAATTTGGAAATTAAGTTAGTTAAATTAAGTTTCAATGAAATTAGAGCTTTAGCAACATTTACCCTAATCTGTTCATTAAAAAGTAACTAAAATTTTAACATGAGGTGAAGTTTGTGGGTATATTTTTAGAGGAAAGTTCTTTCAATACTCCCAAATTTGGAAATTAAGATAGTTAAATTAAGTTTCAATGAAATTAGAGTTTCAACAACATTTACCCTAATCTGTTCATTAAAGAGTAACTAAAATTTAAACATGAGGTGAAGTTTGTGGGTATATTTTTAGAGGAAAGTTCTTTCAATATTCCC
Organism: Cryptocephalus moraei; assembly: GCA_946251905.1. Classification (NCBI taxonomy): domain Eukaryota; kingdom Metazoa; phylum Arthropoda; class Insecta; order Coleoptera; family Chrysomelidae; genus Cryptocephalus; species Cryptocephalus moraei. The sequence goes on from OX276456.1 coordinate 30,935,544, forward strand.
AAATTTGTAAATGAAGATAGTTAAATTAAGTTTCAATGAAATTAGAGCTTCAACAACATTTACCCTAATCTGTACATTAAAGAGTAACAAAAATTTTAACATGAGGTGAAGTTTGTGGGTATATTTTTAGAGGAAAGTTCCCTCAATATTCCCAAATTTGGAAATTAAGATAGTAAAATTAAGTTCCAATGAAATTAGAGCTTCAGCAACATTTACCCTAATCTGTTCATTAAAAAGTAACTAAAATTTTAACATGAGGTGAAGTTTGTGGGTATATTATTAGAGGAATGTTCTTTCAATATTCCCAAATTTGTAAATTAAGATAGTTAAATTAAGTTTCAATGAAATTAGAGCTTCAACAACATTTACCCTAATCTGTTCATTAAAGAGTAACAAAAATTTTAACATGAGGTGAAGTTTGTGGGTATATTTTTAGAGGAAAGTTCCCTCAATATTCCCAAATTTGAAAATTAAGATAGTAAAATTAAGTTCCAATGAATTTAGAGCTTCAGCAACATTTACCCTAATCTGTTCATTAAAAAGTAACTAAAATTTTAACATGAGGTGAAGTTTGTGGGTATATTATTAGAGGAATGTTCTTTCAATATTCCCAAATTTAGAAATTAAGATAGTTAAATTAAGTCTCAATGAAATTAAAGCTTCAGCAACATTTACCCTAATCTGTTCATTAAAAAGTAACTAAAATTTAAACATGAGGTGAAGTTTGTGGGTATATTTTTAGAGGAAAGTTCTCTCAATATTCTCAAATTTGGAAATTAAGATAATTAAATTAAGTTTCAATGAAATTAGAGCTTCAGCAACAGTTACCCTAATCTGTTCATTAAAAAGTAACTAAAATTTTAACATGAGGTGAAGTTTGTGGGTATATTTTTAGAGGAATGTTCTTTCAATATTCCCAAATTTGGAAATTAAGATAGTTAAATTAAGTTTCAATGAAATTAGAGCTTTAGCAACATTTACCCTAATCTGTTCATTAAAAAGTAACTAAAATTTTAATATGAGGTGAAGTTTGTGGGTATATTTTTAGAGGAAAGTTCTTTCAATACTCCCAAATTTGGAAATTAAGATAGTTAAATTAAGTTTCAATGAAATTAAAGCTTCAGCAACATTTACCCTAATCTGTTCATTAAAAAGTAACTAAAATTTAAACATGAGGTGAAGTTTGTGGGTATATTTTTAGAGGAAAGTTCTCTCAATATTCCCAAATTTGGAAATTAAGTTAGTTAAATTAAGTTTCAATGAAATTAGAGCTTTAGCAACATTTACCCTAATCTGTTCATTAAAAAGTAACTAAAATTTTAACATGAGGTGAAGTTTGTGGGTATATTTTTAGAGGAAAGTTCTCTCAATATTCCCAAATTTGGAAATTAAGTTAGTTAAATTAAGTTTCAATGAAATTAAAGCTTTAGCAACATTTACCCTAATCTGTTCATTAAAAAGTAACTAAAATTTAAACATGAGGTGAAGTTTGTGGGTATATTTTTAGAGGAAAGTTCTCTCAATATTCCCAAATTTGGAAATTAAGTTAGTTAAATTAAGTTTCAATAAAATTAGAGCTTTAGCAACATTTACCCTAATCTGTTCATTAAAAAGTAACTAAAATTTTAATATGAGGTGAAGTTTGTGGGTATATTTTTAGAGGAAAGTTCTTTCAATACTCCCAAATTTGGCAATTAAGATAGTTAAATTAAGTTTCAATGAAATTAAAGCTTCAGCAACATTTACCCTAATCTGTTCATTAAAAAGTAACTAAAATTTAAACATGAGGTGAAGTTTGTGGGTATATTTTTAGAGGAAAGTTCTTTCAATATTCCCAAATTTGTAAATTAAGATAGTTAAATTAAGTTTCAATGAAATTGGAGCTTCAACAACATTTACCCTAATCTGTTCATTAAAGAGTAACAAAAATTTTAACATGAGGTGAAGTTTGTGGGTATATTTTTAGAGGAAAGTTCCCTCAATATTCCCAAATTTGGAAATTAAGATAGTAAAATTAAGTTCCAATGAATTTCGAGCTTCAGCAACATTTACCCTAATCTGTTCATTAAAAAGTAACTAAAATTTTAACATGAGGTGAAGTTTGTGGGTATATTTTTAGAGGAAAGTTCTCTCAATATTCCCAAATTTGGAAATTAAGTTAGTTAAATTAAGTTTCAATGAAATTAGAGCTTTAGCAACATTTACCCTAATCTGTTCATTAAAAAGTAACTAAAATTTTAACATGAGGTGAAGTTTGTGGGTATATTTTTAGAGGAAAGTTCTTTCAATACTCCCAAATTTGGAAATTAAGATAGTTAAATTAAGTTTCAATGAAATTAGAGTTTCAACAACATTTACCCTAATCTGTTCATTAAAGAGTAACTAAAATTTAAACATGAGGTGAAGTTTGTGGGTATATTTTTAGAGGAAAGTTCTTTCAATATTCCCAAATTTGTAAATGAAGATAGTTAAATTAAGTTTCAATGAAATTAGAGCTTCAACAACATTTACCCTAATCTGTACATTAAAGAGTAACAAAAATTTTAACATGAGGTGAAGTTTGTGGGTATATTTTTAGAGGAAAGTTCCCTCAATATTCCCAAATTTGGAAATTAAGATAGTAAAATTAAGTTCCAATGAAATTAGAGCTTCAGCAACATTTACCCTAATCTGTTCATTAAAAAGTAACTAAAATTTTAACATGAGGTGAAGTTTGTGGGTATATTATTAGAGGAATGTTCTTTCAATATTCCCAAATTTGTAAATTAAGATAGTTAAATTAAGTTTCAATGAAATTAGAGCTTCAACAACATTTACCCTAATCTGTTCATTAAAGAGTAACAAAAATTTTAACATGAGGTGAAGTTTGTGGGTATATTTTTAGAGGAAAGTTCCCTCAATATTCCCAAATTTGAAAATTAAGATAGTAAAATTAAGTTCCAATGAATTTAGAGCTTCAGCAACATTTACCCTAATCTGTTCATTAAAAAGTAACTAAAATTTTAACATGAGGTGAAGTTTGTGGGTATATTATTAGAGGAATGTTCTTTCAATATTCCCAAATTTAGAAATTAAGATAGTTAAATTAAGTCTCAATGAAATTAAAGCTTCAGCAACATTTACCCTAATCTGTTCATTAAAAAGTAACTAAAATTTAAACATGAGGTGAAGTTTGTGGGTATATTTTTAGAGGAAAGTTCTCTCAATATTCTCAAATTTGGAAATTAAGATAATTAAATTAAGTTTCAATGAAATTAGAGCTTCAGCAACAGTTACCCTAATCTGTTCATTAAAAAGTAACTAAAATTTTAACATGAGGTGAAGTTTGTGGGTATATTTTTAGAGGAATGTTCTTTCAATATTCCCAAATTTGGAAATTAAGATAGTTAAATTAAGTTTCAATGAAATTAGAGCTTCAACAACATTTACCCTAATCTGTTCATTAAAAAGTAACAAAAATTTTAACATGAGGTGAAGTTTGTGGGTATATTTTTAGAGGAAAGTTCCCTCAATATTCCCAAATTTGGAAATTAAAATAGTTAAATTAAGTTTCAATGAAATTAGAGCTTCAACAACATTTACCCTAATCTGTTCATTAAAAAGTAACTAAAATTTTAACATGAGGTGAAGTTTGTGAGTATATTATTAGAGGAAAGTTCTTCAAAATTCCCAAATTTTAAAATTAAGATAGTTAAATTAAGTTTCAGTGAAGTTAGTGCTTCAGCAACATTTACCCTAATCTGTTCATTAAAAATTAACTAAAATTTAACATGAGGTGAAGTTTGTGGGTATATTTTTAGAGGAAAGTTCTTTCAATATTCCCAAATTTGGAAATTAAGATAATTAAATTAAGTTTCAATGAAATTAGAGCTTCAGCAACATTTACCATATTCTGTTCATTGAGAAGTAACTAAAATTTTAACATGAGGTGAAGTTTGTGGGCATATTTTTAGAGGAAAGTTCTCTCAATATTCCCAAATTTGGAAATTAGGATAGATAAATTAAGTTTTGATGAAATTAGAGCTTCAGCAACATTTACCCTAAGCTATTCATTAAAAAGTAACAAAAATTTTAACATGAGGTGAAGTTTGTGGGTATATTTTTAGAGGAAAGTTCCCTCAATATTCCCAAATTTGGAAATTAAGATAGTTAAATTAAGTTTCAATGAAATCAGAGCTTCAACAACATTTACCATAATCTGTTCATTAAAAAGTAACTAAAATTTTAACATGAGGTGAAGTTTGTGGGTATATTTTTAAAGGAAAGTTCTTTCAATATTCCCAAATTTGGAAATTAAGATATTTAAATTAAGTTTCAATGAAATTAGAGCTTCAGCAACATTTACCCTAATCTGTTCATTAAAAAGTAACTAAAATTTTAACATGAGCTGAAGTTTGTGTATATTTTTATAGGGAACTTCTTTCAATGTTCTCAAATCTGGCGTTTTATGGAGTAGTTAACGTATTTTCAACTAAATCGAAGTTTCTGTAAAGTTTTGTAAATTTTTTAATCAACTGGAGACATTAATAGTGATGTGAGTAACTGTTTTTGGGGATAGTTACGACGTCTTTCTTCAGAACAAGTTGAAACTATTTTAAACTATTAAGAGCATTTCACAAACTCGTCAAATAGAGTTTCACTGAAATTGGAGTTTCAGCAAAATTTACACGAATTCTCTAACTAGTAAGAGAATTCAACTTCTAATTAAGTCGAAGTTTTAAGAAATATTTCTATCCATTACAGTTTGAAAGATCCTCAAATCATCTAGTGCGCTTTACGAAATGGTTAAAAAGAGTCTTCATTAAATCTGAGCTTCTGCAAAACTTTACCAATTTTTCAGCCAATTGGAAACATTAGTGGTGATGTGAGCAAAGGTTTTTGGGGATATTTCCAACATCTTTCTGCGGAATTTGTTTGAACTCCTTTAAACTTTTAAGGCATCCTATGAAACGGTTAAATGAACTTACAATCATATCGAAATTTCAACAAAAGCTAGTATAAACGGAAAACAACTTTCACCCTGAATTGAGATTGTAGATGATATTTCTCTATAATACTTCTGAAAATGTAATACGCCTAAAATGTCCTCAGTGCACCTTATGCAGTGAATAAATAGAGTTTCGATTAAATCCGAGTTCTGCAATGCTCTACGAATTTCTCAACAATTTGGAAACTTTATGACTTTTGGGGGCATTTTTCAAAGTTTTTTACAAAATTTCTGATTTAGACTGCTACGAACACTCTAAAAAAATGGTTAAATTGAAATTAATTTAATTCAAAATTTCAACAAAATCTATACGAATGTTTATGTGAGCAAAAGCTTCAATCAGTGAGACTAATTTATGAAGTGTGGGTGAAACCTTAATTTTTGTTAAACCCATTGAAGACATATTTCGCTTGTTGCACCCAACTTTATAGGAACTTTTTAATCAGCAGGAAACTTACCTTTCAACAAAAAGTTTTTCTTATGGTTATTTTGGTATAGATTTTTAAAATTTTATATAAATTACACTATTTATTTAATCTCGTGGTACATGTAGATGTGTGAGGTGAATTAATTTTTTCGTATAAATAGTGGTGAAATCAATCCTAATCCATTGGATGTGTAGAGTTCTGAATGAAAGGCTTATTTATTTGTCGTAGCCGAATCCGCTGACATAAACTTGGTCATATATCACTGGGAACGTTCTCATAAAAATAACAAAATATTTAGAAAAACATTGAGAGCAAAAGGTGTATTTATTTTCCCGCACCAATCGTAAAATTATATTCTGACTTTTAAACGCTCCCCCTGACGGACATCAAATGCTTATATCGCCGATATCAAACGTAAAACGCGCCATCGAAAATATACACAAATTATTGGCGCATCTAATTGGTCGGTGCGTAATAATAAACACCTCCTCGAATCCAATAATATATATTCGGGAAAGGAGGAAAATGCCACAGCGGTAAACACGGCAACAATTTTCGAAATAATCTAAATATTAGCATTGACCTGCGTTCGGTATCGCGGATTTATTTGAGTCTTGTCACGTAAATCAATGTGTTACGGCGGAATAAAACGTTATTTAAAAGCGAAGAAATAAATATTTTCCACCGCGTATTACTACAATAGAAGCCACACGCTCTGCCCGCAAATAACAAATATTTTTTCACAAACATCCTGAGAGTCACTCACAAGACGAACACTAAAAATAAACCGAAAGTAAACGAATTACACGTCGCGTCACTTTATTTTTCGAAATAACGCTTCCTCGCTTATACGGGCCTCCCTCCTTTTCCTAGCTCAGCGCGTCTACGTGGAGTTGGAGGATTTATCGCTTCGCTCTTAAACTACAAGAATACACACATAAATTTGTCTCGCATAGATTAGAATGTACCTAAGAAAATTTACTGGGGGTCTTATAACGCCTTTAAAGGAAAACCAGCGGCATTTTCATCATAATAAAATTCATTGAAATCGCTCCTCCGACGTTGATCCCGTTGTTTCGAGTTTGTTGGAGTTTTATGGGCCGCCCGGCGGGGGACTAATCGATTTGAAAAGATGAGGAATCGGTGGACGGTGGCTGATATCGAAATTGCATTGATATGGACAAAAGATAAACAGACAGACTGTTCCAGTTGTTATAACTTAAATAGCCCAATCCATTTGCAATTTTGGCATACTGTTTTAGTTAGAATTTTATGAGACATGTATTTTTTCTTTTTTTGGAAAAATTTGGAAAAATTCACATTTCCATATGGAGTCATTATCTCCTAAATCATCCTATCAAAACGTCTTCCTTCCAAATTGTGCAAAATTTTATCAAAGGAATTTTTCAAAATGGAAATTGCTCAAAAGATTTTAAGATAGTCGGAAAAACTGGGAAAATTAAATTTTCTTCCAAATTGAATATCTTAAAAAGGCGGTCCTCAATTTCCTGGAATTTTGGATTTGATATCCAAGGCCAACTAAGTTATCTTTTTATCTAATGGCAATGTGCCGTTTTGCACCGTTCAGGAGATACGACCTTTCAAAAATCAATGACTATTTTGACATATTTGAGCCCTATTGCTTCATGTAAAAGTTAGTATCTTAACATTTTTTCCTTCAAAATGTGCAGAATTCTATCGGCTTCCCATGGATGTTATAAAATCGACATTGGATGGAAATTGTTTAAAGTAATCGGGAAAATCCGGAAAATTATCATTTTCTTCAAAACTGAATTCCTCAAAAAAGCGACGCTTAAAACTGGCGAATTTTGGATTTATTATATAGCGCTGAGTAAGTTATCTTTCTGACAAAAGGCAATATGTCATTCTGCTCCGTTCGGAAGACATAGCTTTAGATTTTTTAAATCCGAAAATCCTCGAAAATTTTTTGGTAAGCAGAAACTACTGAAATACCTTTATTTTCAAAATTGTATATGTCAATAAGGCCACCATTAATAATGGTAAATTTTGGGAAAGTTATTTAAGACCAAACAAACTACCTTTTCTAAAGGACAGTATGCCATTTTGCCCCGATGCGGCTTTTCAAACACAATGACTATTTTCTCTATTTTCATTTGAGCGAGATTTTCCGGAGATTTCCCACATTTAATTTAACACATATGCGTTATGCATATGTAATATCTTAAGATTTTTGATTATTGTTAACAAATATTATTGCTCAAGAGAAAAGTCAAAGAAAGGACTGATATAAATCAAAACTTATTATAAGTAGAAGTACATTTTTATCATTGTTTTTGAAACCTCGTATCTCCCGAACGGGGCAAAATTACCGTTTGGTAAAAGGGTAAATGATGATGATGATGAAATTAGCTGGCCCTGAATGACATACAAAATTCAGAAAAAATTATGGTGAGTTTTTGATCTTTTCAATTTTAAAAGTTTTTGAGCAATTTGGGTTTTGAGAAATTCATATAAAATCTGAGTGAATCCTGCAAATTTTTAAGCACAAAATTTATAATACTAGCTTATAATAACGCATATTGTGCCTAGACACGTGCAAATAATCAATTTTTTTATAAAGCCGTATCTCCCAAATAAGGAAAAATGGCATATTGCGGTTTGGTAAGAAGTTAACTTAGTTAGCTTTGAAGAATATATCCAAAATTTGCAAAAATAATTCTTAGCCTGTTTGAGATATTCAATTTTGAAAAAAAAATATTTTTCAATTTATCCCATTAAATTCAAAAAGTTTTCAAGCGATTTGCATTTTGAAAAATCCACCTGAAAACTGAAAAAAAAATCGCACATTGTAATTAAATTTTCGGAACATTTGGTCCACATTACAGTCATTTGAAAAGAATCGGAATTTTTGTATTCAAAATAATGCTCTAAAGAATTCAATTTGGACATAACGCCATAAGATTCCAAAAACAGCTTTTTTGGAAATTTGAAAAAAAAACCATGTTTCTTATGAAACTACAAATAGGTTAATATCCGAAAGTTTCAAAAAATGTAGATTTTGCTAAATACGATATTGGTTAATTGCAGACTAATTTGGTAATATTTGATTTAAGTTCTTGAAAAGGGCTTTGTGCTTGAATTATATGTACGTAAAGTACAGTAAAACATGCAACCACGTTTTTACAAAAACGCACCAATATTTTCAACGTATGCGTCATTATATATCAGTTTTTAGAAAACCTGAAAACATTATTATTTTTTATAATTATAAGAAATTTAAATTAATTTCAATGCTTAGTATTTATCATTAACTATTTTGTGGTAATGAGTTACTCTACTAACAAATACATACTTACCAACAGTGGTGTTAAAAATACTTTGAAAAATGTATTTAAATACGAATATAAATACTTTAAAAACTGTATTTTAACGTATTTGCAATACTTTATTTTGCAATGTATTTAAATACAAATACAAATACTTTTATAATAAATTTAAAAAGTAGTTAAATACTTTTTAAAATTTTGCTAATATATGTATAACGCCTTTCTAATTGCATTTAATCATATTTAAAAAAAGACATTATTACACCTAAGCATAGGTATTTCAATCATCAAAATGAGAAAAATAGTCTCTAAAAAAATTGAATTCTCCTATGATTTTGGCCTTTGGTAATATTCAGTACAAAACTTACCCGATTCTCCTCTTTTCTCAGTCCTAAATGTTTAAGAATTTAGTTATTTTAGCTTCAGAATTCTTTTAACCTTTTAACATTTAACAGTTAAGTACCGTAAGGAACAAAATTTCATATTTTAATTTATTGGCAATATATTGAAATTTAATTAAGTAATCACATTCACTTCTCTTTTCACTTTTGCTAAAGCATCGTATATTGAGGCCTTAAGGGCTAAAATCCTAAAATTCAAAATTTTTTTCATTTGAATAATCAATACCTAATGTATTTAAGAGTTAAATACAGTATTTAAAAGACATGTTCAAAAAATGTATTTTAAATACACTTGAAATACAAACCAAATCAATGTATTCCATCATCTATTTAAATGCTTTAAAATTATTTTAAATACAATCTAAAATACATGTATTTAAATACTTAACAACACTGCTTACCAATGTCCAGTGAGTAATATAATCATTAATTGTTGCATTAAATATTATTAACGTATTATTATTATTATTATCGTTAAATGTGTCTCTCCCAATTGGTCGTCTGATTTGATTATTTGGCTACAAAATTCGGTTATTTTCGTGTTCAGTCGTTTCCCTACTGGAAAAGTAAGTTGCTAGCAATGTATGGAAACATCTTTTTCAACGGGAGAAAATGTACCGCCGCCCTTATCGAAATTTTCGATTCCGGAACCAAGGAAGAACGCAAAAAGGCAATACCTTCGTCCCGTCGTCGTTCAATTTCAGCCTCTTACGGAACCGCTCAACATTACACAAGAGATAAACGCGAGCGAAAGAGCGAGCGGCATTGTTATCTAGGCGACTCGTGTGCATATACATACACACAGCGAGAGAGAGAGACACACGCTCCGCCACATAATATACATACATACCTACACGGGAGAGCTCAATATTCAGCGTATACGTTTGATATCCGGCCGTAGATAATTTCACACAATGAGACAACAGTTCCGAGTACAAAAGGGATTTCCTCTAATTCGACTACAAACACGCCACGGCTGTAACGCAGAACAAACATATCTTTCACTCCGAGCCAACGATTCGGCACAAATCTGATCGGCGGCGTTCTGGCTGGCTATGCTGCTCCGGCCTGGACAGCTCAGGCGGGATCCAACGGAGAAGTCCAAGCGGTAAAGGTAAGGTAGGGTAATGATTTTTGGAATTATGGATTTCGAGATTTCCTTCGAAAAGTTTTAGGTGTTCTTTGAAATAAAATTTTCACACTTTTATTAACCATAAGGTGTATGTTTGCCATCGAGAGTTATTACGATAGTTTATCCTATTTCCTCTAGCTTCCATCTGAGGATATGTGGTAAAACGTTTTTTATTGCTATGTTTCAGATTGCTCAGGAAGTATTAAATTTTCCTCGAATTTTCAAAAGTGCTTCGTGTAGTAATTGAGCATTAGTTTCAACCAAATCTCGGTTTCTACTAAACTTTACAAGTTTTTCAACAAAATGAAAAGTTTAGACGTGATATGAGTTTTGAGATTTTTATGGATATCTCCAAAAAAAAATTCAAAACTACTTCTTCAAGTTCAATAAAATTGGGATTTCTTCAAAACGTTATGAATTTTTTAACCAATTATAAATTTCAGTCTTAATACAAGTTAAAGTTTTTTGAGATATTTTGAAAAAAATTACTGGTTTTCTTAAACTTATTTAGGCCGTTCGGAGCACTCAACGAAATTATTTTATGAAGTATCAATAAAATCTGAGTTTTAGAAAAATTATGGTATTATCCAGAAATCTCACTTTTGACGATGAGTTCCTTTTCCTGGGAATATTTCCAAAATTATTTTACACAATTTTTGAAATGTTTTTGAACCATTTATAACTCTGTTCAAAATGGTTTACAAGGAGTTTCAACATTATCGGACTTTAAGCAAAACCTAACGAATTTTTAACTAATTTATTCGTGATATGAGTGGAGTTTTTTGAAGGTATCTCAAAAATTGTTTTACAGAGTTTGTTAAAACTTATATGAAACTAGATGAAATGATTTGCTGCAGTTTCAGTATAATCCGAGTTTCAGAAAAATTTGAGCAAGTAGCAAAAGACTTCATTTTTGACATGAAATATCGAAATAAAAAATTTGAAGATTTTTCCAAAAACCTTTTCAGAACTTGTTAAAATATCCTTTCAGAATTTTAATAAATGCTTAATTTTAGTTTCAAGTAAATTAGAGTTTCAGCAAAATTTATTTTAGTAGGAATCTTAACTTTAGATATTAATTACTCTTTTTTAAGAATGCACTTCTAAAAGGGTGTTACAAACTTCCTTAAAGCATTGACAATTATTTCATGGAGTGTTTAAATATAGTTTCAATCAAATTGGAGCTTCACGAAAAACTACCAATTTTGTAACATTTCGAAACCATAATCCTTTTTTGGATGGAAGCTTTTTGGGCCTAATTTCAACATTTTCTCACAAAATAGTAGAATTTACTAATTTAGTAGGACCGCAGTTTTATGAAATTTTATTCGATTCTTTACAACCACCAAAAGATTACCTTTTACCAATTTTTTGGAATATTTTCTCTTAAAACAAGTTGAACAGTCCTTAAATAATTGAGAACTCCCTTAGTTTAGGTAAAATCTTAAGGTACATTATCGGCAAAATTGAAGTTTCAGCAAAACTCTACAGATTTTTGAACCAATTAGAAATTGTAGGGAATATGAAATGGGGGAATATGTCAAAGTTTTTCCAAATGAATTTGCTTGTACTTCTTTAAATGGAGTTTGTGTAAAATCAAAATTTCATCAAAATTGTGTCCAAAAATTATTTTAAAAAATTCAAAAATAACAAGCTATGTAAGTATCCATTATACATTGTTATATTAAGTCTAATCCACGAGTCATTTCACAATTTTCAACCAACAATATGTAGTTAAAAAGGACATTAATGCTTTATATTGTTTGGAAGGCAGCAATACATTTTATTTAATTTTACCTGGAACATTTTTCACTAATTCGTTATGAAACTAATATATTTAGATCAATTTCATTGTTATCTTTCACAAAATGTATTAGAAAGTAATATCAAAAACTTAGAAGTTAATGGAGATATATGACGTTTAATAACTCCAGTTTATTAAGAATGCAAATTTGATGAAATTTCCCTATCATTTATCTCAGATTTTAAATACAGCGATAAAATGCGCTTACTTCATGCAACGAGACTTGTGTAATTAGTGACGAAGGTTACGGACACCATAAAATTAATAATGAGAAATGGGGGAACTGCAGGATGTTGCTATTTCTGTAATAAATTAAATTGATCGTCATCATATAGTAACACCGTGGATATGCTTGAGAGAACCGCGAGATTATTGTATATTATGATGCATGTAAACTTATATATTAAAACGTTGTTCGCAATAGTTCGCACTAATCATTTTAATGTGTTCAAATGACACATTACTTAATATCATATCCGGTACGTATAAATCTATTTATAATGATGGACGGCGTGTCATTCTATCCTTCTTTTCATCCAGCGGTGTAGGTAAGTCATTGAAACCAATTAATGAATTCGGTCTTTAATATATATGGAGATGTTGAATGGATTTTTTTAAATTTTATCAGTAAACTTTGAATAACATTTGTAAATTCTAGATTCTTTCCAGAATCAAAATTTAATAATTCACCGTCTACATATTGTAGGGAACAAGTGTTCGCTAAAGCAAACCTAGTGATCCCACTCTCATTGTGAAATAGCAGTATTTCATCACAAGTGTGATAGAGACAATAGAAGTTATATAGGTATTCGAAACTTACATAGACATTTACAAAAATTTCTGATTTTAAGGAAGAAACTTTGTTTTTTGAACTTGCTCTTTCGTCGTCTCAGTAGCAAAAAGAAAATTTTAATTGTTTACTTGATTTGTAAGTAATTTTTAAAAATAATAAAAACAATATGACTTATACTACAATATAGACAAATAAATGGTATTTATGCCCAAATGAATGTCCAAGTGAATTAATGTATAAAAATATTGTTCAGAAAGCCAGTATATAAACTTGTCATGTGTAATAATATGAAAATATACCTTTAAATTATTGTAATGTGTTACATTGTAACAGAAGCTTGTGTAACAATGTTACAATATAGAAGGTGAATTCATGTCCTTCCACAATATGAACATTACAGATGCGATTTTATGGAGTTTACAGATTTTTTAACATTACTGTTATTATGATGCCATAAAATGCTTATCGATAATAATATTATTTACACATTTGGGAATATTTTGAAAAACGTCAAAGGTCTACGAATACGTCTCCTGAAGTTACAAAAATAATAATAAATAAAACACATTTTTCTACAATTTATTAGATTACTTTATTATTCGTTGCTTTTGCTGGAAGGCTTACAACACAATTAACATTTAAATAATTAACCCGTCAAAACCATTAAAAATATCATAACTTTTGATCGAAGTAATATTTTCAAAAAACGTTAAAATCTTAAATAGTTACATTGTTAGAGTACCTACTTTGGGGATTTTGTCAAAAGTTTTGATACAGCGGTTTTAAAGATAGGGAGAAATGGTTCTTCATGTCTTAAGACGCCATTAACTCAGTTAATATAAGGACGAAATTCGCCGTGCCATATCTCAATCACGTTCATTTCTCAAAATTTTTAAGTGATGACACTCAACTAAATGTGTTTCAAACTTATCCAAATTTTGGTACTGAGAGACAGCCATACACCATGGCAGATATAATAAGGCAAGGTTGTCTTGACGAGCCTCAAAAAGTATACCTTTAAGACGTGTTAAATCTGACTATTCAAAATGTTTCTATTAGAAAATCCTTTTATGATCTGAGCTCTCGACCACCAAGTTAAGACGCCTTAAGACCATTACTAGGATCCACGATTTACAGCACTTATAAAGTGGTGAAAGGGCCTAACGTCACCAAAGTATCGATAATATCAATTAATTGTGACGAATGTGTGATTATTTTGCCTATTGATTTTCTGCGTGTGTGAATAATAGTAATTTCAACGTTACACATTTTTTAACAATGAGCTACGAGGTTTAAATACATAAACACAATAAATAAATTATTGAAATAAGCAGAAATATTTTTTATATCACCAATATTCTTTCTAAACCATTTCGAAAAATAGTCTAGTTTAGTAATTGTATCATTTTCAGATCGTTTGGACACTCCATAAGTTATTTTTGATAGAAACAACGATAGTTTCCTCTCAAATTTGGCTCACAGTTTACAAATTTAATAACTTACAGGCATGAACTTAAAAAACGTTATATAAGATAACAAAAAATTATATCATAAAAGGAAACCTTATCAAAGTCAAATATCACATCTAATAACAAACTGTGTATCTTAACTTAACCACCAACTTTAAGATCACACCTGATTTTATACTAACGTGACAGTAATAAATTAATACTGTCTTTACAGTGGTAAATCCTATTGCAAAATATTAGGTATATGTTCTCTTAAGTCTACTTACTGTCGTGCTCCACAATCACAAACCATAAGCTCCTCAAATGAACGTACTGCTTGATACAACAAACAGTCTTGCAAAAGTCTTGACGGTTACTCTAGACCCAGTAATCACGTGTTTTTCAATATTCCTTTGCCTAAGCGGACTATTAGAAGCGAAACTCGAAATAATCGGACATCCGCCACTTCTACTAAGCCGGCAAAGTTTATTAATATTTGAGACTTTTGGTGAAAGCGCAGATAAACAGTCATAATACGCCATTTTATTCTCCATCTCTTATTGAGTCCAAGCGTAAAAGTAGCCTGTATGAAAGTGGCCCATTTACCTTCGGACGTCCTTAAGACTTTCCTTTTCGAGTCGTGTCACTTGCCATTTCCCCCTTTCGAATAACTACTTCCACGACATCGGCCGAATCGCGCGGATTACGTGAAATAAGAACGAGTACTTACTGCCTTCTCGTCGTGCTCAAATGCAGTTTCAGCAGATATCGCGGCCATTACGACTCTAAGTTTTCCTTAAGCACACGTGTACTCCTCCGCTTCTCGAATTGATTTTTAAATCGTCGCACTCAACAACTGAAAACAAGCGAAACAAAAGAAAAGCTATCATCGGTACATGACTTTGATTGCTCGCGAGAGGCAAAAACACTTTGAACGAACGACGTTAAAACAACAGCCATTAGAGACGGAGCACTCGTGAGGCGGATATAGTTTTCGAAACGGAGGAAAGAGGGAAGGAGAGAGAGAATGGGGGATGTAGAGCAGGAACTGCGAGCTGAAACATACACAAGTTTTCCCGCACCGGATGGGGAAAACTCTGGAAAGTTTCGCACGTGCGGCCGTGTGTATGTGCGAGGGTGTGTGTCGTAGTCTGATCTGAATCCGATAAGGTTCTTTCCCTTTGTTACGCCACACGTTATCCTTCCTTTTTAATGCACTTGCAATCAGGTATTTTCACATTTCTTGAAAACTGACTAAATGAGAGATTATATGACTATAAATCTTAGGTTGATATTAAAAAACAAGAAATTAAAAACATTCAAGCTAAAATAGTAATTTGAAATTCAAACGCTAGGAATTGGCGCCAAATCGCCGTCTGACGTCACACCGCATATAAACAATGTACTGAAAACACTTTTTTACGACGCGAATAATACAAGTTAATAGATTTGGTCGCAATTTAACTCCTACACTCCTAGTCCAGTAAACGAAGGTCCCAACCTTGACATCGGACAGATCCCAGACTTTTATTTTTTTAACTTATGGGTATACATCGGTGCATTAATTTCTGAAAAAATGTCCACCGGGAAATGTGGGAAAACCGGGAATTCATGGAACACCATGAACACCATGTCTTCATGGTGTTAAATTCGACTATTTTCCCCGATATTGGCCAAAATATGACACTGAGGCAATTTATGTTTGAACACAAAAAAAGAACAGTTTATTACCTACAAAAATGATCTTTACCATTTTTGTCAAAAGTTTAACCGTTTCCGAGATAAAAGATAGATTTCAAGCTGCTGCGTCGCGTCTCGGAAAGCACGCTCAGTAAATGTAGGCATGAGCAGGCGGACGTATTGTCCCATAACTTGGATAAAAATGAATCTTTTTTCCTAATTCAAAGTTCATAGTAATGGAGGGACCTGTAGCTATAATACCGTATCACTATTTCCTTTTTTACTGTAGACGCATGTACAATACCATACATGGACGCCGCGTGGCCGCGCGCGGTGAATAAACGTATATCACAATCAAGGATGTTTGGAGGCAGAGTTTGTTCGCGTGCACGTATTAAAATACTTCATATATATATATTGGTGAAAAGCTTGGAATCTGCTCTTCCATCCAGTATAATCCTTAGCCTCCATAAGTTCAACACTGAGAAGAAAACAATTATTAAAAACAAAAGGTAGATTTATAATTGAGGTGAGAATTTTCTCAATTTTCCGGAAAACAAAAAAACGTGGAAAAAATAAAAAAGACCATCGAGAAGGGGACATTTTCAGCTTTCAAATGATATGCATTGAACACCGATATGGCCCTTCATTATTTATCAATTTCCGAAAACTCCGGAAATCCAAAAAAAAGACCTAAGAAAAACACTTTGTTAATACAAATACACAAGAATTATTTATTGATTCTTTCGGAATACATTCACCACCTATCAAAGCCCCATCATCCAAAAGGATTCAATGAAACTACTCTTAATTAAAAAAATATTAATGGATTGATAAGGAGGGTCAAATATCTAAGAAAGACAAAATTTGGCAAGATTTTTCAATATTCCAGAAAAATTTTAAAAAAAGGAAATAGTAATACGATATTGTAGCTACAGGTCCCTTCTTTCATACGAACTTTGAATCATGAACAAAGATTCAATTTCACCTAAGTTATGGGACAATTTGTCCGCCCGCTTATGCCTACATTCACGGAGCGTGCTTGACGAGACGCGACGCAGCAGCTTGAAATCCAGGCTACGCTTGGGCCCGGTTATCTCGGAAACGGTTAAACTTTTGACAAAAACGGTAAGGATCATATTTGTAGGCAATAAACTGTTCTTCTTTTGTGTTCAAACACAAATTGCCTCAGTGTTATATTTTAGCCAATATCGTGGAAAATATTCACCATGAAGACATTTTCCAGCCCCTCCGCATATTTCACGGTGGACATTTTTTCAGAAATTAATGTACCCATGTATACCTACAAGTTAAAAAAATAAAAGTCCGGGATTTATGTGATGTCAAGGTTCGGCGGTTTTCCGGCCTTTATTTACTGGACTATCCAGCAGAAACAACAATAGAGTCCAAAATACTCGAAAAATCTATTTGTGGACTGCAGGACGGACCCCTGTTTATATGCGAAGTGACGTCACGATGAGCGGTCGTTTCGCCTGGTCCTCGCAGATTTACTGCATTTTATACCTGAAATACTTAGTGCTGAGCCTATTACACGATTTTTTATGATTATAAAATTTGTCTGAGGGTTCGTCCTTATGAATTTAGATATATTTCGTTTAAATTAACATATATGGCAAATACCTAATTGCCTAAGTGCGAATCGCATTCATCACAGCGAGACCCACGATGGTGTCGCCGTAGAAGAAACCAGATAATCAGACATTATCCCCGTCTTCGATAGTACTACCCACCCATTCACCTACTTGCATATTTATGAGAATTAATCACGAGCAAACAAGCAACTTTTCACCTACGTTCTTACCAGCCGCACCGCCACTTGACTCTTTGTTCTAGACCTCGCCTAGTTCAAAGCGAAATAAGGATAAGTTCCTATCGCCGTCTCATTGAATAAATTATCCGCAGAAGATAAAGCCGCTGCACGGGCATTACTTAACGAAATGTGGTGCAATTGAAATTGCAAATCAGTGAATTAAAGTGGAAGTTTGCTAGCGAATGCGTTCCATATTCTAATTCGGATATGCTGCATATACGCGACCTTATCGCTACGGTTAAATAACACGTATCGACGCTCAAAACTTCCACGTTTATTCGACGTGTGGCGGTGCTCTTGCCGAAATCGCCCCCGACGAGATATTTCAATCAAAATTCCTTCCCCTTCAAAAATCCACACCACCGTACGTACCCCCGATATGCTAATATGATTTGCGTGTAGCTCGGCATTAATCAAGGTGCGCTATACAGTGTCTGTTTTATCTTTCGACGTTACTGTTATTTCCAAATCATCATTTATCAGACATTTCCTCGTAATCACCGTCAACTTCTCGTGTTAGACAAATAATATGTATATCGCAGACGACACTTTGATTACTTGCTTGAAGTTGATGAATCCTCGTCGGATCTGATGAAAATTGGTCGGGAAGAGGGAAACGGGACTCCCGGGGAAAACGTGATATTAATTGGGAGGGAAAAGAAAGACGACCCAACGGTCCGCGATTTAAACAAAGAACCTAATGACGGTGGAGCGGCTAAAAAATTGTCTACGGTGAAGTCAGTTTTAAGGGTGCATTTTGATAAAAGTCCAGTGGACAGACCGAAATGTATCTGGAATAATGAAAATCAGTATTTTCCAAATTGTAAGGAATTTTCATTGCTATGCGACCATCATGGAATATTTCGCAAATACATATTTATATATGACGAGAAGCATTTCTGTTACTGTGGAAGCTTTCAGAATATTTTATTGCTGCATCAACCAAAACAACAATAATTATAAAAAAGACTAAATTGGTAATGTAACACAAAACTAATAAATATGAAAATGTTTCAGGAGTAACTTTCACATGTTTCAGAAAAATTCCTAAAACATTTTAGCCCCTCTTATAGTAGAGGGGCTATATGAAAGATGTAAAAATTATTCCTGAAAAATTCCTGAAACATGTGAAAGTTATTCCTGAAACATATCAATTTTGATCGAAAGGAGGGTTATAAAATTACACAATTCAACTAATTTTTCATTGAAGAAATCAACGACACTCTGCTGGGTATGAAGATAAACAGGGTCATGAGAAATGCACTTTTCCAGCTTTAGCCGAACTTACGGAGGACTCATGTTCATCAAAGGTAGTTTAGGTTGTACTTTCAAATAGCCAAGTTCTATTCACAAAGAAGACAACATACACTCATTAAGCATAATTTGCAATTATTACTCAAAAAAAAATAAACCTTCCACTTTTCTATTCGACTCCGCCTGGAATACTTAAATTTCTAAATTATACAAAACTTTTCAATGAATTAATAATTCCTGTGAAACAACATGAATACAATTCTTACCTGCTAATTTAGCTTGAATTCTTAACTCCTTATATGCAATTATAAAATCAATAAGTATCATTGGTAGGTAAATGATTTTAATAATAAAATGGTAGTTTCAAAACTAGAAGCGTATGAAACGGCAACTAAAACCATTACGTAAATATATGTTTAAAGTTACAAATCGATAAATAGAATAGATTCGTGCAAAGCAGCAGTCCTTCAAGTTTTCCAATGAAATAACAATGAAACCGAAATCGGTGGTAATTGGCGGCGAAACGCAGGCTTTCACCATATCTTATGAATTTGTCATGGGTTGAAATTGTAGCGATGAAATAATTCAAATGGATAAATCCTACAATTATTGTACAATTTGGATTGAAAAATTAATGAGAATGGTATTTCATGTATCATTGCGTCAACC
This sequence comes from Cryptocephalus moraei, assembly GCA_946251905.1. Lineage (NCBI taxonomy): Eukaryota > Metazoa > Arthropoda > Insecta > Coleoptera > Chrysomelidae > Cryptocephalus > Cryptocephalus moraei. The sequence continues at coordinate 30,955,279 of OX276456.1, forward strand.
ATAATTTCGATAATACTTTGGTGTTTCCAAAGTATCGTAAATCCTTCCAATATAATTTTTGAAACGACTTGGGAAGCCTTTCACCATAACAAACTGAAAAAGTCTGCGAATTCGCAAAAACAATTTTATAGAATTACACAAAATGACGTGAATTCACTAAATATGTTTTGAAGAGTTGCAAAATGCACTTTGTGTAAGTGCAATAATTGCTTTTAAATTTAACAGCTTCAACGTTTACCAAAGTAATTCAAAAAATTTGCCAAAAGCCTCAATTAGCTCTTTCTAATTACTATATATGTAATTCAATTTGTTCTTCACAAAATACTTTAAAATGCTCATTACGAATACAATTACAAATGGGTTTGTGAAAACACGAATTACCTTTAGTGATATTATAATGTTTATGTAATCTAATCGCTAATGTTTGAAATACTCTTTGTTTATTTGATGTACCTAACATACAGTGCAACTTTGAAAAACATTTCACAAATTTAATGTGAATACCAATAAAAATTTTAAAGACTTTGTAAACTTCATACTCCTTTGTAACTCCCTAAAATCTTTGTAAAATTGACAACGATGTGAAATTTTTTCATTTGTGTATGATGTGCTTAACTGGTTCAGTAATGAATAAAACATATTTTGATTATAAATGTACTGAAAGCTTTGTTAAAACTATGGAGCTATGATTTCGTAAACTCAAATTTCATATTTTTATAACTCATATTTCGCAATATGATTTAACCTATCTCATACGCGATTTTATAATACAATTAAATATTTCTGAGAAAACTGGCCAATTTGATTAGATTGCTATTTCCTATGATTGACAGGATAAGATCAAAGTTCCAATTTGCAATACAAGTTTTTTTGAAAAATAATTCATTGATTTGATTGCACAATTTGAAATAGAATTGTTTTCTGAAATTGATTAACATGAAATACAATTACTAGTTTATAATTATAGTATTGCAAAGAATGAACAATTGGAAATGGAACTGTTTTGTAAAGTGCAATAAATTGATGTGAAATACTATTAATGGCCTCTTACTAAGTAGCAAGATTTAACCAATTTGTAATAGAAATACTTTCTAAGATTCAATAGATTTGTTTGATGAACAATTGCTTACTTCTGAATAAATTTTAAAATATCGCCCATTTGAAACCCAAATTTTCTGACATATTCTCATTGCAAACATACAATTATTGCTAGTTTCATAGTACGTAAATTGAAATCCAATTATTATTATTTTGAATTACTTCTGGTTTCTTAGTAAGCAGCAAGAATTGACCAATTACAAATGCCATTGTTATCTGTAATACAATGAAATGATTTAAAATGCAATTACTGATTTCTAAGTTAGTACTGAAGTTTCCCCAATTTGAAATACATGTATTTTCAGAAATTCTATACGTTTATTTAAAATACAATTGTTAGTTTGTAAATAAGTATTAAAAATTCACTAACTTGAAATGCGACACTTTTCTGAAAATAAATAGATTCATTTAAAGTACAAGTGTTGGTTTCTAAAGGACAACTGTAACAATTGATATATTTTATATACAAGTATTTTCTAAAATACAATATATTTGATAAAAGGAGGTACTATTAATAAGTTTTGGATGAGTTACAATACCTAGCTAGTTTTAAATGCAAGGGTGTTTATAACTACAACATATCGATTTGATGTAGACAGTATCGATACTTTCTATAACTTAAAATACCAATTTTGAGATGTGTTTTAATTAAAATTGCTAGATTCTTAGTAAGTGGCATGGATTAATAGATTTTAAAATTAAAATTAAATTAAAATCAATCAACGAAACAAATTCCTTTTTCAAAAATTCTCTTACATTTGTTTCCTATACACTTTTTTTTATGAAATAATTTCGAGAATATGTCATCTAAATTTAATTAATATTAAGTTAAAAAAATTGAATGCAAATTTGTTCTGAAATACAATAGATTCATTTGCAGTAAGTACTAATGATGTTTTCTGAATAAATTATAAGATTTGTCCAATATGAAACGTAAACGGTTTCTGAAATAAAAAAAATAATTTTAAAGTACAACTGATAGATGTATTTTTTCTTGGTTTGTGGATAACATTGATTTAAATTGGAAAAGTTCGATATAACAGCAATAATCGTTGTGTATAATTAAAATTCTCCACAAAGGGAGTTATAAAAAGCGTTTTGTTAAATTAGAAAAATATTTTTTATGAATTTGATACAAGAAATCATTACAATATTTACAAATAAAAATAAGTTTATTGACATTATAAATTGAGTTAGTTAATTTTGAAAGTACTCCTTTCTGCCATTTCAAAATTTTTTTACAGTATCAGGCAGCCTTATATAATCTGCGTAATTCAATTGACGAAAATTAATTACATATTAATTTAATAATGCAAATTTGAATAAAATAAAAATGTTACAAACTCCACCTATTTCGTCTAATAACGTGTGTAGGTAATTTTCCAAAAAAAATCATATATTGTGTATGATTACTTATTTGGTACAATAATGAACACAACATATCTTGATTTTACAAGAAGTTGTACAATTAATGAAGCTGCGATAAAGGCGATTTTACCTAATTTTTGAGCGATTCTAATTGTACTTAAGGTTTTGTAAAACACATCATACTGTGTCTCCATAATATCAATGCAATTTTAATTGATACATCGACGGTTTTATGAAATGTTATCAAAACTGTTCTTGGTATTATTCCAGATATGTAAGAATACACATAAAGTGTTGTGAAATCGTACGAATGTCGACTATTTACAAAAATGTGGAAAATATCTAAATCTGTTTCGTAGGTGTTTAATAATAGCTAATACTAGCTTTCAGTTTGGAAGCCATTTGCTGCTAGTGACATCACTTAGAGACATGGTGGCACAAATGTGAACAAGTGGGCCAGAACGGTCATAGCATCACTACTTGCCTACTGAATTTAATTTGTTACTTTTGCCACAAATGTGAAGAAGTCTTGTGTCAGAAGTGAAATCAAAAACCAATTTTCTTTTATAGTGTAACGAAACATTTGGAGGCAATTTCATGTGGCGACGGTTATTCAATGGCAACACGAGAATGAAAAAGACGCCCCCTCGTGTAACGTATCTGGAAACATAAACAGTTTTCACACGTTACAACAACACGACATGACATCACAATTAGTGCGTTGTTGCAGTCGATGTTTTCCGCCGTATCATAATACATTCCGTACGCGACCGTCGCGTTCTAATTTTTCCGTGTTTTTCGTGTTAGCGTTATCTGCGCTTTTTTCCGCAAGATGACCTCCTCATTAAATCCGGCAGCGTCGGCGGCCGAAATACACAAAAAATCCCGCGCGATAGTCGGTGATATATGAAGACAGGCGGGATTAAGCGATAAGCCGAAGTGTCTCTCGTATTACCCCTCCTGTTGCACGGCGAGGCATCTCCCTAATGAAAATGCCTTCTGCCGAGACGACGACTCGTCGACTCAGACTCTTTCCTACTTACGCGACGATATTAATGCCGATCCTAGATTAAGATTGAGCTTCACGCTCGTAGATTTATCGCCGAGATTTATGTGCGACGTTTGTTTTGAGACTATTGGGTTGGAAGCGATAAATCCTCGGGCCATCGATGAGGAATATTCAATATGGGACCGGGAGGGGTGCGTCTCGATCCGGGAACGACCGCCGAGAGAGAAAAAATTAAACGTCTCGCCTCGCGCCAGATTAGATTATCGCGCATTAGACGGGGTCAGTAAGCAATCCCGATGGTATATCGCCTTAATAACGGCGAGCACACGACCTCGTTTTGCACGCTCGGTAAGCCTTTACGAAAACATCCCTTTATTTCCGCATAAAACAAAATTTTAATCAACCCCTGAGTGAATATTACACACATACATAAATGAAAATGCTTGCCCGTACCGAAGTAATCTCTGTCGGATATATGGGCCAAAGTTTCTTAACAAAAACGCCAATCTAATATATTACTTTGCATAACTTCTCGAATGAAATATGTATGTGTATAATTTATGGGATTTCTGTAGAGTCTAGAAATTTAAATACTTTAAAACTTTACACGAATTTCTTGAGCAGGGGAAAGTAGCGAGCGATTCTTCACTTTTATCGCAAACATTTCAGCGGGACTCGTCAGGAGCGTTGTAGCACTCACACGAAGTTCTGCATTATTAATTACGAACAGTAAAACAATAAAGGGCCGGAGGGGTGACGATAAATCAAATATTAACGAATTAGCTTCGTAATTTTATTTATTCATTATTAGCAGGAGTAAATATTTCACGAGGTGCGAGTATGACTCAGAGTTTGGGAATAGTTTAAAGCGAATTTGATTTAAAGGCACGCTTTGATAAACAACGCTTGGTTTATGCAAATTGCATATTTTTATTTTATTCAAAAATATGTGAAAAATATATGTATTTTTGTAAAGAATTACATTAATTAAATTATTAAAATTGTTAGAAGTTACATATTTATAAAGTGCGGCCATCGGACTATTTTGCAACTTATTTAGCACTGCATGTACATTTTTATGTATGTATATCAAAGTTTTTATGATCTTGACAGTAGTATGTATTATATGTGTCAATAGTTAAATGTACATAATCCTATTCCATCGAATCCATTTCAAGGGTTTTTATCGAAAACTATTCGTTTAGCCACCCTCGTTGCTAATAATAGTTATTTATCTACTTTACGTTACTAATGATCTCATTATTACACCGAAAGTAGTGTAATAATATTCATACTATTGCACTACTTTTGGTAACTTTTAGTTTTGTTAAATTGGTACATCAGCCTATCACGTAGACGTCCGTAGACGTCAAGGTTAAATTATTAGTACATATTTCAATAATCATAACCTTTAAATTTCATGAATCTACATTTTTGTCTTCCATTTCGCTCACGTAAGTAAGTAGTTATTGAATTTTACCTAGGGCTACTAGATTTTCAAATTCAAATACGAAACGTCAATGTCCGTGACGTCAGGTAACCAACCCAAGCAAAATTCCCTAGAGAAATACGAAAACTTGAACAGCCAAAATTTAATGAATTAATAAAGCAAAGTAGATAAAATAGTATATTACACTCGTTTAATAAGACGTATTGTCACACTCGTTCTATTAAAGCACTCCTCGCTTCGCTCGTCGTGCTTTAAAACTCTCGTGTGACAATACTCCGTCTTATTAAACTAGTATAATAATATATCGGGTGTTTTTTTTTTAAATTTCACCTCATAGTAGGCTGTGGATAGTGTTTGTGAATGCGCCTTACTAAAAAATGTCAAAATTGACATAACCTCACTTTTTTAATAAAAGTTGAAACTGCTCCAATCGGTTAATAGTGTCTTGAAAAAGACAGCTCACTCATCTAAGCCTAATTAATAGAGCCAAGCTGTCTTTTTCAAGACACTTGTAACCGATTGAAGCAGTTTCAGTTTTTATTAAAAAAGTGAGGTTATGACAATTTTGACATTTTTTAGTAAGGCGCATTCACAAACACTATCCACAGCCTACTATGAGGTGAAATTTAAAAAAACACCCGATATTATTAAGTCAGAAGGAATGTAAAGACGTGTTTACCTTCGAGGCCAGTGTGTACGAGCCTAGGCTTGTCACTTGCCGAGGATGTTAACAGTCGATACATTCCGTGTTACTTATTATATTTTTCACGCTGGCGTTGAAAATTTCCTCACAATTCCTCAAAAAATTATATGTTTGCTTTAGTTTGGACGTGCGTGACTCTGACATAAGTTGACTGACTTATGTCAGACTTACATATGACAGTCTGACATATGCGTAACTAGGGATAAATCAACTTGATTTACTCGTTTGATTTTCCTAGGAATGTAAATGACAGTAATTACATTCCGTCGTCAAGGAAAAATAATACACGAATGATATTTATGATAGCGGCAGCGTGAAAAATATTTTATTAATATTATTATTTACGGATATAACAAATTTTATTAAGGAAACATAAATAATTTATTGGGTTAAGAGTTTATTTTAGGAACAATTAAATTTCCTAAGAATTTCAATAAATATTTTACTCTATTTTCCATAATTTCAATATTTCCTATAATCAAATAATTGAATATCACTATTTTTCCCGTTGTTGTGTTATTGGAATGAAATACGTTTTGTTAAAACTTTAATCAAACCGTTGAGATCTATATACAATGAATCAATAACCATGGTTTATTGAATTATGATTAAATAATATGGCCTTAATGATAATAACAAATTTAATTTATATTAATGAAAAATACGTATCGATTTTTCTTCAATTATACATGTGCGTAATTTATGATATGTAACAACAATAATAATAATACATCATTTCATACCGAGTTTCAATTAAGCATTTTCTGGTTTTACTCGCTCAGTAAATGGGCTATTAAGACAGAAATTCGTTATTTGCAAAAAATTGGAACGCAGTGTGTTATACAGCTTGTAGTACACACCAATTTTCGGTTATTAATCATATAATTTATCCCCTACTTTATCGTATGAAACGAACCTATTGAATATTCTATTTGAACGTATTAACGTAATTCTATTTTAATATTAGTACAGAGTATTAGATAATAATTACTCAATTGTTAATTTATATTCCTAGTTGATATAGCGGTTCAAGAATTTGCACGTCATTACATTGCCAACTTAAATAACAATTCTTTGACAGGAGTTCAGATAGTGCAAAACAATTTTCATCAATCGAATTTTTGGGTTAATTAACAACTGTCAGAAGTATATGGAAAAATAAAAAATATATTAATATTACAGACAATTATACTCAACGTAATTTTTATGTGAGAAATCTGAAAATGTTCACATAAAACTATACTGACTTTATATTTGTTACTGATCATATTGTATCATGATATGAAACTATATTAAATGAAAGCTATGCTCGTATAGAAATCACATTTTATTTTTTAAACACATTTTAACACGCAAAATGCATTAATTACACGTAATCTGTTTAAATCAAAAATTTTAGGATATATATTGTAATGCACTGTATTAATTACATTTTGCTTAATAATTATTGTGCTTAATTACATTTAATGAATTTTGAATCAGTTTCTTAACAAATAAGACCCATAAAACGATTCTAATTAGAAGTGAGACTAATTAACAAGCATATTTTGAACATGTAATGCCTATTTCCCATGTAAATGTGAGTTGAAATTGCGTTGAATTTACATTATGAAACTTTAGCACATATAATCTCAGCTTTATTAATGAGCATAGTAAATGTATTTGAATATTAATCGAAATCAAACAGATTGTGACCACAATGGAGAATGCGCGTATACACATCGCCATTTAGTGTATGTTGTAGTCAGCCCATTTCATTGAATTGCTGGTCCAAAAAGCTTCTGAACGAAACATATAAAGAGTAAGTGATAGGTTTATTGATATAAGATTCAATCAAACTTCCATGAGCAATCTGATCAATTTGATTTGATTGTTATTTCCTCATTCATTGGTTATTGATCAGACAATAAATACTGTCTCATTTAAAACAGAATATTTTTTAATACAATTTGTTAATTTGAAGTACATTTACTACTTTTTGAGTGAGTAGTAAGAATTTACTAATTTCAATTACAATTTTTTTCTGAAATGCAATAAATTGATCCATAATACAAAATTTAGTTTCTGAGTAAGTGACAAGACTTGATCAACTCGAATTGCAATAATTTGAAACGCAATTGTTTCCTGAAGTAAATTAATTGCTAGTTCATGAACATTAAATTGCAATTATTGATCACCTCAAAATATAAATATTTTCCGCAATCAAACTCATTCATTTATTCAGTTGCTAGTTTCTAATTAATATTACCCAATTCGAAGTGCTAACTATTTCCTAATAGTTTTCTGAAATATAATAAGTTCATTTCAAGTACAATTGGTAATTTTTGAACAAAGAGCAAATGTTGAACAATTTGAAATACCAATGATTTCCGAAATTCCATGGATTCATTTGAAATGCAATTCCTAGTTTCTTATTAACTAGCAATTTGGCTAAAATAAAATGCAACTTTTTCTGGAGTGGAAGATTGGTTTGAAACAAGTACACCAATTTCTGAGTGAGGAGCAATTTGCAGTACAAGTGGTTTCTGAGAGACAACTTATTACAAAGTTTTAGAGTACATTTGATAGTTTCTCAGTAAGTAGCAAGAATGGACCAATTCGAAGTACAACAGTTTAAAGTGCAATCTGCATGATTTGGACAAACGTGTTAGTTTCTGAGTGAATAACAAGAATTTGCTACTTTGAAATAAAAGTGTTTTCCGAAATACAGTAGATTGACTTGAAGTACAATTGGTGGTTACTGAATATGCTCAAAAATATACCAGCTTTAAGACGAAATATCTAAAATGCAATTGAGAACTCCACAAATCTGTTTTATAATCATTGAGACAGTTTCTATCGGAACCTCGACCAAGATCTATCGTAAGGGAAACGTGTATCTATTCCTTTAAAGTAACATTGGGATCGGAAAGTTTTGATCGCTGGGAATTCCATTGAATCCCACCCTAAACAATACCCGCCACACATACGATACATCCGCTTTAAAATTATCGGGGGACGTGGCGGCGGCGGCGTCGTCGTCGGCGGCGCTGAGCGTCGCTCGTGACGATGAATCAACAGTAGCAAAACATCGAGAGGGCCGTTGGAACAAAAGTCGAAGCGCCTCCCCAGTTAATTACAGCCCAAACATTTGTACAGGTTGGTACGAGTCAGTTTTCTTAACAGCCAGTTTCGGCCGAGAATGACACGTAACCGGCCGATTTATTTGTGAAATATGCGATCGGGCCGACACGGCACTAGCATGCATGCAATGCGGCTATATACAGTCGGTTCTCAGACTTTCGGTTTTCTACGAACGGATCCGCTACGTACGTTAGTGAGTGTGTGTGTGTGGGTGTGGGTGTTGTAACGTCAAAGACCTGCCGCCCCCTCGGGTTAATTTCCCTGCATGAGTACCGATACGTTTCATGCATAATTTTATTATAAGCTATGCGGCTTTTATTCATGATGGTAGGGCCCCGGGCGGAACTTCAATACAACCGTTAGCTTTGGCGATTTTCCGGCAAATGAATATGAATAACTTCATATTTTATATACTTTTTTCAAGAATATATATATGGCGAGTTATCTACGCCCTTTACTGTTTCTCGCATCTCATCTTCCAATACTTCTTGTCTTGCCAGTCTCCTTCTTTGAGTTCTCTGGCTGCCATAGTTTCGTTCACATTGGTATTCCAGCTTCTAGGAGGTCTTTCTGCTTCCTTTTGTTCTGCTGGATCCCATTTCCAGACTTTTTTAATGATTTCCACTTTCTGATAAGGTCATTCAAGCCGTACCCGGCATGCGTTGCAATGCCACGTAAAATTTAAAAATAGGAAGCTAAATAAAAATTTTTGACAACATTATTTAAGGGAATTTTAGGTGAAGCAATCATGATTTATTGTAAACGAATCTAGGGAACTTATTACGTAATTTAATCATTGAAATTAACACGCGTTGTTTACAAACGGAAGACAAGTCATGATTAAGAGCGAGGATAGTTGTGTAAAATATTATTGGATTGTTTTAACGTTCGTACACGAATCAATAACACATCGTTTCACGTTACCCGAACGTGAGCCGGTCAAGTTCAAATCCCAATACTCAACTGACTAAGCATAACACGACGTCTAGGTAACGTGATAACGAGCGCTCCTCGAGAAGGTCAGTCTAGTGCAAGGTAACAAAACAAATAATATCTCATTTAGCCAATGTAAAATAAGATGTATAAAAGCTCTGAAATTTTGAACAATAAATCAGTATACCTAGTATGCTTAAAACGACGTGTGATGTTGGTCTTGATTCTTCAACCCAACCTACAAGCTCTCACGTTACGCCCTGAGAGTCAACAAGATCTTCAAGATACGACAACCTCAAACTTCGAGAACTTCAAACTCGGATCTGCACGATACGCCCTCAGATCCAACCCCGGAGAAGTCACATCGGAGAGCACGTCACGCCCTCTCTCCATTCAACTAGAACTTCAACTCCAAGAATTTCAAGAGATCACGTCACGCCCTAATCTCTAATCTAAGAGACCGTCTTCAACCGTACAACCTGGAGACAAGATTCATCTCCGAAGCCACCCACGAGCTACGAGAGATCTATACAGTCCACTCTCAACAGAGGCCACTTCAAACTTCGTTCAATTATAGATGACCCGGTGGACTTCGTATCACCTACATGTAGTATTTTTGAAAAATATGGTCAAAACTTGATACAACATTTTTATCTACCTTAAATTAAATGCAACACAGTTATACACATAAGCAATTTAAGGCTTTCTGATGTACCTACTATATGTTTTGTCTTTTTTTGCGGTGCTTAAATATATAACGATGATGGTTTTACGACTCGCGAACACGCGACGTATAATTGCCCATGCGCGAAACAGGGAAACTCCAAGTTGATTCCGCAAACTATCCTTATATATACAATTATTGTATACTATCTTTTTAAATTTTTAATAAATCATTTATCAAAAACTACCTTGAAAGTGGGCACGAAATTTTCCTGTACAATGGGCGTTGCACCAAACGATGTCATTTGAAAGCAATTAATATAGTTTTGGATGTTGGCCAAGAAATGTTTAAAGTCATTTCCCACCTCAGAAATTAATGAGGGAAATGGATTTTGTGGTGGGTACAATTGTGGCAATTTTACTTTACCACCAGCACAACATAATCCAGTAGATTCACCGCTGTATTTTAACGCTTTACAATATTGACACATGATTGTCATTTCTCCAATCGTTACGGATTGGTCGGCACAATAGTCTATTTTCGGCTCGTAGTGGAATGCTACTCGTTCTAGGTTTACAGGAACACTGCGTCTATGGAATCGCTCTATTTCATTGTGTCGTGCTCGCTGCTGTTGTATTTGATGTGCCCGAAGTCGTTCCATTCTAAGCCTATCTACTTCATAATTATTCACTGTTGAACGCAATATGAATGTTATCTTTATCTGTCTCTCGCTGGTCGTCAGTGCGATTTGCACGTGAGGTAACTCGTCGCACATTTGATTGACTTCGACGACCTAAGTCAGGTCGTCTTCTTCTTGGCATTTTCTCCATAATTGTCCACAACATATCTCTCTTGACATTATCAAAAGTTTTTTCCATTATTCTTCTTATGTATGGAAGATAAATACGCCATTTTCCACTCCTTTGGAGGATCTCCCATATTCAGCCAACACTTTTTGAAAACGGCCTTTAGTAAATTCAAAGCTCTGTCTGGGGCGTTCTTAAGCAGTTCCTCTGGAATACCTCCCCGACATGCGACTTTTTTCCGTTTTTCATTTTTCCAAGTGACTCCTTAATATCCAGTATTGTTATTTCTTCTGTCTCCCCTCGAATATTGGTTTTGGTTTCTTGCAGTGTAAATTTTTCTATCGTCTTTGTCAGCATTTCCTATGTCTGTTGAGTCTGTTGAAGCCAGTTTTTGAAAAAGTACGCTGGGAACGTTTTTGTGTTTAGATGCTTCTAGAGAAACATCCCCGGACGACCACAGGAACGGCGATCCCCCGTACAAAGGGACCGTTCCGTTATGAAACCGAAAACGGGGGCATCGAACATAAGTAAATTCCACCCCCGACAGGATCATTCCCTTGCGCGCCATCCCTCGGGAAGGCGAGTCCTTTCTAATTGGAAGGACGATAATTAAATGTTAGATGCAGCCGTGTGCGAATACGTACCTACTTCTACTGTATATGTGTGTATGTATGTATACATACAGCTGGAGAGTGGGCGAGGGGGTGACGTCCTCGTCAGAGGCACGTCCCTTCCTGCTGCTACCCGATGCATGGTTGAACACGTCAGGTTGGCTTCACGGTCCGCCTCGTCGCACAGACATCTTTATGGCATCGTAAAGGGGACTTAATTTCATGACTTTTCGGCTTTAAATAATTACGGAGGCATTAGTGCAACAGGACGAAAGGTACGTCCCGGCCGCAGACGTCGGCTAGATGTTGTTACAAAGTTGTGTCTGTCTGCGGTTGAGTTTTCCGTTTTCCTGGTCGGAGACGTAATTTGGGTGATTTTGTGCGGACGACGACGACGACGACGGTCAGCGAACGGTCCTGGCGTTTTAATCATGACTCGATTAACTGCTTTCAACTCGGAACTGTCATATTATAAAGTTGCATTCGCTGTGAAATAGTTTCGTCCAGAACATATAGAACAGTTGCAATGTTTTGTTGATGATGAACACATTATTGTTCGAAACGTGTACAAATATATATTCCTCAAGATCGACTTTAAATTTAGTTTCATTGAATAGAGTGTAATTTCGAGATATTTACAGTTATATAAAGCAGAAATTGTCATCCAATGAACACGTACCAATGGGACAAAATTATTTATACTCCATATAAGGTACCCTATTGTATAAGCATATGGAATTATTTATAGACGAAGAGCTGGGGACGAGATTTCAACATCATCAGTAATATGGAATTCGTAAACAGGAATAAATTCTATTACCATCATTTATTAAAGTTCCGAGCAGGCGGACAGCTTACTTGTTGCGGAGGGTAGTTATAAGGGGTGAAAGTGGTTAATTTTTCGGGGAAATTTCGGCATCGATAATAAGCTTGAAAATGTATGTGATGATAGGTCTTACCATACCTAAACCAAATTCCAAGCGGCGAACACATAAGTAGATGGAAAGGGGGTGGCGGACAAGGGGAAAGGGGTGAAAAGGAGGAAAGCTAGAGCCGAAATTTCAACGTCATCGTCATCAAAACATCAGACAAAATAGTAACGTATTTAAATTGGAGGTAACCTTTGTTTGGAATTATTTCATGATAGAGAAATATGAGGGATTTTTCATAATAGACCAAGAGCTGGGCACGAGATTTCAACATCATCAGTAATATGGAATTCGTAAACAGGAATAAACTCTATTACCATCAGTTATTAAAGTTCCGAGCAGGCGGACAGCTTACTCATTGCGGAGGGTAGTTATAAGGGGTTGCCCAGAAATTATTTTAAAATTTAGCAAAATGTCACCTCAATAGTAGGTGACTATGGTTCACTTGTAGTGAACCTGGTGTTTTATAGTCACCCTTTCGGAATTTATCCCTATATATTCCATTAACGAATATTCTAGTCAAGTTTACAGAAACTACATTACCTCTAGCTTTAAATCTAAAGTCATTAACAATTTTGATGTTTTCCCCAAATGTCAGACGAAATTAGGTCCATTATCTAAAAAGATTCGTTTGATTTTGGTTTAAGAAACTATTACTTTTGATTATCAGATGTTTAGAGACTGAAAAATAATTAAGCAAAATCAATGAGTCGGGCTCTTAACTGAAAGGCAGAAATTTTCCGAAGAGTCATGGATTCAAGTCAATTTTCCAGGAATCTACTTAAGGTGTAATCAAAAAAACAAATAACTACAAAGCTGTTTTCAACCAATTTTAATATATTTTTCAAAATTCATATAAAATGGAGTCAACTATCCGCCAAGTTTCATTTGATTTTTGTGTGTAAACTCAATATTCAATATTCCACGGAATTTTCAAAAAAAATGGTCTTTTAAGCAAACAAGGATAAAAAAATTGATTTCAGTATTATTTACTTAAATTCAGGTGAAATCTAATTAATAGTCCAGGAAAATTCACATTCGGGGAACTAATGTTCTACTCAGTTAATTCTCTAGAAACTGAGATTTGAACTAAGCAGTCATTAATGAATCTGTCTTTTTAGTTAAACTCAGTAAGTTTCTAAAAAAAATCTCCCATAAATCCATCCTATTTTAGATCTCTGACGTCTAGATGACGTTACAACTCAAATACTAGCATTTCTATTGGAAATTAATTTTACATTTAATTTTCCAAAAACCGATTTTCGAACATAGTGACTGATCCAAAACTGGGTATTACAAGTCAAGTTTTCAAAAATAATATGAAGTCTAATCAACCCTCTGCTGTCTGAAAAACTATTACATTTCCCGGAAAGCGATATTTTATCTCTACATCTGGTCAACTTTACTCAGAATATAGTTAATTCAATATAATTGTTATGAAAATATTGATTCCGCATTCACTATAATATAACATTTAGGTTGTATTATTTTGTATATATGATCCAAAACTGGGTATAACTAGTCAAGTTTTCTAAAATGATATGAAAAGTCCAATCAACCTTCTGTTGTCTAAAAAACTATTACATTTCCCGGAAAGCGACATTTCATCTCTACATCTGATCAATTTTCCTCAGAATATAGGTAATTTATTAAATTGTTATGAAAATAATGATTTTGCATTCAATATAATATAATATTTAGGTTGTGTTATTTTGTATATGTGACCAAAACTGGGTATAACTAGTCAAGTTTTCCAAATATATGAATTATATTGTATATAATCAATCTTCTTTTGTGTGAAAAACTATTACTTGTTTTATTAATTTTCCCGGAAAGTGAAATTTCATCTCTACAAGTGGTAAATTTTCCTCAGAATATAATTAATTTAATATAATTGTTATGAAAATATTGACTTGATTGGAAGATTGGAAGTTAATACAATGACGATAATTGTATGTATAAATTCCGACTGGAAAGGGCCTAGCAACCAGTAAGATTTACGACGGCGCTTCATATCGTAATTGCGCAAATAGTCATGAGACGGGTCGGCTTAAATCGACGAATTAAGTGAGCGTCAGTAAAGCCGTTTCCTCGGTAAATCAATAAACATTTTTAAAGGAGTTCCGCCGCCGCTTCATAAAGCCCACATGTACGACACATGAAATATCGGGCCGTCGAGTGGAAAGCGACTTTCCCGATATTACCTCGAGGGCCCCGGCCATCAATTCGACGACCTTTCAAAATAGTTCCACAAATAACGAACTTTAATAAAACAACCTGTCACATGATCGGGGCCCGGATTGAAAATCTGGAAATGATCGCAACATGTGTCAGCTGTCCGAAAGTCGATCAAGTCGGCTCGCGGCCCACTTCGATCCGCCTGGCACCGACTGAATAAAACAATCCTTCACACAGAGCCCCAGCAAACAGGTGAGATCTCGTCGTGAGACTTACCCCCTCGCCTCCCCTCCCCACCCCCTTTTTCCCTTCGAATATAAATTGGATACTTTTGTTCACGTGACGACGACGCTTTGTCGAAACGTCGAGGCAATTCTGACCTGATGACACGCACTGGAGCTCAGAAGGGGTCACCCAGGAGCTACGTTCGGCACGGACCGGGAACGTCGCATCAGATTTTAGATTGATTGATCGGGTCGCTTTTAGGATCCGTTTTCTTTCACTGCGCCTCAGCTTTCGATCGCAAACGTTTCATTACGATCCGAAGTACCGCTACGTTCGAATTAACTCACGTCGGGTTCGATGAGAAAGTCTGAGTGACTTTCAGTGATTTTGTGTGACGGTGCTCCAAAGTGGTCGACACTAGATGACATTAAATATTGAAATTTCGATACGAGACGAACTCTAATTTCGGTCTCGTCTCGAAAAGTCTCGTAGTCTTGAATTATCTGCGTTCTCCTGTTGTAAAACTTCAGCAGACATGAATGACGAAAGTTCAAGGAAAGGATCATAAAAGCGATGCTCGGCAAGCTGATTCATCGGACTGATGAATCATTAATAGAAACTGGATTTTATGTTAGATGCATATCTTTATTTATTGTCATATTGCTTCATAACCTTGTACTTATCCACTTCCCACCCTAAGAATGCGTTTTATATAATTATTGTTGGTGCATATAATGCATTTTTCAGTATTTTTCGATGAATGAATGAAAGAAAGTCTGAGTGACTTTCAGTGATTTTGTGAGGTTCACGGTGATCCGTCGTTCTCGAATAGTGGTCGACACTATACGAGATTAAGTATTGAAGTTTCAATACGAGACGAGAACTAATTTCGGTCTCGTCTCGAAAAGTCTCGTAGTTTTGAATTTATCTGCGTGCTCCTGTTGTAAAACTTCAGCAAGACATGAATGACGAAAGTGCAAGTGGAAGGCTGATAAAAGCGATGCTCGGCAAGCTGATTCATCGGACTGATGAGTCATTAATAGGGACTGGATTTTATGCAAAAAAACGCATATCTTTACTTTTTGGTTTTTCAGCATTTTTCTATGAATGAATGAAAGAAGGTCTGAGTGACTTTCAGTGATTTTGTGAGCTTCATGGTGATCCGTCATTCTCGATTAGTGGTCGACACGAGACGAGATTAAATATTGAAATCTCGATACAAGACGAGATCTAATTTCGGTATCGTCTCGATAAGTCTCGTAGTCTTGAATTATCTGCGTTCTCCTGTTGTAAAACTTCAGCAGACATGAATGACGAAAGTTCAAGGAAAGGATCATAAAAGCGATGCTCGGCAAGCTGATTCTTCGGACTGATGAGTCATTAATAGAGACTGGATTTTATGCAAAAAACGCATATCTTTACTTTTTGGTTTTTCAGCATTTTTATATGAATATATGAAAGAATGTCTGAGTGACTTTCAGTGATTTTGTGAGGTTCATGGTGATCCGTCATTCTCGATTAGTGGTCAACACGAGACGAGATTAAATATTGAAATCTCGATACAAGACGAGATCTAATTTCGGTATCGTCTCGATAAGTCTCGTAGTCTTGAATTATCTGCGTTCTCCTGTTGTAAAACTTCAGCAGACATGAATGACGAAAGTTCAAGGAAAGGATCATAAAAGCGATGCTCGGCAAGCTGATTCTTCGGACTGATGAGTCATTAATAGAGACTGGATTTTATGCAAAAAACGCATATCTTTACTTTTTGGTTTTTCAGCATTTTTATATGAATATATGAAAGAATGTCTGAGTGACTTTCAGTGATTTTGTGAGGTTCATGGTGATCCGTCATTCTCGATTAGTGGTCAACACGAGACGAGATTAAATATTGAAATCTCGATACAAGACGAGATCTAATTTCGGTATCGTCTCGATAAGTCTCGTAGTCTTGAATTATCTGCGTTCTCCTGTTGTAAAACTTCAGCAAGACATGAATGACGAAAGTGCAAGTGGAAGGCTGATAAAAGCGATGCTCGGCAAGCTGATTCATCGGACTGATGAGTCATTAATAGGGACTGGATTTTATGCAAAACACGCATATCTTTACTTTTTGGTTTTTCAGCATTTTTCTATGAATGAATGAAAGAAGGTCTGAGTGACTTTCAGTGATTTTGTGAGGTTCATGGTGATCCGTCATTCTCGATTAGTGGTCAACACGAGACGAGATTAAATATTGAAATCTCGATACAAGACGAGATCTAATTTCGGTATCGTCTCGATAAGTCTCGTAGTCTTGAATTATCTGCGTTCTCCTGTTGTAAAACTTCAGCAAGACATGAATGACGAAAGTGCAAGTGGAAGGCTGATAAAAGCGATGCTCGGCAAGCTGATTCATCGGACTGATGAGTCATTAATAGGGACTGGATTTTATGCAAAACACGCATATCTTTACTTTTCGGTTTTTCAGCATTTTTATATGAATATATGAAAGAATGTCTGAGTGACTTTCAGTGATTTTGTGAGGTTCATGGTGATCCGTCATTCTCGATTAGTGGTCGACACGAGACGAGATTAAATATTGAAATCTCGATACAAGACGAGATCTAATTTCGGTATCGTCTCGATAAGTCTCGTAGTCTTGAATTATCTGCGTTCTCCTGTTGTAAAACTTCAGCAAGACATGAATGACGAAAGTGCAAGTGGAAGGCTGATAAAAGCGATGCTCGGCAAGCTGATTCATCGGACTGATGAGTCATTAATAGGGACTGGATTTTATGCAAAACACGCATATCTTTACTTTTTGGTTTTTCAGCATTTTTATATGAATATATGAAAGAATGTCTGAGTGAGTTTCAGTGATTTTGTGAGGTTCATGGTGATCCGTCATTCTCGATTAGTGGTCAACACGAGACGAGATTAAATATTGAAATCTCGATACAAGACGAGATCTAATTTCGGTATCGTCTCGATAAGTCTCGTAGTCTTGAATTATCTGCGTTCTCCTGTTGTAAAACTTCAGCAAGACATGAATGACGAAAGTGCAAGTGGAAGGCTGATAAAAGCGATGCTCGGCAAGCTGATTCATCGGACTGATGAGTCATTAATAGGGACTGGATTTTATGCAAAACACGCATATCTTTACTTTTCGGTTTTTCAGCATTTTTATATGAATATATGAAAGAATGTCTGAGTGACTTTCAGTGATTTTGTGAGGTTCATGGTGATCCGTCATTCTCGATTAGTGGTCAACACGAGACGAGATTAAATATTGAAATCTCGATACAAGACGAGATCTAATTTCGGTATCGTCTCGATAAGTCTCGTAGTCTTGAATTATCTGCGTTCTCCTGTTGTAAAACTTCAGCAAGACATGAATGACGAAAGTGCAAGTGGAAGGCTGATAAAAGCGATGCTCGGCAAGCTGATTCATCGGACTGATGAGTCATTAATAGGGACTGGATTTTATGCAAAACACGCATATCTTTACTTTTTGGTTTTTCAGCATTTTTCTATGAATGAATGAAAGAAGGTCTGAGTGACTTTCAGTGATTTTGTGAGGTTCATGGTGATCCGTCATTCTCGATTAGTGGTCAACACGAGACGAGATTAAATATTGAAATCTCGATACAAGACGAGATCTAATTTCGGTATCGTCTCGATAAGTCTCGTAGTCTTGAATTATCTGCGTTCTCCTGTTGTAAAACTTCAGCAAGACATGAATGACGAAAGTGCAAGTGGAAGGCTGATAAAAGCGATGCTCGGCAAGCTGATTCATCGGACTGATGAGTCATTAATAGGGACTGGATTTTATGCAAAACACGCATATCTTTACTTTTTGGTTTTTCAGCATTTTTCTATGAATGAATGAAAGAAGGTCTGAGTGACTTTCAGTGATTTTGTGAGGTTCATGGTGATCCGTCATTCTCGATTAGTGGTCAACACGAGACGAGATTAAATATTGAAATCTCGATACAAGACGAGATCTAATTTCGGTATCGTCTCGATAAGTCTCGTAGTCTTGAATTATCTGCGTTCTCCTGTTGTAAAACTTCAGCAAGACATGAATGACGAAAGTGCAAGTGGAAGGCTGATAAAAGCGATGCTCGGCAAGCTGATTCATCGGACTGATGAGTCATTAATAGGGACTGGATTTTATGCAAAACACGCATATCTTTACTTTTCGGTTTTTCAGCATTTTTATATGAATATATGAAAGAATGTCTGAGTGACTTTCAGTGATTTTGTGAGGTTCATGGTGATCCGTCATTCTCGATTAGTGGTCGACACGAGACGAGATTAAATATTGAAATCTCGATACAAGACGAGATCTAATTTCGGTATCGTCTCGATAAGTCTCGTAGTCTTGAATTATCTGCGTTCTCCTGTTGTAAAACTTCAGCAAGACATGAATGACGAAAGTGCAAGTGGAAGGCTGATAAAAGCGATGCTCGGCAAGCTGATTCATCGGACTGATGAGTCATTAATAGGGACTGGATTTTATGCAAAACACGCATATCTTTACTTTTTGGTTTTTCAGCATTTTTATATGAATATATGAAAGAATGTCTGAGTGAGTTTCAGTGATTTTGTGAGGTTCATGGTGATCCGTCATTCTCGATTAGTGGTCAACACGAGACGAGATTAAATATTGAAATCTCGATACAAGACGAGATCTAATTTCGGTATCGTCTCGATAAGTCTCGTAGTCTTGAATTATCTGCGTTCTCCTGTTGTAAAACTTCAGCAAGACATGAATGACGAAAGTGCAAGTGGAAGGCTGATAAAAGCGATGCTCGGCAAGCTGATTCATCGGACTGATGAGTCATTAATAGGGACTGGATTTTATGCAAAACACGCATATCTTTACTTTTTGGTTTTTCAGCATTTTTATATGAATATATGAAAGAATGTCTGAGTGACTTTCAGTGATTTTGTGAGGTTCATGGTGATCCGTCATTCTCGATTAGTGGTCGACACGAGACGAGATTAAATATTGAAATCTCGATACAAGACGAGATCTAATTTCGGTATCGTCTCGATAAGTCTCGTAGTCTTGAATTATATGCGTTCTCCTGTTGTAAAACTTCAGCAAGACATGAATGACGAAAGTGCAAGTGGAAGGCTGATAAAAGCGATGCTCGGCAAGCTGATTCATCGGACTGATGAGTCATTAGTAGGGACTGGATTTTATGCAAAAAAACGCATATCTTTACTTTTTGGTTTTTCAGCATTTTTCTATGAATGAATGAAAGAAGGTCTGAGTGACTTTCAGTGATTTTGTGAGGTTCATGGTGATCCGTCATTCTCGATTAGTGGTCAACACGAGACGAGATTAAATATTGAAATCTCGATACAAGACGAGATCTAATTTCGGTATCGTCTCGATAAGTCTCGTAGTCTTGAATTATCTGCGTTCTCCTGTTGTAAAACTTCAGCAAGACATGAATGACGAAAGTGCAAGTGGAAGGCTGATAAAAGCGATGCTCGGCAAGCTGATTCATCGGACTGATGAGTCATTAATAGGGACTGGATTTTATGCAAAACACGCATATCTTTACTTTTTGGTTTTTCAGCATTTTTATATGAATATATGAAAGAATGTCTGAGTGAGTTTCAGTGATTTTGTGAGGTTCATGGTGATCCGTCATTCTCGATTAGTGGTCAACACGAGACGAGATTAAATATTGAAATCTCGATACAAGACGAGATCTAATTTCGGTATCGTCTCGATAAGTCTCGTAGTCTTGAATTATCTGCGTTCTCCTGTTGTAAAACTTCAGCAAGACATGAATGACGAAAGTGCAAGTGGAAGGCTGATAAAAGCGATGCTCGGCAAGCTGATTCATCGGACTGATGAGTCATTAGTAGGGACTGGATTTTATGCAAAAAAACGCATATCTTTACTTTTTGGTTTTTCAGCATTTTTCTATGAATGAATGAAAGAAGGTCTGAGTGACTTTCAGTGATTTTGTGAGGTTCATGGTGATCCGTCATTCTCGATTAGTGGTCAACACGAGACGAGATTAAATATTGAAATCTCGATACAAGACGAGATCTAATTTCGGTATCGTCTCGATAAGTCTCGTAGTCTTGAATTATCTGCGTTCTCCTGTTGTAAAACTTCAGCAAGACATGAATGACGAAAGTGCAAGTGGAAGGCTGATAAAAGCGATGCTCGGCAAGCTGATTCATCGGACTGATGAGTCATTAATAGGGACTGGATTTTATGCAAAACACGCATATCTTTACTTTTTGGTTTTTCAGCATTTTTCTATGAATGAATGAAAGAAGGTCTGAGTGACTTTCAGTGATTTTGTGAGGTTCATGGTGATCCGTCATTCTCGATTAGTGGTCAACACGAGACGAGATTAAATATTGAAATCTCGATACAAGACGAGATCTAATTTCGGTATCGTCTCGATAAGTCTCGTAGTCTTGAATTATCTGCGTTCTCCTGTTGTAAAACTTCAGCAAGACATGAATGACGAAAGTGCAAGTGGAAGGCTGATAAAAGCGATGCTCGGCAAGCTGATTCATCGGACTGATGAGTCATTAATAGGGACTGGATTTTATGCAAAACACGCATATCTTTACTTTTTGGTTTTTCAGCATTTTTATATGAATATATGAAAGAATGTCTGAGTGAGTTTCAGTGATTTTGTGAGGTTCATGGTGATCCGTCATTCTCGATTAGTGGTCAACACGAGACGAGATTAAATATTGAAATCTCGATACAAGACGAGATCTAATTTCGGTATCGTCTCGATAAGTCTCGTAGTCTTGAATTATCTGCGTTCTCCTGTTGTAAAACTTCAGCAAGACATGAATGACGAAAGTGCAAGTGGAAGGCTGATAAAAGCGATGCTCGGCAAGCTGATTCATCGGACTGATGAGTCATTAATAGGGACTGGATTTTATGCAAAACACGCATATCTTTACTTTTTGGTTTTTCAGCATTTTTATATGAATATATGAAAGAATGTCTGAGTGACTTTCAGTGATTTTGTGAGGTTCATGGTGATCCGTCATTCTCGATTAGTGGTCGACACGAGACGAGATTAAATATTGAAATCTCGATACAAGACGAGATCTAATTTCGGTATCGTCTCGATAAGTCTCGTAGTCTTGAATTATATGCGTTCTCCTGTTGTAAAACTTCAGCAAGACATGAATGACGAAAGTGCAAGTGGAAGGCTGATAAAAGCGATGCTCGGCAAGCTGATTCATCGGACTGATGAGTCATTAGTAGGGACTGGATTTTATGCAAAAAAACGCATATCTTTACTTTTTGGTTTTTCAGCATTTTTCTATGAATGAATGAAAGAAGGTCTGAGTGACTTTCAGTGATTTTGTGAGGTTCATGGTGATCCGTCATTCTCGATTAGTGGTCAACACGAGACGAGATTAAATATTGAAATCTCGATACAAGACGAGATCTAATTTCGGTATCGTCTCGATAAGTCTCGTAGTCTTGAATTATCTGCGTTCTCCTGTTGTAAAACTTCAGCAAGACATGAATGACGAAAGTGCAAGTGGAAGGCTGATAAAAGCGATGCTCGGCAAGCTGATTCATCGGACTGATGAGTCATTAATAGGGACTGGATTTTATGCAAAAAAACGCATATCTTTACTTTTTGGTTTTTCAGCATTTTTCTATGAATGAATGAAAGAAGGTCTGAGTGACTTTCAGTGATTTTGTGAGCTTCATGGTGATCCGTCATTCTCGATTAGTGGTCGACACGAGACGAGATTAAATATTGAAATCTCGATACAAGACGAGATCTAATTTCGGTATCGTCTCGATAAGTCTCGTAGTCTTGAATTATCTGCGTTCTCCTGTTGTAAAACTTCAGCAAGACATGAATGACGAAAGTGCAAGTGGAAGGCTGATAAAAGCGATGCTCGGCAAGCTGATTCATCGGACTGATGAGTCATTAGTAGGGACTGGATTTTATGCAAAAAAACGCATATCTTTACTTTTTGGTTTTTCAGCATTTTTCTATGAATGAATGAAAGAAGGTCTGAGTGACTTTCAGTGATTTTGTGAGGTTCATGGTGATCCGTCATTCTCGATTAGTGGTCAACACGAGACGAGATTAAATATTGAAATCTCGATACAAGACGAGATCTAATTTCGGTATCGTCTCGATAAGTCTCGTAGTCTTGAATTATCTGCGTTCTCCTGTTGTAAAACTTCAGCAAGACATGAATGACGAAAGTGCAAGTGGAAGGCTGATAAAAGCGATGCTCGGCAAGCTGATTCATCGGACTGATGAGTCATTAATAGGGACTGGATTTTATGCAAAAAAACGCATATCTTTACTTTTTGGTTTTTCAGCATTTTTCTATGAATGAATGAAAGAAGGTCTGAGTGACTTTCAGTGATTTTGTGAGCTTCATGGTGATCCGTCATTCTCGATTAGTGGTCGACACGAGACGAGATTAAATATTGAAATCTCGATACAAGACGAGATCTAATTTCGGTATCGTCTCGATAAGTCTCGTAGTCTTGAATTATCTGCGTTCTCCTGTTGTAAAACTTCAGCAAGACATGAATGACGAAAGTGCAAGTGGAAGGCTGATAAAAGCGATGCTCGGCAAGCTGATTCATCGGACTGATGAGTCATTAATAGGGACTGGATTTTATGCAAAAAAACGCATATCTTTACTTTTTGGTTTTTCAGCATTTTTCTATGAATGAATGAAAGAAGGTCTGAGTGACTTTCAGTGATTTTGTGAGCTTCATGGTGATCCGTCATTCTCGATTAGTGGTCGACACGAGACGAGATTAAATATTGAAATCTCGATACAAGACGAGATCTAATTTCGGTATCGTCTCGATAAGTCTCGTAGTCTTGAATTATCTGCGTTCTCCTGTTGTAAAACTTCAGCAAGACATGAATGACGAAAGTGCAAGTGGAAGGCTGATAAAAGCGATGCTCGGCAAGCTGATTCATCGGACTGATGAGTCATTAATAGGGACTGGATTTTATGCAAAAAAACGCATATCTTTACTTTTTGGTTTTTCAGCATTTTTCTATGAATGAATGAAAGAAGGTCTGAGTGACTTTCAGTGATTTTGTGAGCTTCATGGTGATCCGTCATTCTCGATTAGTGGTCGACACGAGACGAGATTAAATATTGAAATCTCGATACAAGACGAGATCTAATTTCGGTATCGTCTCGATAAGTCTCGTAGTCTTGAATTATCTGCGTTCTCCTGTTGTAAAACTTCAGCAAGACATGAATGACGAAAGTGCAAGTGGAAGGCTGATAAAAGCGATGCTCGGCAAGCTGATTCATCGGACTGATGAGTCATTAATAGGGACTGGATTTTATGCAAAAAAACGCATATCTTTACTTTTTGGTTTTTCAGCATTTTTCTATGAATGAATGAAAGAAGGTCTGAGTGACTTTCAGTGATTTTGTGAGCTTCATGGTGATCCGTCATTCTCGATTAGTGGTCGACACGAGACGAGATTAAATATTGAAATCTCGATACAAGACGAGATCTAATTTCGGTATCGTCTCGATAAGTCTCGTAGTCTTGAATTATCTGCGTTCTCCTGTTGTAAAACTTCAGCAAGACATGAATGACGAAAGTGCAAGTGGAAGGCTGATAAAAGCGATGCTCGGCAAGCTGATTCATCGGACTGATGAGTCATTAGTAGGGACTGGATTTTATGCAAAAAAACGCATATCTTTACTTTTTGGTTTTTCAGCATTTTTCTATGAATGAATGAAAGAAGGTCTGAGTGACTTTCAGTGATTTTGTGAGGTTCATGGTGATCCGTCATTCTCGATTAGTGGTCAACACGAGACGAGATTAAATATTGAAATCTCGATACAAGACGAGATCTAATTTCGGTATCGTCTCGATAAGTCTCGTAGTCTTGAATTATCTGCGTTCTCCTGTTGTAAAACTTCAGCAAGACATGAATGACGAAAGTGCAAGTGGAAGGCTGATAAAAGCGATGCTCGGCAAGCTGATTCATCGGACTGATGAGTCATTAGTAGGGACTGGATTTTATGCAAAAAAACGCATATCTTTACTTTTTGGTTTTTCAGCATTTTTCTATGAATGAATGAAAGAAGGTCTGAGTGACTTTCAGTGATTTTGTGAGGTTCATGGTGATCCGTCATTCTCGATTAGTGGTCAACACGAGACGAGATTAAATATTGAAATCTCGATACAAGACGAGATCTAATTTCGGTATCGTCTCGATAAGTCTCGTAGTCTTGAATTATCTGCGTTCTCCTGTTGTAAAACTTCAGCAAGACATGAATGACGAAAGTGCAAGTGGAAGGCTGATAAAAGCGATGCTCGGCAAGCTGATTCATCGGACTGATGAGTCATTAATAGGGACTGGATTTTATGCAAAAAAACGCATATCTTTACTTTTTGGTTTTTCAGCATTTTTCTATGAATGAATGAAAGAAGGTCTGAGTGACTTTCAGTGATTTTGTGAGCTTCATGGTGATCCGTCATTCTCGATTAGTGGTCGACACGAGACGAGATTAAATATTGAAATCTCGATACAAGACGAGATCTAATTTCGGTATCGTCTCGATAAGTCTCGTAGTCTTGAATTATCTGCGTTCTCCTGTTGTAAAACTTCAGCAAGACATGAATGACGAAAGTGCAAGTGGAAGGCTGATAAAAGCGATGCTCGGCAAGCTGATTCATCGGACTGATGAGTCATTAGTAGGGACTGGATTTTATGCAAAAAAACGCATATCTTTACTTTTTGGTTTTTCAGCATTTTTCTATGAATGAATGAAAGAAGGTCTGAGTGACTTTCAGTGATTTTGTGAGCTTCATGGTGATCCGTCATTCTCGATTAGTGGTCGACACGAGACGAGATTAAATATTGAAATCTCGATACAAGACGAGATCTAATTTCGGTATCGTCTCGATAAGTCTCGTAGTCTTGAATTATCTGCGTTCTCCTGTTGTAAAACTTCAGCAAGACATGAATGACGAAAGTGCAAGTGGAAGGCTGATAAAAGCGATGCTCGGCAAGCTGATTCATCGGACTGATGAGTCATTAATAGGGACTGGATTTTATGCAAAAAAACGCATATCTTTACTTTTTGGTTTTTCAGCATTTTTCTATGAATGAATGAAAGAAGGTCTGAGTGACTTTCAGTGATTTTGTGAGCTTCATGGTGATCCGTCATTCTCGATTAGTGGTCGACACGAGACGAGATTAAATATTGAAATCTCGATACAAGACGAGATCTAATTTCGGTATCGTCTCGATAAGTCTCGTAGTCTTGAATTATCTGCGGTCTCCTGTTGTAAAACTTCAACAAGACATGAATGATGAAAGTGCAAGTGGAAAGATGAGAAAAGCTATGCCCGGCAAGCTGATTCATCGGACTGATGAATCATTTATAGAGACAGGAGTTTATGCAGGATGCATATCTTTCTTTTTTATTATATTGCTTCAATACCTTGTACTTATCCACTTCCCACCCTAAGAATGCGTTGTTTATAATAATTTTTGGATTTTCATCATTTTTCGATGAATATATGAAAGAAAGTCTGAGTGACTTTCAGTGATTTTGTGAGGTTCATGGTGATCCGTCGCTCTCGAATAGTGGTCGACACTAGACGAGACTAAATATTGAAATCTCGATACGAGACGAGATCTAATTTCGATATCGTCTCGAAAAGTCTCGTAGTCTTGAGTTATCTGCGTTCCCCTGTTGTAAAAATTTCAGCAAGACATAAATGACGAAAGTGCAAGTGGAAGGATGATGAAAGCGATACCCGGCAAGCTGATTCATCGGACGGATGAATCATTAATAGAGACTGGATTTTATGCAAAATGCATATATTTATTTTTTTGGTATATTGCTTCAATACCCTGTACTTATCCAGTTCCCACCCTAAGAATGCGTTTTTTATAATTGTTTTTGGTGCATATAATGCATATTTCAGCATTTTCCTGTGAATGCATATGCAAGTGCATATTTCTCGTTTATTTTGCATATTTCAGCATATATTCTCCATTTTCATGAGAACAATAGTGATGTTCATAAACATGTCATTTCTGTCAATGTTACCTATTTTTCTCTACAAATCCTCAACAGGATGGCATTTATATTCCATTTAGTTTATACTAATGGGATAGATATTTCCAAAACAGGAGTTTTGAGATAGGATAAAAT
Source organism: Cryptocephalus moraei (assembly GCA_946251905.1). Lineage (NCBI taxonomy): Eukaryota > Metazoa > Arthropoda > Insecta > Coleoptera > Chrysomelidae > Cryptocephalus > Cryptocephalus moraei. Next base: position 30,982,556 of record OX276456.1, read on the forward strand.
TAAGACGGATGCCTTTATATTGGTAGGTACTTAAGGTAGATAATTTAGACAAAACCATAGATATAACCACAGCCAGATTTATTAGTCAGACCTTTGCTAATTTATTTTTACCCGAAATAGTACCTTCTGAAGAAAAAAATTGTATCAATAGTAACTGTTCTAGCTTCGTATATGATAGAGTGCGCTGAAAATCTTAATCTTTTTTCCCGAATTTACTAGTTTGTACTTGGCTTTTTTATCCTTTTTATACCAGCAGTAAAATTCTTTAACTCAACTAGAATAGTACTTAATAATCTTATTGTGTTATACATATGTCTCTTTTTCTCACATTCACTAATACCATAGGTAAAATTACCGATTCATGCATAGTGATACTATCAGATTTCAAGTATTTATTTTGAGTTTCTTTGTAGTTATACACAGAGTATTTAGATTATATATTTGCCTTTTAATATAACCTTTTTCCGGGAAAATATTCATTTTTCCTTTAAAAATTATTTTTATAATTCTATTTTGTACAGTCTCTAATGGAGTGATTTCACATATAAATATACTAAATTATATTTCAGCCTAATAATTAACAAGTGCCTATACCTAGTGAGAAAGCTATTGATTGTACTAAGTTTATGAGAAGAGTCTAGTGCCTTAATGTGTTCTCGTTTCGTAGTTAGTACAAAGAACTAAGATAGAATAGTGGCAGAGAATAATGGATTAAGAATACATCAATTCTTCAATTGTGATTGGTTCGTTTAAGACAGTTGGGGCCATTTCCATTACACAAAAGGCCACTGAAGACCTACGCCTTCTATATCACGTGTTAAATATTAAGTCGGCGAAAATTGGCAGTTTGCATATCACTTTATGACCGTAAAACTATGCGATAAACTGATGCTAAATAGAAATAGACATGTCATATAGCAAAATATGAGACAAATTGCTCAAACAATAAAAAGGACCCTTTGTCTATCAATTGAACGCCTTCTCTCTCATCTGTTAAGACGACGACAATTGGCTGTGTGCATATTCTTTTATTACTGTAAAAGTATGCTATAAACTAATAGTAAATAGAAATAGACATGTCATGTAATAACATATGAGACACGTTGCTCCGAAACTAATAAGCACCCTTCATATATACCAACTGAAGCTGTGTCACTACACGAACCAATAGTATTATATTGCCTACAACGGCACCAGCAGCCCAAATGGATATTTTATCAAATAGACAAATTAGACTTCGAAAATGAGTTCTAAGGTTGTGTCGCAACAGCCCTCGACTATCGTTTTACTAGCGATTTATCCTTCCTCTGGCGAATTCTGAACGTCGGTGATTAAACCGTCAGAGCTATTTATTTCACGCTTAACCAAATGGGTAAAAATGAAACGTCCCCGTCGTCCGACGTGGCATACACGGCCGCCCCGGCGAATTAATCATAATTAGCCAGCGAAGTCTCTCGCCCTCTCACTCCTCTCTATCCATTTCTCTCTACCCCGAGAGTTCGGAAGCTTTCTTCGGAAGTTGTACAGCTAATGATCCCCTTTCTTGCGGCGATAAATAACGGCGGGCAAGGCCGACAGATATATACACACACACACACACACACCCAATCCCACACACCCACACACACACACACTCTGTAGTTTGCGGATGACCGCGGGCCAAAGCTCTACCAATACTTTCTAGGATCGGAGCCGGCAAAATCCTCCACTTATATGTTTGATCTATGGCGGGTAACAACCGCCCCGGGACCGATGTTACTAATGCATTTCGTTTCGGGGGCGCGTTTCGATTTGTTGTGTTTGAGGATTAAAGATCTATGGGAAACGGAGGGTCGCCGTGCCGTGTACCCAATACGCTCTGATCCGTTGGCCGTTATGTTTGCATTGACTTTCCCGGCATTCGGTTCTCGCTAATGTGTGTTTTGTATGAATTCGGACGATTAGGAAGGCGCCGATATCACAGGGCCTTACGAGACGCGGAGGGTGGGAACATCTAGCTTTTCCTGATGTTGCGTCGCGTCTGGCAATTTCAGTCATGTTATTCACGCCAAGAGTTAGACACTTTTCAAAATTAGTATGTAGCCTCTTTGTTATTTTTCAGAAGCTTCCCTTAATTTATAATGGTAAGCTTAGCATGACTTGCCATATTTTAATACTAATAACATTGTTAGATCTTTACATTGCCACAGTCCAAGATGCAACGGAAATCGATTTACTGCAAGGTTTATCTGGTACTGAAAAAAAAACTTAGGTGATTCATTTGGGTAACTCTTGATAACCGTTATTATGTATGATGGCGGCAATCACAAGTTGCAACACTTGACAAGATGGCTTTAGTCAATTAGTTGGTGGACCGTCCTTTTCAGAAATATGTTAGAGAGTAGGTCCTGGAAAGAAGATAATTGTTAACACCTACTCTCCCAGTTGTAATAAGCCATCCCATCACAGCCTCTAAGAGTGTAGCATATTCATATAGCAAATATTAGAAAATTGACCGGAATGAAATTATTATATATTGAAATAATAATTTTATTTATTTTATATAATTTAATTGAATAATTAAATTGAGTTATTTACAATTAAATTATTCGTTGTACAATAAGCGCCTGTCGAAACCTCATCCTAACAAAGCTCGCAGAAATCTTTGGATGAAGTAAGATTATAGACCAAGCAAATAACCAAAAAAATACCCTGTTTTTGACATCGAATCATCGAGCAGGAAACCCGGGTTTTTAAGTAATATAGGCCAACAGAAACAAAACGTATAGGAAGACCCCACGAGACTTTGAACATTAGGCATTGTTATTAACAATTAAACGCCAAAAAATACACATTTTTTTACTATTTTTGATCTCAATTAAAAACTAAGTTACTTGTGGGTAAAATGACCTTACCGTCCTCTAGAGAATTAATAGACCTTTAAAATGACTCTAAATCGACCGCGATATCTTCAGTTGTTGCTGAGAAAAATGGTATAGAAGTCAAAATTGACAAATTTTTTGTTTAACAATTGTTATTGCGAAATTGAACTTGCGGCATTGTTATTTTGTAAAAAGTCGGGGATTGTAGTGCTTAATAAGTGGTAAAAATTTCAGATCGATCTATCTAATAGTTTATTGCAAAATTCAATTAGTTTATATTTTTGCAATTTTTTTGCAATAACCATCTACCCACAACTAAAAAAAAAATCGCGATTCTAAGATCATGGTGCCCTAGAGAAAGATTTTCTCTATCGATATCACTTGTTGAATATGATAAAAAGCAATTTTAAGATTGTTTAAAAAATTAAAGAAAGAAAACATTTTTTTTTTATTTTGGCATCTTATGTCTTAATAAGCAATATCTCTGGAAATTGTTGACGAATTTTGATGTTTCTTCTTTTATTTTGGGGTACCGTTATGAGCACAGTACGAAGATGTTATTTGTTTAATAATTTGTTCATTAATTTACCATCTAATTTGTTGAAACAAATTTTTATAAAACAATTTTTCGCGAAAAATCCATTTCTTTGGTGCGGTTTTCGTTGTTAAACATGGAAATTACTTGTTTAACTATAATACATGAAATATTGTTATTAAAAAAATAAATTTTAAATTTATTTTTTGATAAAAATAGGATAAAATATACTATGTTCATACCATTTGATATAACAATAAAACAAAATATGTTAATAATATTATAATACATATACGTTTTATTCAATCCTTTTCCATGTTTAACATTGAAATCACACCAAAAAAAAATTTATATTTAACGAAAAAAATTTTTACAAAAAATTGTTTCAACCATATTTTATTATATTTTATTATTTATATTTATTTATATTTATATTTATTTTATATTTTATTATATTATATTTTTACCATATGTGGTAAATTAATGAATAAATTAATAAACAAATTGCATCTTCGTAATGTGCTCAGAACGGTACCCCAAATTAAAAGAAGTATTATCAAAATTCTTCAACAATTTCCAGAGATATTGTTTATAACATAAGGTGCCAAAATAAAAAAAAAATGTTTTTCTTCTTTAGTTTTTTAAATAATCTTAAAATTGCTTTTTATCATATACAATAATTGATATCGATAGAGAAAATGATTCTCTAAGGCACCATGTTTTTAGAATCGCGATTTTTTTTAATTGTGCGTAGATAGTTATAATTGCACAAATATAAACAAATTGAATTTTGCAATAAACTATTTGATGAATCGATCTGAAATTTTTACCACATATTAAGCACTATAATCCCTGACTTTTTACAAAATTACAAAGCCGCAGGTTCAATTTCGCAATAATTGTTAAACAAAAAATTTGTCGATTTTGACTTTCTATACCATTTTTCTCAGCAACAAATGAAGATATCGAGGTCGGTTTAGAATCACTTTAAAGGTCTTTTAATTCCCTAGAGGATGGTGAACCCATTTTACCCAAAAGTAACTGGTTTTTAATTGAGAACAAAAATTATCAAAAAAGTGTATTTTTTCTGTTTAATTGTTAATAACAATGCCTAATGTTCATAGTCTCGTGGGGTCTTCCTATACGATTTGTTTCTGTTGGCCTATATTACTTAAAAACCCGGGTCTCCGGCTCGAGGATTCGATGTCATGGCGAAATCCCTAATTGATTGGCCTATAAGTTCAGGAAGTGGAACGCAGCTTACCATCACTATTTCTTCTTTGGGTTTATTAGTGTTTTCAATACAGTGGGCTGTTTGTGTAATAGTGCAAAATATATTCACAATGTTGGAGTGGAGTTTGAGAAAATTTTCAAAAACTGAAAAGTGCCCTTTAGAGAACATTTAAACAAAAATTTTACTATACCTTATTATGTATATATTTGGCATTTGGCAGTGGAATAAATATTGAAACTTGAAAAAATTCCAAATTCAATATGGTTACGTAGGATTCAAGTCCCACACTTAGATATACTTGTTCACCATGACTGCGACCCTTTAATCCCTCATATTCCGACCGATAGCATGTACGACAAAACATTTTCTCCACGACGATTGTCCACCCTTCGGAAATCCCGTAAGCAGGTAATGCCTTTCCGTCCCTCCTACCCTTCGATACACCGAATTCGTCGTCTCGCATCCCGAATCGGAGAGAGCGAAAGCCCGACGGTGGCGATCCCGCGGGACAAATTGCTTTAACACCCAATACTCAATTTCTCGACTATTACACGGCAAGAAATCATAACTGGACTCTTTGTCTTTTCGCTTTTGATTGTTCCCGGCGATGATTGCTTTTGCGACCGGGTTGCCGCCGCAGAGAAAATAAATTCGCTTTCGGTTATTGGGTTTGCCGAGAGAAAACCTATCTGATAGATATATGATGAACGGCGGGGAGGAGATGTATACCAGTGGGAGGGGTCGGGCGGGGAATCGAAAAATTTTGCACTTTGGTGGAAGGAAATAATTCCAATGGAAAGAAGTGTCCAAATAATTCAATCACGAGACGTCTTGCGCTCACCATTTACATTAATAGTAATTAAGGTTATTAGTATTACTGAAATCAAGCCTACAATCAAATGTAAAACAATATATAGCTTTACACTGTAGAGAAAAATTATTTGTTAAAGCAGGAAATCTTTAGAACTCTGAGATTGGAATACAAAGTTGGACTAAATGATTGGAAAAAAATAATCCTTGGAAAAGTCCAAAATGATGAAGTAAACAACATCGACAATTTCATTGTGGATCACTACATGCGTTTGGAAACTTAAAAAGCACCTATTACAACTCATATTTATTTCTGAAACCTTCTAGCCCCTAAACCACGCTACGTAATCAGTATAATTAATTCTGCTTCATTCCTTCCGAGTAATCTGAGGTAAATTGTATCAAGTCCTTGACATGCTAATTTAGTGTTAGCTAATTGCCATTTAATTGGCGATAAGAATGTGTTTTCCACCAACGCTAATTTTCTCTTCCATCATCAATGCATTCAATATTTACTACATGTTCAGTACTATTTTTCCAGGCATTTAAATCACTTTTCTGTGCTTCATTACTGATTAATTGAAGTGGAGACAACTTAAAGAAACATTGCTTAATTTTCTAATGCGAGATTTTAATAGTATGGCATATATATTCCCTTGGGTTAAATAGGAGTTATGGCGAGAGTGTTCATTTATGGCACTTTCGCCATAAATATTACAAATATGATGCTTAAACTTTGGAAAATATTACCCTTCAAAATAAATGCCATTGTCATTAAATGTATCGAAAAGGGTGTCATAGATCAATTAAATCGTCAGATGTTCCTCGGTAACTTCCCAAATTCTTTCAATGCATCAGCACATTTTAAGAACTCTAATAACTAATTTTTCAAGTTTCATGTTATGCTAAAACAATTTCAGCTTCTATTAAATGCCTTCTACAGTAAATTGTCCTATTCATCTCACATATCATCGTGATTATCCAAAGGTATTAATTCTGTTTCTTATTTCAAATTTTTCTTAAGTCAATTGCAGCTATATTATAATGGAATCATAGAAACTCATTGTTGGAGTGTTAAAATTGCTTTAAATTTCCTAGACTCGCAATACAGATATTTACAACTGCCTTAAAAGTGTTGTAGAATTATTACTTTCATAACAACTAGCTTAGAATTTCCTTAACTTTCTTTAACGCATCATAGCTACTTTATTACAAATGTAACGTTTTCAGAACTTATTTAAAAGGTTTCAATTTAAGTTTTACACAGATAACACTTTGAAAATGTCGTTGATTGATTGTAATTCTTATAACATGTTTAAAAACTAAAATTCCATCGATTCTTTAGAGTTGTGGTAAATAAGAAACGGCCCAAATTCTTTAATTATGTTAGAACCCATATATATAAGACCTTTAATGTTACATTACAAACATTTATTAAACAGGTTGACAAATATTACAAAACGATATAATTTGTTTAGAAAATCCTTATCGATGTATATTTAACATAAAAATCCAATTTTGGCATTATTAATTTTTTAATCCTGTTAGTTAATGTCAGTTGTAATATATCGCAATTTTTCTAAACATTTGCAATCAACATTTCCGTGTGGAACATTTATACAGAGTAAGATGACCGCAACGTAATTTTCAAATCTGGCTTAAAATCTCTTTAACTCCACATCACAGTTTAATCTTCATATTGTCTTTCATATAACCACAGATATGTCATGTCGTAAGACAACTTTATTAAAAATGTCATCGGCTCAATACAATTGTGAAAAATTCTTAACAAGTTCCTCTATACTTTTTAAGATATTAAAGCTCGTTTGAAGAGGTGTCAAGTTAGGTTTTCAAGTTACTTCAAGCTAAGTCCTTTCAAAAGGTCTCAATGTTATGTTTAATAGTTACAACTTCTTTAAAAGTGTCATAAGATCATTGCGTTTGTTATAAAATTATTAAAAATTCCTCAACTCGTTTCAATGCATCAGATTTTATTATTTAAAATGTTATGCTTTTCTTGAAACATTAATAACTTCTTTTGAGTTCTCATCAGTCCATAACGATTTTGATGAGTTTCTTAGAAACTCCGCAACTTCTTTTATTGAGCAGAACTTTTTTACAAACGTCTCAAGGTACATATTGATAGGATTATTAGAGTTCTATTAATAATGTCGATCACTTTCTATTGTTTTATTACGTTTAGAAACTTCTTAGCTTTAATCAGGGTCACAACTAAGTTAAAATATTGTGTATTATTTTTGATAATAGTGTATTTCGTTACAATCCTAATAAATCCCTTATAAATTACTCGGATTCATTAGAAATATTCAAGAATGATTTAAGGAAACTTCAAGTTGTTTTTAAATGTCATGAATAAATCACAATTATCGTTGGTAGATTAGAAATTCCACATTTAAAGGTATGTTTTCTTGAAGATAATGCAATTCCTTTGGAAAAGCCATCGATTTATTACTATTATCTTGAAAACTAGGCGGTCAGTATAATTTTTGGAATTCACGAAATGTTACGAATTTTGGAAAAGATGGTCCCAATTTCGGTATCCAAGGACGATTCAAAATTTTCTTGCCATGTGTTTGTGCCGTGCCAGGATTGTGGTATTGTTATTTCAGAACTTAGTACTCGTATTATTTGTAATCATTATTGGAAGCATATTGGATATGAACAACGACCGTAACGACACGAACGACCCGAACGATCAGCAAGATCGTCGCCCAGCGCGTTAGTGTTGCTCTACGATTCGTTGCTTTATAGATATAATATATACATAGTTATAGATTCACATCTGGTCCCTTCGCTCTCTCACACACGCTCCACTACCATATATATTATACCACATGGTACACGCAGGTACGTGCGTATTGTTAATAAATATTTACTTATAGATATCTACCTATACAGTTTGCTATAACATTGTAGACACCTGCTCTCTTAGATATGAATTTTACCTATAGATTATTTTTTCTTTAAATTATATCATGAAGATATAGATGACATTAAAATAAATAATATAAAATAATAATAAATAACAAATAACATATAAATATATTATAAAGAAATTAAATACTAAAATTAAATATTTTAATTTTAATATGTGATTAATTAAATTTTTAAAATAGAAAAAAAAACTTTAAATTCTTCAAAAAAAAATTAAAAAAATAAATTTAATAATCAATTAATTAAATTAAATATTACAATATATAAATATAATAATAAATAAATAATATAAAATATAAAATAAATAAATGAAATTTACATCTTCATATACATGAACATTAACTTTTTTTTTTCATAATATCAACAAATTTCCTTCTCTTCTCGGCCATTCCCGGAGTGTCTCATTTCATTCTGGATTTCAGATTCTATGTAAAGCGTGTCCTATCGGAATTCATTTAGCAAAACCCAAAACGCACTAAAAGCAATGTATTAATACATATATTTATGTCGTTATCCCGTTCTATGAAGGGAACCAAAAGCGAAAGCGTAGATGGCATTTCTAACGATCCCATAAACGACACGATGACACATATGAACTACGCAATTCGACTCCTTTCTTCCATTTCGCCTTATCACTTCGACACCCAAATGATTTACAATATCGCAAAGATGCAGCGGATCCCTTCGAAACAATTAGATAACCGTTGATCCTTTCGGATTATCGCCGTGGAATTTATCGACCTGTCGAGTCGGTGTGAGTCTCACATCTAACCAAATAAATAAGATAAAAATTTCGGCACGTCAACCACAACTCGCTCGATACTCCTTCTCAGTTCGTCGTTTCACTTCCAGCCATGGCGGACCGCGACTACGACGTGGAGGATATCGACGGCCTAATCCAGGCGTACATCAGGCCCGACCAGAGGATATCGCGGAAGGTCGTCAAGAAGCTCCCGCAGGCCGGCTACGGTAGCGTCATGCTGAAGCTCGACCTGACGCTTCGCGACGGTGACGGCGACGAGGAGGGCCTGCACGTCGTCGCGAAGATCCTCCCCGCGAGCCAGATGATGAGGGAGATGTTCAACGTGCAGGTGACGTTCAAGAACGAGGTCGCGTTCTACGACACCGTCCTGCCGACGCTCGAGGAGTTCCGCAGGGAGAACGGAGCGTCCGGGATCCTCGGGATGTTTCCCAAGTTTTACGGCGCCAGGATAAACTTGGGGAGTTCGGAGAGGGTGGACGAGCACGCCGTCATGGTCATGGAGAATCTCATCGAGGCAGGTAAAGCGTGGCGGGACGTGCGCCTTCTTGCGGTCGGGTGAGTGCACGAAATACGAAAACATTCTGCACTTACCGACGTTTCGAACCGGAACGCGGTGGTAACGTCGAGTTGCCAAATTTTAGATAGGAGATTTTCTCACGAGATTTAGTACGCGCTACTTTATGAGCTACATCAAAATAATATCTAGAAATAACGCACGTAACACATTTGCATTCACAAACTAAACTTAGAAACTGATAGTCTAGTCAAGATGTGTGTTTGCTGCGAAAACTAGTTAGAAGGCTCGGAAAAATATGAGCGATTTCTCATTCGACGCCGAATTTAAATCTGAGAAAGACCTTTTGAGGATTTTTTCTGCTAAGAAAAATTGCAATTGTTATTAACAAAAAACGAAAAATAAAACCCTCTTTCGATTTCTTGATGACAACTCAAAAACCATAAGAGATAGAGGAATTCCCAAAAAAGATCCTTAAAGAAGAGGAAATTTTCGATAAAAAAGTCTTGACTCCCGGATTTCTATCTCTTATATTTATATTTTAAATTTGTTGCTGAAGGTAAGGCTCCACGCTACCTTACGGCATGCGCTGGCCGCCTCTGCAGCGACTACGTTATAGGAAATAATGTTTTAAGGTACTAAGTATTAGTTTAAAAATTTAAAACAAACTTTATTACATTTTATACACCTGAGACAATAAAGTCCCGTTGGAAAAAAAAAATTAAATGCATTTTTCAAAAAGCTAGCCTATTGTTAATAAACTAGTTATTTTCGTACTTCCGTCTTCATTGAAAGCAGGCTAAATGTTTAAATAAATTCTCCATAAATATTTTGCTTCTTGGAGTCCTTTCTATGAGTGTGCTCAATGAGGTGACGTCATAAAATTATTTAAAATTTCTTTATTTAGTTTACAACGAATTTTTAACGTCAACAAAGACGCAAAATCCAGAAATTGTTGTTTAAATATGTTGCTCTTATATGTTATGTTATGGCTGCATTTATATTCAAACTGAGGATTAAATAATTGTGGAAAAAATTGTTTACAGCTATTTGTTTGAGAATTGTTTATAAATAGACGGCTTAGTTTAATATTTTTGAAAATTCTTTTTTTACCAATCTTTTGTTTAGGATTAATTATGATTTTTAAAATAATTTTTTTTTGTAGTTCATAATCCTCCTTCTCTCCTCTTTAAGGATCTATTTTGCGAATTCCTCTATCTCTTATGGTTTTTGAGTTGTCATCAAAAATCCAAAGGGGGTTTTTATTCTCGGTTTTCTGTTAATAACAATTGCAATTTTCCTTAGCAGAAAAATCCTCAAAAGGTCTTTATCAGATTTGCATTCCGCGTCGAATGAGCTATAGCTCATATTTCTCCGAAACTTCTAACTATTTTTCGCAGCAATCACACATCTTGACTAGACTATGTATCACTTTTTAATAATATTGTCCCTATTTATTTAGCACTAAATATTTTAGGGATTCTAGATGAACTGCTTCAGCAAAATTGTTTTCAATCTTTTGATGATTATTACTTTAGGAAGGCATTCACGCAAACTGTATATTTTACGTATTTTGTGAACGTTTGCAGTCATTTCCATATTTTTTCCCATAAGAGCATGTAATGCAATAAAACACAGAAAAGTGTACTTCTCCAATACTTGAGTTCATATTTTATGATCATGAGGCTATCCGGGCTACTAAGTAAATTTCCAGGAAATCTACAAGTGGTTTTGACATTTTATACAACAGATGACAGTTTTGCAAGCTAAAAAATACTTGCAAATAGTTTTATTACAACAGTGTTTATTTATTAATTACAACTATAGATTTATTCCTAATTCAGTGAGAATCATCTAACTTGTCATTTTCGGGAAGCATATGAAATGGATATGAATCAGCTTTTAATAAAGTTGATGGTAAAACTGAAGAAAGAGAGTTTATAAAATCAAATAACGTGTTTCAGAAATCGGTTATTCAAGGTGTTCTTTTAAAAAAGCTTCAAATGTCTTTGAAACTGTTTTGATAAGAATGTAGGATGTTGCTTCCTATCTAACGTGTATGTGATGAAAATGAACAATTTAATTGAAAGTTATATGGATCCTAATGTTAGTTCCTGAAATTTAGACCAATCTGTAACATGCTTCAGTTGCTTTTGTTGGAGTAAATGGAGTACTTCCAAATTGAAATAATTACAATTACGCGCTATTAATTAACAAACGATAAAAATTGACACAAAATTTGTTGGAGTATTTAATTAGAATCTTGTCAATCAGTTTTAATAATTTTGTCATTTTGCCTTTATTTCATAATAATGATAGTATTGTATGTATTCCAATTTCCATTAAATACGCTTTTTGAATAAATATTTCGAAGTGTTATTGCATATATCTCCTAAATTGTATGGATAAATAGGCTCATACTTTTGGTATAACTTCATGCTTATTTGCCTCTCAGTAATTGTTACTCTCAAAATACTGGTTTGACTATGGACAGCCCATAATATGCAGAAAAGTCTTAACGAATGTAGATCTGAAAAAGGTTGCTTTTTGAGAAACTGAACGATATATTTCGAAAACATGAATAATTTTCTGTATTACCTTCAAAACTAAATTCAATTGACAACCGAAAAGTAGGTCAAATACTAACTTTGGTGCGCTGATTACAAGTATGATACCGAATATGAACGTATTTTAAAGTAAATGGGATTTTTAAGGGTTGTTGAAGTGTAAAAAGTATTCCAAATTTTTTACGCCCCACTGTTTAGAGATTTTTACTAAGAGTTATGAGGAAATAAAGTTTATGACATTAAACTTGTACTCTTGTGCCATTTAGAAAAGAGGACTCCAGATTTTCAACAAAATTTATGTTGAAAGTCTTATGTTGAAACATTGAAAATTTTTGTGGTCCCTAGAAAGAAGTCAAAAATTTTAATAGGGGGTACCTACTATGGTACGATATAAGCAGAAAGGTATTAAGGAATGTTTATCCGCAAATGGACGATTTTGGAGATAAGAGATATTTTACTTTTTTGAGACTCTAATAATACATTTAGGTTTTCAACCCAAATTTACTAGAAAATTGGGTATTTTCACATTTTTTGAAAACTGGCTAAATGAGAGATTATATGCCTATAAATCTTAGGTTAATATTAAAACAAAAATCAAACACATTCAAACAAAAAAGTCATTTGAAATTTAACCACTAGGAATTGGCGCCAAAACTAGCTTTCTGAAGTTTATAGCCCTCTGACGTCACATCGCGTGTAAACATTTTGTTTTGTGTTTTGTGTTTTAACCTATTTCAGTCCTATTGTAATTTCTTTAACCTGGGGTAATCTGTGCTTTTATTTACCTGGCTACAAACAACAGCTTGCATAAAAGCAGTTTAGGCCTTTTCAAGTTTTTGAAGGACTACAAGGTAAATAAATGGCTATGTACGGATCTCACAACAAGTGCTGTTTTGTACCCTGTTGTGCAAGCACATCTGTAAGTACACCAAACAAAATATTTGTTCGTGTACCTCGAGATTATGGGCGTAAGAAACTGTGGTTTTCAGCAGGAAGACGTGATATGCCCAAATCCAAAAGTGAATTTTTCTGTTGTGAAAGTAGGTTAAAAGTAAGGTTATGTTATGTTATCTTATACAAAAGGAATATTTTTTTTTATTTAGTTGGAAGAAGACATGGAAAATTATGTACGTTTTAAACTGATGTGTGGAAAAATAGTAATGAAACGGGACGTAGTTCCACATATTTTTGAGTGCCAACGAGCTCGGAAAAGAATTGGGACTAACGTACTCCCACGTTCTTTGCCTATGAAGAGAGAACGAAAACGTTTAGTAGCAGAAGGTACTATCAATAGCTGTGTTAATTTTTATTGTTAGCAACAATAATTATAATCTTAAACGCCAACCAACATTATATAGATTTGGCTTTGTTCTGAACTGTTCTTATAATTTATTTATAACAATGGTCACATTGTCTTTTACTGAATGCATATTTTGCACATATATACTTACATTGCTGCTTTTACACCTCTGATTTCAGCTGAATTAAAACATTCCTCCTTTTTTATGTAATCCATTACCATAAACATATCCACAGATGGTAAATTGTTCATGGAAGCTGACAAATCCTACGGCGGCCATAACTAACTAAATAACTAATCAAAAACACTATTTTACGACGCAAATAATACAAATTACTAGATTTGGTCGCAATTTAACTCCTACAGTCCAGCGGAAACAATATGAAAGTCCAAAATACTCGAAAACACAGATTACCTAGGTTAGGTTTCGAAAAATCTATTTGTGGACTGCAGAACGGACCCGTGTTTACACGTGAAGTGACGTCACGACCAATGAGGGGCCGCTTCGCTGGTCCTTTAATTTATCGCACATTTACTGCATTTTATACCCTGAATTACTTTGTAATGGGTCTATTACACGAGTTTTGAATATTATAAAATTTGTCTGAGGGTTCGTCCCTATGAATTTAGATACATTTCGTTTAATTTAAAATATATGGCAAATACCCAATTGCTGCTCTTATCCAAATGGAACTAGTGTGCAACTTTTTCATCAAAAGCTTAATTTTCCATGATTTTAAGTCAAAATCTCTAATGAGTTACTATTTAGTTAGTTAGAAGGATCGTTGTTTTCCAAGTATCTTCTGATGTCAAAAGAGTAGTCTCGTCAGAATAAGACAATATTGACCCATAAAACATTTTGTTAAACCTGTCATTTATATGATAGTTCAAAAATGACCTTGATGCTCTCATAAGTTTTCAGTGCAATAACTACTACCCACTACCTTCAGAGTTCTATCATAAAGACAATTTTTAAATAGTTAACGTGCTACCTACTTCTCTAATACTTATCTGGTTTATCAAAAGGTACATAATGATTTACCATGTCAAGTCCAAAAAGATAACTATAAATAGACTTGCTGATATCTACTAACTTGCTGCAAATGTAATCAGTCACTCTTCCTGATTCCTCATTAGAGCGAATACCTTCCTGAAATCCAAATTCTTTAACCGAAATAGCGTTGAAGATATTAGGAAAAACTCACCCAACCTCACCTGTAGTTATTTTAATAAAATGCTAAATTTAATATTAGCGATATGATTTTTAAATATATGATGATATGATCAAATCCAAAAGATAGCTATAGTAGGTTGGCTTATGTCAAACGTGCTGGAAATGTAATCAGTTAATTCTGCTAATGCCTCATTATAACTAATACCTTCCTCGAATCCCAGCTGTTTAGCCGATACAGCAACAAGCATATTAAAAAGCTTATCTAACCACACGTGTAGTCATTTTTCATAAAATATGCTAAGTTTGATATAAGTGATACGATTTTCCAAAATGTAACACAACCGTGTCAACGCTGCAAATGTAATCAGTTAATCATAGTGCCTCAGTACAGCCGACAACTTCCTGAAATTCAAGCCCAAATTAAGAAACTTCTTTAACTATACGTGCAGTTATTTTTCAAAAAATATGTTAAGTTTGATATAAGTGATCTGATTTTCATAAATAACAAAAACGACAACGACGATAACTCCCTGAAATCCAGGCCTAAATTAAGGAACTTCTCTAACTGTAAGTGTAGTTACTTTTCAAAAAATATGCTAAATTTGATATGGGTGACAGGATTTTCAAAAGTGCGAAAATCGGGTCAACTCCGAATTATCGCAATAGTGGATTTGTTTAAATATAACTTGCTGAAAAGGTAATCAGTTAATCCATTTGGTGCCTCAGTACAGCCGATAACTTACTGAAATCCAAGCCCATATTAAGGAACTTCTCTAACTTTAAGTGTAGTTATATTTCAAAAAATATGCTAACTGATATGGGTGACATGATTTTCAAATGTGCGAAAACCTGGACAACACCGAATCATAGTTATAGTGGGTTTGTTTAAATCTAACTTGCTGCAGAGGAAATCAGTTAATTCACTTGCTACCTCAGTACAACCGATAACTTCCTGAAATCCAAGTCCAAATTAAGGAACTTCCCTAACTTTACGAGTAGTTATTTTTCAAAAAATATGATTGATATGAGTTGCATGATTTTCAAAAGCAACAAAACCGTGTCAACTCCAAATTATCGCTGTAGTGGGTTTGTTTAAGTTTAACTTGCTGCAACTTCAATACAGGGGATAACTTCCTGAAAGTCATGCCCAAATAAAGGAAATTCTTTAACTCTACGTGCAGTTATTTTTCAAAAAATATGCTAAGTTTGATATGAGCGACATGATTTTTAAAATCAACAAAACCGTACATAAGTCTACTATAAGTATTAATCTGACTATAAGATGTAATTTCCCGCTTCCTGTGACAATATGTCCGCTGACCGACGTACCTACTCTCATTTCAGGTTTCAAGAATTTCAATCCTCGCGTCGGTTTCGACAGGCAGAGCGCCGAGTTCATCCTCGCCGACTTGGCGAAATTTCACGCGACGACCATCTCCCTGAGAATAAAGAGGCCGGAGGTGTTCGAGGAGAGGGTGAGGGCTACGTGTCGAGAATTCTTCTTCCCCGAGACGGAGTACGAGGTCAATTCCGTGAGGTACATCCTCGAGGACGATCCGGAATGCGCGCAATGCGTCCACCTCATAAACGCTTATAACCACAGGAAGGTCCCCGAGCCCGACACGATTTTCGCGGGTCTCGCCCACTGCGACCTGTGGGTGAACAACACTATGCAGAAGACGGTCGACGGGAGGGTCGTCCAGAACAAGTTCATCGATTTCCAGATATACAATTTCAGGTCGTGCGTCGCCGACGTGTTCTTCTTCGTCTTCACCAGCGTGCAGCTCGACGCTCTAGTGGGCAACGTCGACCATTTCTTGGAGTTCTACCACGAGCACCTGGTGCGGTCCCTGGCGGAACTCGGTTGCGACACGGAGCCGTTCGGTTACGGGAGTTTCCTCGAGGAGATGAGGCGGGAGGCGTACTTCGAATTCAGCCACTCCGTCAATTTCGCCCTCATCATCAGGATACCGATCCCGGAAAAGTTGGACGAAGACACCTTGCCGAGGGCCGAGGAGATCGTCAAAACTCTCCCGGCGTCGGCGAAAGAGCACGTACGGTACATAACGAAAGAGTGCCGCAACAGGGGATGGACGTATTAAACCCTAGCATTACCATGACAATAATTATATTTCTAAGCGCCTACGTCTACGTGCGTGTACATACTACAGCGAGAATCAAAACCTCCTCGCCCTCGGAACGGCTTCATTCCTTTGCGACTGTCGCGAAATTCCGCCTCGCTTTATATTTTTCGTTCGTCTCTCTGCGAGCACCTTGTTATTACCCTGACAGAAATCGAGTGTATGAAAATGTGGCTCACGTTTTGAGTGAATTTACATTGTTGGTCCCAGAGTAAATTACAGGGGCTCAAGCAGGCGAAGAAGAGAGATTTAGTCCCTTGGGATATGACAGTTTATTGGGATAAGCACTTAATAGACGTTCGGGGGTTGAGGGCGGGGGACGCGGTAAGCGGGGGAAGAGAAAGAGATGACGCTCCGGGGCTGAATTCGATTTCCTTTCACTTGTTGATGTTCGGGAGCTAATTCCTTGGAGTAGAACGTTGTAATTAGTACACACAGACAAGCTTTTGTATTGGAAATGAGTGGATGCGTTATAATAGGTTTATTTGTTGTTATATGAAATAAAGTGCATTTTATTCGTTTATTTCTGCTTGTGATCCATCCACCGATCGATGTAATTTTTTCGCAATTATCTAAAGATTTCAAGGTGATACACAGCGGATGATAAATCCACACGTATTAAAACAATAAGGCTTCCACATTTTTTCGATATGTTATCGTGATAAGCAAGAATTACATATCTGGTAATGATATAATACCTAGCGTTTACGTCATACATTTTATCTTTTACAAATCACTTCAAGAAATAATCGGAATGGAAAAATTTACCGATATACGATATTATATTTCTATATTTTTAAATCGATAAGACCCATCTGACCGTTTCAATACAGTTGAATAGCATTTCTATTACTTACCTTTGAATATGATACCTACACATGTACACCACTTCTCAAATTCTGGAAACCTAAACTATCAAAAGTAGGTTGTTCAGTTATAAATTAAGTTCACTACATTTCTCACATGATAAAACCTCCTTTTGTGGTTTTATAGCTCAAGTTCGTGTGTTCTCGTCATAAAATGGTTTTGATCAAATGCAGTGACTCGAAAGTGATATTGGTTATAAATTAATTACAGTATTTTTCAAGGTTTGTTAGGATCTCATCTTTGGTACCTTGCTAATGTTGTGAAATTCAGGAAACTCAATGTTTTATAATTAGGTTGTTCATATTAATAATCGAATTTAGATCTGAGGTAGTAACGTGAGTGTTGTGGATGAAAAACATGGAAGAAATTTTTGAAATAAGACGGTTTTAAGACTTTAATTTGAAATTGAGTTATATTGATTTTAAATATTTATGGAATCCTAGTTAGGATTAATGAAGGGGAAACATCGAAAAATGCCCAACAACAATTATTTCCACGTTTTTAAACTTGTTGCACTACCTAAAAAGCACTGAACGGTTTTATTTCTATTTTCTGCATGAAAATGTGGAACGTGTTTTAAATAATCTTAACTTAAAAAGGGACATATAATTGGTACCAACTTAGTCATCACTTAAAATCTTAAATCCATGAAACATGTTTCAAACTTAGGTCTCAAATTGAATGTGGTTCTCTTTTTATATGTATGTACTTTCTTCACGGTAACATGATGTAATGATCATTGCTGACGATATACATTTTTGAATTAAATGGTATCTGAGAAAAAGTACAAATTCAAAATTGAGTTACATTTTAAATTAAGTTTAAGTTTATGTTCTGTTGTGCAATTGTTAGGTTTTGAATCTAGGAAGTCACATTCTAATATTCAGCGTACTAAACAGTTTTAGCAAATTCTCTGATCCAATTACTTCAATTTTAAAGTAGACTTTAAACTCATTCGGACTTTCTATTGGGTGTTGTCGGACAATTTCAACTTTGAAAACTTTTTAAAACGTGATTGGTCGGTCATAAATTAAATATAAGGTCGTTTCGATTACAATGTGTTACGTTTTGATTTACAACGTGATTGAAATACTGAACTGCAACCAACGTTCCATTTACGATTTTATTACTTCTTTAGCCGAATATATGAAAGGCGTGAAAATGAAAATCTTTAAGTTTTATCATTCGATTTTTTATTTAACTCAGGATGAGAGTATAACTTATGACAGACTCAACATGAAATTATAGCATAGAGCGGTGTAAGCAACAATTAAACCTAAATCTACTTACAATAAGGTTATAGAGTCGGTAGCCGTAATTAAGTTAACAAAGTACGGTAGGAAAATCTACAATCTCATATGGCGAAGGTCGGAAAATTCTCGGCTTTACCGGACTGTATTAACGACGATTCTACTATAACTGGACGGTCGGAAAATGTGCGATCGTAAATCGCGAAGGTCGGAAAATTCGTTGTTAATTGGCGCGCCTTGGAATAAATCCAAGATGGTCCTAGTAGCCCGTAACGGTCGGAAAATGCGCGATTATAAATTAGGATGTTCGGAAAATGCGCTGATTTTCTAATACGTACAACAAGACTCGAAAAATGTTTGTGTCTTAACCTCAAAAGGGGCATATTAATTGGAACCTATTTAGTTATCACTTAAAATCTTAAATCCATGAAATCTATTTCAAACTTAAGTCGTTTAGGTCTCAAATTGAACTTTGTTCCCTTATGGCGATGTAAGTCGTCAACGCTTTTTATAGGTACATTCTTCCACGGTAAAATGATGTAATGATCATTGCTAACAATAATTTTACATTTTTGAATTAAATGGTATCTGAGAAAAAGTACAAATTCAAAATTGAGTTACATCTTAAATTAAGTTTAAGTTTATGTTCTGTAGTGCAATTGTTAGGTTTTGAATCCAGGAAGTCACATTCTCAAATTCAGCATACTGAATAGTTTTAGCAAATCTTCTGATCCAATTACTTCAATTTTAAATTAGACTTTACACACCATCGGACTTTTTGTAAGGTATTGTCGGACAATTTCAACTTTGAAAACTTTTTAAAACGTGGTTGGTCGGTCATAAATTAAATGTAAAGTCGTTTCATTTACAATGTGTTACGTTTTGATTTACAACGTGATTGAAATACTGAACTGCAACCAACGTTCCACTACGATTATATTACTTCTCTAGCCGAACGTATGAAAGGCGTGACAATGAAAATCTTTAAGTTTCACAACTCGATTTTTATTTAACTCAGAATGACGGTATAACTTATGTCAGACTCTACATAAAATTGTAGCGATCAGTGCAAGCAACAATTAAACCTAAGTCTACTTACAATAAGGTTATAGAGCCGGTAGCCGTAATTAAGTTAACAAAGTACGGTAGGAAAATCTGCGATCTTATATGGCGAAAGTCGGAAAATTCTCGGCTTTACCGGACTGTATTAACGACGATTCTACTATAACTGCACGGTCGGAAAATGCGCGATCGTAAGTCGCGAAGGTCGGAAAATTCGTTGTTAATTGGGGCGCCTTGGAATCAATCCAAGACGGTTTTAGTGGCCCGTAAGGGTCGGAAAATGCGCGATTATAAATTGGGATGTTCGGAAAATGCGCTGATTTTTTAATACGTACAACAAGATTCGAAAAATGTTATGTGTCTTAACCTCAAAAGGAGCATATTAATTGGAACCTATTTAGTCATCACTTAAAATCTTAAATCCATGAAATCTATTTCAAACTTAAGTCGTTTAGGTCTCAAATTGAACTTTGTTCTCTTATGGTGATGCAAGTCCTCAACGCTTTTTATAGGTACTTGCTTTCATGGTAAAATGATGTAACGATCATTGTTAATGATAATTTTACATTTTTTGATTAAATGGTATCTCATAAAAACTACAAATTCAAAATTGAGTTACATGTTAATTGTAAATTAAGGTTATATTTATGTTCTGTGTTGTTAGGTTTTAAATTTAGGGAGTCACATTATGATATTCGGCACACTAACTAGTTTTAGCAAATCCCAGTTACTCCAATTTTAAATTAGACTTTAAACTCATTCAGACTTTCTGTTGGGTGTTGTCGGACAATTTCAACTTTGAAAACTTTTTAAAACGTGGTTGGTCGGTCATAAATTAAATGTAAGGTCGTTTCGTTTACAATGTGTTACGTTTTGATTTACAACGTGATTGAAATACTGAACTGCAACCAACGTTCCATTTACGATTATATTACTTTTCTAACCGAACGTATAAAAGGCGTGAAAATGAAAATCTTTAAGTTTCACCACTCGATTATTATTTAACTCAGGATGACGGTATAACTTATGTCAGACTGTACATAACATTATAGCGAGCAGTGCAAGCAACAATTAAACCTAAGTTTACTTACAATAAGGTTATAGAGTCGGTAGTCGTAGTTAAGTTAACAAATTACGATAGGAAAAGCTCGTATCTTATATGGCGAAAGTCTGAAAATTCTCGGCTTTACCAGACTTTATCAACGACGATTCTGCTATAACTGCACGGTCGGAAAATGCGCGATCGTAAGTCGCGAATGTCGGAAAATTCGGTGTTTAATTGGCGCGCCTTGGAATCAATCCAAGATGGTCCTGGTAGCCCGTAACGGTCGGAAAATGCGCTATTATAAATTGGGAAGTCCGGAAAATGCGTGGTTTAATTGGTGGATCGCAAGGGTCAATTGGGTAGATTACCTACTTGGAAATCGATGCCAACTGGCGGTTAGGTACTCTGTTAGTCGTTTATGTATAGTTATGTTAAGTGTTGTCGTGGAGGTTTGATTGCTATGACATATAATTATCATATTAAATGGTGAGAGGAGGAGGCAAGGAATCATCCTCAGATTTCGAGAGAGGAGCTTAAATTTTTTTAAAGTGTGTGTGTATGTGAGCGCTAGTGTGTGTTTTTTAATAATTATTCATTGTAATAAATAATGCATAGCCATAGATGTCGAAATCATCACACCTTATCAAAAATCTTATCTAAAATCATTCCTACACGATCGAGAAAGCAATATCACATTCCGTGAGATATCTCGACGTGATACTTTAAATTACCGCATTTGAAAGTGCCGCTCATTATCAAACAACAAGTCACCGTTAACTGACATTGCACTAATCGATAAGTAGTCACTGTTAATCGATATCTCACCGAACCCACGCCGCCATGACGGACTACGACGTAACAGAACTGGACGACCTCATACGGCCCTACCTCAGGCCGAACCAACGAATCTGCGGCAAGGACGTGGTGAAACTCCCTCACGCCGGCTTCGGGAGCGTCATGTTGAAGATCACGCTGACCGTGCGGGAGGACGACGGGCCCGAGGAGAAGGTCCACGTCGTCGCGAAGATCCTGCCGAATTCGGAAATGGCTCGGCAGATGTTCAACGTGCAAGTGACGTTCAAGAACGAGGTCGCCTTCTACAGCACGATCGTGCCCCTCCTCGATCAGTTTCAAAGGGATAACGGCTCGGCGGGGATATCCGATATGTTCGCGAAGTTTTACGGAGCGAGGATCAGCTTGGATGGGAGTTCTAGCGTGGTGAACGACGATGCGGTGTTGCTCATGGAGAACTTGTACGAGCAGGGTAGGTCGAAACTGATTTCAGCGCTGGGATAGTGAATATATTTTGTTTGAATCTACCTACAAATCGGCAATGTTCAGATTTTTTGCCACACAGATAACAATACCTACTTCATAACGTTTTTTATCCACAGATGTGGATTGTGTTCCATGTTTGTCGGTAGATAATAAGAAAAAAGTTGTATGCTGAAGTGTAGAATAAATTAGAACGTCAAGTTCTTTTACATGTCTCTTATATCTATATTCCACAATTTTTGCTTGTGCTTTCTTCTTCTTCCTCCTCTTCTGCATTTCAAGGATTAGGCTTGGAGCCTGTTCCGTCTTCATGTTTACCATCTTTTTCAAGGCCTACGCATGTCTCTTCTCCCTCTTGGTCTGTAGTGTACTCTTTGTCCAACTAACTTTTCATCGTTCATTCTTTCAATATATTTTCTCCAATTTAATGACTTCTGATATGTTATGTCACTCACTGAGAATATGTTCAATTCGGCCCTTATTTCTTTATTTATTACTTGGTCTCTTTATGCAACCTTTTGTCTTTCTTAAAAAACTCATTTCAGCGGACTGTATGTATTGCCTGTCTTGTTTCCGTAGTGCCCAAGTTTCACTTCTGTTTGTTAATACTGGTGCTGCCATTACTTTATAGTACTTCATTTTTGTTTCTATACTTGTCTTGTTTTGCAGTGTTCTTTATATGGTTCCACATAGCATTTGGTATTTATGTAGTTTGTTATATCTTTTTCATATTCGTAGCTTATGTCACACCATAGAAAATTAAAACTGTTCTATGGGCACTGCGTTCAATAGGTTTTTTTCCTAAAGAAGCCATAACTAGTTTTTCGTTGATTTAAGTGGAGCTTTGATTTTTGAGGTTCTACGCTGACAGAAAACATTTCTGATTAAGGTTGTAAATTGTTGATTTAGCTTCTCCCCTCCATATTTAAGTCGTTCATTGGCGATGTTATCTATCCCTGGGCTCCTTCTATTCATGAGTTTTTGGAGTGCTACTTCTTTTCAATATTGATCTCGTTTGTTACTATTTCGGTCTCTTCTTTCTTCTCGTATTGAAGGACACAAATATTTCTAGAGGATATTTATTTCGTTCCTGTCTGACCGTCGCCGAAAAAGTTTGTTTCCCAGTTTCTGGTTAACTGTTCTCTCCTCAAAATTCCCGTCTATTGGTTCCAAATATCTGAAAAGGGCCCAAAATTAGTGAAATTAGTACAATATGAGCACTTGTTAAGTAAAATACAACGTGATCAAGAATGATTGTTTGAATTGGCAATACTGAATTTCATTTTTAAATGGTACAACTGGAGTAACATCCGGTTGGCGACACTGACAGCGTCATTGACGGATGCCATTTGCTATTTCAAATTTCTGGTATTCTTCTCAAATATATTTATTTAAAATGGTTTTCACGTTACAACACGATATAATTTTCATTGGAATGGCGTACTTTCGAAGCGGGATTTATTACCCAATTACTGGTTAGCAGTACTCTCTCGAAGCGACATACCAGCAATTTCATGAAATGTTTCCGGAGATTTTGGTCACTTTTGCTGTCTTTCAGCAACATTGCATGCGAGTAGTTGAACGTTATTTAAACATTAATTTAAACGTTTAATTAAAACGTTAGTTCCTCTACACGAGGAAGTTGTCGAGGTTATCAGAACTCGAATGCAAAGAAGTCCTCGCAAATCCTTAAGAAAGCTCTCCCTTCAAACAGGTTTGGTCCTTATGTCTCCTATTCAACCAATTTTCATTCTTACCCATAAGACTTCACTTTTCCATGTTGTTCTAATTCACGGTTTTACTGGTTTATCATATGGAAGTTGCTCCACTGTGCTTAAAAAGAAATTAAAGTACCACCCTGACAAAATTTCCACCGTACCGCCATTAACCCCTCCTGATCACCCGTAGAGAGTTTTACCTAGCAATTGGTTCAGTGACATATTAAATAATAATGATATCCTTGACAATACCTTTTTTTCCGACGAAGCCTGGTTTCATCTCAACGGCTATGTGAATAAACAAAATTACAGAATTTGATCAGGTGAAAATTTTTACGCTATCAGAGAGACACATTTACACCAGGTTAAAGTTGGTGTTTGGTTGGCAGTCTCAAGGACGCGGATGTATGGGCCAATATTTTTTAATTTTACCGTCAATTCGGAGAGATATATCTAACACGTTTTAAGGCCTTTTATAAACCAATTAACAGACGAAGAGCGTCAAATTGGATATTTCCAACAAGACTCTGCAAGGGCACATACAGCTCATGCTACTATGGGATATTTAAGGGAGAGTTTTGGCGACAGAGTAATTAGTCAGGGTATTTTGCCAAGCAGGTCACCAGATCTCACCCCATTAGATTTTTCGTTATTTGGGCTCTTGGAGGACAATGTCTTTAGGAACATATTGCATACTGAAGAAGAGCTGCAAGAGGCAATAGTTCAGGAAGTGGCAAACATTACACCCAATATGCTGGTGAATATCTTCGAGAGCCTAAAAAGGAGGGTTAATTTATATCTGGACCAAAATAGGGGCATTTTGAGCATTACCTTTAGCTGTTTAATTAAATTATTGTTCTGTATTTCGAGTTTCATTTTTTAAGCTTTAATTTTTGTATATTCATATATCCTACAATCTTATCGCTGATTGTTATGTCAAATAAACATATCCGGTTGTAGCGTTGTCAAAAGAACAAGTATAAAATTCTCTAAAAAGTGTTGCCAACTCAAGCAGTCATTCTTGATCACCCAGTATCTATTAATATGATTCAAATTAAATTTAGGTTTCGTAAACATCGACCGTAAGAAGGGCTTCGACTTGGAGGGAGCTAAATTCGTCTTGAACGACATGGCGAGGCTCCACGGTACCACCATAGCGCTACGCTTGAAGCAATCGTGGCTCTTCGAGAAGAAAGTCAAATCGACCTGCAAGGAATTCAAGTTTGCATCGATGGATGATATCGACAAACCCTTAAAGGCGTTGCTGCAGGAGAACCCCGAATGCGCCCCTTACGCGTCCCACGTAGGAAAATTCACAAGGATGAACATGCCTCCGGCTAGAGAACCGTTCGCCGCCCTCGTCCACAACGACATGTGGGTGAACAACACGATGCAGAAGATCGTCGACGGGAAGATCGTCGCGAACAAATTCGTCGACTTCCAGGCTTACCATTACAGGTGCTGCGTCTCGGACGTGTTCTTCTTCATCTTCACCAGCGTGCAGCTCGACGTGCTGATGGACCACCTCGACGACCTGTTCGCGCACTACCACGGGCGACTCCTCGACGTTCTGCGGGACTTCGGGATCGACCTGAAGCCGTTCTCCTTCGGACGGTTCATGGAGGAGGTGAAGATCGAGGCGGACTTCGAGTACAGTCACGCGTTGGTGTTTTTGTGCATAGTCAAAGGTTTCGAAATTCCGGAGAGGTTGGACGAGGGTCAACCCACGCCGGAGGATATCGTCAAGAATACGCCTCTTAGTCTGAAGGAGCATTTGTGGTTCTTGACCACGGAGTGCGTTAAAAGGGGTTGGGTACAATAAGAGAAACCGATGGGTATGGGTATTTTGAATGTGGTGGCAACGAGCTGTGGGTAATTTTTTCCTGGGATTGTTAAGTGAGTAAATTATTGGACTTTGAATACCTAGTGGTACTGTGGTATTTTCCACTACAGGAACGTTTGATTAGGTTCTTGTTGTAAACGTTATTCTTCGTAACTTTATTCTCTTCGTAAATGTTATTCTTTGAGCAAAACTAATACGACTTGTATTATGCGGTTTTGATTTTGTACACCTCTATTTACACCTCTAAATACAGTGAATCACAATTTGAATTCAACTAATCCTATTTTAAATAACTCTAGTATTTAATAAAATACTAATTTCTAATTGAAAACCTCTACACAAAGTGGCCAAGTGCTTCAACCCAAGTTTTGAGATTTTAGAAAAAAAACTCTATGATAATAAGACTCTAATGAAATTTTTATTTTTTTGGATTTTATCTTCAGTAAATTTTAGACTTCAAAGTTTTAATTTCAATTATTCCTCAAAAAATCACTGAAATGTTTTTAAGTTATAAAATTATTTTATTAAGGTAATTAAATGTATTTAAGAATATAGTAAATATCTTTGTAAAAAAAAGGATAGTACGTATTTCTATTATGAAGGTGATTCCAGGTTGTCATTACAATAATCCATTAAAAAACATTTATTATATTGATTCCCCTTAAGTATCTTCACATTCAATTTACGCACTGTATATGTATCTACATATCTACTTAAAGAACTTAACAACTTTAAAGTTTCTTATGACAAAGGTTCCCTGAGGAGCAATAGTAATAATTGTATGTAATAGTACTGCCTACATAATAGCGACATGTTCAGAGCACATGGCAGTTAGTTCTAAAAGATCTTTATGATTTTGGATTTGCACCACATTAACATTCTATTATTCCTCGTAAAGCCATGAACAAACTAACTCCAGCAAAGAAGGAAAAGTAACTTTTGACTTGAATAAAACGTACAGTTCAAATAACGTCCGTTGAAATTAACATTTTCCTTTAATTTCTGATGAACGAAGTTAACTGCAGCGTGGAAATAAGAAATATGTGATGCGTTACGTGTGACGTAAGTAAAATAATACAAGGAATATTATTTGTAGAATAATATTTTTCCCTGACTTAGCACGAATAAAGTAACTGTAGCATAGGAATATGAGAAATATAGTGCACTCATACTTTTTCCAAAGGCAAAAATGTTAATTCAAATCATGTTCACGATTCGCAAGAGGTTCACTTTCGCTTAGTTCTAAAGACAATGAACAAAGTAACTGCAGCCAACAAATAAAAGAGACATGTGAATTACGTGTGACATAAGTAAAACAATTCAGGGAATGTTCTTTGCTGCATCATATTTTTCTCTGATTTCTGACGAACAAAGTAACGCAGCAAAGAACTAAGAGATGTATATTGCGTTACTTCTGACGTAAGTAAAACAGGGCAAGAAATGTTTTTTGGGGCATACGTCTCCCTAACTTCTAATGAACAAAATAATTGCAGCATAAAAACATACGAAATGTGATGCACTCATACTTTTTCCACAAACGAAAACATTGATTTAAATCATGTTCAATATTTTTTGCAAGATGTCCATTTTCTGGGAGTTCTTGAAACAGTGAGCAAAGTAACTGCAACAAAAATATAAGCAAAATATATTGTAATTATTTGGCTATAAGAATTTTAATACTTCAATCCATATGCTATTATGTCATATAATATCATATAATTTTCCATAATGCCTTGAACAAAGTGTTTGCAACAAAGAAACAATGAAATATGACGTACTTTTGCCGTAGTTGCTTCGTTTCGGTTGTTTAATCCATGTTATTTTATGACTTTATTATTAATATTACGTTATCACTTATTATTATATTATAATAAAGTTGTATTATAATTCATTAAATTATCAATATTCTATGAGAATATGGGTCTAAAATTTAAATTGACATACCAACAGTTATCTCCTTTGTTCAAAATATTACATAGTTAGCAGACTGACCTCCTTTTAGCGGACATCTTGTCTATGCAGCTTTATTCTGCAGTTGATGAAAATGTCGTTTACAGTTTTATCTGTTGAAAAATAATGTTCATCAAAGAGGGAGTCCAAAGGTGTGTGTCATTATTGCCTTAAGGGTGGATTTTATGGACTTTCTGTGCTGCAGGTACTAAAATAGTACTGACAGTTTTTCTTAAGTTTTCGGTTGGTACAAGTTATTTCTGGGCGTTTGAGCTGTAGTTTTCCAGGCCCATGTGCTTCTAAATTGAAGGATTCAAGAATTTGTTGTTCTTAACCACTCAAGAAAATTCTATAAAGAAAAGTGCTTTTAGTGTTTACTAAAATAAAATTTAAGGTCGAAACATGCTGTTTGTGTGTTCCTGTTTTCAGGTGAAATTTCTTAGAGAAATATAGAAATAATTTGGCAAAAATTGTATTGATTTTGAAAACCCAAGGAGTCGTCGATAGATTTATAATTAATGATGAGGTCCAAGAAGTATTAAGTGCTTAACGTAATAAATTGTAAAAGTGTTAATGTAAAATAAAAAGCGTAATAATGGAGACAGTAATAGTATAAGTTAATAAAAACGTCACAGTTATTTAAAGCTCCCATTTATGATGAAAGTTAATGATGTATGTATGTCTCTGTGTATGTGTGTGTTTGGATGCAATCCAAAACGATTCTAAATAAGCCTTGTACCGATTGGATCATACGTCCTCGACGGTTTATTGATATTTCTCCATTACCGGAGTATATCGTTTTAATCCCGCACGGCTAAATGGGGAGGCATCCTTCATTTCCTGCCGTGACAACTGATGACGTCCCAAATCGCAGATAACAGCCCTTGACGAAACGATCCGAAAAGTTACTATTGATTCCTCGTTACATATTTACCAAACATATTCAGGAAAATCCAAATATTACGAGAGATACTTCACCTTCAACTTTTCCCGATAAATAAGCGACGCACTCCCGAGAAGGGCCCTTATCAGTTTGACGTGGATCGGAACAGAATATCCTCCAGAAGAAGTAGGAAATATGTGTGTACAAAAAAAAGAAACGTACGGGCTGAGTAGTCCGTTTAACGTTTGATTTGTCGTTTTCCGTATAAATCCAATATTAACGCCTTTTTACCCCTAAAATGTGAGTATGTATGTGTGTAAAATTCGACGAGAAATTTTATAAGATTGAGGTAAATGTAGGGGAAAGTTTAATCTCTTCTTCGCGCTGTAGCAACTCAATTTATTGACATACGAAATTCTTGTAAATTGAACGGGGGCGCCCTCCCCTCGAACAACAATGGGATCATGATGATTTTGCGAAATAAAACATTCCCGTAACAAAATACATTTTAATGGCACCATTCTAAATACAAACACGCTATAGGTACAATTATCCCAAAAAAATATCTCATTTATAATTTACACAAAAAAGCGAAATCCGAAAACTTTCACCGGAAAATTGAAAAAGAAAATTATTTAGCTTTCCATAAAATCGGCCTATAAACATTTTTATTTGTTGAGAAATCCTCAACACTAATACAAATAATTGGAATTACGAAAACATCGCGACTTCAAAGGGAAGACGAAACGTCCTATTTATTTAAACAGCTTTATTACTAGACTCGTTACTTTTAATTAAATTTTCTATGGTAAATAGACTGGAATTTTTGTTTTTCCTCTGCGATGACATGTGTTCCTCGCCTTCTGAGGGAACGTCCGACGTCGATCTGGTGACTAGAGAGAGAGCTGCCTGTTCCTGGAACAACGAAAATAAGTCTCAGCCAGCACGTAAAGAGAAACTTTTCGGTGTTTGTTTGATAACAGGAAGTCCGAGAGAGGGGGGAGGCGAGCCTCGATGCGGTTATCACACGGATCGATAAGAGGTGACCGCTGATTATTTAATGATCGGTGCAACCGCCGGTGATTAATTAAAATTCAAAAATCCGCTCTATATGTTACATAGTGAGGTGTAGACCGATATAATAGAGCGACCTGCAGGGATATTGAGGGATACAGAGGAATTGATATGGAGGTTTAGTAAATAGAGATCTAAAGAAATACAGAGGCATGAAATTATACAGAGAGAGCTGTAAGCAGATATAGAGGGATATATGGGAACATGAACGGTATGTATTAAAATAATGAGTAGAGGTGAGGAGCGAAATTGAGGGATATGTGGGGAGATAGGGAGATACATTAAAGGATATATATGGATGAACAGGGATATAGAGAGACATGTAGAAAAATTAAAGAGTGTATAAATGCCTATAGAGACACCTATAGAAATAAATAGAGAGATATAGAGATATAGAGAGATATATAGGGAAATAAAAAGAGATATAGGTACATATGAAGAGCAATAGAGAGGTATAGAGATGTACCTCTTATTACTGTTATATATAACGGGGAGTACAGAGGGATATTGAGTGGTGCAGGATAGCTACAGAAAAATATATCTATATCTAGAGGCTTGAGGGTATATATTGCGATGAAAGGATAGGGAGGTAGAGATGTAGAAAAATACAGAAAGAGATTGAGTGACTTAGAGATGTTTAGAGAGTTATTTTTAATTTTTGAATTACTACAAATTTATCGAAACATGTGAAAAATTTGCTCATATACAATGAACAAACTTAAGTAGGTTATACAAACTAAATATGCATATACATGTTTTCAGTTTAGAAGAAAAGTTTAATTTCATATTACTGGCAGCAGAGCAATTGGCAACTATACTCTGTTCAAAACAAATCCCGATGCACGTCATTTTGATGACGTCACCAAGCATCCAATACTACCAACTTAATAGAGTCCCAGGACACCGCAATATATGTGTTTCGTGTATATTTTAGGTTGAGAATACACATAACCATGTATATTGTCAACCTAAAATATACACGGAACACATAAATTACGATGTCCTGTGACTATATTAAGTTGGTCGTCATCAAAATAACGTGCATCGGGATTTATTTTGAACGGAGTGTATATCAAATACTTATTAATTATCGACCACCCATCGTAGAGAAACATTTGAAATTCATATAATTTCATTAAACTGGAAATTTAAGTGAAGTACCTGTCGTATATTGTAGTGGAATTGTAGTAGAATAGATGTAGTATGTAGTTTGTAGTTGAATAACATAGATGTAGTAGAATACTAGGCGGTTTAAGTTATTTAGAAGAATTATTAAAAACAATAATGGGCGTAGTATGGCTGAAAACTTCATAAATGTAAGAAATCTGGAAAGTTTTCATATAAAAGTGTCGGTTAAATGGGTTGTAACATTGCAAATAATAACAACGAGAGCTAAGTTGAATACAATTTCAGGCAAAATTAATGATACTTGTTCTTTGCTCTTATATGTCTAATTGTCTAATTGTCTATTTAATTGATTTCGACATTTTTAGAATATTCTAAAAAGTTCCTGATGGTTTGAAACTAAATTTCCATTAATACCATTAAATTGCTCGTGAATATTTAAGAAAAGGAATTTATTAACATAATAACGCATCCTCTATTAATTTGACAGAGTTTCCTGGAACATTCTGGAACTGTTAGGGTACTTACACTCCAAAAAAGTTCATGGGCTTCAAAAATGCTCCCAAAAGTGTTTCTGAATTTATAGGAAAGGTCCTAGATTTGCTCCTAAACTTTAAAAAAGGTTCGCAAGAAGTTCCCTGGAACATATAATCGCATGGTTGCCTAACTTTTGGACCTTAATAAAAATTTCCATGGAGTTTCTTAACAATCCAAAAACTATTCTCTACTTTGAAAAGTCTTCCATGCAGTTTATAGAGCAATCAATATGTTTCCAGTATCTTCAAATTGTCTACAATTGTTACAAAATCTTCTCATTCATAAATGTAGGAGAAATTCAATAAGTATTTCGTAACATTATAAATCACAGATATTCGAGGCATTCTGTAGGAAACAGACGGCATTTATGTATATGAACAGTGCAATAAGATATCCCCTCAAAGACTGAAAATTCATATAACTGAGGCAATTTTCATCATCTGGAAGACTTCAATATGAGTATTAGAAACACATTCGTAAATGTAAGGGATCTGAAAAGGTTTGCCAAAAGTCGTGATCAAATTAGCACATAATAACGAGACATGAGTAATATTAAATTTTTCTAAAAATTGGCAGTACCTGTTTTTACTAATAATTTAATCATTTGGCTATTTCCTTGTATTATTTTCGACGTTTTGGAACGTTTTGAAACGTCCTTTACCTTATAATAAGATTGCTGAGGTTTAGGGAAGTATCCTTGAAAAGCCTAAAATTGCTCCTAAACATTAAAATTTTTCCACAGGATTTACTATCATAATAACATTATTATTTGGATTTTGAGGTTGCCAAAGTCTTTTTAAATCATTGGAATATTTTATTATTTTCACAAAAATCTTCTAGATATCAGAAAATCCTCCAAAAGGTTTTTTAGGAAAGAATTGTAAAATTGATCCTTAACTTTGGAAAAAAAATTTAACAATCCCCTGGGATAATTAAGTCCCCTGGTTGACCTGTCAATGTATCTCTCGTCCTTGATAACAATTATAATTAAAACGCAGTTTCTGGAATTACTCACTGCCTAATAACAGAAATCTGCATGCAGTTTGAAATGAATTATTTTTAATAGTGGAGAAATCTAAAGATTTCATCATTATAGAATTGTAAATTTTGTAAATTTAAACAATCTAGACACTAGAAATCTTTAATTTGTTACATTTTATTACGTACTATTTTTCCAGGGTTGCCAGTTGGAGATTAAATTTTCCCACAAAAATTGGATTACCTCTCCACCCATTCGCAGTCAAAAATTTCCCGCAAAAGTGTTTGTAAATATTTTAAACGCCGTTAATCATTTTTAAAACTGAATTCTATTTTGCCCCGTCCGTTAAACGTTTTAAAGGAGCGTAATTAGATCGTAAAAAGTTTTACCATCACCATAGTTCGAGACTACGATTTAACAAACATTGTCGGAAGACAACCTGTTTTTGCAACCGAGGCACTAAAGACCATCTGACAGTAAAATAGGCCATTCGAGGCAGGATACGGTAGCACAAATAAGTAATATATCAGAGACATTCAATTTATAACTTAACAGGCCGTTATTTGAAGTTTACGATGGAATGAAACGGCCTAGGGTTAAACATAAAATTAATCTATTACGAACATGTGCGTCTATCCTATCGGGCCTCGTACAATGCGATTCTTTCGGGGATCTCGTCGGGGGAGGGAAAAAACTGCCACGTTGTTTGTTTAAATTTAAGCCGATATAAGCCCTAATAGCGAATCGTTGTTAATCCGGTACCCTTCAAGGAGGATACTTAGACTTCCATCGCGCCTCGGATTCAAATAACAGATGAAAGCCATTAGACGGGCTCAATAAACGTTTCAACGGCGGGACCATTACAAAGTGTTTAAAATTAAACACTGGGACAGCGGAAAAATTTACAAGTCAATATAAATAAATAGAAAAAATGAGTGTAAACAGGAAATTGTAAATATTTCGCAAAACCGAATCGCGTTCAATACATCTTATATACACACAACTATTCCTTTGACAACGAAACTGCTCTATTAAATTTGTCGGTGTTGAATTCCTACGCGCAATAAAGATAATCGTTTGAAATAAATTCAAATGTTGTCGGCTTTGTATATTTTTAAATAGACGATTAAAGTCCCGCGTAGCCTCTTCTCCTCTATCCTTTTATCGCGGATCCGAACAAAGCGTTGCGTTACAGATGGATCCACCATAACTCTGCTTTTCTTAATTCGCGCGCAAAGAAGTAGAAATAAATAGGAATTAATTACATTATTCTCAGCTCATACGTTTTAACTCGAAGGCCGCTCGCTGCCGCCTCAAAGTGGAACCTCGTTGCAGAATGGCTAAAATTTCGTTATCAAATTATACTCTACCTTTACACAGAACGGGATTCATATTATGAGAAGTAGGTGAGTTTTCCTTCAAATCCAACTCAATTTTTCATGGTGGTTTATGGAGTTTTAGCAATCACAAGTTTGTTCTATGACGGCAACCACAGAGTTATAAGATACACAGAGGTGACAAACCATTCATAAATACGTATTTTCTTGTCGCCAGCATTGATATGGAGCAACGCGGGGATGTAAACATATAGTGGGGAAAGACGTGAGGTAGGAGTGGGGATAGAAATGGGTATAAACATAACCAACTTCCACTAAGATAGAAGATAGGTTAGATAATCGTGTTTTCCGCAAACTTCCCAGATTTTAACCATTTCTATTAACTGTTTTTATAAATGCGGAAAGTAAACACATAGTATCCGTAGCAAACTAAACGAGCAAACCTAAAGAAATACCTGAAAACGCCAAATAACACCGATTGTTTACAGTATATAAATCATAGTAAAATTGACCTTGGGCCCCAAGACTAGTTTACGTGGTAGAAACCACGGTTGCCGGTTTTATTTTCGAATATATTCGATCTAACGATCTGTATTTACCTACATATGTATGTTAGAAAAGTTTTATAAAACAAAATATACCTAATTTATTTCCACAATTAACATATTTGTATCGATGGAATAGCACTGCATGTAAGAAACAAGTATTTCTCCTCCTTACACTGTGGTTATAGATCTCATTTTCCATAAAACACTATATTTTGTGTAACACTGGCAACATTATTGTTTATCCCCATTTTCAGCCATCTTTAATTATTCAATGTTGGCTACACGAAAAATGTAAATAATCATCTCTGTTATTCTTATAACTCTGTGACTGCAACGCAGTCATTTTTTTAAACACGTTACATTAATTACGCAGACAATTAATTACCCGATCCCTCTTTTTAAGCAAATAGAAATTCACAAATATGATATCAAAGATCAACGTTTCAGTTATCAACATTATCAGTAATATCAACGTTTCAAATATGCACCAGATTTAACGTAATTACATATAACTCAAGTTAATTTTTCTTCTTCTTCGGCCTCTTCCTTATCTCTTATCATCATTGACACTAGCCAAACTTCTGCTTAGTATAATGTGATGTTTTGTACTACTCTTTGAAAGATCATTTTGTTGTTTTCTTTAGTGAGAGTGTTGTTTCATATCAATCAATGCAATGTTTTCGTAGCTATTTTGTTTCTATATCTAGAAATTCTAATCTAATAATCTAGATCTAAAATCTAAAAACAGACACGTTTCACACTGGGAATGCCGAAAGTCGAAGGCTAGCTTTGTTTTGAGTAACTTTATAGAAGGTTAAAAATTATTGTACGGTTATGAATAAATTTATGTAAATGTATGACTCGCCAACGTTTTACTTGAAGTATATCTTTCGGTCTATAAATTCAATTTGTAATGTTCTGTAGTTGTAATACAGTTTAATAATTTACAATATAATAAGGAATCGAATAAGCAAATATATCTAAAATTGCAAATACAAAAAATAACGACAACACACCTCGTTCTCAAAAATTCGCCATTGCATTTTTATTCCAAAACATAATGCCAACCTAAAAACAGTGCTAAACCTAATGCCAACATAAAAAGCTATAGCCAGTGCTGACCTCTGCGGCAAGAACGTCGCAATATAGGTATATTATGTATACATCGGTCATCTGACGGTCGGAAATTTTGCGTATTCACCCGTGTGTTTCAGCAATAGAAGAACCTTGTATAAAGAAAGCTAGCTTTCTAATAAATTAATTTATTTTCAGTCGTACCTATATGCATACAACAAGTTTAAGGAGTATCAGGAAAATGTCTACTGAAGTTGGTTTTTCATAATTGATCCTTCTTTCAGGAATAAGGAGTAAGAAAACAAATCATGTTTTCTTCTGCTATTTAACGACAATTTTTCACTTAATAACATTGCTTAGTGACCTACTTTCTTTTCTAAATTAATAGTAATTAAAGTAATAGCAAAATTAATAACAAAATTAGCAAATAAATCTCTTCTTTTCGTTTCTCTTACATTTCAGAAAACTGTCACAAATCGAAAATATGCATAAGTATGTAAGATATATGCAGAAAAGATCGAATATATGCGGAATATGCATTTTAGGCAATGGATTTTCAACCAAAAATAGATGAAATTCTTTAAAAACATCGATTTCTTGTGGTCCATTAACATTACAGCAATTCCTTTAATACATGATATTAGAATACATTAATACATAGAATTTTCCAAGGGAATTCTTTTCAATTAACTGCTGGGAAATTTTCTTCCCTTATTTTCGGTTAACCAATGATTTCCTTAACAAAGCCAATTTCTATATAAGTGAAGTGACAAAATACTTTAACTAATTTGCTCAAATGTTGCCAAATTCTATTCAATGTATTTCAAAGCAGTGAATGCAATCATTTACTTCCAAAGCAATTTAATTTACAAAATGCACACAATATACAGGATGTCCCCTAAAAGGAGGTTAATCCGTTAAACCTTGTATTGTTTGAGGAAAAATAGTATGACGTTTAAAATACAATTTTTCATTTCACACCTTATTGCTCTACGGAGCTTTTCTATCGAAACGCATGGTGGGAAATCAACAAGAGCAAACAAGAAACTTATAGTAGTTCGTTTGTATGACAGAGAACGATGTTTTGCAACGTTGCCGGCCGAGCAGGCAGTCCAAGTCAACGCGTATCGCGATCGCGTATCGCTTTTACACTTTCGGATGTGTGCGGAGCGGATGAATGTGATGTTTCGCGAGCTAGCAACATCGCAAAAGTTCTTTCTCTGTTTAGCCAACGAGAAATATATGACCTTTCTCTCACTCTTACGTTTATCCCAAGAAGCCGGTTTAATGATAAACGAACTGAAGCAGGCAACTGAAAATGTTGGCCTTTACATAAACCAGCAAAAAACAAAAATCATGACAAACCTAGTACCGGGAGGGACTATATTACTAGACAGCAAAGCCATCGAGGAAGTCGACGAATACAAATACCTGGGACACCAAATTAGAATAAATAGAGACAACCAAACAAAGGAATTACAGAGGAGGATTGGTCTTGGATGGGCAGCATATGGAAGATTGAGAGATATTTTCGATAGTGACGTTCCAATGAGCTTGAAACGGAAAGTATGCGATCAGTGCGTGCTGCCAGTAATGACTTATGGCGCCGAAACGCTTACCTTGACAAAAGGCACTGTGGAGAAATTGGATGTGGCGCAGAGAAGGATGGAGAGAGCTATGCTGGGTATTGGGATCCAAGATCGTATCAGAAACACCGAAATTCGACGAAGGACAGGGGTACAGGACATAATCCGGCGAATCACAACATTAAAGTGGAAATGGGCGGGACATGTTGCGAGATTTAAGGACGACAGGTAGACCATAAGAATAACAAATTGGAGACCCAGAGAGGATAAAAGAAGCAGGGGTAGACCACCAACAAGATGGAGTGACGATATAAAGAGGATTAGAGGACACTGGATGAGAACAGCTCAAGAGAGAACCCAGTGGAGCAGTTTAATGGAGGCCTATGTCCAGCAGTGGACTCAACACCAGGCTGGATGATGACGTTTATCCCATCCTGCGACTCTGTCGAAACGATCTGTATATACGGGGTGCCACAATTTAAATTTTACAAATGTTTTTTGTTTAAGTAATTCGAGTTACAAGTTAATAATTTCGAAACTGGCAACATGAAAAATCTCATCTTTTGAGGAAAACGAAGCAAAAAGTGCAAGTACGAGCTCCATTGACTGCCAAGCTTCTTTTTTTGAATTATTCGTTCATTTTGGAAGATTTTTTATATTCTTATCTTAGGAAATTCTGATAAAGTAATAAAACTATACTTGAATTGTTTGTAAAAAAAGCCATCAAATTTAATCTTTCACGCTTAATTTCTAAATTCACAAAAAAAACGTTAGTGTTTCATAAATATTTTGTAAATTACAATGAAAAATAAAAGTTGTAGTTCTGAAAAACAAAATGAATCCAAAAAGTGTTAAAACCACTAAACATTTTAAAAACTAAAATTATTCAAAACCTGTAATATGCGCATGACCGCAATTACTCAAAAAAGGTAATAGGTGCTTATCGTAGATACCATTATTTGAATTTCAAATAATCTCAAGTTTCTCATTTGAAAACATTTTTGGGTCTTCAAATTCAAACATTGACGAACGTAAAATCAAAAATGGTACAATAAAAGTTGTATTATTTTTGCTTAAAGTATTTGCGGTTAACTAAATAACTTCTTTTTAGGAAACATCTTGTATTTTAATGACTCACGGCTGGGTATACATAATGTATTCTATTTTCAACACCCTTGGCACAACAGGTGGATATAAGTCATTATTTAATTGATTATACATTTCGTGCCCTTCTCAAGATAAGTGGAATTTACTTCTGAACATTGGTGATAGTTGATTAGCCTTTAACTTAAATCGACTCAAGATGATCGAAAAATCTTACCTTAATTCAATTTCAATTGATTGAATGTAATTTTGAAAATAGTGAATCACTAAAAAATGCTTTTTACTAATACTGAATGTAAAA
This sequence comes from Cryptocephalus moraei, assembly GCA_946251905.1. Lineage (NCBI taxonomy): Eukaryota > Metazoa > Arthropoda > Insecta > Coleoptera > Chrysomelidae > Cryptocephalus > Cryptocephalus moraei. The sequence continues at coordinate 31,020,968 of OX276456.1, forward strand.
TTTAATAACGGAAACAAATACTTTTTGACAATAATTGGAAAACGCTATAATAATAGTGAATAATTAATTATCCAGAAAAATATTAAATGACACTTTTTCTCTTGTCAGTTTTGGCTGAGAACTGTTAAGAAAGTAGTCTTGTAGACCCATTGGTCAAAAACCAATTGAGAAAGAAGCTTCCTACAATTTACAGGCGAGAGTACAATTTTCTCAATCACTGAACGAAATATCAGTAAGAGTCAAAGCGTGCCATTATACAAAGCGTTACTTGAAATAATAGCTTTATCAGACAATACGTCAAGTTTTCAGTTACATAATATTAATCTGACGTACGTATTTTACATTACACAACTTGCATATTTAATAACGATTTCCAATTACAGTTGATCAATCCTGTTTACAATTTTTTCTATCTTTCCTGTTAAATTATTTAGTTTCAATATGTGTTGATTCTCTTGTTCTTTGATGTTGAATGACAATTGTCACCGTTTGTCCGTTGGTGCCATAATTAAGAGTCGAAAAATGTAAAAACGGTCCTTTGTGACGCCACGGTGTCTTTCACGTCGAAGAAAGATGAATTTAAGCAACCCGAGCAATTAGAGAGGTATGAAAGAAGCAAGGAGAAATTCAACAATTATGCTACGATAATTATCGCAAAAAACATTCATACCTGCCCGAGTCCCCTTTGTCTACTAATTAAGTGCAAATATTTAAAAGAGCGTTGTTAAAAATTCATTTTAATTGCATTTTAAATATACAGGATATTAAGATGTCGACCGGTTCTCCCTCTCCGCCTCCCACTTTCCGCTCCTCTCGAAAGCCCCCACTTTTACATTGTTTTTAATTGTCGGGCCAAGCTTTGGGAATTACGCGAAACAAAGCTAATTAAAAATGTTAACTCCACTGTTGGAATTAAAAGTTTTCAGATTCGTCGGCGAGAGTCGTTAGCTTGTGTTTACTGGATTCTAAGAGAGAAAAAGAGTACGTCGATTCGGGAGTTGTTTGATCCAAATTGCACGGCAAACTGTACAATTAGACGGAAATGGGATTTTTTGCGCTGCAACACTTAGTTCGTACACAAAGTAGATGGGGCGTCAGTTGAGCCAGTCAGTTAATACAATGTGGTCCGTGCGGTGAAAATGAGGTCTTTAATCTCAGAGATAGACTATAATCTATCAAATGGTAAAACAGTAGATAGAGACGTATCGGCATTTAGCCAATTTAATACATAGGTTAGTCTGGTCAATCTTAGAAATTAAGCCGAAACTAGTGCGAAAGGAATTATTCTACCAGCCTAAATATCCTGTGATGGATGATCTGAGGCAGAATCAAGAGAAATACATTCTAGAATTAAAGGAGAGATTGGAACCAATAGTCACTAAATAACCTGAACGAAAAACTGAAAATCAATATTCAAACATAAGAAAATATGTGCAATTAAAAGACCCCAGATTAGCAAATTTGTCAATAAATAGGAGAGGCTTACGTTCAGCAATGGTCGCATGATCTCATCATCATCATCATCGAATTAAAAAGATATCATTTTTTTCTCTTAAATGCAGATCTCGGCACAAAACATCAAAGAAACTGTCAAAATCATCACCATTTCTACTGATACAAAATTGACAATGGCGCAGCCGGAAAAATATTGTCAAATATTATGTCACATATTCCACATAAAACAAATCACAAATAATAAATTGAAAATTTTGTTTAAAATTCAGTTGTCCTAGTTTTCCTATTAAATGAAAAGTTAATTTGAAACAGTTGGTTTTATACGTGGTTACAAGGAAAATTATCAACTTTCAAATAGCATATTATTATACTAGTTTACTAAGACGGAGGAGAGTTTTAAATCACAACGAGCGAAGCGAGGAGTGCTTTAATAGGACGAGTGTGAGTAGTTTATCTACTTTGCTTTATTGATCCATTAAATTTTGGCTGTTTAGGTGTTCGTATTACACTAGGGAATTTTGCGTGGGTTGGTAACACTGACGTCATTGACATTGACGTTTCGCATTTGAATTTGAAAATCTAGTAGCCCTAGGACAAATTCAATAACTACTTACTTACGTGAGCGAAATGGAAGACAAAAATGTAGATTCATGAAATTTTAAAGGTTATATGTGTTGAAATACTTGTTGAAATTTAACCTTGACGTCTACACACGTCTCCGTGACATAACAACTTAACAAAACTAAAAAGTTACCAAAAGTAGTGTAATAATATGAATATTATTACACTACTTTCGATGTAATAATGAGCTCATTAGTAACGCAAAAGAGATAAACATATTTTATATTATTTCACTAAAATGATTGTAATACAAAAATTATGTTACAGAGTTGCTTTTAATTTATAAGTGCGACACAATCGTCTAACTTTTACCGACAAAACTTTCTAGAAATTAAATTTCAATTTTAGTCTTTGCCATTGTTCCTCAGAACAGAACCGGGAAATACATTTCACTCTTTTCTTTCTCATGTGAGGTATTCATATAAGAGAAGTGAGTTTTGAGTTTATACTTTAAATTTAGACTTAGTTCTACACAAGAACATCGCAATAAGCTTTTCATTAAAGAGGCAGAGATAAACACTGACAGATAGAAAAGAAGCGCGGAAATCAGGAAGTAACTGGACTTTAGAGGCATAACAGAAATAATAGGGGAATATAGAATAAAATAGCACGAACACGTTTTGAGAATGGAACATGATAGAGGAAGAGGCAAAACTGTCTAAACCGAAATTGAATATGATGATGATGTTTACTCCATCAGCTTTAATATTTTAGAGAATTGATACAGCATGATTTGTGAAGTGTCAAATTTCTGCTAAACTCAGAATTCTAGGTAAAACACTGTTTACCTACTTTGCCTTACTAATGATCTCATTATTACACCGAAAGTAGTGTAATAATATTCATATTATTACACTAGTTTTGGTAACTTTTAGTTTTGTTAAATTGGTACGTCAGCCTGTCACGTAGACGTGCGTAGAAGTCAAGGTTAAATTATTACTATTTCAATACATTTCTTGAGCAGCATTGCGTATTTCTGGGGGTGTACAGGTCAATTCTACATTTTTGTCTTCCAATTCGCGCACGTAGGTAAGTAGTTATTGAATTTGTCCTAGGACTACTAGATTCGCAAATTTAAATACGAGACGTCAATGTCAGTGACGTCAGTGTAACCAACCCACGCAAAATTCCAAAAAGTGTAATACGATCTTGTACAGCCAAAATTTAATGAAATAATAAAGCAAAGTAGATAAAATAGTATCGGGTGTTTTTTTTAAATTTCACCTCATAGTAGGCTGTGGATAGTGTTTGTGAATGCGCCTTACTAAAAAATGTCAAAATTGACATAACCTCACTTTTTTAATAAAAATTGAAACTGCTCCAATTAGTTACTAGTGTCTTAAAAAAGACAGCTTGGCTCTATTAATTAGGCGTAGATGAGTGTGCTGTCTTTTACAAGACACTATTAACCGATTGGAGCAGTTTCAATTTTTATTAAAAAAGTGAGGTTATGTCAATTTTGACATTTTTCAGTAAGGCGCATTCACAAACACTATCCACAGCCTACTATGAGGTGAAATTTAAAAAAACACCCGATATATTACACACGTTTAATAAGACGTATTACCACACTCGTTCTATTAAAGCACTCCTCGCTTCGCTCGTCCTGCTTTAAAACTCTTTTGTGACAATACTCCGTCTTATAAAACTAGTAGGTATAATAATGTACTATTTCTTGGTGAGACTTGAGAATTGATTTTATACCCCACTATAAGGTCAGTAGGGCATAATTGTGTAGTTAAGGTGAGATGCAGCTTGGCCAATGGCCAGAATTATTGGTGCAACTTTAAATTTAGTTAGATGATGAAAAACTATACGAACAGTTTCGTGATCATTGTCGATTTGGCCTTGGTCAAATCGTCTGCATTCGGTTCTAAACGTTAAGAAGTATTCAAGAAGTTTCCACTAGTTAGACCGTATCTATGGTGATATTTTCAGCGTGTTCAAGTGTTACGAGATGTAAGCAACTTGTCCTTTTGCGCGCCACGACTGTTTGCTGGCGATGAATTGTCATCCAGCAGCCCTTATCGATGTTGAGGATCCGGTCAAGTTGTTTTTGAAGTCTAGAAGTTCCCTTAACTTTTTGGAACAATCCCAATTCCAACAATGAACCGATTTATACAACTATTACACTCAGAATCTATGTGATGTACTACTTTGTACTTTATAAATTCTGGGAATCTGTTCATAAACAGGTTGGACCAACTACGTTCAGCAAGTTTACGATTATAATTGAAGTTGTGGTTTACTCCATCAGCTTCAGTAATTTAAAGAACTCATGCAGCACGATTTGTGAAGTGTCAAATTTGTACCAACCTCAGAATTCGAGCTAAAACATTGTTTTCTTGATGAGATTTGAGAATTGATTTTCTACCCCACCATTAGGTCATTAGGGTATAAAGGCAAAGCATCACTATTCTCTGATGATGATGAATCTCGGAGAGGACTGACAGTGAAATGTGTTGAAAACGTCACAAGTGTCGCTGACAGTGCAATTGTCATCATGATCCAGGCTAAATTCAAAATCTGCAATACAATTCCTGTGAATGGTTCCGAAATCTTCGAATCGAAGCAGCGATTATGGTAGGGCGAAGGAAGAACTGCGAACCCGGAAAAAGCAACAGAACTCGGAAGCGAGGCAAGGCGAGCAAGCTACCGACGAGACGGCCGAGGCGAGGTTCCGGCGACACGAGCGACGAGGAACCCGCCAAGAGGTTGAAGGGCGCCGGCAAGAACGAGAAGCAGAACCCGAAGAAGGTGTCGGTGACGCAGATGCGATGCGGCAACCGCTCGTACGAGCCCTTCCACGATAAGTTCCTGAACATCGAAGAGATAAACGACTACCTCAGAAGATTAGAGAGCAGGTTCCCGAACAAGGTGCAGATCCAGTCGATCGGCCACTCGAGGCAGGGCAACCCGATAGTCCTGGCGAGGATCTCCGAGGGCTCGCTGGGCGACGACACCAAACCGGCCGTGATGATCGAGGCCGGTTCGAACGGGTCCGACCTGTACGCGATCTCTTCGGCGCTGTGCCTGATCGATTTCTTGGCGAAGAACAACACCGGGGCGCTCATAATGGACTACCTGATCATCCCGTGCTCGAACCCGGACGCGTACCTCAACATACTGAACAGGACAAGCGCGAGTTCGAACGACGCGGTGCTGAGCCTCTCCAACAACTACCCCGTCACCTTGGGCCTGTCCAACGTCAAGGCGATCCCCTGCGAGGAGTTCCTCGACGCGATCGAGACGTGGAAGGAGAACTTCGCGTTCGCGTCCCCCGAGTGCATGGCGATCATCACCGCCGTCACCATATACAAGTACGCGCTTAAGATGTTCGTCTCGCTCCAGGAGGGCGGAGAGAAGATCGTGTACCCTTACGGGCTGCCCGGGATGAACGTCAACAACATCGACGACCTGATCAAGGTGGCCAAGTCTGGGCAGGCGGGCGTGAAGAGGAGGTGCTTCAACATCGGATCCATACACGAACTTTGCGGGTTGACGTTCGGCACGATCGTCGACTACATAAGTTCGTCTCAGAGCTCCATAAAGTTCACTTATATCGTTCATATCAACAACAAGCGGTGCAGCGAAGCCACCCCGGATAAAATTTTACCTTACGGGGAGGATGTCACCAACGCGATAAAGCTCATGACGAGGAGCGTGTATATGTTATCGAAAAAGGAGGAGATTAAAAGTCGTTTAGAGGATTAGCGTAACGTGGATGGGGCTTTTAAATGTGTCAAGTGATTAGACGAATAATAAAGCGATGAAACTGTAAATTGTTTAAATAAATTTTGAACATATCGATTCAGATTCGTAATCGAGACTAGAATTTTAAAAATTTTTCTCTGCTTAATGTTGCCGTTCTCCCTTCAGTTCCGAGATTTTCTCAAAAATAACCGCGAACAAACTGGACGGATGTGGGAAAAGCAATCAACCCTCATTTCTCACCAAAAAGACAATGTTTTATCTCGAATTCTGAGGTTAGCACAAGTTTAACACTTCACAATTCGTACTGCATGAGTTCTCTAAATTATTAGATAGCTAGCTTTCTTTATGCGAGGTTATTCTACTGCTAAAACACACGGGTGAATACGCAAAATTTCCGACCGTCAGATGACCGATATATAACTATATATATTGCGAGTTCTTGCCACAGAGGTCAGCACTGGTCATAGTTTTATGTTGGCATTATGTTTAGCACTGTATTTAGGTTAGCATTACGTTTTGAAATAGAAATGTAATGGCGAATGTTTTGGGAACGAGGTGCGTTGTCGTTTTTTTTTGTATTTTCAATTTTAGATATATTTTCTTATTCGATTTCTTATCATATTGTAAATTATTAAACTGTATTACAACTATATAACATTACAAATTGAAATTATAGACTGAAATAATAATACTAAGATATGTTTCAAGTAAAAGATTGGCGAGTCATTCACTTACATAAATTATTCAGAACATCACATTAACTTTTAACCTTTAAACTTATAAAGATCCTCAAAACAAAACTAGCTTTCGACTGTCGGCACTCCCAGAGTGCTTCGTGTCTGATTTTGAAGCTGATGGAGTAAACCTCTAGGCTTCAAAACCAAACTTGACTGGATCCTCAACATCCAGATAAAAATTTTAGAGACAACAATTTGGTTTTGATACCTAAATATTGTTTTCCATATGGAACGTATTAACCCCCGAATGACCATTGCATCCCCTAATTTTCGACTTGAACCTATTTCAGTGGGATACATGATGTAAAAATGAATATTTTCCGATAAAAATTTTCAGTGTAAAAATTGGTTGGGGTAGTTAAAATAATTTTTGTTTCGATTTTTTGTACATTTACCCCATCTATCAACCCCCAAACGATAGCTAGGGCGGTATATCGTATCGGATATATTTCATTAGTGATAAACAGTCTCTCCTAGTACGTTTTTATCACAAATTTTGATAATAAAAAATAGCACCTATTTTACCGTACTACAAAATTTGTGGATGTGGCTATCTTCACACCCGTAAATTTCAGTACTATTGCAATGTTGGTTTCGGGTCGTAAAATGTTCAATTTCTCAAAAATACTACATCATTAATCATCTCGTGTCAAATACCTGGCTGCACAAATTTCCAGAACACTCCGCCATCCGCTGCCTCCTCGTCTTCCTCCTCCTGTAGTTCCCCTTCTCGAACATGTTCGTCGCCTTCGGATCCAGCATCCAGTAGCTGCCCTTGCCGCCCTGCTCCCCGCCGCCCGGCGGCGAGACCTTATCCCTCGGCACTTTTACGAAACAGTCATTCAAGCTGAGGTTGTGCCTGATCGAGTTCTGCCAGCCCTGCTTGTTCTCCCTGTAGTAGGGGAAGTTGTCCATGATGAACCTGTAGATCCCGCTGAGCGTGAGCCTCTGCTTGGGCGACGAGGATATCGCCATGGCGATCAGGGCGATGTAGGAGTAGGGCGGTTTCTCGGGTCTCGGCTGGGTTATCTTGATGGGTAGCGGGAACCAGAGTTGCGGGTAGTAGGGGTTGAGGAGCCTGTGGTGGAAGTAGGGGTTCTGGACGACGCAGTCGGGGAGGTGGTCGAGGCAGTAGCAGTGCTCCAGTTGCTGGATCGGGAACATCTCGTTCGGGGCGAAGTCTGGAAATTTAAAATTCGCTGTAAGGGGGTGACAAATTTTGGATTTGGTATTATCCGAATTAATTATAATTTTCAATCCGGGGACCTCAAAAATATAAATCATGTACTCATTTTAATGAGACTTCTTTAATGTCTTTCATTGCAAATAGGCACAAAATCAAGTCTTCAGTAATCAAGTATTAATTACAACAAGAAAATGTTCTTTTATGATGTTTTCTCTTAAAATTAATGAAGACCGCGAAAAATAGTTATGAAATTTGAAATTTTGAAAAAAAGAATCCCCAGTCATCAAGTTATTAATTCAATTAATTACTAATGATTGAATATTGAAATTCAATCATACTTTCATGGGCTGTCAAAAAATGTTAAAAATTTGTCAAAAATCAAAAAATGTCGACAACAGAGTATGAAACAACCACTTATGCCGTTTGTCGAGGTATTTAGAAACGTTTCTTATTTTAGTTACCGTAAACTAAACGTATCTCTTTGCAAAATAGAAGTCTATCAAATAGATAACGCTATTATATTTGACATTAAATCTTTTTAACACATTAAACTATACTTTTTATCAATATAAGACAATGCTTTAAAAAAACTATGTTTCTCCATTTATTTCTGTTCGGTATTATTAAATTTACACGACGTCATGCGTTTTTCACATATTTATTCAATCCACTTTTATAGTGCAGTGCTTTAAGAAAGCTATGCCTCCCCTCTCGGTTACTCCAGGAGTGCCTCATTTCATTTTTAATACTCCCTTAGTGGGAAAAACAATTTTGAGAAAATTTTAAAAAATTTACCTCAATCTCAATTATATTATATGAAATTATAAAAATGTTACTTCAGGGTCGATTCGTACTTACCGAAATCCGCAAACGCCACTTCGGAACGTGTCACTTTCTCCCCTACGCCTCTCCTGCTATCCCCCAATCCTCATCCCGATTTTCGATCAAATGTTATTCGCGACGGAATTCACACCAAAAACATCTGAAGAAACGAGTGAAACTGGAAATTCTTCGAAAATAGCTTAAGTCAAACGATGATCCCGTCCCCCACCATCGCCGTCTCCTCCTCCTCCTCCTCCTTCTCCTCCTCCACCGCCACCATCAGCTCCTGGGGAACGGACGCCCTCAGGTCTGCGGTTTCGGGGGCGGTACCTCTCCAAACAAAACATTGGTCTAGTAGGATATAATAACTGTGACAATCTGTAAACATTTCGGGCAATAAATAGACTTAGTTTGTCATTAAATACTGTGTAAATAAGTAATGTGTCATCATTAAAGGCTTATGTGATCAGTGGCGTATGAATAGATGATATTGTTTGGGGGGAAATGGAAATGTGGATTGAGAAGGTAATTTTTTTGTTTAATCAAGCGTAATTAAAGAATGATTGCACACTAGTGAGTAGCGATGGTTGATTAAATGTTATTTCATTCCTATTTAGTAAATGAAGTGCGTATAAACTTTGTTGAATAATTAGTTCTTAAAATATCTATATTTTAAATACGTAAAAAATGTTTTTATCCACAATTAGAAGAACTTTATTTTTAAATTTAAGCTACACAATTTAAAACTGATTCCGAAAACCATATATGATATGATAAAACTTTAAATTTGGAAGTTGTGATTCGTTGATTACCTACCTATAATAATTTAAATTTTTTTTAAATTTTTCAGCTCAATGCTGAAACCCTAATCTTTGACAATCAAATTATAATCAGCTATGGTGATGAACTTTTAAGTTTCTCAATACTACACACAACTTGAAATAGGTAATGCGCATCATATCCAGAATTTTGAAAATCAAAATCGATTGAGGTAACCACAATACTGAATACCAAAATAATCCAAAAAAGAGGAATATGTGTTTTAAACTTAGTTGTGGAAATTAAAGTAACTTAAAAAGGACAGTACTTATTACAACCATCACAATTCTAAGCGAAAATTTCTCAAAAAATGCAGTATGTGTCATAATAACGAACGAAATGTTATTTCATAAATTTTGAAATCCAAAATAACTCAAAGATGTATCATAACTACCACAATTATTCAAACCAAAATTACTCGTGAAAGGTAACACGTTCCATAAACACAATTCTGAAAATCAAAGTAACTCACAAAAGGGACAATGCTCTAACCACAGTTTTGAAAATCAAATTAACTCAAAAAGGGTAGTAGGTGTCATCATCACAATTTTGAAAACGAAAAATAATCCAATAATGGTATTGCGTGTCATAACCATAAAAATGAAAAGCAAAATAATTTAACAGATAATACGTGTCATAACTACTACAATCTTCAAAACAAAAATTACTCCAATTAAGTAATTTGTGTCATAACCACAATGCTAAAAAATGTAATTCGTGTCTTAACGAAAATTTCAACCATTTTCAAAATCAACCAATACAATTCGAAAAACGGAAATATTTCAAAAAATGTAATAAGAATCATAAAAACAATTCTTTAAAACTAATTGGTACCATAAACACAATTCTACATCTCAATAATGGTAATCCGTGTCATAACCGCAATTCTGAAAACCCCAGATGAGTCAAAAGAGGTAATACGTTTCACAACCATGACAAGTCTGAAAAAAAAGATAACTTAAAAAAGGTATTACATGTCACAACTGTGCTTATCAAAGTAACTCAAAAACGTAAAGAAGTGTTACGACATATTTCATACTGTAGTTAAAATAATTGTCCTAACGTGGAATTAACTACATCATAATAAAAAAATTATATTAATCAAAACACGGGGGAGTTACTTCTGAAATTAAAGTTAATGGCGACATTAGCGATTCCTCCATTAGGACGGGCATCATGAAATGGACGGTTGATCATGGTTTTGAAATCAAAATAGCTCAAAAAAGGGAGTGCATGGCATAAGAAGCAAAATCAATCAAAAAAGGTGTGATATTCACCATAATTCTGAAAATCAAAATAACTCTTTAAAATTTCTTTAAGTAAATCAATACTAAATATAACTTGAAAGAGGTAATGCGCACCATAACCAGAATTTTGAAAATCAAAATCACTTAAGGTACCACAATACTGAATACCAAAATAACCCATAAAAGGTAGTTGTGAACATTAAAGTAACTTAAAAAGGATAGTACTTGTTATAACCACCAGAATTCTAAACGAAAATTGCTCAAGAAGTGCAGTACGTGTTATAATAATGAACATGAAAAGCAGAATGTTTGAAATGTTATTCCATAAATTTTGAAATCCAAAATAACTCAAAGATGTATCATAACTACCACAATTAAATTACTCGTGAAAGGTAACACGTTCCATAAACACAATTCTGAAAATCAAAGTAACTTACATGAGGGAATATGTTCTAACCACAGTTTTGACAATCACATCAAATTAACTCAAAAAGAGTAGTAGGTATTATTATTACAATTTTGAAAACGAAAAATAACCCAATAATGGTATTGCGTGTCATAACCACAAAAATGAAAAGCAAAATGACTTAACAGATAATACGTGCCATAACTACTACAATCTTCAAAACAAAAATTACTCTAATTAAGTAACTTGTGTTATAACCACAATGCTAAAATAATGTAATTCGTGTCTTAATGAAAATTTCAACCATTTTCAAAATCAACCAATACAACTTGAAAAACGGAAATATTTCAAAAATTGTAATCTTCCTCGTCTTAAGGTGCCGACTTCTTGCGATGGTTGGCGACCATCATGACTAATTTTATTTTGATGACTGCTGCTCTGAACAGGTCGTTTGATGTACAGTCGAACCATTCTCTGAGATTTCGAAGCCACGACATCCGTCTTCTTCCTATGCTGCTTTTCCCTATTATTTTACCCTAGATAATTAGTTGTAGCAGCTTGTATCTTGTACCTCTCATTACGTGGCCCAGATATTGGAGTTTTCTGACCTTTACCTCTTGGTCCAGTTCTAGATCTTTTGAGACTCTCCGTAAGACTTCTTCATTGGTAATTCTGTCAACGAATGATATCCGGGGTACCCTTCTGTAAAGCCACATCTCGAAGGCATCTATCTTTTTAAGCAATTCTTTTGTTAGACTGGCAGCTTCTATTCCATAGAGTATTATTGTAAATATGTAGCATTTTAGCACTCGTATTTTAAGATGGTTACTTAAAGCTTTGCAACAAAAGAATTGCTTCATTTTAATAAAGGTGTTCCGTGAAAAAATTGTAATTGTAATTGGAAAATTGTATTAAGAATCATAAAAACAATTCTGTAAAATTAATTGCTACCATAAATACAATTTTACTTCTCAATAAAGGTAATCCGTGTCATAACCGCAATTCTGAAAAACCCAGGTTGCTCAAAAGTTTCACAACCAGGACATTTCTGAAAAAAAATATCTCAAAAAGGTAATACATGTCGTAACCACCCCAACTGTGCTTAACCAAGTAACGCAAAAAAGTAAAGAAGTGTTACGACATATTTCATACTGTAGTTAAAATAATTGTCCTAATGTAGAATTAACTACATCATAATAAAAAAAACTGAAACGTGTCGCGGGACACGCGTTAGGAACTTTAGTTCCTTTTAATTAATAACCATTTTTTTAAATTATTTCTTAATAAAACTATGTAATGTAACGTGAAACAGCGACAGTAAGACGGGCATTGCATATAATACACAGCATTGGTTCTATAAGTAAGGCAATGGAATATCGTTCCTCGGTGCGTCAAGCGCGTGGTCTCTCTGTCTCTCTCTCTCTCTCCCCCACTCTCTCCCTCTCTCCCAGTCTCTCCCTCACCACCCCCCTCTCTCCCTCACCCCCTCTCTCTCCCACTCTCTCCCTCACCCCCCACTCTCTCCCTCACCCCTCCACTCTCTCCCCCCCCCACCGAGCCACTACGAACGCTGCCGAGGTAACGCTTTCCGGTAACGCATTCCATTTAACGATCAGATTTTTTGCGGCGCGACCACCCTCGCTCCCCAATCCCTGGCAAAAGGAACTAAAGTTCCAAAAATATAGGTTGTAGGTTATGTTTTTGACAGAGTTTGACACGAAACGAAAAAAATAGCGACTTAAAAATTTCTCAGCCAAGATTTATTGACGTTTCTGAATACAAATCGCTCCTTACAGTTAAGTGAAGAAACTAAAGTTCCAAAACAGCGACAGTAAGACGGGCATTGCATATAATACACACCATTGGTTCCATAAGTAAGGCAATGGAATATCGTTCCATCGTTCCTCGGTGAGTCGTGCGTCAAGCGCGTGGTCGGTCTGTCTCTCTCTCTCTTTCTCTCTCTCGCTCTCTTTTTCTCTCTCTCTCTCTCTCTCTCCCTCACCCCTCCACTCTCTCCCTTACCCCTCCACTCTCTCCCTCCCCCCTCCACTCCCCCCCCGAGCCACTACGAACGCCTCCGAGCCGCTACGAACGCTGCCGAGGTAACGCTTTCCGGTAACGCTTTCCATTTAACGGTCAGATTTTTTGCGGCGCGACCACCCTCGCTCCCCAATCCCTGGCAAAAGGAACTAAAGTTCCAAAAATTGTCTTAATCAAAACACGGGGGAGTTACTTCTGAAATTAAAGTTAATGGCGACATTAGCGATTCCTCCATTAGGACAGGCATCATGAAATGAACGGTTGATCATGGTTTTGAAACCAAAATGGCTCAAAAAAAGGTAGTGCATGGCACAAGAAGCAAAATAAATCAGAAAAGGTGTGATAATCACCAAAATTCTAATTAAGTCAAAAACTGATAATGTGTATTTTTCCTTTAATTCTTCCGTTCACTGTAAGAAACCTCATGCGCCGCCCGTGTCTCCCGTTGTTATTCCACCCCGGCGACTGATTCGGAGTATTTTTTTTGAATTTTTAAAAGGAGGCGCTTTGTCCGATATAATTTATCCGAAAGGCTGTTTTTTCACCTGATTTGAGGCTATTTTTCTTAGCCTCGTAAATAAGTCGAAAGTGACAGGCTTGTTAGCACATGTTGTTTTATTGCTCGCGTAAACACGTTTACTTGTCGAGAGGGGGTGGATTTTCAGATCTCGCGATTATTATCCGAGGCATCGAGGGAATGTTTCTGATAGGTAAAGTGTAATTAATGCCGGGGAAACTAGTGGATTTCGTAAACGGCTTATTGGAGTTCTCTTTGAAGTTCGGGGCGCGTTATTTGTGTTTTGTTGGAATTGCTGCTTAAGTATGTTCGATGGGACTTTAGCACAGCATCTTACAACGAGTGTGGAATTATAGTTACGCTGAGTGAATTCCAGTTTTTCCGCTTGGGTGGCATCCAAAGTCACCCACCGTCGGATAACGCCGTTTTTCGGTACATGCCCTGGAAAAAAGGACACGTTCAGCGTCTTTCTTCCCTTCCTCCTCACAGGTGAGGTATATCTGTCCGTACGTACGTCGCGCATTATGGTTGTCTGCACTTAATATATGCCTGTGTGGTCCGCGGAAAGGGAAAAGCGTTCCGAGCCTAAAATGAATAATTTATACGTTAGTTTTTTGCTCTCTCGAAAGAGATACATCTAATAAATTTGTCATTTCCGTAGAGGATTTATATCGCACGGTTGTTAGCGCTGCTGTTTCGAGCGGCTAACTCCCGCTAACATATGTTTCCGAAAATTCTTTTTGTCTTCGTCGGAGACATTTACTCAAAATAATGCTCTGTGTTTAATCTAAATATAAATAATAAATCATAAATTGTACGTTATGAATGATAACAGATGTTGGTTGCTCGGAAAATAAAAACGATTGTCTGGCCACGCACCAAAGGAGTTTATTTATGAAACATATGTACGACTTAAAAAAATATTAATTTTATGAATTTCGGTTAAATCGACATTAGCAATGAGCACAAAAACAAAACAATAAAATAAAGTCGAAGCATATTTTCAAAGTATCTATTTAATTACTCCTGCAAATAATTGATGTGGGTTTAATTTAGTGACATAGTTTAATTTCTTATTCTCAAACAAGATTTATAGCACTATGGTCGGTACTAATTTAGTGGTACCCAACCTGGAATTAATTAACGCTTAAAGAATCAATAAGAATTATTTTTTAAAGAAAATATATTAACTTTTTGAGTTAACGTGGACTTAAATGACTGACAGTATGGTAGGCATAGTAACAAGTTCATTTGTTTTAAATGTTATTCATAATGACATTGAGATGGGTAATAACAAATTACAACACCGACAATACAATACATTACATACTAAGCAGTGCATTACGGAATAATAACGATAAGTAATGGGCCAAGGATTGGGCAACATTTAAACTAAAATTAGAGTACGTATAAAGAACGTATTAGTCTCTCTTGCAGTAAAACAGGCACTGGAACTTCAACAATTAAACCAAAATTTAATATGTCCCTTTCGCTGTAGAACCGTCACTTGAACTACCCCAGACAGCACAAAGGTGTCTTTAAGACGTCTTATAGACGTCCCATTATAGCTGTGCAAGACGTATGTAAGACGTCCGTGAACGTCTCTTAGACGTCTTGAAGACGTCTTTTACACGTCATTTGTTACAAAAAAGACGTCTTTACGATGTTTTACAAGCTGTATATAAGACGTCTTTAAGACATCTTACAAGCTCTATATAAGACGTCTTTAAGATGTCTTACAAGCTCTATATAAGACGTCTTTATGATGTCTTGCAGCCTCTATATAAGGCGTCTTTAAGATATCTTGCAAGCTGTATGTAAGACGTCATTAAGACGTCTCTAGGACGCATTGTTAGACTAGGCCATAATGAAAACACCTCAATTTTCGTCCAGATATATTTTATATAAATATTATTATTAAATCTGCAAACATATAATACCGCCTTAAAGACTTTCTAATTAGACAGTCCAAAAGTTGTTTGAGAAAAGGTATCTTTATTAATAATGACCTGCCAAATTAAGACGTTTATAATACGTCCAAATGCAGACGTATAAAGAGGAATTTTATTGTTCAACAAACATCCAGACTTCAATCACACATCTTAAAGACGTCCAAAACAAGACATCTTAAAGACGTCTCTTTTAGGTGTTCAGACGTCCAGACCACACTAAGACCTTTACAAGACGTCTTTAAGACGTCGTGTGCTGTCTGGGACTAATAAGGGATGGTCCCTTAAACGTCATAATTGTAGAAGGTACAATATGAGTATTTGATATAATTTGCATATTTTATGCATTTTTAACTTTTTCTGTACACTTTTATAAAAAGCCGTTTATAATTTCATATTTTACTAGAAACTCCCAATAAAAACTTCTTTAAAAGTGTCATTAATTCATTATTTTAAAAATTGTTGTAAAAACACCCTAATTTCTCACACAGCGTTTGTACTCCTTTAAATGAATTGTATTTAAAATGTAAGAGTCTCTTAAGAAAATTTTATAAACGTAATTAGAGAAACTCTTCAACTTCTTTCAAAATTACAGACATTTTTACAAACAGAAGTGTAATTTCTTTCTTGTGATAATTATAACTGCTTTATAAATGTCATTGGATATGCAATTTCAACAAGTACCTAACAATCATAATAAAATTCTTAGACACCCCATTTATTTGTGTCAGAACTTATTTTAAAACTTCTCGGAATACATTTCTACTATACATTTTTAATTGTTTTAAAAATGTTATAAATTTAGCTTTAGAAATTTCTTAGTTGTCTTAGCGATAAAACAATTTCAAAGTACGACCTCACGTTATTTTCAATGAATTAAAGATGGTCACAATCTTCAATAACCTTTAGCTTCTTTTGAATCTGTCATCAGATCTAGCTTAAGATAATCACAACTTCAAAAACGTAGTGTAAAACTTCAGTTTACGTTCGTAACTTAGAAACTCCCCAACTTCACCCAAATAGTTACAAATAATTGTAAAATTTGGTTTAAAACGGTTTTGGTGATTTATTCCAAATCCCAACTTTATGTAGCTCTCTAATACCTTTTATTTGAAACATTATTATCTAAAATTACCCTAAAATCTAACTGATACATCTCCATCAAGTAAAGTTGTTTTACTTATTCCATGTCGATGATTGGGGTCTTATTTCGAAGTATTTAGTTTGAAATAAGTTAAAGTTATTATTTAATTTATTATAATAATAAGTAGCTGCATATACATGACATTTTCGTCCAATTTCTTTACATATTATAGGTAAACCAATATAATTATTTCTTGTCTTTTATTCAATTTTTCTGTAGCTTTAATTTATTTAAATTTACTGTGAGGAATATTCAGCGATAAGAAAACGTTCGAGAATAATTTACAAGCAAGAAATATCTGTTATATAAGTGTTATTAGCAGCAAAAATATAATATTACGTATTAAGAAACGTTCGAGAACAATAAGTGTGCAAAAAGGCTCGTTAAAATAAAATCCTCGTTAAGATAAGCATTATTAGGTGTCGAGATGATTAATTGTGTAATTCTCTGTACATTTCTCTTTAGTTTCTGTCAAGAATCGGTGGCGAGCGGACGTGAAAAATTATTTATTCAAAAATCGTGTGCTTTGTGATAGTGATTTTGAAAGTGAATTTGGTGATTGAAACGCCTCCCACGACTGACGTCTCGCTCTAGGACTTCCTGAAGGCTCTTAGATACAATTTTGGAAGATAAATTGGGGAGGCACACACATCTTTTTCAAATTACATTGAATCTGTGTGGCATTCAAATTTACACTGGAACGTCAGTTCAAAGTTTTGATTGTTAGGGTTAATTTTTGATCACTTAAAGGAGTCCTAGAGTGTTGATGTCTTTTGGATGGCGAGCAAAACGAAGACGTGCCTCCAGGATCCACACATGAGAGGAGAGATGAGATTCGGGCCTTGGAAATCCTTGGGTAAGTGGTAAGTATCCCGCCAAAGAAATATTTACAAGTTACATTGAAATCTTATTAATTTCTATCATTATTAGTGAATCTTATAAATTTAACACAGGTAACCAAATAATTGTGCATTTCTATATATTGTTTATAAGAGTGTGTGGTTAATCTGAGTTTGTGGTGTCTGTTGCATTTAGAGATTGTTAAATTTGTTTCAATTTCACGTGGTAAGGTCAAATTTACTTAGAACAATAATTGGAAATGATGACTTATTTAAAATTCAATTGCAGAAAAGGAAAAAATGTGTTTGTTATCTGATTATATAATCTTTGTCATTTTATAACGGAAACTTTGTTATTTTGTAATTTTAAACTAGTTTATTTTACAAAAATGAGTAGTTTCCATGTTCATTACTTAATTCGGTTTTTCCCCTTTACAGAAAATGATCATCGGAGAGCGCCTTCGCACACAACCGAGATGGAAGATATTTTTAAGGGTCTTAAGGTATAATGAATCCAAATTTTCTTTTAATTTCAACTCTAATAGACTTTCTCCTTTCTTTTCAGGTAGGTGCACATTTCCTTTTTGACGCGCTTTTACTCAAATCATCGTTGGCGTTTCGAAGCTAGTCTGGCCATTGCCGGACATGATTTCCATTGGAAAAATCGGAAAAGCGGAAAAGTTTTCGTGGATAGTGGTGCTTTTAGTGCTTTGCGAGTGAGTTTTATATTTTTTGATTTTCTGGTAAGTACGTATGATATACATAAGTAAATATTTTTTTATTTTCAGGAATAATAATTCTTTCTTTTTTTATAGGAACCTAAATCTTTCTTATGTGAGTATAAGGTATTTCATAATGTATTTTTTTTTTAATTTTAGGTACTTACTTAAAAATTTTTAACAGTTATATTTTTTCTTTCAGATATGTCTTAAGGTGTTATTTGTTTTGCATTTTCAAGTATTTTTTACAGGCACTTTTTATTTATTTTATTTTATTTTCAGTAACAATAATTCTTTCTTTTTTATAGGAACCTTTCTTATGTGAGTATAAGGTATTTCATAATGTATTTTTTTTAATTTCAGGTACTTAAATTTTTTTAACAGTTCCATTATTACTTTCAGGTATGTCTTAAGGTGTACTTGTTTTGCATTTTCACGTAATTTTTTAGGCACTTTTATTCATTTTTAAATTGTTTTATTTGTTTCCCTTATTTGTGGTCTGTTTTAGGTAATTTCAGGTATTAACCATTCTTGTTTTCCAGGTAGGTATGCCGCTATTTTGGCATTCAGGTATATCTTAAGGTATTATTTTTAACTGTATTTGTTATGTCCATTCAAGTACATCTTTTTCTTTTCATTCCATTTTTAATAAAGTCTTAATTGTTTTGTTACCCTTCCCACTTCCATGTGTTTTAGATAATTTAAGGTACTTAACATTGTTTTGTTTCAGATGTACTGCTCTTTTTACTTTCAGGTATGTCTCGAGGTGTATTTTTATTTTGTTTTGCATTTTCAGGCAACTTTTGTTTTAGGCCCTTTTAGCTAATTTTAATTGTTTTGTTACCCATTATCCCTTCTTTCTGTTTTAGGTAATTTACAGTACTTAACATTGTTTTTTTTTCAGATATACTGCCCTTTTCACTTTCAGGTATTTCTTAAGGTATTTTTTTCATTGTATTTGTTATGTAGATATCTTTTCCTCTTCAGGTGGGTACTTTTAGAGTTGCACACCTTCTGATTGTTTCGTTTCCATTCGCACTTTCTTGTGTTTTACGTAATGAGTGTAAAACAAATTACGGGGCTCCATTAAAAATAAAGCCACAAGAGGAAAGTGGATTAATAGGGCTTCCATCGATTTCAAGTGGGACTTCCCAGGTTGATTTCGTTAGAGGCGAACCGACCACTTAAAACAAAAAAGGTAACGAGCTGCGCAAGTACCTCCTGGGTGGCTATGGAAACCTTGCGAAATTTTAACATAATTTCTCCCTTTCTCATTAGTAACTTCTCTCTTCTGACGCATTTTAGTGGGGCCCCATGAAAGAAAATTACTCTTGATTCTGTTAATATTGTCCTCTTGGTGTTTTTAAGTTTAGGTAAGTTCGTTTTGCGATATGTTTTAATTGATAAGTACCTACCTACCCAACAGACGGAACGTATAGAAGACCGTACCAATAGGACCAAGTTGAAGGAAGGAAAAAGTTCTATATCTTGCTAACACTTTATTTAAAAAACGCAACCGGTTTCGACCTACTGTGAGGTCATCTTCAGGCGTACTACAAATAAGAAAAAACCACACTTAGCAACAACACAATCTTAACGTATCTTAAAAGGATATATTAATGTAAAATGGTAAAACTTTGATAACAAAAATTAAAATTAAAATACAACAAAGGAATACTTACACAATTAAAAACTTACAATACCTACTTCCAGGAAGCAGACCGAGAGGAAAGAACGTCGTTAACCAAATACGAACAACTAGTTTGGTCAAAGAAGTCAAAAGTAAAATTAAAAATTCCGTTCCAAATCCTCAAAATTATCCAAAACCTGGTAAGTACACAATAAAAGACCGTCGTTGAATGAACTGTTTTTAGGTGTGTAAAACAACAAAAAAAATGTTAAAAAATCAAAGTAACAATGTGTTACTTTGAGTGTGGTTTCTTCTTATTTGTAGTATGCCTGAAGATGACCTCACTGTAGGTCGAAACCGATTGCGTTTTTCTAAATAAAGTGTTGGCAAAACATAGATTTTTCCTTCCTTCTGCTCATCATGGTCAACTGTGAGAACTTGGACAACCTCCTTTTGTTGGGAACCAAGTTGTCTCATGTAATTTCCAAATCATTTTTCCTTGTCGAAATGCAGGTTTAATCATACAGTTTAATAATTAATTGATTAAATACTAGTTAGTTAGTACTTGGTAATTAATAATTAAATATGTATCAAGCGAACTAAACCAAACCAAGTTCAGGTAAACCACGTATGAAAAACCTGGTTTTGCATTAGTGTACCCTTGGAAGGATTAACTCGCTGAATTAATAGGCCGTGAGCCGAGTCCAAAAAAGTGTCTCATAGGAAACCACTTCAAATTTAAAACATAGACTGCCCTTCACGCGAATGACCAAAATGTGCAAGTCTGGCAGCTTTGAAGTGGGGCGTTTAATGGGGGTATAGTTTAAAAGTCACCCCTAATTGAGGGTGATAAGAAACCAAATAAAATTTGATGGGTTGGTTTGTTCGTGATGCACAATTCACTAAAAAAATTATGCCACACGGAAAAAAAATCCCATTCTATATTTAAGAATAGGTCAATTCTTCAAAAAATAAACTTATTTTAAGGATAATCCCCTTCCTCTGAAAAGAAACTATGTATGGTTTAAGTATACACTTATTCTTCACTTCTGATAAATCTTATCGTTGAGTCAGTAATTATAATACTTACTACAATAATATGTTATGCTTAGATACAAGAATACTGTAAAGATCGAAAGAATCGAAGAGTATTATTAAAACAAGTAAACCTTTGTCTTGATACTAAGTTCTCAGGAAATGTTTTAAAGCAAGAAAAGTAATTCTTGGATCTAGTCGTACAACTTTGGTTCTATATGATTCCTTTCTTGAAATAAGCACACCTAATCTTGAACAATCAATTTTATTCTTACTCCAAGTTCTACTTATTCTTGATCGAAGTCAGTTATGATTGAATTTAGTAGATGTCGGTGGTAGTAGTAGCTTAGTAGCAGAGGTTTACCGGTATGCTCCGTATGCGGTAAATCACCCAGCACCTAGCGTCACGACGTGAGTGTTTCCTTAGCGTGTACATTGAGTTTTAAGGTAAGTTAATGTTCTTTATATTGTTATATTTATTATAGAACTGATGGTTATTATATTTTTCTAATGGGGCCTATAATAGAGGGGTAAAAAGAAGTTTACCACTTTGACTTACGCCGCCGTAGCTGGTATACGACTGTGGTTTTCTAACCCTGGGTGCCATGTCCGTACAAGGTGTAGAAAAATCAAGAGTTACGCTGCATAACATTTATATTATTGATAAAATAGTTTCATAAGAGTTGAAAAAGCTTATTACCTTTCACTTGTTAGTTTTATAGGTATGAGTTGATATAATAACATTACAATGTATTACATTTATTAAGTAAGTTTGTGTACTTTACTTGAACTTTTCTTGAAACAAATATTGTGATCCTTTGTTTATTTACATTTATTTTTAGTTTTGTCAGGAAATGTTCAAGCAAAAAACCAAAAAAGTTATGTTCAACAGTTATGTTATGTTTATTTGTGTTCTTGATGATTAAAAAAATAGTTATATTTTGTAGCTTTTATTTATTTCAATCAACACCAATGTTACTGAAAACAATTATAAATATGTAATTCAATAAACCATAGCAATATTTGAACTAACCTAAACGATTATTTGTGTCAAAACTAATATTTCTTCTAACAACCATTTAATAGATTTTGCAATAAACCTACTTAACGCTTAGATCAAAATCTCATGTTTCTTAATGAAATAAAAAAATATGTTCAAATCAAGAAAGATAAATTTTTCCAATAAAATATTATTCTTATTTAAAGGATAAATTATTATCAATAGCAAGTATTACAATTTACTTATATCAAATACTTCTAAAGTGTTAAACGAATAATGTAATCTGCTCATTTCAACAAGTGCTATTCTTGGTTCATGAACTGAGAACCTTATAAAGTATTGCTTAATACTTATTTCAAGTATACACTACGATTGAGGATTATTAAGAATAGTTTATCATTGAAGTAAGATGTATCAACTTGATACTAGTGTAGATTTTTTTCCGTGCAGACACATAGGGTGGGTCGGTCACCCCGCCAGACATCACTAAACAGAGCAATTTTAGCGACCCCCTTTGACTGATAGGAGACCGGCTCAAACACCCTATGTGTCTGGCATAATTTTTTTTGTGAACTGTGCATCACGAACAAAGCAACCCATCAAATTTTATTTGGTTTCTTATCGCACTTTGGGACCCACAATTAGGGGTAACTTTGACAACCCCCATTAAACGCCCCACTTCAAAGCTGCCAGACTTACACATTTTGGTAATTCGCGTGAAGGGCAATCTATGTTTAAAACTTGAAGTGGTTTCCTATGAGACA
Source organism: Cryptocephalus moraei (assembly GCA_946251905.1). Taxonomy (NCBI): domain Eukaryota; kingdom Metazoa; phylum Arthropoda; class Insecta; order Coleoptera; family Chrysomelidae; genus Cryptocephalus; species Cryptocephalus moraei. The sequence continues at coordinate 31,043,612 of OX276456.1, forward strand.
CTTTTTTGGACTCGGCTCACGGCCTATAAGTGGTGAAAATCACTACGAAGTAAATATCCCAAATGATATGTCCTCGGATGATCCCGTGGTGGCTTTGTATTGCTGAAAGCTATGGCCGACGGCCGTATGATGTTTGTGTAACACGGTGCGTAGCGGCATCACAAATAAACACTCAACTTTCTAGAACATTACTATTTACTTATTTATGTATGTTCCTTTATTGCCCGGCACCGAATGTTTTCTAATTTTATAATGGGTCGGGCCCGTCTCTTTGCCGATTGGCGGCCCACGAGCGCCGCGGGTGGTCCTCTGACACCTCGTAAAGTCTGCCTTGCGCGGTCGAGCGGGGCCCACATTTATTTCGCCGCTAAATAGAGTTTTTTGTTCCACGAGGAGCTATAGACACACACATACACACAGAGAGAGAGAAAGAGACGTACGAGCGGTTCCGTTTCTTTTATCCAGGCGATCATCACCCGATGCCATCTTAACATTTCCGGAATGGAAATATGCATTGTAAAATTTGCTTAAAAATAGAATCTAATGAGGAAAAGCGACATCCGACGACCGACATTGTGAGAATGGTTTTCATTTATCATTTCAAATATCAGTTCTGCTAGTGCCTTCACTTGGGTACATTCGATACCATTTTACCTATGAGCATAACAAATTACGCATCTCCGCAACCACTCGTCCTATCGTCGCGAAACTTAGTTCGTAAAGTCACTAGATATATAAAGTACCGCAAACTCCGTCATTTTTGTGCAAAAATTTGGCGCCAAATCTGAATCGCTAATGTTAAATAAAAATCAATTTTGTACTGTATTGTTAAAAAAAGCACAGCTGTATCAACATGCGTTAATAATTGAAATGCAGATAGTAAGACAATTAGTTAAAACAAGCAAGCATTGTTTTCATTATTTATTGTTAGCAATTCAAATTTGGCGCCAAATTTTTGCCCAAAAATGGCGGAGTTTGCGGTACTTTATATATCTAGTAACTTTAGGCTTGTTCGTAGAGCGATTGGAAATGGTTTTAAACTGTCAGAGGCATGCGCAGTAGAAATTATTCGTCCTATTAGGTCCAAATTCGTCCGACTAATTTCTACTACGCATGCCTCTGACAGTTTGAAACCATTTCCAATCGCTCTACGAACAAGCCTTTTATTAGTTCGTTGTAATCAGCGACCTCTATTCTACAAAGGTACACCACAATACGGGAGGTTTTGTATACGCAATTTTTTGAAAAAAATATCCAACACCCCTTTGAACTTTGACAATATTTCCGCATCCCTGCAACTATTTGTCCCGTCATCACTAAACTAAGTTTGCTCTAAACATCGATGTCTAATTAGTCCAATAAATGAAGGGGGAAAACCTATAGCCAACCTATGAATTGCTAGTTACCATTTTTATTTGCTATTTAATGGGACCCCCTTTGAAATGACACAAAGTTTGAGTAAAAATATTGTGTGACAGAGGGAGAAAATGGCCCCAAAGGACACGGGAAATCGGTTTTCCAAGAATATCTCCCAAAATATGGCAGTTAGAGATTTTTTGTTCAGCTAAAAATTGAAGATCAATTAATTCTCTACAATAATGGTCCTTATGATTTTTTTCAAAAATTGGACCGTTTTCGAGATAAACGGACCCAGAATATTGAGTTTTTGTGTTATATACCGGAGAGCACAGTCCGTGCATTTACACAGGAGCGGGCGGACAAATTATTCATTAACTTTGTTGAAAATGCGAATTTTGTCATTATTCAAAGTTCCTCTGGAAGGGAAAATCTACCGCTGCCATATTCGGTGACAGGAGTGACGTTTTTAATCTTTGGCCGTATCGAAAAAAGGGGTCAAATATTGTTTTGCCATGCATTTTTAGCCTGCCAGGAATTTGTTCCAATTATTTTTTGTATTATACTAACTTGTTCCAAATTTTCTTGATTGTGGGTCCTCGGAAGGTCCTTTGTCATCTGTGAAATTTGGATAATCTAATTTTCTTGCGTTTTTATTAAAACTTTGTTTTTGAATCCCAATTTTTTGCTGTTTTGAAGTGTGGTGTAATTTTGTAATCAAGCACCAATAAAAAATTCATACATGTTCGGATTGGTCTCTAGGGCATTACATTTCAAAGCTGAGGAGGTCTACTTTTGGGCTGTGCAATTGTTTGTTTTTCACAAAATCGTGGATTTTACAATAAATTCGGAAAAGCGTGTGTAAAGCACGGACTGTTCTCTCCGGCATACAACACAAAACCTCAATATTCTGGGGGGCGCTTGGGCCCGTTTATCTCGAAAAGGGTTAAATTTTCTAAAAAAATCATAAGGAACATTTTTGTAGAGAATTAACTGGTCTCCAATTTTTATCTGAACAAAAAATCTTTAACTGCCATATTTTGGGGAGATATTCGCGGAAAACCGATTTTCCGGATCTGTTGGGGCCATTTTCTCCCCCTGTCACACAATATTTTTACGCAAACTTTGGGTCCTTTTAAAGAGGGTGCCAAATGTCACCCATTAAGTAGCGAATAAAAATGCTAACTAATTTTTGAAAGGTTTGCCACTTTGTTTACTGGACTAAATCTGAAACGGGATATTTTACATATGAATTTTTCAGAAAACTTTTCAACACTCCTATGCTCGCCCTTAGAACTTTCATAAACTCCTCAATTAGTCATATCATCTCAACTATTCGTCCTATCGTCGCACAACTAAGTTTGTTGTAATCAGCGACGTCTAATCTATAAAGTTACGCGAAGAAGTGGATGGTTTTTGATAGAAGTTTTTCAGAAAAGTGTCCTCCACTGTCTCAATCTTCGCAACTACTCGTCCTATCATCTCGAAATTAAGTTTCTGGTAATCAGCGACGCCTAATCCATAATGATAAGGCATATATTAACAAATTATTATATTATAACAATAACTTAATATAATTATAACAAACATTACACAGTGAAACCTCTATATAGCGAACAGTCACGGGAACCACAATTTTGTCCGTTATAAGGAGGTGTCAGCTATTGGGAGGAAGCGTAATTCAAAATACTACATTTTCAAATTGCAATTTATTTCTTTTTGAAAAATTTGTCAATAATAGTTTGTTTGATAGAAACAACCGAATCAACATAAGACTGACTACCTGTTTATTCTGAAATATACCTGGAATTCCTTAATATGATGATTGTAAATTTAAACACCTATTTAAGAGACTTAAGGGATTTATGGATTCAATTGTGAAAGGTGTCCGTTATTTCAACTGCTTAGTAAAACTGATTCCATGAGATGATGATTAAAATTTGAATTCCCATTTAACAGGTATATTTCTTACACATCTGATTTCAAAAGTCATTGTCCGTTGTTAAGAGGTAATTTTATTATCAATTATATGGGGAATGGTAGTTTTTAACTGTCAGTGTTCGTTATTTAAGCGGTTCCGCTATTGGAGATGCTGTTATATATAAATCCCTATTAAGTAATTCGGGAAATATTAAACTGTCCGCTAATGGGAGATGTCCGTTCTTAGAGGTTTTACTGTATAACAAATACATCATCGTGGCCGATTTCTTCACATTTGCCGACAGAACCAATCGCAACTTTGGATAATTTTGAGGAAATTCCCGGGAAATTAATCACTATTTTTTAAATAAAGTAGTACTCGCTTTATCAAATTTAAACAGCATTTTCGACAAGCGTCTTCTAAAGAATAGATAAATAATTTGCAAATTATTGGCAATTGAATTTAATACCATTAAAGAGGAAAATTGCCGGAAAATAATCATCCGAAGAAAATTTCCCGCATGCAGTTGAGTAGTGAGACAATTGCTCGAATGGGAAATTTCCCAAAGAACAATTGATAATATAAAGAATTTCAGGGAAATATAAAATAACTTGTTGCTTCCCGTGTATTTTTAGGGAAATGAAAGATATATAACGTAGATCGAACCACAATGAAAATATTATTTTTCAAAAATATGGAATGTGCACATTCTATAGTGGAAAGAAATGACAAGCAATTTTATTTTAAATTTTCATTGGGATAGAACATATTAAAAATGTATCTTACGTGTGTTAATCTAATTTTCATTATATTTGTCTTTAATTGCCTCAATTTTAAAGGTAGATATCGATTTGGACACATACTGATGTATGTATAGTTTACAAAAGTGATTATACTCAAAAATATTTTAGTTTCTATATATTTTTAACATTCATCGTTTTTAGTGAAAATAGAATATTTACTGCTCATGGAATTTTGTTTTATTACTTTCCTTCCTTTTGAAAATGGTTGAGAAACAACAAATCATTTTAATTTTTCGGGCAACTTTATATTCACTTAATTATTCTGCATTGTAATCTCAATTATTAATTCATTATATTTGGAAAAGTTTACCAAAATGCACCACTTCTTTCAGTTTTTCCAAATTTTCCACTATTCGAAACAAATTTCAATTTTTGCTCCAGGAGACCTACCTGGTTTTGTTTTCTTCCAGAAATAAAGTGTATTTCAACGAGAAAAATCTGATTCAAACTTCTAATTTTCCTCCAGAAAATAGTAAATAAAGAAAAATTAGTTTTTCCTGAAACAAGGTTTTAACCCAACTCAAAAAGCACAACTTTTTTTCAACTTGCGACTAATCTTCTGGAATTCAAAACAAACTTCAATTTTTGTCACGTGGCTTCAAGAAAAACATAATTTCAATTTTTTCCAGAAATTTAACTGATTTTAAACTTTTCTGGGAAGGAAAGCGTAATTTCATTTCCTCGTGTTTCTCCAGAAAATAAGATAACTTCTGTGTTTTACTGAAACAAAGTCTCAGCTCTTCTCAAATTTTCTCCAGTGTACCCCAAATTATCTGCAATTGAAAAAAAAATAATTTTTGCTATTTTTCTCCAGGAAGCAAACCTGATTTCAATTTCTTGCAGAAGCAATGTTCATTTTAACCTTGTTCAGGCAACAAACATAACACAAGCTTACATTTTTCCTTAGAAAATAAGATAACTTTCGGTATCTCGTTGAAACAAAGTTTAAACCTCCCTTAAAAAGAACAACTTTCTCCAATCTGCTTTAAATTTTGAGGAATTCAAAACAAATGTCAATGTTTGCCGCTGTTCATCACAAAACACCCATGAAAATCAATCTTTTCCAGAAATAAAGTTCATTTCGATCTTCTTTAGAAAACCATTCAAGTTTTCCTTTTTGTTCATAAAACAAGATAACTCCAGCTTCAACCGCCTTCAAAATACACAACTTCTATCAATCTGCCCCAAATTTTGTGGAATTCAACACAAAATTTCTCCAGAGAACGAACCTGGTTTCAATCCAGAAACAAAGTTCATTTCAACCATGACTATAAAACAAAGTCTAATTCGTAATTTCTTCACAATGATTCATAATTCACACTTATTAGCAAAAGGATTATTTTCACTTTTTTCTAGGGATTGTCGTAACTTGTCTGCTGAGCAAATGAGCAAATTGTAACATGTACCTAATTGTGTCAGTTGTTTTACCTCAGAGTCAAAAAAACAATATTGGTCAATTTTGCTGATTACATGTGACAAATTCACGTCGTAATGGAATGGAATATCGTGTGATGATTTACCGGGCACCAGATATAAGCAAATAAATTTATGAAATTTGAGCTTATTGCTTAGTTACCGGAGTTACCTCTTTTGGTTTCCCCATGCAGTCCGATTTGTTTTTTCGCATTTATACGATTTCCGTGATAGATGAAGTTCTAACGGCGGCTCTAAAAGCCCATTTGGAGTTGCTCAACACCCGCTACAAACACTAATAATAAACACCACAGTTTGTATCTTTCTCTCCGTCTCTTTCTCTCTCGCGCCCGCAGGAGAAGTGGCAGCTTCTGGCGTACCGGCGGCACATCACACATTCATCAAAAACCTCGGATTGAAGTGACAGTCATTATGTTATTACAGGCGCGTTACATTTGATGTACGGCCCGGGGATTATGACGATTCTTCGAAAAGGAGCCACTGTTTTATCTGGTCTCGACGAGGGATTTGCTTAGAAACAACAAACATCTCGTTTAGTTCTTGCCAACAAAACACGTGTAGTTTACATATTTTTCGGTTAATTCCGTCGACTCGGGCAGAAAGAACAGACTCCGGGGGGGAATGTCGTCAAGGTGCGGGCAATGACGGGCAAAATTGGTTGGATTTTTGGCTTTGGACGGGGTAATCTGCGGCCTTTTAGGCAAATTGCGCTTTTCGGTCATTTCGATATGGCAAGAACTGCCCATTGGTACCTTTTTATTAAATTTCTAGACATATTGTATAAATTTTGTTCACAATAGCATATTTAATATTTGGATCAAAGATGCAGATCAATTACTTCTAGCTTTAAGTAATACTATCCTGGTCATCACTAATATCACCAGCAGGTAGACATTAATTAAACGTGCTAAGTTCCACTTTTGGTTTTCCCATTTTTAAATTTTGGATTTGAAAGTGACGTGAAAGAGGTAGCGCTCAAACAATCAATCAATCTATCAATATTTATTTTCATTTTCAATATAGTCTACGTTTTGGAATTGTCATTAAATAAATGAAAAATACATAAGGTAAAATGATAACATGAATGACTGAATGTATCAGTCATAAAATAAAACAAAATATAATAGTAATGGACAGTTATGAAGTGAGTACAAGAATAATGAAATTAAAAAACTAATAAGGAAATTTCATTACAAAGAAATCGTCTCATATGCGCTGGTATATTCCTCTAAAATCTTTTACACTATAAAGATACTTTTCGAGTAAAAACCATTTCAATGTACAGCTTGTTCGCTATCTGGTGAGTTAGAATTCCAAGAAACTTCTAAGCCAATAAACCCCTTCTTATCGGAACTACTGTAACAATATACAGCGACAGAGGCGTGCCTTAAAAATTTCGACATTATTGTTCATGTCGAATGCATGCACAAGCTGATATTGTAAGAGCTACGACCGTCGAAAGGTAGCTACGCGTTTTCTTGGAATTCTAGCTCATCACATTTTGAACAGGCTGTATATAAAGTTGGCGGAGCACCCTCTCATGCCGGCAAAACAAAATAGTGGAGATTTTGTGTCTTTTTTGTAGCTTTTTTGTAGCGAGAAAACGAATTTTGTAGCTTTTGAATAGCCCGAGCTACAAAAGGTGGGCTAACTTAATATTAAGTTAGCGGCCACTGCTATAACTCATACACGGAAATGTAATAGGATGCTCTGGTTTGCGCAGGAATTTATGTCTTTAGAAGTACTTGAAAGTCACTGGGCCAAAAAAGTTTTTGGCCACATTTGGCCAATGTCGGCCAAAAATGATAAGATGTTCAATCATCACTCGCGTTTCAATTTCATGATATAGTAGCGATCTAAAAAATCATTTGGCATTGAAAACCTTCTGTTAATTGGCCAAAAAAGGGGGCAAAAATTGACAGAAATGGCCAAAAATTCGAAAATTACTTATTTCAACCAAAACATGGGAAATCCTGTATATACGTCGACAGGTCGAAGATGTGGTACACAGAGAGCTCAGAAAAGCTAGCAGGGGGTCAATAAAAAATACCCAGAAATGACCAAAAATTCTAAAATTACTTATTTCGGCCAAAACGTGCTAAATCCTGTATATACCTGAATTGTTCGAAAATGCGGGTCATGGGAATTCCAGCAACAATGTGAAGGATTTAGGAGACTCTGTTAGACACTAAAAGTCACTTTGCACAGCGGGCCTGTGGAGCTACAAATTCTAAAAGGACTTATTTCGGATAAAACGTGCTAAATGCGGTATATACTTCAACAGTTCGAAAATATGGGTCCCAGAATTTTCAGACACACTATCGAAGGATACAATGGATCCTTCTAGCAACTGGAATTCACCTGAAACTGCGGGCCTGTGGAGCTACAAATTATAAAAGGACTTATTTCGGCCAAAACGTGATAACTCCTGTATATACTTCGACAGTTCGAAAATGTGGACCCCGGAATTTTCAGACACACTGTCTATGGATCCTTCTAGCAACTGGAATTCACCTGAAACTGCGGGCCTGTGGATGTACACGATTTATCACGTTTTGGCCGAAATTAGTAATTTTAGAATGTGTAGCTCCACAGGCCCGACATTTCAGGTGAATTCCAGTTGCTAGAAGGATCCATTGGATCCTTAGAGAGTGTGTCTGAAAATTCAGGGGCCCACATTTTAGAACTGTAGAAGTATATACAGCAGTTATCACGTTTTGGCCGAAATTAGTAATTTTAGAATTTATAGCTCCACAGGCCCGCAGTCTCAGGGGAATTCCGGTGGCTAGAAGGATCCATTGGATACTTATACAGTGTGTCTGAAAATTCCGGAGCCCACATTTTATACCTGTCGAAGTATATACAGGAGTTATCACGTTTTGGCCGAAATAAGTCCTTTTAGAATTTGTAGCTCCACAGGCCCGCAGTTTTAGGTGAATTCCAGTTGCTAGAAGGATCCATAGACAGTGTGTCTGAAAATTCCGGGATACACGTTTTCGAACTGTCGAAGTATATACAGGATTTATCACGTTTTGGCCGAAATAATAATTTTAGAATTTGTAGATTCAAAGGCCCGCAGTCTGGGGGGAATTACAGTGGCTAGAAGGATCCATTGGATCCTTCGACAGTGTGTCTGAAAATTCCGGGACCCATATTTTCGAACTGTTGAAGTATATACAGCATTTTGCACGTTTTATCCGAAATAAGTCCTTTTATAATTTGTAGCTCCACAGGCCCGCTGTGCAAAGTGACTTTTAGTTTCTAACAGAGTCTCCTAAATCCTCCACATAGTTGCTGGAATTCCCATCCATTTTCGAACAATTCAGGTATATACAGGATTTAGCACGTTTTGGCCGAAATAAGTACTTTTTGAATTTTTGGTCATTTCTGGGTATTTTTATTGACCCCCTGCTAGCTTTTCTGAGCTCTCTGTGTACCTCATCTTCGACCTGTCGACGTATATACAGGATTTCCCATGTTTTGGCTGAAATAAGTAATTTTTGAATTTTTGGCCATTTCTGGCAATTTTTGCCCGCTTTTTCGTCCAATTAACAGAAGGTTTTCAATGCCAAATGACTTTTAAGATCGCTACTATATCATGGAATTGAACAGCGAGTGACGATTGAACATCTTGTCATTTTTGGCCAAAATTGGCCAAATGTGGCTAAAAACTTTTTTGGCCCAGTGACTTTTAAGTACTTCTAAAGACACAAATTCCTGCGCAAACCAGAGCATCCTATTACATCCCGGGTAAGAGTTATAGCGGTGGCCGCTAACTTAATATTAAGTTAGCTTACCTTTTGTAACTCCGGCTATTCAAAAGCTACAAAATTCGTTTTCTCGCTACTTTATATACATACCATTTCAAATCATATTTGAAAGAAGACATTGCAGTTATATTCTTCTGCTTTCTTCTGAAAGATTTATTAAAAAATTTAAGATCAATATGATCAGGAGCACAGGCTATGAATTTTCTTTTGTTCTAGATAACTGTTCTACTTTTAAATAAATATTCGTATTACGTGTGAGGATGTGCGTATACTATATTAATATTTAATGGGAAACCATAGGAAAGACTAAACATAAATCAATTTCTAGTGCAAATGTTAGATACATTTAAATAAGTAATATTGTCATGAATTTCTTCAAATAAAAGTAAAAATGGAGTTGTCTATAGAAAGGGCTACAGTAAATTTTAAGCTTGATTTGAACCATTTTTTAATGTTACAATATGCATTCATTCAAATGCTAAACGGTGATCTAAGAGTAAATTGAAACATGTGACATTCATCCTGACAAATTCAGGAGGAAATTGATATCCAAATAATGCAAAAAAGTTGAAAAACATACATTTTGTTACATAACTTGAAGGACTAGTAACTTAAAAAATTAAACTGTGTACATCAATATAGTGATTACAGCTCGTTTATTATCATTGGGTATGTTTACTTCCGCCTGGATAGCATCAAGAATTTTAATAAATTGAATAGGCCCGGTCAAAATGTTCGGCGAAAATTACTTCCACCCAGGAAATAAATAATCACCTATTCAACACAAATTACCGAGATTTTAATATAAATATCGCCACCGACAGCTCAAAGGTACAGTCAACCAGTGACAGTAACCAAAATGAAGTACAGTTTGGTCTTCGTGTGCGCTCTGCTGATCGTTTTCGTAAGTATGAATATCCAAAATTGTAAACTGATATTCCCAAGTGTTGTTGTAGTGTTGTCTGAACTTCCTGCTATTTCATCATAACTCTAATATGGCAGAATAGTGCAATGGCTTTAAGCCCCATATATAAATTCCAGGCTTTTTTTAGAAATTGCAACATGATCAACCCTCCTTCTTGAAGATAGTGCTTAAGGGCTGATTGTATAAACGCAATCAGATGATTTGATTCATGGAGTCAGTCATGGTTCATTTTGATTCATGAATGGAAGTTTGATGGTAGTTGCTACAGTTCGCCTGTAATCATTCCATCATTTTAAATTTCAGAACGTAGCTTCAGCTACGCAAGAGAATGCGGCTGGCGGTTCTGGTAGTGGTCAAGCCCAAGGAGGTGGCAGTGGAAGTATGGGAGGAAGCGCTGGATTCGGTTTCTCCATGGGAGCGACTGCTGGGGCCGGGGCTAATGGAGGCGCGTCAGGAGGTGCGGGCAAATAAAACTTTTCGTATGGAATTTTGGTGAAAATTTAATTAAATAATCTGTCTGTCCAATTTTGTTTTGATTACCTATAGTGAGAGAGCCAAAGTGGAAATTTCGTCGTGAACAGTAATATGGAATTTGTTTTTACTTTCTCATATGAGGTACTCATATATGAGAGAGTATTGTAATCGGGTCGATTTTTCAAAATTGAGTTGTTAGCATTTCTGAACGTTTTGGGCTCCCCTGAGTCCAACAAAACATGTTTTTGGAAAACCGTCTGTATGTATGTATGTGTGGATGTATGACTGTGGTAGGATTTCCTCGAAAACCAAAAACCACAAACGGTCATAACTTTGTATTTAAACTTTGTACCATACCAGGACGTGAAAATAAGCTTTTCATTAAAATCGGCCAAAATATAAGGGTAGTTTACTCTTGTCATTTTTCGGTTTTTTGAATTTTTCTCGAAATTCGCTACAAGAAATTTTTTGAAACTTTGAATATTTATAGTACGGATAAATATGTATAAAAAAGTTTTCTAACGATTTTGGCTAAATCTTCTGTGAAGGGCACTTTATACTTGTTAATTTTCGGATTTTTTCAAGTTTTTTCGAAATCCACTCCAAACGGATTTTTTTTAAACTTTGAATATTTATTCTACTATTGAATACGAATAAAAAAGTTTTCTAACGTTTTTGGCTAAATCCTATGTGAAGGATACTTTATACTTGTCGATTTTTTTGTTTTTTGTATTATTCTCGGAATTCGTTCCAAAAATACTTTTTAAACTTTGAAAATTTGTTGTGCAATTAAATATGTATAAAAAGGTTTGTAACGTTTTCGGCTACATCTTCTGTAAAGAGCACTGTATACTTGTGGTTTTTCGGTTTTTAAATTTTTCTCAAATTTTGCTACAAGAATTTATTTTAAAATTAGAATATATATTCTACCATTGAATTGGTATAAAATAAACCTCTCTATCTTTTTTTTGCAAAATCTTCTGTGAAAGGCACTCTGTATCATTCTTCAATTTTTTGAATTTTTCCCGAAATTTGCTCCAAGAATTTTTATAAAATTTTGAGTACCTATACTACATTAGACTTAATTTATAAAAAATATTTGTAACGTTTTTGGCTAAATCTACTGTGAGGAGTACTTTATATGTACTTGTCGTTTTTCGGTTTGTTGCTTAAATTAACCCATATATATGAGAAAGTACTCAGATGAACACGTCACGATTTTTGCTATTATTGTCATTTTGAGATATGTATAGTACGGCTCAACTAAATCCGTTACATCGCCCATCATTTTTTACATTACATTTCATATACCTTTTTAAATACGATCAAAACTCTAGTAAAAAGAAAGTACTCTAATAAACACATCACGATTTTTTTAAATGCGTTCATTCAGTACCGGTTGTTACATTTCCCGTGCAGGCGGGCACCTTAGTGGATACAGTAGCTGTAAGGGATGAAAGAGACATAGGAAGAAACCATAGGAACGACTGAACTGAATTCAATTTTTAGTGCAAGTGTTAGATACATTCAAATAAGAAATATTGCTATGATTCTACTCAAATAAAAGTAAAATGGAGTTGTCTATAGAAAGGGCTATAGTAAATTTGAAGCTTGATTCGAACCAATTTTTAATGTTACAATATGCATTCAAATGCTACATAAATTCTTCAGTAAATAACGTGTAAGAAGTCCGTCTATCAGTTAACCCGTTTATATAAACCATATAGTAGTAATAGTAACTTTATCACCCACTTTTCTGTAATGATTTCCTCTCATATATTTTCCACCGAAACAGGGTTAATATTGGTTGTTCGTTTAGTGTTGCCCTTAACACCCTAATAAATATAACTGTTTCTCTGACTAAATGTGAGAGATGAGGTTGGGGAAATAATTTTATTTTTCTTCAAAATTAAAAATAGATGATAAATAACATTAGTGGTTGCATGCTAATATTTCGATGGAACATAAGGTTGATGTTAGTGTTTTATACCCACAGACCATATGACACAAGTCAAATTCAGTGGCAGGGAATGTGACTTAAGTCAGTTGGTGGTACTGCCCCATCCATAATCGCATGAGAGCAACAGGGGTTAAAGAAGAATGTGGTTCCCATTGGCATCAACCCATTGATGTTACCTTGCATAAAATAGTTCCCAATTACATGTCAATAAGGGTTAATGTTTCTTATAGGATTGCAATTTTTAGGAAAAGTCACTTACGGGAAATATTTCCTTTTTTTCCCTAACTTCATGGTTATACAATTAACATGTCTTTCAGAACTGACTGAAGAAGATTTACCAAGATGCTACAGGTCACATTTTTTGAAGAATCACAACGAAATTTGGTTCAAAAATCAGTTGGCTGAAAATCTCGGTCGAGTTCGTTAATGGTCCAAATAGGTCCAGCGGTCTCAAAATGGCGGCTTGTTATTTTCAAAAAAAAATCAAAAAATTTTAATTTCGCGTCTGAGAGAAAAATGTTACTGAGGTTTTTTGTTGATCTTATAGAGGCGAAGGACTTTTGTAAGAAATATTTTTTTCGAGAAATGTACAGAAAAAAGTTATTTTTTTCAAAAAAAATGGCTGCGACAATAAAACTGAGACTAGACTGACATATATTCAATTTATTAAAATCAGAGCTTTATCACATGATCCTCTTATTAACTATTAATCATTCTCATTGGGAAGAAACGTAAAAAGTATAGTTATTGTTATTAGTTACAAATATAGTATTTTTAATATGAAGATTTTGTAATCCTTGAAAACTAAAAAATCAAGAAAACTGATACGCTATGTTATTTTCACTGAAATAAAATTTGTGTTATTCAAATCGCAATTAAGACCATAAAATAGATATATAATAAATGCCATTTGACCTCCGTTTTATATATTTTCTCAACTTTTTTTTTGTATGATTTGGCTATCAATTTCCTCCTGAATTTTACATATATATGGTTTTATCCAAGTAATCAATACTTATCGCCAAATGTTTCAATTTAGTCTTAGATCCCCATTTAGCATTTGAATGCATATTGTAACATTAAAAATTTATTCAAATCAAGCTTCAAATTTACTATAGTCCTTTCCATAGACAACTCCATTTTTACTTTTATTTGAACAGATTCATAGCAATATTACTTATTTGAATGTATCTAACACTTGCACTAAAAATTGATTTCAGTTCAGTCTTTTCTATGGTTTCTTTCTATGTCTCTTTCATCCCTTATAGCTACCCTCTGTACCCACTAAGGTGCCAGCCTGGACGGAAAATGTAACAACCGTTACTGAATGAACACATTTTTAAAAACAAATTCCATATTACTGTTCTCGACGAAATTTCCGCTTTCGCTCTCTCACTATACGTAATCAAAACAAAATTGAACAGAAAGATTATTTATTTAAATTTCCACGAAAATTCCATACGAAAAGTCTCATTTGCCTGCACCCCCCGCCATGCCGCCATCAGCCCCAGCGCTCGCTCCCATGGAGAAACCTGCTCCAAAGCTTCCACCGGCACCGGCATTGCCACCTGCTTCGCCTTGAGCATTACCTGAACCACCAGCATTGCCGCCAGCGCCAGGCCCTTCCGTAGCCAGAGCTACGTTCTAAAAATGAAAATGATGGAATGATTACAGGCGAAGTGTAGCAACTCCCATCAAACTTCCATTTATGACTCAAAATGAACCACGACTGACTCCATGAATAAAATCGTTTGATTGTGATTATACAATCAGCCCTTAATACAAGTTACAACGCTACAACATAACTTGGGAATATCAGTTTTCAATTTTGGATATTCATACTTACGAAAACGATCAGCAGAGCGCACACGAAGACCAAACCGTACTTCATTTTGGTTTCTATCACTGGTTGAATGTACCTTTGAGCTGTCGGTGCCGATATTTATATTAAAATCTCTGTAATTCCTGTTGAATAAATGATTATGTATTTCCTGAGTGGAAGTAATTTACGCCGAAAATTTGGACATGGCCTTTTTATATGTTTAAAATTTTTGATGCGATCCAGGCGGAAGTAAATACACCCAATGTTAATAAACGACCTATAATCACTATATTGATGTACATAGTTTAATTTTTTAAGTTATTAGTCCCTCAAATTATGTAATAAAATATGCATTAACACTCGAAAGTGTTAAGGTACAATTCCGAACACGACGACAGCGACCGACGTCAACTGAAAGCAGCAGACGACAACCACAGTGCTGCTGCCGATTGTGGTTACTATGCTTCCGAAGGCGACCACACGGCGGCAGTTCTCATTTGCAGTTGATCGGCAACAGATCTTTGCAGTTCCATTACTTAAAGGCGAAACAGTGGTTTTTACCTGAAGGAATGTCTGACATTTCCAATAAAATATTTAATATCTTGCTTGAGGAAGAAGAAGATGATGACTTTTTGCTTTTATACGCAATGAGAAAAAAAAAGAAAACGTACGACGCCTCTATTTGAAAAAAGATCTCAGGAAGGCAGTTATTCCGTTCTGATCCAAAATCATTTGTTAAGTAACGATTGAACATTTAGAGAATATTGCCGTTTAAAATTCATTTCTGGATCCAAAATGCGTGCGGTCGACCACACTACTGGTTTCGGAGCGGTAATGTGGTCAGCGGCAGCGGCAGGCAACAGCGGCAGGCGACTGTGACGTCGTGTTTGGAGTGTATTTCGTATAAATACAGTAAAACCGGTACTGTCGCTTGCCGCTTGCGCTTTGCCGCTGCAGTCTGCCGTCTGTGTTTTGCAGTCTGCCGCCGTGTTCGGAATTGTACCTTAAAGGTACAATTCCGAACACGGCGACAGCGACCGACGTCCAATTGTAAGCCGCAGACGACAACCACAGTGCTGCTGCCGATTGTGGTTACTATGCTTCCGAAGGCGACCACGCGGCGGCAGTTCTCATTTGCAGTTTATCGGCAACAGATCTTTGGAGTTCCATTGCTTAAAGGCGAAACAGTGGTTTTTACCTGAAAGAATGTCTGACATTTCCACCATCTATGACAAGTATTTGTAATTGTCTTGGAAACTCCTTAACAATAATAACAGTCAAGAACTCAATGCCTTTTTGAGTTAATTGCAGTTCATTAAAACCTTCAAAATTCTTTGGAAACTTAAATTTTCTTTGGAATATCAGAACTGGGAGGAATTAAAAGCATCGCGAGTAACTCAACAACTCGTCAACTCCAGAGGAACAGCTTGGTTGTCTTTAAGATAACTGCAACTCCTTCTTGATGAAGTTGTCAAACGTAACGTAGATGTAAGACTTAGTTGTAACTTAGAAATTTCTCAATTTGCTTCAGAGCGTATTATTCTTCCACCGAGAAATTCATTTCTGGATCTAAAATGCGTGCGGTCGACCACACTACTGGTTTCGGAGCGGTAATGTGGTCAGCGGCAGCGGCAGGCAACAGCGGCAGGCGACTGTGACTTCGTGTTTGGAATGTATTTCGTATAAATACAGTAGAACCGGTACTGTCGCTTGCCGCTTGCGCTTTGCCGCTGCAGTCTGCCGTCTGTGGTTTGCAGTCTGCCGCCGTGTTCGCAATTGTACCTTAAGACTCCATTTCACATAAGAAGAACCTTGAGTTCCATGCAGGCCGCATCTCCGTCACGAAGTCGCCCGATCGGCACCTGGACAGTAGCGGTCCGAGTAGTAATCGTCTTAGGGGATAATGCGGGCATAATATTAATTCATGTACTGTTAGTTGCCTATGTTGTGTAAACAACACGAATAATTTAATCTAAATCATTTCGCTTCAGCCAAAATACATAATGCACAACGTAAAAAACTGTAATAATAATAAAATAAACGACCGTTACGTTACGTTAGATATGCGAACGCATGGCGACAAGCGACAATGCCGAAAAACACGCCAACTCGCCTACGCTAAACCTTCACCCTCCCGCCACTGCTTATACACGAATTACATGAAACTATGGAAACCGAACATAGCCGACGGAATATGTCGTTCCGTGTAACTGTACCCCACGGTTCTTCTTATGTGAAATATAGTGATTACAGGCCGTTTATTAACATTGGGTATATTTACTTCCGCCTGGATCGCATCATAAATTTTAAACACATAAAAAAGGCCATGTCCAAATTTTCGGCGTAAATTACTTCCACTCAGGAAATGAATAATCACTTATTCAACACAAATTACCGAGATTTCAATATAAATATCTCCACCGACAGCTCAAAGGTACAGTCAACCAGTGACAGTAACCAAAATGAAGTACAGTTTGGTCTTCGTGTGCGCTCTGCTGATCGTTTTCGTAAGTATGAATATCCAAAATTGAAAACTGATATTTCCAAGTTATGTTGTAGCGTTGCAACTTGTATTAAGGGCTGATTGTATAATCACAATCAAACGATTTGATTCATGGAGACAGTCATTGTTCATTTTGAGTCATGAATGGAAGTTTGATGGGAGCTGCTACAGTTCGCCTGTAATCATTCCATCATTTTTATTTTCAGAACGTAGCTCTGGCTACGGATGGGCCTGGCGCTGGCGGCAATGCTGGTGGTTCAGGTAGTGCTCAAGGCGAAGCAGGTGGCAATGCCGGTGCCGGTGGAAGCTTTGGAGCAGGTTTCTCCATGGGAGCGAGCGCTGGGGCTGATGGCGGCATGGCGGGGGGTGCAGGCAGATGAATCTTTTCGTATGGAATTTTAGTGAAAATTTAAATAAATAACCTTTCTGTTCAATATTGTTTTGATTACCTATAGTTAGAGAGCCAAAATAGAAATTTCGTCGTGAACAGTAATATGGAATTTGTTTTTTAAAATGTGTTCATTCAGTAACGGTTGTTACATTTTCCATCCAGGCGGGCACCTTAGTGGATACAGAGGGTAGCTATAAGGGATGAAAGAGACATAGAAAGAAACCATAGAAAAGACTGAATTGAAATCAATTTTTATTGCAAGTGTTAGATACATTTAAATAACTAATATTGCTATGAATCTATTCAAATAAAAGTAAAAATGGAGTTGGAGAGGACCATAGCAAATTTGAAGCTTGATTTGAATAAATTTTTAATATTACAATATGCATTCAAATGCTAAATGGGGATCTAAGAGTAAATAGAATCATTTGACGATAAGTATTGGTTACTTCGGTAAAACTATATATTTGATATATTCAGGAGGAAATTGATAGCTAAATCATGCAAAAAAGTTGAAAATGTATATAAAACGGAGTTCAAATGGCATATAAATTTTATGATCGTAATTGCAATTTGAATAACATTAACTACATTTCAGTGGAAATAACATAACGTAGCTATTTTCTTGATTTTTTAATTTATAATAAAATGAATATATTGTCAGACTAGTTTCAACTTTTTTGTCGAAGGCACGCGTTGATATAGCATTTATCATCTTATAATAATATGAACGTGAATATCGTGCATTGTTCGTGTTCGATATCGAAATTTCCTATGAAATGTTCTTTATGTTTGAAAAAATTCGCACAAATTTCAAATATAAAGTGGTTGGGAAGGGTCACAACTTTGTAACATTTAAATATTGTTCATCAAGTTTCCCTGCTATAGATATTCCAAAGAGCCCAGGTCCAGAGTAATCGTTTTTAAAGGGCACTTTATTTTTTTCGGTTTTCGGTATTTCGAAATCCACTTGAAGAATTATTTTCTATCACTAAATATTTTTAAAAATTTTGTGTTTATAAAGAAATATCAGAAAATAGTCCGATGTATGCATCTTCATGTTTAGATTTTCGATAACAAAGGTATTTTAACCACTTTTACTTTTTAAATAAAATTGCTTTTTGCCCAATAAACTGTTATTTTACCCAAAGTTGTTTCCTTTCAACTACCTCTTTTCCTAATATGACCTGCTTATATAGGTACCATTTTCATCATCATTTTATGCCAATAAATCCGGATATACTTATAACTAGAGCTGGGAATCTAATCAAAATGTGTATATGTTATAAAGATCATTATCCACTAAACTTTGTTTTAGGTACTTCTAGACTATTTTGATCTAAATAGGCCACAATCCAAAACGCAAATATTGAACTATAGAGTGACATAAGTTATTAAAAGATACGAAGAGATTATTTTCAAGGAGCTAAACTCAGTGTTGAAAATGATGAAGTTTAAACTTCTCTCAAGAATTTCGAAATATAGATTTTCGCAGATAATATTGATGTGGACCCCAATATTGCAACTCATTTAAAAGATGCCCCATTACTTCTGTTGACGTAGAAAGATCCTTTCCCACAAAAACCATTTATTTGATGACAAAAGCCGTCCCTTTAAGAGAGAAAATTTAGAAAAACATTTTGTTATCAATTTTTTTTACATAATATTGGAAATACATAATATGTACATTCCTGCAAATGAATTATTATTTTAACAAATCTTTAAAAATTTCAGTGAAAATATAATAATAAATAATAAATAATCTAATAATAATTATAATAATAATAATAATAATAATAATGTACCAAAATATAACAATATTGGTTAATACAGGTATTATTAAAAATCTGTTAACTAAATATCTTTTCATTCGCCATATAAAACATCAAATGGCGAAACAAAATTGTGAAATTGTCTAAGTTTCCTTATTTGAATGTTTGAAAATTATGCTTAAAAAGTTTTACTGTTTATTAACGCGTGCTTGGGGAGACTGTTAATTTCAAAATTTCCGATTATATTATTGCTATATAATTCATAGCTGCATCTCGAGTGTGATGGCAATAAAAGTAAAGCGGAAAATTCTCCCCAAGTTGAAAACGGCATTAAAACACATCACGACCATTAAGGAAATGCAGCGTTCCAAATGTAAAAATTTAATTTTGCATAAAACATGCTTCCTATTTATATTTAACACACTATTCCTCGAAAAACCTAAAGCGTACCCTGTCTAACTATGTGGAATAATACGTATCTACACTACTTACCACACTAGTAAATTTTTTCCCCGATATCCTCCGAAATATTTCAATGGTAATATAATAATTAATAATAATGTACGATAATACACCAATACAGGTATTATGAATAAAAAATCTTTTATCTTCTCAAAAATTTATTAATGAATTATTGCATCACATTACATATTGATGAATTTTTTGCATATTTTGGTGCATATTTTACATCTTTCCAGGTGCATCTAATCCAGATTTTACTTAGAGTAGTTAACACGTATTGGAACTTGTACGCCATGTTTGTTGAACAATTTTAAATCAATAACACTAATAGAATCAATATATACAGTAAATGAACTGAATCATAAGAAACTCACAAAAAATCTAAGTATCAATCTAAACCCTTTCATATTTTTAATTAACTAACTAAACCACATGTTGCTAAGGGCATAGCGAAAAAATTGATAACCTGTTACAAAAATATCTATTCATTCGCCATATAAAACATGAAATGGTGAAACTATTTGGGGGACTCGATGTTTCCTTGTAGGAGGATTTGATAATTATGCTTGGGAAGTAGGTTTATAGTTTATTAAAACATGAATAAGAAACATATTAAATTCAAAATAAAAGTAAAGCGGAAAATTCTCCCCAAATTGAAAACGACATTAAAACACTACCATTAAGTAAATGCAGCATTCCAAATGTAAAAATTTAATTTTCCATAACCCATCCTTCCTATTTTTATTTAATCCACCTCAAGAAACATAATGCATACCCTGACTAACTATTTGGAATAATACATATCTACACTACTTACCATGCTACAAAATTTTGTCCCCGATATCCATCATTCCATCTAGGCAATTTCCCTTTAAGTGCGCCTGACGTTTCCCTTGCTCTCCCTCGGGACTCGCGATCCCTGTAAATGTATCTACCGTGATTTAATCGATAAACCTACCCGTTTCAACATTGTAATGAGAGATGTCGTAAGTGTTCCAAAAAAATTTCCAATTTCACTACGGCGACAAAGTGCAACAGAGTGGAAACCGATAATGACATCCACACTTATAGTAAATAATAATTATAAATATTGTAGATGCGGCGAATTAGATACGCTTCCTGTCATAATTCGACGTGATAACGGAGCGCGAGTGTTAATGCATATTTTATTACATAATTTGAAGGACTAATAACTTAAAAAATTAAACTATGTAGGTACATCAATATAGTGATTACAGGCCGTTTATTAGCATTGGGTATATTTACTTCCGCCTGGATCGCATCAAAAATTTAAACATATTGAAAAGGCCATGCCCAAATTTTCGGCGTAAATTACTACCACCCAGGAAATAAATAATCACTATTTCAACACAAATTATCTAGATTTTAATATAAATATCGCCACCGACTGCTCAAAGGTACAGTCAACCAGTGACAGTAACCAAAATGAAATACAGTTTGGTCTTCGTGTGCGCTCTGCTGACCGTTTTCGTAAGTATGAATATCCAAAATTGAAAACTGATATTCCCAAGTTATGTTGCAGCGTTGTAACTTGTATTAAGGGCTGATTGTATAATCACAATCAAACGATTTGATTCATGGAGTCAGTCGGGGTTTATTTTTATTCATGAATGGAAATTTCATGGGAGTTGCTACAGTTCGCCTGTAATCATTCCATCATTTTTATTTTTAGAACGTAGCTCTGGCTACGGATGGGCCTGGCGCTGACGGCAATGCTGGTGGTTCGGGTAGTGCTCAAAGCCAAGCAGGTGGCAATGCCGGTGGTGGCGGAAGCTTTGGAGCAGGTTTCTCCATGGGAGCGAGCGCTGGGGCTGATGGCGGCATGGCGGGGGGTGCAGGCAGATGAAACTTTTCGTATGGGATTTTAGTGAAAATTTAAATAAATAATCTTTCCGTTCAATTTTGTTTTGATTACCTATAATGAGAGAGCAAAATTGGAAATTTCGTCGTGAACAGTAATACGGAATTTGTTTTTTTTTAAATGTGTTCATTCAGTAACGGTTCTTACATTTCCCGTGCAGGCGGGCACATTAGGGGATACAGAGGGTAGCTATAAGGGATGAAAGAGACATAGAAAGAAACCATAGAAAAGACTGAATTGAAATCAATTTTTAGTGGAAGTGTTAGATACATTCAAATGCAACAAATTGGCATTTATTATCCGAACTACCCTTGATTAACCGAAATTAAATCTCTAGAACCCCACATCTACACGTGCGTCGAAAAATCAAGGAATCAGATCTATCTCCAAGAGAAGTTTTGATCCTGGATAATGCTCCTGGTCACCTAGTAGATTTACCTAGTGACGACTCACAAATTTCTGTCATATTTCTTACGCCTAACTGAACACCACTGATCCAGCCAATGGATCAGAATGTGATCCAAGCTATAAAAGTCTACTCTACTATAGAATGAACCTTTTGAAGAAGATAGTGGTGACTCTTGGAAATATTGCAGAGGAACTGAAGAAAGTCACAGTCAAAGATGTTGTGTTTGAACTGGTAGAGGCTTGGCAGAACGTGCAGACCGGTCTGATAAAAATTTCTTGGCAGCAATTCCTGCCCCCAGGATTGTTAGATTCATTCGATGATGGAGATTTGATCACTCCCTACATTGCGACAAGCTATATCATCAGAAGTGAACGAAATAAACGAGATAGTGGAACTTACGAAAAAAATATCGGATGCTCCTACAAATGAAGAAATTAAAAGATAGGCCTTTCTGCGATGAAGACGTAGAAAGGATAGATGACAGCGACATATTGGAGAGTGTGGAGAATTTTGACGAAATGGAGAAAGAGAGTGAAGAAGAGAGTGACAGTGACAGAGAGGCACACGGAGAAGCGCTAAATAACTTTGCTAAATGCATACAGTGGGCAAAGGACCATGGAGAACATTCCAGCCACATCGCTCTTTTAGAAGAGATGCAAAGCAGCGCAAATAAGTTGCAAATGAGGCTGTTAAACAACAGAAAATTACAGATTTTCTTAAGTAAAATGTGCACTAACGTTTCTGGTAGAATGTATCAACTTTTTTTATTTGATGAAAGAATGCATATTTTTATTTATATTTGTTACCTTCGAAAGTTTTTTTATTGCATTAAAATTGTATTTCATTATACATTGACATATGTATAGTTTTTTATATCATTCGGCATTTTATTTTGATTATCCAAACAAATCATTAACCGAACAGTGACATGCAATAATTAGTTCGGCTAACCAAGGTTACACGTATTCAAATAAAAGTAAAAATGGAGTTGTCTATAGAAAGGGATATAATAAATTTGAAGCTTGATTCGAACTAATTTTTAATGTTACAATATGCATTCAAATGCAAAATGGTGATCTAAGAGTAAACTGAATCATTTGACGATAAGTATTGATTACTTGGATAAAACCATATATTTGTAAAATTCAGGAGGAAATTGATAGTCAAATCATACAAAAAAAAGTTACAAAAAATACATAAAATGTAGATCAAATGGCATATGATGTATATTTATTTTATGGTCTTAATTGCGATTTGAATAACACCAATTATATTTCAGTGGAAATAACATAACGTATCAATTTTCTTGATTTTGTAGTTTTCAAGGAATACAAAATCTTCATATTAAAAATGCTATATTAATAACTAATAACCATAACTATACTTTTTACGTTTCTTCCCAATGAGAATAGTTAATAGTTCATAAGAGAAACATGTGGTAAAGCTGTAACCATAACAAAATGAATATATGTCAGTCTGATTTCAGCTTTTTTGTCGAAAGCAGGCTTTAATAAGGCAGGAATAAACTAAATCACAAGAAAATCCCAAAAAATCCAATTACCAATTTAAACCCTTTCATATGTTTAATTAACTAACTAAACCACATGCTACTAAAGGCAGAGTGAAATTTTTAACAATCTGTTACACAAATATCTTACCATTCGCCATATAAAACATGAAATGATGAAACTTAATTGTGAAAATGTAGGAGTTTCCTTTGGAAGGTTTGAAAATTATGCTTAGCAAGTAGGTTTACAGCTTATTAAAACGTGTGTGAGAAGACTATTAACTTTAAAATTTCCGATCATATATTGCTACATAATTCATAGTTTCATCTTGAGTTTGATGGTAGTAGAAGTAAAATGGAAAATTCTCCCCAAGTTGAAAATGACATTAAAACATACCACGATCATTAAGTAGATCCAACGTTCTAAAAATGTAATTTTCCATAACCCACCCTTCCTATTTATATTTAATTCACAATTCCTCGAGAAACATACAGCATAACTTGACTAACTATTTGGAATAACACATATCTACACAACTTACCATGTTACTAAATTTTGTCCCTGATATCCATCCTTCCATCTACATAATTTCCCTTTAAGTGCGCCTGACGTTTCTCTTGCTCTCCCTCGGGACTCGAGATCTCTGTAAATGGATCTACCTAGTGCGATGTAATCAATAAACCTGCCCGTTTCGACGGAAGTTTGTCTATTATAATGATAGATGTCGCAAGTGTTCAAAAATTTTCCATTTTTCACTCAGGCGACAAAGTGCAACAGAGTGGAAACCGATAATGACATCCACACTTATAGTAAATAATAATTATAAATATTGTAGATAGATATTTCGAGTGTTAATGCATATTTTATTACATAAGTTGAAGAATTAATAACTTAAAAAATTAAATATGTACATCAATATACTGATTACAGGCCGTTTATTAACATTGGGTATATTTACTTCCGCCTGGATCGAATCAAGAGTTTTAACAAATCGAGAAAAGGACATGTCTAAATTTTTTGCGTAAATTACTTCCACTCAGGAAATAAACAATCACCTATTCAACACAAATTACCGAGATTTCAATATAAATATCGGCACCGACAGCTCAAAGGTACAGTCAACCAGTGACAGTAACCAAAATGAAGTACAGTTTGGTCTTCGTGTGCGCTCTGCTGATCGTTTTCGTAAGTATGAATGTCCAAAATTGAAAACTGATATTCCCAAGTTATGTTGTAGCTTGGTAACTTGTATTAAGGGCTGATTGTATATTCACAATCAAACGATTTGATTCATGGAGTCAGTCGTGGTTCATTTTGAGTCATGAATGGAAGTTTGATGGGAGTTGCTACAGTTCGCCTGTAATAATGCCATTATTTTTATTTTTAGAACGTAGCTCTGGCAACGAATGAGCCTGGCGCTGGCGGCAATGCTGGTGGTTCAGGTAGTGCTCAAGGCCAAGCAGGTGGCAATGCCGGTGCCGGTGGAGGCTTTGGAGCAGGTTTCTCCATGGGAGCGAGCGCTGGGGCTGATGGCGGCATGGCGGGGGGTGCAGGCAGATGAAACTTTTCGTATGGAATATTCGTGCAAATTTAAATAAATAATCTTTCTGTTCAACTGTGTTTTTAATTACCTAAAGTGAGAAAGCCAAATAGGAAAATTCATCGTGAACAGTAATATGGAATTTGTTTTTTAAAATGTGTTCATTCCGTAACGGTTGTTACATTTCCCGTCCATGCGGACACCTTAGTGGATACAGAGGGTAGCTATAAGGGATGATAGAAAGAAACCATAGAAAAGACTGAATTGAAATAAATTTTTAGTGCAAGTGTTAGATACATTCAAATACGTAATATTGCTATGAATCTATTCAAATAAAAGTAAAAATGGAGTTGTCTATAGAAAGGACCATAATAAATTTGAAGCTTGATTTGAATATATTTTTAATATTACAATATGCATTTAAATGCTAAAAGGTGATCTAAGAGTAAATTGAAACATTTGACAATAAGTATTGATTACTTAGATAAAACCTCATATTTGAAAAATTTAGGAGGAAATTTATAGCCAAATTATGCAAAAACGTTAATAAAATATATAAAACGGAGTTCAAATGGCATATAATATTGTAAAGTTTATTCTAAATTATTTACACACTGTCTTAACACTACTTAATTTATCTAGACTATTTCCTAACTAATTAATTTATTTCACATTCTCAATTGCTAATTTATTTATACAATTTCACTTGTCCGTTTATCGCACTGTTTTCCAGGCTGCTTCTCGTCTTATCTGCCTCTTCGTCTGCTGCGTTCGCAATTATAGCCCTCCATAATGTATTCCGGAACCTTCTTGATAATGCTCGATTCTCCTTTTCAATAATTTGTTTGTTCTAGAAACGACCAGAAAGTAATAAATCATTCTTTCTTTATATAAACATTCGCGATTATTCTGGAACTGTTTTTATGACCCAATTAACAGAGCGGCCTCCCTTTGAGGTGGGCCGCCTCGTCCGATCAGGACGCTTACGCTGGTTGTTTAAATGTCGCGTTACAATATATATTTATTTTATAGTCATAATTGCGATTTAAAAAACATTAATTATGTTTCAGTGGAAATAACATAACGTAGCAATTTTCTTGATTTTTTTAATTTTTAATAAATTGAATATATGTCAGTCTAGTTTCAGCTTCTTTGTCGTAGGCAAGCTTTGCATTATCCTTTATCACCTTTCGATAAAATGAACATGAAAATCGTGCAATGTCCGTGTTAGATATCGAAATTTCTTATGAAATGTTCTTTATGTTTGAAAACATTCGCACACATTTCGAATATAAAGAGGTTGGGAATGGTCACAACTTTGTAATATTTAAATATGGTTCATCAAGTTTCCCTGTTAGATATTACAAAGATCCAAGGTCCAGAATAATCGTTTCTAAAGGACACTATATTTTTGTCGTTTTTCGGTATTTCGAAATCCACCTGAAGAATTGTTTTTAAGCATTAAATATTTTTAAAATTTTTGAATATTCGTAACAAAATATCAGAAAGTAGTCCGATATATGCATCTCCATGTTTAGATTTCCGATAACAAAAATATTTTAACCACTTTTAGTTTTTAAAATAAAATTGCCTTTTGCCCAAAAAAGCCCAAAGTTGTTTCCTTTCAACTGCGTCTTTTCCTAAAATGACCTGCTTATATAGGTACCATTTTCATCACATTTTTATGCCTATAAATCTGCATATACTTATAACTAGAGCTGGGAATCTATGTAAAATGTGTATATGTTATAAAGATCATTATCGACATAACTTTGTTTTAGGTACTTCTAGACTATTTTGACCTAAATAGGCCACAATCAAAATTGCAAATATTGAATAATTGTGAGACATCGGTTATTAAGAAACGGAGAAATTATTTTCAAGGAGCTAAACTCAGTGTTGAAAATGATGAATTTTAAACTTCTCTTAAGAATTTGACAATATAAATTTTCGGAGAAAATATTGATGTGGACCACAATATCGTAACTCATTTAAAAGATGTCCCATTATTCTGTTGACGTAGGAAGATCTTTTAGACAACAAAACATTTATTTGACGATAAAAACCGTTCCTTTAAGATAGAAAATTTAGAAAAACATTTTGTTATCAATTTATTTTTTCATAATATTGGAAATACACAATATGTACATTCCTGCAAATGAATTATTTGTAGGATGTCCGCCTGGTGCTCGAAGCGGTGTGTCATTGTAAGGAGGAAGAGAAAGATTGTCTTCACCACGTAAGAAGTTTATTCGGGAGTAACGATGACCGGTTTCGTTGGATCAGACCACCTTCATCAGACCTAAATTACACCCAGTGTAAAAACAAGAAGTACATGAAAACACAGTGTACAAATCTTGATAGATACAAAGAACAAAGAGTAATTAAACTTCTCTACCTACACGTGGAAATCTATACAAGGGCAATCTTCACCAAATGCCAAAAAGACAAAAATGAAATATTATTTAAACAATTCTTTAAAAATGTCAGTGTTAATATAATAATTAATAACAATGTAGCATAATATACCAATATTGGTCAATACAGGTATTATGATTAAAACATCTTTTATCTTCTCAAAAATTTAACATACATTCATGAATTTTTTGCATATATTTTACAACTTTTCACGTGCATATAATCCAGATTTTTCTTAGAACAGTTCGCACACATTGTACACTTGTTCGCCATGTTTTTTGAACAATTTTAAATGAATAAGCCTTACCATACAGTGAATAAACTAAATCACAAGAAAATCCGAAAAAATCAAATTACCAATTTAAACCCTTTCATATTTGTAATTACCTAATTAAACCACATGCTACTAAGGACAGAGTGAAATCTGGTCCGCAAAGATCATATCATTCGCCAAATAAAACATGAAATGGTGAAATTCATTTTGGAAAACTCGAGGTTTCCTGTTGGAAGTTTTGATAATGATGCTTGGGAAGTAGGTTTACAGTTTATTAAAGCGTGTATAAGAAAAACATTAACTTCATACTTTCTAATTATATGATTACTATATAATTCATAGCTGCATCTTGAGTGTGAAAGCAATAAAAGTAAAGTAGGAAATTCTCCCCAAATTGTAAACGACATTAAAACATGTGTATGTAAATGGAGCATTCGAAATGTAAAAATGTAATTTTCCATAACCCATCTTTCATATTTATATTTAATTCACCTCAAGAAACATAATGCATACCCTGACTAACTATTTGGAATAATACATATGTACACTACTTACCATACTACTAAATTTTTCCCCCCTTTAAGTGCTCCAGACGTTTTCCTTGCTCTCCCTTGGGACTCGCGATCCCTGTAAGTGTATCTTGCATGATTTAATCGATAAACCTACCCGTTTCAACATTGTAATAAGAGATGTCGTAAGTGTTCCAAAAAATTTTCCAATTTCACTCAGGCGATAAAGTGCAACGGAGTGGAAACCGATAATGACATCCACACTTATAATAAAAAGTAATTATAAATATTGTAGATGCGGCAAATTATATACGATTCCCGTCATAATTCGACGTGATAAAGGAGCGCGAAATTTTTCGAGTGTTAATGCATATTTTATTACATAATTTGAAGGACTAATAACTTAAAAAATTAAACTATGTAGGTACATCAATATAGTGATTATATGTCGTTTATTAACATTGGGTGTATTTACTTCCGCCTGGATCACATCAAGAGGTTTAACAAATCGAAAAGGACATGTCTAAATTTTCGGCGTAAATTACTTCCACTCAGGAAATAAATAATCACCTATTCAACCCAAATTACCGAGATTTTAATATAAATATCGGCACCGACAGCTCAAAGGTACAGTCAACCAGTGACAGTAACCAAAATGAAGTACACTTTGGTCTTCGTGTGCGCTTTGCTGATCGTTTTCGTAAGTATGAATATCCAAAATTGAAAACTGATAGTCCCAAGTTACGTTCTAGCGTTGTAACTTGTTTTAAGGGCTGATTGTATAAACACGATTTGATTCATGGAGTCAGTCGTGGTTCATTTTGAGTCATGAATGGAAGTTTGATGGGAGTTGCTACAGTTCGCCTGTAATCATTCCATCATTTTTATTTTTAGAACGTAGCTCTGGCTACGGATCAGCCTGGCGCTGGCGGCAATGCTGGAGGTAATGCTCAAAGCGAAGCAGGTGGCAATGCCGGTGCCGGTGGAAGCGCTGGAGCAGGTTTCTCCATGGGAGCGAGCGCTGGGGCTGATGGCGGCATGGCGGGGGGTGCAGGCAAATGAGACTTTTAGTATGGAATTTTCGTGGAAATTTAAATAAATAATCTTTCTGTTCAATTTTGTTTTTAATTACCTAAAGTGAGAGAGCCAAAGAGGAAATTTCCTCGTGAACAGTTATATGGAATCTGGTTTTTAAAATGTGTTCATTCAGTACCGGTTGTTATATTTCCCGTGCAGGAGGGCAAATTAGTGGGTACAGAGGGTAGCTGTGAGGGATGAAAAAGACATGTTTTTCCGGGAAATTGTCGTCATCGATAATACTCCTCAAAATTTGACCAGTCAAAGGGCATAGCTGTTAAACATGCAAAGCGACTATAGCACGACAACTAAGTCTTTTTCGTCTATTTCATTTTCGTTACTTTTGAAATGTATAAAAAACTGTAGAAACAAATACAGAAATTCTTCGATATTTCGATATTAGGAAAGTTATACCTGGATAAAAAAATTAATGAGATATAATAAAAATCTTGTACAACTTTAGTACACATTTTCGATAGGTATATTAATACTCAGAGTTTAACATAAAAGTTGCATATTTTGCAAGATTGCCAGATTTTGAATAAAATTCCGAAAGCACAGGAGATTTAGCCAAAAATGTTATTAATGTTATTAATGTTATTATTCTTACTTTCAAAGTAAGAAGAAAATGTGTAACTAACTAGAAATAGCATGTTGGTACCCTGTTTGCTAATTGCTGGAAAAACCTTTCCCTGAAGTTTTCCATTCTATTTGATTACATGACACATTGATCGCTTTTTGTAAAAAATCCAATATTAATTTGAATTACATCATTTGGAAGCAGGTAATGTAAGCATGATATAAATCAAATCATTTGTGAAATACACACTTTCAGTAGATATTTTAACTTCCCAAAACATATCCCAAACTAGTGATGCCCACGATATTCTCGTTTGCGAGAATCTCGTCTCGTCTCGTCTCGTTTTCTAGACGAGACTCGAGACGATACTTTAAATTTTCCTCGCGAG
The DNA here is from genome assembly GCA_946251905.1 of Cryptocephalus moraei. Lineage (NCBI taxonomy): Eukaryota > Metazoa > Arthropoda > Insecta > Coleoptera > Chrysomelidae > Cryptocephalus > Cryptocephalus moraei. The sequence continues at coordinate 31,073,790 of OX276456.1, forward strand.
ACAAGACGAGACTTTTGAAAGTCTCGTCTCGAATCTCGCGCGAGAGTCTCGCAAAAGTCTCGAAATATCGCAGATAAAAATGGCAAATATTAATTAATTATTCTAAATATCTAAACATTTTTTAAAATAAGATCATAAATTGTATTACTTCATCGAGATATAAAAAACTACTTAGGAGCATTGGCATAGACATTTTTACGAAAGAAACGACGTCGCACCACCCTTTGTCGGCTTTTGGCATTATTTTATGGTTTTATTGTTGTTTTGGCTATATTAGGTACATAGGACATAGGTTTCAAATATATTATATTATGTTGGTGGTGTGAAATAATATGGGCCTTCGTGTGCCTTCTTGACTCAGTATTAATTTACTTTTGCTTGGGACTGAACGTAATGTTTTTTAATCATTAAATATGAGTGCGCGAAAACGGCACTAACTAGTTGTAACTAGTTAGTGCCGTGTAACTAGTTGTAACTAGTTACAACTAATTACAACTAGTGACAAAATAGTTGTATTTTGCGGGCCCGTATTTTGTCACTGGTCCAACACGCCGTCAATTTTGGGGCTTTCTATTTTTAATAATGGCCCTCCAATAAATCTCATATTGGCGATATACAGTCGTCAAATCTATGTAATGCATACAACTCTTTTCCACCTAAAATAGCCATGATTATGTCCGTAATATCGGACGAAACGTCGGCATTAAATCCGTTAGCAACGACTGTTGTTTCATTTTTTGGGGTTTATTCAAGAACGTTCCTGCATCCTTACGCGTCTCCCCGAGAACATCAACCCATTTTAGATGAATACACTTTTCATGAATCTACCCAAACACCTCAGTTATGTGTGTTGGGAAAAAATCTATCCCATTTTTACTCGTTAGTACCGTATGCAAATGCTAAAAATTTTTGTATATGATGGCAATTTATTCATTTTCTTATTTCCCAACTTATAATAATAATTATTACCACCGAAGTTTGAGAAAAGAATCGTAATATTAATAACTGAGATATTAGGGCGATATAATCTAGTATATTGTTTTTATATGCTGATTATGCTTTTTCTCGGTATTTTGTTATTGTTCGTTGAAATCAAATATAGAAGTGATTTTATTATTTTTGGTAATTCATGTATCTGTGATTGATTTTCGTTTTTTTTTCTATTTATCTTGTTAGAATGCTATGTTTTTGTTCTTTAAAAAAATATACTGATTTTATTTGTGTATTTTATTTAGATAGGGAACATACAAAATTTGCGAGACTTGCGAGACTTTTACGAGATTCTCGCGCGAGACATGAGACGAGACGAGACTTTTATTGCGAGACGAGACTCGAGACGAGACTTTCCACTTCCTTTGCGAGACAAGACGAGATTTTTCAAAGTCTCGTCTCGTCTCGTCTCGTGGGCAACACTATCCCAAACTTGTTCTGGTCTATTGAGGAAACGTATAACTTACGGCTAACCTCATTAACTTTGCAGTTTAGGTTACTTTTATTACCTTCCTGAAGCTCCTTTTGTTTGCACAACTACTTATGTGCCTCAAAAAAGTAATGAATATCTTATAGCTACCATAATCGAATATAAATTCAATGTACACTCATAACATGCTAATGGCAGATATTTCGTTTATTGTTAATACAATGTGTTTCAAAATGTTTGTCATCAAGTTGGCGTTGGAATTTCTGTGCATGTAATTTTTGATGTGCCGCGCTCTATTGATTTGAACCTATCTAATTCTGACAACAAGTGACATTTCGAACATTTATTTTGAAACTGGCAATCAGTACTGCTGGTAATTAACGACCCTTTTCAGGGCCAAAACAAAGACTAAAATAGAAAAATACTCAGAATTCGTTTCCTTTTGACAGAGAAAAACCAGAAGGTAAAAGATGTTAAGTAGGTTATTTTGAGGTTATGTATAGCTAGTAGAAACTCCTATTTTCGCAAAGGCAGGTTTTTTTTATTCTACATGGGAATTCCACAGCCGACTAGATGACGATCATTTTGAAACACGTATTTTTTCCAGTAGATAACACGTTCTAACATACAATTTCGTTGCTTTAAACAAGAGGAGTATATCTGCTGAAACAAACATTAATTTGTGTTAATGAACTGAATGAATTACTATATTAATTATGTTATATTTTTATAACAATTTTTTTGTGATCGTTGCATGTTACATTTTCGTTTTATTATATAACTAATATGCGCAAACAAAGTAATTATCGAAAGAATTACTGCAAGCCCTACATCGATCGGAAATGTAAGTTAACGCTCAAATAAGTTCGCGTGATGTTTTCCTGGCATTTTTCCTTTATAAAAACCGACCGCGTCGATTCCCAAGTAAGTTTCAGAGCGGCATCATGAAAACGTTAGGAACCGTCTTGCTTGCTGTTTCGCTGATCCTGGTAAGAAAACGATATTTTACTTATTCCAAATGTACAGTAATTTAACTTCGTCGGGTATAATTGTGTGTGTTTTTAAGGCGATTTCCAGTATCACTGAAGTTGCACTGGCAGCACCACCCAACCCAATTGATATGGCTACAAATACTGCGGAAACTGCTGCGAATACTGCGCCAAAAGCTGCAGAGCAAATGGGATCGGCTATTCCACAGGTTCCTGGTAAATGATGTTTGTCTATGATGGATGGATAAGTAGTACCTAAATAAAGGACAGTCAGAAGCATATTAGCCTTGTTTTCATTCTATTTAAACAAAACAAATTTACCTAGCTAAGTTTATATTTTTTATTTTACAACAATTTAACGTTTTAGACCTTGTTTTCATTACATTGTTAATTAGCAAATTAATCGAACTTATATTTCACCGATCTTTTAATTTACTTGATTGTGGTGACTTTGTCACTCGGAATTACCATAGGAAGTAACGGCTTCTCAGACAGCTTGGTACTGAGATTGAAGTCGGTTTTCATACTTTTGTTACAGTTCGATAAACATTATAATTTTCCAAAATTTGTATATGTTTTTCGAAAGAGGCTCCTATTTTTAGTGAACAGAAAGAAGGAATCACCGATGAGCATTAGCGACACGAGAAGGCATTTCTCTAATTATTTAGCAACAATATAGATTTGTGTTACTTAAGAGCAGCAATGAAAGTGTATAGAAGTATTATTGTAATATGTATATAAAATGTTATTATTTTCTCCATTAAAATGGTACTATTTAGACTTTACCCGAAACTAAATTTTGACCTTCCCAAATAGAACATTTTCTTTCGATTCAGTTAGAATCTTCTAACTTCAATTTGTGCTATGTTTCTCCAGGAAACGAAACTGATGTGAATATTTTCTAGAAAAAAAGTTCATTTGAAACTTTTCCTGGAAGAAAATCTTTTTTCTCCTTTTTCTCGAGAAAACGAGCTGACTATACATTTTCCTGATACAAAGTATCAACCTTTCCCTAAAAACACAGATTCCCAGGCTCGCAAATTTTCTCGAATTCAAAACAATTTGAATATGTATTTTCTAATGTTCTCCAGCAAATCAATTAATGTTTTCCAGGAGTAAAGTCCATTTCAACCTTGTCTACAAGCAAATCTTAATTCAAGCGTCTCTTCTTGCTCCATAAAACAAAATACCACTATTTTCCAGAGACAATGTATCAACCTTAACCAAATCGTATATTGTATAGAAAGCGTCTAGAATTTAAAACTTATTTTATTATTTTATTTTATTTTAATTTTTGCCATTGTCCTCCAGGAAAGGAACCTGACTTCAGTTTCGAACTTTTTCCTAAATTGAAATTTATCCCTTTTATCATAAAAACTAGGTAACTCCATCTTTTCCATTAACAAAATTTTAAATACCTCAAAAAAGCATAGCTTAATTCAATCTAACCAAATTTTCTGTAATTCAAAACATATTTCAATCTTTGCCAATGTTATCCATAAAACTAACCCAACTTTTGTCTTTTAACAATATAATTCGTTTCAATCTGTTCCAGAAGCGAAGATTGCTCGAAATTTCTCAATTTTTCCTCCAAAAATTAAGTTAACCTCAATTTTCCGGAAACAAAATTTTTGCCTCCTCCCAAAAAACATATCTTTCAATCTGCTACAAATTTTCTACAATTCTAAACAAATTTTAATCTTTGGTAATTGTTCTTCAAAAAATTTAAGTTTTTTCTGAAGTAAAGAGCGTTTCAACCTTTTCCATGACGCAAAGCCTGATCTAAGCTTTTCTTTTCTCCGGGAAAGTAATCGAGTATTTTAACAGAAAGTTTTTGATCACATTTCGAAGAAGTAGGGTACGTCGCGATTTCTAAAACATGTGCTTACCATCGGTATATGAGATGAAACGTGCGATCTTCGGCGATGGTCAGCACGCCCTTTACTCTTTACCGGGGTGATTTTCAACCAATAAGCGACGAGTAAAGCGGGCTGAAATCAATCTGACCAATAAGCGGAGTTCGCGTTTCCCGTCTCTAATTTTTAAGGAAATTTTAATTTTAAGAAGATCCTTCGTCTAACTGCGAGAGAATCACTATCTTTCTTCACACATTCCGTTCTTTTTGCAATTAAGTTTGTTGCAGCTTTTAAATAGTTCTAGTAAATCCGAATAAATACAATTCGTGTTATCATTTTCCCAACTGTCCACGCAATATTAAGTTGGCGCGTGAAGTGTACGGGTCAGCTATAACGATCAACGAGACTATCGAAATTTCTGATTCGTACGCGATGTTACATAAAGTTTATTGAAGGTTTATTGTGGATCTCTTTACATGATCACAAAATAACCCTAGTTTACCAGATGTCTAACCCTTAAACTTTTACAATTTACCATATCAAATCAGTGTTAGTTGTACCCATGCCTAAATAAGATCACCAATTAACTTTCTTTTTACTTTATTCTACAATATGACCCTTTATAACTTATCTAATTTTCTATTTCTTTTTCCCAACACCTGGAGTATTATCAATGACCACTTGGGCGGCCTCAGAAGCCACGGTTACTCCACTTTGTACTAGAGTTTCAACAGCATCCTTCATCCTTTGAGCCATGTCATTGAAGTCTGGCATTTGGGCATCTACAGAAGCCACCTATATTAAACATACATCCATTAATTGAAAATATTGCAAAACACTAAACTGTTAATTAGAGCTAATTAGTTCTCGAATTAGAAGATAATTACTAATATTATATAACTCACCCAGATGAGCAAAGCTATGGACAATGCGGCAATCACAGATGCTTTCATGACTGTGCTTTTCGAAAATGTAAATGTCACTTTATTTATATATGACAGTCTACGATATGACATATGTACTGCATTTCCGAAAATTGTAATTGGGTTCCGTAATTACTCGTGGGACATTTCCGAAAAAAAAATCATCCGTTAATTAGGTTTATTAGGAGCTCATCAATTTTCCCTATAGATAACGCGCATGTACTTCAATCAACAATATAATTAAATGTAATCGCTATCGAATTAAATAATATTCATTACGTTTACACAGCAGCCATCTATTGTTAAGTACAATAATGATTCTCGACCGTCCCACACAAAGGCGCGAAATCTGTCTGATAATCAGAGTTCAGTCCTGTTCGAGTGGTAAACTAAGTATGACTAGATGCTTTCGAAAAGGTTTAGACGCCGCTTAGAAAATGAAGTGAATTTCGGAAATTAGATAGTAATTGTACTTCAAGCAGGTTGTGCGCAGAACAAGTAATTTTGGTAAGTACACGCAACAAATTAAGAAAACATTGCATCGCGTATAAGGCGTGGGTTCATCGCGCAACCTTGAATTAATAAAAGACGAGAGAGGTCCGTACTTGGAACATTTCGAATTCTCGGAATTTTCCGAATTATCGTTAATGGTATGTACATATTTTCAAACGTTTTACAATTTAAATATTTACACAATTTACGATAAAATATAGCGAGATTAATCGCAATTGTTCGATAACAGCGCTCTACCTATCGAATCCTCAGAAAACGGATGTGTAAGATTTACAAAACCGTTTTATTGCCGAATTCAATTATCCCAGACACAATATAAAGATGTCATAATCAATACTCACTAATCCGTTTATCAGATTTGAAACCGAGATAATAACCGATTCGTTAATCACCTTTACAAACGTTTCTTTTCTTCCTTACTCTAAAGCTGCATCACCATGGGCGCGGTCCGTAGGATCAAGAACTTGGACGACCTGCTCGGCAAGTACATCGGGAACGAACTGAAGGTGGCCGAGGTGGTCGAAACGTCCCTGCTGCCGCCAGGCGAAAATTACGGTAGCGTACTGCTGAAACTGGACGTCACGCTGAAAGGTAAAGGGGGATATGAGGAGAAACTGCACGCCGTGGCGAAGATATTGCCGGAGTCGCCGATGATGAGGAAGTTGTTCAATGTCGAGGTGACGGTGAGGAAGGAGATCGCGTTCTACACGATCGTCGTGCCGAAGTTGCAGAACTTCCAGAGGCAGTCCGGGACGAAGGACCGCCTGGACTTCTTCCCGGAGTTTTACGGAGGGAGGCTGAATCTTAACGGCGGTAAAGTCGTGGACGACGATTCGGTTATAGTGCTGGAAAATCTTCTGGAGGCAGGTGAGAAACTAGCCGATTTGCAAAATATTATAATGTTCTTTATGTAATTCGAGCCCATATCATTTATCATATGATCAAATCACGTGCATTTTTTTATTGATCAGTTGATGCATGTCTCATTATCCGATAAGGAATAATTATCTACTCACGTTTGTACTTCAACGAATCCACTCACGTGCATTATTGATTCATCAATTCTTAAAAGGATATCCTCGCTATCTGTCGTTGAGTAGGTAAGTAAGTGGAAAAGGAGAAAGCCGGATAAGACGGGTTTAAGTTCGTTATTATTATCACCAATTGGTCCTCAAATATTTATCTCAAAGCTAACCTCAAACATGTCCAAATGAAATCTTGGACCTGCTGATCGTTTGAAAATTTTGTTTGGTTGTCGCCATTAATTTATTTAAATAATTAGATACGGTACAATATTAACAATACAAAAAAAAAATATTTTTGGTAATTTTTGTCTCGTTTTCAGCCTTCCTCAATCTCTTGTACTTATAGACTAGCTGTACTATAAAATAACTGAATCAATCTGATGACATTTGATTTAAAAATACTTAATTATACAAAATTGGCTAAAAAGAAATATAGTCCAAAATATAAATCAAATTCTAATCTTACATCTTCAACCAGCGATGTTAATTGGCCCTAAAGTTAGTTGGATTCAAAAAATTATTGAAATTTCGAAAGTCTTAATATTTAGAAATTATAACATCAAAATCGAGAATTTTATTCGAGCAGTGAGCATTTTCGAAATTTTAAGGATCTTCTAGGATCTTCAGAAATGCTCAGCTGAAGTACCTTTCAAAATTTTGTTCGTCAAAATCCATTGTCCTGAAATGTACAAAATTCCAGAACAATCTTTATCAATTTGTTTTTAGAAATAAGAAATTAAAGTTAGCAAAGCTTAAAATTATTTTATACATTCTTAAAATATTATAAGGGCTTCCAAATGTCTTAACTTGGTATCTATCAAAAATAGTGAATTAATTTTTTTTTATTTTCCTGAAAATCCTGAAATTTACTAAATTTAAAAAATTCAAAAATCCACCATCCTGAAATGTATAAAAATCCAGAAGAATTCTTGAGTATCTATGTATGTCCTGGAAATAAGTACTTACTACTTAAATTAGCAAAGCTTAAAATTATTTTATACATTCATAAAATATTAAAAGGGCTTCGAAATGTCTTAACTTGGTAGCTATCAAAAATGGTGAACTGAATTTTTTTATTTTCCTGAAATTCCTGAAATTTATTGAATTCAAAATACTCAAAAATCCACGATTCTGAAATGTACAAAATTCCAGAAGAATCCTTTTATATGTTCTTCTAGAAATAAGAACTGAAATTAGTAAACTCTAAAATTGTTTTATACATTCTCAAAATATTAAAAGGGCTTCCAAATGTCTTAACTTGGTGGTTATCAAAAATAGCGAATTAAATTTCTTCAAAATTTTTCTGAAACTTCTGAAATCTGCTGAATTCAAAATACTCAAAAATCCACGATTCTGAAATGTACAAAATTCCAGAAGAATCCTTATGTATGTCCTTCTAGAAATAGGAACTTAAATTAGTAAAGCCTAAATTTATTTTATATATTCTTACAGTATTAAAAGGGATTCCAAATCTTGGTGGCTATCAAAAATAGTGAATTAAATGTCTTTAAAAATGTTCCTGAAAATCCTGAAATTTACTAAATTCAAGATTCTAATAATTCACTACTCTGAAATGTACAAAATTCCAGAGGAATCCTTATGTATGTATACATGTATGTCCTTCTAGAAATAAGAACTTAAATTAGCAAACCCTAAAATTATTTTATACATTCTTAAAATATTAAAATGGCTTCCAAATGTCTTGTCATAACTTAGTAGCTATCAAAAATAGTGAATTGACCTTTTTGTAAAATTCCCTGAAATTCCTAAAATTCCTGAAATTTATTAAATTCAAAATACTCAAAAATCCACGATTCTTAAATGTACAAAATTCCAGAATAATCCCTATGTATGCACGTATGTCCTTTCAGAATAAGGACTTAAATAAGCAAAGCTTAAAATTATTTTATACATTCTTAAAATATTAAAAGGGCCTCTAAATATCTTAACTTGGTAGCTATCAAAAATAGTGATTTTTTTTAATTTTCCTGAAAAACCTGAAATTTACTAAATTCAAAATTCTCAAAAATCCAAGATCCTGAAATATAAAAAATTCCAGAAGAATCCTTATGTATATATGTTGTCCTTCCAGAATAAGGACTTAAAGTAGCAAAGCTTAAAATTATTTTATACATTCTTAAAAAATTAAAAGGTCTTCCAAATGTCTTAACTTGGTAGCTATCAAAAATAGTGAATTGAATTTTTTTACATTTTCCTGAAAATCCTGAAATGTACTGAATTCAAAATACCCAATAAACCACGATCCTGAAATGTACAAAATTCCAGAAGAATCCATTTTGTATGTATGTATGTATGTCATTCATGAAATTAGAACTTAAATTAGCAAAGCTTAAAATTATTTTATACAATGTTAAAATATTAAAAGGGCTTTCAAATGTCTTAACTTGGTGGCTGTCAAAAATAGTTGATTGAAATTTCTTCAAAAATCTTCCTGAAAATCCTAAAATTGACTGAATTCAAAATATTGCGGAAGAAACGAAAGCTTTCAAACAACTGGTAGTTAAAATAACAAGTGTGCCAATACCGTTACAGCTGCATACATTCTTATAGTTTACCAAAACATCACCAAACTACTGCGTGTAGACATGAACACATACTTACCGAAGCGTTTTCTTTCAGGTTTCCGTAGCCCGGACCGCCGCCTAGGCTACGACCTCGACGAAGCCAAGCTGGTGCTAAGGAACTTAGCCGCCCTGCACGCGATTCCCTTGGCCATGAAGTACAAGAGACCGATGGAGTTCAGACGCCACGTAAAGACCCACTGCGAAGAACTCAAGGAGGAGCTCCCCGAGGAAATGCGCGCGAACCCGAACACGTTCCTCGAGATCCTCTACGAGAACGACCGCTGCCTACCATACATCTCCAAGATCAAGCAGAACATGGCGGCCACTCACAGTACTTCGGAACCCCGCGAGCCGTTCGCCACGTTGAGCCACGACGACATGTGGATCAACAATACGATGATCAAGTACGACAAGGGAGTACCGGTCGAGGTGAAGTTCTTCGACTTTCAGCAGTACGTCTACGACAGCCCCGTGCCGGACCTGTCGAAGTTCCTCATCACGAGTGTACGTCTGCCGGTACTGGCGGATCACCTGGACGAGTTGCTCAAGTGCTACCACGACACTTTCGTCGAACGGTTGAGGCAGCTCGACGCGGACGTCACGGACTTCGGCTGGACGGAGTTCCTCAACGAGTTCGAGCTCGTCTCCAGGCAGATCGCGTTGCAGCATTTGGATTTCTTGATGTACGTGGTGTACGGGGAGAAATCGTCGAGGAACCACGGCGGCCCCAACGTGTTCATGACCAGCAAAGATATTCACTTGAAGGCGAAGGAGAAGATTTGGTTCGTCGTGCAGGAATGGGGAAGGAGGGGCTGGCTGTAGAATTACTGATTGTATTCACAATACACATTCGTAGTACGTAATTAACTAATATAATAATTCTGTCACATTGTTTTAATACACAAATGGACACTTTCGAATCCTTAAAACAGCTAAGACAGTTAAACGAAGTAGGTACCAACTTTGAGATGGATGGTTTATCGCCTCTCATACTGTGGGATTTCGCATATTATAACGGTAATCTAAACCATTCGATCTATATCTGTAAGTGGTCTTCGTAATCAGCAAGATTTGGTACATCGTGCAGGAATGGGGAAGGAGAGGATAGCTGCAGACTTGCTGATTGTATAAATTCGTAGTGCCTAGTTAATATAGTTCTGTCACATTGTTTCGTTGCACAAATGGATACTTTTGAATCCTTAAACAACTCGGAAGGCAGAATAAAGTTAGTACCAAATTAGAGATGGATCACCTCTGATAGTATGGTACTTCGCAGATCGTAGCGGTTACCCGAACTAAACCTCCCATCTATATGCCCCAGTAAATTCTTCATTTGAAAAAGATGTCTTCGGCATGAAAGCAATTATGAAAGTTAAGAGAATGCCAAAGAGTAGTGTACTCAATTTTCACTGCGAATTTTATATTTTATGAATATTTGTTTCAAGTGCTTGTTTTGTACTTTTGTGCTGTTAATTATTTATTATTTATTTATAATTATTATCACCACGTATTCTCCAAGTGGATATGCCTGAATCATTGGGAAATTTAGGTACTTATAATTTCCTCGTGTTATCTCAAGTGGCTTGCTTGCAATTTCGAGATAAACCTACATCAACGCGATTCTAGATAGATCTTAAAACGAATTCACAAAATTACTCTCTGTCAGACAACATGAAACTTTTACTTGTTGTATCAATTTTCCTATACACAACCGTTGCGACGTTTCCACCTGATCCGTTATCAGATGAGTACGTCGACTGGATCAACGCCCATCAAACCACTTGGAGAGCCACCAGGAACTACAACAAAGCGGCGTTAAGTAACTTCCTAAACAACTGGAGAGGCGTCACTACCCAATCGGAGCCTACAGTAAGGGAAATTCCCGACATCCCAGATGGCGTGGAAATCCCGGAATCCTTCGATGCCAGAGACCAGTGGCCGGAATGCGAGTCGATCGGAAGAGTCGTGGATCAAGGCAGTTGTGGGTCGTGTTACGTAAGCTATGTATATCATATATTCTACGTCGTCTTCATCATTTGCAGTAAGTACCTGGTCGTCTGCAAAGAGCAATGTGTACAAGCAGGTTTCTCCATTTATATTCCCGTTTCCAAACATTTTCTTCTCCATAAATACAGCGGCTTTCCCATTTTCACTACGCCAGATGAGTTGTAGTATATATTTTGTAATGCTTTTACATAGGTCTTGTTTGTTTGTTTGGTGGGTTGTTATGTTTCTTGCCATTCTCTTTTCTACTACTTGTTGCAATACAAAAGTATTATTCAAAGAGGTTCGACCTGCTTGAAATCCACTTTGCTCTTCCATGTCCCTAAATTGACTTTCTATTGTATCCTTCAACTCTGCCATACAGTCTACCTATAGAAGTAGTCACGCTGGTGCCTCTATAATTGCTGCACGTCTTTTCGCCACTTTATTTATGAACAAAACTGATATTAGCCATTCCTCAATCTTGGAAATGTTGTCTATGTCTACATCTATAAGGCATGTGTTAAATATTTTTGTTATTAGTTCTAGTAATTTTTCTGTCCCATTTTTAACCAGTTTAATGGGAATATCTCCAGGGACTCCAGGCCCTGCTGATTCAGTTAATGTCTTCTGGCTTCTTGTGTGAACCACGGCTTCTTATTTGGTTTTCCCTATTTTTATCTTTAGTCTTTCTATATCCATCTCGGTAGCCTTTCTTCCACATGCTTCTTCTGCTGTTTCCAATATATTGACTCTTATTTTTGTCCATGCCATTTCGATATCGTCTGGCTCTCGTATTGTCACAGGCCTGAAGGCCTAGGGCCCAAAGGGAGTGCTCTGGTTGGGGGTGTAGCTAGGTAGAGATGGTAAAAGACAATGACGACATGGACAAATGGTTTATTTAGGCACTAGTCTAGCAGGGGAGAGATCATCGGAAACAAAGTCTTAAGGCGAATGAGCAAATATATGAAGTGAGAATAGGTTAAAGGGAGGTGGTTGCTTACTTGGGTGTGATGAAGGGCAGCAGGTGCAAGGCTCCTCCAATTAGCGTCATGTCGAAGGGCGGGCTTTCAGACGGGCAGCGTGACAGAGTACTCGATCACTGATCTCCGGATCGATGTGATCGATCCATATAAATACTTACTGTGTGTTGACAAACGTGCCTGCTGCCAGTCCGCGAGTCACGTAACGTCCTTCGGTTTTAGGTCACCTCCGTGCTGATTTAGCTTGGGTGGCGACCCAGTTGCGCTAATTGGGGCCGTATCGCGACAGTATATTATTAGTACATAGTTATTTTTATAATATTTCTATATTCAGTTTGCTTATTTGTATGTCAGGTTTGCTACGTAGTCGTTGCATGGCTGTTCATATCTTTACCATTACAAGATTGTGATTGGTTAAAGCATTGGATGAGGCCAGAGTTCTGGCATCCTGTGTTCTTGAAGGATGAACATTTATGTTCGTGATTATGTAGTCTGTTGTTGATATTTGTCCTCGTGTATTTTCGAATGTATATTTATGTTGTGGTCTATGTGGGCAGAATGTATTGATAATTATAACTTCACTTTGGGTATATAAGTGTATCAAGTGCTCACCACTCTCGTTTGTTATTTGTTCTCGACATTTGATGCCAGTTATAATTTCACCGCCAATTCTTGCATTAAAATCCCCTAGAATTATTATTCCATCGTCTTTGGGAATACTATGGATGAGTTCAGGTTCAGGTTCATGGATAGTATCAGGTACATATATGCTGATTAGGCGCGTTTGTGTTAATTTCTGTAGTTCGAGCGTCACCTGTAATAACCTGTCGTTGATGTATTTCGTCAGGCAGCCTACAATACAAACAACTGTAACACGAGTTGCCACCAAACGACTATCGCGGCGCGATAATTGGCCGCCCGTCGCGTCCGCCTCGTTCGTCTTTTCGATGTTAATACCGATCCAGCGCTTCGAGCGAAGCCCGCGATAAGAAAGCTATGCTTCCAAGAGCACCAAGACCCTTTCCCGGCCCTTGGCTCCCATACACGATTCAACCTTAATAATCCTCCCGAGGGAACGCGTTTATTCCAGGTCGTTGCGCCGGTGACGGCGATGACGGACAGGATCTGCATCCACTCGGGCGGCAAGAAGAAACCCACGGTCTCCGCCATGGACGGCTTGTCCTGCTCCGTTTACGGAGCGGGTTGTTACGGCGGTAGACCTTACCAGACCTGGGAGTGGTGGGGATCGGACGGCATCGTGACGGGAGGATGGTATAACGAGTCCACGGTAGTAAAATTCCGATTTCATTGTCGATTTAGTGAACGTCGGCTGATTTATTTTCCAGGGCTGCCAATCTTACAGGTACTCGCCCTGCGACCATCCGGGGAACTCCTCCAACGCGCATTACCCTCCGTGTAATCCCCTGACGACGAACCCCACTTGCCTGGAGGTATGCGACGAGGGGACGAATCTGATATACGTAAACGAGAAGACTTACGGACAGCCGTACTATTACACAGGGTACGAAGTTGAACATATCCAATACGAAATTATGACGAACGGGCCCGTCTCAGGTCATTTCATACAGTACGTTGACTTCTTCTTCTACACTGGAGGTACCTAATTCCTAGTCGATTATCTCGCTTAGTTCTAATGCTTACATTTCAAGGGGTTTACCAGGTGACCCCGAACGCTACCGAAAATGGTGAACATGCGGTTAAAATCATCGGTTGGGGCGTGGAAAACGACGTTCCGTATTGGTTGGTGGTGAATTCCTTCAACAAAGATTGGGGAGAGAAAGGGTTGTTCAAGATATTACGAGGTGAAGATCACTGCCGTATCGAAACCTACATGGTAGCGGCTCTACCGAAATTGGATTAATAAGGACTTTAATTTTGTTAATAAATACACACCTTCCACATTTTTCATTTTTCACATATACGGTAATGCAGATATAATAATTGCATAGGAATTTTGACGACATACTGCTAAGTTTGCGGATTGTTTCATAAGATTCTCCTGTTACAACACAAGTTCTGGACCAGTCAGGGGAATATAGAAATGCATTGACTGGTCTGAAACGAGATGTTTCATAGTTCAGGATTTCTCATAGAACAAACTGTCATTCCCGAATTGGTTTCAGCTAATGAATTGTGCTGAGAAATTTTGAATCAATCAAGTGGCTGGAATTTGTTTGGAATTAGTTTAAAACTGACGGAGCAGATATGAAGGTCGTATTATAATTGAACAAGAAGAAGTGATATTTGTTCTAATTTAAATCGTTTAATTTAGAAACGCTTTCCATTGTGTAAATAGATTTTTATTGTCATAAAACGAGTTTACTATTATTATTAATGACAATATTTATACTACAATCTGATAGGTTAGTAAAAACAATTATAGTCACATATCACTATTATTTCACTGTAAAAAATCAATTTTATTTTCATTTTTGCAATGGTAGCTGCGTCAGTACATCTGAACCTAAATCGTAATTTAATCTATACGGTGCCATAAACATTGTACCGAGTAAGTACCATATAAATTATTTATTCTTTAAAATGGTGAATGTGCACATGTTGCACATGAACTTTAGAAAGACACATTCATATAATTACTATCCTGACAATCATTGTGACATATTGATCGCCAGTTGTAATTGTCTTTCTTATAAACCCAAATATCAGAATAGGTAAATTGTAAAATCATTCAGTTATATGGCATCGGCTAATATTGGCTTTCGGATATAATTAATCAAATTTGGATTTTCAAAACATGAGGCACCATCAAATGGGGATGATTTTCTGGTAGTGTAAGTACCAATAAAGTGAACAGATTTTTACAATATGACGTTTACTTTACGAAACATGATATACTGAAATTTTAGATTTTTTTTTCAAAAAAA
The DNA here is from genome assembly GCA_946251905.1 of Cryptocephalus moraei. Classification (NCBI taxonomy): domain Eukaryota; kingdom Metazoa; phylum Arthropoda; class Insecta; order Coleoptera; family Chrysomelidae; genus Cryptocephalus; species Cryptocephalus moraei. Next base: position 31,088,973 of record OX276456.1, read on the forward strand.
TCGGAATATTCCAAAATCTGCTGAAATTAGCAAATATGAACTAATACAGAACTAAAACGGATACACTTTTCAAAGTTTCATCTCAAAATTCTATAACTTCAATTTTGGTTTCAAAAAAGTGTACGTTTACCGTTTTCAAAAATATAGTAAAACATTGTAGTGTAAGTTGAACAACTCTTTGTGACAAAAATGAAAAAAATTCCTGAAACATTTTTCACTTTTCGAGATACTAAAACTTGGTTAACCAACTAAAACCAGTTGGAGTTAGCAAAGTGAAATTTGGCTAAAAGGTAAAATTCATACATTTGAATTAGCCTCCAAATATCATCACAAAAAAATAATTTTCAAGTCTCGAAAAAAAGGAAGTTTACCCCTTTAAGAAAGTTTAATCTTTGGTTTGAATTTAAAATAGCAACATTTCCAAAGTTTTTGGTGTTAGCGAAATGAAAGTTGCCTGTAGAAATAAATAGAAATAAAAATCATCCTACCAACCCTGTTAATTTCATCCGGCAATTCCAATGTTGGTCTCATAAAGAGGAATGTTGATACATTTTGATTTTTTTCTTAATGACCTAATATTAAATGTATATGTTCAAAACTCCTGAAGTTTATTTTAAGTTTCTTTTTTAACTTTTTGAGTTGGCAAATTTAAAGCTAAAAGTCATCCCTTAACTAATACTACGAGCTTCATCTCGAAATTTTCTAGTTTCAATGTTATTCTCAAAAAATTGAAGGGTAACTCTTTGGAATTAATTTCAAAAAATGACTCAATATTGCATTTTCTAAATTTCAGTCGCAATCAAAAGGGGATGTCTCTTCGTGCCAACTGGTAAGTAATTTTTTTTAAAAATGCGTTTACATTTACAACGAAGTACTGATATTCGTTGTTAGTGTTTCTATTGTAAAATATAAAAATTTAATTTTTGGATAGGTAACACATAATTGATGTACATAGATACAATTACTTCACCAAGGAAAGTAACATTTATAAAGAGAGAGTTTCCTGCAGATTAGTGGCCTAAATTAATTATCATTATTATATTTAACATTATTATTATTTTTAAAATGTACTACCTAGCACAGGTATGTACTATTGCATTATTTTTTGAACGCTGATTAGGATGTAGGTAATACCCTTCCTTAATGATTGATTAATGACCTGAATGGGACCTTACGGTATATTTAAACGAAAGTTGACTAGTTGCAAAAAATCATTTCAAAACTCTCCCCAAAACCCAAACTTTTAGGAATATCCTGTAATCGAATTACAACAACCTCAATATCCACCCCTCGTTCCGCCGGTATAACGAACCCGCGAGACGAGATACGCGGCGCTCCACACATGCACGGATTTGAATAAAATAAAATTCCCCCGGTGTTGTCAGTCACAGACCCGACGACATTCATTCTAATGCCGTCGGTCCCCTAGAGTTATTTCTGCTTGTCTGGCCGGCATTACGGAGGCATTATACGTTGTCTCTTGCCGTGCTTCCCGGGAACGTTCCGGGACACGCAAAGCACCGCCAAGCACCGACTATTGGAAAAAGCGCGAATGCAGGGATGGATGCGAGCTTTTTAAACGTTCCCATATTCACGCGAAGAAAAATTAGAATTTCGAAATGTGCTCCGGGAGGTAAGTAAATATGGAACGACTTTCGCCGGGAAGGAAATGGGAACAAAACAATATAAACTAGGTAACTGTGGAAACGAGTATGTACCTAATCTGGCCCTTAGGAAGTTGCATGTATTGTGAGATCGGGAAGTAAATGGATTAAACTAGTTCATAAAAGAGAAAATCAATGCTTTGTATTTCACACTCAATTCTTTAATGTATAACTATTTCAATAAGTTATCACACTGTTATCAGTATACTTTTGGTACTTGTGTTAGTTCAGAAACTTGATACATGCAGTGTTGCCCACAAGACGAGACGAGACGAGACTTTGAAAAATCTCGTCTTGTCACGCAAAAAAAGTGGAAAGTCTCGTCTCGAGTCTCTTTTCGCAATTAAAGTCTCGTCTCGTCTCATGTCTCGTCTCGTCTCATGCCTCGCGCGAGATTCTCGCAAAAGTCTCGCCAATTTCTCTCAAAATCTCTCGATTTCGTGCATATCTTGCATTTTGTCGTTTTAAAGCCGCTATTATGCGGCTTTAAAAAACAGTTTCAATAAAATTCGCGATATTTATAATATTTAGTTATTATTTGTCATTTTTATTTGCGATACTTTGAGACTTTTGCGAGACTCTCGTGCGAGATTTGAGACGAGACTTTTTGAAAATCTCGTCTTATCTCGCAAGGAAAAATTAAAGTATCGTCTCGAGTCTCGTCTCGAAAACTAGACGTCGGCATCACTAAATCCATGTTAGCACAGTTAAGGAAGCTCAGTTATTGAAATCGTTCCAGTAATAAATCCATAAACTAACTAGAACTGTTTTGAAAATATTCAAGTTGAACTGCGTTGTTGGGCTCATCTTTAGTAAAAACTTTATTTTTCCTAGGTAGTATAATATTATCGTAACATAAACGTCTTTGACACTTGTTTTTTGAAACTTTCGTAAAAATCGGAGTGTCGTAAAATTCAACCATTATTTTCACCAAACTCTAAAATAATGATTCACGATGTTGTTCGCTCATTTTCGGTATATTTTTGTCAAATTCGTCTCGTTCCCTACTAAGGTTCGTTGACCTGACCGTATGCCCGTCATGTCGGTCTTTTACACACAACCATTTGTTCGTTTTCTACAGCTATCAGAAGAATCCCAACATGGCGAAAGGTAGAAAACGTTGAATCGTTTTCCGGTTATTTCCCCGCATTAATAGAGTAAAATTTGTATATCAACGTGTAATTGGATAGTCAAAGTTCATTATTACCTCTAAATTCACAAAAATAAATTATCGGAATATTGAGAGATGAACGTCAGAAGTGACAGCAAGATTTTTCAGTTTTCTTTTATCTGCAAAAACTACTGATTTCCTTAAATGGTATCAACTAGGTATTCGTGATACCATGACAAAATACAATTTAATATTCAAATTGTAATAATAATATCGTACATTAAACTGGATGAATATATAAAGGTTCGTATTTTACACATTTTATATGGTTCTAAATTTATTTGCTTGGTGGACGATTTGCGATTACTATACTGAGTGTCTGATAAATAATTTCTTCTTCCTTTTCTAAATCTGTGGGAGTTGAAGGAGGTTGAAGGATATTGGATGCATACCTACCTGCCTGAAGGTATTTCTTGTATTCTACAATTTATATTGCAATACTAGAATATTTTTTGGCAACAATAACCTTTTAGTTTTTGTGGAGTTTGATCATCTCCATCATCCACATCGTTTCTATAACTTGAATAAAGGTAACGTAATAACTTTCTTTTTAAAGCATATTTGCATATCAAATACAAAATGGTTATTATAATAAGAGTTATACAAATTAAAATAACTTTTTCCAATATACTGATAGTGTCAGTATTAAGACGAACTTCCTCTCCACAACTCCTCGCGCATTTATTTCCCGTCCATCCCTATCCGGACGTTCTGGTGCGAAACTCTTATCAACTTGATTGGTGGATCTTCCGCGTTGCCAAGAAAACAACAATTGATCGTCCCGAAGTTATAAAAGGGAGCGCTCTGGCTCCTCGCGTGCCACTAGTGCTCCAGTGCGTTTCCCGAGATGTACTCCGGCGGTACCACGACATCTAACGTCGGCAGGAAGCCACGTCCCTCGACGGGGTACCTGGTGCGCCCCAAGCTCGGGGCGCTCAGGTCGCTCTACTCGTCGAGGCCGCTCTCCGCCTACGCCGGCGAGAAGAGGAAGAAAGTGAAGTAAGTAGGAGGCGGTCCAAGGGGAAATCTGCAGATGGGTGACTTCCTCGTGATGGGGAGGTTTGTTGTCGATGTGAAAAATGGATTAGTAATTTGTGAATTGTTCAAAAGGTTGTTTTGAGTAAAGCATACATAAAAAGTTTATATTATGTATAACATGTTTTCTCTTCACATCACACATTATATCTAAGGTTAATTAATTGTACAAACAATAATCAAACAACCCTGTATGTGTTGTCTTATCAGTAATAAAATTTAATTCGAGTGTGTTTCAAAGAGCGGCACATCTTAAAATAACAACAATTTTTAATTTATCTCATTTATATAATTAAGAAAATTATTAATTGAGACAATTGAACCATGTTTTTAAATTGTATCAAAAAGGTATAACAAATGTTAAAACATATTTCACCACATTTCAACCCCTAAGAGACAAATTGATTTTCCTAGCAATTCCATCCCTTTCTCACTTTTTAAATGGCAAATAGCAAGATACTGTATTTTTTTGGAATCAATTTGTTTCCTAAATCTTTTTGATATTTCAATTTAACTTTTAAACAAATGCAATTTGTTTCATAAAATTAATACGTAAATAATCATTAAATGTAGGTACACATTTCACCTTTTACCAACCCCTCAAAAGCAGAAATTGATTGTTTTAAAACAGTTTCATTGTGTTCTCTGTTCTTTAATGGAGAATTTCGAGAAATTCTGGAAAATGAATCCTTGGAAAATTTCCCCAAATTTTGTTAAAGAAATATTTAAAAAAAAATGTTTTACTCCCTTTTTAACCCATCAGTAGCAGAAATTAATTTCGAAAACAAAATTCATTCTTATTCCTGGGCTTAAATAGTAATTGTTAGGAAATTTTCTTTTTCAGGATGCCAGTTAATATATGTCTTCTCAAAACATTCATTGCATTGAACAAATATTGAATTAATATTTTGGGCACGGGTCAACTCGTAAGAATTAATCCCCGGTCCGCATTTAACCTTCGCGAGATTGGTCAACTCGTAAGAATATGGTTCTCTAGATCGGTAAGAGTTAGAACTACCTGAAAAATCCCAAAAGGGGGATTATCGTAATCCTTGCGAGAGGGCAAGGAAAACCCTGCGGAACTCGACCGTATGAAACCTATATGATCATTAACAACAAGCAAGTCTTTGCCGCGTTGGCTTTTAATAAAATCCACAACTATCTCGGTGCGATCCATCGTCACCGTTTAGTTGGAACGTAACAAACCACCCCCTTATATCATATTCTTAGTTTCAACAAATATCCGAACTACTTCGTTACAATCATCATCCCCTTGACTATTCCTGAGAATCCTCTTACGAGTTGACTCATCCAAAACTACCCTTTAAAAATTTAACTGCCAGTTCGCTTACCAATTGACCGATCTTAGGGTTGAGGATTAAAATTTCTTACGAGTTGACCGCCGCCGAATATTTTATCTCTAACCTTTTACCTTAAAATTTAATAACTATTTTACCCCAGGAACCCTTAGGTTACCCTTAGGAACAGAAATTGGCTTTTGCAAGCAAATTTCACTTCCTTTTGTATTTTGAAATGACGAATTTCAATAAATTTTATTATGTTATTATGAAGAAATGTTGAAACAAACTGCCAAAATATACTTTAACCACATAAAAATGCAAATTGATTTTTCAAAAACAATTTCACTCTTCCTTCTGTCCTAAAATGGTAAATTTAGAAATGTTATTATTCAGGAAATCATTTTTTATTAAAAATTTTTAAATATTTCTTTGCGTTGAAGAAACGTCGAAGCAAATGTTAAGAAATTCTAACCCTGTTCAAGCCTTCAGGAGCAGAAATTGATTTTGAAAATAAATTCCACTCATTTTCCGGTCATTAAATGGCGAATTTCAAAAAAATTCTATTTTTTCTTAAGAATCCACTTATGGCAAAGGGTTAATTGAGATTTCATCGCGTCGAACGAATATCAAATCAAATTTTTAACCCTTTTTCAACCCCTTAAAAACAGAAATTAATTCCCAAAACACCTACAATTTTCAAGATATTCTATTAAAGAGAAATCCATTTACATCATTTTTTTGAAAAGTTGGCTTGAAAAAACATTTGAAACAAATTTCAAACCTTATCAATTTTCGAAATCAATTTCACTCCTTTTTCATATCCTTAAACGGCCAATTTAAAGGTCTTTATTTTCTAAGAATCTATTTATTGCAAACTGTTTCGATATCCCATTGCGTTGAAGAAATATTGAAATAGTTTTCCATGCATATTTCACCCCTTTCTAACCACTTAAAACAGAAATTAATTTTCCAAAGCAATTTCACCCCTTTTTCTGCTTTTAAATGACAAATTTCAGGAACACCGTTATTCAGGAATTCATTTATTACCACTCTTTTAGGCATTCCATTGCGTTGAAGGGATGTTGAAACAATTAATTATTAATATACACAGTTTTAACCCGTTTGAAACAATAATTGATTTCCATAACATATTTCTCTGCTTTCCATCTCCTTAAATGGTGAATTTCAGGAAAGCCTATTTTTCAGGAAGTCACTTATTGCAAACCTCTCTCAGATAATTTAATACTGAAACGTAATATGTATTTTGCACCCCACGTCAACCCTTTACGGACACAAGCTTAATCTCCAAAAGCAATTTCATCCCTTTTCTGTTTTTAAATGATGAATTTTTGATATTTAATTGCGTTGAGTAGGTATTGAAAAAAGTATGTAAGTACATATTTCACCCTTTTCCACCCTTATTAACTTAGCTCTATTTTCAAAATATATTTTCGTGTTATTAAATGCGAATTTCAGACATTACCAGAAAGTATACTTCAAAATTACAGATATAATATTTTTAGCCTTTCAGAACCCATTCTTACAATTTACATTATCACAATATCTCCTTCCTCCCTTCTTCTGTGCGCTACAGAAACACCTGCCGATCAGACCATATCAAATCGCCTAATGACATAACAATCAAAGCTAATGCAATCAATATAAATATTGATTATATCGGTAATATAGTTGCGATGATGGCTTTATTAACATAACTTGCACTGCGCTCTCCATGGCAACCGATATTTTGTTGACGAATCAGTTTACGGGGTGCCATTCGTGCGACGCATAAGAAACCCATGAGATTCGATTTTAACGAAAAGAAAGCCCATCAGTGCCTACGTTTTCTTCTTGAAAAATGACATTATTGCAATAACTGTATATTCCCGATATTGATTTTACGAACTATGCCCGTGTCCAGGCTAACCGTTCGGATACAAACAAAGGGTGGCTTATCTGGTAAGCACCGCAAAGGCGACATTACTACAAGCGCATTACGACGTGCTGGACGTTGTCATTCAGGTAATTCTCTTCCAGAAAATCCTCCCTACCGAAAATGGACTGGCGGAAGAGACCAGATTACGCCGACACTGCGTACCGCGAAGCCGTAGGTCGCCTCAGAATCCTCCTCGCTGAAAGTTACACCCCGATAAAGCGACCATTGAGGGAGCTCGACAGCGCCGGAGAGGAAACAGATAACCAATCGCAGATCAGCGGCGGAAGCAGGAACTCCAAGTTCGGGAGGCACTACTACTACCACTACCCCATGACTCCGAGGAAGTACTTTTACCCGTCCCTGAGGACTAATTACAGTATGGCGACCGAACCAGACAAGCTCCTTACGAGGTAAGTGGGAAGGGTAATGTGGCACGTTGAGTTTCTGGTGTAGTTCTTTCAGGGACCCACCACCGAAGCTGGAGACATCTACGGCTCCCCCGGAGCTGATGGCTTTCATTGAACGCCAAGAGGAATACATAGAGCAGCTGGAGAAAGAGTCCAGGTTCTGTAGGGTGAGTATAAAATTTTTTAAAGGAGTTGCAATGAAACTTATGAAGGTTTTTAAGCAATTTTGACACTTTTAAAGCTGTAGAGGAGTTTTTGAGAAAATAACTTACTGACGACATTTTTAAAGAATTAGTTACTTTAAAGAAAAGCCTGGAAAAAAATCATTGCTAAATTTTTATACCGAGGCGTAATTTTTAGCTAGCTTGAAAAATTATATTTTTTTAATTTTATTTAACACTATCTAACTTCATCCATGAAATGCAACAGATATTGAACAACAACGCGTCATGAATTATCTGTAGAACTCAAAAGGAAATTAATATCTCAATCAAAAAATTATAAAGTACAGACCTGTCCGAGGACCGAGGTCATTCAGAGTCGCCTACTTTTTGCCGTACAGCAAACGCTGTGATAACCTTCTGCTCCTTCTTTATTCTTGTGGTAAAACTCAAACGTGACAACGACTAATCGCAAGATTCTCCTAGGACGAGCTATCCTCGCTTCTGGGCAAAGTTAAAGACGTCATAAGCGAGAACGAGAACCTGCACGAGAGACAAAAGTCGAAACTCATAAAATCCGTATTCGACCACTTGGAGACGGAAACGGAGACAGAAACCGAAGTCGAGAACAGAAACGTAAGTTAACCCCTCCTCAAACTTAACCAAATCAATTAATATCCCAATTCAAGAAACTGAAATCGCCGAAAAAGTCCAAGAAGACCGTCCTGATCGAGGGACCGTCCATAGTCTACGAATCGAGGATCTCAGAACTCGAAGCCCAACTCACCCAAGCTCGTATCGACCTGAAGAAGGCTCTGGACGAGAACGAGAGTTACAGGAAGAAAATCAACGACGGCACCATATTGGAAACCGTCGGGTACGAATCGTACCGGAAGCAGTTGGATAACCTCGAAAGGTATAACTTTCTCCGTCACTTCGAACGTACCTCATAAACAGAAGGAAGGAACAACTTCTATGTCTTGCCAACACTTTATTTAAAAAACTCAACCGGTTTCGACCTACTGTGAGGTCATGTTTTTTCTTCCTTCTGCTCATCATGGTCAACTGTGAGAACTTGGACAACCTCCTTTGTTTTGGTATTAAATTTTTAGGGAGAACAAGGCGCTCCAGGAGACCATCCACAAGCTACAGAACGCCCTGGCGATCTCACGCGACAAAGAACACGACACGACCGACAAAGTGAAACGAAGCTTGGACGTGGCCGAGCAGGCGCAGTACGAGAAGAGCGCCGCAGAATCAGAAATAAGGCGACTGAAGGACGAGTTGGAACGACAACACCTGAAACTTCGAGACGCCATAGCGGAACAAGTAAGCACAGCACGAAAGTCAAGTTACAAACATGTTACATAACGCTTAAGTAAGGACATGTTTGCTGCTTGATGGAACCAAGTTAGATAGAGCGTATTGGGATTATAGTGTTTGTCTTCGCTGTCCGATCCCAAGATTTTTCCTCCATTGTAAACGATTTTGGTAATATGTCTCTGTGAGGTTTCTCTTGCCCATGTTCTTCCTTAAACCTTCGCCCCACGCTTCCTAAGTCTCTTCTCTACGCCCTATATACATGTCTATTTCTCTACATTTTCCAGGTTTCCTTATTTGCTTCCTCTCTCTTACGTACACCTTTTGGTCGGCACTGTCTGCTGCTGATCCATTTCAAATAGGCTTGCTACGTATCATTAATTTTATATTCTATTGTATGTTATATTCTATGTTCTTCTTCCACCACCATTTCATGACCAACTTACTCTTCTCTTTGACTCTCAGGGCCTCAATTGCAGCTTGATGTACAGCTTGTTTTAAGTGTTCGTAAAGTTTACTGGTATATTCATGCTCTTTATCTACAAGTTGTTTGTCTCAGTTTGCTTGTACTTTCTTCTTCAAGCCCTTCTATATTATATTCTCGTATTCGATTAAAGACATTTCCACTCTGATTTATTTTTGAGTTTGTTGGTTCCGAGTTTTGTATGGTATATGTCTTTCTCTTGTTTTGTGTCTTCCTCATTAGGTGCGTATATACCAATGACAGTTAGGTACTCGTTTTCCGAAGATGGTTACATTGACCTTTCATTCTATCTTCTTGGAGTACTTCCATTGTCTCTTACAGGGTCGAAGGATCGCCGACGAGCGAACCGCAGCAGAGAGAAGATACACCCAGCAAATAGAACAGCTCACGGCAGAGCTGGGCGTCCAATGGGAGACGACGAACAAGCTACAGTTAGAGCTGGACAAGCAACGCAGGGAGAACTCAGACCTGCGAAGGGAGACCGCCCAGAAGCAGGCCCTGATCGACGAGCTGAGGAAGGAGATGCAAAATAAAATAAGTAACTTGTTGCGGGATCGCGTCGACGAGTTACGGTAAAGTTTCGTCTTTCAGTAACCCTTCAGTCCGACATCGGCGTGAGCGGAGCCGAAAAAACGGCGTTGGAACAGCAAGTGTCGACGCTGCAGATGTCGAATGAGCGCATCGAGAGGCAGAACAAGCAGGAGATCGTCAGGTTGCAGGCGGAGATCCATTCGCTGAGACAAAGGTTGGACAGGGCCGACGCCGACCTGATACACAGCAGGAGGGAGAACCTCAGGCTCAGCGAGCAGGTCGCCTCGTTGGAGAAGGAGGTAGTGTGCTCACATTAAGATGGTCAAATGTAGAGAGGGTTTTGCTCTGAAAATAAAAACCACAATAGGTTGAATTTTAGTTTATGATGAGTAGTCATTTTTCAATATTTCGAGATTTTCTTTAAATGTGCTCCAAGAGTTCTTTTCAACTTTTAATATTTATTCCACTGCCGAAGTTCTCTAAAGGGCACTTTACACTCGTCACTTTTCAATTTTTGAAAATTTACTCAAAATCTAAACAAGGGCAACACCCAAGCTCTAGAATTTTAAGCAGTCATCAGTCCAAGCATCTATAATACCAAAAATATAATACATCTCTAAATCAGAATGAAATTTGCTAAAATAGGTAAATTTTCCTAAAGTTCATAACACTGATATACACGCATTTTTGCAAAAGCCTATTTTTGGACCTTGAAACCTCTAGAAAATGCTAAGAACTCAAATTCGTTACCGACCAATTTACAATGACTACCTCATACGAGAAACTAAAAATTGAATTTCCCGCCAAAAACCTTGAAACAAATGCCGCATTGTATCCAACGAAAACCCTACAAAATAATCAAAAAATCTTTTTCCCGAGCAAAAGAAGCTGTTATCTTAAACAGTACCCGATTTACCAATAATTTTTTTGAGGTTATCCCTAAGCCTACATTGCTTAAACTTTGTAGTACTGATACACCTACCTTGTCTTGTTTTGTTCGGGCACATTTGACCACCTTAATGGATTAAACCCTTTACTATTTGACGCCTCATATACTTTTCCAGATAACCCTGAACGCTGTTCTGTCAGAAGAGAAAACAAAGATCCCAAGAGGTAACGAGATAGTGGCGCTGCCTCCTCCGAGTACAAAAAACGAGGAAAGGGAGAAAGAATTGAGTTCCATGATAAAAGACATGGAGAGCAAACACGGTGAGCAATTTGCATTAGTTCCACTTCATTAGGCTATACCTAATTGCTGTATTAGAAATGTAATCAGTATTGACAAAATAAGTGTGGCTGTATATCATGTGAGTAATTGGTTATGAATAAACGTTTTAATCGCTGATTTTGTTTCGTTCATCGCCAAGTCACCTCTAGAAACGTTATTTTGTCAATACTACTGTGGCAATCAGTCTGCCATGAGTTGACATTGGGATGATAACCGTTTAACATCATGAATTGTGGTGTGTTGCAGCTAACACGATAACAGAACTAGAGAACATGATCTACTCCCAAAATCAACTCATGGATAAACTGTCAAATGAATGTCATGCCCTCACACAGAAACTGGAAGATGCTAGCATCAGACATAAGTAAGGAAATTTCTCATTATTACATTAAAAATACTCACCAATGAATTTTTAATGAAATACTGAGTCACCAGTGAGAGATCCGAAATACATTTCGATCACCAACACGTTCGTCATATTAGCTTGGACTCGAAACTGTCAGTAATTGATTTCATTCCCTAATCTAATATGACACCCATTTACTTGAAACGAAATTTCATTAACATGCTTGTGTTTGGTAGGGACGGACCAGGCAAATACCAAAAACGAGTCAGATTCGCCGTCAGTCCGACCAACCAAACGCAAGGAGCCGATTAAAGTCGATATTTGTGTCAAAGTGGTGCCGAAACCTAGAAAGGTTAGTCCAAAAGAGATTGTCCGGAATTGTTAACGTTTCAATTTTAAACCTAATTGTAAATGCTAGAGTCGACAGGGCGAGATTGCAAGGCGATAACCTCCAACTCCTGATAAGATTGGAGAGCCTTTGGAGTTACTTGAAAACCGTTGGAATGTCCGATGGGGATAGCGAGCAGGTAGAGTGCGATTTCCCTATGTGTTTTAATGTGTGTGTTTGTTGTTTATAGGGAGGAAATACAGGGACTACAAACTAACTTAGAGTATTTAAACAATAAGATCGGTCAATCACAGTTACCCTCGACAATTATTAAAGGTACTTAAGAGAAAATAGGACGAAGTAAACTGTTTTTGAGAGCCAGTAATTGTAGTTTCTACATTTGCATGAGGAAACAGACAGCACTTTCACCCGAACCAACCATCAATCGCCTTCAATTTCTCTCACTGCGCACATCATCCACTCGCTCCATTCCAGTACTCTCCCGCTGATCCGAATCTTTTCTGCTCCCCAGACGAGGGACATGTTGCTAACAGTTATCAAAGACCTCCAGCAAAACTACAACAACAACAACAACCGACAGGACCCCCTCCATCGACACCAGCAACCCAACCGCCCGTACCCGAACAGAAACCCCAGGACGACCTGAGTCGTACCGTCAAACGGGAACCGTCTAGATCCAACGTCCTTTCGACTCCCCCGGAACCAGAAGGGTACGACCCCGTCCAGCAGTACCCGCCCGACCAACAGTACGATCCCGGTCAGCAGTACGACCCCAACCAGCAGTACGACCCCGATCAGCAGTACGAACAGGGCTACGACCCGAATCAAGAGTACCCCGGTTACGACCCGGGTCAACAGTACGACCCCGGTCAGCAGTACGACCCCAACCTGCAGGCGTACGAGGGCGATCCGGCCCAGTACGCGCAGGAGCAGGCTTACGCGACGGACCCTAGCACTTTCAGTCAGGAATACGCTTCCGGTGATCAGCACGAGGCTAACTTAGAGGGTAGTGTACAGCAGCAGTAGGTTTAATAGGGCTTGTTAAGTTTAATGGTCTATTGTGTATCGTTGAGATTGCACTGTGTAAATATTAAAGCATTCGTAAGGTTTGGAGTTTGATTCCAGGAACCAAAAAGAAGAGCAGTATGAACAGTTTGAGTTCATGACGCGTTGCGGGAGTGTCTTGCTGAAAAACTCAGTTGAACTGAAAGATCTACTGCAGGAACAACAGAGACAACAATTTGAAGTTCTTAGAATCAAACATTAGACACTCTTAAGCCTAGCAACTTAGAGGGATGAAGTTTCAAAAACAAAATAGCAGCAAATTATGAATTGAGACTCAAAATTAATGAAAATTTGATCATTGATACAGCAGGAAGAAAATTTCTAGTTCTTTGAAGTAAATGGTCAGACAGACAATTTTGACCAGACTAAGACGAACGTAGTCTTATGTTCTTCATGTTATGTTTCTTATGTTATATGAAAAATGTGACGGCAGAAACGACAGAAATTGCGATTTCAAGTTTTTGAAACCAAACTATGAACTATGCAACTTAACAGAACAAAGTTTTAAGTTCCACAGACTAAATAGTAGCGCATTATGAGCTGGGACACAAGCTGGGATACATGAGTTCTTGCTCAAAATTCACTGAACTAAAGAATATAGGTAATTGTAAAACAACTGAAACAACAATTTGAAGTTCTTTGGAGCAAATTATCAGGCAATTCTGAGCCGAGCAACAGAGAAAACCAAAACAAGTTTAATGAAAAATTAAAAATAAAATAAGAAGTTTCATAAATGTTTTGAAGTTATGTTTGGAAAATAAAAACTCGTTTCAAAGTGTATTTCAGAAATGTTTTCAACAAAATTTCTGATTATACAGGACGCCCGATAAACGAAGACCTATACAAATATTTGGAAATAGTTTTGAACATCCAAAACATTACATTTTGGTGGAACATTATTTAACTATGGTGATAGTGTTCAAAAAGTGCTTTGAAGTCGTATTTAAAAAATGCTTTTTGATAACATTTTAAAGTGGGTATTTGGAAAAAAAATCTAAAATTTGTTTTAAAATGTATTCAACAGTTTCCAAAAAAATATTTTTGGTTATACAGGGTGGTCTATCAAAACGAGGTTAACAGGAATATTTTTAAATATTCCTATACTTAATTGAGAACGATTCTTTTAATTAACACGTTATTTTGCTTTTGTGCTCATAACTCCTTTGAAATAATTCCAAAAATGCTTTAACGTCATGTCTCGAAAAAGCTTTTTGATAACATTTTGAGTTCCAGAGATCAAATAGCAGCAAATTATGAGCTAAAACTCAAATTTCTGGAGTTTCATGCTCAAAAATTTATCAATCTAAAAACTCTGTTGGGTATGTTGAATTAAAACTACTAACTGTCAGATACGTTCCAATCATGAAGAAATCTCATTTGTATTACAATATACAATTTATAATATAATTAAACAATAACAATGGAATCCTAAATATTCACATATCATATAAAAAAATAGCAAAAATAAAAGAAATAATAACGTAAAACTACCGTTCATAAAGTGTTTAAAAAATAATAAAAGTTGAGATATGCATAAACAATACCTTAGGAGTATAAACTTCAATAGAATAAACAAGAAAGATAACAACGATTTTTAACATTTATTTTGCTATCATTTAAAAGTTTTCTTCGCCCATTATTATTATCATCATCATCATCATCATCATCATTATTATTACTCTCTCTGAGTGAGCACATACAAAATACAAAATACACCGACATGATACGAATGAGAGTAAATATACAGATGTGGAGCATGGAATAATTACCGATTTGAGTTATTTTCAAAAATGTTCATCAGTTTCAAAAATGTAAATATGTACAAGGCGTAGGTACTTTAGAAGCATCGATTTGCCAAGGTTGAGACGAACTGATTCGGTAATTTTAAAGGTGATGGCATTGGTGTAATGAGTAAGGCAGTAATACAAAATTGTCAAAATTAACCGCTGGGAGGATCAACGTATTGTCGAAATTATTAGATTTTCTTGGTTTCCAGACAGCCGGGATCCTGAAAAACGAGTGTTACTGCGTACTGTCTTGATTAGTTCAAATGTAAAATTTTCACCTTTGGATAAGTTAAGAGAAAAGTTTTAAGATTCATTTACAGTAATTAACGCGCTGAAGTGCTGGAATTCCGGCTATCTGAACGGTACCGCATTTTCCTTTAATTTCCAGAAGGAAATCGTGTTGCAGTAACTTCCTAATTGAACGCGCATAAGAAATAATAGGGCAGCGATTTCATCTATATATACAATAATACATATATAAATAAGTATGAATGTAACTAAGGTACACTGTGAATTATATTTAAATAAATCCCTCTTTTCATGATTACCACATAAATAGCGATAGGTCAGTCATGTACATCTAAATCCTAAAAATAAAAAGTAATTTATGGATATGTACCTACCATACTTTAATTTACCTTCATTTCGTACTTTTAATTAATAAAAAAGATTTTATCAAAAGTAATGTCCACATTTTTTTTTTGTTGAAATTCACTGAACATGGAATGTAAACACGAACACATACGTGGTCATTACTTTTTAATATAATAATAGTAATAAATATATATATTTAAAGAGAATCTGATTCTCTAAACGAAGAAATCACCATCGTAAGTAATAAAAATCCCTAATAATTCTATAAGAATTATTTTCATCCTTTGTACTCTAAGAGATATAAACAACAACACCCTATCACATAAAACTAGGGTTAAAGATATTAATATCGAGATATGATTGTTACGTCACTTTCCATGTTTATAAGCGAAGGTTAGAATACTATCGACGATGCAATGAGGGAAATGGAGATATTCCCATTTAATGACAGAAATGTGACATTTTTGAGGAGTTTAGTAAAGGGACTACCCGGTTAAGATGAGCCTTAGATAACATTTACAAAACAAAGGGCGCCTTAAATTTTTAGACCAACTCAACAATTTTTAAAAAATTAATAAACAGTAAATTAAGGCAAAAGTTATTCTTTTTAATTTAGAGACGAAATTTGAAGGGCAGGTCAAGGGCAACTTTCAGTTTTGAAAATATTGCTATGAAAAACAAATTTCAGAAGTTCGTAACTCCAAATATGAACGATATTTTCAGGAACTTTTTCACATTTGACACAAAGAAATGGTCCCTCTTCGTTTACAACCATAATTTTGAAACTATGTTTCAAATATTGATACATTGTTTTAAGAATTGCAATTTCATCAAAAAGGACTGGGCTAACTCAATTTTTGAAACATTTTAATGAAAATTTAAGTTGTAGTTCTTTGTTGTGTATTTCATGATGATTTTGAGAATAACACAGTAAGTACAAATTTAATAAGGTATCAAAAACCTTTTATTGTACTAAATTTTGAAA
Organism: Cryptocephalus moraei; assembly: GCA_946251905.1. NCBI lineage: Eukaryota > Metazoa > Arthropoda > Insecta > Coleoptera > Chrysomelidae > Cryptocephalus > Cryptocephalus moraei. Next base: position 31,105,337 of record OX276456.1, read on the forward strand.
ACTGAAAAATTTTGGCGCCAAAAATTATAACTGAAATACCTTACACAATGAAACAAAAATATCTTTTCCGCTACAGGAAGCCGAAATATCTTGTAGAAACGTCAAATAACGCAATGATTTATTTTTGAGGTTATGTGAGGTTCTGACAATGTGAGGGTGAGAGGAGAAATATACTATTTGATATACTAAATGAGCATATTTCTCTTTTGCAATGTATTCTAAGGCGCAACTTAACAGGTTAGACTTTTTGACCTAACTTTGACCGTTGGAATGAGATCTACACTCCTCTCATAGCTTCTTTTATTGTTACCTTTTAACATTAGTACTTTTAGTGTATTCTAAAAATATTGAAAACGTCGTCTATACAAACTCCTACGGACAAAACTATTATTCAGGCTTTGATTAGCTGTAATAAAAGTGGGATATAGAAAGATCCACTTATTTCGAAAAATTGCTTATGATTGAGACCTTCAGAAACAATAGTTTTATCCGTACAGTTACTAAAATGGATTTGTCACACCGAAATGCAAACTCATGCCGCACGAAAACATCGAGAACCTAAAAACGACAAAACGCCTAATGATATGTTATCAATTTTACCAACGATTTGCCCGTTCAGTAAGTAGGATTAGTACACATGAACAACGATTAGAGCGCATTAACCGATGAAGCGTGCACGTAAAACTTTACCGTGCTACGCGTTTGCTTTCCTTTTTTTAAAGAATATCTTCTAGCTATCACAGAAAGTTTGGCTGAATGTATTTACAGCGAAAAACTACAAGAAGAGCACCAGACAACTGAAGAGTGCCAACATTAGAAACTTGATTGTTTACTTTTACCTGCAATAAATTGGATGGGGTGGGGGTTCTACGATATTTCGGGGTGTATACTAGTTCGCTCCGGCGGTCAGGTATTAATCCGAGGATTAAAAAGGGTCGTGGTTGAATTCGCTCCCAATAGGAGTTATAGGGTAGTTTTGGGTGGAAATGATGTATTCCTTAGAAAAATTTAAAACTGCCATGGTATTTCTAAAAACAAGGTTCATACCGGTAAGTATGAGGGTACAAATCTTAAGTCTTTAAAAGAATAAGATCGTCGAAAAGTACTTTCGATTTTGTTGAAATATGGAAGTATCAGGAATGTTAAGTGAAAATGGGAACCCCATGTTAGTGGTAAATAATTGCAAGTACAATTTTCATAAACAACTTCCAGGGTAATGTGAAACGGTGACAGTGTGTACAACGTGGATGTGACATATCTAGAAACACGAAATTCGTGCAATAGTATTATTGAATATAGTGAAAACCATAATCACGATATCACTGATATAATATATTAAATCAACAAAAATTAAATAACACTAAAAGGCGTGCTGTAGACGATATTTGCTTAAAGCCACAACAAATCACGCACAAAGAATTAAGTACACAACCTGTTCAGTCATTAACAGTGAAAGATGTACATCTAATACTAAAAATATTTATCAAGCACGTAAGCAAGTGTTACCGATGATTCCAAGTTACGCTCGAGATGTTCACCATGTTTTAAATTCAGTCAAAGTACTAACCAATCAGGGAGAATCATTTTTATTAAAACAGGATTCGCTATTAAATTTCGTTATATTTTCATGTTTCTAAGCAGCTGAAACAATTCAGGTTGGTGGCACATTTAAATGTTGTACACAATTGTTCCTGCAAGCATTTACTATTCACGGTTCTGTAAATGGACATTACATTCTGTTAGTATTCTGTTTACTTCCTAATGAACAAGTTAAAAAGTACAAAATCGCCTTTAAATGAGTAAAAGAATGAATTTTAAACGACATATAGACTTTAATCCTAAGGTGATTTTGAAAAAGCAATTCATTCCGCTGTAACAGTACAGTCCTTAGTACAGTAAAGTCCTTCTGCATCTTTAAAGGAATGCAGATTTCATTTGTGACAAGCAAGGTAAGTTTATTTGTAAAAATTAGCGAATGACATAAACTATATAGTATTTGTGTTTATTAGGTGGAGAAAACTACAGCAACTGGGATTTGCTACAGTATATTCAAGAGAATCTGATATTGGAAGATATTTAAAGTATGTCTTTGGACTTCCATTTTTACATCCTGAATAAATGGGCGACTTGCTTTAAACTTGGGATTATCTATTAGACACTTATATTTATAAATTTAATAACATGTTTCACCATTCTCACCCAAATATTTTTCAATTTTTAAAACTGTTAAAGAACATTCAAATTGATACCTTTGTTCTAATAAACGGTGTTAATCAACCAAAAAATATATCGTAAATTTTGTCATGTTAGGATACAATTTTTAGAGACAAAAATAAACTTATTAGTCTTAATACGTAATAATGTTATAACAAAATATCAATTTGTGCAGAGCGTATCTCATAGGTATATGTGTACAATGTAACTAATATTTTTTCAAGATGCGTTCTAATTGGCCAAATATATACTATGTATACTTAGAAGCGAGCAAATGTCTTGTGGGCAGTAATAGAAAAAGCCACACGTACAGAATGGTCAAAGTGAGTTTTGAGACTTGCTAAATTAAAATCGGTAATGAAAAACGGACATATTGGGAAAATTGCTATAACTTTTCAGAAAAATCATTAAAAATCATTCAAATAATTTTTTTAATGAAGAGTTTAAAAATTATTTGTAATTGGCCAAATATATGCTATGTATACTTAGCTCTCTTGTAAAGTGTAGTTTTATTTTCAGTGATATTCCTGTTATTATTCTAGTGACTTAGTAAGCCGGACCGAATTGGTATACGGCAGTGGGAGCGAACTAGTATACGATTGATGGGAACTAGTGTGCCCGGATATTTCGAGAATACTTCAAACACGTACGTATAGATATTGCTATTCGTGATACGAAAACATCAAGGCCGCGATAAGAGAACCCTAACCGACTAAGGAGTACTAACGGTCGCGAATCAACCGAAAAAAAGGAACAATCTTATTCACTCTTAACAACCCTGTGACGAGGCGTCCTTCTCGAACCCTTCCCTCAACTCCGACACGTCCCTTTATTTTTCCGTTTATCTTGAGCAAGTAGGAGACGCGGAACAACACGATCACATTTCCCTCCCATCTCCGTCGATCACTGCAGATCGTCCTCGGACTTGGGTATGTCGAATATCTCCGCGAACAACGGCGGCAGCGTCAGCTTCATCCAGTTCATCCGGAACCAGTCCAGGTGGGCAGTGTGCTTCGCGCCCAGGTTCCGCAGCTCGGGCAGCTTCATCAGGAGGTTCGAGACCGTCTGCGGTTCGTTCGCGTGGTTCGTGCCGACCTGAAAAGCGGGTAGGTTTACAGTTTTTCGGGGGTTTCAGCTCGGGTATTCCGCAAGCGTTTACCTGCGATTTCAGGGCGTCGATCAACGTGTCCTGGTAGTGTTCGATGGACTTGACGTCCGTTATGCCGGGCCGGTCGGCCGTCAGGAGGACGACGGCGGAGAAGAGACCGACCTCGGTGTCGTTCAGGGACAAGGCGTTGAAGGTGTTCGCGAAGTGTATTACGGAAGATGTGAATTCGTTCTGGAAGGGAAAATATAAGATTGGCTGGAGGATTAACACCGCGATTGTCGTTAGGACGCGTTAGATTGTCCAATTACGGCGGGCGAACTTTCGACCCGAAATATTGAGGGTACCTGCTTCAATCCAAGGGTCAAATAATCTTACAAGAAATTTCGACCCGGGGTTAAGACAGGTAGGTAGGAAGTGTATCGGTAGCGACGGTCCAAGTTCAAGCCCTTTTAATATTGTCGTGATAAACATGGGATTTCCCCTAATTTGCGTATTCCCTTGCCCTTACCCATTTTGCTTGGCCAACTTTGAGAGATAAGCCAACCTTCTACAAGTAAAAATGGGATTTCGCCCTTCGCCTCAACCTCCGGCCGACTTACATCGTACATGATTTCCAGCTGCTGCCTGCTGACCAGCGTGCCGTCGTCGAACATCAGCGACGAGCTCGACGTCAACCTGGCGACGTGACTGAGCCATATCTCGAAGAAGCCGATCTTGATGAGGATCAGCTGATCGTCCTGGCCGAGGTCGCAGAAGCCCGGCACCCTCTTCGCGAACTCGACCACCCGCTGCACGCTGGGCGTGATGCTCGCGGCGAACTGCTGCCACAGCCAACACCTCTCGACCTCCATCGCCTCGGCGGTCGAGGAGGCGACCTCGTTGTCCGCCTCTGGGCTGGCCGGCGGCAAGATGATCGGTTTCTTGGCGAGGCTTCGGGTGTGCTCCTCTGTGTATCTGGAAGGGGGAGATGTGAAAACCGACACGTTTTTACACCTAAATTACTTACAACTCTCTCATTGTAACTTATAGTGGTCTTGAACTAATTTATCCTCAACGAGCTACTAGGGATTTTAGGGGGTTTTTCAACAAAATTTTGTGGATCGGGCTGCTACATTGTTTCATTCCAGTATACAGCTCAATTTGGTGAAGGTTCGTCTTAGATCACCAAGCCAATTTTAACAATTTATACATTTATACAACAATTCTCATTGTTACTAATAGTGAATTTGAACTACATTTTCCTCAACTAGCCACAAGGGATTTTCATGGATTTTTCAACAAAATTTTACAGATCGGGCTGCTACAGTGTTTGATTCTAGTATACAGCTCAATTTGGTGAAGGTTCGTCTTAGATCACCAAGCCAATTTTAAAAATTTATACATTTATACAACAATTCTCATTGTTACTAATAGTGAATTTGAACTACTTTTCCTCAACTAGCGACAAGAGGTTTTAAAGGGTTTGTCAACAAAATTTTACAGATCGGGCTGCTACAGTGTTTGATTCCAGAATACAGCTTACTTTGGTGAAGGTTCGTCTTAGATTACCAAGCCAATGTTAACAATTTTTCTTATTGTGACAGAGGGCACTGTCAGTATATTGGAAAAAGTAATATTAACTTACGAAATCAGTAGTTTTTGCAAAAAAAAACCTGAAAAATATTGCTCAAATTGGACATGTTTGACGTTCATTGTTTTCAAATTTTCAATAAATTATTTCTATGAGTTTAGTATTAGTAATGAACTCGGACTATCCATTTACACTTTAATATTCAAATTTCACTCTATTAGTGTGGGGAAATAATCGGAAAACCATTTAAAACAGATACGTTATCCACCTTCCGCCATATTGGAATCCATCTGACAGCTTTACAAAACAGAGAAATGGTTGTGTGTAAACGACCGACATAAGGGACATATATTATCGAGCCAAGTATACTCTGTTCAAAACAAATCCCGATACACATCATTTTGATGACGTCACCAAACATCCAATACTACCAACTTAATATAGTCCCAGGACATCGCAATTTATGTGTTATATATATATATATATATATATATATATATATATATATATATATTGTCAACCTAAAATATACACGGAACACATAAATTGCGATGTCCTGTGACTATATTAAGTTGGTAGTATTGGATGATTCTGACGTCATCAACATGACATGCATCGGGATTTATTTTGAACAGAGTATAGTTAGTTAATAGGGAATGAAACAAATTTGGCAAACTCAAAAACTATAAAATAATAACTCAACAACTGATTATTAATAACATGCTGTGCTAATATAGACGTAATATAGAAGTTTTTGAACTAACAGAAGTGCTAAAAATACCTATATGGTTAATAGTATGATTAGAAAATGGATGAGCGGATTATACTAAGGTTTTTATCTACCTGTATCAAGTAAAACCCAACCAAATCCTAACCTTCCCAATTAAGTCGTCTGGCCAGGAAAATTTAAATAACGTTTTCACATTCAGATATCGAATAAAACCCAACAAATCAGCTATTTCAAATATATACTAAACTAAAACTATATATCCTATAAAACCTAAAATGACCTAAACTGACCTTTCTTAATAAATCACTTTTATTTAACTCTACCTTGAAAAGTAACAGTAATGTATTAGTTTATCAACACAAGCAGCTAAGATCGAATTGTCCGGACAAAACTAAGATAAACTTAGTGTTGTCCGGACAATTCGATAAGCCACATTCTATATGAATTGAGTACACATGCTCTTCTACTTATATTAACACTTCACTTATATTTACAGGACTACCTACGTATAAATATTTGCTTAGAACGGCAAATATAACATCGCGCTTGAGTTTGATTATCCACCGCCGAATTTTCACTGTTTTGTGAATAAATTGACGCATCGTCACCTACTTCTTTATGTTCCGTGTATAATATCGCATTGATGGACTCGAAATAAGAAAAATATTACGTTTTAGATAAGTTATCGCAAAATGTCATGTGAAATCTAGTGAAAATCGTTTAGAGGGCAATTCAAAGGTAGGTATTGCAGAAAAGAAATTTGTGACCGCCGACAAATGCAGTAATTTAAGAGCTACGAAGGTGCGGTCTAGCGAGAAGTGGTAATTCACGAAAAACATTTTCTTTTAAACAAAACAGAAAGTGTCACGAGAAACGAAGTTTCCCATCATTTTTCCAATTTTTTGGTGAGCATTTAATTTCCATCACCATAACCTCATATGTAAAATATATTTTTAACAGATGATTTCCTAAACTAATAATTGGTATTTTCAAACTAAGTTATTTTAAGTAGGTAAGTGAAATCCAAAAAAAATCAAAAATTCGTGGTCCTATAACACGAACTTAATCTGTATGACATTATGGAGCCACTCCCCACCAGCTCGTATTGTGGTCACGTAGAATCGCCTAATAGTCGTTCTCTAAGGACTCTTCCAACGAACAGCAAACATGTCATTTTTGACATTATCAATAAGTAAATTTTCCAACTAAGACCTTTCGCTTTCCCACCTATTCCCGCACTTACCCACAATTGGCGTGGTGAGCTTGCGAGACGGTTAATATGATATCGTATACGGCTAATTGTTTCGTTTCGGCGTCCGATTGATCAGCGTCGGACGTCGTCACTCTCGATGCTTCGTTGGCGCTTATTTCTCTCGATCGTTTCGGGACCCTGCCATACCGCACGGCTGAAAGTACAACGGGATTAATACGACCGATATCGCGGATCCGATCGAGACGGCTCGCTTACAATCCCTAGACATGCCTACAGCTAGACACTTCTTAAACCTGCAATACTGACATCGATTCCGGTTCAGTCTAATCACCAGGCACTTTCCGTCCCTGAGGCATCGGTACTCGATCTGCTTCTGGATGCTCCTCCTGAAGAAACCCTGAAACCAGAAAGTAAAATTAGATCTCGATGTAAGGTGTAAGACCCCTTGGGTCCAGAGACCGATAGATTTCAAGGGAAAATTCCCCTAATAAAAATTCCCCGGATTAAATTGATCCAACACACAATTGCCGGAGTGGAGAATTCCTCGGATGGAAAATTGCCCGAACAATAAATCATCAGTCTTACCATAAAACGGTCACACCATGTCACAGCCAAATATTGGCTGTGGTTATGTTATTCTAATCTGATTGTCAGGATCCCAATTTCAAACAAGGGCGGGTTTTCGGTTTAATCCTAGTGGAGGGCTGTAAGACTCCTGTAAATCGTGACACCTTTTTCATTGCATTGTTGAAGGCTCAAATAAAAATGTTTACCCATTAAATCTTTGCGCTTTAACTTTAAACAATTTGTTATTAACAATTTATTGCAAAATTTAAAGAAAGACGATAAAAACATGTTTTGCAGAGTAGATTTTCATTTTGTATACAATGTATAATATTTATATGTAGTAACTTCAGTATGAACAAACAATTTTGCAACCAACAAACAATTATTTGTTAACAACAATTTATTTCAACATTTTCAAAAATTGATGCAAATAAATTTGCAGACTAAATATTCAACAAATGATATTGATATGGTCACTGTAGTACAAATTAACAATCTGCCTTAAAAAATGATAATTTGTTAATAACAATTTCTCCCTAAAGGGCACTATTGAACATTTCCACTTTCTCAAAAAAAAATTCAAAAAGGCTTTGAATATTTTCATTAAACATTATATATATTTGAATTATCATATTAAAGGTATAAAATTATTATTCGAAATATTTTTTTCAAAAAATATTATTGAAGGCATTTTATTCTTAAGAATTTTTATTTTGATGTAAAATTTCGTTTAAAACGGTTTTGGTGATTTGTACCAAATCTCAACTTTATTTAGCTGTTAAATGTCAATACCTTTCATTTGAAACATTTCTATCTAAAATTGGCATAAAGGGCATTTCCTTAAGTGTATCAGTTTGTAGAGTAACTGTTCAATCTAACTGATACATCTCCATTAAGTAAAGTTGTTTTACTTATTCCAAGTCGATGATTGGAGTCTTATTTCGAAGTATTTAGTTTGCAATTAAGGTCATTATTTAATGTCTTATAATAATAAGTAGGTGTATATACATGACATTTTCGTCCAATTTCTTTACATATTTTAGGTAAACCAATATTATTAATTCTTGCCTTTTATTGAATTTTTCTAATTTATTTAATTCACTGTTATTCACTGTTAACGATAAGAAAACGTTCGAGAATAATTCACAAGCAAAAAATATCTGTTGTATAAGTGTTATTATAAGCAAAAATCTAACATTACGTATTAAGGAACTTCCAGAACAATAAGTGTGTAAAAAGGCTCGTTAAAATAAAATCATCGTTAAGATAAGCATTATTAGGTGTCGAGATGATTAATTGTGTAATTCTCTGCAGGGTTAGTTTAGTTTCTGTCCTGAATCGGTCGCGAAAGCATGTGAAACGTTATTCGCAAATCGAATGGTTTGTGATAGTGATTGGTGATAGTGAAAGTGAATTTTTGCTACTGAAACGCCTCCCACCACTGACGTCTCGCTCTAGGACTTCCTGAAGGCTCCCAGATATAATTTTGGAAGATAAATTGAGGAAGCACACACATCTTTTCCAAATTACAATAATTCTGTATGGCATTCAAATTCACACTGGAACGTCAGTTACAAGGTTTGATTGTTATGGTTAATTTATGATCACTTAAAGGAGTCCTAGAGTGTTAATGTCTTTTGGATGGCAGGAAAACGTGCAAGGAAGACGTGCCTCCAGGATCCACACATGAGAGGAGAGATGAGATTCGGGCCTTGGGAATCCTTGGGTAAGTGGTAAGTATCCCGCCAAAGAAATATTTACAAGTTACATTGAAATCCTATTAATTTCTATCATTATTAGTGAATCTTATAAATTTAACACAAGTAACAAAATAATTGTGTCTTTCTATTTTATTGTTTTAAGGTTGTGTGGTTAATCTGAGTTTGTAGTGTCTGTTATATTTAGAGATTGTTAAATTTGTTTCATTTTCATATAGTAAGGCAAAATTTACTTAGAACAATAATTGGAAATGGTGAGATATTTAAAATTCAGTTGCAAAATAGGAAGAAATGTAGTTGTTATCTGATTATATATTCTTGGTCACTTTATAACGGAAATTTTGTTATTTTGTAATTTTAAACTTGCCTATTTTACAAAAATGAGTCGTTTCAATGTTCATTCTTTAATTTTGATTATCCTCTTTACAGAAAATGATCATCGGAGAGCGCCTTCGCACACAACCGAGATGGAAGAGATTTTTAAGGATCTTAAGGTATAACAAATCTAAATTTTCTTTCAATTTCAACTCTAATAGACTCTTTTCTTTATTTTCAGGTAGGTGCACATTTCCTTATAGACGCGCCTTTACTGTTAAATCATCGTTTGACGTTTCAAAGCTAGTCTGGCCATTGCCGGACATGGTTTCCATAGGAAAAATCGGGAAAGTTTTCGTGAATCGTGGTGCTTTTAGTGCTTTGCGAGCGAGTCTTATATTTTTTGGCTTTCTGGTAAGTACGTATGTTATACATAAATATTTTTTTGTTATAAGTAACAATGACTATAACCGGGTTCCGAGGTTTAAACCTAACGGCCCTCCAATATATTGGAACATGGGTAACTTTAGCAGGTAGCGAATATATACTCCTCTGCAATCTCGATGTTTCAATTCCCAACGCTCTTCACCCTGGGGACTTCAAGTCCCGACCCTTATCACTCCTTTCTTTCGTTATATTGACGTGCTTGATAGACGGCACACCCTTATCTACTACTTTAACTTCGCCTTACTTTGCATCCCTCGCAAGAAGTCACCCCGTAGTGGTACCCGGATGCCTTGTCGCCGCACACCTTGCAAGGAACGAACGACTTGGTGGTCGATGAGCTGTTTGAGTCGGCGGCTACGTAGTGATCTGTAAAGAAAACGGAATTTAAGCGATTTTAAACGACAAAAATTAACGGTACCACCCCCTTCAATCGTAAATTCGTACAAATCGTACAAAATCCCCCTCGTAGCTACTACCGCGAGTACCTACTTGCACGAGGCAGAAGAAGAAAAGGGGGCGTCCGTTCTGAAACCGAAAGCTGAAACGGCGTGGCGGCGATTAAAGGCGTAAAGAATATCACTTTTATTACGTGAACGACTTTGAGCCATGACCGCGATTTTAAACGTTCAAGTTCAAGTGCGAAGGAAAGTTCTTGAGCTCATGAGTGTATGTGTGTGTGTGATGAAACGTTTACACGAGCTGTTCGTATGGAAGAGGTCAAGTTCAACGGAAGAGAACTTTGCACAGAAGAAAAACAGTCTTTATGAATATCTAGTACTACCACTAGTAATAGTACTAGTAGTAATAGGTAGTACTTGACCTACAATGCTGTAATGCATACAGGGTGTAAGCTATAACTATCACTAGTAATAGACAATACATGACCTGAAATTCTGTAATACTTACAGGGTGTAACAGAATTCATGTTACGAACTTTAATGGATGACTTCGTCTATATTCTTTGAATCTTAGATTGTGGTACTGGAAGCGATCTAATCGTCCCTTAAAGTTTGTAACACAATTTCTTTACAAAATGGTAATGTTTGCAAATTTTCTAATAATTGTTCCTTAAATGTCTCCGGAATATCTCAAAAATATATATTTTATTAAGCCCCAGTTAACGGAGGTATCATAAAATTGGTATTAAACAAGACATTAAAATAGGTAAATGTCTATTTTTCCCCATATTTCCCTAGATAAATTAATTAGAGAAAACATCGGGAGAGGAAAAATATTTTTTTTTCTTCTATATAACGTGTTACAAATCAAAAAATATATTATTATCGATAGAAAATAGAAATAACTGTCCAAATATTTTCTTGAAACACTTGTAAAGGGTTTCTCAGGTTTTCAGGTTTTGTCTCGCAGACCATTTCGATATGATCAAGCAATATGTACCTCAAATTTGAACAAAATCTGTCTGAAAAGAAATTTGGTAATCTAGACTTGACAAAAAGTACGATTTTTCGAAATTAAGTACAGCCTGAAGGTAAACATCTAGACATTTGTATATCAAACATAAAAGAAAATTTAAGCGTTTAAGTGCATTTTCAAAAATTTTAATTGGTTAATTAGGAGAGGCTAGGAACTTTATATAGAAATATGATGTTCCTTTTTTGATGTTTTCCTAGATAAATGCTCATTTTAAAGAAAAGGTCAGTAGGAGTAAAAGACTATTTATTTAATTTTACATACAACAATTCTGACTGTAATTAGGAAAAATATGTTATAATTGATACAATATTAAGCGTATTTTATGATTATGTTGTAAATCAGATTTTTCAGATTTTGTTGCAAATTTTGTTTTTGAATTTTGATTTTTTTTTTCAAACAAAATTTTGGTATGATGAAACTTAATACCAAATTTCAGCAAGAGTTTTTTGGGCGATAACTTTGTAATCGAAATTTAATTTTAAGTAAATGCGACTTTTCTAAATTATGTAGAGACTGAAATTAAGTCTAGATTTCCCGAAATTTAATCACATACTTGTACTTAAACTTTTAAATGTATTTTCAAAATTTCAATTGAGTTAATTCTATTAATAATGCAATTAAGGTTAAGCTTTCTTAGAAACAGCAACATGCAACAAATAAACTTCTTCAAAGACAGTGGCTTTAAGTCTTATAGAACAAATTCCATTTGTTATGACCAGACCATACATTAACAAGTTTAATTATTATCAATTACAAAATTAATTGTCTGAAATTATTTTAACAATTCCACCAGCAATCACATTAATATTCTTCACATTCCGTCTCTTCGATTAATTTACCTGATACATGAAACGAATAATCCGTTAATTATTAGTTAAATCGTGAAACAACCATGACAGTAATCATATGAATAGTCAAATTACAAAGATATTGAATTTGACTCGTAGATAATTAAGAGATGGTAGAAATAACGATTACCTGTAGTGAAAAATCTTAATTAACTAAGTTCTCAAATGAATATTACCATTAATAGTATACTGAAATTGATGATTAACTCCTTTTGTTATATTTTCGATTAGATCAATACACTACCTATTTTTTATAAAAAATGCTCCTTATGATCCATAAATTGATCTGAATACACCCCTTAATGAATTAAGAATATTCATTGGAATAATAATTATTCTAAGATTATTCTGATTAATTCCATCGCCACTGAATTTGAAATAAATCAAAGTAATAATTACCTTTTCTCCTTTCCCTAAGAATCCCTAAGAAATACTTTTATTTTGGTACCTTTCTCCTCAGTTATTCTTAATAGTTATCTTATACGATTATTTTCCTTCATTTTTACATAAATCAGTTTTAGGATTTATAATTTATTAGTGCACTAATAATAGCACTCTTATACTTGCACATAGTATATAGTGAAACAATTGTAAAAGTAATATTTCTTTTATTTTCTTTTATCCAAATACGATACTACACTGGAGTTCATAGAGATGGTTTAGTTGTCACTTGAATCGTCTGATAATTAGATTTTGATTTGTAATTGTACTTTATTGTTTCTTCTTCTGTGAATTCCAGTTTAATAAATTCTGTGAATGATGATTTTTGAGTGAGTATGAGTTTGTGATGAGGATGAGTTTTCAGCTGTTTTAAATTTAATTCACTAAAAATTCTTTAAAGTACCTACTCAATTTGATTAAGTGTCCATATACAATTTCAAAAAAATTCATTTCTTATCAAAATCGATTACAAAATTTTTGTACAAATCTGTCACACTAAATTTTTCGAAGTTTAGGCGTGTCGTTTTATCACACCGGAAGGTTCTTCGAGTCAAAACCTGAAAGCTCTATGTGTAACATAAATTACTTATTTAAACTATATCAAAGCTGCATAAATTATTGTTCTATGGGCCATACTGGCCCATAGATTAATGGGTCTATTAAAACTACAGGACTTGAAAGGAAGACCCCTTGAAGGACATTTGGCACCATGTACAAAAGTCCGTCACAACAAAGTTACGTTCCAAAAATAGAGTCTGAGTCTGAGTAGAGATGGTACTTAAAATGGAACCACTTGTCGTAGGTAAAAATTAGCACCTTTTCGTTCTAGCCATGTTCATAGATGAAACTGTTAGAACTGTCCTTGTATGAACACGGATTGCTTGTTACACTTAAACTTGTAACGTTGCTAATCGATATTCTCCCTGGCCCAACAGTTCGTTTAAAGGGATACATGGTCGTACATGTACGTACAGGCGATGATCCTCGATCGCTATTTCGTATTACATAATTGGTCGAGAGGAATCGAAAAACAGTTTCAAGGATAACGTGTCACTGAACCTGACAAGCCGAAGAGGCGAACACCAGTAGCGTTACCAGGAGTATCTGATCCTCGGTAGGCACGAGGTAATAATTTCATTTATTGGTATGCCGTGGACATACGTACCTGTAATTTATTCAGTCGACTAAGTTAAATGATGTGCAGTTAAGGAAGGATAGGACTTTTAATTCGTTTCTAGAAGGAATGCGGTTGATTATAGATGCGTGGCGGAGGGAAGGAGGTGGAGATTCAGTGTGGCGGGATTGGGTCGGATAATAACTCAACAGGTTGCCTTCAGAGTGTTCTAGATTATAGATGATAGACAGAGATTCTTAAAAAAATATCATAATTGATATGAAAGTGGATCAAACACAAAACTAAGTTCGTAAGTACTTAGACGTTACAAATATAGAATTTCTCGTTGTATATCAAATACTTCGTATGTCACTTATCGTTACAAATACAAAAAATATATTACCTATGGAAATTGTATGGTTTAATCTGAGTTTCCAAAATTTCTTAAAAATTTTCAATACCGTGAATACCCACGTGAAGTCACCCCCTCACCCCTAAACACCGCACCTTAGAATTAATCTTAATAATGAATCAAATTTGAATTTACTTGAACCTCGTAAGCTTTTAAGGGTTTTCGGTTTCTTGGAATTTTTCTCGAAATTTGCTTCAAGAACTTTTTTAAACTTACGTTAGTTCATCCAATCTCGAGTATATCTATTAAAATTTGATCATATTTTTGGTCAAACCTTTTCTAAGGGGCACTTTACACTCGTCACTTTTGGGTTTTTGGTAATTTTCTCAAAATCACTCAAATTTTTTTTTCTATACGTTGAGTATTTATTCTACTATCGAACGAGTTTAACAACATTTTTGTCTATATCGTTTCTGAAGGGTACTTTATTCTTGAAGTTTTTCGGTTTTCCGAAATTTTCTTTTTTAAATTTTGAAGATTTGTTGTAGGTACTATGGAATATATATAATAAAGTATAAACAACATTTTTTGGCTAAATCGGATCTGAAGGAAACTTAACTCTTGTCGTTTTTTGGTTTTTCGAAATTTTTGTCGAAATCTCCCTGAAGAATGGTTTTTAAACATTAAATATTTATTCTACCATCGAATATTTGTAATAAAATATAAGAAAGTAGTCCGAAATATTAAATATGTGTAGTAAAAAAATAAGTAAATAGTAATGAAAAGTCAGCGAATTTGGTATAAATGTAAGCAATGAAGCACTTTTGATTTTTACAATAATTTGAAGTTACAAGTGTTTTGCATTACAAGACATTGTATTTTTAAGATGTAACTGTTTAAAGAACATGACAAACTTTATTGTAATTATGTACAACATTATTAAAAATGCGATGAATTTTCACATAAAGACCAATTTTCGGTTATAAACAACAGACACTAATTTCTTTTTCATATTCAAAAAGTATGTATTTTGATTTCAAAAAATCTAATCCTACTTGACGAAGGTAAAAGTGAACTTCCTACAACAAAAAAGTGGTATAATTAATCATTATCAACTAGAAATATACACCTATCACATTCATGAGATATAAACCTCGTCGGATCCATCCGCTTAACTTTCCATAACATTTTAAAATCATAAATATTGGAAACCAGACCTCTAAAATCAACCCAAATTTCGGCTTTTGTCGCATTAAGTGTATTTTTTAAAACGAGAATTGTACATGGACGATAGTCGTTCCGACATTGCTACACATGGCGATACACTCCATAAAAACCGTCTTTCCAAAAGAAACCAAGACCAGTCGCCAATAACTTACGGAATAACGGAACCGCTCTCGGCCGACAAGCGAGTTGAATAAAGAGATTATTAATAGGTACCGTGGATATGGGTGCGCGTAAATCGCGTCTTTATAAAATGTCACCTATTACTTAGGTATATGAGGTACTCGTATATGAGAAGTAATCTGGTTGATTTTTCGAATTTGAGGTATGTGCATGTCTAGGCTCATTGAGGCCAAAATACTTATTTTGAGTCTATGTTATATAAGGATTATTTTGAAAGATCTCATCCGAAATGGCGAAAATCAGACAAGCACAAACGTGGAAAATGGAACTGGAAGGGACATATGGTCCTACAAAGCGAAGAACGTTGGACTAAAAATATTATACAAGAAACTACAAGAGAAGCGTAGGCAGTAGGAAGTAGGAAGAACCTGGCACAGGATAGTAAAAGACTATTTTATCAACGTTTCATAAAATAAATTTCGTATTCAATATTAACGTTTTCTCTTATGTCAGACAGTTAAACTGAATAATTACTCTACCACCCGATGCACATAAGGAACTGCCCTTTAGGGCAATTTCAGATAAAAATGTTTCAAATAAAAGATTCAGGCGATAACAGATAACAGATAACAAGATAACAGCCGACTTAAGTTATGACATTTGGTACCAAAACCGCTTTAAAGAAAATTGTACAACAAAATAAAAATTCTTAAGACTGGTGACCACAAAATTTTCCTTTCGAAATTCCCTTACTTTTCCCTGACTTTTCCTGCCAATTTTGAAAATTTTCCCGGCCTTATTTTTGTAATCAGCGGTCTTTCACGCGTGCTTCTAGGAAGTATTTTCTTAAGAAAGTAATGGAAGGATCATTGGGAAAATATCATTGAAAACTTGTGAAAACGGGAGAACCAGAGTTTCTTAATATTTATTGTGATTCATATATAATATTTTAAACTATCAATGTTACGTCGAAGTACAAAATATTTAGATTATTTTTACTGTATTATGCCTTGTGAATTTCTCAATTAAACTGCCTTAGCTTATAAGACCTCATTTGGTTTGGTTTCTTTTCATTTTTGAGGTTCATTGTTGCGTGTAAGTTAAAATCTCGCACTTTTTTCCCAATAGTCTCGTCTCGTCTCGAAAAGTCTCGAAGTCTCGATTTTTTTAAGGAATTGCACTTTAAGCAATTTAAGAATTTTCTTTCGTTTGTAAAATGAAAGGCCACCAAACTCCATAGTAATGAGGACGAAAGCGCAGGTAAAAGGATACCTAATGAAGGGTCAGGATTAAATCGTGCCATTGTCCAGTAAGGGAGTAAAATTTATAATCAGTCCGTCGTTTTCTTGGAACTTTGGAAGGGTTTGTTATACAACAGACAGACGAACAGAGGTGTGAAACGTTTATCTGAGGTAATGGACATATTTAACAGTAATGTTCATTCATTCATTTTATACCTGTTCTCTATAATCTAATTTCTTTAATTCAATATTTTCTAAAAATGAAATATTCTTTATCAAAACATAACATCAATGAAATACTACTGTACATTCAACTTTACCACACCTGTATAGGTACTTCAAGAAAATCAGTAAATGTTATCAAACAAGTACATTTATAAAAGTACCATCTATATACGTCTATTTATTTCGAGACTTCTCGAGACACGAGACGAGACGAGACGAGACGAGACGAGACCTGTACCAGATCGAGAAGAGACATAATTTTTGGAAATTTATCGTGTCCACCACTAAAATTTTTCCAAAATCCCTGACTTTTCACGATATCTCTGACTAAATTTATAATCCCCTGACTTTTCCCTGATTTCCCGACTGTGTGAGCATCCTGTTAAGAGTAAAGTGCCCTATAGGACAGTTTTAGGAAAAAAAACATTGCAAATAAAAATTGTATACATTTAATCAGTCAAGTTTAGTGGAAACATTCAAAGCCTTTTTGAAAAACAATTTTGAGAAATTGAAAATGTTCAGGAGTACCCTTTAAAAGTGCCCTTTAGGGACGTTTTAGAAAAAAGTGTTTCAAATAAAAGTTGTAGCTATTAGTTAGGTCAGTTCAAATCTAAAATTTGGTAGGAATCAGTAAAGCCGTTTTGAAGAAAATTGAGAAAGAACTGAAAGAGTCAAGATAATAATAACGGCAACCAAGTAAAGTAAACATACGAAGTTTAAAAAAAAAAGTTGTACCAGTTTTTGAGATAATCAAAAAAAAAACTAAAAATTACGAGTAAAATGCCATTTGCCCTTAACTGATTTTTATGAAATTTATGTGGTATTTATGAGTTTTTAGGGGATCCAGCCTAAATACAAAATTTGAACTTCCCACTATTTACAGTTTCTGAGATAGCGTTGACCACATACAAACTCACATACATACATATATACATACATACATACATACACACAGATTTCCCATATTTTTCGAACTCAGGGGACCTCAAAACGTCGAGAAATGCCAATATCTCAAATTCCGAAAATCCGATTACCATACTTTCCCTTATTATACGGGTACCCCATATGAGAACGTAACAAGCAGGGATACAGGGGTAGTTTACTCTGTCCATTTTCCGGCTTTACAAAATTCTCCTCAAATCCACCCCAAGAATCCCTCCTACCATCGAAGACTTACACCTATTAAAACATTAGAAAGTCGCCAGATGGCCACATCGCCATATTTCCTTCCACGACGATCGGTTTCGATTTCATCTGATAAAAAACGCGAATCGCGTTAACATCCTCGCCCGCGAGGCGGCCAAGTGGCCAAGTTTATTTACCTCTCGCGTCGAGGGTAACGCCTCGTTAAAATTTTACCATACTGTGTAAACCAGGAAAGCGCGAAGTCCTTTCGCTGAATCGACGGGCGGACCGTGTCGAATGCCAATTCGAAATCGGCGAGAATATGAAATGAAGACGGATTTCTCGTCTGGAAATAATGCATGCTTATCGGCCGGTTAGGACTTGTAAATTTTTTTGGGAGTGCTTGGACGTTCTGCGCTTGTATTACCGTGAGATCGGTTAAATTCTCGGTCGAAACGAAAGTTGGGAGCCACAAATGGCATAAATTCTATCGATATCCAACGTTCCGCATCTAACCTGGATCTCCTGGAAAGCAATTGGAGTCCAAGTAGTAGAACCATAAGAAGCTTTGTTCTTTTGAAATCTCACGAGGGAACATTGACCCAAGAGATATTAAAATAAAGTCGTAATTCGATGACCAATCCTCGCCTCTTCCATCACTTTGAACCCTTCTGGGAATGCATTGGATCAAATCTTGGAACCACAAAGGGACTTGGAAGTCGTCATCCAGTCCTATATAAATTCTATCAATATCCAACCTTCCGCATCTAACCAGGATCTCCTGGTAAGCACTTGGAGTCCAAGTCGTAATTCGATGACCAATCCTCGCCTCTTCCATCACTTTGAATCCTTCTGGGAATGCATTGGATCAAATCTTGGAACCACAAAGGGACTTGGAAGTCGTCATCCAGTCCTATATAAATTCTATCAATATCTAACCTTCCGCATCTAACCAGGATCTCCTGGTAAGCACTTGGAGTCCAAGTAGAAGAGCCATGAGAAGCTTTGTTCCATTGGTTCCTTTGTTCAACTTCTGAGAGAACTGAAAATTTGGAAGCCTAGGATATCGATGACCAATCCTTGGGCTGATCAATCGATTTAAATTCTTTTGAGTAGGTATACCTTAAGTTCATTACTTGCGCCCAAGGACATGTCAATCAGTCTTATACAATTTAGAACCTACCATATCTACGCTGAGTCTTCTGGAAAGTACCTGGACTCCAAGCAACAGAATCAGGCAAGCTTCATTACTTTTGTATCCGTCCTGATGGAACTGTGATCTCAATATATATCAGCCTCTTAAATCTACAAGCAATCCTGAGAATGTTCGATCACTCTGGATCCTTCTGAGTATACTTTGAGTTTAAAACTTGGAACCACAAGGAACTTCCGAAACTACCATGCAGTATTAAACAAATTCTATCAATTTTTAACCTCCTACATTTACGCCTCGTCATCTGAAAAGTCCAAATGGTATAACAAGTTTAACTTCAAAATATTTTAGAGCCTCAGAGGTTGACAGCCAATCCTGGCACTGTTCAACGAATCCTTCTAAGTGTGGTAGTGAGGTATAAAACTTGGAACCACAAGATATGCCAGAAATCTCAAATATATGAAGTTGTAGGTCTACGTGTATCAAAAAGGTTGTTTGACTTTTATCAAATTCAAGTGGTTTTCAAGGTTTTATGGTTGTATTCAGCTCGATCCATTATGAGACCTTGGGGAACGTGGCCATGATTAATATTGGCTCTTAGTGTTCTATCTACAGGTCCCTAAAGTACCTTCAAACCTTTCTAGATATAACGAAGGTATATGCCTTCTGGTCCAAGTTATTCTACCCTACCCTTGATGCAGTTTTATATTATTTAGGGTTGCAATCAGCTCAGTCCTTTGTAGATCCTTGGGGAACGTACCTATGGCCCTAGGATTTTAATTTTAGGTTCCTGAAAGTATCTTAATTGTTCTTGCAACCTGACTGGGTATATTCTACCTGATCCAGGTTGCAAGGGTTGAATGATTTTTCGGCCTCATCCATGGCCTTCTTATTTCCTATTTCTGTCTTTATGAAAGGGTCCAATTTTGCGGAGTAAAGAACCAAAAAGTACATTAAATAGGTGGGTTCATAAAAATATTTATATGCAAAAGGTTAGGCAGCATTTAAAACTCTAAAGCGTTTTTTGGGAGTGCATATAATATAGTGAAATTAAGTGAATAAAATTATAGTGAAAACTGAAAACCGTGATAATGGTGGATGAATGGTCGAAAATGGCGATGAAGCTGGTGGTTGTGGTGGTTGCGCGATTATATTAGGTGATATTATCGAAATGATAAACCATCTACAACACTAGAAGGTCACTCTGGATTAAAAATTTTCCATCGTATTTACCTTCAACAATTGACTTGCATTTTCTAAACTTATTTGCGTTATTAATTCAATTTAGTGTTGCCCACGAGACGAGACGAGATGAGACTGAAAAATCTCGTCTTGTCTCGCAAAAATAGTGGAAAGTCTCGTCTCGCAAATAAAAGTCTCGTCTCGTCTCATGTCTCGCTCGAGATTCTCGCAAAAATCTCGCAAATTTCTGGCAAAATCTTGCGATTTCGTGCATATCTTGCATTTTGCCGTTTTATTACGTCCGGTTCCTCCTTGCTCCTCAATTATATCGAAATGCTTATCAAATTTGCTTTTTCGACAAGAACCGAAATAAACCAATTATTATAGGTCGATTATAACGTGAGAAGTAGGGTGAGAAATAGGTAGATGATCTCCAAAGGTCGGTCAATATAAAATAAATTGTCGTACAGATAAAAACTAATAATCGTAAAGCTTCACATAAAATTCTGTCAACAGGCATAAAATGTCAAACTTTTTCACGTTACAAAAAAAAACTATTTTATGCAACATAAAAATGTTCGCGATAATTAGAATAATAATTAATGTTTGCCATTTTTATCTGCGATACTTCAAGACTTTTGCGAGACTCTCGTGCCAGACTTGAGACGAGACTTTTTGAAAGTCTCGTCTTGTCTCGCAAGGAAAATTTAAAGTATCGTCTCGAGTCTCGTATCGAAAACGAGACGAGACGAGACGAGACTCTCGCAAACGAGAATATCGTGGGCATATCTAATTCAATTTTCCACATTAAGCTCGTACTGTTTAGTTTATTCATTAAACAAAAAACGATTGGGCGTATTGTGTATTGCATACCGTCTAGGAGCGTATTGTGTATTGCACACCGGCGAAGAGAGCACTTTCTAATGCGTTAGACCGTGTGAATTGTTCGCACTCAAGAATTTCTCCAAGTGTTAAAAAGAATCATTCGCACTGTATAAATTTAGTGAGGAAAGTTCTCCATACATTAATTGATTAGGCGATTTAAACCGGTTGCGTAAGAACAGTCTCATCGGCAGTCAAGTCGTTCTTTATCAATTTCTGTAATTTTCCCCCTTCGGGCGACAATCACCTAAAACGTCGCTAACCGAGAATTATGTACCGTTTCTTTTACCACGTATGCCGCTCGCATAACAATATCGTCCGTAGAGGGGAGAAAGAGAGAGAAGGAGATTCTCACGCGGTCTTTGCAGTTTTTATCAATTTTGAGTCGTTAATGTAACGGGACGCAGGCAGAAACTGGAATTGACTGTGCGGTCCGAGATTGGACGCGAAAATCTCCTTTGCGGCCGTACAAAAAGACTAAAAGCTGCACCCTTCTTTAAAACGTTTTACGGCTCTGCGAATGAGGAAATTGCAATCGTCCTTTCGGACTGAGGGTGCAGCCACAATTAGAAAGCCCGTTATGTACACCAACAGGCGTAATTTGCAATCCCGATGATGCCCGAGACTTTACCGAAGAGTAACTGTAAAAGGGAATCATGAAAAAAGTGAGACATTTCAAAATTGAATCCAATTAAACTTTTTTTTACTCTCTTTCAGTCTCGTAAAATGGCATAACGGAATCGGGCGGAGATCAAAGAGGAGAATGAATTAACGACTTTGCATGGTAATGGCTGGTGATGAATAGAATTCTAAGGAGGAGGAGGAGGTGATCAAGATGAAAACGTGACCTTCGAGGTTTAAGCAGGCCCGCTGTAGATATCGGAATGAGCCTTAGTGAGACTATTTGCAATTTAACTTTTAAGATGTAACTACCCTCTTGCGATGTGTTAAAGAGAGTTACTCTCGTTTGAACACCTAAAATCCGGACCACTGAGGTAGCTCGAATGCATCATCGCAAAATCCTAACGCAACCGTTCCTTAACTGAAATCCCCGTATAAAGCGAGACCGGTCAGGTCTTCCTTCCACGTCGCTTCTCCCGAAGCGATTACCCTCGCTCCTGATTCGGAAAATTCCACAATTTCCTTCTCGCGGCGAAGTTTTCCCAGAACCCCGGTCTTCCTTTTCGGAGGACGATCGACGTTTCCGTCGGAGAAGTGACGATAAGAGAGAGAGAAAGAGAGGTTTTTTTTACTCGTAAGAAACTGGTTTTCACATCTCTCTCTCTCTCATCTTCGCCTGGAGCTTTCGTCGATTCCGAGCAGGACGATGAACTTCAATGTCCAAAAACAAGAGCTCGAGGGCTCCTCACGCGGTTCTCGACAAGCCGTAATTACAGGGTCGGATTCCGAGAGAGCGAGAGAGAAAGAGAGAGGATAAAAAGCGTGATAAACGAACTGTGAAATGCGGTTTTTGTACATTAAACGTAGGGCGAGCTAACAATACCTGTAGGAATTGTCGTAAGCAACGAGGGGTCTGTGGTGAGCTGGAGACCTCACCTCTTGTGCAGTCTTGTTAAGTATTTAAATACATGTATTTTAGATTGTATTTAAAATACTTTTAAAGTATTTAAATACACGAAGAATTTTGAATTTTAGAATTTTAGCCCTTAACTTAAGGCCTCAACATGCCATGCTTTAGCAAAAGTGAAAAGAGAAGTGAATACGATTAATTAATTAATTTTCAACATATTGCTAATAAATTAAAATATGAAATTTTGGTCCTTACGGTACTTAACTGGTAAATGTTAAAATGTTAAAAGAATTCTGAAGCTAAAATAACTAAATTCTTAAGCTTTTAGGATTGCCAAAAGAGGAAAATCGGGTAAGATTTGTATTAAATATTACCAACGGCCAAAAATCATAAGAGAATTCGAATTTTTTAGAGATTATTTTTTTCATTTTGATGATTGAAATACCTATGCTTAGGTGTAATATTTTTTTTTAAATATGATTAAGTGCAATTAGAAAGGCGTTATACATATATTGCTAAAATTTGAAAAAGTATTTAACTTCTTTTTAAATACATTGTAAAAGTATTTGTATTTGTATTTAAATACATTGCAAAATAAAGTATTGCAAATACATTAAAATACATTTTTTTTAAAGTATTTGTATTTGTATTACACTGCTCTTGTGTGATGCCACTGGAATAATTTCAGTATTGGACACTAAGACAAGGTACTATATCAATCTCTAAATATATCACTACAAGATTCCATTATACTCATTTAGTGACCAAATTCGCTCAAAAATACCTAAACTGGGGATGAAAGTGAAACCTGTTTTCCCCCTGTACCCCCTTTTAACCACTATGGCCAAAATGCACCCCTTTAAAATTCACTGTAAATACCAGTTCGGAGGAACTCAAATTTACGAGAGAAAAATTTTTCAAGTTATATCACTCACAAAAATTGGTTATTTAACTTTTATGTGCCATTTTTCACAAAATTGTTGTACCTTTTTGAGATTCGTCTTATTTACTAGTAGTGGATGCGAGATCGAGACTTTTCACGATCTCGAGACAAGACTTCTCTTGTGATTCTTGAAATTTCGATACAAAGCGACACATAATTTTAATCTCGAAATCTCTAATTTTACATCTGAGTTCTCTTTCTTGTAAAACCACCACAACCATATTAAAGACGAAATTATATGTAAAAGGATAAAAAAGCGATATCCAGCAAGCTCGCCAGTAAACCGGTAAAGACAGTTAATGACAAAATTTGCAGCTTTTATCAGTATGAGTGGGCATTTTACGGCAATCATTTCGTTTTCTTACTGTTCAGACAGAATCTGTTAAGATATTTTCATAAAATTTCACCAGAGACTAACCGTCGCATTACGTGACAAAATTTCAAAAATAGGTTCTTCGCATTGCTAATAAGTGTCTAATTAATGCCTCCTGATTTTATTTCAAAAAAGTAATAAAAGATGAAACTACTATTCTATTAAAAAACACCGCTTTCGCATATAATACACAGTTTATATTAATTCCATACTCGTTTTTTATAATTATAATAATTAAAAGTTTCCTTCGTGGTACCCTAACAAACATATTTATTAATAAAAGTGATTTTTGATTCTGTACCTGTTCCCCCTAATTTCATTTCTTTCATTTAATATTTTCAAAAAACTTAATAACTTGTTTCCACACCTACATAAGCACTTCAAGAAAATCAGTGAATATTGTCAAAAAAGAGCACATTCATTTATTTCGATATTTTTCGAGATCGAGACGAGACTAGATGTACAGGCTTAAAGGGTGGGCTAAAGTGTGGGTACAAATTTACCTACTAAATAGCGAACGAATAATGAGGGATGTGCCCTTCTGTTGTCCGTCACTACTAACATAAGTATCTTCACACCTTAGTAATTTTATGGGATTAATTATACATACATACAAATGCTATTAGATGCTTATGGTTTTTACGGCATAATTTCCTGTTTTCTTGCATTATTATGTATCTTCACCACAAAGTAAGGAACTTTTAACACTTTTATCTACGTCTTTTACTCAATAGTATGTAATTTTAATACATCTTTGTAAGGTTAAACTCATAAAATTTCCTTTACGTTTCACTCAACTATAATTGAATTTAACACATTACTGTATAGTTTTCATGTATAGTAAGTATAGTACACTCGATGCTTTCTAAAAATATAGAAAGTTTATTATTCCCGATTTTAACGAAGTTAAAACTTTTGCTTTAAAATCGTTCTAAAACAAATTTAGATTATATTTTAAATCTCACTTTTGTTGTAGTTCGAAAAAAGAATATTATTAAGTATACTAGAACTGCAGAATAAGGTCCATAATATTTAAGATGAGTTTGTGAATAGGTACCCATTCTAAGGGTACCGTTAAGGTTCTAAGGGTTATTTTGTATACCTACAAGCTTAAAAAGTTTACAAAATGTGTCTAAAAATAATAGAACATACAATTGGTTTTCAAATTAACGCACCATTAGACGTGATTAATATGAGCAGTGTTCTGAAATTGTTGGGTTCTAGCTCAAAAGTTGATTGCTGTCGTATCTTTCAACTCGTAATCAAGGCAAAGGAAGAGGATCTTATAGGAATCAGTAGAGAGCATGTTTACCTTAATTTAGAGCTGATGTTACACTAGAAGAATAAACAGCTACAAAGGAGCTGAAGCTGTTTAAAAGCTGTTTTGAATTTGTTCGTGTGATTTCGGTCCAGAACCCTCCTAGTATTCCTACTCATAATACTTCGGATAAAAGAAGGGTACGATAAATCTTCCTATAGGTACTTTGGTGCTCTAATATCTCTAATAAATATGTCTGGGAGCAGGTGCTCCCAGAACAAAAACAAAATCAAACTCCCAACACACTCGATCACTTCCGTTTCACTCCATCCATACATTATAGAGTTCTGTTTATGCTTCCCATCTCGAATGTATTTATGTCCGGTGTTTACTAATATAGAAAACAACAGAACGTACGTATACAGAGAGCGCCTGCCTCCGTCGTCGGCCATAGAATATTCAATGGGCGATCCCGTGTCCGAAAACTTGTCGAAAATGATCGATCGTCCAGAATTTGGAAACGGCTTATGTTTGCATAAGATGCATCAATATTTAAAAATTTGTCAGTCATCGTCCTCTCTCTCCGTGCGTGCCTCTACCGGGACGACTCCGTGAGAATTTTAATGAGGGCGAGAGAGATCGTAAAACCTGAGGCTGACCGTCTTTTCGTCTCTTTCCTCTTTCTTTCGATCGCGGAGTCACCGTCCAAAAATGTGCTGGGAACCGAATTTTCGACTGAAGAAAAAGATTTTGATACGATGCGAGTCATCTTCAAATTGCAACTACGTTCATAAGTAAAATTTTGAAATTTTGTCATAGAATGACTTAATTGCATTACAAGAATGATAATTACGTGTTAGGCCCAAAAACTAGTAATCTACCCTTCGCCATTTTGTACTGAAATTTTTTTCAGGTCACAGGGATGAATTTTTCCAATTTAAAAAATATAGCGATGAGTCCATCTAACGACTTTCTCATATCAAGGAGAATTTCACCGTCAAAAAATGTGCGGGGAACTGACTCGAAATTTTGAGTAAAACAAGATTTTGATATCACGCGACTCAATTTCAAATTTTAACACTATGCACAAGTCGATTTTTGAAATTTTCCTATAGGCCCTTATGGGATGACTTCAAATTGAGCATCAAAAAATATGCGGGGAACTGAGTTGAAATTTTTAGTAAAAAAGAAAATTTTGGTGTTATGCGACTCAATTTCAAATTTTACCAACATTCACAAGTGGAATTTTGAAATTTTCCAATAGGCTCTTATGCAATGACTTCAAATTGACCATCAAAAAATATGCGAGGAACTGACTCGAAATTTTGAATAAAAACCTAAGATTTTGGTGTTATGCGACTCAGTTTCAAATTTTATCAAAGTTCAAATGTCGAATTTTGAAATTTTTCCATGGGCTCTTATGGACTAACTTTAAAATGACGATAAAAAGAGAAGGAGAAATTTTGAGTAAAAACCCTAGATTTTGGTGTTATGCGACTCAATTTTACATTTTAGAAACGTCCAAGTGTCGAATTTTGAAATTTTCCCATAGGCCCTTATGGAATTACTTCAAAATACTATCAAAAAATATGCAGCGAATTGACTCGAAATTTTGAATAAAAAACAAGATTTTGGTATTATGCGACTCAGTTTCAAATTTTAGCAACGTTCAAATGTCGAATTTTGAAATTTTCCCTTAAGCTCCTACGGAATTTCAAATTGAGCATCAAAAAATATGCGGGGATCTGACTCAAAATCATGAGTAAAAAACCATGATTTTGGTATTATGCGACTCAATTTCAAATTGTAACACCATTCACAAGTCGACTTTTGAAATTTTCCTATAGGCTCTTATGGAACGACTTCAAAATGACAATCAAAAAATATGTGGGGAACTGACTCGAAATTTTGAGTAAAAACCCAAGATTTTGGTATTATGCGACTCAATTTCAAATTTTAGCAACGTACAAGTGTCGAATTTTGAAAATTTCCCATAGGCTCTTATCGAATGACTTAAAATTGAGCATCAAAAAATGTGCGGGGAACTGACTCGAAATTTTGAGTAAAAAAAACAAGATTTTGGTGTTATGCGACTCAGTTTCAAATTTTAGCAACGTTCAAATGTCGAATTTCGAAATTTTCCCAAAGGCACTTATGGAATGACTTCAAAATGACAATCACAAAATATGTGGGGAAGTGCCTCGTAATTTGAGTAAAAACCCAAGATTTTGGTATTATGCGACTCAATTTCAAATTTTAGAACGCTCAAATGTCGAATTTTTAAATTGCCACATACGCTTTTACGGAAAAATTATTGCACTCGTGTGTTTCATCCAAAATCCAATTTTTCAAAACTGTTCAAATAATACATCTAACAAGTAGACATTTAAACCAATTTAGAGCCAAGTATGGTACTCCACCAACCTCAAAATAATACTTCTGGTGTTATACATATTTTGTGGTCAAATACCGGCATATGAGGGCATTGTAACTTTCTTGTGAATTACTAATCATTAGGCCACCTTAATATGGTGATGTAGCAGGTACATGAAGTTGGATGAAATGCCTTTTTCCAAAAATATTTGAATAATTTCGAATCTTCGATTGCACAATAAGAATGACAATGGTGTGTTAGACCCATAAACGCTTTTTCCACTTGTCAATTTATCCTGTGCCATTTTGCATTGAAAAATATTGAAATTTTCCATCCTACTACTTTCTGATATTTGAATTAAATAATTAATGACGTGTAAAATATTGTAAAGCTAGGGAACACTCATATTCTCATTATTAAGAAAATTATTATTACATTATTGTTTAAATTTATTATTATTATTTAATTCACTTCATTATTATATATAGTTACATATTCCAAGAAATTAATAATGCCGTTTCGGGATTCAGAAAAAACTTTTGCAACTATGAAATGTTTAATATAGAATTATTTAAATAATTAATTGCACCGGATTTTGCGAAATTTTCAAAAAATTGGAAAAACGTCCCAGGCCAATTTTAATACGAAGTTAATTGGGAGGTCCTAGTACGGTACAAAATCTGAATACGAAGTAATTACAATTTTTTCAAATATATGTGTTTTGGATGCATGAAAGCTTGAAACGTCCTAAAACGCTAATAACTCAAATTAGAAAAATCGACTCAATTGCATATTCCTCATGTACAGGGTGTCCGGTAAATACACGCCAATCTGTAGGCAGTGTTCAGTTGATCTTACTACTGTTTCATATAACAATAATATTTTCATTAAATTGTGACTTATAGCTCTTCAAAATTGACACTTTTAATTAACTGATTTCAATAAGATTTGAAATATTCATGTATGCATCACATTTGTATTCTTGACGGAAAGTCAAGAACGGACCAAAAGTACTGACAATTATGGTATTCAAGTAGTAACAATGAGTTCCTCATACAATTTTACAATATAAAGGTGCTCTTGTTCTATTTTTGAATTTCATGCAACGGTCTCAGTAGTAAGCGCCTTCGCCAATTCTTAGAACACCCTTCGTAGATGTGATAAGTCGTTTTCAATAAGCTAGGAAAGGCATTTTGAGGCCATGATGGGTAACTTTTTGGAAAAACGCCTTAAAATTAATTTGATACATCTTCCATCTTCGCCAACTGCTTGTTTAGTATGACAAAGAAATAGTAAATAATATTTATATATATATATATATATATATATATATTCTAATCTGGACATGGACACTTTATTTGCGGCAACTGTGGACACTTTATTTTGGTTTTACCTTATTTTAAGTCGAAAGTATGTTTTGAAACACTTGTTAGCTTCAATGGAAATTAATGGATCAACTAAAGATTTATCAAAAAGCATAAATGTTTTTCAAGCAATTACATGGATCTCGAAATGTTGGGAAAACATAACGACAAACACCAGTCAGCATTGCTTTAGAAAAAACGCGTTCAATGTGTAGAACATATTTCAAAATGAAGTCGAGGAAAATATGGACTTAGCCTCATTAAAAGAACTCCTAACTTCATGTCATTCCCAAATTGCTTCTGACGATTATGTTCAAATAGACACTATTTTATCGACGGAAGATAATGATTGCAATATTGAACCAAGAATGAACCATTTTAAACAGCCAGATCAGAAAACTTAAGAGTGTTATGAGAAAGTGAATGTTATGATGAAATTACATGTGAAACAAAAATTATTCTTTTTCAATGGTTTCTTTTGTTTGTATACTTCTAAAAAAGTAAATAGTTGTGCAAAACCATTTCAACCAAATTATTAACAATATTTATGTTTAACTCCCTAATGTGGACAAAATTTTTGCTCCCCCGGGTGACCGTATTATAGAGGTTTCACTGTATATGGTACGTTCCACGCCGAATTTAGAATTGTTTTTAGATGTGGCCCAAAATGAACGAAAATGGTCCTTTGGGCCCCCCAAACTCCCAAAACCAAAAATTTTCTACCATGCATAACTTGTAAAAATACCCATTTTTTTTTAAAGTTTCAAACAAGACTTGTTTGTAATGCTTTAAACTTTTGGAAACTGCTAAAAAAATTTCATCCGACATGGTTCAGTGTTGACGGGTCTTGGCCCCATTAGTCGTCAGGCCGCCAAAAAAAAGAGTCATCAGCGTTTCTGACCAAAAAAATCAGGAGCGTAGCTGGATTCGATACAAAACCTTTGAGCCCAAACAGAAGTTCGTCAGACCTAAGGGCTCTGAGAAAAAAAATGCTAAATTCTGGCACAAATCCCTTGATACCAAAAAAATTTTATTGAACCCCTAGAAATCCATTGTTTGCTAGTCAATATCAAACCATGAGCGACATGTTTTCTTGAAGTTGTATGGGGATCAGTATTACTAAGGTTGGCATGCTATTCACATATAAGTAGAGCATTTCCCAAGTCCCCGGCGGCTCAAAAACTTAAAATTCCTCAAATTACTTGAATTTTGACCCAAGACGGCTTCGCTTGACACACATTTTTTATCCAAGAAGAGACTCTCACCCAAATTGTTGCTTTTGTTGATGTTTTTGAAGGTCCACAACGGTTGAAGACAACGCTCAAGCAACCTTCCACAAGAATTGTGCTGGAAATTTGAATTTTAAACACAAATCTTCAAATTTGGGACCAGCCCTTAGGTCTGGCGAACTTCTGTTTGGGCACAAAAGTTTTGTATCGGATCCAGCTACGCTCCTGATTTTTTTTGGTCAGGAACGCTGAATATGTTTTTATTTGGCGGCCTGACAAATAATGGAGTCCAGACCCATCAACAGTGAACTGTGCTGCATGAACTTTGTTTTAGCAGTTTCCAAAGGTTTAAAGCATTTTGGTTTTGGAGCCGAACCTGAAAACTTCAATTTTCAACTGTCCATAACTTGAGTTCTATTCCACTTGGGGCCCTAAAAATTTAGGGGCAGTTTCTGGGTCCCAAAAGGACCATTGTCCTTCATTTTAGGCCACATCTAAAAAAAATCCAAATTCGGCGTGGATCGTACCACATATATGAAGTACTAGGGTTATTTTGACATGCAATGGACACCCTTTGTCAGATTGATGTGTAGGTACGCACTGGACACCATGCATGAGTGTCTTATATGGGAAACTGAGAAATTGGTGAATAGTGCTATTAGTTTCAGACCCTTTTAGGGAGTTTCCATTTTTATATAAAATATTCTTTCTTTGGAAAATACAACGATAAGAAAATACTAAAATGATTGGTACACCACTAGTTACATTACGAGAAAACTCAACATAACAGGAGAAAAAGAAACGTTTTTTGCCAATAACCAATTCCAAGTATACAGTAAAATTGAACTGGTTTGGATATTTTCTTTGCATGTTCCCAACACCTTCCTGCAACAACCCACCTGGGTTGCTCCGAATTTCCCCTAAACTAAATCATCTAGCTACCTTGCTTGATAGTGATATTGGCGGAGGTGGTCGCGTTAATCGCCGGCGGCGAGAGCAGGACCGGACTGCCCGACTGCGGTCCCGTGAGCGGCGTCAGCTGCGGCGGCGGAGGCGGCGGGGGCGGCGTCGGCGTCGGCGATACGGCCGTCGTCGAGCCGACGGAGCCGGAATCGCTGAATCCCTGGGTGCTGCTGTCCTCCGGCGTGTCGAAGAAGCACAGGTTAAACTCTGCGCCGGCGTCGAAGGAGACGTCGGCGGCGGCGTCGATCTTCTCGGCGACGGACGGTTCGTTGACGATATTACCACTCAGCGACTGCTCTATCTTGAAAACGTCCATTTTAGCGCGCTTAGGAGAGCGCACTCAGTACATCTGCAAATTTGGGGTTTTTTCTCGGTTTCGGTCGTTCGGGGGGGGCGTTTTTCGTTTTGGCGAGGGGGAGGTTTCGGGACCATCGCCGTCGCGACAAACATCAAAGCATTTTTCGGAAAAAATTCCTTTCACACGAAGACAAATTCAGTTCAAAAACCTCAAAATTGCTCCCTTATTGAGCGATGGTGGAAATAACGGCGCATTCACCATAACCATACGTTACCATAAAACGTGCATTTGGATCGAATCTAATTAATTCAATAAATCATTAATTAAATCAATGAATTTGATAGATAAAAATCAATAGTTAATCAATTAAACTAATGTAATTCAATATCGGTAGACCCTTTGTATGAGTACGTTTCGGGAGAGTTACTTACATTACTTTCCGCAATCTTCTTTGCAAAAGAATTATAAATTAATTTTTTAAGGTATTAATAGGAGAGCACTCGCCCTTTGATGAAACCATCAAATCCAGTTTATCAAAAATTAACAAGCAATTTCCCTTTATTACCTTCCTTATAAGGTGTATTAAAGGTATATTTTCTTTTCAAATTTTTAATAAACAATTTATCAAAAACTACCTTGAAAGTGGGCATGAAATTTTCCTGTACAATATGTGCTGCACCAAACGACGTCATTTGAAAGCAATTATTATATTTTTGGATGTTGGCCAAGAAATGTTTAGAGTAATTTCCCACCCCAGAAACTAATGAGCATAATGGATCTGGTGGTGGGAACAATTGTGGCAATTTTACTTTACCACCAGCACAACATAATCCAGCAGATTCACCGCTGTAGTTTAACGCTTTACAATATCGACAAATGAGTGTCATTTCTCCAATCGTTACGGATTGGTCGGCACAATAATCAATTTCCGGGTCGTAGTGGAATGCTACTCGTTCTAGGTTTACAGGAACACTGCGTCTGCGGAATCGCACTATTTCGTTGTGTCGTGCTCGCTTCTGTTGTATTTGATGTGCCCGCAGTCGTTCCATTCTAAGTCTCTCTACTACCAATACGAACGTTATCATTATTTGTCTCTCGCTGGTCGTCAGTGCGATTTGCACGTGAGGTAGCTCGTCGCACATTTGATTGATTTCGACGACCTAAGTCAGGTCGTCTTCTTCTTGGCATTTTAAAATCAATAAAGTTCTCGCGCATTGACAAACTGATGATAGATTTTAATAATCGTCTTGATATTTATTTATTTGACAACCAACTGACACTATACTTTCATTTGTTTGATTACAAATGTCAAATTTCAATACGTACCTTTTTTAGTATTTCCGTTACTTATTATTTATGTTTCTCGCCGCAAAAACCTTCCCTGAACTTCCACAAATATTTCAAAATCAAAATTTGCAAAATCGGTCCAGCCATTCTCGAGTTTAAGCGAGACAAACGAACAGCAATTATTTTTTATATATGTAGAGATTTTCTTTCCAGTTTGTACTCTAATCTCCAGTTTTAAGTACAAATCCAATTTAAAAAAAGTAAGAGATATTATTCTTTCTAACGAGCAGCATAACAGACTGACAATTTCGCATATTTTTGAGGCACGATTGGTTCCCTCAGAAGTACTTACACTGCAAAATAACTTTCACGTCAACTTTCTTCATTGGAGTTCGCTTTTAATAGAGTTCTAAACGAATTGCTTTTGAACCAATTTTTATGTGAAGTTTAAATTTGCTCTCGTAAGCGAGTAGGCGCTTGTTAAACGAAAATGATTACCAGATGAGTAGCGCCGAACATCACTTTTCACTTAGGGACGTATTCTATATTTAATGGAGAATTTATACTAGACGCTTACATTCAAGTAACTCCAAGTACTCGGGTTTATATGCAAATTATTTATAAAATTTGAGAAACGTGCAAGATCAACATATATTCTTTTTAAAAAATGTTTTTGGAGAGTTAATTAACACATTTGACCAGAACAATTTTGAAACAAGAACATGCAACGCCATTAATAAAAATAATCATACACTAATGTGTGTTTAATATAATTTCCTGAAAAATTAGTGGTTGCATATTTTCAAATTTGCTTAAAAACCGAAAACGAGCCTCAGGCGCTCACAGAACTTAATAGTGTATATGTAAATCATTTCTATTATACCCAGATGCATTTACATATGTAACAGGACATTCATCATTTAAAACTGTAATCATTGTCTGTAAAGCTTGAAACCTTCCTGTTTACTGCTCACAATTATTAATCGTAACAAATATCTATTAATGACAACTTTCACTTAGGTACTTTTAAATGATATTTTATTACTCAAATAATTTAAATGAAACGATTTCAATCCATGTAATGAATGTTGTAATGAAATATGTAATGTTTATTTCTGATTCGAGGTAAAATACTCTAATTTGAGTCTAATAATAATATAATATTATAAAAAAGTGAAGCTTTTGACATAAAACTTTTACGTTTGTTTCATTTGGATAAGAGCGTCCGTTTTGCAGAAAATTAAGGTTGAAAATCTTAATGGTTTACTATATGGTTTCATGAACTATGTGTTTATTGAAGTTATGTTGATCCTGCATCAAAAGAATTATACAACGCTACGATATTGCTATTGATCATGCTCCAATTTGGTACTTTTAAATTTGTATGAACAATAATCGAATCTGAATAATTTACTGAAAAAACTTTTTTAGAAACTATTCAGGTTTCAAAAATACCAAAAATCTTTAGCTAACATATTGCTTAGACTTAGAGGTGTTGGTAAAGACATTCAAAAAGTTTGTAATATAGTAACGAAATTTATCATTAAGTTGATGTAATGATCACTTGAATATGAATTAAATAAATTCAAACTCAGTACTTAAAATGTGATACTTTACATTTAAATTACCATAATTTACTGGCTTGGTAGGTTTTTCGGGATGTTTTCAAGTAATTAAAAATTAATTAAACAATTGAGGTATCATTAGACAATTTATCACTTAATTTATCTACTTATTGTACTATCACCTAAGGGAGAAATGTATTTAAAAAATGCGTAACATTTTAGCGGTTACCACTAAATATGAAATAAATAGTTTATTAGTTCAAAAGATAATTGAGCTTTAATGTAATATATAATAGTAGTTATTTGGGAATATAGGTACCTTAACCCTTTTTAGGCAGTCAAAAAATTATGGACCAAAATCCAATTAACATATTTTTTGGATAAATATTGGGAAATAATGTACCTACCAAAATTTAATCACAAATCATCATTATAGAATTATAGAGCGATACCAAAACAAGCACGTTGGTTTATATAAACAAACTCATGTAAATTGCTATGAAAAGCACTAGTGAAACAGTATGTATTTCCAATTAAATATATTAGGAAGCACGTTGGACAAGATTGCATAGGGAAAATCTCACTAATACCAACAAATTTTTAAGAAATTTAGAAAGTATCACCCGAGAGAATTACTAGCAGTTAATTATGAGAATATAGGTACCTTAACCCTTTTTTTAGATAGTTAATAACTTACGGCTCAAAATTCAATTAAAATATTTTTTGGATAAATATTGGGAAATCATGTAGCAAAATTTAATCACAAATCACCATTATAGAAATATAGAGCGGTTCTAATACAAGCACGTTGGTTTATAGAAACAATCTAATGTAAATCGCTATGAAAAGCAATAATGAAGCAGTACGTATTTCCAATTAAATATATTAGGAAGCACGTTGGACAAGATTGCATAGGGAAAATCTCACTACATACCAACAAATTTTTAAGAATTTTAGAAAGTAACACCCGAGAGAATTACTAGCAGTTAATTGGGAATATAGGTACCTTAACCCTTTTTTCACGTAATTAAAAAATTATGGACCAAAATTCAAAAGACACATTTTTGGATAAATAATTGGAAATCATGTACCAAAATTTGAAAAGAAATCATCATTATAGAATAATAGAGCGATACTCAAACAAGTTTCTACGTTGGTTTACAGAAACAATCTAATGTAAATCGCTATGAAAAGCAATAATGAAGCAGTACGTATTTCCAATTGAATTTATAGGTAGTACGTTGGATAAGATTGCAGAGGAAAAATCTCACTACCAACAAACTTTTAAGAAACTTAGAAAGTAACACCCGAGAGAGTTACTAGCAGTTAATTGGGAATATAGGTACCTTTAACCCTTTTTTTAGGTAGTTAAAAAATTACTGCCCAAAATTCAATTAACCTAGTTTTTTGGATAAATATTGGAAAATCATGTAGCAAAATTTTACTAAAAATTATCATTATAGAGTAATAGAGCAATACTAAAACAAGCACGTTGATTTATGGAAACAATCTAATGCAAATCGCTATGAAAAGCAATTCCGAAACAGTACGTAATTGCAATTAAACATATTAGGTAGTGTGTTTGATAAAACTGAAAAGGGAAAATCTCGCTACCAACAAATTTTTAAGAAATTTAGAAAGTAACACGTCGGAGAGTGAAACTAATCGTTATGCAGTTTAATAGAGGCACACGAGTGCAATTTAACGCCTCTACATTGAGTGGGCACCATGAATTTTTGATATCAATTTATCACCTCAAATTTGAAAACAAAAATAACATCTACAACAAAACCGAAGTCCTAAGACCCTCATCGCATTCAAAAGTAACCTTCACACGTCGCAACGACAGCCATGGTCCCGTACTGCTCCCGGTCCTCCTCTCGAAAAAAACCGAGAAAATCGACGGGAAGAGAAAAATCCAAAACGAAAAAACCCCGGGAAACACGTGGGTGGGGAGGGCAAAAAATTTACCGCGCGAAACGACAGAGTCTCGTCATCGTCCGCGGCACCCGGCACGTGGTGCTACACCCCGGAGTCTCCGGCCTCCTCGCTCGCCCGATCCGAAGCACCTCGACGGAGAAGGAGAAGAGGACGCGACGACGAGCGGCACCGCCATCGCGAGCGACTGAGACGAGGGATCACCGCCGGGTACCGCGAGAAGAGGAGGAGAGCGTCGTCGTCGTCGTCGTCTTCATGACGTTGTGTAATCCCGTAAGTACTACTGCCGGCACTACGACGTTGCCCGAATGCTCTGCCCAGGTGTGTGTGTGTGAGTGTGTGTGAGTGCGTGAGCGAGACGAAGAGGGAGAATGTGAGTGTGTGTTTCGATGGAGGAGGAGGAGGAGAGAAGAGGGAATAGCACACGATAATCTGAAGGGTCGATGAACGCGGTAGATGGACGGCTTCTTCTGATTCTTCGTCTTCTCCTTCTTCCACTTCTTCTCTTCCTCGAGCCTCGTGAATGGGCCGAACGCTGGGAAATTGGGCAACTTTTGAATACTTCAAGGCGGGACGCGCACCAAGAGACTTCTTCCCTCCGACAAGACGTTCGTACCTCACTCTCATACTCCAAGTGCTAGGGGTCGTTTTGTAAGAAGTAAAACCGGACCGAGAAAAAGTACTATTTTCTGAAGGTTGATAATTCCAAACAAACACGAACCCAGCGTAGAGTACAATCGAATCAAAACAAAATAGGGTTCAATAAAGAGATAAGGGCTCATTTTATGTCGTTATAGTAGTAGAATGTTGAGTTTTCCCTTATTTTGATATAAGATCTTGATATTAAATTAAATGCAACAGAGTTATACACATAATCAATTCAAGGCCTTCTGATGTACTATATTTTTTGTCTTTTTTTGCGGTGCGTAAATATATCGCGAACACGCGACGTATAATTGCTCATGCGCGAAACAGGGAAACTCCAAGTTGATTCCACAAACTGTCCTTGTATCTGCAATTGTATATTATCTTTTTAAATTTTTAATAAACAATTTATCAAAACCACCTTGAAAGTGGGCATGAAATTTTCCTGTACAATATGCGTTGCACCAAACGACGTCATTTGAAAGCAATTATTATATTTTTGGATGTTGGCCAAGGAATGTTCAGAGTCATTTCCCATTCCAGA
This sequence comes from Cryptocephalus moraei, assembly GCA_946251905.1. Taxonomy (NCBI): domain Eukaryota; kingdom Metazoa; phylum Arthropoda; class Insecta; order Coleoptera; family Chrysomelidae; genus Cryptocephalus; species Cryptocephalus moraei. The sequence continues at coordinate 31,142,875 of OX276456.1, forward strand.
AACTAATGAGCATAATGGATCTAGTGGTGGGAACAATTTTGGCAATTTTACTTTACCACCAGCACAACATAATCCAGTAGATTCACCGCTGTATTTTAACGCTTTACAATATTGTCAAATGATTGTCATTTCTCCAATCGTTACGGATTGGTCGGCACAATAATCTATTTCCAGGTCGTAGTGGACTGCTACTCGTTCTAGGTTTACAGGAACACTGCGTCTGCGGAATCGCTCTATTATTTCATTGTGTCGTGCTCGCTGCTGTTGTATTTGATGTGCCCGAAGTCGTTCCATTCTAAGCCTATCGACTTCATAAATATTCACTGTTGAACGCAATTCTGTCATACCAATACGAATGTTATCATTATCTGTCTCTCGCTGGTCGTCAGTGCGATTTACACGTGAGGTAGCTCGTCGCACATTTGATTGACTTCGCCGACTCAAGTCAGGTCGTCTTCTTCTTGGCATTTTAAAATCGATAAAGTCCTCGCGCACTAACAAACTGATGATAGATTTTAATAACCGTCTTCATACTTATTTATTTAACAACCAACTGCCGCTATACTTTCATTTGTTTGATTACAAATGTCAAATTGCAAAACGTACCTTTTTTAGTATTTCCGTTACTTATTATTTATGTTTCTCGCCGCAAAAACCTTCCATGAACTTCCATAAATATTTCAAAATCAAAATTAGCAAAAGCCATTCTAGATTTTAAGTGAGACTTAAACTAACAGCAATTCATTTATATATATATATATATATATATATATATATATATATATATATAGGGTGTTAGGGGTTTGACTGCCATTTTTTAATAGGTGATAGTATTCATCAAAACAAACAAAAATACCTTATATAACAGGTGTCGTAAAACCAATCGTTCTCGAGAAAAAAATTAGCAAACTTCTAAATTCAGTTTTATAAAGAATGTCACATAATTTTGTACATGAAATGACTATAAGATGTATTCTTTTAATGTATTTATGTTTAACTTGTAACAAAACAATCTTTTCTTTCAAGATTTTTTTTCCAATCAATAGAACTCGATAAAATGGCTACGATGTGGTGTGGCAACACCGCGAAGGTATCGCACGCGTCGCGAAATGAGAGCCAGACAGTGACACTAGTGACAGTGACAGTGTGCATCTTTGAATTCGAAAGATACGTGTATTCGTTACGGTTTCTTTTCGGTGCGTGTAAATTTTTCGGTTCTTAAAATGTTCAGTATACGTGAATATCACGATATGCTATTTTATTTACTTATTTATTTACGGGGAGGCACGTTGTAGTTCTACAAGTACACGTCGTATCTATCACGAACAATTTCCTCAACGGCGACTGCCTAATCGTAGAACATTTGTTGAAGTGAGAGAACAACGGTGGACATTTTGAACACATGCTGTAATAACCAGGTAAATATTGAAAATTACAACATATCAATAACAGCATGATCCTTTTCTAATGCTGTTAGTGGCCCTGAATTACTGATCGCTATTGATTTACCATTTATATATGCAAGTGTAATAATTACGTAATTGAATCAATTGGAATCACTCACAATTATTTCGTTTACTATTACGTACAGCGTAAAGACGGCATTTAGGAAGAGTTCGCAAAAACGTTAACCTCGCACGATCAGCTGTGTACACGTCATGTTTACCGAGAGCCAACACCAAAAACGTCATGTTTACGTTTCCTTTCTTGTCGGTGTTGCCAAGTTGTGGTGAAATACCTTGGTGGTGGTAAATAACCACCAAACATGACAAAATAACTCGACTTTTCTCGAAAACGGTTGGTTTCAGGACCTCCGTTATATAAGGTTTTTTTTTTCTTTTGATGAATACTAACACCTATTAAAAAAAAAGGCAGTCAAACCCCTAACACCCTGTATATATAGAGATTTTGATAAAAGATCGAAAAATCTGTTATTGCACAGATATGGAATATAGAGATAATAGAGTTAGATTATAATGTAACAGCGACTAAAGAACAGGGCGAACCAGTTATTAAAGCTCTTCAAATTCAGTATAATAAGTGCCTGACTGAAGGAGAGCTACAATAATGCTACAATAGTTTAGTATGCAGTATCTCCTACATAAGATAGGAGATACCTACTGCTAACTTGTTAAACTATAAACCAATCAGTCTACTTAGCAACAACTTTAAATTATTTACGAAACTATTGACCAAACGCCTTACGGCAAAATTTGAAAGGTACCAACCAAGAGAGCAGACAAGATTTACAAAGGACCATCTACTAGTAATAAAACTACTTATTCAAAAATGCCTAGAATATAATAAACCTCTATTACTTGTATTGTTACACTACGAAATGTCGTTTGATTCTGTCAACCAGCATCAACTTCTCGAGTCACTGGCCGACTGCAGAATAGATTCCAGATACATTACGCTGTTAAAATACATATATGATAATGCAACAGCATTTGCAATGATACGTTGTAAATAACAGATAATAAAGTAACGTTTATTTCTAATTTATTTACACTGTCCTAATTATACACTACACACTACTTAATTTATCTTAACTATTTCCTAACTGATTAATTTATGTCACACTCTTAACTAATCTATTTCACTCGTCCATTTTTCGCCTTGTTTATTCACTCGCGGCTTCACGTCTAATCTAATCTCCGACCGCAAGCCCGCTTATATACACCTCAATTGTATTCGCGATGGTTCCTGAAATAACTCGAACCTTCTTTTTTATGTAGGAACGTCCAGAAGGTAATAAATCATTCTTCCTTAATAAGATGTTGCCGGGAATAAATTAAGCGTAGCGGCGTTCCTTTGAGGAAAGCCGCCGTCCGATTAGAGTAAACGCGCTGCTGTTTACATTTCGCGTTACAATACAATAACATTGTATTAATATTTGGTTGAATTAGAACTGATTTTCAATATGTCCTTAATAGCTACAGTAGTTTTTGGAAAATAAAACGGATGTGTTCTAATAAATGTATACAACGCTAATAATTTCTTATAATGCACCACTCAGATTTACTCTCGCAGCCATTTTGTATGTCAGATATAAATAATTTTGACTCAGATATGACCAATTTGACAACTTGAGCACTACAGAAAATCTCATTAGAAACAACTTTTTATAATAACTATGTTCAAAATAATCAATATACACCAAAATTTCGGCACAAGTAAGATAATAACGTCATATTTGACATATTTCACGTGACAAAAGTTCATTTCTCAAAAATTTTGTTTTTAGACAAGCAGAAAGCACAAAGCAGAGATGATTGCCTTAACTAAATTTTTCATAAAACATTTAATACAAAAATTCCCATATGGTGACAAGTTTTTGATAAGCACTGAATATTGATGTAAAAAAAATTCTATTAAATTTGAAAAATCCCAACACCGAAACCACGATTTGCGGTGGTTCTTGTCTATCTTCCGTTATATATTCTTGAGAAATATATCATGGCGAAACATAAAAACACATGTACCAGTTGTACAAGGCAATAATCTGCAATAAGTCTTGTGCCACAAGGTAGACAAGACTTAGGACTGAGTGAGTAAGTACTCATAGATTTATTAACCATAAGTACAAAAGTAAATATATCCGTAAAAAGCCATCCGGTACACGAATTCAAGTGCTGTAGAGCGTGGTTGAGAAAACAATGGAAGGAACATTGAGAATTCGCCAAATTATTGAATATCTTTTGAATCTTCTATTTCATGATACAGCAACACCGCTGGGTACAAACGGCATACCTCCAACATACTAGTAATATAACTGAAATCAACTCCAATTAAAGGCAGTTAATTTTCCAAAAGGTTACGTGATTTTAACGAATGGTTTTTAGAAACATTTTTACCTTTTGTTTCACTTCAAGTGCCCATAATTTATTCCTTAGTGATCGAACGCTGCCTTAAAAGCAACTCATCAAATATTTGAAAAGTTGTGTTTCTATCAGTTTCCTTCAGTTTTACCAACAATTTTCCTAATTTCACTAGTCTCTGCAGCAATTTAGCGCTTGCGAATTTTTCCTGTAGCAAGTGAAAGCATCGCAGAAATAGAAAGGAACAAGACGTAAGTAAGTAACAAACCCGAAATCAACACTATTCCGCATAAGACGTTCTCACAATCGGATCCACCCCTCGGCCGCACCATTACATCCTTCTTGCGTTCTCCGCGTCCTGCGAGTTCTCACAACTCCTCTCTGTTGCTAAGGGGGGAAAACAGGAACCGAAAGACAAAGCGCGAGGCCATTATGGGAGCAAAGGGGTGACACGGGGTACTTTGTGACGGTTCAATGGGGACCGGAATCAAAAGAGTAGTCTCTTTCTCTCTCTCTATCCTCTCTCTCTTTCTATCTTTCTCTCTCGTGTGCACGTGTGAGTGCGGGAATCGACGACCGGTTCCAGCATCTCTAAGAGTTCATTCACACTCGTTCAGAGGTGGAGGGATAGTGAAGAAGAAGCGAAGAGCCGAAGAGGAGGAGGAGGAGGATGAGGAAAGGGACGGGGGAGTGGTTTCGCTCGTTTCCTAGTTCCTCGAGGAACGTCACGGAAAAAAGAGGGAAACGCGAAGAGGAAGATGAGCTAATGAGGATTGAAGCTTGAGTAATTGAGTGGAGCAAGGGGATGTGATCCTTGGGGTAATCAAAATCAGAATCGAAATATTAGTGTATTGAGCTGAAGATTGATCAAAAATGAACCTTGAGTTCAACTTGTTGTGTTCGAACTTTGGTTACATACAGGGTGTCCCATGGCTCTCCTACCAAACGGGAAGCTCCTGACGCTAGACTTGATTTTATGTCGATTTAGCCTGAATCACCTTCATCCGGAAATGGTTCGTAACTCAGCTATAGCTCATTGAGTTTGGCACATTTGAGTCCATTTTTCCAACATACCTCAAAGATCACATTATATTAAACATTACATTACATTAAACTGCGCCCAGTGACTTGATACGAGAAGAGGAATGACATGATCTCGTGTCGCTCTCGAGTAATCCTTAAAATGTATGTCTCGTCTCGGTCTCGAAATATCTCGAAAATGCGTTCTTAATATTCACTGAGTTTTTTGAAGTATATATAGGTGTGGTAAAGTTTAACCTACAGAAATTAGTCTCATCCATTTCATGTTTTGATCAGGATATTTAATTTTTTTAAATGTCGAAATGAGGATTCTTCTTCACTTCGTAATTCTTCTACCTTCTTCTATCTCTAATTTCTCTTAAAGTTGGCGATTCTTTATGAGAAATAAAACTCAAATTCTTGCCAAAATTTTTCTTTTCTCATATAAAGTTATCCAAAATTCTAGACTTCAAGTTAAACCAAAATTAGAATTCTTCTCGCATCGAGATTTCAACCTTCAATCTCGTCTCGGTTTTTCTCGAAATTTGAGATGAGATCGAGACTTCTATTTTTCTCTTGTAGTCTTGTTAAACAGACATTTTCAAATTAAATTTTTTTTATCTTCAGATTTTTAACAGATTCCTTATCGTATTCATATTTCAACGCTTAATCTCGTCTCGTCTCTTCTCGAAATTTTAGACGAGACTGCGATCGAGACTTGTGATTTGTGACCTTGGATTTTTCTGTTGTGTTCTTTGTATTAGTAAGTGATTTCAGATTTTGTACCCGTTCTCCGTAATTTAATTTCTTTAATTTGGTATTTTTAAAAAACTAAAGACTCCGCATCGAAATATAAATCGTTGACTAATTTCTGAAAGAGAAGAAAAAAAAAGAAAGAAAATCAAGGAAATTTAAGAAAATCAGTGGATGTTGCCAAGAAAGAACACAGTCATTTATTGGGAGATTTTTCGAGACCGAGACGAGACTAAACAAGACAAGACTTAGATCTAACGAGACAACTTTTAGGGATTTTTCGGGACCGAGACGAGACCATGTTATTTTTCGTCTCGTCTCGAGGTAACCACTGTATTTAGGCAAATAGTCAAATGCCACTAAGTCTCTCATCTCAAACTATTTAAGCAAAAATGTCCCCCTTCATTATCTCTCTTTGGATCAACACACGCTCTTAAGACATCTTCTCTCCATCTTCTCTCCATCTTCGTCTTCTGTGCACGATTAATTGGACGACAGGGCCACTCCTGTATGCGAGTGTGTTCGTTTACGTTCTTTTGCCAGCAGGACAGGTAATTCAGCATATTCACCTCAAGAGGAAAATTACGTCAGACCCGGTATGGCAATGGCCTTCGAGGAACACCTCTAACGTAATAGCGGATTAATCTCCATCTCGATTTTCGATACCTACGACGTCGACGGGCTCGAAGAGATAAATGAATTTTTTTCTCGGATATACTAGCCGATCAGTTTAGGAGGAGAGAATAATAAGGGCGAGATCCACATTCTTACCGCAACGGGACCTGTAATGGAACAGATCGGTCTCGATAATGGTCGGTAATCCCTTCCGTATCCTCTTCCACGTTCGAGAGCATTAAATTACGACGGACGAGTCCTTTTTCTCACGATTTATAATTACCCGTCGCGCTAATAACGCTCTTCCCAGCGATGTGCATGATTCGATTATACGGCAGGAGGGGAATCGGCAAAATGGAAATCGAAATAAGCTCGTTATAGCGGTAGAGCCCGTACCTGGAAGTGCTCGATATCGGCGTGGTATTATTAATTGAATCGATTTATTGGAGTGTAATAAGTCGAAATAATTAATGGCGGATTCATCGAGTGAACCATAAGGTTCCAAGAGATGGAATGTGGTAATCGAATCGGCGAACAAAAGAATTAATGGACCAAAGAGATGAAAATTGAAAATGGGAAAACGCCTATAGGTGGGGTAAAATCTACAACTTGCCGTCAGCATGAAATCTGTTACGCTGCGAGTCATACTATATCCAAACGCGTGTTATAAGTATATACAATATACATATATATAGCTAATACTGATAGTAGTGTTATTAACCCATGAGTTTAATAATGCATGGAATATAAATTAATAAACCAGTAAATATTATATATTGTAATAATCAGATTATGATCTGTCTATTTCTTTATTCAACTGTTCCAGTTTAAAAACCTTGCTTGTTATAATAATTAAAAGAAAAAATCTATTCTGTATTTTGTGATTATTTTCAATAAATATAAAAAGAATTTTAAAATATTAAAAAGCAATATAAAACTAAGCAATCACATAACTATAATTAATTTTTAATGTATTTTGAGATCCAGCGAATTTTCATATTTTTGGCACTCTCATTTTCAAGAAGGCGATAAATGTAATTTGTATTTTCAGCGAAAGCAAGTATGTTTATTAACTCTTCTAACAGGAATTACAATTAGTTCTTAAGATGTTCAGTAAGTCTTAATTCATTTCATATACGACAGTATTGAAGTTATGACTCTGTATATATCGCCTAGCTCAAATTCTCAAACGACTCTTTTCAAAAATTCACAAAAATTTAATTGGCACTTCTAATTTTATGAAACTTCATAAGATGTTACGGCGAAGGGTGTTTAAGTAGATTAAGAAAATTTCAACTCCCTACGTCAAGGAGTTTTGGAGTTGCAACACTGTTCTCACCTAATCAGCGGTTTCAAAGCAACTTACTGAAACTAATTCCAATAAGGTACAACTGCTTTTAAGAAATGTAAGCAATTCTACTCATAAGACGTTTCCAGTATACTACCACGAATCATTATCATGCAGCTGAGTAACTTCGAAACCTCCCCAGGAAAATCAAAATTTCCAATTCTCAGTTTCAAGAAAACTAATTTAGAAGTTTCGTTGTTCGAAGTACAGTTGCATACAACTACGTTCGTATCTTATTAAAGAGATTAAAAATTTAAATTTAAGTTAATTAAAGTAACTGAAAATGGCTTTAAAAAGAATCACATGAAAAATCATTTGGGACTTATTCGATGTGTTGAAGCACTTTTAAATTAGATTGATATACTGAAAATATCTCCCAAACGCATTTTAAGTTAAAGTTGTAAACTTCGTCCTTAATGAGTTAATAACAATATGACATCCCAAAGTTGTAAACTTCGTCCTTAATGAATTAGTAATAATATGGCATCCCTTATTATATCGTCAGGTCAATTTTTGAATTGTTGACGTATGGTTCAAATTGGATTTCGATTCTCCAAAAAGAAATTTCAATTTCAAACATTTTAAACCTTTCCAGCTCGTTCTATGTTCAAGTCGTGATATTTCACGCTAAATTGGAATAAATATGGGAAAGTAATTATAATATGACTTAGCTGAGTATGTACTGTGTTTTGAGTTGTATGATTCACATACGAATTCACGAATTTTTGAAGTATTTGCATATGATTCAAATTCATATTCATTTCTTCTAAAAGGAAAACACACCTTCCCAGCTCTGTTTTAATTAAATTAGTAAGCCTTGCGATGAATTTCAATAAATATGAGAAGGATATGAAGAATGGTATCTCTTAATACTACTTCAGAACATTTTTTTGAGTTGTTGGCATATGATCTAAATAGTAATTTAATTTTCTCAAGAAAAGTAATAAGAAATCCCTAAGCACTCATTTTAACAATTTTTGATTTACTGACCTGTAATCCAAGTTAGAATGTAAGTGTTCCAATTATTGTAGCTTTCAGTTTTAAATATTTCAAACCCTCTCAATTAGTTTTAGGTTAAAGTGGTAAAATTTCAATAAATATGAAACAACATCACATTCCTTCGAACACCTTCATAACGATTTTTGAGTTACTGGCATATGATAAAAATTGAAATTCAATTCTTCCAAAAGATACTTTCAGTTTTAAAAATTGCAAACCTTCCCAGTTCGTTTTAGGTTAGAGTTTCAAAACTTCACTCTGAATCGCAATGAATATGAAAACGAACGTTACTCTTGAAGCGTCATATTAGTCGCATCACTTTCAAAATCAATTTTGAGCACACAACGCACACTCTCCGTTTGCGCATAGCTTAGGTACCAATTGTCTCATCAGCTTGAACTGTAGGAAATACAATTCAAGACAAACCCTGTGTAGCCCTACAATCGAATGTATTCAGCACAAATTGTGCCGTGTAAATCTCTCGTGGTTATGGTGATTTGAGCTAATCCTAGACAAGTCGTTACCAGTCCCTCTTCTCAACCCGAAGAGATACTCTTTTTATGGTAACTTTGGCATTCAAGAGGAGGTGAACGTCCGATGCGGTTATTCCTCTTACTAGCTCTGCCTTTGGCCAAGGCGAAGAAGAAGGAGAAGAAAAAGAAAGAGGAGGAGAAGGAAGGGTACGAGTGGAGAAGAACGAGATGCCGCTTCAGTTTCACTATTAACCGCTCTTTCTTCCAACCATTATCTAGGATCTTTATGAGCTTTATTTGAATTCCGACCGGGCCGAGATGGTAGAGAGCCGAGGGACGGTAAGAAGTGTATTACTGCTACGTAGTGGGATTATCGGTCGTTATGGCGCGAGAGTTCCTTCCTCGAGTACACGAAAATCGAAGAAACGACCGATCGGAACGGGTTTTAACATGCCGCTTCAAGTTCTCGATCGTAATAGACACGTAATGGAATTACAGAGTATCAGAGCGAAAGAAGCAACATAATTTCTGTGGATTTCGACAAGGCGAGCACTTGTAAAACGATTTAAGCATCGAATGATGGCTGAAATGCAAATGACTAGCTATTAAGGTTGGCTTGATACCTGGCGATTTGAATCGCAATGTGTGTAATTACTTTTTACAGCCAGTAATTATACGATTTCTTTCATCATTCCAAGCAGATTTCAACGATTTTCAGTTAAACCTCGTTTTGTAGTATAATACCACTCCTTATTTGCATTCAGGTTGAACAGGTTTACGAGACTTTTAAGTTATAAAAGGCTCCAATATTACTAGCATCAAGCAATAAAGGTTCTATTGTTCTCAACTCTTAAGACCATAAAAATTTGTTACGATATATAAGAAAACCTCAAATTTGTATTATTATCCTTACCTCTCACTGAACTAGGACTAGGTGATTCTGCGGGGCTGCCAGGGTTCGAACCACTTTCTTGTTTGATACTGGAAACAAAAGTACACGAAGTTAATAGGCAATACCCACAAATTTGTATTACTTCTAAACTTTACCGAAGTTTTGTTAACTTTAAACTTATTTACTTAGTGGAAAAGACACGTCCACAGAGTCTATGATTGGTCTGGATACCGCATTACAACCTTAAGAAATTGAGTTTAGTAGTACCTAAAGCCAAGCAGGTTCGAGAACAAAATTTGAACGTAACCTCTACAACAGTGAGGTTATGTTCAAATTTTGCCCTTTGAATCCGTTTTGCTACACATTTCTTCTAAACAAGCAATAACTAGTGTAGGTGATCATATCGAAATTACAAAGAGATAATTGATAATCGACAATTCTTTGATTCACTACATAAAATTTGTTCAAAGTTCTTTTTTACGTAAAGACGAATACTCAAAGTATGATTGAAAGTCAATGTGATGATCACAACAGAAATAATTAATCTTCTCCGGAAGGCTCATTGCCTCTATTGTGTCATTTTCAAATAAACATATATTATGAAGAACATAAGCAGCTACTGCACATCACAATAATAGCAAGATTTAAGTTAGGAAAAGTTTTTAGTATTTTAAATCACCTTTTAAGAATCCGAAGAAATTTTATACTAGTATTGATTGGAACGGTTTCTGTTCTTCTGATAATTGTCCATTGATTCTCTAAGGAGGTAGAGGCAATTGTAAGGATACACGTGGAATGTCTTCCATAAAACAAGGTATTATAATTTTCTGCAGCCTTGTATCATGTACAGAACCAGATTCAGTAAGAATCAATTTTTGAATTTACAGTGCCCAATGCGAAATTCTTATAATAATCATTTTCAACTTTGACTGATCTGAAAATCTTTATATAGCTTCCCTCGATAGCTCCAAAAAAGCAAAATCCCCTTGTTCTGTTGGTCACAAGTAGCTATGGCAACATAATGCTGAATACTACTTCGTGCTACATTATGGGTGCAGCTTATTGTGAGATCAAATCTACCTGAGATCTGTCAAGCACTTCTTGTATTGGAAACGTACCACATAGTCACTGCAGAACTTTGAGGCTAACCGCGTTTAAATGGTTTAACATTTGGTGCAAGTCAATGTGTAGGAATACTTAGTAGCTCACTATTAAAAATAGACATCCACAGAAAACAGGAAACTTGGTCTTTGGAAACACATAGGTACCCTAACATATTTTCTTGTTCTTTCATCATTATCATTCACGGAATCAGTATTAGATTCTTCACTTGTGGTTCTAGTGATGGCCTAAAGAGTTAGCATGTTCAATCTAAAACAAGATGTATTAATAGTACCCATTACAAGTAAATGCATAGAACATGAGCACTTATTCGGAACATTTTTTGAGTAACTGAATTATTGTTTACATAATAATAAAACTTCAACCAGTCTAACTCTATCCATTGGTCATGTTCAAAAGATCATTAAATAAAATTCTGTGCAATTTTTATTCAACAGATTTCAGACTATCAGAATCCGGCTCGAAGGACCAAATGTAGGTATATAGGTCGTATCAGTGGTTCGGGACCAAAGCTTCAGTTCCAACGTTCTTTGAGCACCTCTGGGGGAGGTGATCAATAGACGAGTGTCTAAGGATCAGAAAGGACCACGTCATGTCCCAATTTTAGACTAGGAAATGGTAGTCAAGAGTGACATTCCTAACGATGGTTTTACTGAAAAACTCTTCGGATTCGTTTTATTGTCACGTGGTCTCTTCTAATTGTAGTGTCGAAGCCACTTTTTTCTTGGCGAGAGGATCAGCTGTTGACGCGTTGGAAAAATTAAGTCGGAGTGCACACCTCGTGACCTCTTGGCGACCCCTTTCCCCTTATCCCTGACCTACGCCTTTGGCCCACTAAAGCGACGCGAGGGAGCGGGTGAGGGAGAGAGAGGGGGCCGCACGAGGAAATCGATGAAGCTGATTTCACGTAAATCGTCCCCCTTACCTGGTGAAGGTGGAATCGGCGGCCGGCGAGCCCGGGCTGGAACTCTCTGCCTCCATGCTGCCGACGTCGTCTCCGTTGGGGCCGCGGCATCCCCTCAACGGTCCGAGCCGCCGCTCTCCGTCGGCAACACCATCGTGGTGTTGCACCGGCACGTTTCGGGGGAGCTCCACATCATTCGATACTCCTGGTGGCACACTGACAGGAACGGCGGGGGATGGGGCGCCTGCGCCCCGGTCGACTCTCTCCTTTACGCTTTGTTGTTACGGGGATGCCGGAATAAACATTAGTGACTAATGGTTTGTTTTGTCCGGTGGTCCGAGGGAATCCCCGAGCTTCCGCCTATTACCTTCTTCTTTTTCCTTCTGTATGTAGGCATATTGTCTATTTTTCTTCACATCCTTGCCTCTATCTACTCTTTTGGAAGGTTGTCGCTCCAACTTTTTTTAGATCTTCCAGTGCTCCTTCCTCCTGCTGGTGATTTGTCCCTTGCTATTTTTACAACTTATTATAACCCATTATAACACGAAATTCACATATAGACCCTATACAAGACTTCGAAAAATACACGAACCTCCCTTAATTCTACTTTTTGTTTAACTAGTTCCGACAGTTAGCTTCAGTAAACACATCCATTTTTCGGTTACTACAACACCTATATGATTTACATTGCATCCATCCATTTAACTCGTTTACATGGTACTAAAACAGTTATCAGTAATTGTACTTGCATGTGTAATGCAAATGTGATTATAAATAACTTCTACGAAACTCAGCTATTTAACTAATTGGATATCCAGTTAGGAAATATTAGGGTTACACCATTTAGGTACCAAAGACGAATCCTTTAAGTTATATAAGGTATAAAAGGATGCCAGGTGCTGGTTGTCGACACTGACTAAACATAGTTAATATGCATAATTTTCTTGAACCCAAGATTTCACGTAAATTAAAACTGTTTTTAATATGTCTTCCTGTTGGCTTATCTACATAACTATTTAGATACCTTCTTATAAGTATCTAAATAATTAAAATAAATTAATTACCTAATTAATATGTACCTAATTGATAAATTTAAACTGCACTAACCTCTACAATGGAAATTTCAATTTAGTTTATAACAGTTAGTTAATAATACTCTAGCACCATGACAAACTATATTAATTTTCCTGTCCTTAACCATGTAAAGCACCCATTTTCTCAGTCCTTTTTTTGGTTATGATTTCACATTGTTCACAACTTTTTTCCTAAAAAATACACCTTAAATAACACACAAACTAAAGGTTCACAGCATAACCCACTCTTCTTTTACTAAAAAACACACATCACACCAACATAACGAGAGACATATGTGCAATACATATTGAATGTTCCTGTTTCAAAAAAGTCGATATCGACAAGACAAGTAGACATGTATATTTGCCTAATTTTCAAAATCGAAAATAATATGGAATCATCATCACCCACTAACCTCAAATTCCGCAGGTAGGCGAAAGAGATTATTAATGAAACCATACATCCCCTTTCTGCAATACGTTTATAAAAATAGTCTTACATACTCGAAAATAATCAAAAAACAACAGTTTTTTCTATAATGCATTTACAAGAAAACTACTCTCATATGCATTAAAAAAACACTTTTTCCTAAAATAAAACCTTCGGTTTTCTGCTCAATCCCAACTGGTGTCTTCCACAAACATCTTGTTAGTCTTAGTGCTCGAATTGCCGTTTTCTTCTGCTTCCACTTGTTCTTCAATCGAATCTATCGACGTCTTTGAGGACCTAAGAACAAAACCGAAAATATCAGTGGTACACCTAATGCACGAATAGTGAAATGTATGGTTAGTTCAGACAATTAACAATAAGAAAGGTGTACTTTAATGCTGTAGTTTTCAGTGAGCGAAATAGTACTGCTATGAACTTTAAATCAAGGTGAACCATTTTACCTGCTAATCCTCTTTGCGGGCGGTAAATCATCACCACTCTTCCTTTTCCTGGTAATAGGAGAGGATAATGGTACTTTAATGCCCGAAAACATTGCTTGCCTGTTGTGGTAACTCATAATAGTGTAACTCGAACCGTTCGCTAACGCCTTCAGAGCCAATGGTGCTTGCTCCTTCTTGTATAAGCTCACATAGGCCGAGGTGTCATTTATCCAATAGATATTAACGTTACCTTTAATAAAAAGAAATGAATACACAGAATTCTATATGGACAGCTTACTCTTACTAAATGGGCTGAATAACTGTAGAATGTTCTGTGAATTCCAAGTGTTTGGAAATGTCATATAGAACACATGGTCTTTCTGAAGTTTTACTGAAAATACAGAACAATTATTGACAGTTATGATTAAATTATCATTAGTAAATCATTACTACGTCATAACTTAAAAAGGTTGCCTTAAGTAATGAACATTTAGTTGTATGTCTTATTTGGATTCACTGAACTCTAAAAAACCATTCCTGCCAAATGGTCAAAACAACTGATTCAAAATTTTGTTTCAATTGATTTCCAAATTATTTTGATGTATTCATATAAACTCCAAAAATCAAAATTGTACACTTACAATCTTCACCATCTAGATTTATATACTGTTTATCCATCAGTGCAGTTAAACCTATCCTAAAATTGTTAAACAAATTAGATTTAGGATTGTTTACAATAAGAGTACAGTAAATTTAAAACCCACCTATTGATATATGGGTCCAATAGGTCCCACTTGTTAAAAATCTCACTGCTACTTATGTTGGAAGAAGTACCTTAAATTAAAGTGTGAAAGCAGAGTTTGCTGAAGATGTAATCCACACCACGGATTTTTCGCAAACGAACTAACCACATCTTACCCTGTCAACGCCCTAAATTAATTAATTATTAATTAAATTAAGCTTTCTCTTAGTCGATAGAAATATAAGTGGCATTATTTTCAGTAATGAAAGGCAACTTATCTGTCTCATCCAATCTGAAACTTAACTCAGCTCCAAACATTACCAGTGTCAGATTTTCGTACTAAGATTATGCCTTTGAGTTATACGACGGTAATGAGATTCAGTTCAAAACATGTTAACCACATTATTGTTGCAGTAAATTTAAGTAAACCATGTTCTCTTGACTTAACACAATGTACCATATAACAAATAATAAATAATTGATGTCGAATGTTTTGTATACAGTTTTCACATTTGTGGCTTCTTCGTTTGCGAGACACCATGGCATGTATTATAACATTTCATTACCTAAATATTTCCACATGCATAGAAAGGCTAGACCTGCCATATAAGCATCATAGCCTGCTTCATGGTCTTTTGCATCACTCTGTTGGTAGCCCTTAAAACCATTCTCGATTTCTGTAAAAGTAATTACAAAACCATAGATTAATCTAATCAAAATAACTATAAAAATGATTAACACTGTGTTATTAATGTGGGATTGATCGAATCAGTATTAATTTCATAAATAAATTAAGCAACAACAGTAAAATCTAACAATCTTTTGATATTTAAAGGTTTTCACTTACCAACTTTTGGTGGAGAAAAGGGTTCCTTGCATACTGTAGCTAGAAGAGGTTTCAAAATACTGGACGTAATTAATGTATCAAATGGATGTATGCTACTCATATACTTTGTATCTAATATCCTGGAAATAAACATGTTAACATTTAAGGAACCAATCTTAATTCTGTAATTACTTAGGGAACAAATCTTTTGTCGTTTTTTTGAAATGTTCATACCCTTCAGGTAATGGAGTAAAAAACTTGTCAATTGTATGCAATAAATCAAAACAGAGATTGTGCCCCACAACTAACTTTCTCTAAAAACAAATCATACACTATACATACAAGTAATAAGATATTAATGCTTACAGACTGAGAAAGCATTTGTAAAATTTTAGAGAATCCAATTGCATTATCGAATACATCCAGTTTTTCCTGGAATTTCTGTTTTTCAAACTCATCCCTTTCTTCTTTAGTTTTCGGTCGTTTCAAAAACAAAACCGAGTCGCCGTTCACCAAACGTGTCTCTAGAGAAAAAGTATCGATATAATTCTGTTGTTGAAGTTGATACATCAGTCTTCTGAAGTATGAATTGCATTTTGGTAATTCTAACTCTGTTAAGTCACTATTTACAAACTCGGACACTTTTTTCCTAAAAAAATACATCTTAAGTAACGTGCAAACCGAAGGTTCTTAGCATATTTACATTGCATCATCCACGTATTGCTTAGCATGATCAGGTATCACTATCTCGAAAGATCTATCAGTCTCTGAAGACTCCTTCAGCTTATTTAGGTTACTTCTATACTTATTTGCTTCGTCTTGGTTGAGATAGGAGATGCCTCGCCTAAATAGCTTGTTGAAGTCGAACCCTTGATTGACCAAGAAATCAATACTGGACGACTGGCTCAGGAACCTCAGATCTGGGATGTTCCTGTTAGGTTTCCGGAATATGTAGAAGTTGTAACTCCTCTGCTTGAAAGAGTCTGATTCTGGATCATACCTGCAAAACTTCACTATAAGTATGTCACGATATAATGGAATTGTAGTACTAATGGACTCTAGCAAACCTTACCTAAAAAGGCTTAGTCCGTACTGTATGACTAAGAACTCTCTACAGTTCCGCCTGCATTTTTCATAATACTCCCTAGGTGTGTCGAAGGCATTTATGTTACGTGTGACATGAAGACCAGTAAATTCGCAGTCAACACTGGCGAAGGTGCAATTTTCTATTCCTTCTTTAATCTCTGGAAGAATCTCCTTAAAATCTGAAAAGGTTGAATAAAGAAAATATTTCAAGAAGTAAAGAATTCTTACTGTCATCAGTAACTTCCATCTCTAAAACTGATCATCAAGTTTCAACATAAAATTGCTCTGTAATTTAGCAAAGCTCGAGGAATCTGTGGCTGGAGGGTAAAAAAACTCAACAACAAACATCAATCATAATCAGCATGTAGCATGTCTCATGTCATAAGTCATAACACTTTCAAAGGTCGCGAAACACCTATTTTCATACAACATGATCTCCATGATCCATCACCATATCCATCACATCAATCATTCAAAGGGAAATCTAGAGATAGGTTCTGATTTCGGGTACCTACAATTCAAATCACTAGACTTTATGTTAAAACTGTCTTTAGTGAATAATAATGCAGTGCGCAGACAGTGGGCTGACGGCTCTCGTAGATAGGCAACCCTACATTCAGCTCGTTCTTAGGGATTCACATGTGGATTCAATAGCCGTGTTTGTGTTTGTAGAGTTGGTCGTTGGTCAGTTGGGATCGTTGGGATGGGATAGGATAGGTAGCTTGTTTACAGTAACCAAGAGCCAAGAGGTGTTGGAGTTGAAATTGCCTCCAATTCTCTCCGGCTCGAAGGACCATGAAGGAAGTTGGTGTGTAATTGAATTCTGCAGAAATTCTGAAAGTGCATGTTCGTGTAGAGGGATGTGAACGGGGGGTTAGTCTGCAAATCGGTTGTAAAATTATTGTATATGAGCGTAAAGCGTGTTCAAATTCTCAGCACGAGAGTGCTAATCGGTGTAGGCAGTAATCATCACACCTTAAAATTTAAGATGTTCTAATCTGCTTACTACGTCCTCTAATCACGTGTTATTGTTTATCTGTTATTATATATTTCCTCGCTACCTGACCTTGCTCACACGCTCGTATCTCGATTAGGTTAAAGGGCGGTTCGTGAGTTCATTGCAAAACAATATATTTCTGATTAAAAATAAGTATTAAATAAACATTGATCTACATTGATCCAAGGTGTATTTTTAGAAGTACAATTGCAGTAGGGAATTTTGTAAATTCTGTTAAACAACTGACTAAGTTAATTAAATGAGATCTATAATAAATGGAGCTACCTAAATTAGTATCGACCTTAACTAATGAAGGTTTCCTAAATAACCGACTAATCAAAATTAGAATATTTAACTGTTTTTTAAATAATGTTGATGTTACAGTCAGCACAAGCTATTTGACAACTCAAATTTCCGTCTTGCAAATCTCTATTTACAATAACGACATATAGATTGCCCTGAAGCGTTTTGATTCTCCCATCGAACTATAGTGATGTGATGACTGAACACGTAGCCTTTCCACTAGTTTCCTTTTGAAATGTATTTTGTTTATTGTTGCACCGCTTTATCGAGAACGCACGTTTCTTGGCACTTTAACAACATAGTCTCAAAGCCAAATTAGTCAGTCGGGCACAATTAATCGCAAAGTAACTGATAGAATGAAACTCCAGGAGCAGCTCAGATTAAAAGCGCTCGAAGTCACCAATGAGAGGGAATACAGGTAAGCTATACGTTACCGACAAATCGCGTACTGCAACACTTCATTTAACATATAGGTTGATGCTAAAAAATGAAGAGGACGCCCTCTATCCCCCTTGGTTTTTCACATGGGTTGACGACAGTAAGTTTGCAGCGTTCGCCTGGCCCCAGACAACGGGTAATCTGGAGTACTTATGGAGGAACGGTAATATGACTTAGGCTAAATTCACACCGATCAGAAAATCTCATGTCATCCAATGAACCTAACCGTGTGGAATAATATCATTTGTAGGGATAAGACATATAGTGACACTGAGCGCAGAACAGTTACCCGACCTATGCGAAAGCAACTTCGAATGGACTTTCATACCTATAGACGAATGTAAGGCTCCCTCAATCGACAATGTCTTCAAGTTCATAAGAACCGTCCAATGGTGCCACAAAAGAAATGTGGTAAGCACTCGTAACCGACAATCTATTTCTGAACTAATTTACTTTTATTTGTTCAAGCCGCTGGGGGTACACTGCCGTCTAGGAATAGGCAGAACCGGTGTTATGGTCTCGGTCTATCTGATGTACTTCCACGGTCTCGAAGCAGATGTCGCTTTAAACAATGTGAGGTACATGAGGCCAGGTTCCGTGGATTCCATTGAACAGGAGCTGTTCGTCTTGAATTATAGACCCTTAGCTAAAATGGCTAACGATAAACGTCTCAAAAGAATAACAAAGAAATCTGATCACCTCATGAGTATATTGAAAGGTGATGGGAGAAAAGGTACCTGGGGTCTACCTAGAGCTTGGGATATAGGAAAGTGTTAAATTTGAAACATACCGTAAGGCACCATGAAGTGTCATTGCAGATTCCATAAAGTTACCCCTTTTCGGAATTACCAGAAATATGTCACAGTAAATAATTTATTTATAAAATTAGATAATAAATCATGATTAGTTTCTCATAACTTCTTTACAAGCTCTTCCAAGTAGTCCCTAACTTCCACCATCAGAGGGCGTTTCTTTTTGATTTCGAGACATTTTGAAGCCATATTGTAAATTTCTTTACCAAAATGGATATCATTTTGTTCCCACGTTCCCGCTTTGCAATCCAATAGTGTCAAGATGTCATCAGGAGTGTCACAATTGGATTTAATGTGCGTTACCTAAAACAAAAGAAAAACATTTTTCTTAATTTCTATTCTGAACATTACAACATTAGCAATTCATTCAGTCTTACTAAATCTCGGTCTTCCCTCTCGATATCCATTGCCGGTAACGAGGTAAGAAGTTCCAAAAGAACCACCCCAAAACTGAAGACGTCCATTTTGATGGTGACATCGCCTCCGAAAGCCTCCGGAGCCATGTAGGCAGAGGTACCAAAGATGGTCGTTGTGATGGCACAACTATCGGCGGTCATTGTAGAAGAAGAAGTGAGCCGAATCAATCCGAAATCACCTAACTGAAAATTAATTAGAAACTTACTTTTGATCTACTTCACAGGTGATTACCTTAGGATTATCCCAAGCATCCAATAGGATATTAGCGGATTTTACGTCCCTATGGACCAATGGCGCGTCAAAGGCAGTATGAAGGTACGCAATAGACCTTGCAGTGCCGATCGCTATTTTTAGACGGGTCTTCCAGTCAAGGGGCTTCGTTGACGAAAGCTGTACAAAAATTTCATTAAAGCCCTTCCCGAAAGTACCTACAAAACACAACTCACCATCAACCTGTCCTTGAGGGCACCTCCAGTAATATACTCGTACACCAGACAGTAGGTGCAACCATCGCACGAATACCCAAGAAGGCTGAGTAGGTTCTCGTGCTCATATCGACTCAGAACCTCAACTTCGTTTCTAAACTGCTTAGTGACTGTATCGTCCAACTCCACAGAAGTCACATCTCTCACTAAACTTTCCAACTTCAATTTCTTTATCGCGACAGGTACCGAAAGAACTCCGAAGCCGACGAAGACAGACCCGAATGCCCCCGAGCCGATCAACCTGCCTGGCATTTCTGGAGTTGAGAAGTTATCAGAGTTGAAGTTTTTTGTCGACGTAGCCAGGGTCGAGTAAGGGATATGAGGGAGGGAGGTGCGGAGCGATAACTGCGGTAAAGGAGATGAGCATTTGAGGGAGCACGCTGGAGTTGTGTTGTTACTTAATGTCTCGTTAAAATTAGGAAGTTGAGAGCTGAGATTATCAGAATTTTCGGAAGAGTTCGGAGGCTTTGAAGAGCCCCAACTGGAGGCGTCTTCTTCTTCTTCTACTGTGAAGTGTTCTGGGGTATTGAGATTCTGTGTAATGTTGTTTCCTGACGTTAACAGTCCTGAGAAATTTGGAAGTTGTCCCGAACTCACTCCGAACACTTCAGAGCTCTCACCATTTCCTGGTATTTGCTCAGAGATATTTGCATTTTCGATGATTTCACTGAAGTGAACAACCCGGGAACTCTTTGAAGTTTCCGATAGGTCTGCCGTTTCAATGTTCTTAGAACTTGAAGTTTCTGAATTTTGGTTGATTTCGCTAAGATTTGGTAGCGCTGAACTAACGTCTTCTGAAATTGGGTACACATGCCCGGAATCTGATGATTGTGCATCGCCAGATTGAAGTTCTTCTGAAAAATTGTTGATCATGGCGAAATCTGGAAGTTCCGAACTCTCATAACTTAGAGCCTGTGAAACTTCAGTGATCTTCTGAAAGTCGGGGAGTTGTTGGGAAACTTCGGAGATCATGGAGTGGTTTATAGACTCGTTCAACTCGTAGGAAACATTGGATTGGATCGTTCGGAAGTCTGGAAGTTGTCCAGAATTAATCGATGAGGTTTCGTTGATTTTTTGGAAATTGGGGAGTTGTTCGGAATCTTCAGAAGCAAAAAATGGAGTTTCGTTAATTTGTTGAAAGTTCGGAATTTGTTCAGAGACGTTTTCACTCACTGGAGCGTGAGCATCCGGTGTGGAAATTTCTGAAGCGACTTTTTCATTCTCACTTTCAGAAACTTCAGTTTCTTTTCTCACCTCGACGTTCTGTAATTGCACCCTCTTCTTGCCCACCTGCTCCGGTACTTCTCTCTTCCGAGAGCTCGTGACCTGTTTAGGCACCACCATCGGCACCGGTTCCTCGCAACTCTCGACTTTCTCATCTTCGTCCACGCTCAAACTTATCTTTATCACCGGAATCGTTCGGGGATGAGGAGCTTTCGCGGACTCCTCCGATTTCCTACGGATCGCCTGTATCGCATCCTTGACGTACTCGGATACCTCTTCCACGGCGACCTCCTCGACCTGTCGAACCTCTTCGACTTCCTCCAGTTCCACGTTGATCCTGCGCGCCGGTCCCGAAGTCGGCCTCGGCGGTTTCGGTTGGTTGAGGAGCTGGGCCAGGTAATCCGCCGCTCTGAAAAGTTCGGCTCTCGTGAGTAGGTGGAGTAGGTGTCCGAGAGTCGGTCGAACCCTTCCCGATGTGCCCCATTCGTCGAAGAGGATCTCCGTGCAACTGGTGCGGGTCCTCTCCGAATGGGACTGGATCAGCCTGGAAGTTGAAAAGTATGTTTATATGTTGTGTTTTAAGGGCGTTTTAACAAATATAATTACTTGTGTAAGTGACGCCTTCAGTCTAGTATATCAAATATCAATGTTTAGCATAAAAGAAGGGTTCACGCATATGCATTTTCCAATGGTTGAAACGTTAGCTCCTTTACCTGTAATGCTCAGAATGGTACTTGTTCCTGTTCTGGACGGATATGTCGCAATTGTAATCGAACCTGTCCAATTTTTCCGGGATCCTACTCATCAGGTTCTTCCAGCTTTCTCCGCTCTCCAGAGTTTTCGCCAGCTCCTTCACGTGACTCGGCCGTAGCTTCCGGAGCTCCGTCGCCGGATCGAGGAACTCCATTTATCTGGAGTATTTGGACACACAAGGTAAAACAATTCAATTGGATTTTATTGTTGTTAATTAAATTACATAACCTAACTTCTTCTTCCGGTAGATCGGCAACCTTTAGTGCAGACCAGAGGTTGCAACACAGGACGAAAGAAATTTAAACTGAAGTGCTTAGAACACCGAATTTAAAGAGTCATTCAGCGCTTTTGGATCGATATTCTCCATTTTTTGGGTAAGCATGTAAGCAATTTAATTGTTTTTTATTGTTGTTACTTCAATTACAACTTCTTAACGTCTCTTAATAGGTAGACAATCATGTACAACTAGGTGGCCATGGAATGAATATCACAGAGACAGGAACATTACGGAACATCTAAGTTGAGTGGCACAGAACTGAGAGCATCAGCGTTATGTGTCATGTAAACATTTCAATGAAGCAAACAAGTTGCAAGGCTTCATTTCCAGTACATCGTGAGAACCTTAACCTAACGCAACTTACCCGTGCAACGACATAGATGGAGAAAGAACGAGAGAGAGCGAGATAGAGTGTATTTGGGTCGCTAATGACGTCACATCTTACGACCTTCAAATCACAGAACATACATTTACCAAAGCTGTGGTAGATTTCTTCTTTACTCCGTTGGGAAATTTCAAACAATATACCGAATAAACTATTGTCGCGATATACTAAAGCCGTTAGTAGTATGTACATTTAATTCATAAATATTTAGGTATCTATGTGTGTACTGTAACGCACGCACAAATGAATGCACGCTCACGCGTTCATAGACGAACAGTGGGAAATACCGTTAGATCTATTACACATACTTATTCTTGTGGTGGATACTGTTAAACGGAAACCTATTTAAATACTCTGAAGACCTGCGGAATTCACGATAACAGATCGTCCTCTCCTAACCGGACCGTTATGTATGTAGCCTATGTAGGCGGAACATGAAGCTTATTAGGAGGTAATTGCTGTAGCTTCACATTCGTCGCTCATTAATGTGGCCTTAAGATTAACTCTTTTGGTAAAAAAAATGGTAAATTTTCGTTCAGTTGTGTCATACAAGCAATAATCACCAATAATGCTTTAAATTTTTTTTATACAATTTTACTATGTACTAATTTTCGTTTGTTTTTTGTTCTCAGAGCCCGAAATAGGTACCTACGTGAATGACGGAGAATCGCGGAAATTTTCACCAAAACTCTTAAGGCTACTCCATCTGGCCCGACTTATAAATAATCTTCCGAGACATTCCAAGACTTTAAAATAGATATCGAGCAAAAATAAACAGTCTATTTTTAATAACGCCAGCTACAACGTAAATCGAAGAGATGTTGTGGATCCGTTTTGGATGTGAATGCGTCAGTTAGGTAAATGTCCGGATGTCGCACATACCAATTCGTTTATGATTTTACCACGACAGGTAAATGTAATTTTCGAAGAGTAATGTTTTTCGGGAAAACCGAGAAAATACACCGCAAGGAAAAGAAGGAAATGGGTCTCGTGGAAAACCCATCAAGCAGTAAAAGATGAAAATTGGAAAACTAAGAACACAATAAAAGGGTTCGAAGGGGAGGTATTAAATGCCCAAAAGGAATAAACGAAGAGGTCGAGTTACAAGTAATGGTACTAAAGACAGATGGAAAGAACGGTGAAGGCGAAATATAACATTATAGTAATTTGTGAACATAATTCAAACCGGTTACGGTTACACAAACCAATTTTCGTGACTTTTAATCATTTCAGCGCGTATTTCGTGTTACGCCCCTGTGCCGCCAACGCAAGGAGTTTCTGTTGTTGCTGACGAGGTTGACGTACACAACGTTATTGAGCAGATCGATAAAATATTTACCGAATAAGGTAGATACGGCGACCTCAGAGGACGCCAGGAAACCAGTGACTCATTGCGGGATCTACCACCGATTCTGGCACATTGAAAAAATAATCTAGGGATTTACACTAATGGGACGTGTATGTTTGTGTGTGGAAGTCGTGTAAAACAGACAATGTTGTCCCATGAATGAATCGGTGAAAGTTATTTTTGTTCCAGTGTAATGCCAAGTCTACGGCTTGTCTGTAGGATTCGGCAAGTGTGTATGCTGGACGAGTATGCTTAAAATGCTGAAGTTGCGGCTGGTTCGGGTAGCGGTGATTTATTCCTTGCGGTCAAGTACGCGTTTTGAAAATTTCTTGGGGATTTTCATCGTGTGTGTAGTTCTCGCTTGGTGAAAATTTGGAAACCATCCTCCCCTAATTAGGCAGCTTTTCTGTAGGTGCAGAAAAATGTGAAAAATCGTTGAAAACTCAAAGCTTACTGAAACTGTGGTGGAAAGAATCGATGGCACTGCACCTACTTCATCTCAGCATCGACATTCTTCTCTTTTTAATCGGACGGATGTACTAACTCATTTCCAATTTGCATTAAAATGCCCGTTTACCTTGAGTGAGCTCACTGTTTAAAAATCCAGACGGCCCAGGCTCACATCCTAATGAAACTTGATTAAAACCGCATTAAACGTCAAAATGCAGCTGCGACAGAAACGAAGAATACAACTTTGAAATCGCAATTAATCCAACACCTTCTTCAGTGGAGTACATAGGTACTTAAGTAGTCACTTAAACACACTAGCTGTCCCGCCATACCATTAAAGGTTAAGTTTATTAAACTCTTAATCAATGCATTTATTAAACTATTATTGGTTTCAATTAAAACTTCCCAAAATCCAATTCTCCTACTTCAGACACAATGGTGCTCCGTCACACTTTTGAATAATGAAAATAGTTCCGCATCGACGTTATTAGAACGAAGTAGGGCGTTCGGTCACTACAGTTTCTAATTTCATTTCGTCTTTTTTACTCTCTTGTACGATTATCTAGATGCAGGAGAAAGTACGCGCACACACACGCGGGACTGGAACTGACATAGATCGCCGAGTGTGCGATTTTCCAATTTCACTTTTCCTCGTTGCCGGGAAAACTGGAGACCCTGGAAATAGTTGCGGGAGGGGAAAGTGGTTTTCGGGACGATTTTCCGTGTTTTGAAAAGCGCGCTGGAACGCCTACTTTTCTTCTAATTTTATAAAGTGCATTTCACTTTATGACAGGTTTTTTTTTAAATTCTACCTACAACATTTTAATTGCGTAAGACGGATTATTTTTAGACAAAATTAACTTCCAATGGTCCTTGGGCTTATTTAAAAGGACATCACATACACAATCAGTACAGTCGAATTAATATTAATTATACCTGCACGCCAAGATAATTTCGTGAGCTTAGGTGCGGATTATCTGGAACAAGATTTTTGTGTTTCATTAATTTTAATAACCTTCTGCCAAAATCTTTTCTGGAGAAAATTCTGCGATCAATCTAAATCAAAAAGGGGTGTCTCGAAAAGCTTCATACGGCGCTTTTAACAATTTTGAAGCTTTAAATGGGTATTAATGATTTTTCAAATCCTGGGTAAATACAAAATAAACTAAAGAATTTCGATATTTCCAACAGTTTTTTCGTACAATTTCTGTCATTAAAAATTCATTAAGGACTATACTGTTACTACGATTTAAACAACAACTTCTAAATTATATCGTATGCATTTGAGATCATTCACCACGAAAAAGCAAGCAATCATTGTTTAAACGTCGGTGAAAGCGGACTGAACTACCTTATAAAGTTGCGCTGTCAGTTTTATTTATATCCAGCCTTCGAGCGTTCAACGTGATAGCTCTTGAAATTCTTGAACGAACTTTATACCTACCATTTTATTGTGTGTGTGTACGTATTACACATTAGTTACGTGTAGCGCGGTGAAATCTGTACCAAAAGATTTTTAGACAACACGGATGTTCGATATTCATTGGAATTACCTTTATTGGCGTTGTAATATGTATTCGTTTATTAGAGCAATGAGAAAAATGGCGATATTAGGTAAATATGGTCCATGTGACGACATGGTAAATATGAACTCAGATTTTAAAGCATTAATCCTCTTGGTGTACTACTGTACTGGAGGATAGGGGGAACGGAAGACGGTCAAAATTTAAAATTATCTCCATAACTTATAATAATAGTAAAATAGATATTAAAAAAAGTAAGTAAATTAATTACACAATGAAACTTTTAGACAAACACTTGTTTAGTCAGGGAACCTCGTAATTTCAAATAAGTGTCTTTGCATCTAACCTCTTTTCTGGATTACAATACTGTTCCGTCAGACTCAACATATGTTTCGTGGCTAGTGTTCATAATTATATGCGTATTACAATATATATTTTATGTAAGTATTACATGCGTAATACAATTAAATTTCTATTACAATTTTGTCATCTGGACTTTTTTTTTAATTTTTATTCGAGGGAGGATTGGAGATTGTCTGTTTTTTATTAATAATATTTTTTTGATGTTAGTGTACAAAAACGTACTAACACAAGTCTCGTAACCTTAAATAATTCTTTTAGGGTTTTTCTTCTTAGAGCACCTTTTCAACGGTAATTTTTTTAGTTGTTAATTTTTCGGAGATTTATTTTCTTAGGAAATTTTACTCCTACTCTACTCAACACGCGAATTTATTAATATAAGTAATCGGACGTAAACTGGGCGTTCAATGGACGTCCACTGTGGACCTAAACCAGACGTACATGTAGGGACCTAAACTGGACGTTTGACGTTAGACTAAAGGGACTAAATCGGATGTCCGCTGTGGACCTAATTTGAACTTGGAGGTCTGGGACGTAAAATGGACCTAACTGGACGTCCGTTGGACGTCTAGTGTTACGTGGGATATTCAAGGCACATATGAATTCCAGAATGTAGCACACTCTATAGCTACTAACTAGTATTTAGATGATTCTCCTGGAATAGAATAACAAGATTTTAACCTTACTATAAGCTTCCACCCCGCATGTTATATCTGATGGATGTTTCCAATTATGTAGCACTGTTGTATGAAAGCCCATCAGAAACACTTCCTAGTATGCTCAGGGCTGAAGTGAATTTAATTTTCTAGTACATTCTAATTACAGGCTAGATTCCAAGTCCTTCCACCAGGATATTCTAATTCTCATCTTAAAATTTGTTTGACTCACTGTAGTCACCAAATAGGGATAACTACAATTATTATTTAGTTTTAATATGGTTGGTTAGATAATTAACTCTCCAATTAGTGACTTTTTCTAATTGCTCTACTCAATATTGTTGTCTTTCGCACAGGAGAACGGTGTAACCAATCACACAACACAACTCTTATGAGGGGTGATCGAAGAGTAAAACACACAGACAAGCCTTTTTAAAATCATAACGTTTCTCTTTATCTGTTCGTTCGAGAAGAACCACCCTCTTGAGTTGTGTTAAGTAACTAGAGGTTAAGAGGTAGAAAGTACAAGATAAATAAAATCATTCTTACAATCGTATCAATGATATGTGTTTAAGGACGGGATGAGGTTTTCAGAACTTTGAAGCTGGTTTGAGAACTTTGAGAAGGGAAGAAAAGACCAATTTTCAAAAGCGCAAGAGAGATAATATCAAAATCGTCTTTACAGGTTGGTAGTTTTAACCACTTTCGGAACGAATTGGATTGAAATCGGACACATTTCGACCTTGTCGGAACGTATGATGCAATTCCAAATCAACACGGTCAGCTAAAGTCCGCTTCCTTATCTTCAAAAGTACAAAGTCTGGATTTCAAACAGTCCCGCCTCCTCGGAAGAGTTTTCGCGTACGTATGTTACGCACGTGAAACAATCCTGGATCGGGACTCACATTGATTCGCGTTAAAAATAAATGTGGGAGAGAGGGGAGTCTCGTCCCTGGCGCGAATTCAAGAGATCCAGCCGTTTTCGATCCGCGTCGTCGTCATTAGTCACCGATCTAATCTCCACGGTCGATATGTAACCATTCAAAGTCATGCATTCTTATCTGTGAATCATGCCCGAGGTGAATGATTCGTACGAGCCGTTAGACGCTATACGCTAATTGTGTATCTTCGAGATGTATCGTCGGCGTATCGACGTCATTGGAAGTTTCTGGAATCTTACTCGATTGCTGATAATTTGTGGTCGAATAGTAAACATCGCCACTGTGGGTTTATGTGCTTTTTAGTGGTTTTCCACTGCAAACAATTGGGTTGCAAACTGATTTAATAGCGTTGTTGACTAATTGTGAAAAACTGATCCTTCTACAGCTAAACAAAACGTTATTCTTGAAAAGAAAACTAACGTATAAACGCAAATACAAATATGTTTCATAACGATTTAAATTTCGGCGCCAAAACGCTCATACCTATCATGGCGTCTGACGTGACGTCACGACACAGTGAACCATAGATCTTAAAGAATGTGGATTACGTCTCGAAGGTTTTCAGATGTGACTAACATCTGAGGGAATTGCTTCGGCCAATTTCATCATGACGACGACTAAAGCAATAACTTAAAACAGGGCATTGCTTAGAACACACGGAAGTTGCCGTACTCACTGTGTTTGCTCATAGTAACTAATTGTGAAAAACTGAACCTTCTACAGCTAAACAAAACGTTATTCTTGAAAAGAGAACTGACGTATTAACGCAAATACAAATATTTTTCACACTAATTTAAATTTCGGCGCCAAAACGCTCATACCTGTCATGGCGTCTGACGTGACGTCACGACACAGTGAACCATAGATCTTAAAGAACGTGGATTACGCCTCGAAGGTTTTCAGATGTGACCAACATCTGAGGGAATTTGCTTGGGCCAATTTCATTATGGCAGCGACTAAAACAGGTCATTGCTTAGAACATACGGAAGTTGCCTTAATCAGTTTGCTCAGTAGCTTATGTGTTAAAATGTAGAGTTTTTATTAAAATTGTGCAGTATAAAAATGCAGCTTGTTATTTGTGTTTAACCTATTATCCTTTCAAACTTATGTCCCCTCTAACTATAATTGTAAGCATTGACTGGACGATTTCGAAGTGTCTTATGTGCAGTACATCCCTGGTTGGGCAAAAGGAATTACCTCACATGTTGGCACACGACTCTCTATACAGCAGTATAGTACAATATGCAATCCATGTATTATAATAATTCTACAGTGAGTGGATGCTTTGTGTGTCGTTATATTTTCGTGATTTCTGAGCAAATTTTGAGAAAATTTCCAAAAACTAAAAATGACAAGAACGAACTACCCCTTTATCCCGGACAATTTTACACATTTTTGAACTCATTTTAAAATGTGTAAAACTCAAATTCGAAAAATCAGCCCGATTACAATACTTGAGTCCCTCATACGACAAAGCAAAAATATGAGTAAGCGTAAGAAATCTCTGAAATTCGCATATCGGGATCTGTCAGAGCTGAAGAGAAGAAGGGAGAGTAATAATACCAAACACTTGACAATAGTAATAAAGCAGGAAAATGTTCGAAACGCGATAAAATGCAAAACCATAAAACATCGAATTTATATAATTGAAATAGAGTGAGCAGACGTATAACAGTGATAGCGTGTTGAGCAGTGACGTCACGCGGTATTAGAGATCACGTGACCAATGGATGTGTTACTAATTAGTATAATTATGTATTTCTAAATATTATCGACCAACTAATGTTGATTTTCGGTATCTTCACACCATTGGTGGCACCCAACATGCGTATCCACCTGTACCTCATTTAACGCAATGAAGAATCAGTATTATGTAAGTTTCTTTTCTATAAAGAGTAATTATTTCTCGTTTAAACACAACACAATGAATTACTCAACAAGCACCTACCTACCAATTACTATTTGTCAATACTTTCCTTGATCTTCATAACGTCGTAACTCCCAACTATTGAGTAAAACCTATTGGCGTAACGAATGAGATCATTGACTCGACACACTGAAAAATCTGAGATGATCGAAAAAGATGGATCGTTTGATGTTCCGAATCGTAATCGGTGTTCATTAATTAATTATTTAATGCGATTTGAGTAAGTACAGTAATAAATCCGCAAGGAGTGTTTCCACTCCGGTGGATTAATTGCTCTCCACTCGAGTTGGACTCTGTTCTTCAAAGCGACGATCTCGTGGAAATTACGAACTTTCTTATTCGTCGAACAATGGGGACAATTTGACTATCATTTCTTAGGCGTTGCCTAAATACTTTCGAATTTTAAAATCACTTTTCTTTCGTTTAGGATTAAAATTTGGAATTTCCCCCTGAAGCCGGAAATATTCACAAAATATCTCATGAATCACAATATTATTGTGATATCAGAGAACACAGAACGAAACGAACCAATCACCAATCAGAGAATGGTCCTCTTTTAGAATTTGTAAATGTCGCGCATGCGTCAACCCTAACCTACTCTAAAGTTACTAAGATATATTCATACCGTCACGAGTCGCCATTTTTGAGAAGATGGTAATGGAGGAATTTAGGGTAAGTAACTCAAAATACAAAGAAATGAATACATACTCTTTGTTTCAGATCAAAAATTATACTTTCGACGTGAAACCCATAGAGCATTCCTTTGGGTTCTTTAGGTAAATTTCAAATCGCTAACTCCAATAATTTCGAAAATGCTGCAATTTTTTTGAAAAATACTTATATATGTAATAACAAACTTCAGTAGTTCATATCTCAAACAGTAGACATGTTTTCCATAAACTTCTTTCATTATTGGCACCAAGAAACCATCCACTTCCGTTTGCGACCCAACTTTCAAAAATCCAATTTTAAGTTATTTTTTTAAAAATATACATGGGATTGACAATTTTTTTTTGTACCAAATACATATTAAATTTTGGAATTTCTAAATGAAACTCGCAGGGTAGGTCACGGACATGCCCTTTAGCCTAGTTTTAATTCGCTAAATTTAACGGTTTCTAAAATACTGCAATTTTTTTTGAAAAAAACCGAAATCCAAAAGCAAAATTCAGTAGTTCATAAAACTAAACTACTTTTTAAGGAAATTCTTTCTTTGTTGGCATGAGGAAATCATTCCTTTTTTGTGACCAACATTTCTAAAATCCAATTTTGAACCATTTTTTGAAAAATTGTACAGAGTAAATTTTCTTATATTTTTTGTGACAGTTTTGGTAATATCGCTTTTTTTAAGTATTTAAAAAATATCAGCAGTTGTATGGAATTTCAAAAATCCAAATTTGGTTTGCACGAAACTCAATTATAACCGACACTTTCATATTGATTTTCCTATTCTGATATTTGACATTTATATCAAATTATATCAGTAGATAAATCAGCGATAAATTATATTAAAGTTGACTAACATAGTACTACTATATTAGTCTACTAAATATTATGACACATTAAGGCACTCTTGGATCCCGTAACCTGCAATTAATGTGCAACCCTATTCAGTTAAAACTCAAAAAAGTCAAATGTATTGTGTATTGCAAACCGGCGAAAAGCGAGGTCCACACGCGTCGCATTCCCCTTAATGCGTTGACCATCCGTATAGAAATCTATTTCATTCACGAAATTCCCACGTGTATAAAAATTTCATTCGCACGGTATATTGATTCTAAAGCCATCCACACAAGACAATGTTACATCTTTAGGCATTCTCCCATATGTTAGTTAGCCAAGAGGGTTAAATCTTGCGTAATATTATACCATTATACCTCTTTTGAAATGATGTACCTGCGGCGAGAACGTAGGTAATCTAATCTTATCGATAACGTTATCAGAGGCTTACTCATATTTTGTTACTATTCTAAAAAAAAAACGCTACGGGATATTGCTTATCTTATTAACAAGATAATGGATTTGTTAATGTAAAATTTGGGATATTTCAAAAGAAAATCCTGGCTATGTGGCTTTGTTAAGTTTGATTGCAATCGATGGAATTGAAGGAAATTTCATAATACATAGTGATATTGTGTAGAGTTTCGCAAGTTTACAATACAAAGCGTTTATAATTGTTAAATACACGTGTACTTACACATGTCATAACAATTGATATCTTAAAGATGGAAATACATATATATGTACGATTTCCCAGTGAATTTCCTTTGATATCACTTTTCAAACTCGACAATGAAACCATTTCAGCTTCGAAACTAACCCCAGACAATACAGAACGTAGAAACTGAGCTTCAAGGTAAGAACAATATTACATTAACATACTTTAGTAGGTAGTACTGGACAACATTACAGTTTGAACGTCACGTCGACCTCCGATTTCGTTTCCGTAATGAATGTGATTTTATTGACGTCACGGTTTGATTTAAAGAGAATATTAAAATTCCCAAACAGCGGCAGATGACGTCAAAGCCGATGTTTTTTACCAGGATGTGATCGAAAAACAGGAATTATCACGTCTGGGAATTTCAATAAAAGGAAACACAATAAACATCAACGAGTTCAATAAATATGGAATTTTCATTGAGAGCATGTACTTGAACCAATTCGGTACTACTACAAGTACCTACCAATTGTAAAAATGTATGTAAATGTCACAATTCGATAGAAACAAAGAAGAATCATTTCCTGTGAATCACCAATTTCAATATTCAAATCATACTACGATCGATTCACGTGAAATTCGTTAATTTCATTTTCGATACTTCAACGGTCTTTAATTCGAGCACATGGCGTTCGAGAACGTGTCCGTCGCAGCGTTGCCAGGTGTAAGAAATAGATTCCCCCGCAATAAGTTATCAAACTTTCTCAGAACATATTATCTTTAGACAAAGTTGAATACTTCTTCATAATATACTATACTAGAGTTTAAACGAATATAGTGTGTCTCTATGACGAATAACAAAATGTTAGTGCTTCTCTCGCCGCCACGAACTATGGGCGCGAATAAAGCCCCTTATCGTTAAAGGCCATTTTATACCATTTCAAAAATAATACCTACTTTTGATCGTACCGACGATCACGTATGCAGATATCATAAAATCGTAGATCTCATACACAGAGTAGAGATGACGTTAATAGCGCCTCTTCTGAGATGTAAAACTAAAACGTGTTGACAAGAATTTCAAGGAAATAACAGGTTTTGACTTGAACAGCTAGCTGGTTAGAAAGACAACTTATGAATTTAAATATATTAAGGTGCACATCGTAATTATTAATCCAGCAATGTTATTTATTAGTCGGTAGGACGCTTTCCTGTCCATTGATGTTGTGCTTGAGCTCATTGCTGCAAAAATCTCGAGAAATACAGCTTTTGGTAGTTTTCCCCAATCCCCAAAAAATCTCCTTATCTGGGGAAATTTCGCCTCACCTGGCAACACCGCTCCGTCTTTGTGCGAGTTACGCGTTACGGCCTTGTTCCCAACCTTTACCTGCAGAATAACCCCTCCATCGATACGTTAAACCCACAACGGGCGAGAGAAGGACGGAAAACGGATGTCGGCGTATAGACGGGGCGACGAGACCGGATATACTAAAATAAAAATAAGGTATCGGGTCCTCGTTAGGGGGATATTCTCGGAAGCGACATCGATGGATCGTTCCTGGTCGAAACGTGCACGATCGTGTGATATTAACCGACGTATTCTCTTTCCAGATTCAATTTAAGACGTATACGAAAGGATCGTTAGAAGTTATATCAACGGCATCAACTCTTCATGTTAGTGAATTTTGTTGCAGCAAGAAGAGCTTTTGCTGAAGCGAATTTTGCTCACAGGCACCCTCGTTTTTCACTCCTATAATTTGTAATTTGATGTTCCTCTCCATTACTATACTCTCTCTCTTAAGCTGGCTCCAGACCAAGCGCGCTGCTTCGCGCTGCGCAGCTTTGTGCCGAAAAAACACCGCGCGGCGCGTAAATTCGGCGCAGAGCGGCGCGGAACACGGCAAAGAACAAATTTTGATTCGCCATTGTTCCAACTGGCGCGCGCGCGTTTAGATATGGGGTATTCCAAAAACGCTAATATTGCTGCTGCTATCATTATTATCGCTCAACATTAATAAAGAAAGACGTCGACATTGGGTATCACCGATGCTTAGAAATAGATCAGTTTATAGTGGAACACATCCATTAAGTGATACATATGTTCGTAGGTAATATAGCACAATTTGAAAATTTTTGCGTATAGTCGTCTGACGATTTTGAAATATTAATAAATAATACAAGTACAATAAAGACAATCAAGAAGTAATTTTAGATTTTACAGCACCAACATCGAATCCCATATCCAAAGAAATGTTGGTCCAAGCATCATGCTTTTTAGTTTTTATGTGATAGCTGTTGTTTTTGGGATCCTACAATTCATGTTTTTGACGAAAGAGGTCAATCAATTTTCCAACAGCCTCAGTCCATTCAATTGAAGCACTCATTTTTTAATTCACTCAGACACTCAAATACACTCGCTCAAATGCGCAGCCCGTAGCGTAAACGTTTCTTCGTCCAAAACAAACGCGCACAAACATTCGCTTTCTTTTGATGTACCGACACTCGCCGGATCGTGTTCGCTCTTGTTGCACGGTAGCGCAAGTCGGCGCGAATCAGCGCAGATTGTCGTTCAAACCCAAAGCGCTGCGTCGCGCTGAGCCGGTTTGAACCGCGCGGCGCGGAGCAGCGCGCTTGGTCTGGAGCCAGCTTTACACACACACACTCTTTAATAATGTAATGTTTATTCTAATTTATTTACACAGTTTGAATTACACACTACACACTACTTAATTTATCTAGACTATTACTGAACTAATTAATTTATAAAACACACTTAACTTGTGATTTATTTGTACAATTCGCTTGTCCGTTTTTCGCCTTTTTTATTCACTCGCGGCTTCACGTCTAATCCCCTCTCTCCGACCGCAAGCCCGTTTATATACATATCTCAATTGTATTCGCAGTGATTTCTGAAAAAACTCGATCCTTCTTTTCCTTAATAATGTTTATATAGAAACGTCCAGAAGGTAATAAATCATTCTTCCTTAATAAGATGTTGCCGTGACGTTGGGGACGGTTTTTTTGTTGTTCAATTAAGCGCAGCGGCGTTCCTTTAACGTAAGCCGCCGTCCGATAAGAGTAAACACATTTCGCGCTGCTGTTTACATTTCGCGTTACAATAATATGCGCGCATGAGTACTAGTGTAAGTGATTCTCGGATGCGAGACCACGGTCCGTTGTCACAACATGGGCATTGCGAGGCGAGCATTCGTAGCCTACATATGTACACAGTGTACATAGTGTGCAGGTATTATTAACATATGTGTGGTTACTGTTAGCTGGATCACTAGGATCGAGCACTAGTAATAACTAATACCAAACTAATTTCTGTTTGGGAAATATGTGCAGTATGTTATCTGTTGTATGTTTAAGAATGAAATATGTAGGTAATAGAAAATGAATAGTAATTAAAGACTAATTGAAAAATTGGAAATAATTGTCAGAGTGAATTCCGGTTGCACACGAAGCTTGATATTTCTAAAGTGACTAATTCAAGCAAATTTAAACTTTAAAAAAGGGCTTTAGGTGGTATCAAAAACGTGCCTTTTGATTTTCAGCGCAAACATCTTGTTTTTGGCCCAAAACGGAAAAGTAAAAGAACAAAATTGGAAAAATTGTTTTCCTTTTTTTTAGAAAATATCGATTTTTCGAATATCGTTCAACATATCGCTATTTAATTAACGCCATGGAGGCTTAGAATCTTCTCATGAACCTACGCTACTATTTTTATCGGGAAATTCCAAAATTCAATATTTTAGGCCGACAAAAGGAAGTTTCAAACTTGTGCTTTTTTCCAAAAAAGGGTCGATTTCGGGATTTTTAAAACTGTATTGCCAAACGAAAGAGGGCGCTTTCCTGACATCAAAAATGATAACCCTTTCTTCCTAGGATGGTTACTTTTCGAGATATGAAAGTGTGAAAAATGGGTACTTTTCTTTTTTGAAAAACCATGATTTTTGGAGAACGGTTGGGCCTATCGAGTTGAAATTAACGCCACCTGGCTTAGAAGCGTCTCATGGATCTACCCCACGAGTTTCATCGCGATATTCGAAAAATTACTTTTTTGAGCTAAGAGCTGAGATAAAGGCTGCGATTTTTTTCAAAAAAATTACGATTTCAGATTTTCCAAATTCCGGTGTCAAACTAACAGGGGAAGCTTCCCTTATGTCAGAAATGAAAACCTTTTCTTCCTACGACGGTTACTTTTTGAGATCTGAACGTGTGAAAAATGGGTACTACCTTTCTTTTTTTGAAAAACCATGATTTTTCAAGAACAGTTGGACCTATCGATTTAAAATTAACGCCGAATGGCTTAGAAACTTCTCATGGATCTACCCCGCAATATTTCATGGCGATATTCGAAAAATTACTTTTTTGAGGTTGCGATTTTCTCCAAAAAGGGGGCGATTTCGGATTTTCCAAATTCCGGTACCAAACTAGCAGGGGAAGCTTCCCTTATGCCAGACATGAAAACTCTTTCTTCCTACGACGGCTACTTTTTGAGATCTGAACGTGTGAAAAATAGGTACCTATCATTTTTTTGAAAAACCATGATTTTTCGAGAATAGTTGGGCCTATCGAGTTGAAATTAACGCCATATGGCTTAGAAGCGTCTCGTGGACCTACCCCGCGAGTTTCATCGCGATATTCGAAAAATTACTTTTTTGAGCTGAGATAAGGGTTGCGATTTTCTACAAAAAAATAAAGATTTCGGATTTTCCAAATTTCGGTGCCAAACTAACAGGGGAAGCTTTCCTTATGCCAGAAATGAAAACCCTTTCTTCCTACGACGGTTACTTTTTGAGATCTGAACGTGTGAAAAATGGGTACCTTTCTTTTTTGAAAAACCATGATTTTTCGAGAACAATTGGGCCTATGGAGTTGAAATTGACGCCACATGGCTTAGAAGCGTCTCGTGGATCTACCCCCCGAGTTTCATCGCGATATTCGAAAAATTACGTTTTTGAGCTGAGATAAGGGATTTGCGATTTTTTCCAAAAACGGGACGATTTCGGATTTTCCAAATTGCGGTGCCAAACTAACAGGGTAAGCTTCCCTTATGCCAGAAATGAAAACATTTTCTTCCTACGACGGTTACTTTTCGAGATATGAAAGTGTGAAAAATGGGTACCTTTCATTTTTTGAAAAACCATTATTTTTGGAGAACAGTTGGGCCTATCGATTTGAAATTAACGCCAAATGGCTTAGAAGCTTCTCATGGATCTACCCCGCGAGTTTCATAGCGATATTCGTAAAATCACTTTTTTGAGCAGAGATAAAGGGTTGCAATTTTCTCCAAAAATAGGACTATTTCGGATTTTCCAAATTCCGGTGCCAAACTAACAGGGGAAGCTTCACTTATGCCAGAAATGAAAACCCTTTCTTCCTACGACGGTTATTTTTAGAGATCTGAACGTGTGAAAAATGGGTACCTTTCATTTTTTGAAAAACCATTATTTGGGAGAACAGTTGGGCCTATCGAGTTGAAATTAACGCCACATGGCTTAGAAGCGTCTCATGGATCTACCCCGCGAGTTTCATAGCGATATTCGTAAAATCACTTTTTTGAGCAGAGATATAAGGGTTGCAATTTTCTCCAAAAATGGGACTATTTCGGATTTTCCAAATTCCGGTGCCAAACTAACAGTGGTAGCTTCCCTGGTGCCAGAAATGAAAACCCTTTCTTCCTACGGCGGTTACTTTCTAATCTGAGATATAAATGTGTGAAAAGCGGGTATGGGTAGTGCTTTCTTTTTTTCGAAAACCTTAATATTTCGAGAACCTTTGGGTTTATCGAATTGAAATTTATGCCATAGGGCTTAAAGTATTCTGAAGCAGCTACTACCTTGCGGGTTTCATTGTACAATTAGATAATTTACTTTTTTCACCTATTCTAAAAAAAGGGAAGGTTAACATTTGCGAATTTTTCAAAAATTGGCTCGATTTCAAATTTTCAAAATTCCAATTACAGACAAAAGAGTAAAATTTCCCAATGCTAAAGAGAGAAGAATTTTCTTTTTTATTACTTATAAGGTACTTACTTTCATTGTTGACATTTTGAAAAACGGTTTTATTGCTTTCTCAAAAATTGTCGTTATTTAGAAACAACCATTACCACACGTTCCATCGCGAAATTCGAAATTCCACTTTTTTGGGTTTTGGTTAACCACTTGTGGATTTCTCCAAAAATGGATGGGATGAGTAGCAAACAAATGTTCAAAAAAATTTTAGGCAGCCTTCTGCCTATTCGATTTTGATAAAATTTATTATAAAAGATTCAGAATTGAATATAGAAATAAAACAAACCAGTTGCACACCTCTTAAAGCAAGACTTACATAATTTTTACTGAAATTTCTGAATTGCTTTCCACATTTCTTCCGTTTCTTTTAGGAATTCGGTTAATATTACATTCTTAACAACCTAAGCCTCTCTTGTTAAACATTTTATACACCCTGAATATATATTGATTGTTAATTGCCTCAGTCCGTTTACAAAATTTTATCGTATTATAGCCGCATGGACGAATCAATAGGTACTGCTATTGAAATATTTTCATTAATTACCAAACCAGTTTAAAAGGTAATTATGAGCGTATTTAAATTCGTACGAATACCAAAGTACAAGGTCTCCCACAAATGACTGCTCGCTGCTCGCTGTACCGACGAGCAATACGCAACGTCTCCATTTTTAAAACAAAATCCATTCTTCTAATTACGCATGCGTACACTGCCGACCTCTCCGGTATCTCGGATAATTTTTAAATTAAAACACGAAGTGAAAGTAGACAAGTCAACTCGGTCTTAGGTAACTTGGTCAGATGATTAAGGACGATATAGGAAACAGTGGTGCCATGCGAACTGTTACTTCGACATTACATAATACGAACGAGAAATAAATATAAAACGAATGACCTTCGATATTAGAATATTATTAAATACAATTAATACGAATAAATGGTCAATGCAGCGGTTCGGTCAAAAAAGACGGATGGTGATTTATGGGAATTTTTAAAGGGAAAGCGTATTGTTTAATACGTCACAATAACAATAACGTGTATTGTCCGATTGGATTTACTATTACTATCAGTTTTAAATCGCGGTATTTCTATTGACTCACTCTTCTAACGATACTTCAGGTGAAGTAATAATAGTCTCATGAAATAACGGTACGTCATACTGCGTTCAATGTCGTTAAGAGCTAT
Source organism: Cryptocephalus moraei (assembly GCA_946251905.1). Taxonomy (NCBI): domain Eukaryota; kingdom Metazoa; phylum Arthropoda; class Insecta; order Coleoptera; family Chrysomelidae; genus Cryptocephalus; species Cryptocephalus moraei. The sequence continues at coordinate 31,182,078 of OX276456.1, forward strand.
TGCAACCTGCGATCGATTTCACGGTTGTTTAAGATGGGATAAAATCCTTTCACGCTGCCACAGAGGTAAAACGTCCAGCTTCATTCGTCAGCTCGATGCCATTGTTTAAGCGTGTTCCATTCTTCTATGGCGTCTTACCCACGCGAGATTGACAACTATAACAGAACTTACGACCTAACGATACCGTGAATAATCCAAACAGGTCCGTACGATTCGACTTTAGAATCCAGTTATTTAATCCACTTGCGTAATCTTGTGAGTTGCGAGTAACGCCGCTTCTCTCTTTCGCGCTCTGTCGAAAGATTAGACACCCACCTTTCCGCTTTAATACGAGAGAACCTTTGTGGATTACATCATATGCATATTAGTTCGGGTGATTTTCACGTGCACTCGGAATGCATTCCATGTGTCTACAGTCTCTTCGATTTAAACTACGGTCTCCACTATCTATAATCCATTTTTGGTATCAAGAAAGCTTGGAAAATCCAGAAGTCTTAGGACCTGGCAGATCACTTTCCAATAGTGTACCCCACTTACTTTGAATCAAACAAATAACACTAAATTCAAATTTTGAATTTGACTTAGTTCGCGCATGCGGAGCAACGATGGGCCCATTGACCCAGGCGCAGATGCGGCTAACTTCGCGCCGAGGATCGTGTAGTTCGTTGCGGCGACGTGTTTTGGTACTTCGCGCGCTTGTAGTGAAATTTGTACCAAACGATCATCGAGCAATATACAGCACTTATTACCGTTAATTTTAGGATCTTGTATTACCTATTACCAACGATTCAGACACTAGATATTTTGTATTCACAGTCCGGAAAGCCTCAAATCTGCTGTATGGAATTGTATTATTATTACTACAAATTCCAAAAAACAAGTAGCACTTATCACCAACATGATTGATTGCCCGCCTCGTAACGTTCCGTCCATATTGAAGGTTGTCCCTGTTTTCGATTAGACAACAGTAACCAACCCACTTAAAATCAATAAGTCCCCAAACCCGTAATTACGTAAGTAACGCTGCGTCCTTCGGTAATCAATTAGAATTTGGCCGAAGACAACCTGCACATTATCTCACAATCCCGAGCGCATACATATCATTTTGATATTAATCCCAAGCAGCTTCGAATAAAATTTTTATTACGATACCTCCCTTCCCGTTCAACAGTTGATGTCGATTCAAAAGTTGATGCCCTTGCCGTATAATTACCTTTTTACTAGGGTAACAGTTCCTCTGTGACTCACCCCATTGTCATAGCGGTATGATTCAATCTCACCATAATGGTCTGTCCCCCTTCTTGCATTTTACGATGATGGACGTCACCCTTCCGCTCTGTTCTGGAATAATATAATCCCTCTTTTCTGTTGTCATGTAGCCTATGAAATCCGCCCCACGAAGACGTGTAAAGCTTATCGATTAGACGTTTGGCGGGTAATTGAACATTTTGTAATTGAACTGTTAATGTTTGGGAATTGGGGATCGCTAAGTCGTGAATAGAGACAAATTATGGCATGTTCCAAGTATATAGAGGTTTAATAAATTCCTGGATAAAATTAAAGGTAGAGAATAGATCAAGTATTTTGAAGGGTTGATTTCAAACAAGTTTAAATTATCTTTTTCCTTAAAACTTTGAGTCCCGAGAAGGTCCTGGAAATACTCCTGAGCATTTTGAAGTTCTTGAACCATGATGAACAATTTGAAGTTCTAGAATGAGCTTAAGGCAATTAAGAGAATGTTCAAAAATTTTAAAGTGCCTTAGACTTCCCCAAAACAATTTCAAAGTTTTAAATTTATAATAAGAAGATTTTATGTATATCAAAAGGTATACTTTAAATTCAATCTGAGATGAATAAATTTAGAATTTAAAAATAATTTTCGAAACAGAAAAGAAAATTTTGAAGAACCTCATATTTGAAGAATATATTAGTACTGAAACGAACGTGAAAGCTTCTCGATGGTCGTCATATATGACTAATATAAGACAATATTATCAGTATCTTAAAATAATTATAAATCTCTAGAAATTTCTTAGTCATAGTAAATTTATATGATCTTAGATTAATCCAGAAAAATTACAAATTTTTTGAAGTACTAGTAACTTGAAAATCATTTTGAGAAAAATCTACCGTCATCTGGAGAAGATTTTAAGCTCCTAGAAGCTCCTGAAAGGGTTCAACTATGACGAGTTTAAAAATTTACAATAAAGTAAATTTAAAATTTGTGAAGAACTTTACGCTTTCCCCAAAGCAATTTAAAAGTTGTAGATGAGTAATAAGATTTTCTAGACATTTTTTGGATTTTCTGTCAGTTCACCAATTTTAATCAAATTTTCCCACACTTTCCTTAAATTAATCTCCAAACGTTTTTAAAATCGTTATATTTAACAATTTTGAAGTTTTAAAGACCTACTAGGAAGAATATATTGGTATCCAAAAGAATGTTGAAAGCTAGAATGATCGTAGATTATTTAATTTAAATATTGTATTTTCCCAAACTAATTTTCACAGGAGAAAATAATTTAGGGTTTAAAAAGAATTTTAGAAAAAGTAACGAAAATTTTGAAGAACATCATATTTGAAAAATGTATTGGTATTAAAAGGAACACTGGGAACTTCTCGATGGCCCTCATATTACTAATATAAGATAATAATATTAGTATCTTAGAAAAACTGTAAACTTCTAGAAAGATTTTAGTAAATTTATGATGATCTTAGAATAATCCAGAAAAAATTCCAAATTTGTTGAAGTATTAGTAGCTATCTTGAAAATAAATCTGAGAAAAATCCACTGTCATCTTAAGAATATTTTAAGTTCCTAGAAGCTCCTGAAAGGGCTCAACTATGACGAGATTAAAAATCTACAATAAATTTAGCTCAATCTACAGTAAATTTAAAATTTGTTAGGAACTTTACACTTTCCCTAATGCAATTTAAAAGTTTGTAGATGATTAATAAGATTTTTTAACTTTTAGAAGAACGCTAGGAAGAATATATCGGTATCTAAAGGAACTTTGGAAATTTCTAGATGATCCTGAGGGGGCATCCCAAACATTCTAGAATAATCCTAGATTAATTTGAGTATAATTGAGTATTATCCCAAAATTAATTTTAAAAGGAGAAAATAATGTAAGTAATATTAATATTATCTCATCTTAGAAGAATTGTAAATCTCTAGATAGTTCTCAGTAGATTTATGACGATCTTAGATTAATCCAAAATCGATTCAAAAATTTTTACACCTTACATTGTTTAAGCCATGAAAACCGAGCCGAACGAGACGTTAAATGATTGATTGATTGATTGATTGAGTGAGTGACTGGGTGATTGCATTTAATAGAATTTTTGAAGAGGGTTGAATTGAAATTGAAAAATATCGCTCCTTAAATTATGGTTAGATGGAGGGCCTAATTTTCTGCATTAAATCTGTGGTTAGGTAATGTCATAGAAAAAAATCATCAGCTTGATGTGGAGATCCAAGATTAAGGTTGTAGACATTTTAAAAATTTAATTAGATAATGATAATGATAATAAGATAGATATTTGCATCAAAAGAAGATGTTTCTTAAAGCAGACTGATGCTTCATTGGGTTTAATAGGTACTTCTCTGGTACTAAAAGAAATTGTAAAAGAAGTTATGATGAAGTGTCTTCATTTTTGTTTTCTGCAAGCAAAATGCAAACGAAGACTACGTCAAATTGAAAAATATCCTACATAAATTATGCGGTTATATGGATAGACTAATTTTCTGCATTAAATGCTTTCCATGCTTAGGTAATGTCATAGAAAAAAAATCATGAGCCTGATGTGGAGATCCAAGATAAAGGTTGTAGACATTTGAAACATTTAATTAGATATTGATCTATAAGATAATGATAATGATAATAAGATAGATCTTTGCATCAAAAGAAGATGTTTCTTAAAACAGACTGATGCTTCATTGGGTTTAATAGGTACTTCTCTGGTACTAAAAGAAATTGTAAAAGAAGTTATAATGAAGTGTCTTCATTTTTGTTTTCTTTCTATGGCTAGGTAATGTCATAAAAAAAATCATCAGCTTGATGTGGAGATCCAAGATTAGGGATTTAAACATTTGGAAAATTTAATTAGATAATTATCCATAAGATAATGATAATGATAATAAGATAGATCATTGCATCAAAAGAAGATGTTTCTTAAAGCAGACTGATGCTTCATTGGGTTTAATAGGTACTTCTCTCGTACTAAAAGAAATTGTAAAAGAAGTTATGATGAAGTGTCTTCATTTTTGTTTTCTGCAAGCAAAATGCAAACGAAGACCACGTCAAATTGAAAAATATCCTACATAAATGATGGTTATATGGATAGACTAATTTTCTGCATTAAATGCTTTCCATGCTTAGGTAATGTCATAGAAAAAAAATCATGAGCCTGATGTGGAGATCCAAGATAAAGGTTGTAGACATTTGAAACATTTAATTAGATATTGATCTATAAGATAATGATAATGATAATAAGATAGATCTTTGCATCAAAAGAAGATGTTTCTTAAAACAGACTGATGCTTCATTGGGTTTAATAGGTACTTCTCTGGTACTAAAAGAAATTGTAAAAGAAGTTATAATGAAGTGTCTTCATTTTTGTTTTCTTTCTATGGCTAGGTAATGTCATAAAAAAAAATCATGAGCTTGATGTGGAGATCCAAGATAAAGGTTCTAGACATTTGAAACATTTAATTAGATAATGATCTATAAGATAATGATAATGATAATAAGATAGATCTTTGCATCAAAAGAAGATGTTTCTTAAAACAGACTGATGCTTCATTGGGTTTAATAGGTACTTCTCTCGTACTAAAAGAAATTGTAAAAGAAGTTATGATGAAGTGTCTTCATTTTTGTTTTCTGCAAGCAAAATGCAAACGAAGACCACGTCAAATTGAAAAATATCCTACATAAATGATGGTTATATGGATAGACTAATTTTCTGCATTAAATGCTTTCCATGCTTAGGTAATGTCATAGAAAAAAAATCATGAGCCTGATGTGGAGATCCAAGATAAAGGTTGTAGACATTTGAAACATTTAATTAGATATTGATCTATAAGATAATGATAATGATAATAAGATAGATCTTTGCATCAAAAGAAGATGTTTCTTAAAACAGACTGATGCTTCATTGGGTTTAATAGGTACTTCTCTGGTACTAAAAGAAATTGTAAAAGAAGTTATAATGAAGTGTCTTCATTTTTGTTTTCTTTCTATGGCTAGGTAATGTCATAAAAAAAAATCATCAGCTTGATGTGGAGATCCAAGATTAGGGATTTAGACATTTGGAAAATTTAATTAGATAATTATCTATAAGATAATGATAATGATAATAAGATAAATCTTTGCATCAAAAGAAGATATTTCTTAAAGCAGACTGATGCTTCATTGGGTTTAATAGGTACTTCTCTGGTACTAAAAGAAATTGTAAAAGAAGTTATGATGAAGTGTCTTCATTTTTGTTTTCTGCAAGCAAAATGCAAACGAAGACCACGTCAAATTGAAAAATATCCTACATAAATTATGGTTATATGGATAGACTAATTTTCTGCATTAAATGCTTTCCATGCTTAGGTAACGTCACAGAAAAAAAATCATGAGCTTGATGTGGAGATCCAAGATAAAGGTTCTAGACATTTGAAACATTTAATTAGATAATGATCTATAAGATAATGATAATGATAATAAGATAGATCTTTGCATCAAAACAAGATGTTTCTTAAAACAGACTGATGCTTCATTGGGTTTAATAGGTACTTCTCTGGTACTAAAAGAAATTGTAAAAGAAGTTATAATGAAGTGTCTTCATTTTTGTTTTCATTCTATGGCTAGGTAATGTCATAAAAAAAAATCATCATCTTGATGTGGAGATCCAAGATTAGGGATTTAGACATTTGGAAAATTTAATTAGATAATTATCTATAAGATAATGATAATGATAATAAGATAGATCTTTGCATCAAAAGAAGATGTTTCTTAAAGCAGACTGATGCTTCATTGGGTTTAATAGGTACTTCTCTGGTACTAAAAGAAATTGTAAAAGAAGTTATGATAAAGTGTCTTCATTGTTGTTTTCTGCAAGCAAAATGCAAACGAAGACCACGCCAAATTGAAAAATATCGCTACATAAATTATGGTTATATGGAGAGACTAATTTTCTAATTAACAAAGCATTAACTAAATGCTTTCCATGCTTAGGTAATGTCATAGAAAAAAAAATCATCAGCTTGACGTGGGTATCCAAGATTAGGGATTTAGATATTTGGAAAATGTAATTAGATAATGATCTATAAGATAATGATAATGATAATAAGATAGATTTTTGTATCAAAAAAAGATGTTTCTTAAAGCAGACTGACACTTCATTGGGTTTAGTAGGACTTCTTTGGTACTGACAGAAATTGTAAAAGAAGTTATGATAAAGTGTCTTCATTTTTGTTTTCTGCAAGCAAAATGCAAAGGAAGACCACGCCAAATTGAAAAATATCGCTACATAAGTTATGGTAATATAGAGAGACTAATTTTCCGTATTAGATGCTTTCCATGGTTAAGTAATGTTATAGAAAAAAATCATCAGCTTGATATGGAGATCCAAGATTAGGGATTTAATTAAACATTTGGAAAATTTAATTAGATAATTATCTATCTTTGTACCAAAATATGTTCCTTAGAGCCGACTGATACATCAAATTCCGTGTTTGATTTTCTACTGAAGCAACTGTATTGCGCCCCGAGCCACGTTACAAACGTGAAAACTTGGGCATGTTACACCCGGTGAAAATGATACTTTCACCGCGATCTGACTCGTCTAGATTCCAACAATATCACAAACGCATTCTGCTCACCTTCTTGAGCAGTAGATCGTATCGAACGCGTGGAAGTATCGAGAACCAGAACGATTGTCGCAATATACACCTACAGTAGCGCCCGTGTATATAACTACTACTTCGGAAATGGATTAAAATTGTAGCGGAGCCGGTTATATCGGTTTTCGTCACGGTTGTCTTGTTTTACAACCGAGAGAGGATTCCCGATGTACGAATCACCACCGATTGTCGAACGATTCGCGGATCACAGGAGCGAAGACCAATTCGACCGTTCGATGCGAGGTCAATCTAGGACGTTTTGGTGGACATCGAGTACCACGCGGTGATCTCAAGTTAGAACTTTGTAGGAATGTTCGTTGGGTAATGGTATATTGTTCCACGAGTGAGGAAGTCGGTCGTTTTCGCCACGGCGACGTAGGTGAAACGAGACCGTTACTCACGCGCCATAATGGATCTAAAAAAGTTCGTTCAAGCATTTGAAGCGGTTTCGTAAATGTCCCATTACAAACTTAGATTGATTTTAGGGGCGATACAATCAATATCTCCAAAGATTCTCGTAACAACATCGCCACAACTATTCAAAAAATCTCTCTTTCAATTCACCGGTACGCATACTCTTTCATTCTATTGCAGGCAGCACACTTAAGATTATTTAATTGCGATTTCACATTGTTGCTCACTTTCTCCGACGAAACCTTAGATTCCAGTCTACTGTTATTATTCGTAAATCGTAACACTGTTAGAAACATCACGATATCCGCCATGGACAAAACTCCACGGAACGTGGATTTTTCTGTTCCTAGATTTTGTCCAACTGCCGACGACGAAGACGATGCGACAGGTGCAATCGAAGAGATCACACCACCTGCACGCATGTGTATCGACGGTGCGTATGAAACAGGTGAAAATGCAACTGAAACAGCACACGAACCATTATAGACCAGTCGCGCTGGTCCAAGGACGGGAGCGAATCGAGGGTTGAATAGAGCATAATCTAGAATTTGTGCCACAAACGTCAACCAGGGCGTTAAGAGCGATCTGGAGGAAGAAGAATTTTTTTAAAGCCTTTGTTCTACTCTGAAGATAGGACTCTTCCAATTGTCTCGATTCCTCTCTGTTTTGTGTTCGTAGTTTCCATATTTACCCTGTGGTTTTCTTTATATCATCGCTCCATCGCATTTGAGGTCTTCCACGCGATCTTTTTGCTGTGTAAGGCCCCTCCAGTTGTCGATTTCCTTCTTCCACCTTCCATTTCTTGATTTAGTAAATATCCATGTTTGAACCCCATGGTATTACACATGAGTTGAATACTTTAGACCGCAGTTTCAGAGGGATCTTTAAGGGATTTTAAGCAGATAAGAAAGTTTGCCAAATGCATCCCATCCTATTATTATTCTCATTTCAAACCAAAAGAAAACACCAAGTCTTCATCACCAATTTATTTCAAATGAGCGACCGGTTTCGACTGTCTAGCAGTCATCATCAGGCTCGTAATAACAAAACATTTTAGGGCTCCAGCTGAACAATATGTGAGACGTCACAGATAAAACAGACATAAACAGTTAAAAATTAAAATTTCATCACACATCGAACAGGAACATTCATAGGAAACATGCCCTAATAGGAATAACGTCATCATCGCTAAGAGGTTGCTACATGATAGTCCTTACGGGTGTGGGGCAGGACTAATATTGGCGTTCTAGAAAGTGCATCATTCTCATTTCCGTTGTTTGATTTTCTCTGTTGATTTTGAAAATCTGACCCAAGTATGTATATACATTAGACATTTTCTATTATCTTTCCTTGTAGAGTTATCGCTTGTTTATCCTGTTCATGGTCATGACTTTCGTTTTATTCAAGTTCTCTTTAGTCGTTTCTGTAATGCGCCTGTATGCAGTTCGGAAATCATTGTCTGCAATTCCGTTTCCGTCGAGGCAATTAGCACTACGTCATCAGCATATCTAAGATGGTTGAGGTATTTTTCATTGATAAGGACTACCTTGTCTTCCCATTTTGGAGATTTAAAGATGTCTTCTAGAGCAGCAGTAAATAGTTTCGGTGATATTGTGTCGTCTTGTCTATTGATTTTCACTGGTTTTGTTTTTAGCTCCGTATCTAATAGTACCGTCATTTTGGCATTTAGATAGATTTTCTTTATTAGTATTCTATATCTAGAGTTTATTAGGTTGTTGATTAATGCTTCTTCGATAGCCCACCATCCTATACCATGGAAGAGCTTCTCATAGTCCACGAAAACCATATGGAAAGATATGTTATACTCATTGGTCTTTTCTATATATCAGGATCCTTAGAGTGTGTAGATGACCACTTGTACACTGTATCCCTTTCTAAAGCCTGCCTGCTATGCCGCTTGATACTCATCAAATTTGCTTGTTAGTCTGTTTGTGATGACTCTTGATTGTCTAGATGGTCACCTATCACTGAGATAGAAGGGTTTTAACGGATTGGGACATCTTAAAGAATTTAGTTCCGGAAGAAACACATTCACTACATATTTGAATGTCAGGGTAAAGAGATTGGGACATCTAAAGGAACTTTAGAGTTTCATCAAATTTGCTTGTTAGTCTGTTTGTGATGACTCTTGATTGTCTAGATGGTCACCTATCACTGAGATAGAAGGGTTTTAAGGGATTGGGACATCTTAAAGAATTTAGTTCAGGAAGAAACACATTTATTTGAATGTCAGGGTAAAGAGATTGGGACATCTAAAGGAACTTTAGAGTTTCAAGGCGTAGAACATAATTTAAAACGGAACACGATTACCTTATGAAACATTTAAACATAGAAGCATCGGAATTAAAGAGAATGTAAATAAACTAATTCATAAACCAAGCACTTGGATGAAAGGTTGATCTTTTAAGAGATTGGAACATTCTTAAAGAACTGAATTCAGAACAAAACACATTATGGTAAACAAAGATTAACAAAGATTTGGAAATAAACACATAGGGATTCGGACGTCTAAATCAAACACAAAGAAGATTTAAAAACATTTGAAGAACGAAGTCTACATACAGTTCCACAACACCAAACTTAAATAAAAAAGGTACATAATCATTGTTCTATAAATAGCTTATAATTCAAACGAAACCGTATCATCTAGAAGCTTACTTTGGCAGGTAAAGGTTATCCCAATCGATACTCGATACACTCGTTGAATCAATTCGTCATACACGCCTCAATGAGTAATCGCCGCAAAACAAATGGTAGCACATGCCCTGCAAAATAGCTTTCGTATGTAAATTGACAGGACTATTATAGCCTGAAGGGCACTAGCATGTAAGGAATAGAGTAGGAGGGTTAAATAAGTGAGGAGTGATATGGCGGAGGGACTTTTAAATCAACTCAAGTGGATTTTAAATTGAACGTCCTTTTGTAACCTCATCAACCTTCATGGAGTTATGAAAACCATTTTATTTTCATCAAGCTCATCTAGAAAATTTAACGAGAAAATTAGCGTTTACTTTATTTCATGAATAAAAGGGATTTTGTAACTATTCGCAAACTCTTGGTTTACCAATCTACTTTTACCATTTTTCAAAACTTATTGTGAATTTTCACAAAATTTTCTACAATTTTTTTTCTGGATTTCTTGTCAATTCGCCAATTTTAATTAAATTTTTCCACACGTTCCTTAAAGTAATCTCCAAACAGTTGAAAAACCTTGTATTGCCTTAAAAACAATTTTGAAGTTTTGGGAAGAAGATATTGGTATCCAAAAGAACGTTGGAAGCTAGAATGATAGTAGATTATTTAATTTAAATATGGCATTTTGCCAAACTAATTTTAAAAGGAGAAAAGACTGCAATATTGTCAATACCTCATCTAAGAAGAATTATAAACCTCTAGAAAGTTCTCAGTAGACTTATGACGAGCTTAGATCTATCTAGAATACATTCAAGCTTTATTTTAATACCATTTTAAAGGTTTGTAAGGTGTTCCTTAGAAGACTTGTAAACCTTTAGAAACTTCGTAGTAGATTTATGATGAACTTAGATCAATCCAGAATAAATTCAAAGATTTTTAAAGCTACTTTTTAAAGTTTTATAAAAATGGTAGATTAATACTGCGTCATTTCAAGACATAAACTTCTAGAAAGTTCTTAGTAAATTTACGATAATGTTAGATTGTTCTACAATAAATTCAAGCGTTTTCAAGCACTTCATATTAATTTTGAAGCTTTACAAGGGAGGCTAATTTGTCACACATTTGAATCTTAAAACTACTCAGTATATTTGTTGATCCATGATTAATTTAAAGTTAATTCAAATTTAAAGTTAAAAATTTTTGAAGCACTTTATTTTACCTTAAGACTATATTGATATCTATATAGAAATATAGAAATAAGAAAATCGCCATTGCGCCATCTTATAAGAATTTTAAACCTAAGTGAAGTCCTTAGTAGATTTATTATATCAAATTTTTCTAGCATGATTTTTTTTTCAAACACTTCATTTAAAAAATTAATGCTTCAGAAGAATGCTAGGCCTAGGAGCACTATATTGTCGTTACATTTCCTCAGAAAGTTTATAAATCTATAGAAAAACCTCAGTATAATGACTTTGATTAGGTCAGAATAAATTCAAAAGTTTTCGAAGCACTTCTTATTGCCCTTAGAACATCTTTTCAAAAATCAGGTGCTACAATGACAAACCAATCACAAGTACGAGTGTGCCATATAGTAATATTTCTAACTGTATTGCAAGAAGCCACAAGAAATGAACGACCACATAAATCTTTATTATTCACAGAACGGAAATACCACAGATTGGAGCACATTCTAGATTTGTCTCTAATCCATACCTAAGGAAGGGTTGATGTGGACATCACGTTCGAGCCTTTATTTAAAATCATGTACCTATGCTTCACATTAACCACGTGTGTTGTACATAAGGCAAACATTTTTAGCTTCGTCATCGACTTATCACTTAACGTAAGTGACACTTCTGGCTTGCATCTCATCTACGAAACCATATCCGAACATTGCGTCACATTAAAGCTTTACTCTTTTCCGAATTTGGCGCCAAAAATTTGGGAAGGGGCGATGATTCACGGGGTTGACGACAAACGTAACGAACTTTTTCCGAAGACAAAAAAGGAGAAGAATACATCAGAGAACAAATATAATGAAGAGCCGAAAAGCGAAAAACAAAACAGAAAATCCACCGGTCACCTTTCGTCAAGGTAGGGCAGTCTGGACGCAGACGGAATTAAATGCAGTGCGCTACCTGCATAAGTAGGCTGACAGAGCGAAAGAAGAGGGATATGTATAACGTACGAAAGAAGAAAAGGAGATGAAGAAGAGTGGAAGAAGAGGAAAATGAGGAGGGAGAAGAAAAGAAATCATGGACAAGCTCTCGCGACACAACGGGCGGTCGTTGACCACATTGCCCCGATCGCTGAACCGGGATCCACAACATCGGCTCATCGCTACTTATACACAATTCGTCATTTGTTTTGTGCGGGAGAGAAAGAGAGGCACGCATCGTCGACAGAGAGACAGACAGAAATACACATACACACACAGACAGAGAGAGAGAGAGAAAGAGAGAAACCATCTTGATTAGTTAAACACGTTATTGCCACGTAGTTTTGAGTGTACACTTGAACGCGTTTTACCTGAACAATCCAGGTCACACGAGAAATATGCAACAGTAACAAAAGACGACTTCTAATCCGCTTATTTGCGATTTACCCTTGCAATGTCATTGCTTTCTTATTGTCGCGCGTTATATATCAAGTATAATATATCAGTATATCATTCCTAATCATCCTAATATATCCTATTCTATATCCTGTCATCTTAATATATCCTAATATATTGTAACGAAACGGCTCGCCGGCCGCGACATAAACACGCCGGGAGCTACACAAGTTCGCCTTATTGCAATTCCGGGAAGGACGACGGGAACAGTCGAGAGAGTTCGATGCGATAACAAGTTCCGCGAATTCTAGAATGATCTTCAGAACTTCGAGAACGTTCCAGCGAATATCTCGAAGGTTCTCGCAAGCGAAAGGCTAGCTATAAAAAGGGAATGTCGGACCCGAGCCAGGCAGTTGAACCGGTGTGTGTAAACATTCGAGCGAGAGACCGCGCGCGCTAAAATAAATAAACATCGTGTACGAATATGAATTAGGTGATTGTTAAGTTAAATTTATAAGTGTAGTGTAAGAAATAAATTAATTAGGATAATCGCGTAGTGTTTTAGTTTTAGTCAATAGTAAAAACGTTACAGTGGTGTCAGAGTGCGGATTAATTAGTGAAATAAATTAAGAACAATGAAGAAATTACGGGATTTAAAAGTGACGGACCTCAAACGCGAGTTGGAAGATAGAGAACTCGAAACGACAGGGTCGAAAACAGTGCTGCAGAAACGTTTGGAAGAATATTTAAGGGGCAATGGAGACGACCCGGAAACTTTCTGCTTCGAGGAAGAAGGTGAGCGCCTCCTTGACAACAAACTGGGAAAACTCCATGGCGAGTTGGATAGCCAAATGAAAGAACTCCATGGAGAATTAGATAACCAAATGAAGGAGATGAAAGAACTTCATGGAGACTTGAATAATAAAATGGGAAAACTTCATGGCGAATTGGACAACAAAATGGAAAAACTCCACGGTGAGCTGGATACCAACATAAGAGAACTCCACGGTGAAATGGGAAAATTGCACGGCGAGTTGGATAACAACATTAAAGAACTCCACAGCGAAATGGGAAAACTCCACGGCGAGTTGGACGAACTCCATGGTGAGCTGGATAGCCGAATTGGAAATCTTGACAGCGCGCTTCAGACCGAGAAAAGCCAACGATTAGAGCTCGAGAACCAACTACGAGAATTGGGGAACCGACTACAATCCATGCAGTTCCAGCCCAGCCTGCAAAACATATCCAGTCCAGGTAATCCGTTTAACGACTCGGAGGAGGTGACCAGGATCGAGGCAGTCCCTGCTGCAAGCCATCGAGTGAAGCCGCCAACCTTCGACGGGGAAATTCCCTGGGAGAACTACCTCCGGCAGTTCGAGGCAGCGGCGAAAGCCAACAACTGGGCGCCGAGGGACAAGGCAGTGGCTCTGACGGTCGCTCTCCGGGGAAGCGCCCTCGACGTGCTGCAGACTGTTCCTGAAGGAGAGCTGGACAACTTCGAGCTACTCGTCCAGAGGCTGGAGAGGCGATACGGGCACGCACACCTGGGGCAGGTCTACCAATCTCGAATGAAGAACCGTCGACAGAAGCAGGGAGAGAGCCTCCAGGAGTTCGAAGCCGACATCGCGAAACTAGTCAGATTCGCCTACCCGGAAGCGGCGGAGTCCATGACGGAGAGCCTCGCGGTCTCGGCCTTCATCGACGGCTTGAGGGATGTGGAGATGCAGCGGGCGGTACGGCTGTCGCGTCCCAAGAGCACATTGGATGCCCTCTCGATGGCTCTGGAATACGAGGCTGCGACGGAGGCGTCAAGGAGCTGTGGCCGCGTTCGGGCGGTGGTCGGGGACGACGCATGCGTGGAAGCCGAGCAGAAAAAGGACGCCCTTGAGCAGGTTGTCCTCAACGCCCTCAAGGGACTGCTGAAGGGAGACAGAAGGGAACCGGCGAAATGCTGGGGGTGTGGAGAGGTTGGCCATATCCGAAGGGACTGCAAGCGCCCTAGGGTGGAGAAGCCAACAACGGCCCAGACGTCGGAAAACTAAAGCGGGTCGGCTCCAAGGGGGCAGCTCCGACCCGACACCCGTTCCAAGACCCCCTCATCAAGATAGCTACCCTGAGAGGTGAAGGTGGCAGCCTGTACGTGGATGGCGAAATTAACGGCAGGAAGCACACTCTACTGATCGACACCGGGGCATCCAAGACGATCCTGAAGCCAGGCCTGCTGAACACGCGAGGGAAGAGAGTGATGGAGTCCAGGTGGAGGTTGCGAACGGCTACGGGCGAAGCTGCCGCCGTCCACGGAGAAGTCGACGTCGAGATCAAGATCGGCACTGCGCGATTTTCGCCACACCGAGTCCTGATAGCTGACATAGAAGAGGACGCCATCTTGGGAATGGACATCATGAAGACCCACGGTTTCGCACTCAACCTGAAGCGACAAGTGATGCAAGTCGGCCCAGAGGAAATTTTCCTGCACACCAAGGGCGAGACGGTCCACCAGATAAGGCTGACGGAAGACGCCACCCTGCCGAGTAGGAGCGAATCAATAGTGGTGACCCGACTTCAAGGCGTCACCGGAAAAGGGAATCCTGCGGTAGTGGAACCTTGGAACCACGACGTGGAGGTGGGCCGAGGCGTTCTCGTAGGGAAGACCTTGGTGACGCTGGGTGACGAAATTCCAGTCCGGCTCATCAACATCAATGACTACCCAGTTACCATCCGCAAGGGGACCAAAGTGGGAACCTGTTCACCAGTGACGTCACTGATCCACCAGGTGACGGGAAGCGCTGCCTGCCAAGCCGCGAAAGTGGAGGAAGCTCTAGTGGATGCCTGCGATTCTCTCGCTGGAGCCGAGAAGAAGAGGCTTATTGAGCTACTCCGTAGATACCGATCGATTTTCGTGTCTGACAAGGGTCCGTCTGGAAGAACGAGTATTGTTAGACACAAGATCGACACGGGGAACGCGAGACCAATCCGCCAGTCAGCAAGGAGGTTGCCGCAGGCCAAGCGGGAGGTAGCGGAGAAGATCATCCATGACATGGAGAAAGAGGGAGTCATCGAGCCATCTAGCAGTCCTTGGGCATCTCCTGTAGTCTTGGTAAAGAAGAAGGATGGAGACACCAGGTTCTGCGTAGATTATCGTCTACTAAACAACGTGACGAAGAAAGACAGCTACCCTCTTCCCCGGATAGACGACACCCTGGATACTCTGGCTGGATCGAAGCTGTTTTCCACCCTGGACCTGAAGAGTGGCTACTGGCAGGTGGAAATGGACCCTGCAGACAAGGAGAAGACGGCTTTCACAGTAGGATCTGGACTGTGGCAATTCACTGTAATGCCATTCGGGTTGTGTAATGCCCCTGCTACTTTCGAGAGGCTCATGGAGAACATACTCAGAGGACTCTCCTGGAAAACGTGCCTCGTGTACCTGGATGACATCATCGTCGTAGGGAGGACGTTTGACGAACACCTGTCCAACCTGGAGGAAGTCTTCAAAAGACTCCGAATGGCTAACCTGACGCTCAACCCAAGGAAATGCCATCTGTTGAGAACGAGAGTACACTATCTGGGTCACGTGGTCAGCAGTAACGGCGTCGAGGTGGACCCTGAAAAAGTGCGAGCAGTCCAAGAATGGCCAACACCGAAGGACAAGCATCAGTTACGAAGTTTCCTGGGGCTTTGCACTTACTACCGTCGTTACGTCCGAATGTTTTCTGACATCGCAAAGCCGCTGACACGACTAACCGAGGAAAAACGAGCCTTCCTTTGGGATAAAGAATGCCAAGCAGCCTTCGACGCCCTGAAAAGACGCCTGACGACGGCCCCTGTTCTCGGGTTTCCGACCCAAGAGGGACGCTTCATCTTGGATACAGATGCAAGCAATGACGGGATCGGAGGGGTTTTATCACAACTACAAGATGGGCAAGAGCGGGTCGTTGGCTACTTCAGTAAAGTCCTGTCGAAGCCTGAGAGGAACTACTGTGTCACCAGGAGGGAGCTGTTAGCCGCCGTGAAGTCAGTGGAACATTTCTACAAGTACCTATACGGAAGGAAGTTCTTGTTGAGAACGGATCACGCAGCGATCAGATGGCTCCTGCGATTCAAGAACCCGGAAGGCCAGGTAGCTCGGTGGATTGAGCGTCTTCAGGAATACGACTTCGACATCGAACATAGAGCAGGAACTAGCCACCGTAATGCTGACGCTCTTTCAAGAAGACCGTGTCCGGAGGGATGTTCCCATTGCAGTCGTGCAGAAGTAAAGGAGGCTTCTACTTGCCGCACGACGGTCACCGACGAGGACTGGTCACCAGACGGGCTGCGGCGAGCGCAGGAAGGCGACCCTGAACTTCAACGGATCCTGGAGTGGAAAGAAGAAGGTCGTCGGCCGGAATGGCAGGAAGTGGCCCCATCCTCTAGGACCCTGAAATCGTACTGGGCACAGTGGGACTCCCTTGTGATACAGGATGGACTGCTCAAGAGGGTGCTCGAATCCGATAATGGCGCAGAAAGGCGATTCCAACTCATCGTACCCAAGATCAAGGTGGCGGAAGTGCTACGTCACCTCCACGACGGAACATCTGGAGGCCACCTGGGAGTAAAGAAGACCCTGCAGAAAGTGCGCGAACGTTTCTATTGGGTGGGCTGCTCTGAGGCTGTTCGTGAATGGTGCAGGAAGTGTACAGTTTGCTCAGCCAGCAATGGACCGCACCGCAAGCCGAAAGCCCCTATGAGACAGTACAATGTGGGAAGTCCTTTCGAGAGGATCGCCCTAGACATTACTGGACCATTTCCTGAAACCGATTGCGGCAACAAGTACATCCTGGTGGCGATGGACTACTTCACGAAATGGGTAGAGGCCTACGCGATTCCCAACCAAGCAGCCACAACTGTCGCAGATGTCCTGGTGAAGGAGCTAGTGAGCCGCTTCGGAGTACCGTTGGAGTTGCATTCCGACCAGGGGCGTAACTTCGAGAGCGAGCTGTTCCAGGGAGTTTGCGAAAAGTTGGGAATTCGCAAAACTAGAACGACGGCGCTGCACCCTCAGTCTGACGGAATGGTGGAGAGGATGAACCGTACCATGGGCAAGTACCTCTCGAAGGTAGTGTCTCAACACCAACGAGACTGGGATCAACATCTCCCCTTTTTCCTGATGGCCTACCGTTCTGCCATCAACGAGTCCACCGGCCAGACACCAGCAAGGGTACTGTTCGGGCGGGAGATAAGGCTTCCCTGCGATCTGAGCTTCGGTTGCAAACCGGGAGAAGATCTGGCTGGGGAAGACTACGTCACAGAGCTGCGCCGAAAGATGGACCAGATTCACGAGATGGTACGGACGAATCTCCAAGTCGCCAGCGACCGCATGAAGGATCACTATGACGTTCGGGCGGACAGCGGCATTTATGAAGAAGGAGACCTGGTGTGGCTGTACAACCCACAAAGGAGGCGAGGGTTATCACCGAAGCTTCAGAAAGCCTGGGAAGGACCGTATACAGTGAAGACCAAGATAAATGATGTCATCTACCGGATCAGCAAAGTCCCGAATGGGAAGCCCCGGGTCGTGCATTACAATCGATTAGCACCTTTCGAGGGAGACCACGACCAAGATCAACAGGTGCGCCAACTACAGCCCCAAGAGGATGAGCCCTCCTTTGAAGAGTTTATGGCTGCGTATGGTGGGACCGGGAAGGCGAGATTCGGTGTGACCAGGGAAGAACAACGGGATCTCTTCGAAACACCGGCTGAGTATGCGCTGGCTCATTGCGTGGCCCAGGACCTGCGGATGTCCCGGGGAATTGCCGCGGAGTTTCGGACGAGGTTCGGCAAACTGGGCGACCTCCATCAGCAGGGACCGGCGGTCGGGCGAGCGCTGAGGATTAAGGACGATGGATCACAACGACCGCTCTTCTACCTGGTTACCAAGAGGAGGTCCTTTCACAAGCCCACCTATTTGGACCTGTGGGACGCACTACATGACCTCAGGGATAGCCTACTTAGCGAAGATCTAACTAAGTTAGCTATCCCGAAACTGGCTTGCGGATTGGACGCCTTGGACTGGAGGGTCGTCAGGAATATGCTGGAGGTCTTATTTCGCTTCACCGGGATAGACATTTTGGTGTGTTGTTGGAATCCTGAGAGAAGTCCCCACAAGAAGACCGTGGCATGTTATTTCCACCAAACCTCGCGTTGCAGACAGGGGACCAACTGCAGATTTCTACATGGGCCTGTCAGGGACACGTTTCGGGACGAAACATCTTTAAGGCGGGGGCAGTGTAACGAAACGGCTCGCCGGCCGCGACATAAACACGCCGGGAGCTACACAAGTTCGCCTTATTGCAATTCCGGGAAGGACGACGGGAACAGTCGAGAGAGTTCGATGCGATAACAAGTTCCGCGAATTCTAGAATGATCTTCAGAACTTCGAGAACGTTCCAGCGAATATCTCGAAGGTTCTCGCAAGCGAAAGGCTAGCTATAAAAAGGGAATGTCGGACCCGAGCCAGGCAGTTGAACCGGTGTGTGTAAACATTCGAGCGAGAGACCGCGCGCGCTAAAATAAATAAACATCGTGTACGAATATGAATTAGGTGATTGTTAAGTTAAATTTATAAGTGTAGTGTAAGAAATAAATTAATTAGGATAATCGCGTAGTGTTTTAGTTTTAGTCAATAGTAAAAACGTTACAATATTCCTAAATCTTAATATATCAGTCAGTCCCTAATCACCTCTTTGCCTTTTTTGCCTCCTTTCATTTCACATCTACCATTACCTTTTGCCTATTTACTAAATTAATATAGTTTTTGAAAACAATTATACATATTACTTAGAGTCTAGAGATAAATAAACAACACATCTAAGTCATGGCGTTTGTTCTTTTTAGATACATTTTTCCCCATTTATTCTGCTAATTTCTGCTAAATTTCTTCCTCGCTAAGTTATAGATCCCAGGGATCACCGTCAGGTGGTTTAGTGATGTATATGTATATGTACGGGATATATGAGATCATTGAAGTGCACGTGGAGCTTAATACCGATTGAGGAAACATCACTAGCGAGTCACTAGATAATTTTAGTTTATGGAGATCAGCGCATTTGACCGCTCGGGAGTATGTGAGATCACTAGTGACTTAAGTAAGGGTATCACTGTGGATTTCGTGTAGAGATCACTAGTGATTAATAAAAAAGTCACTAGCAAGTTTTAGGTCCTCTAGGGCCTTTGGAGATATCGACAGGAAGTTTATCAATACTCCTCAGGAGATCTGATTTAAGTAAGATTGTTAAGAATATCACTGTGGAGTTCACCTGGATTGAGGAAATACCACTAGCGAGTCGCTAGCCAGTGTTAGTTTTTGGAGATCTCTAAGGCTTTTATGGAATATCACAGAAAGTTTAAGAATCCACAAGTTCGTGAGATCACTAGTGATTTAACTAAGGTCGTTAAGGTGATCACTACGGACTTCGTATTGAGATCACTAATGATGAATAAAACAATCTTCCGAAGATTTAAGGAGGATCGCTGGCGAGTCACTAGCAAGTTTTAGTTTGGTCTCTATAGGGTCCTTGAAGATATCGCAAGGAAGTTTACGTAATGTTGTTAAGATCACTGTGGATTCATCACTAGATTCAATTTGGGGAGATCTATAGGGTTTTTGGAGGCATCAAAAGAAAGTTAAGGAATATCCTTAGCGATTTCGTGAGATAACTAGAGATTTAGGTAAGATTATTAAGAGGATCTAAGTAAGTAATAAGTAGAGAGCACTAGTGATTACTGAAAGATCATTAAGAAATTTAGGAAAAATCAATAACGAGTTCTGGGAAATTCTTATGGAGTTCCTGGGGAATGATAAAGAGAGTTTGAGGAAGCTTCTAAAAGACCTACAGGTAGGTAATTCAGGATTACTTAGTGATTATTATATAATTATTGTGATAGAATTCAAACAAAAATTTCTAGCGAACTTGGGGAGACTCCTAAGAATTTCGGGACCTCGTCAGATCTCCAAGACAAATGACTATCTATTGGGGAAGATCACTAAAGAGTTCGTGTGGAGATCTGCAGTGATTAGATCGTAAACAATTTTAGGGAAAATCACTACAAGTTCTGTGAAATCTAATTTGAGGCAAAATTACTAGGGAAATAGGAAACCTCTAAGAAATCCTAAGAACTTTAAAGGGTATACATTGGGAAGATAACTAAGATGTCCAGTGTAGTGAGGCTTGGAGGGAATATCACCCCTTAAAATCTCCAGGGATTTTAGAAATAAATTGCAAGATGTTGAATCGAAGAACTTTTCGAAACCACATTTGATCATCAATTTACTCCTGTGTAAAATTCCAATGAATCAACATCATTTGCTCGAAAATTCCTAAAATGACGTAATCTTACCAAACGTTTCCAATACTCCAGATTCCCAGATAAACGTGATTCTCACGTGACATTCACATCCGATTGTGGTCGCCGTCTATCTTGAGTCATTTTAGCCCATACATGAGTAAAATACGATATCTATGAATCATTGCCGGTAGTGCATGTTGTAGTGAATACTCACCCATAGTGATTTACATTTGGCCTTTTCCCGATATTTACAAACGGAGCAATGGGTCAAGGTGGCGGTGATAAGACGGAAGATCACTGTAGAAAAAGATTTCTTTTCAAGACACACTTGTATACTTTATTTACGTTCGAAGTATTTCCGAACTCCGCCTTTACTCGGGAAATCGCAACAAAATTTTAATGACGTCAGTTTGTTCGTAATAACGTAAACTACTGGGAATCACAGTTCAAGGTTAGTGGTAAATCCATGCGTTTGGAAATTCCCGAGAAAATCGGATCTAGTTAGCGTGTCGTATTAATAATTTGATGGAATAATGGCGTATTTGTTACACTCGAAACGGATAATCTAATCTCTGCGATAAAAACAAAGGTTAACAAAACAAAATTTATCGAAACTCTCGTCGAGAGGGAATCAAGTAGGAGAGAAATAAAATAATACAACAGGCGCAGTATAAAAAATTTATTGTAATCGATAATATTGATTATACTTTTATGTACAAGAATAGATTTAAATAGGCACCCCTAGAACGGAGCGAATCGTCACTTATTACAATTTAGTTATGTACAAATCGTAGAACGTTCAAGTCCGCGCCGAATTTGAATATGTAAATAACTGGTGTGGACAAAAGAGCCCAGGTAAAACGATAATGGATTCCCATGACCTCGAGCTACCTGAATACGCAGGAATGGAATGTGGCGCGAAGACTTGAACGTTCGGGCTCCATGTAGAACTCACTCCCCTTAGTTACGACACATTTACAAAAATACAATTAGTTAACATCTCACTATCACAATGGTCTGGCATATTGAAATACCCTTTCTTGCGGAAAAATATTTGACGAAGTAGGTAATAAGAATTTTATTTCACCAGCTTATCTTTCAATAAATTAAATTATCACATTACATAGCACACATCAATTTTGAAAATATACGGACAAAATTAAAGAAACCATTCCAAAGAGGATAATGTATGGGCACTTTTGATGTGTAAGTACTGTACGAGAGATCGTCATAATCTGGTTACATAACCTCAAAGATAATTTAAGACTAATTTGTCGATCGGAGTTACCGAAATCACTCGCGCTTCTTCTTCGAGATAACGGCCATCTCCGTCTTGGTATCGCGCGCCCATGGAAGGAGAACCACCTCGAAGTCGGCCATTTGCGGATCGCGTGCCGTCAAAAACGAAAATTATTTTCGTCGACGTGGAGGGGCACGCACGGTCACGCTACCTGAGAATGCGGGGTTCACGCGGAGACGGTGCATGCGCAGTGACAACGGCTTTCGATTGGCGTAAAACAGTGGCGCGAATCGTAACTTTGCGGATTTCTACCAATCGGTTACTCGTGCGGTAGTGCGCATGAACCGTCTCGGTTTAAATCTCGCGTTTCTCGGCACTTACGGGACGCTCTTCGCTCTTCGCTGCTCAGGCGGGCGTTCTCTCTCTCTCTCTCTTTCTTTCCGCGTTCGATCGATCGGCTGTCGCGGACGGCGGCGTATAATCGGGATTTTCCTAGTAATTCGTCTAAACGCACAGTTTTATACAGTCATCGCTAGGAACTGTCTCTGTTGTATGGTCTCCTGGGCGTCCTTCGCCTGCGCCGAGCACAGGTCCGGCGCCGACACGGACCTGTTGAGTTTCCCGTCGCCCATGCTGAAGCTGAAGATGGACACGAGCGACGTGATGCGGTCGATCTCCATGGCGCTCGACGCGTCCTCCTCCTCGATCTCCTTGGTGACGGCCTCGGAGAGGAGCGTCGCGGCGTCGTCGTCGAGGAACACCGAGTCGTCGTCGCCGTCCTCCGCGGCCGCCGCCTCGGCCCTGCTCCTCTTCGGCAGTATCGACTGGACCGCCTCCTCGGTCTCCCACTCGGCGATCGCGCGTCGCCTCTTCAGCGACAATGTCGAGTTGCTGCGCTCCCTCAGCACGACCGTGGAGGCGGCGGCGGTGCCCTTGTCGAGGTCGAGGTACGTCGTCGCGTCGGCGGACGGCGGCGGGTGGTTCTCCTTGTCCTGGCACTTGGCGCACGCGGTCGGCGGCTCGGCGACGGCGGCATCCGCGCCCGCCTCCTCGGGCGTCAGCGCGACGGCGACGTCCCCCTCGGCACCGGCGGCGGACTCCTGGTGGTGGGCCGGCGACGGCACCGGCGGCTGGTAGTGCACCATGTTGTACGCCTCCTCCATGAAGATGTAGCGCGCCTTCTGCAGCACGGTCGCGACCAGCAGGTTCTTGTGCAGGCTGACGCCGCCTCGGTGCGACCTGCTCTGCGCGATCTTGCTCAACGATATACCGATCAACCTCTGCGCCTCACTAGCCATGTTCGCACCGAAATAGATAGTTCCTGATTTTATCTCGTCGAGCACACTTCGCGCGCGCGTCACTCTTTTCGAACTCGTCTCTGTCTCTTCGAATGTACACGCACCGAACGTAACCTGCACCGCACCGACTGACTTTCTCTGCTAAAATGCGGAGAGGTGTACGCGTCTACATATACTTATAACTTCGGCGGGTGACGTCACAACCTACTTTCAACGTGTCGTTCACCAATCAGACGCGTCCTTGCCGAAGACAGCCGAACCGATCCGAGGCGATCGGTGGGCGATAGCGACGCAGCTCTTTGAGCTCATTATCCTATAAAATGTTTGCTTTATTTTAACCTTTAAATGCAAGTGCGGTAACGCTTATTAAAAGCGGAAGTCGATGACTGAAATGGAAAAAATACATATATCTCTCTATGTGCTCACCTATGTATACATACGCACTTCTTACGTATGTAACGCGTCCGGTGTCGGGAGATTTCTTTGTTTGATACATGTGTAAGTACATAGGTTATTCCTACGCCTGGACGAATTTATCGTTAGCTGCCGTTCTGTTTATCTCTCGCTTTTCGGAGATAGAATTCGGTTTAGTCGATGATTCATTCATCTTACGACAGGACTTTACAAGTTTCACGGCGCCCTCATGGGGTCACAACGACCGTTCACAAAATCGGAATTCTTTCCTACTCGATCTAAAATTCGCTTCCATCCGATTTTTAAAACCAAAAACCACCCACCGCCTTCCTGAACGTTCCAAGGAGATTAGAAAAATTGAAAAATTTGGCCTTCCAGATTCCAGGTCAAACATCGGTAATTTCGAGCATCCATGATAAAATTGCGAAAATCCAAACGGTTGTGAAATAGGTCCTCGGAGATACTAGTCCCAAAAGGCTGTAAAACTGGTTGCTGATGGCTTCGGAGGTTGGAAGTTTTTATAATCTCAGGAGATATTGCGAAAAGCCCAAAAATTTGGTCCACTAGGTTTCAAGAGGTAGAATATTGATAATTTCGAAAGTAGCAATGCTCTCGACAGGTTTACAAGATTTATAAATGCATCACAACAAAATTTGGTCCAACAAGTTCCAGGAGGTAGAATATTGGTATGTAATCTCGGAAGTACCAATGCTCTCAACAAGTTTACAAAAGTTATAAAAGGATACCAAAAGAATTGCATAAGTCCAAAAGGTGAAATAGGTCCTCAGAGATACCGACCCCAAGATTGTATACTGGTAATTTCGAAAGTCGAAATACTGTCGACAGGTTTACGATATTTATAAATGCATCACAACAAAATTACAAAAACCCAAAAGTTTGGTCCACCAAGTTCCAGGAGGTAGACTACTGGTAATCTCAGAAGTTCGAATGCTCTCAACAAGTTTACAAAAGTTATGAAAGGATACCAAAAAAATTACAGAAGTCCAAAGGGTGAAATAGGTCCTCAGAGATACCGACCCCAAGATTGTATACCCGGTAATTTTGCAAGTAATAATGCTCTCAACAGGTTTACAAGACTTATAAATGCTTCACAGCAAAATTACAAAAGCCCAAAAGTGTGGTCCACCGAGTTCCAGGAGGTAGAACATTGGAAATCTCAGTGAAATAGGTCCTCAGAGCTAGCAACCCCAAATAGTTGTAAAACTGGTCCACCAGGCTCAATGGCACCCAAATGTCGTTGATGGCTTTGAACATTGGGATTTTTTTATTATAGTTTCAAAAGATATTTCGAAAAGTGCAAAAATTTGATCCACCACGTTCCAGGAGGTAGAATATCAAAAGTAGGAATGCTCTCAACAAATTTACAGCATTTATAAAAGCACGAAAAAAAATTTACAAGAGTGTAAAAGGTTGCGAAATAGGTCCTCAGAGATACCAATCCTAAAAAGTTATGACATCCCCCAGCTAGCGTTAAAGACATGAAATGCTCTTAGTTTTGAAGTAGGAAAGGTTTGGACAAGTTGTCAAGCTTTAAAAGCAACTTATTTCGTAACACCTGGACGTTGCAAAATTGAACTCGGCCCAAAAGGTTGCAAAACCGATCCTTTTGAATTCAAAATATGAAATTTTGAAAGTTTAAAAAGTTCACAACTCCATACGGCTTTTGAGTAAGTACTAGTGAGGAATTTCAAAATAATTTCCGCCGCGTATATCATCTTTAAATGAAGGAACTACTTTAGCAAACTCTACAGAAAATGACGCAAAGTGGTAAATAAAGTCTGAAATCTGTAAGGTCGAGGTTTGTCAAAATTTTCAATAAAGAATGATATACAGAAGCTGACTTTCAATTTCACAATGGAAACACACTTCCTTTAGTTTCAGATGAAACCACGAGGACCCAAAATAGGTTGAGCCTAACGAGTAGAAACCCAAAGTCCGTTGAATGAACAGTGAATTCATTCAACCCTTAAAGGACCCCTAAAGGGCAATCCAATCCTGAATCAAACAGAATATACCCCATCATGTTGCAGGAGAGATTGAGGAATGTTCTAATTAGAACCTAATTGGAATACTCTCTTAATTAGAACACTAATAAAAGACCAGTATTTCCCCAGACCTAACCCAAACCCTAAAAGCCCAAGGGGTTGCAAATGAATCGACTCTGTAGATTCATTAAACACTTTGTAAATCATATGGTACAAACCATGCCATTAATAGCACCCTCAAATGAGGCAATAAATAAGTCAATGAGCAGCAAAGGGGTACATAAAACCCTCACCGACAACACAGAACCTCCTGAACAGTACAAGATTGTTAACAATCCTCCAAAAGTAGATCAAAAATTGTTTATGTCTGAAAAAACGCCTATTTTGTCAGGCCTATTTTATATTGATAAAAATTGGTCTTTTACTTCTGCTAACAAAACTACAAATATAGAACCAATTTGAATTTATCTTCTACAATTCATACATCATTCAAAAACCAAACTTCATAAGCAATTAATAAATGTGTAGTGTATTTAAAAATCACAATGTGCATAGATCAAAATACAATATTACCACTTATTAGCAGTGATCTAATATAAATAACTTGGCGAGTTACAAAAATAATACCGAACGCTGTTACGTATATCATAGATCAAAATTGTGACAATACTTTACATGGATTCAAGCGATTTGCATCATGTGTCGTTTATTTATTTTATCACATCGCACTTTTAATGGTGGATTATTCCATTCTAGTGAAATTTTTAACTCATGACTACAGCTGCCAGCTGTAAACTTTGGTAGTACTTGTGTAGCAAAATTTTAATTACAGTTCATCCTGTAGTTTGGAGCTTCTGCTACTTTTCTCTGCTGGGAAGGCCCAAAAGGATGATGTGAATCCCTTAGAGTCCCGTTCTCTTTTAACAAAGGCACTGAAAGATGAAATGCAATTCCCTACAAAATGATTCGATCTACCTAAAATAGCAAGATCTACATGCGGATCGGAACCATCATATTTGAAAATCTTTATTTTCATTCTTTTAAAAGCCGATTGTAGATCATCAATCATGTGATTGCTGTCCGAGGCGACATATATAGATTTGATTGTTCTATCGTTGTTGTTATTTGCAGAATTGTTTATGTTTTTAATTATCCGTTTTAACTGTCGAATTATGGTCTCTTTAGTGGGTAAACACATATCCATGGTGGCCTTTCCTTTTTCGCTCTTATACCCTAAGCATTGCGGAGCAGCAAACAAACTGGGACTTTCAGGAATGTGTTCACAAGCTCTTACCCAATCGATGCCGTTTCTCAGGTGTATACCAACAAATGCCCCTTTTGGGACATTCTTTCTTAAGAACTCGTCCGCTTTTTCATTGACCAATTCTGACCACTCTAGATACTTGTGGAGTTTTCTGTTTTCTTCTTGTACTGGAAAACTTGCTGGAGCTCCTGTAAGAATAATTACAACTTTTAGGTATGATAAAGAAAGGAGTAATTACTGGTGTTTACCAGTAAATGCTATCACTGGCCATTTCTTCGGTGGGTATTTCTCTTTCCATTTGTTGCTCATGTTGTGGTAATAAACGTCATAGTGCATGGGTGCATAAAATTCTGACCCAACGAAATTTACATCGAAAGTGTCCCAAAATGGTCCAAACGGATTACCTTCTTTGGCATTGCAACTTTCACTATTTGTGTCTGAGCCTAAAGAGAGGAAACAAAGTGAAGTACGATTTGAAGACAAGATGTAATAAAATATACCTTCCTTACCTCTAGGCATATAACAAAATGATATCCGTTTACTCTCAGGCCATTCATAGGGCGAAATCTCCTTCATGAACTTCTCCATTGTAATGACTTTGTGGTATTTCCTGAGCGGTTCAACTTTGAAGTAAGTATCGAACGGTACTTGGATCGACTTTGGCTGGCCATAGCGATATTCAACCCACGGGGGCAACACCAAAGTACGGTTCAGAGCTCGTGCGAAGCCGAGGGCTCCCAAGAAGTGATCCGCTTGATTCCCAAATCTCCCTGCAAATTCGTGGAGGTAACAAGTTAAGTGTAAATGCTACTTTGGATTGCGTTACTGAGTTCCATTCACGCCTACTTTAAATCATGAATGGATCTGCTGAGTTGCTGAATAATAAACTAAATACTTACTAACCCATACAAGGACAGTAAAGTATGTACCCCAGCGGATCGAAGTCTGTACAAGCTACCTGATGGAGTAAGTACAGAAGGAGTATTTTTTGTAATACAAACATTTTAAGGGTAATAAATAGTGAACGTGAACGCCGGTTAAGCACAGAATACCATACATACACCAATAAACAAAGTAGGCCGCATGCGCCAAGTAGATGTCGCAGAACACAAATTCCAGGACAACAAAATAACCTTAAAATAATGCTTATTTCACGTTCCACGGTAATATTAAGTTGTGTGGTTCGTCTTTGACTCAATAATAATAAAAACTTTAAAAAGTCGTTCATAAATTATCAATCGCCACCCACCAAAATGTTCAGATCAAAATCGTTACCGCTGTTCTCCAAACGCATCTTATTCCAATCGTCCCCGTACGTGAACGGTCCCCTGAGATGCGCCTCCGACTGGGTCTCGAAGGAGAAAGTCACCCACACGGGACAGGTACCGTTCGACCTCTACACGTACACTATTCCCACCTAAAAAACAATTCCAGAAATGGGACGAGAACGACTACCGCCTGGCCAGGTTCGTCGACAGACCGAAACATGTCAACCCAAATTTCGCCATAGACCTCATCGCTGAAGTGCCCCCGAAGGCCTGCAAGGAGAGGGTCGTGTGGTGCGACGGGGGCAGCGGACCCACCGGTCACCCCAAGGTTTACATTAATCTGGTAAGAGTTAAGATGATGTTATGTAACAATAGGGTTAACAGAACGAGTTTGTTCCTAGGATAAACCCGGGAATCATGCGTGCGGTTACTGTGGTTTAAGGTTTTATAGGGACGCTCATCATTAAGTTGTATTTTTGTATGTAATAAATCAATATAGTTAGTTGAATCTGAATTGTTCTAAGCGGTACGCTCGAACTGCAGTCAGTTCGATAACCGCCCTTACCTTGGTACCCGTCATCAAACTGAGCTCCATAATACCTTTCCTTTTTGGACCACAATTCAGTTATGGGATTACAAACCCTTACTGATGGCCATCTATCCACCCATACATACATTTAATAAATTAAGTAAGCAGGTGCATATTAAAAAAAGTGTATTTCATCAAATTTAAGTAATACATTCATTCAACATAAAATCGATACTTTCCAGACAAATCATTACAATTTTCTGATACAGAAACGTTAAGTAAACTTAAGACAATTTAATTCTACTTTAAAATTGAAAAAGGAATCGCAGAATACCAACTCGGAATAACCCTCTATCGCCCTTCAACTGAAAAAAAAATATACATTTCAATTTCACCCAAAACAAAATGGTAAACTGGTCATTTGACCCTGCACTTACTGTAAGAGCTCAAATCTATTTCATCGGGCAATTCGGTTATGTTCACGTCAAACCTATCTTGAACTTCGTTCAAGATCTTAGCGTCTCCCTCTTCAGATACGAAAGTGATAGCCAAGCCCTTCGTACCGAACCTGCCGGCTCTCGCGACCCTATGCAGATAAGTGTCAGAGTCCTCAGGCATGTCATAATTGAAGACGATATTGACACGTTCAATATCCATGCCGCGTCCAAACAAATTCGTAGCGACGAGAATCCTCTGGAAAAGTGAGAGAGTTTTAGACAAAAGGTAAAAAGTGTTTGCGTTAAACATTAAAGGAAGGAAAAGTCAGAAAAATCCCAAAAGTAAATAATCACAGAGGATCATATGTCCCTACTTTGTTTGTCATCATTTGAAAATGCAACAAATTTGAAGTGTTAATTTGGACAGTTATCTCACCTTTTGGAAGTCTTTGAATTGCTCGTATCGAGCCAACCTCTCCTTCTGCTCCATCCCTCTGTGGATACCAATGGCAGGGAAGTTTTGTTCAGTTAGAAGTTGTGATAATGCTACGCACCTTTGTACTGATTTGACAAAAATTACCACCTACAAAAATTCACTCATATACCAACATGATTAATTAACTGAATAAGCAAACTGATACATATGAGATATCAGTGAGAGAGTTCAATTGTAATCATGAATTCATACGTACTTATCATCATTAAAAACATTTGTTTGAAAATATATTTCTTCCCCGAAATAAACTCTTTCTTACCTGATTGAACTCCAAAACATCGAGTAATTCAAATAACTTTTTATTTTTTTCATTCTCCTTAAGCTTTACGTAGTGCTGTTGTAGACCATGTAGAGTTAACTTTGCTTCGTCGTCGACATACACTTCCATCGGCTAAACAGATAAAGTATTATTATGACAAACCGACCATTCAATACTGGAAAATGATCGATTTTGCAAATTAAAGAAATGAGCAATAACACAAAAATGACTTGCCATATTTTAACTTGAACAATTAAAATAAGATGATTACAAACTTACTCAAAGTATAACTAAAATAAATGAATAATTAGTTCCATAGAATTCTGATTACGTGAAAGTTCCAGGTATGCCTCGATATTAACTGCAGAAGTAGTTCTCACCTCATTGGTAGGTAAACCATTGCACTTTAAAAACAAAAATGATATAAATTTTGCAAACTAAAATATGGCACAAAAGTATTAAACTGGAAAAGGGAACAACCCTCGAGCACATCGAAATAATCAAGGGTGGTTCCCTCATCAAAAAGTATAAAGAAATCGCTGTAGTTACGATGGTAGGGTTCATTCCTTCGTACATACAGTCAACTGTGAATTGCGCATCCCAGCTTCGCAGCTATTCTTCCATTCCACACAAATACCAAATATTTCTGGATCCTCAATAAAACACCCCATAGACAGAAAAATTTCCATGGTCATGGTTCATGGATAAACAGAGACTTGCAATCTTGGAAACATGCTACTACACAAATGTTGTGACCTCGACATCAAGTTACTAAAATTTTTCTACACTGTAGCTCGGCCGAAAAGTTCAAACACGACGACCCAAACGATAATCTTCATGCAGCCCTTCATCTTCTTCGCCCGGCCCAACCCCGACCTACTCGTTGGGCTACAGTGCACTAAGTAATTGTCGTAAAACCCCTTTTTACTTTTTGAAACGAACAACGAATGACTTGATTCCTTCGATAGGTAATAGTATAAAGATATTGCAGCAATGCGAGTGGGCGCGATGGTATAGGTTGTAGTTAAAGAAGTTTCAATTACATCTTGCATAAATTTCTTGCACACTGGTCGGATTTCTTTGCTGAGAGTAGCACTGAACATCATAACTTGTTTGCCGTGAGGAGTGTTTCTGTATATTTCTTGCACGTCTCTTCTCATATCTGAAAGATAAAGAGAAATTGTGACATTTTTCCATGTTTTTATAACTGCTAGAACTAAGATTAGACATAACAAAAGTTACTTTACCTAATGATTCCAGCATCTTATCGCACTCATCAAGGATAAAATGTTTCAAATGCTTCAAATTAATCTTCTTAGACCTGACCAATGCGAGGATCCGACCCGGAGTGCCGACGACAATATGCGGACAATTGTTTTTTAAA
This sequence comes from Cryptocephalus moraei, assembly GCA_946251905.1. Classification (NCBI taxonomy): domain Eukaryota; kingdom Metazoa; phylum Arthropoda; class Insecta; order Coleoptera; family Chrysomelidae; genus Cryptocephalus; species Cryptocephalus moraei. Next base: position 31,213,519 of record OX276456.1, read on the forward strand.
ATCTCCTCATCCTTCTGGATCGGCATGCCACCAAAGAAGACGCCCACTTTCACGTTCGGCATGTATTTGCTGAAACGTTCATACTCCTTGCTGATCTGGAAGGCCAGCTCTCGAGTGTGGCACATTACGAGAACGTACACTACGTTCTCCGTTGGTTCGAGCTGCTGCAAGGTGGCCAGGACGAATACCGCAGTCTTCCCCATGCCGGACTTGGCTTGGCAGAGGATGTCCATGCCTATTACTGCCTGGGGAATGCATTCGTGTTGAACTGGAAAAGATGTTCAGTTATACTTTAACAATCCATGTACATGGAGGTGGATGTGTGGGTTAAGCCTTGACGAATCCAAATAAAATGCATATCCTTTATACTCAGGAATCGAGTCTCCACAAAGATCCAGAAATTGTGTTGCGATGGGAGATTGAAGGCTCACCAGAAGGTGGTGCCAAACACAACAGAAAGGCAATGAGCAGCAATCATCAGATTACAATAGTGAGGTTATGTAAGGACATTGGATGCAGAACCCATTTTATAATACTACTAATGTGACACTTATCAACAAACTGGTAACGGTAACATTGCTAACCAATGTTATAGTCTGCATTGTAATAAAAATTGCCATTAAGGACACATATGATTGAGCAAGTACAATATTAAAAAGGAACTTAACTTCACTCAAGATACAAACCACAAAAATTACTTGCACATAGGAGGGTCAATATCTAAATAGTAATTGTTAAAATGAAATGAACTCGATTCTGAAAGGTTCTACAGAGAATAGAATTTTATAGAAATGAACACCAAGGAAACGCCAGGTAATCCGCTAGTAAGTGCTATAAAATGAATTCAAATTTAAACCATACTTTACCTTCTGATGGATGTTCAAAGCCGCAATCTACTATGGCCCTTAGGATCTCCGGTTTCAAAAGGAAATCTCTGAAACCTGAGCTGTGTATTGAAACGTATGTGCCTTTGACGCCTTTCTTCGCTTCAGTGGTAGTCGTTTCGGTGGTAGTCTGCTCTGGATTTTCTTCATCTTCGTAGTCCAGAAGATCGTCAGCATCGGCCATAGTGGAAATTTCTGGAAAATATGGAACCATTTTGTGAAATGAGAATATTAATGGGTTGCACAAGATGAGTACACTTGTCAAAATGACAGCTGAGAGTGTGAAAATGTTTCAAATGCCTCATACCTCTACTCTACTAGCCTTCTACCTGAGACTACAAACAGATGAGTTTTTACTCTTCAAATATCATTAATACACAATATTGCATTCACCTTACAAAATATGTAGAAGTACCAAGTATATGTTTCTATTTGTAACACAAGAGTTAATATATTGTACTCGTAAAATATAGGGGAGGGGCACCTTAATTTTAATCCAGAGTCGTCTATACTCTCACCACTTTGAAATTACGTAGGATACGTTTTCTAATGACTAATTCAGTACCGCACATGGGGGCGAACAGCGTTATTTCACAATCTTACATGATGTGAGATCAAACAAAAAAATAAGTAGTGAATACTTGAAAAAACGATTCACCCTATCGGATAAGGTAAAAACAAGCAATTAAACTTCAACGATTAATGAGATAAATATGAAATTTACCTTTGTAAAAAAATCGAGCGTCACCACAATGCAAAACACCACCAAATGGAAAGAAACGACGCGGCGTTGTGCAGGTTTACCAACCGTCAACAAATCGCTAAACTCACGAAACATATACATTGCACATTGCTACCACCCCCGTTAATCTTATGTTTACAGAACAACAATTAAATTCAAATTGGAATTTGTCTTCCCCTATTTACTCCTCTAACGAAAAAAGCTAATTCTGCTAATTGTACTGAAATATTACAATATTACAAACCTTTTTCTCCCTAACTTTCATATTTTGACGTTTAAGGGATACGTCAATACGTACACGTGTATGTTTTGCATAACATGTGTTTTGTGGAACAAACTTCCGAAAACCGAAAAGGTTAGATACTTTTCAAAATAAAATATTTATGTCAAAAAACACGGATGAAAGTTTAAAATTTCAGTATCTAACATTAATTCATAGAGCTTCTGTAATAGTTAGATAAAGTATTCTAATGTCAGTACACGAATACATGTTGATCTAATAAAATATGGACACTTTGTACAACCAGACCAACAAATTAATTCAACAGACCCAATTCAGTTTCCAGTCATTGGAAGGTAACCCGAATAATGTAGCAGACATCGAACTCGACATCCAAGAAAAATTGGAACTTATAAAAAGGTAAAGCGTCAAAGATTTTACAAAAACTCAATAGTAATTTATTTATCTATTGCAGCAATTGCAGTAAATTAGAATTGGTCGTACTGAAATTACCAATAGAACAGAGACAAAATGCAAAAATGCGTTGCGACCAACTGAAGTACGATTGCAGGCATCTCCAGGCAGCCCTCGCGGCCGCTCAACAAAAGCGGATGCGTAGGGAAGCGGCATTGAACGAAAGGGAGGAATTGTTGAACAGGAGGTTCTCTCCGAATCCCGACGTGACCGCCATCAACATCGATTACTCCATACAACACCAGAACTCCCTCTTGAACGCAAATAAGGGCATGGACGAGATGCTACATACGGGAGCTAACGCTCTGGAATCGTTACGGAACCAGAGGCTAACCCTCAAAGGGGCCCATAGGAAAATTATGGACATGGCTAATACGCTCGGCCTGAGTAACCACACCATGAGGCTTATTGAAAAGAGGGCTTCTGAAGATAAAGTTATTCTGATAGCGGGGATGGTTATTACACTGGTTGTTATTACTTTGGTTATTATTTATTTCGTGTGAACATTCCTGTTGATCAGTATTCGGTTATAATCGAAATGTTTTTGTACAAGGATTAAAATTAAGGCTAGTTTCACCAACATTGCGATAAATTTAACTGGTGGTGTTATGTTTCACATTTGTAGAGTTGGTGAAATTATCCCTAATTTTCAGTTATGTATTTATGGGAATTTAATAATAGTCCTCTATATTAAATATTATAATTTTTTATTGATAAATGGGATATTGTTTAATACGATTAAATACTTCGCCATTGCAATAGAATGAAGTGGTATTTTTATTAAAGTGCAATGAATAACTAATGTTTTAAATTTCGCGCTTATAAGTGTGTGAACCGGAGTGTGTGGGGATGAGAAAAGCTCGGAACGAGCAATTGCATGACTTGCATATTAGTCTAATTATAATTTCATTATAAGCACGAGTGGTAAAGGTTTGGTTTGATTAGACAATCACAATATGCGTAGTATTTCAAACTCCCCATATTGCAAGGTATAGATCAAATTCATTAAAATGTAGGTCAAAAGTGTCAAAACTCGAAAACTTTTTTTGTTCCATGGCATGATCGAGTCGAGTCCGGGGATTTTTCAAAAACTATGTAATCATTTTTCCGCGTAAACCCTTAGTGGGTAGTTTCGGGGGCGTGCAAAATGGAGTGTTACCAGACGGAGAAGAAGTTAAGGCAGAACGGGATCGTGCAGCCCCTCCTCACCGACCTTTACCAAATAACCATGGCTTACGCCTACTGGAAATCGGGTAAGACCGATGCGTTCGCAGTATTCGACTTGTTCTTTCGCAAGAACCCCTTCCACGGGGAGTTCACCATTTTCGCCGGCCTGGAGGAGTGCCTGAAGTTCCTCGAGAGGTTCACGTATTCCGACAGCGACATCGAGTACATCAAGCAGATCCTGCCCGCTTCGGTGGAAGAGGAATTTTACACATATCTCCAGAAGTTGACAGCGATAGATATAAGGGTGTACGCGATAAAAGAAGGTACCGTCGTATTCCCAAGGGTACCGTTGCTTAGAGTAGAAGGTCCTCTGATAGTGGCACAACTCCTGGAAACCACACTGCTGAATTTAGTTAATTTCGCGAGTTTGATGGCGACGAATGCCGCTCGGTTCCGCCTTGCCGCCGGAAAACTGAAACTGTACGAGTTTGGGCTTAGGAGGGCCCAAGGCCCGGACGGCGGTCTGTCCGCTTCCAAGTATTCATACATCGGAGGGTTCGATGGGACCAGCAATGTCCTAGCAGGGAAGCTTTTTAATATTCCCGTTAAAGGAACACATGCACACGCTTACATCACTTCTTTCAACAACCTGGAGGAGTTACAGACGACAACATTGTTTCACAAAAAACACAAGATCGAAAAAGATTTCGTATTATGTGTGTTGCAGCACAGAGAAAAGATAGCTCCTCTGTTTCACATCGTTTTATCAGAGGCGAGTGAAGGTGAGCTCGCAGCATTTGTGTCATTCGCTATTGCATTTCCTAATGGATTCACTGCTCTTGTGGATACTTACGACGTAAAGAAAAGTGGTCTGCTTAATTTCTGTGCTGTAGCCCTTGGGTTGTACGAATTCGGTTACCAAGCGATCGGAATTAGGTTGGACAGTGGTGACTTAGCTTACCTATCTAATGTCGCTAGAGCTTGTTTCACGAAAATCTCAGTGGAAATGGAGATACCTTCATTCGCTTCCCTCATGATAATGGCATCGAATGACATCAACGAAGAGACCATTCTGAGCCTCAACGATCAAGGACACTGCATCGATTCGTTTGGAATAGGAACGCACTTAGTAACTTGTCAGAAGCAGCCGGCTCTAGGATGCGTCTATAAGATGGTCGAGTTAGACAACATGCCCAGGATCAAACTCAGCCAGGATGTAGGCAAAGTTACCATTCCGGGAAGGAAAAATGTTTACCGCCTCCACGGTAACTCCCATTCTTTGATAGATTTAATGCAGAGGGAGGTAGAAGAGGCACCTAAACCGCACCAAAAAGTATTATGTAGGCATCCTTTCGAAGAATCCAAAAGGGCTTATGTCATCCCGTCCAAGGTGGAAGATCTGTTAACGTTGTTCTGGAGTAACGGTAAGATCTGTCAGAAATTACCTAATTTGCAAGAGATTAAAGAGAACGTTAATCATTCGTTGCAAATACTTAGGCCTGATATTAAACGGAGTTTGAATCCGACGCCGTACAAAGTGTCTGTAAGTGATAATTTGTACCAATTTTTACACAAGTTGTGGTTAGAGAACGCACCGATCGGAGAATTGTCTTGAATTTCAACTAACTACTTGTACTGCATCGATATTTATGACACAATTTTGATATCACCTTACTATGGAACATTTAAAAAGAGTTTGTTCATATCGTAAATACAGCAGTTGTACAGAAGACATTATTTTGATTCGAAACTTAGATAAATATGGATGCAGAGTACACATCTAACTTAAGTACAAAAAAATCGTACAAGATATTTTTTTAGGTTTTTGTGAAAATAAGATATTTTTTAAAGTTGGCTTACACTAACCAATGAACATACATATTATTAATACTGATTTTTAGAAACTCTTATCGTTTAAACTAAAAATGTAAAATTTACCGATTATAAAAAACTATTCTCAAATGAGCAACTATCCATAAATTATGTAATGAGTTTAACTCTTTCTTAAGAGGTATCCGTTGTTTCCCTTTCGATTAGTAATCGTCGTAGGAATTTTGTTTAAATCTCAGATTATTTATCGAAGGGTAATATTTATACCAAACCCTCCCACCTTTTGAGTATCTTTCATAATTTACCGGATCTCTCGCTTGCATGGATAAGTCTGCAGAGAGTGACGTGAAATAAACTTTATTGCGATGATAAAAACTTCTTTTTTTCTCATAATGATCTTCCAAACTGCCATTGTCACTTTCAGACCAGACTTTCCAAATCGTTAACTGCAGGTTATTATTCCCAAGGAGTGATATATACAGAAAGTCTAATTTTGATCTCGCCTCACTCAGTACATTGATGCGTACCGAAAGTTGTTTACATTCCTAAAGGTCCGTTTTTAATTTCCAAAGTTTTCTTTTTTACAATGTTTCTAAGTAAGTTCCGAATGCTTAAAGAGGGAGAAAAATATACACACACATGTCGAATAAAGCTTAAATAAGCACTGCTTTAAGCACTTAATTGTGGTTTTCAGCTATATGTTGGGATATGTTATGAATTAGTTTTCTCACAAAAACATGAAGATTTCAGACATGTTTGTAGAAATGTTTAGTATTGTTCGTTAATATCTGTTATTTAGAAGTGCAATGAAAATGTGTTTCTTTAAAAATAAAGTTGTTAAATTGATGTTCAGGTAGCTTTCATCATTGTCCAATTCATTCCTACTACAGAGCATTTAAGGCACACTACATGGTACGAATTTAAAAAAACAAATCCAAGGATGATATATATTTTAAATCAAAATTATAGATTTACAATTTTACACCCTAACAACCCTTGCCCATGCCATTTTCTGGGCGTTAACCCAAGATGCAAGATCCCTCCATCCCTTTTTACCTTAACAGTAACCTGGGCGTTTTCAGAGTGGTGCACGATGGTCGCGATATCGGCGATGCCCCGAAAATTATTCGCGTTGACCGAGCCGAACGCGACGATCTCGTCATCGACTGAAATTCCAGCGAGCTGGGCAGGAGACTTGTCGCTGACCAACGTGACCTTAGCGAACGGCGTCAGCCTCACGACGTCCTCCTTCTTCCCCTCTTCCATGGCGACGGCATGTGCGGCTTCGTCCCTGGTGGAGCTATAGTACTCCTGCAGGCCGTTTTCTATCTCCTTCATTATGGCCTTGTGGTCGTTCTGGAGGCAGTTGATGCGTTGACGGGTGATTCGTATCTCGTAGAGGTTGGCGGAGCCCAGAGGGTAGCCTTCGGAGTCCACCAGAGGCTCATCCATTCCGACTCCCTGGTTCCCCAGGACCCCGAACAGGTCCGCGATTTCCTTCTCCACTGCTTCTTTGTCCTTCATCAGTTTCAAAACCTTCTCTTTACTCATCGCGAGAGTTAATATAACACTTTATATTGAATTGAATCGTTAGAATCGCGCAAATCATTCGTTCAAAACAAATGTTTGACAGATGACCACCAGATCCAGATGACAATAGACAGGTCATGGTCATGGCGATAGCCACAAAACGTCTATATGTGGTTCGGATTACATGAATCAGGCTCGGATCAAAGATGATTACTTGGTTTTTTAATCGGAATGGGAATGTGTTGCTTATTGATAATGTTTAAACCTCAACAGATTTGGAATATGGCGGACCCCTTTAGCCGAAGTCGCTAGCAATAAAACCAGATTTTCTGTGGGTGTCAATAATATATGTTCTGTGCATCTATGGAAAGCACAGAACAATGTTACCGTTCTGTGTTCTGTGCAGTTACCAACCAACAACCAATAAACCAATATTGAATATGTGTTTATGTCCACGGCCTGGAAACTTATATGTAAATGTCACTTTTTTCCGATTAGTTTATTACAACAGATTGCAGAGGCGCTGTAACCCTAAATTTGACATATGAAACGTTCCATGCATAACATTTTTTGATAGTTCTGTGGTTTGTGGTTCGACCGCGTTCGCGTCAGACGCGTTAGATAACCTATAATCTAATCTTGTTGTTGAGCGTTGAGCTGTGTTGTTGAGTTTTGAGTAGCGTCTCCTTTTTGAACCTGTTATCTGTGCTGTTTTTTGTTTGTGCTTTTTCTCCAAAGACAATGTTTATTTGCTGTGTTCCAAACTGCAAAAATTATAGCAAAGGTCCATATCAGATGCACCGTTTTCCAAACAATCGGGAGGTAAGTTGAAAATAATTATATGTCGCGTTTGAGGCATCTTTTGCCACCCTCCCCCTTTGTTGTTTTTTTTTATTTTAGTTGTGCAACCATTGGTTGACAGCTATTGGTCGTTTAGACTTAATGGAAAAACCATTGGAGAGGATTCGAACATCTTATCGAGTGTGTGGAGCTCATTTTGGTCCAGAATCAGCTTACGTTGGTAGCAGATGGTCATCGAACATAACCAGTACTGCCATTCCTACTTTGGTTTGTGATTCTGGTGAAATAGGTATGCTTTGAAGTTACTATTTTATTTAATGATGAACCTAATTGTTACAAGAAAATGTCAAATTAGTTGTTTTTTCTTGTTTCCTAAGATCTCACAAATGTGAACTCAGACCTTTACCGCCAGGACAAGAAGGAAGGTAAAGATGTTACCGAAATTCCATCTACATCTAAAGAGGAAAGGCCTACGACTCCTGTAACAATAAAAGGACCTCGCGAATATCATGTGTCTACACCAGCCAGGATAGCAAGTAATGTTTTGTTTAATTTATCTTTTACTACTGTTCTTATTTCATTTTAAGTTTATATTGTCGGATTCGAAATATTAAAGCATAGTTTTCTTTCTAAAGAATGGGAGAATGTTCTCGGGGAGCCGAGATGAATAGTCAGGAACGTTCTTGATAATCCTCAAATGTAGCAATAATTCTTGATATATCAAACTGCCGACGTTTCGTTCATTACTATGAACATAATCATGGCTCTAAAAATGTCATTAAGATAAAAAAAACTAAAACATGTCAATTTTTTCATCTTGATGATATTCTTAGAGCCATGATTATGTTCATAATAATGAACGAAACGTCGGCAGTTTCATATATTAAGAATTATTCTTCTATTTGGGGATTATCAAGAGCGTTCCTGACTAGTTTTCTTTCTATTTGTCACTTATGGCATCATATTATACAGATTTTCAGAATATTAAGAAAAGTAATGTAAATGTAAACATTAAGGAAACATAAATAGATTAATAACTAATAAAGTGACCAAAAGATGAGTTAGTGTTGATGTAAACATACGTTGCAATTATTTTAATACATATCCTTCATGTATCATTATTACTATGATTTTGTTTTAGATTTGGGAAAACGCATTAACTTGCTATCATATACGAAAACTGGAACAGCTGGAAGTCTTACCCCAAAAGCTAAGCAATATTATAAAATTGCAAGAGATTTGAGACGAACTGCGAGGCAAATTAATTTAAAACGTACAAACTTAGTTCAGGAAATCAACAAGTTGGAAAAATTTATAGAGTGTCCTACCTTTTTGAGAGCGAAACTGAACAAGCCGACCTATGATTTCGTTGTTTCACAACTAAGATGCCAAAAGGTGCATCCCAAGGGCCGGCGTTTCACACAGAACGAGAAGTTATTATTTTTATCATTCCTAAAGCAAAGCCCAAAAGGTTATAGGCTGTTACGCAAGGTTTTTGCTGCGCCATCCAGAAGGACTTTGACTGATCTCCTGCGGAAAATTCCATTCAACACAGGGATAAACAAGCCAATCATGGATTCTTTGAAGGGAAAACTGCAGAAAATGAAAGACATTGATAAAGTATGTACGATAATCTTTGACGAAATATCCTTGGATCCTAACCTACAGTTGAATGCAGGAAAGGATGTCATTGAAGGTTTCCAAGATAACGGGGATAATGCCAGAACGACACAAATTGCTGATAAAGCTATGGTTTTTATGGCGTGTGGTGTACATAAAAAATGGAAGCAGCCTATAGCATATTATTTTAACGAGGGGGGCATGAAGGCAGGTGTTCTATCTGAAACCATTAAAGGAGTGGTAAGGGCTTGCCAACATGTAGGATTGAAAGTTATATCAATTATCTGTGACCAAGGTAGACCGAACGTATCTGCCATTGCAAAATTATATGAAGAAACCAACAAATTTTTTTTTACACAAGGGGAAGAAAATAAATTGTTCGGACTTCTAATTGGAGGAGAAGAAATAGTTCCTCTTTATGATCCACCACATCTACTGAAATGCATGAGGAATAACTTCGTAAAGCATAATGTGGAATTCCGTTGGAGGTCTAACAAAAAGGAAGTTGCCAAGTGGGAGTATATAAATAAACTCTATGAAATAGAGGAAGGTGAAGACGACGACTATAAAATCTGCAAGAAATTAACAATTCACCATGTTAATAATACAAAGAAGATGAAAGTTTCCATTGCTGCACAGACATTCAGTAACACGGTAGCTGCTGTTCTTAGGAGGATGGCAAGGTATTTTAGTGTCTCCCATGATATTCCCCAGGAAGCAGAAAGTACTGCTGAATTTTTACTTTTTATGGACAAAGTATTCGATAGTATTAATGGAGCATCTTTGTCCATAAAAAGTGGAAAAAGATTACGATGTGCTGTTACCGAGAAATCTGGTCACAAAGAATTTTGGCTCGAGGCGATAAAAGTATTTGAATCGATACAATTTGTGAATACAAAAAACCCTCCTACTGTAAATAACTGGATACACACTCTAAAAGGGTTTATATATATATGGGGAAAGTTATCTAGGGAAGGAACTAAGTTTTTATGCACAAGAAATTTTAATCAAGATGCCATTGAAAATTTCTTTGGAAAAATTAGGAGTCATGGAGTAAGAAATATTAACCCTAATCCAGCTTCATTCGTTAATTCCTTTAAATCCCTGATAATTAATAATTTCTTTTCAACCCACACTGATTCATATAATTGTGAATCGGATGAACTGGATGGCTTGGATGACCTTAGGAATTTAATAAACACCGAACCGCCGCCTTCACTTTCGGAAACTGTAAGTTTTCCAGAAGTTTCTATCCCCGAATTCAAGCCAGTCTATAGCAGCCTCTTGAAAAAAGGGAAACTAACATATGTGGCTGGATTTGTCGCGAAGAAAATTTTAAAACAAATTAAAATATGTGCAACATGCCGATCGGAACTGGTTGCCACTGATAGGTCTGGTGTGGAATACTTTGTTATTGAGGCCAAGGCCTATTCTCCACGTGCTTTACTAGCCCCTTCTACAAAATTTAATTTGTTTTTTCAAAAGTGTGTTGACATTCTTACTAATGTATTACCTCAAATATGTCACTACAATAATATATCAACACTGTTAGAATTGATTTTACTCAATTCATGCACAAGTGAAACTTTTACATGCGAAAATCACAATTTAAAAAATTTAATTATTAAATATACCACAAAGTTTCATTTATTTGTGTGGTTAAAAAATGTTAATTCTATTTTAAAAGGTAAACATACCCCTGGGACAACTAAGGACCCAATCAAAATCTATGCGTACAAAAAATTTGAATCTCATAAAAGAATTTCACTGAAAATGAGACAAGTAAAGGGTTTATCTAATTGAAAATGTATATATTTTTCATGTTACAAATTTGAAATATGTATTAATATATTAAAAATATTTTTTTGTAGCGTTAATCCACATTTAAAGTAGTTACACGACCTTATACTTATACTGTACACCCTTTTAATGCTGTAAATTGTGATATTGTTTTGTTAAGTGCTATTCATTTATTCCTATATATTGTAAATCTTTAATTCTGTAAAAAAAATATAACTTTGTGAACCTATTTTTCTTTTTAACTACTATGTCTATTAGTCATCTATGCTATTTTGTTATATAGATTATTTGTTTCGCATATCATTAAATCTAAACTTGGTATATTTCTGCATAAACAATAGTAAGATTCTACAGTGTTTTATTCCAATTATAAATACAGTATTTACTCATTTTTTAACATCGTTTTGATAACGTTTCGCTAATATTCATGAAATGTTATCAAAACAACGTTAAAAAATGATTAAATATATGAATAATTAAGAAAATGTAAAGTTGAATTCCAAAAGCCCGCCGATTCATAATTAATTCATTACAACAGCTACTATGTGGCGCCACCATATCCTCAGGAGTCCGGTTGTAATGGAAGATTCCCATCTATAATAACCTCTCTAATCTATGTTTATGTCGTTTATGTGTTTTGCCAAGCCAACGGTAAACCTTCCATAATCCTGAAATTGTTGCGAAGCCTGTAAAGGTACGTTGTTTTCAGTAAGCCTTTTTCGATACCATTATTGCGTCGCGGTTATCTGCTCTTATGTGTCACAAGGAGTTATTTATTTGTACAAACGAAGAAAATCCTCTATTGGCCAAATAACCCCCATTTTTAATACAAGCAGAACAACTGAAAACTGCATATTTCAGCTTGAAGCCATTGTAGCAAGCAGAAAATTGTTGTTAAAGTTGTTACCTCCGCTCGCCCATACAGAAATATCAGGTTTGCTGCTTGCTGGAACAACCTACTGGTTGCTACTAAAGCATCATTTACACACACGTGTTTTCTCATGTTTGGGTAAATTTTCAGCATGGCGGATACATATTATACCATCCACGGACAACAACTGACTGTATTTCAGAATGAAGACAACGAATTGTTAATTAGTGCTGCACAAATGAAAGGAGCGGGTTTCGCTTTGTTTCGAAAAGATACCTTTGATTGCACTTTGAAAGACGAGTAAGTTAAATGAAATCTAATCGGAAGTTGAAGTAAATGATTTTTTGATTTTGTAAAAGCCTTTCATACGGTTTCTTTAGAACCCTTCAATATTATAAAACAAAATTTATTCCCTGACATTTTCACCAAATCAATTTTCCTCTATTGGTATATTTACAGTTTATTCTAACATTATCGAAACCTAAAAAAGGCTTCTACAAACAGATCACCTGTAATGAGCTCTTTTCGTGTGAATGGAAAGTTTTTAGGTTAAAGTAGGCTTTTTTTTTGGGAATAATGCTAGCTTTTGGTTTTAGTCAAGTTGACGACCTTACCCTTCATCTACTCTCCGAAGCTAAAAATTATATTTTAAAAAATAAAGTCAATGCCATCGACGAGAACGTAATACTTGGAACTATTGAAAAGTATGGGTGAGGCTTAATAAAACTTATCACTTACTGACCGTGTTTTTCCATTAGATGCAAGCAGCAACTAATGAAGCACAATTCGGAAATGAACCAACCGACTGGTTCTCGTCTTGTCCAATCTACAGGTTCCAGCATATCGGTGACAACTCCTAACAATCGAAAAGTCAATAATTTCCATGAAGATAATAGCAAGTTCTCTCCTAGACCAAACTCTGCATACCATCGCGCAAGGAGCGTTGACCGGAATAGTTTTCCGGACCAGAATTTCAAAGTCAGCAATGTGGAAAATCGGGAAGTTCGAAGATCTTTGAATCAGGTTCCCAGAAATGCTCAATGGACAAATCAAGGGAATAAGAATTTCCAGAAGTTTTCTGGGAACAATGGAAAATATGGGGCAGAAGAAAAGCAAGATTTCCGGAATCATGTCAGTTTCTCAGATAATTCTCAGAACGGTCAAAAACCTCCCTATTTTAAATCTGGGGCTAGGCAAAACCTAAACTTCTCAAAACCAACCACATCATCACGTAATTTTGGTTATGATCAGAAGGGAAACGTACAGAAAGAGCGATACCAGAACCAACAAACTAGAAACTTTACCTCTTCAAATTTTAAATCGACGGAATCCTCTAATTTGAATTCTGAAATTACTGCCCTAAATGATGATACAACATTTGTAAAATCTAGCTTTTCTGACAATAGGAAATATGTAGCAAGTACACCGAGAGAAAAAGAACAGGCTAACAAGTCAAACTTTTCTCATCAAAATCTCAGACCTCCGAGAAGTGTACAAGAGGGGAATAGAGACAAGTAAGGTTTCTCTGTCTTATCTAATTTTGTTCAAGATTTGCAGTTATTTGTCTTTTAGTTTGAAAAGGTTAGATGATATTTCTGAATTAGCAGGAAAAACTTTGCCTGGGTCAAAAATCGAATCAGAAAGTGCTCAACCTAAACCAGGTTTGGACGTACAGTTGCCTAAACCAGACTTGAAAGTAAAGTTGCCCAAACCAGATTTGGAAGAAAAGTTACCACGATCAAATTTGGAATTAGGCAGTATACACAAGGTTTGTAAATTGTTATTTGTACAAAGTCTGCATATACTGTTGTATATAATACAATGTAAATTTTATTTTTGTGTCCTTTAGGTCCAGATTAGCTACTTACACCCGAATAAAAGCAATGTCTGCTGGGTTCAACGAGAAGAGTCAGTTGAGGCGTTCAACGACATGATGATACAGATATTAGAGGTGGAAGCAAAATTGCCTTTAGAGCATAACGTCCAAAAGGGTCAGCTAGTCTTGGGGTCGTATGAAGAAGTATGGTGAGGCATTACTTTTTAAATCAGTTGGAAAATAAGAGTAATTCAGGAGAAGATATCTGTTATTGAATCAATTCTTTTATTTATACCGTTTATTACTCCTTCATCTTCAAATGGGCATTATATAATACTAATTTATGTAAAAGAAATACATACTATTATTTTTCGTTTTAATGTAGGTGTCGTGGTGAAGTCACCAGCGTTAACCCGACTATTGTCAATTTCGTGGATTACGGCAATCAGAGCGAAATAGTGGCTGTAAAACCACTTCCTGATGACCTTAAAAGGATTCCAGCCTTCGCTTTTGAAGTAGAAATTAATAAAGTTGACGTAGAGTTGGAAGATGGTATGGAATTAACTATAGAAGTTAAAAAGGTTCGTAACTATTTCAAGCCTTGATTCTTCTTAGCTATCTATGCTTCCAGTGTAACGGTGAAGTTTCTCTGGTTGAACTGGTGGAAGATAAGCCTGCAGTGGAAATCGGAAAGGTAGACAAAAGTAAAGATGATGAACCGCCAGTTGAGGAAAAACCAAAAGAAGAAGTTAAGCCGAAAGAATATTTCAATCTTCCCAAACAGTTGAAGTCTCTGGCAAATGGCAAGAAGGTAAAAATGATGGATTTCAGAGATGGGACGTTGTTCGTTAAAACCAAGGAATGCATGGAGAAAAGCAACGAGTTAAATGCATATATTCAAGGATTGGATTTGACAGGTGAGAATTTGGAGAGGCTGTTTAAAAGGGGATTTAAAAATTTTACTTTTTCAGCCCTGACACTATCCAAGGTCAAAGAGGGTCAACTAGTGCTCTGTAACAGACACGGTATGACTGGATTATCCCGTGCCATCATAATTAAGAAAACTTCCGATACATCGGTAACGGTCAGATACTTGGATCATGCCGGTTCTGATGATCTATCAATAAAATGTCTATGGAACATCGACGATTATTTGGCGGAATATCCCATCACTCTGCTTATGTTTCCAAAAACAGATATGCTCGATAATTTACAAGGAAAACATTTAGAATATGTCAATGAGCTGATTGAGAAACAGGCGAAAGCTACACTGGTGAGTTAGAAGGTACCAATATGGGATTTCACATTAAAGAGGCGTTAACAGAAAAGCGTCTGAACTTTCTTAGCAGTCAATCGACATTTATTTCATCGCGATACTAGTGGCGACGGAAATTTGGTTGTTTTTAGATTCAAGGTCAGGACGGCCATCTTTGTTTTTTCAATGAAAATTGATCTCAATGGAGTTTTCTACGTTTTACTCGTCACTTTTGATGCCATCAGAAGTAATTTTAATATAGAATTTCGAGTTTTTAGTTTTGTTATAAAATATGTTTTCCTTATTGCTTGGACATTTCGATAGCTAGATTGGTCATCGTTTGTAGTAAACTTGATGGTATCACTACCGCTCTAAAAATCTCTGAAAGCTCTGAAAATCTAAATTCTTTAATTCCTTCAACCATTATTCTCTTTTGTCTTAGGTGGTTTTGGACGACAATATCGATTTACAATTGAAAACGGGCGAGCTGCTATCAGAAGCTCTTCAAAATTTATCCAGGCCTAAACCTGAACCAATAAAGGAGGAACCTGAACCAATAAAGGAGGAACCTGAATTGGAAAAAACCGAAACATCTACAGATGTCGTAGGAAAGGTTGGAGACAGTGAAGCAGGTACATAAATTTCAATTCTTGTGAACTATCTAAAACAATCATAAAACTGTTGTCGGTGAAGTTAATGTTACGTTTTCAGATGAGAGGATTATGTATGATGACATGGGTTGGGTAGAATTGGAAACAAAGGAGTATTCTTTGTATTGCTATTATGTAAAAGACGTGTCTGAACTGGTGATGGTTTTGACAGATGCAAAATGTGAATCATATGTATGCGAGTTGCTATGTTTCCAAATGAAAGATACAGAGCCTTATGCACCACAGCAATATGAGATGTGCATGGGGTATTACCAAAGCGCCGGAGACTCTGAAGGTAAATTGAAATTTAAAAGACTACATGGATGTGTAATGCAACTTTAGAAAACCTCGAATGATATAAGTGATATTCGCGCAGATTGTGTTTCCCGTCTGTATGAAAATAACAGTAATTTTCTCTTTTAAATACTCAAAAGCGAGATAATAGCATATCATTTTTTTGTCATATTTTGTAGTTATCGAAGAGACTTAAAAATTTGGAACGGTTAAGGTTAGGTTAAATAACCAACACGTGCTGTTGCAGTGAAATTACTGTAGCAACTGAACAAGCTTATTCCTAACTCATTCGGAGTCTACATTTTTCGTTGATATTATCTTAATATTTTTATAGAGGTTTGGTACAGAGTTATGATTCTCGAAATACAAGGTGACGAATATCTTGTTACTTCTGTCGATTACGGTGGTGAAGTTACACTCAATCGAAGCAAACTGAGGAAGCTTCCAAAGGACTTGAAGAAGATTCCAATTTTGGGAATCCGCTGCGAATTACTTGGTTGGTATCATTTTTTTTTTTAATTCTATTACAACCAAGCTTAATAATTTTGAATTCATTTGTAGATGTACCGTCCACAGACAAGATAAACAGTAAGTTAACTGAACTGATTCTACCTGGAGAAATTTACGACGTAAATGTTAAAGAATTGAACGAGGAGACATTCAAATATAAAATTGAGATACCTGCAATTAATGGTGAACTCAAAAACTTAGGGTTAATTTAAGGACTATGATTAATTTGTTTAATTAGTAGTATTAGTGTTATGGGAATATCCCTTTTTATTCTCAATGACGAAAACAACTTTATTTGTTATGAAAATTGCGTTGTAGTGGTTGACTCGCCAGATATTCATTATTTTTATAAGAATTGTTATTTTTTTTAACCAAATATTAAATTGGTATTGCCCTTGATTGACTTTCATTATGTAGCAAAATGTGTTTGTTGTATAGAATGTGGTCACTTCATAATAAATTCGTGGTTTCAGGGGTTGTTCATTCATTTTAAAATGACAACTATAACGATTTGTAAAAATACAAATTTAGGGTAGATGAACTTCACACACGAGAATATGCCTTATTTCATTAATACACACCTCACGGTTTCAGAACGGTGATAAATCGAAAACAACGAATATTGCTAACTTCCTTTATATTTTTCAAAATATAATCTGCTTAAAATAAGTTTTAATCATACAGAGTAGTAATATTTCGCTTAAAATCTATAACAAACTTAATACTATTAGTACGTACAGTCTACATTAGAGTTCATATATACTGAAAGTTAAATTTAATAACATAAATAAGAGTATAAAGCTACCTAATCCAAATATCATAAAACTTTATTTAAATAATATTGAAGTGGAATTGAAGTTTTACTTCAATCTTGAAGTGAAGAGAAATGAATCACAGCCGTTAAGCGAAAGGAAAATAATGATCATAAGAGATGTATGGTGTATGGGTTACACCACGTTTTCAGAGGTGACGACTTGACTGCTTTATATGAGAAAAGAAATACAAATACATATGACAATAATTCATATTTTTTAATTTAGTGATTTCATTCAATAAAGGTTGTAAAGTGAAATAAAAATGAAAGAATTAAAAATGTGATGGTTTGATCGATCGATAGAGATGTGTAAAGGAACGTTAGGTTTCAAAGTTTACCAAAACCAGCGTGACGCAATTATTACCCAACTTACGCGTCACTGGAACCTATCTCGGACAAAATTCTGACACCGTTACCTTCGTTCGGGTAAGGACCGTAAAAATTGGGCGAAGGTTCCTGGCCGACAGGTTCTATTATGCTCGAACTGACCAGCACGGGCGCTATATATTCCTCGTTGGTATCGGGCAAGTTAGACGGCCTCGAGACGGGCTTACAGCTAGGGAAAGGACCCACGAAGAAAAAGAAACCGCCCGTAGCGGCGAAACCCAAGAACGCCAGGCAAGTCTGGAGGTTGAAGTTCTCAGAAGACCTCAAAAAGAAGAACAGAGAGGTGATGAGTTGCAGGAGCAGGATGGCGACGCGGACCATCTTCACGGCATCGGCGTGTATCTGTTGCCCCTCCCCGGACATCGTTATGGGTTTATACACGTAGTAGAGATTGTATTTATCCACCAGGTGCTTTAGGCTCAGGTATAACAGGCCGAACGGAGTTATCAGAGGGCAAGTAAGGCTGTACACTGTGCAAACAGTAAATATAAGCAAAGTCCATGCGTAGTGTATTCCAAAAGGAAACTCTGACAAGATTTCTCTCCTTATGGACGTCTTTTCTGCTATGGACTTGATTCGCAATAGCCTCCAGACATACATTGCCAATTCTGGAAATCGTAACAGTTCCAATGCAGTACCGATAAAAGCAGAGGTAATTACATAATTTATGAAAAACGCGCCTTTATCAGCAAGGAAGATACATTCCCAATGCATGGTAATGTTCTGTCGTTCCCATTCCAAAAAAGCCTGGGCACTAGTAAATCCCAAAGACGGCAAAATTAATACCATAAACAATAAGAAAAAGAATGTTTTGTACATTGTCGCGTGATTCTGCTTGGACTTTGTCCAGTGAGACATCCACTCATCAGAATAGGCTACTAGAACGGGCATTGCAGCTGATATAGACAGTAGAAGTAGGGTGGGGAGAAACTCGGAGAGTACTGGGCTCATCTTTTTAATAACGTTTTCCTGAATCGAAGTCATGCTGTTGAAAATATTGACAACGATCACAGGAGTGGTCAAAAAAAAGAGTACTATAAAAAGTAAAGAATTGATTATGATCGCTTTCGAATACCAGTTACGGTACGAAATCTCCAAATTCTCCCAATTAATATCGGAAGGAGAAGGAGCTTTGAACACCATCCAGTTTCTATGAGATCCCGGCTGAAATGACCTGAAAACGTGTTGTGCCATGTCTTCGGTTTCAAAAGTGACAAACATGATCCCCAGAGGGTTATCTAAGGCCCTAGTTCTTTCATAGCCCACTAAACGGTTTAATTTCTCCTCTTCTTTCGTGTAGTACTCCAAAGCGCTACTCGTTTTGCAAGGACAGCAAACTACGCAGCCGTATGGCTGGATTTTAATATCCTGTCTTTGAATATTCGCCAGGCAATACATTCTCGCCTCATGGACTTTGTCCCTCTGCTTTTCTAAATCAGTTAAATGCTTAACTCTATAGGTTAGATGGATGGATTTGATGTCTATGCCTGGAAAACGTATTGTAAGGTAACTTTTCATATCCTCAATACTCCTATGCATTTTTGATATGTTTGTGATCATTAAGGTTTTGGAACTTAACACAGTGGCGTTGGGTGTTTTCCCGGAACTTTTACGCATTATCATAATCATTACAGGTACCACGCACATGGACGCAATGATATGAACCCATAACCACTTGGAATCCGATGGTAGGTTGCTAATTGTGGTATGACCAAAGGTTGTTTTGTCACCTTGGAGAGTTCCTTGGAAGTTTATAGGTAATATAACGCAGACGGAAAATACAGTAATTACCAACATCAGGTACAGGAGATGCACTTGAAATGATAAATAGTGGGAAGCATCTGGGCCACATCTCGTAAATATCCTGTCTCTTGTGATCTTAAAAATCGCCGGGAACCACATACAGCCGGTGTCCGGAATCATTGAAATGTCATTGTGCGATTCCTCAGCGATAATAGCTTCGTTTGTGGTTTTATAGAACAGCTGGGTCCATTTTTCGCTGTGAACCAAAGCTAGCCTACCGTAATCCCAAGCTCTGTTCCTCAATATGGCAAATAAGAGTATGAGTAATACCCACGTTACGATGTTCAAGATGATAGTCTCCGGAATGCCCTCGTAGACGTTGCTTATCGCCGTCTTATTAGATCTGCCCGGTATCGAGCAGGTCTCGTCGTTGACGAAGTTTGAATAGTTCTCTTGTCGAAACATCTTTTTATCATCATCTAAAAATAGTACAATTGGAAATATATACATAGATTAGGTTTATTACCTTAAACGCCTTTAACTCACCAAGTACGGAAAAGCAGGATTTACGTGAAGTGCATCGTTAATTCTTAAAACATATGGGAATCGTACTTAAATAAAGAGAAATTTCACTTTTGTTATTTGACGGAAATGTACACATAAAATTTCAATTCGGACAAAAAATTCCACTTGGCAGGAACGTCACGAAACACGTAAGATCACCGTAAGATTATGAAAGACATTTGACAGGTCATTTTTCCCTTTTCCCAGAAATGGTTAATCACTATTTTCACTAAAGTAGAGAACAGCTGTGTAGTATTACAGTAGTAGCACAGCAATAGCAAACAGATCTAAAACACTACGAGGCACAATGCCAGTGGTCGCAGACCAAAATAGTGATTGGGCGCGTTTAGCGAACTCAGCAGCTGAGAGTAATCTACAAATGTTGCTGTGTTTGATTACTTTCATCAGTCCTTGATTCGCTAAACGACGAAACGCCGCTTATTGTCATCTGTACGATTGACATTTGATAGTTTTCATCTAACTATTACTTAACTTCATTAAGTTAAGTACTTGTTAAGACTATTAAGTATCAAGTACTATTACTATTACCTTGCAAATTTTCAGGATCAAAAACTTCTATCGTGATTTCCTCCATTGTTTAACAACAAAAAATGTTGGTATGAAACTATGAAGGTATAAATATTTCTTTATTCACAAAATAAGGTTAACACAACAGTTGAGTTTACGAAATTATCGTGCGTCATCTGTCATTCCGCATTTTGTTAACAGTCAGCGTGAATTATTTCCGCTGTCTGTTTTACTCATCAGCTGTTAGTAAGCAGCTTCGCTTTTTGCCGTTTAGCGAATTTGATTATGTCATCAACTAGAGTTGAGCTAAAAATCACTACCTGTGAATTATTCACTGTTAACGGAAAATCACATTCACGACCTGTGAACAATTTTAAAATAAAGCGTGAATGCCGTGGCCCGTGAATGCGTGAATGTGAATGGTGAATGTCACAGGTGAATGTGAATATGAAGTATGAAGGAACGAGTCACGGATCACGGAGAGGAGAGGGAGAACAGTCGAAGATCGAACACGTTCCCGAAACAGTAAACGTAAACCGTGAATTCACATTCACAGGATAGCGACCATATGATGTGAACTGCATGCACGCTTACGCTGTTGACAACAAGGCATTAAGTTTAAACCGTGAATTCACATTCACAGGTTAAAATCACAGTGAATAAAAAATCACGTTCACAGATATACCTGTGAATGGAAAATCACGGTTTAGCTCAACTCTATCATCAACTCAGCAGCTGAGGTTCGCTAAACGCGCCCAATGATTAACGAAAGGTACGCCCTTGAGTTTCTTTAATATATGTGTTCTGTGAATGCCATAACCTAAAAGTTTGATTCCATTCAAATCCAAAATGAATTTCTTGAAAGCCCTAAATAACACTCTAACACCTGCACTGATTCAAAATGTAAGTATTATATTTAACCGTAATTAATAGCCATACAATTCCAGTTTCTAAATTCATCTGCCACATTCTCTTCTAGTCCCAAATTCAAATGTTCCCCTTAGAGGTGTTCCAGTATGATTATCATCAGTACTATAACCTTTTAATAATCTGCCCTTAGGTGCAGCAGACTCGTTCGAAGTACGTGAACCGATGGATGATCCGTGACGTGAAACGCAGGAAGATGGTGACCGAGTACGCGCCGATGCGCCTCAGGTACCTCGCGTTGAAACGGAACGACGTCCTCCCCCAGGAGATCATCGAGAAGGCGGACGAGGAGCTGATGGCGCTGCCAAGGGACTCGTTCCACATGAGGGTGACGAACCGTTGCGCCGTCACCTCGAGACCTCGGGGGGTGGTGGAAAGGTGGAGGCTGAGCCGGATCGTATTCAGGCATTTGGCCGATTACAATAAGCTGTCGGGGGTACAGAGGGCCATCTGGTAACATGTAATTGGAAGTTTATTGAGTAGGAAGTGAATTGATTTTTAGTAAAAGTGCACTGTGGAGGAAAGGATCATGTTTCATTGAATCTATGATAAAGGTCACGCAATGTATTTTAAATTTGAGTTGCCTTGTGCTCAGAGCAACTTTCACATCTTTTCGTGACTGGCATGACTAAACTTGAAAATGTCTGAAAGTTCCCGGCAAATTCGTATTTTTCAATTAATTAAATTATATATTTTTCCTTTAAAACTTACAAAACATCCTTAAAAATTTATTACATACACAACTTAATCACAAGGATTATCCACTAACCGAATAAAAATAAAACACGAGTCACCTTTACTAAGAGAAATACTTGGGATAAAACAATGATACCTACTATACATAATAACTAGGAGGCACGGTCAGATCACTTAAAACAGACAACTCTTCCTCTGTGAATTTTAATTTGTGCTGCTCCCAATTGTTGTGATGGGTCCTCTTGAAATTACCCAGAGTCTTCCTTATGGTCGCCTAGAATGCAGAATATTGAAATTTTTCAATCAAATTCAAGTAACATTTATTTTGCTTACCGGTATTGGCTGCGGGTCATTCAACCTCGGTCTCAGATGCTCAAATATCTCCGGCAGGAAGTTTGGAACGTCGTACGGGTAGGCTTCTATGAAAGCACATAGACCGAGGACTCCAGCGTGTTTCCTACATAAATTACTATTGCTGTTCTCTTCGGAATGCCCTTTCAGTTTCTTCTTGGCGAAATTCTTGAAGGTCACCTGAAAAGACACTTACAGTTTTGGACGAGTAAAATTTACAAAAGCACAAAATTGATTTGGCAGACTTCTGTAAAGAAATGTGGATGACTGTGCGGTACCTTTGCATTTTCATATTCTGACCAAAATTCCACAAAAATATACTCTTGAAATGAGTTCAATCACAATTCATTCATGATTCTTCTATTATGGCAATTTCAGTTATACGTAAATATCATTTTGAACTTACTAATAATTGTTGCGGTTCCGGAAGAAATTGGCAGTGAAGTAGGCCACTCAAAATCTTCGCAGCCGCAACCCGGACCTCTGGCTGAGGGTCCTCTAGGAGTTGCAATACCACCGACTGAATCTAAAGACAAAAATCATTCTGACTAAATCAATGTCATTCATATTACTATTAATCCTTATGACTAAGAAGGTAAAATCTAGAGACTCAAATGCCAAGGAGAAATTAGAAGGTTTCTTTTGACTAGATTCGTGACTAGCACTTCCTGAATTTACCATGTATTTATAATATAATTTAGCGGAAAAAAAATGTATAGCTAAAATCCAAACTAAGAGAGCACGTGTCTACAATGTTCCAGCAAATTATTACCTCTAGAACCCAACTGTTGACCGCCACGATCGTCGCCATGTTATAAAACACGAAGACCGGTAAGAATTCCGCGAGGATCGCCCTCGCGGTCCAGTACGGGCACTTGGCGGTCGTCTTGATGGACTCGATAGCGTATGGAATGTATCTGGATAACGTCATCGTCTGAGCGAGTACGACGAGGAAATTGGTAGAGAGAATCGCTAATTCGTCGTCGGTCTCGTTGCTTTGCAGCACCGCCGCCAGGGGGAGCAACTGGAAGTACTCCTGCCTCACGGAGTAATTCACGCGGATCATGTTCGTCGTCACAAATTTAATCACTGAAACAAAACGCAACTAAGAGTACTTGGCATTACGAAAACTATAGGAATACACATGTGTCAAAAGTTAGATTATAGGAAAAATCGTAGCCGTTTCGGAAATATTTTCTTACCAGTTTTATACAGCCTGAGACCGGCATCTTTACTCTCGTTACCCTCGCCGCCTTCCATCTTGATGCCGTTCTTTTCATCCAACTTAGCGACCATATCGTCGTAGAGAAGACCGAGTCTTGGAAACACCTCCTTAAAGAAATCCAACGTCTTCCTACTCTCAAACGTGTTACTCAATGGTAAGATCGTATCCTCGCAGAGGATTATGACGAGCAGCGAGCTTATCTTCTCCCTGATATTCTGGAAACGATGCGACAGGTACGGCTTCATGTAATTCATCAGCCTCTCGTATATCTCCACGTTCCTCCAGTTCTGCTGAGAGATCGCCGACGTGAGGAGATGCAAACGGATGCAGGCGATGAAAGTGTTCGGATCTTTCAGGGGATCGTTCAGCAAATACTCCAGCAGCCAGTAACACCTGTTCGGATCCCTCGACTCGAGTCCCATGGTAATGCACAGCGCCCAATCGCCCTGCGTCTCCGAGCACATGTTGACTATCGCGTCCTCCAGGATCGGCAGGAGGACGTCCCACAGCTTCGACACCTTATCGTATTCCCAGTGCTTCGAACCTCTAATCATCGCCGCGACGATCTCCGCGGCGCAACGTTGCTGCGACTCGAGCTTCTCCTGCACCAACTTCCTCAAGTGGGGGAGGAATATCGGAATGAGGAGGTCTTCGAATAGTTTGAAAAGATTCTATAAGACAAAAGTATGATGTATTCAAAATAACACAGGCAGAAGACCGCCTTTGATTGACAGAAAAATTTAATTCAAACTCACTTTGAATGTAAAGAATCTGTAGATATTGAACTGATCCAATCCCTTTTTCTCTTCCATGGACAGATACCTTATCATCGTACCCACATTATCCTCGTTACTAAAGAAATTATAAATCTCCTTCTCGATCTCGCTCAGGTTATCCATACGTTTTGCTGGTGTAACTTGTTCCGAGGGGGATTCGTACACCTTCAACTCCTTCGGCCAAGTGTAATAACCGGTGTACTGGTCGTGTACAAATCTCTTTTCGTTCCACTCCTCTGCACTCCTCGGTAACGTGTTACTGTTATACAGGAGCCACTTGTTATCCTCGCGGATCCCCGGGGAGATCGCGTCCTTGTTGATCGGCGTTTGGCTGCACGTTTCTGGGTCTATGGACACTTTTTTGAATACCGGTTTGTTCTGGATCAGAATGAAGACGAGCACTTTCATCGCTACTTTTCTCACTATGATCGATTCACTTATCGAAGCTTGCAGAAAATACTTTACGATGTGTATGTTGTATTTCACGTCAAAGTGGACGAGGTTTTTAATGAAATTCATAGCCATGAAATTGTAACGCCAGTGCCTAAAACGACAAGAATATAATAAAACCCTATTAAGTCTCATTAAAACTTACAAATTTCCGTTCTGAATGGCTTCGAGCAAGTCATTGATCGTCCCTTCGTAACCTTCCCTCCTCTCGTTCGACTTCCTCATAAGATAAGCTTCACTGTCGCTTATTGCTCTTTGGAAATTGCTTAAATCACAGACTGGATGATTTTTGGCTAGATTGTAAGCACTATCTAAGGCACTTTCAGGTATCAGTAGCTTAACGGCTATCGTCGGGAAATATTTATCGACAGCATCGCTTATCATAGTGACTAAATTAACTATGGAGGTCTTCTCAGATGGAGTCGATTTGACTATCAGGGGCCAGATTTGTCTTATGAAGTTCCAGTCGTGCCTCGTTATGATAGGACTCCCCTTCGGTCCTAAGAGGACGTGCAGGCAACCCTTGAATTTTTCCGGGTGTTCCTGGGAACTTATCGCTAGGGTTTCCTTTAATTTCTCCGTTAGGATCGTGTAGGAGTATGGGAAATACGACACAACCGCGAATAACCTCGCCTGGGCCCGCATCCTTATCTGGAAACATAAATAACAGTTTAAAATAATTGTAACAAGACCCAAAAAATTTTTCAAACACAAACATTGGTAACGAATCCGTTTTACCGTAAACATCTATTTTACCTCACTGTATCTCGACGTGCTTAAAGTGAACAAATCCAAAAGGATCTGCCGGTGCGTCTCCGTGAAAGAACAGTTCCTACTTTCTATACGGAACTCCTGTTGGAGTATCACCCTATCTATCAGCACGGAACGGAGATGGAGTTTTTTCTGGTGTAGACGATCCTCCAATAACTTCTTCGTCATGTGGAAACTCTTCCAGTGGAATTCAAAATCGTGACCTCGGTTCTTGTTGAACAGGATGATGTTATAGATCTGATAAAAGAGCATTAAAATAAACTTGCAAATTTGTAAGATCTACTGGATGGACGTACGTTGAGTATATCTCGAAAGCTTTTGGTGTCGCCTTCATCGTCTTCCAGTAGCTTTTTTTGCAATTTATGCAACACATCTACTATACATTTTCTCACATTACGACCATCGGACATGCTTATAGTTTCATTACCGCAGACTTTCAGAGTGATAGACCAAGGGTCTAAGGCACTTTCAACTCTACAATTAAACACGAGTTACATCACACCTAACATGAAAACAATGTAGGAGTACTTACAATTGCAAAGGTGGTTCTTCCCATACCGGCAAGAGTGGCAGACACGAGAGAATCGAGGTAATTATCTTCAAGGTTTGCCTGATTTCCTCGCGACTTAAAGTACACTTATTTTCAGCACACTGATCCAGCTTATTCAGTTCCGGTACCAGGTACCTGTCAAGTAAGCCTTGGACAGTTTTAACTTCCTCCTTTCCAGGAATATACCACGATACTTTCAAGTCTTTGAGTCCCTGGGTTGATCCCCATTCCCTAAAAGGCCATACTTTCTTTATAACTTCCCTTCAAAAATTACTACATGTATAATCAACCTTTACCTTACAGACAAGAAATCTTTGACAGGTAAAGAGTAGTCCTTTGGGGAACTTCTCATTTCTGTCGGTATGAGATTAGTCAGTGACGTCATGATTAATTCTAGCATTCTAGCAGCTATCTGACTAGCTGCAGAGCAAGTCATGTGAAGGGTTTTGTCCAGGATATTCGTCAGGCGGTCCATGTAAGGGATCAGCTCTGATCTACCATCGACCACCTGAAAAAAATACAGTCAACAAGTTTGTCATCAACTTGTTCACAATTAAAATGATCTTACTTCTGATAAGATCAATAAATTGTACATAAGAGCATCATCAATATGTTCCTCGTTTTGTATATTTGGGTTTTCCATAAACAGAGATTCGATCCTTTCACACAGGTAGGGTACAAACAGCTTTAAGGTTTCTTTAGGATTCACTCGAGCAAAGTAGTGACAACAGACCGCTATCATCTTTCCTGAGACATGCACCTCCATGACCTTCGAGGATACGAAGTTGAAGTATTTCCTCAAAGCGCTCTGAAACAAAATAAAATCATCAAAAACGTAAAGATAATTTTCCTTATTAGTTCAATTGAACAGTAAGTGTAATTACATTGTGTTATTTACCTTGAATATTTCAGGAGAACACTGCATCAAAACCACCCCGACCAGAGATCCTAAGGCCGTCTCAGAGATCGCCTCCATCTTATTTTTCATATTGTCGTTATTAACGGTCTGCTCTAATCTGATAAAATCCAAAGAAGACGATTCCATCCAGACGCAAATTCTGTCTAAGAACTGAAGGACGAAATCCTCGAAATTCGCCGTTGCCTCACATATAATATGCTCCTCTTCGGTGAGCTCGTAATAGTTACTAGCTTCAGAACAATTAATCAATGGGATCATATTGACGAAATGAACAATGAAATTAAAAGTTACGTAGGATTTACGTAGGTCGTTTGGATCGATTCCAGGAAGAAGCTCAATCAGAAGGGGGATTATGTGTGTAGGGCCCTCGGGGTATCCGTTACGGGCACCCTGAACCATATACCTGAAAATGAGGGAAAATACATATACCACGTCATCGTTAAAGAGACAATTCTTTTTATAACACTAATTATCCTTTGAAAAAACTCAATTTTTAATGATTACCTTCCGGTGGCTACCACCGCCATCATCGACGAGGTCAACTTATGCGGCTCCGTCAGACTGTTCATGGAGGAATAAAGCTTCTCCAACGTCATCGGAATAATGAGGTTAGGTCTGAGCGAAGCCAAGTACTGTAGGGCGAAGGACATGTCCTGCGCGCCTATCCTGGTGAACATCGCGAGTTCCAGGCAAGGTTTCATGATGTTAATGAAACGATCGATGTCCTCGTCGTTAAGTTTGTAGTGATCCGGAATGTGGAAGTCCCAACTCGGGGTCTTGTAACGTTCGCAGTGGATCCTCTGGACGAAGTTGAAGGAGAGTTGGCGCAGCAGGTCGCGGAGTTTCACTGTCCATCTGAAATTTTTGGAATTTGGAACTTCTGCAATTTTCAGATAAAGTGTAACATAAGAACTTCAAAGTTACCTTCCAGAGTTTGCCGGGTGGAAGTAGGACTCGAGGCTCTGCATGAATTTCTCAAAATGAAAGAATGCTATGTTATTCTCTTCACTGCTCAAGGCGCAAACGATCCAAATCGCCATAGCCTGGGCGTCCATCTTATGCTGCTTCCCCATTTGCTTGTGCTTAAAGACAACTGGCAGTGTGAAGCTCCTCTGGAACCGCACAAACATTATGGGGATATAGGGCTGCCAATTAATTCGACCCATCTGGTACCTGCTAAGAGATGACATCAACCACATCATGTTCTACAAAAAAAGTCAATTACGTCTAGCCCAATCGGTAAAAAAGGATTGATCGAGTAGGAATGGTATGCTTTTTTGAATTTGGTGATTCAATTTAGTTTTATATTCTTCCTTCTCTCATATTTTTCACTATAAACAGTTTGTTTTATTAAACGAATTTCATTATGTTATTAAACTAATTATACTTAATAACTCATTAAGGCATTCCCATTATGCTGATGCCACCATAACCATTATAGATGAAAGGACAGTATGGCTAAAGGTTAATCATAACAAAACAAACAGCACATGTAATAAAATTTGCCTACATTTTCCCAAGTACATGCATCATGGCAGACATCCCATAACGTCATTAATTCCTCAAACCACAACTTGTAAGTGAGGTCTGCTTCTTCAGGGCCGGTACAGCATGGCAAGAACAACTCTAAGTTCTTGACTGTGTATGTTATGTCGGTGCTGTTAAAAGGGCACAGGGCTGGTCTAAACTTGTCCAGGATTTCCTTTGTAGCAGATGCTGGAAAATATCTAAAATACAATTGTAATATTAACATCATTTTTTTTAACCTGATGTTGTACTTACATTTTGGCCACTCGCACCAGTTGATGTAAGGTAGTTTCAAAGTTTAAGGCATACTTATACATTCCTATATCTACCTTACTCTTTTCCGTTACTTTAACACATAGATCATATAAAGGTTTCCAGTCCAACTGCAGGTCACTCCTTGTTAATAAATATTTCTTCCTGGAAAGTAGAAGTAATCCCGTTTACCAAACAGTTAAAACACAAGTATAAAACGTTTACTTTAATAACTGGATCAGAGTCGTAGCACATTTGTTTATGCGGGTCGGTTCTAGATCTGGAATGATGACGAGCTCGTAGAATAACTTAATTAAAGCTATGTGATCTTCTTTAGAAAATTTCATGCCGTAGATCTTTATATACCTGAAAAGATTATTATATCAAGATGTGTATTCAGACAACAGGTAGGTAGTACAGAAGAAAACCTATGAAATGTAAAGTCACAGTTTTCTAGCTGAACACCTATTTGGACTATAGAAGCTTGATGTCAATGGTACAAATGACCAATTTCATCATAGGAAACATAGACTTTATTTGACATAAAGGTTAATAGTTTAAAGTTAATGTTAAATGAAGGAAAGAATTTTATATTTAAACAATGCACTAGCACATTTTTGATAAAAATAAGTAGGATATACGAAGTATGACAAAGATAAAAATTTAATCAACAGATACCATATCTAAATATCTACAGAATGAGATATTATAGATAGTTTTATCCTTTTAATTTATGTGAAATCTTAGAACTTTCTTGATGATTATGTATAACAAAACCAAATTTCTTCTTTAGTGACAGAAATTCGCAGGATAAGAATTCTTTCACAGAACATGACTTAGCTGCAATCCGTTAAGGCTTTTTTGGGAAAGTTGCTGTGCATCATTAACTCGACCCTGATAAAGTACATCGATTAGCAATCTAGTTGCTGACGTTTAGAAACATACCAGATTTGAAATTCATAAATGTCAGCCTAGAGTAACTCCACTGCTCCACCTATTGCACTAAATTTTAGCCGTACAACAAAAAACGAAGGGAGACAACAGAAATATACTAAACTAATGTGTGCTCTGATTTATTTGTTTCGATAAGTTATTTAAGAGATCAGTTGATATGTACTTATAAAAAGCAATGCCATTTCTTTTCAATATGGCAATTATCGATTGAGAAACGAATCTCACAATTTACAAATTCAGATAAGTTTCCAAAAAGCCGTTAGTAGTCTGAGGCAAGTCATGTTCCATGAATGACAGGTCCTGTGAATTTCTGCCAATATAGAATTCCTTTGAGGTCCTCTTGATGTCTTTGTTTTCATATATTCCGACAGACGTACATACACCTTGCTTTATTATTACACATAAAGATCATAAACTGTATGGTTGATTTGATTTAGTTATATAGAGTAGCTAATAGTTAACTATAGTTGTTTCCAGTAGTAGAGGAATTTGTTCACTTTGTACGTATGTAAGGGTTACTTTACTCGGTTAAATATGCATCGTAATGCCCATTAAATGTATGGATGGGGGCATCACACCTTTTAATAATAGAACAAAGGAAATGTCCAAGTCAGAATTAGGCACTGGTAAAATGCGCCAGGGGCGTTGAAGTTATTCGCGTCAACTTTCGCGGATTAAAAGCGTTATTCGACCTGCAGGTATTTCTTGCAGTAACAACAAAAATATTTTTAACCCACTTGTTAAGCCTTGAGGTCCACAAAGCACAGCCAGGTCGCATTTCCCTTGCCAAGACAGATTTGACAAGGTTCGTCTTGATGTCATTGAACAAACTCTGGGACTCCTCCTCGAGCTCGTCGCCATAAGGCAAGAACTTGTTGTAGAGGTTCTCCTTTTGGAATTTACTGGGGGGTTCCGCCGCCGCCGCCGCCTTCTCCTCCTGGTCCATCTTCGAATTCTGTAGGAAACTATTTGGTTGGTGTCCAATTGTACACGAGCAGCACCCAGGGACAGTCTAATCACTACGAGAGAAAATTAAAAACTGAAAGTAAAGCACAACTTGCGAATTCCATAACTGTCGATTGTCATTGGAGGTTAGTGCATGTCATCATCAAATGTTCGAAGCCGGGAAACATCAAAAACTTGGAACCTACAACAGAGAGAACATATATTGTCATAATTTATGTTCTGTGCATATTTTAGCATGAGATCTGGATAGGGGGGGCCCGGCGCGAATCTAGCTCGTTTTAACTTGAAAATCATACATTATTCAGGTTTAGGTTGTTGGAAACGTCTTGAATAACCAGCCTGATTGGTTCAAGGGAGCACCCCGGGGGCCTGATCTGCCCCGGGGCTGGTTCGTTCGTCGCGTCGATCGATCCGGCCCCGATTTCGATTTATGTTGGCAATAAATCGCCCAGAAACGAAAAACAACCGTTAATGAGCGTAATAATAAAAAACCCTGTTCGCTTGGAGGGAATGTCTTTCGCGTTTGCTTGGTCCCGTTTCTGTTTCGTGTCAGCAGCAGCAGCAGCAGCGGCGCGCCGATCGTGGGAGCTTCAGCTTGAGCTTGCCGATGCCGATAGTTGATCGCTTATGATTAGCCATTTTGCTTCCTTTCGTTCCGTTGATGTGATGTACGTTAGCCGGTCGTGAGGTGTGCTCGAGTGCGTCCATTTTCCGGGCTTTTGAGACCGATCGTGATCGTGTGAAATTGTATTCCTAGCTCGTGCGAAGAGGGAGAGTGGAAGGTAATGAAACGGAACTTTTCTCCCATTTCCATACCTTACGTCGGGACAGGAGAACGTATTTCCACTCCGGTTCACGTAATAACCGGTTTCTCTTCGCGTATCGCAAGTCGGCGATCTCACCTGAATTAACAGTACCGCTAGAAATATGTAATGATGATTAGTGTGTGAATCGAAACGCGTTCATCGTTACCTGTCCGCGTTTCATTGTTAGAACAATAATTTATCATGATTTACCGAGGATGCATTCACCGCCTTGTGGTTTACAGGCGGTGTACACAAAGCTTGGGATGAAGCCGTCATACATTCTTTGTTTTCGATTTTAACACTAGTTCTTCAATTTCCCATGAAATAAACATTATGTAGATCACATACTACCACTTTACACCGAGGAACACACCTTTTAAGTACTTAATCACATAGTTGTACAATAGTGACTAACATGACTAAGTAACTATTTTACACTGGAAGATACTAATCTTGATCTAGTCTTCTATTGTAACATGTGGGGGACCTATTGCTTTCGAATTAGAATTAAGGCTGTAGGACAACCCATATGAGCCGAGCAAAGGCTCGGTTCGTTTCTGAATCACCCAAGACCATTCAGATCTTGATTCGATTTTTAACATATGTTTTCTCCCACAGCCCACTTTAACGCAAAACTCATTTGTTCCCATGATAAAAGCATTGAAAAAATATCTTAGTCCTGGGAGTAACTATATACATGTTTGACCTTCTCTCCAGATAAATTATTTTATTAGTGTAACTTTTTAAAGTACCTAGACTTGCATTACAAATATAATTACCATTGGAGTACTCACACTTTATACTATTTGGTCTTTCAAGCCGAAAACCTTGTGCTTTCCAATCACCAAACGACACGCTTCCCACTACCCGTCCACCTAATGCTCACTAACGATTTTTCAATCATGTCCCGCAGATGTCTACGAAAAGGAAGCGCGCGCCCGGCAAGAAGAACCAGAACAAGAAGCCGAGACGCAAGGAGGACAGCGACCTCGACTCGGAGCTGAGCGATGGCGGCGACACGGGGCCGCAGCCGGACGAGGTCCTCATAGCCGGGCATGGTGATGCGCTCGACGAGCCGAGCCCACTGCCGAAGGAGCTGTTGAACACGATGATCAAGCCGGCCGGGCAGCTCTTATACTTTGGGAACGTCAACTTCGACTCGATCGGGAAACGGGAGGTCAAGGGGCAGAAGGTCGTGCCGAACTTGTATTGGCCGCACAGGTTCACGAATTATAAAGTAAGGGGGTTGTTATGCATCTGTCTAATCTTTTGAAAGGTCATCGCTCCATCTTTTTCCTTTTGCTCCTTCTCCTGCTGGTGATTTGTCGGTTGCTGTTAACTTTTTTCCAACAAATCAGCAAGTGTAAAACACGTTGCAAACATGCTTATAACATAATTTTCTGCTTGCTTTAATATACTCTAGTTTCCAGGTAGTATCCGTAACAATTTTATTTATTTATTGACCATAGAAATACAAACATTACAAGAGTTGCATGGGTTTCCCCATTTATAATTGCAACCCTACAGAAAGAAATATGATTCTCTGTTGGCAGGTCCGGCTTACTAAGAACCAAAACTTAACGAAATAGAAACTAAATAAAGATATAGGATATAACAGTAACTTGTAAAATTTTCATAGTGCATTAACAATATTCTGACATTTTCTTTATCCACTCTTTTAACTTAATACTAGAGGTTCTTTTAGTTAAATATATTATTTTAAGCTAATTTGGTAATTCATTATGAAGTTTGATTGCTCCTATGTAATTATTTTTGTTACCTACAGTTTTATGTATTTTTGGTAGTATATATAATAGATTTATTTCTTGTTTTACTAATAGAGTTTGTGTAAATACATTTCAGATCATTATAATGATATTTTAGACTCTCGTGCGCAAATAATTGTTTTCTTTCTGTTTAAATCTGTTTTTGAAAACTAAATTCAATAGCCTATTTTGTATATTCTGTGGTATATTCAAAATATTTTTGTAGGCACCTCCCCAAGCAATTATTCCATAGCTAATTCTACTATGGAAAAGTGCATAATATATCATCAATAGTGTAATTGTCATAAATTTTGATACCTTGTAGAAAATATAGATTAAGTATTTCGTCTTATTTATAATGTTTTCAATATGCACATGCCATTTTAAGTTGTAGTCGAAATTTACTCCTAGATATTTAGTCTTCAACTCTTTTTAGCTTATCATTATTTATAACAATTTCCATATTTTTAGGTACACTGTCAATATAATTTCCAAAAGTTACACAAACAGTTTTATTTATATTTAAAGTTAGTTTGTTTAGAGCCAGCCAAATTGACACTTTTTCTAAATGTTGATTCATCATTCTTTCTACATCATTCCAAGTTTTCCCTTATGCAGTTTTGCAATATCATTAGCCATATTGAGTTTCCTGGCATTCTAATTAAAGATGATTAACATATAATATAAAAAGTAGTGAACCTAATATTGTTCCTTTTTAGAACTCCCGTGTTTATTGTACTATATTCACTTTCTTTTTCACCCAATCTTTATCTTCTGTTTCCTATTATTTAGGTAGCTTTCATTTAGTTTATACTATAGTTTTTATCTTCGTATTACTATTATATACTGTTACTATTATTAGGTGAGACTGGTGGTGAGCGGATGCGTCGCAGCGCATTGCGTCCTTGTAACGGAGGAAGGCAAAGCGTTGGTGATGGGAAGAAACACGTGCGGCCAGCTCGGCAACGAGAACACGGCTACCCAGAACGAGCCGGTCCCGGTGCCAGGGTTGCAGAACATGAACATCATCGGCGCCGCCTGCGGTCGAAACCATACGCTCTTCCTTACCGACACCGGTACGGTTTACGCGTGTGGAGACAACAAGTCCGGACAGTGTGGCATCGGCAATCAGCAGCCGCAGATACTCACCCCGACTAGGATCAATTACAGGGGGCCGCCGATCATTAAGGTCTAGCTTTTTAACGGTCCTTTGTTTGTGATTTGGTATATGTGCTTCGAAGTCAAATTGGATTATCTTAAATCAGTCATTCAAAAAGTATCGGGTGTTTTTTTTTTAAATTTCACCTCATAGTAGGCTGTGGATAGTGTTTGTGAATGCGCCTTACTAAAAAAATGTCAAAATTGACATAACCTCACTTTTTTAATAAAAATTGAAACTGCTCCAATGAGTTAATAGTGTCTTGAAAAAGACAGCTCACTCATCTACACCTAATTAATAGAGCCAAGCTGTCTTTTTTAAGACACTAGTAACTGATTGGAGCAGTTTCGATTTTTATTAAAAAAGTGAGGTTATGTCAATTTTGACATTTTTTAGTAAGGCGCATTCACAAACACTATCCATAGCCTACTATGAGGTGAAATTTAAAAAAATACCCGATAGTATTGGTTCTGATATATAGTTCTGAACAATTTGGCACCCCATAGTGCAAATTGACCTACTTAACAACTCCTTAAAGCCGACTTTGTTCTGTTTATAACGTGCGGTATTCTCGTTATTACTACTTGCGCTTCTGAGGCAGTACTGCCAAATTTACTGTATTTTGCCCAATTTCAGTCATTAAACTGAATCTCGGTTGTACCTGTTGGCGTTCTAGAGTTTATTATATTTCTATGGAATGGACACATACCAGATAACGACATTGTTATTAAATATTGTAAAAATGAAGCATACATAACAACCAGTTTTTGTGTGCGTTCCAGGTCGGGGCAGGGGCGGAGTTCTCGGTGATCCTTGACATTAAGGGCGGTCTGCATTCGTTTGGCCTGCCGGAGTACGGTCAGTTGGGCCACAACACAGACGGGAAGTATTTCAAGACGAGTACTAAGCTCTGTTTCAACTTCCAGACGAGCCCGAAACGTATCGTGCTGTACATTGAAAAGAGCAAAGACGGCCATGTAGCTCCCGTCGATGTTACGGAGATAGTTGATTTCAGTTGCGGCCAGAACCATACAGTCGCTATAGACAGCAAGAAGAGATGCTTCTCGTGGGGTTTCGGAGGGTTCGGAAGGCTCGGACACGCCGAACAAAAAGACGAAATGGTAATGTTATCGCAGGGGGTCCAGTTTTGAAGAAAAATTTTTGAGAATTCTTGAAATCTGATGTTTTCAGAAAACTTTAGAAGTGTTTTTCCAGGTTTCCCAAACCTTTGGAAATTTCTTGTTTTTTTAAGGATTCTTGAAAGTTTCTGGGTTCTGGAAAGCTCTCGGGACTTCCAGGGTTTGTAAGTAGTTTATGAGATTGATGGTTAATTATGAAAAATGGAAAAAAACTCAAGTGCTCAATATGAGATTAAAATTAGGGTTTCCATAGTTTTTGCGAATTCAGTATGCTTTAAGTTATGCTGAAATCCCAAACATCCCACAGTAAATTATAAATATCATCTGGCAACCGTTTTAACTTGCTTATCTAAAGTATGAGATGTATTTTAAACAAAATTGAGTCATATCCACCTTTAATCGGTATGTTATTCATTTTTATTATCCAAGCTGCTGTCTTAATTGTTAATTGCTAACCTCTGTGAATTGTTATTTAAAACAATGAAACATAAATATGCACTGGGTGGGCATGTTTGAAAATTCAGCAATTAAGGATGTGCATAAAGTGCA
The DNA here is from genome assembly GCA_946251905.1 of Cryptocephalus moraei. Lineage (NCBI taxonomy): Eukaryota > Metazoa > Arthropoda > Insecta > Coleoptera > Chrysomelidae > Cryptocephalus > Cryptocephalus moraei. The sequence goes on from OX276456.1 coordinate 31,249,802, forward strand.
ATTTCAGCTAATTCCATCCAATGTCTCTCATCTGTTCCATCCAACTTGAATATTTAATGTCTTAGATGGATCAGAGAGATCAACGATATTGTTTTTTTGTTTCCTATAATACCCAACATTAGTAATGTAATGACATTTGTTGTGTTTCATTCTAGGATTCACTTTTAATGCCCGTTGAAAAGTGCTTAATAAGGAAAGTGTAATTTTTTGTTCAAATAGTCTTCCAAAATAGATCATAAATCAGATGTCATAAATCAAAATTCAGATGTGTTACTTGTACAAATAGGCGAATCAAATTAGATTTTCTTTGTAAAAAACTGTGTAGACGGGTTTGACAGTTGGAAATGGTAATTTGAGTTATCATAAGTAGCCTCGAAGAGGAAGAGCCCAAGTTTGTTAAGATCCATTTAGAACAATCGACTGGACAGGACTTAGACATTGTTGATTTTTCCAAGAAACGGGATAAACAATTAGAATTTTGCAAAAACTACTAAACCGATAGATTCCATCTTTTGAATACTTGTAAAGTACATTACAACTCACGAATTATAAACATTTCACTTAATTCGAACAACTAATTAAAAAGTTATTAACAATATTTAAAAAATAGCCATTTTGCCTCCTTTTTTGCAATAACTTTTTTATTTATAGTGCAATTTTAATTTAGAAAGTCTCATTTTAAAGATAATTGTGTTTTCTCTAAAAGTTGACCGCAAACGTCTAAATCCAAGACATTTGGGGTTATAAATAAAAGAGTGATTTTGTCACTTTAATTGTTAATTTGATAATGGTTCCACTAAAAAATTGATGAATCTCTAGATGAGGGGCTTCTTGTAATAACTCAAACTACCATTTCTAACTGTCAAATCCGTCTACACAGTTTTTTACAAAACACCTCTTTTCTTTAAAAGAACTGATGAGAAGTAATATAGCATGAGGTCTTTTGTAATACTAAGAAGAGGGGAGCCTCAAGTGGTGTTTATTGCTAAGTTCTCCTCAGGAATAAATTCCATGCCCCTTATGTCCGATTGTCTCCCGACAGGTCCCCCGCCTGATCAAGTACTTCGACACCCAATCGAGGGGCGTCAGGTCGGTGTATTGCGGCTCGAGTTACTCGCTGGCCGTCACGGAGTTCAACGGCCTGTTCATGTTCGGCCAGACGAAGAAGACGGGCGAGGCGAACATGTACCCGAAGCCGGTCCAGGACCTCGCCGGCTGGAACATCAAGCACATCGGCGCCGGGTTCACGTCGATAATCGTCGCTGCCGACGACAGCGTCATCGCATGGGGAGGCTCGCCTTGCTACGGGGAGCTCGGCCTCGGCGACGTGCAGAAGACCAGCACGACTCCCAAAGAGGTATTACGTTTGTCGGTATTGGGGGGAAAGCGGATGGTTTTTCGTGCGATGAGCATTGCCACGAGAATAAGCGACATTAGTAATGATGTGGGGCATTTGGAGAGGGGATGGTAATCCATGGCTACTGTTTCTACGCTATTTTTTCTTGGTGGTAACTCAGTAAAGTAGGTTAAGCAAACCAACCTACAGCAAATGGGTTATATGGTATGGATAATTGTCCATTATTTACAACCCGTTTTTAGCCATTACTGTGAATTAAATCTACTCGTTTTTTCTCTAACTTTATAATAGAGGTTGCGTGGAGTAAATACATTTGATCAGTATAAGATACCTCTCCAAGAACTTCCTGAAATCCCTGGAGACCCTTGGAAAATGCACTGAATACATTTTCAGTGTTCTTTTGCAAGTGTCTTGGTAAATAATTAACCGCTGTTGATAAACAGCTCAAAATGACCCTTTTGGTGTCTACAAGTTTCTTATTTAACTTTCCCCTAGGAGATAAGCTAGCTAGAATAGAACCTAGAGATAAGATAAGAAAATTTTACATATTTTCCACTAATAGACTGTTTATTTATCCAGGATGCAAAATTAGCTGTATTTTTGAAACGAGTGTTGTTCATCTGAAAGATAATATTTTTGTTCTATTATCTATTATATCGATATAAATCGATGAGTTTTTTTTTTTTTTTTTTCAGGTAACAAAGTTGAGTGGCGTGAAGGTCCTAGGTCTAACGATGGGCCACTGCTTCACGCTCCTGATCGCCCAGGATGAGAAACCGGAACAGAAACAGAAGCTGGAACAGCTCCCTGAGTATAAACCGGCCTAAGGTAAGGATGTGTATTCCCCTCTTTCCCTCCGATTAAAGGAGCATAGTAATAAATTCTTACCACTACAGTCAAGCAAGATAAAACTGGACAGTACTGTGCATAGTCACAAATGTAATGGCTATTGCTTTCCTAATCTACTGTTTACACAAAGCGAATTATTCAAGACCTGCATACAAACAGATTTACATAATGTATGATACCACAGGCGTACACACATACACTCACACTCACATTCAACATACATTACCATTAAATGCAGTTCTTTCAATATCTATCGTGTAAGGTTTAAGTATTTGTACTTTTACATTACTCAAACTCAGTATTTTTTTACATTTTTTTATTAGATCGTACATGTCGACGGTTCATTTTCTGATATATGTAAGTTTATTTTTACAACTAGATGTATGAGTTCCACAACTTTTTTTTTAGTTTGCTGTACATGTTTGTACTTTTTATTTTAAAAAGAAAATAAACTGAAACGTTTGTAATATCGGTTTTATTACATTTCGATAGTTCATGAACATCTTTTTATCCTTGGGTATCAATGGACCGAAATTTCCTTTGCAAACTAAATTTCGAAAATCATACCTCCCGGAACTAGACACTGGACGACAGGACTGGAAGTGCTCGACACGTTCTGGATCCCGGACCTCTTCCCAGATGGATTGAAATCAATCTGGCGCAATCTAAAAGAGGAAAATTGATAATTAGTATGACAACGGTAACTATTACCATTTGTGTCTTAATGTTAGCATTCACATTTTATTAAGGGCGATGGGTAATAACCTTTGATACTTTAGCAAACTCATTCTAGGTTATAATTGTAAGTTTGATGGATGACTGAAAGACACTTCTGAATATCTTAAATCTAATATTTTCAAATTCAGGCGATTTGAAGAAAAGGCAAGTAAACAAAATAATTTATTATTTTTATTTTATTTCATTCAGTTTGCTTTTACAACCACTAAGACTTAAATTTACAAAAATATCGTTTGTTTATTTTGACAATAAATATCTAATCTAAATAAGACTAATGAATTGGAAAAAAAGTATTACACATTTATTTGTTTAAATTTAGATGCCCTGAAATAACGAATACATTGAGCCACCGCAGTGAAACATTACGACCTAATGTTGGAGTAACAGTTTTGCCTTTTGTAACTGTTTCGCATTTAAGTACAAACTTAGATTTAATTTGTTTAAAAACGCAATCACCAATAAAAAAAATAGTTACTAAATAGTATGCCAGAGCAACAGCAAATAAATTAACGTAAAAATCTCAATATTCGATACGATAATAAATAAAGGTTTCCATTAACCAAAAGGCAAACGTTTTAAAGTCAGGACTTCTACAGAATGCTGAAATCATACCAGTTAAATCCACAATCATTTATATCGACACATTTTCCATATAGCCACTGTGCTCTCGGTCAATACACCACATAAGTGATTCTTTAAATATACTTAATAGTATGGAAAAACCCTACACTTTTTGAAAACAATCTCCGTAAAAATCCTGCGCGCTTCCCGAGATAAGCCCTACCACTTTGCAATTTACTTTACAACAAATGTGTAATCACAATATCTTACAATGAAATAAAGAGAAATAAAGTATCCACAATTGGTATGAAAGAACAGGGATTACGATCCCTATTGTAAACTGGGGCTGTCGGTGCCGCTGCTGTTGTTGTCTGCAGCTGCGACGGCGATTGCGTTCCTACCCTTCTTGGCGCTTTTCGATAGGCTTGCGACCTCCTTTAACAGGGTACTTATCCGGTTATTCAGCGAGTCGACTTTATCGTTGTACTCCTTCTGGAGCGACTTCAGCTTCTGCCTCAGCTCATTTTCTGTTGTGAAGTTGGTCGCTTTCAGTTCCGTTATCTAAAAGGTTATATTCTATATCTGTGGATAAGTGAGAAGAGTAGAAAGTGCGGAAGGTAAGAATGAGATGTTCTTACATTCCGAGAAATCTACTGGTTGGTTTGGGGCGGGGTGGAAAATTCGAAAAAGTCACATTACACCGATCTGGTCTGATGATGCCGATTCAACAGGAATTCTTAAAACATACAAATTTTCACAGGCGATATCGCGAATGGTCCTTGATCGAAATTCTCCACCTCCCTCCCGGCTATTTACCAACTTATCTTTGTTGAGCAGCTCGGAATTCTTCTGAGACAGTTGCTTTTGCAAACTGGCGATCTGCTCCTTGAGCTGAGTCATCGCCACGACATGATCCGAGCTGTTAGGATCGAGGTCGCCCCTTATTATGACGGGGGCGGAGTTATTCCGGACGATTTTGTTCGGGGGCGCGTCTTCCGGCGGTATCTTCGTCACGTCGGGCCTATTTGGTCGCTTGCTATGACTACGGGCCCTACAAAGAGAAACGCAGAGTAGAGCAAAGGATGGTTTAATGTTGGGTCGACACGGTGCTTTGTTTCATATTATGAAGTGCGGTAAACCAAAGTTATGAGTTGTGACAATTTCTGCAAGATCTATAGAACTGGAGTTGACAACCAAGATTTGCGCATCATCTCAGAACTTCACTTAGTTCACAGAACTACTTCAGAAGATATATTGATTAAAAAAGGTGTTCGGGAAGGTTGGCGTCTTGTCCCCACTGCTTTTCAATCTATATTCAGAGGTTATCTTCAAAGAGGCATTGGATAGTTAAGTAGGAATTAAGATCAATGGTACTGCTACAATGAACAACATTAGATATGCTGATGATACAGTTATAATAGCAGATAATTTACAAGATCTAATAGATTCTGTAGTTAATCATAGAGAAATGTTTGGTCTATATCTGAATATCTCCAAAACCAAAGTAATGGTATTTTCAAAAACACCAAAAAATGCACACCAACTTGACGAACAACTGAACAAATAACCACAATGAAATATCTAGGAGCTATCTATCTATCTGGGAGTAGGTGTTATATTTTCTCTGTCTTGCTTTATGGATGTTTGATCAGCAGACAGAAATCAGAATAGAAGCTTTCGAAAAGTTCCTATACAGAAGAATGCTGCGAATTTCATGGGTACAACGGATTACCAATAACGAAGTACTCAAACGCATGCATTAACATAAGGGCTGATTGAACACCACTAAAGACAGAAAATTGCAATATATCAGTCATGGTAAGAGGCAAGATATACAAGTTACTTTGACTCATACTACAGGGGCAAATAGATCAGTAGGAAGACACCAGAACTCATGGCTGAAAGACTTAAGAAGATGATGTTATCGCTCATCTATAGAAATCTTTCATGCTGCAGTTTCTAAAACTACAAAAATGCCATTTGGATCTCCAACCTTCATATGGAGAAAGCATAAATACAAGAAGGAAGATATTTGTAATGAAATGAACGTCTTGTCAGACTAATTGGAGCACCAAGTTTCCTCATTAAGATTCACGACTTGAGAGCAAAGGAAGTAGTACCATAAATGGCAAGTACCATTACTTCTGAAGTTCGTAAGATCCCAGCCCTGCGCGACTTACTTGCCATCCTTGTGTTTATTCTTGTGCAACTGTGAGAGTTTGAGGTGGGCTCTACGTTCGGCATCACCCTGTTTAGTCTTGGCTAGCGCCCTCTTGTACGAGAGCGTGCACAGCCAGCACAATAGCTTCCCGTCGACCTAAAAGTTGTGCGATTACAGAAAGAGCCCGCCGAGGCGATGGTCGGGTAGGCCGAAGGCGACCTAGATATATTTACCTTCTTGTTGTCGTCGTGTCTGTCGAAAGCGCACTTTTGTTTGCACTGTTCACAGTTGACGGGTGGGCCGTACTTAATTTCGGAATTCGTGCACCGCTGGCATTTGTTCCCGATGAAAGCTGCGATAATATTACAGTACTCGCATGCGGTCGGCTTTCCGTACGATTTCACATTCTGTTCGCACTTTTTACAAATCGTACTGGTGCTACCTTTCGAGGTCTGTTGGAACTCCGAACGGCAATACGTGCACTTTACGACCGGAAATGCCCCACGACACTCCTAATTGGACAGAAACAGAAAAAAGACAGGTCTTATGCGAGAGAACACCTCTAAACTACATAAATAACATTCTACAAATGCGCCATTTGATGTGAAAACAAGTTCGAGTGAGCGACCTCGTCCAATCCGATAAAAACCTAAGGTAAAACCTAAGGGCGTCCAAAATTGCACACTTACTTTGCACAGCTGCTGGCCCGCCGACAGTTCCTCGAAGGGGAAGCGGGCGAAACAACGGGAGCACGCGAACAGCAGTGGAGCACTCATTTTGATAGGGGAAATACTTGATTCGCACGTATACAAATACCGCTACGGAGACTGCGGTCACGGCACAGGGACAGGTCACAGACTTCGGCGGTGACCAAGATGACCTTAATGACGTATGACAGATGACATGGAACGTAGGAAATCGAACTCAGCACAAACCTCTATGGCACAAACGATTTCTAGACGTCAGAGGGAGCAGGTTTATGGTTTAGATCACGTGATCTGAGCATCAACCATCGAAATAAAATAAAGTCTAGTACGAGGACAGGTTATAGGTTTGTGGACCAAAATCCTTTAAAACGCGAATAAGTACATCCGAGATTCAGATATAAATGACTCCACATAACGAACAAACACCTACTACTTTTACATGAGCAACGTCTTATCTTACCCCACTGTTGCATGTTATTTGTTGTAAAAATTTTTCTTTTTCTATGAAAAATGAAACTAATCTGTGGATTCCATTTTGTATGAGCTCAACATTTCAAGAAGTCGGTTCATATCGACAACTTATTGTGCAAATGGTACCTAAGTACCAATTGCAAGTAAATAAGTAAATTGAAACAAGCTCATAGAATTGTTACCAATTATTATCGATGAGTTCCGTTCCTTTTGAACGGCCATCGTTACCATATTCAAAAGTTCTGTTTTTGGTTCAAAACGGTTGTTATAAAAGTCTACAGCTCTTCTTTTTTCAACAAATTCTACACGTAATTCAAAATCTTAACGTAAAGCAATAAAAGAGTCACCTCTATTAACTTCTACATAAATCTGTTCTCATTCCTAGTCCATTAGTGTGGTTATGGCAAATATATCACTACCCTGATTTAGTTTGAAGCATGTATACTTTACCGACTATTCACTGCTGATATCAATTCAGATGTTAGTAGCAATACTGTGATGAGAAGAGATTAATACAAATCAGTTACGTTTTTATTGATCGATTATTTCCCTTGTATGTATCATTAAATTTCTCTTCTATCTTTATCTCATATCCTCAGAAGGACGAACCGCGTAACGTCCCTAACGGACTCCCATGTCACCCATCCAGTGATGTTATTGCAGCTCCGCACGTCTCCTAACGACATTTCCTCGGGTCGTGGAACATTTCGTTTATCAGGCTATTCAAGAAGCAGACTTCACGCCACACAGCGACTTCTTATATCACCGACATTCGCAATGCGGGTCATCCCCATGCCCGCTCGTTTCCCATTCATCAAGCATAGGCGGCGAGGGAGGGAAATCGATGGTCTCCTGGGATATGTGGTGAGGACTGGGACCCTGGAGCCACCTATCTGGGACGGGGCCAGCCGCTGAGGACAAACAAAAGTGTAAAAAGTTTCCCAGACAGTTCAGAGGCAGCTGTTGCAATTTCCTTAGTTAGCGGAAATCGATGATACAACATTTAAAGCGAAGGTAGGAAAAAGTTCATCAAATGAGAACACTTTAGTACTAAAAAGGAACTATTACTGGCTGGAACACCGGGTGAAGCGACATACATTGGAAACAAGTCCACACATCAATTACCTCTTGATCCCGGCGACCATTCGTCAAGCATAGGAGGCGATGGAGGGAAATCGATGGTCTCCTGAGATATGTGGGGAGGGCTGGGACCCTCGAGCCACCTTTCCTCCCTCTCGCCAACCGGAGACACGTCGGGTTGGTACCCGCCTGCTGCTTGAAGCGGTGAATGGTAACGTACAGTTTCCTTGGGTGCTTGCAACCGTTGGTACTGCCCCGGGGACCAACATGCTATTAAAGCGTCAAAAGTTAGTCAAGTTTAGAGTGGATTTCAATGTCTTGTTAAGTAATTTGCCGTGTAAATAAGCGGTAGCGGTGGGGTAGCTTCAACAAAAGAATTATTAAAGACCAAAGAAAACAATGGAAAGAACATGTTGTAACGAAGCCGATTTTTCATAGTCGAGGGTAGATCACCCACCGTACATATAACCGTGAAATCAAACCTATCTCAGATAGATGGCGGCCGATAAGGCAACGTTCAATCTACCATCGCTTATACAATGTGTTTCAAAATGATTGTCATCTAGTTGGCTGTGGAATTCCCATGTAAGATAAAAAAACCCGCCTTGCGAAAAATAGGACTTTCTACTAACTATACCTAACCTCAAAATAACCTACTTAACCTCTTTCAACTTCTGGTTTTTCTCTGTCAAAAGAAAACGAATTCTAAGTATTTGTCTATTTGTAGTATTTGTTTTGGCCATGAAAAAGGCCGTTAATTACCAGCAGTACTGATTGCCAGTTTTACAATAAATGTTGGAAGTGTCACTTGTTGTCAGAATTAGATAGGTTCACATCAATAGAGCGCGGCACATCAAAAATTACATGTACAGAAATTCCAACGCCAACTAGATGACAATCATTTTGAAACACATTGTATATTCAGATGTAACTTGGGTAGGTAAACCTCCCCCCTCAAATCGCCCTGTACCTGAGTTTTTCCAAGGTCAGAACCAATACTTGTCTGTGACAAGCCGTACGTTATCCGTATTTTTCCGTTGCGTCTGATATCCGTTTCCGTTCTACCGACCGATACATGTAATTGTGAACGTTACCGACCGTTAGTTTTAAACCGACCGAATTATTCGTTATTTGTTACGTAACCGTCCGATTGTGAACGTACTACCGACCGATAAATATAATTGTGAACGTTACCGACCGTTAGATCTAGACCGACCGACACCGTCCGATTGTGAACGTACCACCGACCGAATTATATGTAACTGTGATCGTTCCGCCGTTATATGTTACGTAATTGTCCGTTATCGACCGATATATGTGAGTGATCTTGAGTACCGTAAAAATGTCCGTCTCTCCGAACTGCTCTGAATTAATTTCTCCGTCGTCGTGTTAGGGAAAAATTAATTTACCACAATCTTCCGCTCGCTCTCTCGCTCTCGCTCTCGCTCTCTCGTAATGTAAAAGACCGTATTACCGAATATTAGACACTGCATGTGTCTAATCATGTGTGCATGTGTTTTCCTATCGTCTCCGTATCTAGCTATTTCTCTTTCATTGTGAAATTGTTAGGATAATTTTCCGTTTCCCAATTTTCAATACTTAGAGGGTTTTTCCGTATTTCAAACCTTAATTGTTTGCAACAGCATTGTAATTTTCCGTTTCCGCATTTTTCGCTTCGCCGAACAATTTTCGATCTTTCCGATTTTCTCTACCAGGTGTTTGGCGATATAGTGTTGTCACTTTCATTTAGAAATAAAATAGTTTAGGGATTTTCCATTTTGAGTGTGTGTTTCATTTCTACGGACAACCCTGGTAATTTCCTGAGTTCGTAAACTACCCAGGCATAATCCCGAGGGAGAAAACCCTTAAAAATCTGGCGCCCGAGCAAAACCTTAAAACTGACCCTAAAACCGATAACCGAACTCCCGAATTCCGTCCCAACGCCAAATCACTCTAGTACCCGCACCAAACGCATTACAATGTCGACAGAATTGATAAGAACCGCCTAGCTGTGAAAATCTACAATTACAAACGCAAAGGAAGCAGAAGGTGAAGACCAAGAAAAAAGTTGGTTAACAGGAAATGACTTAATACCTGAAGTGAAGAAGAAGAAATAACTGGTTATAAATGCCCTGTCAACACGTATAACTTAGTAACTGAGAGAAAGCAGACTTGTACACTTACTTTCTGGTGACGGCGCCCGATGCTCACACGGGACCCACTCCTCCCCAGGTGGCGACGGGGGGAACTCGATCGACTCCTGGGAAATGTGGGGAGGGCTGGGGCCCTCGTGCCACATCTCTTCACGACCGACTCCCTCGTCGATTGGAGAGCCACTCGGCCGGTAACTGCCTATCACGTTGCGCTGAGCTGGGGACATCTCGATTCGGATGGGTCGACGCATTCCTACAGGTGTAGGTTTCCGTTGGTCCTCAGCCCAACGCGACAGCATGGCCGCTGAGAAGTGTTGTTATCAGTTAGTCGAGTAATTCAATGGGAAAGTTTAGAGCGAGTTTTAATATCAAAATTGCACAGTATTACGGTATTTTACCGTAGATGACTGGTCTACACCATCCGAGTCCGACTTACCCAGGGCCTATTTTTTGTTCAAGTGGGCCCTAGGCCCATATACCATCTGGGGCCCCCTCGTAGGGATACTTAGGTCAATCTCGGGGCCCCCTGGGCCAGGGGACCCCAGGCACGGGCCTATAGGGCCTATTGGAAAAATAGGCATTGGACTTACCCATCGTGTAGTCGGGTTGTTGTCTAGCCCGCAACATGCACGCGTCTAGCGGGTCCATACCATCGAACTCCGCCTCGAGCTCGGGCCCCGCGGGTCTGACGTCGAACAGCTGCACTGGATCGTCGGCCGTTCGGGGCGCCTGGGGCCTGCGGCGGTCCGCCCTCGGCGCCCTCGGCACCGCCCCCGTCGAGGGGCCCGGAGCCCTGCGGGCGGGCGTCCTCGGCGACGGCGCGGCCGGGGCGCCGCCTGAGCTGCGCGAAGGGCACGGTATCCTGGCGGGGGCGCGTCGAGGCTCGGCCGCCGCCGCCGCCCCCAGCCTCGGATCGGACCTCGAGGGCTGCGGGATGGCGGAGCGGCCCGCGTGGTGCGCCGGGTGGCGGAACGAGTGGTGCGGGCCCGGCCCCCTGGGGCACCTGCACTGGGGCAAGGGTGGCGGGAGCTGCGGGGGCATCGAACGGGGCCCGGAGGGATGTCGGGGGATCCTGGTGGGTTGGGGGGGAGGCGCGTTGCGACAGGGGATTCTCGATTGGGACCTGGAGGGTTGCGGGGCTCTCGGGTCGCGGTGCTCGGGCGGTCTTCTTGGTAACGAGGAAGGTCTCGGGGGCTATGGAGATATTAACAAGATTGTCACTTTCAACGAGAAACATCTAACGTGGTATTAATAGTCCAGTAAATGAAGGAAATCATCATCATCAAGCCCTTTATTGCGCCCAGTATTGAGCATGGGCCTCCCTTCCTTTCCTCCAGTTCTCTCTGTTTTGTGCTGTTCTTAGTCCATCCAAATCCTGCCACTCGTTTTAGGTCATCATATATCGCATAATTGGTCTTCCTCTTCCTCTCTTTCCTTCCCATGGTCTCCAGCGTATTATTCGGCTATTCCATCTGTCGCCTGTAAGGCGGGCAATATGTCCTGCAAAATTCCACTTCAAGCTTGTGACTCTCTCCACTATATCTTCGACCTTTGTTCTCTGTCTAATCAATTCGCTTCTCTTTCTGTCTCTTATTGTTACGCCTATCATAGCTCTTTCCATTGCTCTTTGTGTTGTCCTCAAATTATTCATCATTGTCCTTGTGAGGGTCCAGGTCTGTGCTCCATATGTTATCACCGGTACTACACACTGTTCAAATATTCTTGTTCTGAGGTATTGTGGTATCCTTCTATCCTTAAGTATATGACTTATATGCCAAATGCCGCCCATCCTAGTCTTCTTCTCCTTTCTATCTCTATCTCCTTGTTACCTTTTCCTATCTCTATTTGTTGTCTCATATATTCTTGAACATTTTCCAATATGTGCCCGTTGACTGTTATTTGTACTTGGTCTTGGCTCATTATCTTTGTTTTTGTTTTATTCATTTCTAGACCTATTTTTGAAGATTCTCTGTCTAGTTCGGAAAGCATTCTGTCAAGATTCATTGTGTTGTCGGCGAATAGCACAATATCGTCTGCAAATCTTAAGTGTGATATTTTGGCTCCACTTATGTTTAGTCCCATATTTCCCCATCCAAGTTTTTTGAAAATTCCTTCCAAAGCCAAGGTAAAGTGTTTTGGGGATATTGTGTCTCCTTGTCTGATACCTTTTTTGATTTCAATGTTGTCTGATTCTTCGTGTAGCCTGATTTTTGCATTTGCTCTTCGATATATATTTTTAAGAAGGTTGTTATACCGATGGTCTATTCGCGCTTTGTCTAGTTCTTCAAATATTGCCCAATGTTCTACGGAGTCGAATGCCTTCTCGTAATCCACGAATGCCATGTGTATTGGAAGGTTTTATATTCGATCGACTTTTCTATTATGATCTTTACTGTAAGTAAGTGGTCATTAGTGCTACAATGAAGGAAAAACCTTCGTTAAATTCTGCAAAGGGATGAAACCGAGGTCTATTGTAGGTCTCAGCTGGGTGTTTCGAAATACGGAAAGTTGTCGATTCTCCGGGTCCTGCAACATGGTAGAAAATGGTCCTCAAGTTCAAAAAATCCGTATAGCTCTGGTATTCTGTGTCTCGTGCCTCATTTTTATTTTTCTTTTACTGGAAACCCAGGCTAAATTTTTTCTTTTTCGATATCTCTCGACTTTTAGAAAATTCATCCATATTTTAATGAATAATAGTAATTTATTCGGCTCTTTCTTGATGATGGGTCTCCGAAAACTATCGAATCAGCCCATAAAGGTTATTTCATTTTCTTTCTTTTGCATCCCAATAAAAAGTAACTTTTAAGAATTTAACCCAGGTTTGGGAGTTTATCGGCCCATTTACTGGACTATAATATCTATTGGTAACCAAAATATCGAACGGCTCAGTAAGTCCATCACAGTAGCAGCAGCAGGGGCAGAAGAAATGCTAAAAGGTACTTTCTAAACTCCTTGGTTCCATAATCCCTGCCGAGGTTCGTTTTATCGGACAGTGCATTTTGATGTTCTTCTTATGCATAGCTTTCTTATCGCTCGTCTCAGTCGGAGCGTCGGATCGCTGAGAAGTATGAACGCCAAAAAAACGAACGACCGTAACGACCCGAACGATCTTAAACGACGCTGACGCGCCGCGATACGATTCGTTCCTTTATATAACATATAGATATACCCACAAAACATGAAAGTTTTCAAAAAATGGTTTCATCAAAATATTTTGAAAAGCATTCTAAAAACAGTTTGAAGACATTTTGAAAACATGCAACGTTTTTAAAAAATTTAAGAAGTATTTCATGAAGGACTTTTTTCTCCAAATTTTAAAGTTACCATGAAACATTTCAGAAAACTTTCTAACTTGCATTGAGAGTTTTCATGAAAACTTTTAGAAAAAAATCCAAGAAGTCTTTTTATTTGCATGCAGTAAAGTTGTCTGCTAGATAATTTTAAAACTTTCATTGAAAACTTATTGGCAGGATTTTGTACACTATCTGTGCAAGTTGCAATGATAGGCTTTAAATAATGTAACACTGAAAACTTTCAGGAAAGATTTTAAGACGTTTTCCGAAATAATTGATGAAAGTTTATTATGTCAGACATCAAAATTTCGAAGAAAGTATACAGTAAACTTTCGGTCAACTTGCACTGAAAGTTATAAAGTGGTGGAACAACTTAAAACGCTGTAACTCCGGAACTTTAACTTTCTACACTTTTGTTCTTATGTCAAAAGATACATAATACAATGGTCTATGCCTCGACTATATCGAGAATTTCCAAATAATGTCAATAACTGAGCAATTTTGAGATTTCCGAGTCGTCACGTTCATGTGTAATGGAGCAACTTAAAACGCTGTAACGCCGGAAATATAACTTTCTACACTTTTGTTCTTATACCAAAAGATAGACAATACATTGGTTTATACATCGACTGTGTAACGAAGTGCCCTTTCTACCGGAAGCACTCCACATAGTGGTTCTATTCAAATACAGGAAACTGTAATAATCCTCCGAACTCGTGGAAGAGTCTTCCGAAACACCACTTTGATGGAAATCTAGCAACTCTCCATAAAGCTTTAAAAAAGATGTCACGAAAGTTTATAGAACGTTTACAGAAATCCTCAAAAGTTTGTTTAAAGCTTTTTAAAGGTTTTTTCACAAGTAATTTGGAACCTTAATAAACTCATAAAAAAGTTTTAGCAATCTTGCATAACAACTTTCATGAAAGTTGTTTAAAAGCTTTTGTAAAGGTTTTTTTGCACGACCAATTAAAACCTCAATAAACTTACAAAAAAGTTTTTAGAAATCTTCCAGAAATCTTGTCTTTTGCTCTTTTCAGAGAACTTTGAAAATTTTCTGAAAACTTTAACTACAAGCTTTTTAAAAAAACTTTCATGCTACGTGGGTATATAGTTATAGATTCTCATCTCGCACACCCTCTCTCTCTCTCTCCCTCTCTCTCTCTCTCTCTCTCTCTCTCTCTCTCTCTCACTCTCTCACATACGCTCCATTGCAATATACTTTATACATTAAAAAAATTAATGTCAAAAGTGACCAATCTTAGCAATATTTTTCAGGTTTTTTTTGCAAAAACTACAGTTTTCCTAAAGTTAATAATACTTTTCCTAATATACTGATAGCGTCTTCTTTCAATAAAAAAAGAAAACCATTAAAATTACCTGTTTCCGATAAGATGAACCGTTACCTATAGATAGATAGAAACTACAATTTATTCACACTCCTGACCTGTTGCATCCGTCGTTGCGCTCCCTGCCCCGGCGGTGGGACGCAAGTCAATTGCTGTTCCTGTCGTCCGACCTCTTCCATAAGTCTGTTGTGATCTTCGTGTCCTCCTGGAGGCCTGTGTCGTCGACGGGGACGGTGTCCACCGGCCTCCCGTTCGTGGCGTTCGAATTCCTCCTGCTCAGGATCTGGGCATCTGCACGACGTCGCCGCTTGCTGCGCGTGCGGACGTGACCTCTGCGCAGGCGGCGAATACAGTTGCTGCTCCTGTTGCCTCGCCTGGTCCCTGAGTCTCATGTAATCTTCGCGTCCTGCTGGAGACCTCTGCTGTGTACGGGGATGATGTCCACCGGCCTCCCGTTCGAGGCGTTCGAATTCCTCCAGCTCAGGATCTGAGCATCTGCACGACGTCGCCTGTGGACGCGACCTCTGCGCTGGCGGTGAATACAGTTGCTGCTCCTGTTGCCGGGCCTGGTCCCTGAGTCTCATGTAATCTTCGCGTCCTGCTGGAGACCTCTGTTGTGTACGAGGATGGTGTCCACCAGCTTCCCGTTCGAGGCGTTCGAATTCTTCCATTTCAGGATCTGAGCATTCGCAGGACGTCGCCTGCGGACGCGACCTCTGCGCTGGTGGTGAATACAGTTGCTGCTCCTGTTGTCTGGCCTGATCCCTGAGTCTCATGTAATCTTCACGTCCTGCTGGAGACCTCTGTTGGGTACGGGGATGGTGTCCACCGGCTTCTTGTTCCAGGCGTTCGAATTCTTCCATCTCAGGATCTGGGCATCTGCACGACGTCGCTTGTGGCGTGTGCGCACGCGATCTCTGCGCCGGCGGTGAATACAGTTGCTGCTCCTGTTGTCTAACCTGTTCCATAAGCCTGTTGTAATCATCGTGGCCTGTCGGGGAATCCTGTCGTCCACGGGGATGGTGTCCGCCAGTCTCCTGTTCGAGACGTTCGAATTCGTCCAGATCGGAGTCTGAGCATTCGCACGAACTCGCCATGTCTTCGACCACTTCCTAATTTGGAGGTGTGTATTGTGGTTCACGGTAAATTTTGAATTTTTTTGTGATATCTTTCCGAAAGATTACATTAACATTTTTCTGACGCACCGAGAATTTTGACTTTGAAGTTTCGATTTCTAAATGAAGTACGGGTAAAACATTCGCCGATCACTAGGATGGGGTCAGTTTTTGTCGACGTGTCGTCATGTCTTGAATTCCCACCATGAGTCTACAGTTGTAACGAGCCTGGTGTTAACACAACTTGTAGTGGGCTCTTTTAGTATCTACAAACTATTATTCTGATGATGGGAAAACATTTCTGGTGTTTCTGTTTAAACGAAATACAGTGTTTCTGATAACTAGAGACCGGGTGGTTAGGCAAATGGTCTGGTGACGGCTTTTTTGTGTAACGTGTAAATTTTCATGTTTTTGTATGATTTTGTCATTTTAGAAATCTCTACAACTGGCCTTCTCAAACAATCTGATTAATTACAGGTCTGCCTACACTCCATTTTGTTTCTCTCGGTCTCCATTTAACAATTTTTGATGTCCATATCTCGTCCTTCAGTCTTGCCAAGAGACTTGTCTAAAAATTATTGATATTTTGACGTGATATACGTCTTATAAATCGGTGTGTGGACTACCTACACGTCCCAGAAAACATTGTAACGTTACGCCAGACCCATGCGTGCGAGCGAGAGCGAGAACAAGTGACAGAGATCGATCTTAGCGTTTGCCTTGCGACGCATCTATCTCTCCTCCACTACAGCGTCTTAGTGAAAGAGAGACCGGCACCACACAACCAATGTGAGCCATGCGGGAGAGAGGTGACGTATCTATCTCCCTTCCACTCCGTCGGCGGCGACAGCACACAGCTGGACGTTCGACTATTATTTATAAAGTTATCTGAATATTTACTGTGCATAACATTGCTTATTACTATTACAATAACAATTGCGGCAATAAGGTATTTAATAATTCTTGCATTCTAATAGTTTGATTAGCTATATAATCTCATATATTTGTTCTTGCATCGGTCAACGAGTGCAGTTATAATAGGTTATGTTACGATTTCGACTAAAAAATTATGATGAATGATATGAATGATCGTGTATAAAGTTGACTGCTTTCATTTAGTATTCAACGAAAACAATAATTATCCTGCACAGCAATTCATGTAAGGTTCAAGATTAATGTTCAACTTCACACATGTCATAACAATGTGTCTACAATGACCAGTTGGACCAATTTTTCATCAATGTTTTCTTATGACGTTATCACGTAAAATTATCGTCCGTAAACCGACTTTACAGACGACCAAATTTTTTTGATAAATTCATTTTTGTAAAAGGTGTCCCTTCCATTCCCTAAATAATTCAGGTACAGTTTTACGAGTATATTATGTACAACGTTTACAAA
Source organism: Cryptocephalus moraei (assembly GCA_946251905.1). Taxonomy (NCBI): domain Eukaryota; kingdom Metazoa; phylum Arthropoda; class Insecta; order Coleoptera; family Chrysomelidae; genus Cryptocephalus; species Cryptocephalus moraei. The sequence goes on from OX276456.1 coordinate 31,267,034, forward strand.
TGTAGATTTTTGCTTGATACTATATTTTTTGGTATAGATTTCAATTTTTTGATTTTGCCTTTTTTGAAGTTGTTTGGCGGTACTGTATAATATGATCTCTGCTAATGAATTTCTGATGATCTTCCAAACTGAAATATTTCTGATAAATCTGGAGAAAGGTATAGGACAGAATTTCTGATGTCTCCCTTGTAAACAATGTTTCCAATGTAAAGTTGTGTAAAACTCCCATTTTTTAGGACATTTCATATTTCTGCCAGTGATTTTCCAAACTAAGTTCAGACGAGATTGCCAGTTGTAGATATATCCACTTAATTCCTTAAGGCTGAAATTCTGAAAAACGATACCATTTTCCTTTAAAAATCTCTTAGCAACGTAGGTCCGACACGTCACCATCGACGTTCGAATTTCAAAATGTCAAAATTTCTGTACACATTCCGGTCGATCGCATTTTAAATTTGTATCCGGAACCATGACCGAACTCGAGTTCTATTCGAAATTCGCCAGGCCCTTGATCCTGAGTCTCCCGGACCAAAAAGGTAACGACAGACCAGAGTTGTGAGATACGTCGTGCATGCGCAGTAGCGGACGAGTAACGGTCGACTTCGATTTGTCGGATTGCGGTGTAAATCCGAAAATTGCTATAATACAGCTACTGCGCATGCACGACTTCCGTGTAGATCTCGCAGCTTCCCTCCCTTCGGGATCATCACGTTTCCAACGTTTCCAGATAGAATTTTAGCCGCGACTTGGCTGAGGAAAATCCAAGATGAAAATTCGGGTCCGGTGGAACTGAGGACCGACTACTTGAAGCTGTTGCTCTTCGCGTTGCAGCGTCAGAAATTGGTGGGGATCTTCGAGGACGATCCGACGTCGTACGAAGAACTGGGGGATTTCAGCGACCAATACGACGTAAGGGACTTCAACGAGAACCATGGATGACTCGAGTGACTCGTCTAATTAATTTTAAGCTCAACTCTCTGGCGAGGGCGCTGATCGAGAAGGAGCACAAGGACCGCCAGGACAGGATCAGGGCCCAGCTCAAGGGCGAAATCGGAGACTTTCCTCCCTACAGCACTGACTACTCGCCGGATCTCAAGGAGTACGTGGCCGCACAGGACATTCCAGGATTTGGGGTGCACTGCTTCTACGCCGTTTCCAAGGAACCCATTTCGAATTGGAGGAAGGTTGAGAAAGTGGTCATTCCGAAAGGTAGTAATTGAAGGGTAGCAATGGTTCGTCTTAGCCGAGATAGTCGATTTTGTAGATTTTTCTTTAATGAAAGGGGGCACTATGAGTATATTGGGAAAAGTAATGTTAGTAATCATCTCCTAAACTATAAATTGCTATTTTTGGAACCTTCTTCTTCTTCGCTTCATGGCTTAGGCGTGAGACTGTTCCGTCTACCAGTGCGGTGCGCTACCTCTTGCGTGGTCTCCCTGTAGAATCCCTGTAAAATCGAAAAAAAAAACGTGAAGATATAGTGCCCTATAAGACGAACCTCAACCGCAATTAGTTTTAGTAACGAAGTAACTAGTAACGCAATTAGTAACGTTTTGAAAATTTCGGTGATGTACCTATTTCATTTCTAGTCGCCAAAAGCGCAGTAGACACCATGAGTCCTGTTCCTCACGGGGTCAGCAAAAACGACTCAGATTCTGCCTGTATTTGTGCCCCAAAAGAAGGTAATAATCCTGAATTCGTACTGTGGAAAAAACTCCAAACTTGTATCTCTTGTAGATCCCGCTGCTGATCCTTCAGAATGCCGAACGAGGAACAAACCACCAGCCACCCAGTAATCTCCTTATCCAATCACCTTTTGCACATTTTCAAACTCTTCATACTCCACAGAAGGAAGAAGAAGTCGAAGAAACTCGGACAATCACCCCCGACGCATCCCCTGGGAAAAGCGCCTCCACCCGAGGACCGCCAGGTGCCCCAGTGGGGATCCAATCTCACCGAGATAAAGAACTTGATCCAATTCGAAGACGAAGGGATAGAGACAGCTCCGAAGAAGTCCACCGGAGCCATCCCCAAAGTGAAGGGCAAGAGCGTCAAGATCATCTACGACGACGACTCGTCCGTCCAGGAGATCGACCAGGCGCTGAGGGACTTCAGGAAAGGCGACATCAGCAGTATCCACAGGAGAAAGGGGAAGAGCCCGACGCGACAACAGCAGGAACCCGCGCAGCCGCAGGACGTGGGTAGCCCCTACCAGGGCGTGGCGGGATCCCTGTTACCGAGAGACGAGTACGAGGAGTGGCGCAACGAGAACCTCGACAGGTCCATCTGGCAGGAGGAGGTCGACCAGGACGCCGACCTGCTGGATTACTTCAAGCGACAGCTGAGCAGCAGGGACGCCAAACAGCACCTGGCCCGCCTACACAGCAGGTCCCACACCTCGGAACCCGCCAAGGCTGGCCTGCCCGTGACGACGCCGAAACTCTCCCCGAGCCCCAAACGGGTGATGTCCTCGGAGAAACTGATCGCCGAGGACCAGTTGAAGCCTCTGAAGAGACCCTGCAAGACCGAAGACCAAATAGATCCGCGGAAGGACCAAGAACTCTCCCGTCTACACGAAGAGCTGTTAGCAGGGATAGCCGAGGACGAGGAGAGGTTGAGGAGGGAGCAGGAGGAGTTGGAGAGGAGGGAGATGGAGGAGAGGGAAGCCATGCGGAGGGCGCAGGAGGAGACGAAGCGGATACACGGCGGGAGAAAGTTGAAACAGAAGAAGGAACCGACGCATATCCAACCTGGTTCTCCGGAGGCAAACACGATCTTTGCCGATTACCTCAGCGGTAATTATGACCATGTTTTATAATCAGTTCAATTGTATCTGAATTGTGCTTGTCAACAGGTCTAACTGAAGCCACTAAGGAGGAAGACTCGGAAGGAGACGAAGGTGGTAAATATCAATCTTCACACGTCATTCAACTAGTGACCTTGAAATCTTGTGCCTGTACCTAAGTTATCAGATCTCCCTTACATTTTCTAATAACTTGTATGTTACATCATGACTTCAAAGCTGGATTTATGAACTCCTATAAGGTATGCAGTAGGGGAAATTGCACGTGGTTCTCAACAGAAAATGGTCAGAGCCACATTAGTAGAACTCCACGGTAGACACTGACATCATAGATTCTTATGTTTGTTTCTTGCCGGGCAATTATGTAGTCTACTTTAGGTTTCCTCTTGATCGAACCCAAAATTTGTGGATATCCTTGTGTTTATAAGATCCATTGAGTATTTTTAATTTTGTTTGTTCACATGCTTCTATGAGTCTTTCCCCGTTGTTGTTCATCTTGTGGTCTTCATATTGTCCCAGAACTGCATCATTTTCTCTACTGCCCGTCCACCCATTTGGGGTGTCTCCAAATAAAACAATTCTTTCTTTCCACCTATATTTTCGATTATGTTTATTAGGGTTGCAATACCTCCTCCTTCAGTTCATCTCTTGCATCGTCAGATGGCATGTAGGCTCCTACAATCTCTATCTCATGCGCTTTCCACAGATAGCAATTTTGATAAATATCTCAGTTGTATATTCCCAACTCTTTATATACTCTGCTAACTAATATAGATTCCATGTTTTTGCATGTTTCTCTTTATTTACTCCATTATACAGGTGTAAGTGCCCTTTAAGTTCTTCGTTGCCTTGACATTTATTTTTTTTTTTTCGTTTCTGTTAGTACGGTAATATAATATTTATTTATTTATCAGCAATTAATATTTTCAGTGCTCACAGAAGCAATAGAAAAGCCTACAAGAGAGGGAAGAGCCTTTCTATATCTTTTAATTTCCGCGATAACTTCATCCAATTTTGTTTTAATTCCCTGGAAGTTCCAGGTACTAGAAACCAAGTTCCTAAGTTCCTGTTTCGTTGGCCGTGTTGTTTTTCATGGGATCCGCCCGACTATACTTATTGGGACTTTTAGCAAGTATAATCTTGTCCGAGAGCTGGGGAGCTAGCCCTACGGTTTATTTTTGGGGTTTTCTTCCTTTAGACTGGGTGCTTTACCCGCTAAAGAGTCCAGTCTACCCTTACTTGTGCTCATTTGCCTCCGTGATCATTGGGATTTCCATATCCTCTTCTGCCCTTGAAACTATTGGCATCTTCGCCTGTACCCTCCTTAGGGGCCTTCACAGGGTGCTATCAGCAGGGCCAGCTGAACTCTGGGTTACTCGCTAAAAAGTCCAGTCTACCCTTACTTGTGCTCATTTGCCTCCGTGATCATTGGGATTTCCATATCCTCTTCTGCCTTTGAAACTATTGGCATCTTCGCCTGTACTCTCCTCAGGGGCTTTCACAGGGTGCTATCAGCAGGGCCAGCTGAACCGTGGGTTTTCAAACAGGTTGCTACTTCTCCATCCCTCCCCTTTCCCCATCTCATGCGTGACAAGGCCCCCAGTTTGGGACGAGCATACCAGTTTCCTCGGAGGCATCCTCATGCCGTTTCCCGATTTCCAGGCCCCGCCATCTTCGAGGCCCGCCCCTTGGACTCCTCCTTCGAGGGCGACGCTTACGAGACTACCCCGCCGTCCGCGAGGCTCGTCGTTCGCGAACCGAAACCCAGCGAACTGATGCGAATGATGCCCGGACACGTCGCCGACGACAAGTACATAGAGAAGACCATCTCCGGCGAGGAGTCCCAGAGGTTCGCGAAACGCGTCTCGGCGATAACGGAGACCCCGAAGCACGGCCGACTGCCGCAGACCGACGAGGCGATGGAGAAGAAGAAGCGGCGTAGGAGGACGACCGAGGAGACGAGGAAGAGGAGGTTGGACTTCGACGAGTTGTACGAGCCCGAGGTGAACGTCATGGATCAGCCGGTCCCGGCGTACCTGGAGGAACCGATGCGGTACGCCCCCGGGTACGCGGGTTCTCCTCCCGCTGCATCTCCGGAATGCCAGTGCTACCAGTCGCCGTTGGAGCAGGACGATTACCACACCCCTCAGCGAACCCAGAGGAAACTGGGACCTCTGGGACCGCCCGGCTCGTACGAGACCCCCGACAGTTTCGAGAGGGAGGACATAGAGGACGAGAGGTACATGGAGGAGATGCGCGAGAGGCTCGAGGACATGGAGATCAGAGATTTTCGTACGAGGTGGACACGGGTAGTGCCGTTCATGCCGCCCATCGAGGAGCAACTCGCCTCCCCGGACTCCCCGGCGGATCGTTACTGCGGCTCGCCGGGATACAGCGACGTGGACGACGTCGAAGGGGTATACGTGGAAGAAGCGGGATTGTCGCCCGATCAGGAGCACCTAGGATCCCCGAGGGATTGGGAGGATTACTCCGCGGAGGGCGCGGAGGCCTGCGAGTGCAGCGACGATTACTATCAGTATTCGGACGAGGAGTACCCTTCGTCGCCTCCGAGCCCAAGCAGGGTCCTCAACAGGACGTATACGAAGAGAAAGTTTGTCACTGATAATCAATAGGAGTCGACGAAATTTATTATGTTTCCTGTGATTAAATTTTGAATAAAAGAAAGATACTAGTACCGGAAAAATTACCATAAGATCATTTAAATTTATAATTAGAGTATGCTATGATTTTTAAATTAGGTTGGCAACACCAACTGCTGACAGTTTCATTTGGATTGTCAAAGTGACGCTCCAAAATATTTAATTTAGAGCATAAGGTTTTTCTTACGGAGAGTTATCTAAAGAACGCCTAACGGCAAGAAAATGGTGAATGGAAGTATTCCATACAACGGTGCGTAGATGATTTCCAAAATACATTCCCCAATTTTCGCCTTGAATACCCAAAATTCGTTCAACAAATCTATCAATCTGTGAGCTGTAATGTACTTTATAAGTATCCAAAAGATGGGCTCCATCGGTCTAGTAGTTTTTGCAAAATTCTAATTGTTTATCCCGTTTCTAGAAAAAATCAACAATTTCTAAGTCCTGTCCAGTCGATTTTTCTGAATAGATCTTAACAAACTTGGGCTCATCCTCTTCGTAAAGACTTATATTAACGTTATATGTAAAAAAACAATAAATTTTTTAATGTTTATTTATAAAAAAAGGCTTAACAAAAAGTATAGGTTTTTAAGCTTATAAACATTTAGAATAACTTGGTTGGTTTTTGTTCAAACTTTATGGCAATGATTTACTCGAAAAGCTGATTCAAAAATACGCATTTAAAAATTAAAAAAAAGCCCCACAACTGTTGTGGGCCAAGATAGCCCTTTTTTAAAAAAATTCACCGTCGCTACAATAATTACTATTAAAGGCTGAAAATAACAAGGTTTTTAGAAGAAGAGTTGAAGTTTCCAATGGCACTTTCAGCGTTTAAAAAATCCGAACATTGTTTAACGAAGAGCATTATAAACAAAGAGTAATTGCGCGTTGTTACTTTCCTGCTCGGAGTCTACGGAGTGGGGGAAGCCGATTGGGCGCTTGGCACAGCTCTCCTGAACAGTGAGCGCGCGGCTTCAAATCGGACCGCTAGATAAAAAGACTTTATCTCGGGTTGTACTTGACCAAAATTGTTCATTCTTTTTTTAAACTGGGATACAAGGAAGAAATAATAACAATTAACATACTTTCTGGTGCAAAATTGATTTATCCAAAGACGCCAAAGGTTATGATTACTTTAAATATTTTTATATACTCTAATTATAGTACATCAATTTGTATATGTTTTTATTAATTATTGCTTAATAATTACACCTATAAATAAATATTATTTATGCATTGTTAACATTATAAAATCTATACACTTCTGAGCTTTTATGACACATCAAGTAGGTTGCACAGAAAGTATGTTAATTGTTATTATTTCTTCATTATATGCCAGTTTAAAAAAATAATAAGCAAATTTGGTCAGGTAGAACCCGAGATAAAGTCTTTTTTTCGAGCGGTCCGCTTTGAAGCCGCGCGCTCATTGTTGAGAAGAGCTGTGCCAAGCGCCCAGTCGGCTTCCCCCACTCCGCGGACTCCGAGCAGGAAAGTAACAACGCGCAATTACTTTTTGTTTATAACGCTCTTCGTTAAACAATGTTCGGTTTTTTTAAACGCTGAAAGTGTCATTGGAATCTTCAACTTTTCTTCTAAAAACCTTGTTATTTTCAGCCTTTAATATTCATTATTGTAGCGACGGTGAATTTTTTTTAAAAAAAGAGCTATCTTGGCTCACAAAGGTTGTGGGGCTTTTATTTTTCTTTTTAGAAGCGTATTTTTGAATCAACTTTTCGAATAAATCATTGCCATAAAGTTTGAATAAAAAGCAACCAAGTTATTGTAAATGTTTATAAGCTTAAACACCTATACTTTTTGTTAAGCCGTTTTTTATAAATAAACATTAAAAAAATTATGTTTTTTTACATAGAACGTTAATATAAGTCTTTACGAAGAGGATGAGCCCAAGTTTGTTAAGATCTATTTGGATAAATCGACTGGACAGGACTTAAAAATTGTAGATTTTTTTCAAGAAATGGGATAAACAATTAGAATTTTGCAAAAACTACTAGACCATACTTATAAAGTACATTACAACTCACGAATTATAAACATTTCACTTAATTCGAACAACTAATTAAAAGGTTATTAACAATATTTAAAAATAGCCATCTTGCCACCTTTTTTGCAATAACTTTTTTATTTATAGAGCAATTTTAATTTAGAAAGTCTCATTTTAAAGATAATTGTTTTCTCTAAAAGTTCAGTACGGATCGCAAACGTCTAAATATAAGCCATTTGGAGTTATAAATAAAAGTGTGATTTTGGCCCTTTAATTGTTTATTTAATAATGGTTCCACTAAAAAATTGATAAATCTCTAGATGAGAGGCTTCTTGTAATAACTCAAACTACCTTTTCCAACTGTCAAACCCGTCTACACAGTTTTTTACAAAAACACCTATTTTCTTTCTAATTTGATACGCCTAGTCTACGTTTCGATCTCGTACGAACATCCTCAGGTTTTCCGTCTCAGTTTCCCAGAGTGGGAAAACAGTTTTCGATCGAGACAATCGAACCGAGCGTCGATTATCACACGAAATCGTTTTCCAAACTTGCACAATCCTCGTTCCTCTCTCTCTCTTCTCTCTCTCTCCCGCGGAAAAAGCGCGGAGAATTCCTTGTACCAGCGCGTATCAGCATCCCATTCATACCGCGCTGCTCCTCTCCGCATCACCATTCGACGGTCGCCTTTTGTTGCACGCGTTCCGCTCTTTTCATTGTCCCCCATATCGCCCGTCCGCTCGTTTCATTAGTATTATATACCATTTGGCACACTTTACGAGTACATTGGATGCAACGCGCTTAACGCGAGACACGTATCCTGATCCGCAGAGCGTTCGGTCCTCGAAGTGCGATGGCTTTCCTGAAGACTATCTGGAAGAGTAACTCGAAACACAGGAGTGAGTATTTTTGGTCTTTTTTTGTAATCGTAACTATGATGATTGGGACACTTCTTTTTGCGCTTTAATGAGAGATATTTTTCTTAGAAGCTTACGTCAGAAGTATCATCACGATCTAAGCAAGGTGTAATTATTATTATTATGCAGTACTAATTGATTACACTTGCAGTGAAATCAGTTTCATTTATAAATCTCATGTTTTATTCGTTAGATTATTTTCATATTTCCACTAACGTCAGTGGTTTAACAAACTTAAAACTTTATATTTTGTTGGATTCCAGTTGAAATTTCCCAAACTTTTTAAAAACAGTTTTAGAAATTTTAAAATCTTCTTTATTTCACCTCAACATTCAGTTTGCGCATTTGCCTCATCACTGCCTACCTTTTGTTGAATATTAAACACATAGAACACTAAAACTCATTTCCTCAATTTTCCAACTTCGGTCCTGACTTTATCGGTCATTTACGTCCACTTTCTGCAAAATAATTTTATCTTGTTAATGGGCAGTAACGATACGTTTTGTTTTTTTCCAATATTCAAGTTCGCAATAACAGCAACAAAGAACAATACGTTATCAGGCTGCAGCGTGACATTTTCGTAACAAGTCGAGTGTTGAACTTGAACCAAAAATAGCTCTTGAACCTAAAATTACGTTATTTCAACTGCGCCACCTAAATAATTCGTAAATACGGATCTTTCTCGAATAACAAGATTTCAAAGTTTTAAACGTCACGTGACAGCTGGATCGAACTCGTGACAATGAGTGACAATTTCAGAAGAAACTTCTGTTTTGTGAAAGATGATGAAATTTTTGTTTTCCCAAAAACAATTTAAATTCCTTCAAAAGTGTCATTGCTTCATAAAAGGCTGTCACAAGTTACCTAATCTCGGTGAAACCATCTGGAACTTCATCAAATATGTAAATTTTACTTTAAACTGTAATTTTTATTAAAAATCTTTGCAAATTCTAGGAGCTCTTAAATTCGATGAAAATGTCAGAATCCCTTTAAAATTATACAAATTTCACGACTTAATCACTGCAACTTCTGTTGTATGATCACTATAATTGTAACAATTTCTTTAGTAAGTTCACAAATTCTCTGATTGTGTCAGAATATACTTAAAAATTTTCTCAAGTTTCATTTTAAGTCGGCAAATGAATTTCTTTTAAAAAAAATCGAAAAAATACACAAATCAAATTTTGTTGTTATTTTAAGTCAATTGTAACCTTCACAAAATTCCCCCTGATGATTCCCCCTTGAATCACAAGGTATGGTTTAACTGCAACTCCTTAAAAAGTGTTATCAACAAAATATAATGTTTATAAGTAGTTTAGAAACTCATCAACTTCAAAATAAAATGTTGTCTCTAATATAATCACAACTCCTTTAAAAATGCTATCAGGTGTTAAAATTGTTCCTTAAAAACTTCCAATTTCCTAAAGTGTCCTCCAAACTTCATCAAATGTGCCAATTCTGTTTCGAAGGAAAACAAGTTTTTCTTAAGATGTTTGAAAATGTCATCAAAGAAACTCTTAAGATAATTCCAACTTCTGTAATATGATCATTCTGATTGTAACAAGTAACTTAGGAACTTTTTTCAAAAGGAACATATTTCAAACGTCATTGTTTTTCTTAAGACACTTGAAATAATGTTTCCAATTGCATCAGTTCTTTACAATTGTCATTATTACTACAAATTCTTTAATTATGCCAGAACTTATTTAAAAATTATTTCAATTTACAGTTTTAAACCGACAATTGTAATTTTATTGATTACAACCTTCACAAAATATTTTGAAACTCCTGAACTCCCTTTGGAACATCAGGTCTGGTTTAAAATGACTAACACTTTCTTAAAAATATCGTCAAAGAGTTACGATTGTCATGAGCTCATGAGTAACTTAGAAACTTCTTTACTCCGCATTAAAATTTGTTTTATACGTTTTACTTTTAAGATAACCAAAACTCCATTCACATGTTGCCAGTCCATTATATTTGTCAGAAGGTCCTAAGAAAATTTCCAATTTTTAAATACAATTTCAGATAGTGTCTTAGACCCCTTAACTTCCATGTAAGAGTTCATACCAGTTATACTTACCCCAATTTAATTCGTTCTTTAAATAACTACAACTCCTTTCACATGTTGCCAATCCATTAAATTTGACAGAACTTCCTAAAAAATTTTCAAATTTCTAAACACAATTTCAGATAGGTACTGTCTTAAACTCCTTAAAAATTCATTAACTTTCAAGCAATAGTTCGTACCAGTTATACTTATTGCAATTTCATGCTTTAGATAACCACAACTCCTTTCACATGTTGCCAGTCCGTTCAATTTGTCAGAAGTACTTAAACAAAATTCAAATGTCCAAACACAATTTCAGATAATGTCTTAAACTCCTTATAAACTCTTTAACTGCCATGCAATAGTTCGTAACAGTTTTACTTGTTACAATTTCATGCTTTAGGTAACCACAACTCCTTTCACATGTTGCCAATCCATTAAATTTGACAAAAGTTCGTAAAAAAAAATTTCAAATGTCTAAACACAATTTCAGATAGTGTCTTAAACTCCTTACAACTCCTTAAGTTTCATGCAATAGTTCGTACCAGTTATAGGTACTCCAATTTCATGCTTTAGATAACCATGATTCCTTTCACATGTTGCCAGTCCATTAAATTTGACAAAAGTTCGTAAAAAATATTTCAAATGTCTAAACACAATTTCAGATAGTGTCTTAAACTCCTTAAAACTCCTTAAGTTTCATGCAATAGTTCGTATCAGTTATACGTACTCCAATTTCATGCTTTAAATAACCATGATTCCTCTCACATGTTGCCAGTCCACTAAATTTGTCAGAAGTTCTTAACAAAATTTCATATAATGTCTTAAACTCCTTAAAAACTCACCAACTTTCATTCAAGAGCTTGTACCAGTTATACTTACTCCAATTTCATGCTTAAGATAACCACAACTCCTTTCACATGTTGCCAGTCTATTAAGTTTGTCAGAAATTCCTAAAAAAAATTAAAATGTCGAAACGCAATTTTAGATAGTGTCACAAACTCCTTAAAAACCCCTTAATTGTCATTAAATAGTTCGTACCAGTTATACTTACTCAAATTTCATGCTTTAGATAACCTTGATTCCTCCCACATGTTGCCAGTCCATTAAATTTTACAAAATTTCCTAAAAGATTTTGAAATGTCGAAACGCAATTTTAGATAGTGTCTTAAACTCCTTAAAAACTCCTAAACTTGCAAGCAATAGTCCGTACCAGTTATACTTACTGCAATTTCATGCTTTAGATAACCACAACTCCTTTCACATGTTGCCCGTCCACTAAATTTGTCAGAAGTTCCTAAAAAAATTTGAAATGTCTAAAAACAATTTTAGATAGTGTTTTAAACTCCTTAAAAACTCCTTAACTTTCATGGAATAGTTCGTACCAGTTATACTTACTCGAATTTCATGCTTTAGATAACCACGACTCCTTTCACATGTTGCCAGTCCATTAAATTTGACAGAAGTTCCTAAGAAAATTTCAAATGACTAAACATAATTTCAGATACTGTCTTAAACACCTTAAAAACTCCATAACATTCATGCAAGAGTTTGTACCAGTTATACTTACTTCAATTTCATGCTTTAGATAACCACAACTCCTTTCACATGTTGCCAGTCCACTAAATATGTCAGAATTTCCTAAAAAATTTTGAAATGTCGAAATGCAATTTTAGATAGTGTCTTAAACTCCTTAAAAACTCCTTAACTTTCATGCAAGAGTTTGTACCAGTTATACTTACTCCACTTTCATGATTAAGATAACCATGATTCCTCTCACATGTTGCCAATCCATTAAGTTTGTCAGAAGTTCTTAAAAAAATTCATATGTCTAAACACAATTTGTTATAATGCCTTAAACTCCTTAAAAATTCCTTGACTTTCAAGCAATATTCCGTACCAGTTATACTTACTGCAATTTCATGCTTTAGTGAACTCACAACTCCTTTCACATGTTGCCAGTCCATTAAATTTGTCAGAAGTTCTTAAAAAAATTCAAATGTACAAACACAATTTCAGATAATGTCTTAAACTCCTTAAAAACTCCTCAACTGCCATGCAATAGTTCGTACCAGTTTTACTTGTTCCAATTTCATGCTTTGGATAACCACAACTCCTTTCACATATTGCCAGTCCATTAAATTTGAAGAAGTTCCTTAAAAATTTTCAAATGTCTAAACATAATTTCAGATAGTGTCTTAAACTCCTTAAAAACTCCTTAACTTTCATGCAAGCGTTCGTACCAGGCCTTTAAGGCCGCGTCACACTTTCGGAACGAAAACGCCCGAGGTCGCTAAGGGAGTCGTTACGACACGCTCGAAAGATATTCTGCGACGTCATTTACGTTTCATCCCGCAAAGGCGATAATTAGAATAAATATTATGTCTAATAAATAATAATCGCGATGTATCCGAGCGACCTTCGTACCGTATAAAATTTTTGACGAGGAAACCGTGATCCTCGTGATAGGTACGAGATATCGCCGGGGACTTGTGGCGTTCGTACGAACAAACAAAGATACGAATGTTGCGTTCCGACTAGAGAAATTCACGAAATCAAAACATCTTTCGTCGGTTTCTTGTGTTTTGTTTACGTCCGTCTGCACGTGATAATGGGTACGTAATTAGATTGGCGATTCGTACAGTCAATAACACCGATGACGACGTTTTAATCATGAAAACCCTAACGTTCGAGAGTTCAATGTCGACCGCATGCATATGGAGATTATCCTTTAAGTTGATACGGCATGTGTGGGAAATTCCGAAGAAACGAGAAAATTCTAATCTAATTCTAATCTAATTTAATTAAGAGAATGTCGGTACAAATTATGAAAAATTAGAATTTTACAATAAAATCGTTTCGATCCCGGAAATCCAATCAAAAACGCATTATCCTCAATCTACGCCTAATTCCAGCCTGACCCTTGCACCGATAACGCGTTTATATTATCGGTATGACCCAATAATCGGCCTTAACGAAAATGCGTGTGCCAATAATTTTACGATACAGAATTAGCCCGTCGTGTGTAAATATTTTGATTTGGGTAACCTTTCGTTTGTAGATTTTAATTACCCCGACACACTCACATATACATGGAAGCAGATAAGTAGCATTTTATTGGAATGTTTTTTGTCGCGAGATGAGATCGTGAATGTCATTACTACTCGGGAGATATGTAAGTTACGAAATAACAATATTATTAATAACAAAACAAATTACAATTTTTTTTGGAAAATTCTATAAGCCTAGAGCCTACCAAAACTATATGACATGGATTTAATATACTGTGGCCTTTGTGTTGGACTCCTACTCTAAAGTGCTACCAATACCATTCTACACCATTTCTCGAAAAGCATGAAAATACGTTTAAAAACGTACAAATTAAATTCTACTTTCTACAATTTTTTGAAAAAATGTTGTCAAGACTAAAATTTTCTAGAAATATTTTTAGTACAATTTCATATGTTTTGGCCTTTATTTTGGACTCCCTTAACTTTCTCTGTGTATGAAAGAGCCATTTCTAACTATATTTTTCAAGAAAATTTTAGTATTTCAGGCCATTCCCGGTTTTATTCCACTATATGTCAGTTTTCTTCCACAATATGTTTAAAAGCGTGTAAATTGTAGATCATACATTTTTTAGAGCCTGCCAAAACTATATGAAATGGCTTTAATGTGCTATGGCCTTTGTGTTGGACTCCTTCTACTCTAAAGAGCCACCAATACATTCCACCATTCTACACCACTTCTAGAAAACCATAGAAATACGTTTAAAAACGTACAAATCAAATTATACGTTCTACAATTTTTTGAAAAAATGTTACCAAGACTAAAATTTTCTAGAATTATTTTTAGTTCAATTTCATATGTTTTGGCTTTTATTTTGGATTCCTTTAACTTTCTCTGTGTATGAAGGAGCCACCTCTAGCTATATTTCTCAAGATAATTTTAGTATCAGGCCATTCCTAGTTTTCTTCCACAATATGTTTAAAAGCGTGTACATTCTAGATTATACATTTTTTAGAGCCTACCAAAACTATATGAAATGGCTTTAATGTGCTATGACCTTTGTGTTGGACTCCTACTCTAACGAGCTACCAATACATTCCACCATTTTACATCATTTCTCGAAAAGCATGAAAATACGTTTAAAAACGTACAAATCAAATTCTACTTTCTACAATTTTTTGAAAAAATGTTGTCAAGACTAAAATTTTCTAGAAATATTTTTAGTACAATTTCATATGTTTTGGCCTTTATTTTGGACTCCTTTAACTTTTTCTGTGTATGAAGGAGCTATCTCTAGCTATATTTCTCAAGATAATTTTAGTATCAGGTCATTCCTAGTTTTCTTCCACAATATGTTGAAAACCGTGTAAATTCTAGATTATATAATTTTTTTGGAAAATGCTGTAAAGGCTAGAATTTTCCAGAATTGCTCTTATTCTGCTTCAATAAGGTTTGGCCTTTATTTTGAATTCCTTTAATTTCCTCTGTCTATGTAAGGGGTGATCAATAATTTTTTAGTATCACACCATTTCTATCTAATTTTCTTCTATGGAGTCAGTTATCCTAAAACAAAATTCCATGACAATTGGTCAAAATGCATTATTACCTCCAGAAACTATAACTAAGCAATTAAGTTATGAATGGAATTTTCAAACTAAATTCAGTAATTTTCCAAAAATTCTAATAAATTGAAGTCATTTTTTTATAAAAATAGTTACTCCTTAACCAAAAATCTAACTGAAAAAACTTTCGTTTGTATTTGAGTCAGTAGTTGTCCCAGAAATTATTTTCTCATGTAATTTGGAAATTTGCGAATTATGTTTCCTTTTAAATTCAATTAAAATCATACTCAATACTGTAATTATCTCGTCAGTTATGTTATTACTTAATTACTACTCTTTTCAACTCTTTTTGGACGTGCTGTAGTCATAACTATTGTTATTAAAATGTAACTATATTTCTCAAGAAAAATTTAGTATAAGGACACTCTCAGTTTTCTTCCACAATATGTTGAAAAGCGTGTAAATTCTAGATTATACATTATTTTGGAAAATACTATCAAGGCTAGAATTTTCCAGAATTACTCTTATTCTGCTTCAATAAGCTTTGGTCTTTATTTTGAATTCCCTTAACTTCCTCTGTCTATGTAAGGGGTGATCAATAATTCGATTCTTCAAAAAAAGAAAATTTTAGTATCACACCATTTCTAACTAATTTTCTTCTATGGAGTCAGTTATCCTAAAACAAAATCCCAGGACTATTGGTCAAAACGCATTATTATCTCCAGAAACTATAACTAAGCAATTAAGTTATGAATGGAACTTTCAAACTGAATTCTGTAATTTTCCGAAAATTCTAACGAATTGAAGTCATTTTTTTATAAAAATAGTTACTCCTTAACTAAATAATTAACTGAAAAAAACTTTCTTTTGTATTTGAATCAATAGTTTTCCCAGAAACTACTTTCGTGTGTAAATTAGAAATTTGCGAATTGTGTTTCCTTCTAAATCCTATTAAAATCATACACAATACTGTAATTATCTCGTCAGTTATGTTATTACTTAATTACTACTCTTTTTAACTCTTTTTGGACCTGCTGTAGTCATAAGTCTTGTTATTAAAATGTAACTATATTTCTCAAGAAAATTTTAGTATCAGGACATCCTCAGTTTTCTTCCACAATATGTTGAAAAGCGTGTAAATTCTAGATTATACATTATTTTGGAAAATGCTATCAAGGCTAAAATTTTCCAGAATTACTCTTATTCTGCTTCAATAAGCTTTGGCCTTTATTTTTAATTCCTATAACTTCCTCTGTCTATGTAAGGGGTGATCAATAATTCGACTTTTCAAAAAAAAAGGAAATTTTAGTATCACGCCATTTCTAAGTAATTTTCTTCTATGGAGTCATTTCAGTCAGTCAGTCATTTTATTTTATAAAAATAGTTAGTCCTTAACCAAAAATTTAACTGAAAAAACTTTCTTTTGTATTTGAGTCAATAGTTTTCCCAGAAATTACTTTCTCATGTAAATTGGAAATTTGCACTTATGTTTGCTTTTAAATTCAATTAAAATCATACACTATACTGTAATTATCTCATCACTTATGTTATTACTTAATTACTACTCTTTTCAACTGTTTTTGGACGTGCTGTGGTCATAAGTATTGTTATTAAAATGTAACCATATTTCTCAAAAAAAATTTAGTATAAGGACATTCTCAGTTTTCTTCCACAATATGTTGAAAACCGTGTAAATTCTAGATTATATAATTTTTTTGGAAAATGCTGTAAATGCTAGAATTTTCCAGAATTACTCTTATTCTGCTTCAATAAGC
The DNA here is from genome assembly GCA_946251905.1 of Cryptocephalus moraei. Taxonomy (NCBI): domain Eukaryota; kingdom Metazoa; phylum Arthropoda; class Insecta; order Coleoptera; family Chrysomelidae; genus Cryptocephalus; species Cryptocephalus moraei. Next base: position 31,283,812 of record OX276456.1, read on the forward strand.
TTTGGTCTTTATTTTGAATTCCCTTAAGTTCCTCTGTCTATGTAAGTGGTGATCAATAATTCGATTCTTCAAAAAAAGAAAATTTTGGTATCACACCATTTCTAACTAATTTTCTTCTATGGAGTCAGTTATCCTAAAAAAAATCCCATGCCTATTGGTTAAAAAGCATTATTACCTCCAGAAACGATAACTAAGCAATTAAGTTATGAATGGAACTTTCAAACTAAATTCTGTAATTTTTCGAAAATTCTAACGAATTGAAGTCATTTTTTAATAAAAATAGTTAGTCCTTACCAAAAATTTAACTGAAAAAACTTTCTTTTGTATTTGAGTCAATAGTTCTCCCAGAAATTACTTTCTCATGTAAATTGGAAATTTGCGACTTATGTTTCCTTTTAAATTCAATTAAATTCATACACAATACTGTAATTACCTCGTCAGTTATGTTATTACTTAATTACTGCTCTTTTCAACTCTTTTTGGACGTGTTGTAGTCATAAGTTTTGTTATTAAAATGTAACTATATTTCTCAAGAAAATTTTAGTATCAGGACATTCTCACTTTTCTTCCACAATATGTTGAAAACCGTGTAAATTCTAGATTATATAATTTTTTGGAAAATGCTGTAAAGGCTAGAATTTTCCAGAATTGCTCTTATTCTGCTTCAATAAGGTTTGGCCTTTATTTTGAATTCCTTTAATTTCCTCTGTCTATGTAAGGGGTGATCAATAATTTTTTAGTATCACACCATTTCTAACTAATTTTCTTCTATGGAGTCAGTTATCCTAAAACAAAATCCCATGGCTATTGGTCAAAAAGCATATTATTACCTGCAGAAACTATAAGTAAGCAATTAAGTTATGAATGGAACTTTCAAACTAAATTCTGTAATTTTCCGAAAATTATAACGAATTGAAGTCATTTTTTTATAAAAATAGTTACTCCTTAACCAAAAATCTAACTGAAAAAACTTTCGTTTGTATTTGAGTCAATAGTTTTCCCAGAAATTACTTTCGCATGTAAATTGGAAATTTGCGAATTATGTTTCCTTTTAAATTCAATTAAATTCATACACAATACTGTAATTATCTCGTCAGTTATGTTATTACTTAATTACTGCTCTTTTCAACTCTTTTTGGACGTGCTGTAGTCATAAGTCTTGTTATTAAAATGTAACTATATTTCTCAAGAAAATTTCTCAAAGGACATTCTCACTTTTCTTCCACAATATGTTGAAAACCGTGAAAATTCTAGATTATATATTTTTTTTGGAAAATGCTGTAAAGGCTAGAATTTTCCAGAATTACTCTTATTCTGTTTCAATAAGCCATGGTCTTTATTTTGAATTCCCTTAACTTCCTCTGTCTATGTAAGGGGTGATCAATAATTCGATTCTTCAAAAAAAGAAAATTTTAGTATCACACTATTTCTAACTAATTTTCTTCTCTGGAGTCAGTTATCCTAAAACTATTTAATAATTGAAATTCCTGATGTTTATCTGTTTGGCGGCTTTAGATGATTTGTAAATAGAAATTTGTCTTTTGCCTTAACATACAAATTTCAAAACAAACTTTCCATAATTTTGGATTATTTCCTAGACATACTTCTAGAGGACATTATTCCTTCTACGAATTAGTAGGAATACAAAGCAGGTTCGGGCACAAAATTTGAACCTAACCTCACTTCTACAAACGTCCAGATTTAATCAGCTTCAACAAAAGGTGGATTTATACAGCTTTTATTTAACCGTAACATTAGTAGTAGTCGTAACTTAAAAGTTGATTAACTTAGAAATGGACGTGGCTGTTTACACAATCTCTAATTTAGTATTAGTCGTAACTCACTTAATGCAGTAACCTTGAAAGTTCGTAAAATTGAACTTAGTCGTAATTTAGCCTTAGTGGAAAAGAAAATATCCCGAAAATACCACATTTCTTCTTTTGAAATTTGATGTTTTTTTGTGTTTTGAACCAGTTATCCGTTACGTCTTAACCTGGATTCTAAACAATATCTAAAACCAAATCCTAAACCAACCGTTACAAAATCTTAACCTCACTTTCAGATTTAATTTTTGATTTTATTTCCTATAAACCGCAAATTTAACCGCAAGACAAATTACGACTAAAGTAAGTAGCGGCTAAAGATAATACTAATGCTAAATTAAAGCTGTATAAATCCACCTTAAGACAGCTAACTATCAGCTAAAAAAATAACTGTAAATTGTGCCGATTGTAACGTAAAATACAAGTTTTTAAAACTTTCAATTTTCGAAAATTAACTCGCGGACGAGTTAGCACAGCTAACCCCTAATTAGGAGTCGCCGCCTCAAACAAGATGAACTCCTTCTAGCGATAAATTGCGTCAGCCGAACCGGAGAGAAATGCGAAGGATACGAAATTATACATTTCGGAAGCGGTCGTTTAGTTTTTAAGTTTATTAAAAAATTCCGTGATTGCACTAATTAAATTCGCGAGCAATTACGAGTATCGCAATAGCACAAAAAAAATGAACGGCGCGCAAAACTTGAGGCTATTTAAGAAAAGAAAGTTTAATGGATCCGTCGTGTTTGGTGAACGCTGTAAATATAATTCCATTAACTGTATGCATAATGAATGCGTCTAACGCGATTTAATTTAATTAAAATAAAAATGGTGAAAATGTACAAAAAATCATTTATTTCAAGTGTTAATTTCAAGCATTGCTTTATCTGGAAGTTATTGATCCCATTGTAATTAACTCGATATATTCGAGGAATTAAGTCGGTAAGTTTATTATTGGAACGTTGGAAATTCACCATAAACGTAATTGCACGTTCTGGCTTCCTCCTTTCTAAAACTTTCCTAGCGAGGAAAAACCGAACCTCATTGCATCGTGCGAATTAGTACGTCAAAACAAATGACTTAAATTGACTAAAGTCGTAGGGTTTCCAATTGAAATTTGGGTGGTTTTTGCTTTTGACGTCAGTGAAATTTTCGATATTGTAACTGTTTTACTGTTCGAAATAACTACACTCCACTAATCAAATACTTAACTAACTTATTTAACGCTGATAACGAACACTTGTCACTAATTTGTATTTCACAGCTTTTATTTTTCTTTCGCACCGAGAGTCACTCCTTTACAATTCTTTCAAAAGAAGAGTAAAATTTACAGTGATATCACTACAATTCTATAAATGTGGAGGACACTTTATTTTCACGTTCCTGTTCAGAATTACAGTTCGAAATGTTGACGTAATGATGTTAAATTGACGTAATTGTAAACAAATCTAGAATTTGAGACACGTTAGATTAAATTACAAAGGGAAAAAATCGAATAAATTTGTTTTTTCAAAGAATTACAATAACGTTTTTTTAATCAGAACATATATTATTTCGATCAAAATTGAAAATAAACTGAACAAATTTAATGCAATTAAAATTCGTTAATTAATTAATTTCTTAAATCATTTCTTTCCCTATTTTCGGTAATCAATTATGACCCATTACGATTTTCAAAGGCAGAAAACACATAATATAGTTGCAATTAATTTTTAAATTGCGTTTAGACAAGGTAAAACCTTCAATTTGAGACATGTTAGATTAAAATTTCAATTGAAATGAAACAACAGTGCAAAGAAATGCAATTAAACTAAATTGATGCAATTAAAATTGGGTTCAATCGTAATTATTCGCTATTAATATTAAATAACTGGGATTTTTTTGCGTATTTTAATTAAGAAAAACTGTTCACGGATTACGATTTTAATGACTGATTATCAAAGGCAGCAAAAAATTTGTAAGAAATGTAGTTTCATCTAATCCAGTAAGGTTAAATTACGTTAGAAGTTAATTAAGTTATAGGTATGTTAAACGTTCATTACAAGGAAATACTTGCAGCCACGTTGTTTATAAGTACCTACTAGTTTTGTACTGTTATTGGAATTGATTAATATTATTGAAATGAACGGATCGCAAGTTTTCTGTGAATTACGCAATTGTTACAATTCATAACACCATAAAGATTAATATTCCAATCAAATTCATTCACGCATTATTTTTAATACTACAATTATTTACAAAATGTTACATATGACAAAACACTTTTATTCGATTTTGACTCATATAGTCATTATTTTGAAAGGTAAAGTTCTCTAAACTTGCTCAGGCGGTACAATATAAAAATTGCCTCCAAATTATTGGGCTTCCATTATTGAAATGTACAATTTTTTTGGGATTCAGATTTGTCTTGTATAATTACTAATTTGAAAAAAAAATTCTTTTCTACAGAACAAAATACGAACTGTTGCTGAAATCAGCTCTAACGCAACGATATATAGTGTAATCCAATAATCTCTGTAAGATTAGGTATACTTATAGGTAAGATTCGTCTTTGACACTTATTAGTTTCAAAATACAATAAAGATTTTCTAAAGATCTACAAATAAAATAATCTCGAAAATTACCTTTGATCCAAAGAATTCCTAAAGCGCGTACTTGTTATGGGGATTTCTAAAGAATTTTGTGGTTTAGAAATGTTACTACTTACCTTGTTATTATTTAAAAACAAAGTTTCTCTAAAATGTTGAAACAATGCAATACAAGAAATACCTCAAAAAATCCTTCAAATTTATGAATTAATGAAATTACAAGTTCTGAAAGTTGGTTGCAAGGTTGCGGTAGTCTAGAATGACCTACTTTTGGATCAAAGTTTCTCTAAAAGTGCTCAAAAGAATCAGAACAAAAATAACCTCCAAAATCACCACCAATTCAAAAATTTACAAATTTTGCCGCAAGAATTGGTAGTTTTAAGCATTTGTATCACTTAATACTCCTAAAAACAAAGTTTATCTACAATGTTGAAACATTACAAGACAAGAATTACCTCAAAAAATCCTTCCAATTTATGAATTAGCGAAATTACACGTTTTGCAATTTGGTTGCAAGGCTGTAGTAGTCTAGAATGATCAATTTTGAATCAAAATTTCTCTAAAAGTGCTCAAAACAATCAGAGCAAAATTAACCTCCAAAGTCACCACCAATTCAAAAATTGACAAATTTTGCTGCAAGAATTGGTAGTTTTGAACATGTGTCTCGCTTAATACTCCTAAAAGCAAAATTTCTCTACAATGTTGAAACATTACAATACAAGAATTACCTCAAACAATCCGTCAATTTAGTAGTTAATGAAATTACACGTTTTGTAATTTGGTTGCAAGGCTGTAGTCTAGAATGATAAATTTTGAATCAAAGTTTCTCTAAATGTGCTCAAAACAATCAGATCAAAAAGAACCTCCAAAATTACCACCAATTCAAAAATTGACAAATTTTACTGCAAAAATTGGTAGTTTTGAACATTTGTCTTGCTTAATGCGCTAGAAAACAAAATTTCTCTACAATGTTGAAACATTACAAGACAAGAATTACCTCAAAAAATCCTTCAAATTTATGAATTAATAAAATTACTTGTTTTGCAATTTGGTTGCAAGTTTGCAGTAGTCTAGATTGACTACTTTTGAATCAAAGTTTCTCTAAAAGTGCTCAAAACAATCAGAACAAAAATAACCTCCAAAATCACCACCAATTTAAAAATTGACAAATGTTGCTGCAAGAATTGGTAGTTTTGAGCATTTGTATCACTTAATATTCCTAAAAACAAAGTTTCTCTACAATGTTGAAACAATACAAGACAAGGATTACCTCAAAACATCCTTCCAATTTATAAATTAACGAAATTACACGTTTTGCAATTTAGTTGCAAGGTTGAAGTAGTCTAGAATGAGTACTTTTGAATCAAAGTTTCTCTAAATGTGCTCAAAACAATCAGATCAAAAATAACCTCCAAAATCACCACCAATTCAAAAATTGACAAATGTTGCTGCAAGAATTGGTAGTTTTGAGCACTTGTATCACTTAATATTCCTAAAAACAAAGTTTCTCTACAATGTTGAGACATTACAAGACAAGAATTACCTCAAAAAATCCTTCCAGTTTGCGAATTAACGAAATTACACGTTTTGCAAATTGGTTGCAAGGTTGCAGTATGCTAGAATGATCAATTTTGAATCAAAGTTTCTCTAAATGTGCTCAAAACAATCAGAACAAAAATAACCTCCAAAATCACCACCAATTCTAAAAATGAGAAATTTTGCTGCAAGAATTGGTGGTTTTAAACATTTGTCTCACTTAGTACTCCTAAAAACAAAATTTCTCTACAATGTTGAAACATTACAAGACAAGAATTACCTCAAAAAATCCTTCCAATTTATGAATTAGCGAAATTACACGTTTTGCAATTTGGTTGCAAGGCTGTAGTAGTCTAGAATGATCAATTTTGAATCAAAGTTTCTCTAAAAGTGCTCAAAACAATCAGAACAAAAATAACCTCCAAAATGAACACCAATTCAAAAATTGACATATTTGCTGCAAGAACTGGTAGTTTTGAACATGTGTCTCGCTTAATACTCCTAAAAGCAAAATTTCTCTACAATGTTGAAACATTACAATACAAGAATTACCTCAAACAATCCGTCAATTTATTAGTTAATGAAATTACACGTTTTGCAATTTGGTTGCAGCGCTGTAGTCTAGAATGATAAATTTTGAATCAAAGTTTGTCTAAATGTGCTCAAAACAATCAGATCAAAAAGAACCTCCAAAATTACCACCAATTCAAAAATTGACAAATTTTACTGCAAAAATTGGTAGTTTTGAACATTTGTCTTGCTTAATGCGCTAGAAAACAAAATTTCTCTACAATGTTGAAACATTACAAGACAAGAATTACCTCAAAAAATCCTTCAAATTTATGAATTAATGAAATTACTTGTTTTGCAATTTGGTTGCAAATTTGCAGTAGTCTAGATTGACTACTTTTGAATCAAAGTTTCTCTAAAAGTGCTCAAAACAATCAGATCAAAAATAACCTCCAAAATCACCACCAATTCAAAAATTGACAAATGTTGCTGCAAGAATTGGTAGTTTCGAGCATTTGTATCACTTAATATTCCTAAAAACAAAGTTTCTCTACAATGTTAAGACATTACAAGACAAGAATTACCTCAAAAAATCCTTCCAGTTTGCGAATTAACGAAATTACACGTTTTGCAATTTGGTTGCAAGGTTGCAGTATGCTAGGATGATCAATTTTGAATCAAAGTTTCTCTAAATGTGCTCAAAACAATCAGACCAAAAATAACCTCCAAAATCACCACCAATTCAAAAATTTACAAATTTTGCCGCAAGAATTGGTAGTTTTAAGCATTTGTATCACTTAATACTCCTAAAAACAAAGTTTATCTACAATGTTGAAACATTACAAGACAAGAATTACCTCAAAAAATCCTTCCAGTTTGCGAATTAACGAAATTACACGTTTTGCAATTTAGTTGCAAGGTTGCAGTAGTCTAGAATGATCAATTTTAAATCAAAGTTTCTCTAAATTTAATGTGCTCAAAACAATCACAACAAAAATAACCTCCAAAATCACCACCAATTCTAAAAATGAGAAATTTTGCTGCAAGAATTGGTGGTTTTAAACATTTGTCTCACTTAGTACTCCTAAAAACAAAATTTCTCTACAATGTTGAAACATTACAAGACAAGAATTACCTCAAAAAATCCTTCCAATTTATGAATTAGCGAAATTACACGTTTTGCAATTTGGTTGCAAGGCTGTAGTAGTCTAGAATGATCAATTTTGAATCAAAGTTTCTCTAAAAGTGCTCAAAACAATCAGAACAAAAATAACCTCCAAAATGATCACCAATTCAAAAATTGACATATTTGCTGCAAGAACTGGTAGTTTTGAGCATTTGTATCACTTAGTACTCCTAAAAACAAAGTTTCTCTACAATGGTGAAACATTACAAGACAAGAATTACCTCAAAAAATCCTTCCAGTTTGCTAATTAACGAAATTATAAGTTTTGCAATTTGGTTGCAAGTTTGCAGTAGTCTAGATTGACTACTTTTGAATTAAAGTTTCTCTAATAGTGCTCAAAACAATCAGAACAAAAATAACCTCCAAAATCATCACCATTGCAAAAATTGACTAAATTTGCTGCAAGAATTGGTAGTTTTGAACATGTGTCTTGCTTAATACTTTTAAAAACAAAGTTTCTCTAAAATGTTGAGACATTACAAGATAAGCATTACCTCAAATAATCCTTCCAATTTATGAATTAATTAAATTGTAAGTTCTGCAATTTGTTTGCAAGGTTGCAGTAGTCTAGATTGACCACTTTTCAATCAAAGTTTCTCTAAAAGTGCTTAAAGCGATCAAAACAGCAATAACATCCAAAAATTGACAAATTTTGCTCCAACAATTGTCAGTTTTGAACATTTGTCTCGCCTAATACCCTCAAAATCCAAATCTGTTTGGCGATTACCTCCGCACCTCGCAGAAACTAGTCTTCCAATTAAGAGAGAAGAAATTGAAACGGATCGAACGTGGATGTCGTAATTTCGCAGACATGCACATTCACGGACACATTTGACCGAGATAGTTTCGCGAAAAGTGGCGGAGGTTTGCATCGATCATTCCATTTCACGAGATCAAGGAAATCTAAATCGTGTCGATATGGTGGCCTGCGGGCAGTCAGAAACTTAAACTGGATTAATTAAAATATCGATGTGGATAATTAGCGTGTGTATTTATTAATTTGCAGAACTCCCCGAGGAGCTCAATTCCCTGCAGAACAACAAGGAACCTGAAGTCGAGCAAACCCCGGCTTTCGACTCTGAAAATGACGTCGTTACGTTCAAGCTGAAATATTTAGGTGAGGAGGTCCCACATATTACTGTTTACTAAAATTTAGGTTCGTACAAGTTTGTACAAGCCTACCTTACGGTTACATACTGCAAAGTTTGTTTGTCTCTGTAATGCTTATCTGGTTTATTTTATCCTGTTTCATCCTATCTTATACCTGTACGCTATATCTTATTTGAAAGGCTTTACTGTATGTCGTCATTACCTAATATTTTTGTGGCTTTTTGCGCTTTGTTTTACACTGATACTACTACAAATTATTGTAAAAAGAAACTTTTTCCAGTATGACATTTGAAATTTCAGTCACCAATTTAAAACTATGTCTAAATACTCAATTTTCATTTCACAACATGGAACCTACTATTATTCACCTATTTAATCACCCATTATATCATCTACATATCACCCATTTCACTAATTATTACTTAGTATAATCATTGAATCTACTGAATTAATTACTAGTAGTAATTAGTGATTGCTAAGCACGCTGTCAACTTTCCTGAAATTTCATTCAGTAAGACAAGTTAACCACAAGAACTCAATTATTTCTTCACTGATTTTACAGTGACTGATTTCCTGTTTCATGACCTACCATAATATCTATGTCACTATAGATCAGATGAAATGATTGAATTTGTACTAAATAGGAGTAGTGGTACTAAAAACTGCTAACTTTTTTGAAGTGTCATTCATAAAATAAAGATCAACTCGAAAATCTCAATTTTCATTTCACATCGAGAAACCTATAACCATTGATCACCGATTTCATCACCTACCATATCATCTACATCACTAATAGATTACCTATCACTACAGATGATCAACAATCATTGAAGTTGTGTTAATTACTACATAGTAGAAATTGGGGTGATTGCTAAAGAGACTATCAACTTTTTTGAGAGTTTATTTCATATAATGAAATCCGATGATCACATCAACTACGTCATTTATATCACTAGATTAGTTATCACTTCTCACTATAGACCACCTCCATTTTTCTAAAGTTTCATTTCATACCAGAAACCTTCAATCAGTGATCACCAATTTCTTCATTTACTGTATAATCAACATCAGTAGAATCAGTTTCCTATCACCTGTCGCTGTAGCTGTAGATCACTTACCAATCGTTTAGTCTCTACCAATTGTTAGTAATAATTAGTGAGATTAGTGATTGCTGGATAAGGATTAGCTCTAAGAACTCAATTTTTTCTTCACACTAGAAAACCTAGGCACTGATTACCTGTTTTATCACTGTGTTGCATATACAGTAGATCACTTATAATCTGTACTGAACATAAGTAGTAATTAGTTACTGCTACTGGTCATCTACTGCATTACTTCTATATCACTAGATTATCTGTCACCTATCACTATAATAATCATCTATAATCATTGAATTTATACGTTACTAGTAGAAATTTTCTGAATTCTTGTTTCACACCAGAAAACCCATAATCGTTGCTCATCTACTTCATTACCTAGCGATCACTACAAGTAGTGATCACTATAATCACTGAAAAGCTGCTAAAACCACTTGCAATTTTTTTGAAATCTGATCCAAAAAATAAACATTAGGTAGCTCTGAACACTTAATTTTCAACTCGCACCATTAATCACTTATTAATCACCAGCACTAGCTCATCCATATCACCATATTGCTTGAATACGGTTTCGAATGATTCTTTCATTGATTTTAGGTAGCACGGTCGTGGAGAAGGTGTCACCAACGGAAAACATCAGCACGGAGGCCGTGAAAAATATCCTGAAAACAGCGAAAGCGACAAAAGGGAAGAAGAAGCTTCAGAGGGTGAACGTGAACATTTCGCTGAAGGGAATCGCCGTGACGGATTTGCAAGGGGAAGATATCCTGAAGATTTCGATTTATAGGTAGCTACCCATAGCTAGGAGATACGTTTATGGTCATAACATGTTATTGATGATACAGCAATAAGTATGCAGATGTTTCACATATAGACGGGACATAATAATTCCTTTTGTGAGTTAGCCGTACCTACTCTGGTTCGATTCGGTAACAACGGTAAAGGTGGTCCAGAATCATAAGACTTGCATAGCCAATATATTACTGGTCTCTTATGTTTATGTACAATTCGGGTATGTTAAGTTTATGTTACACGCTTTGACTGGACCCGATTGGTAGATACTACACTACCAATCATAGATCATCAAAAGGAAGAGGAAAATCATGAAATTTCCTCCCTCAGACGAACGTAAAATTTCATTCATAAAGTATATTGCGAAACGCATGCCAACATTGCCTATGGTAGGGGACGCGAAGCGTTGCTAGAGGAATGGGAGTGGGGATGGACTTGTACCTAATAGTGGCGCCCTCGTGGAGCCTAACGACAGCAAAGTAAACTAGAAAAAGGCGAATGTGCATTGGCGTAGGGAAAATAGTTTTATTCGGATAAGGAGAAATCAAAAAATCGAAGTGATTTAATTAACAAAATTTATAAATCCGTAACAAGTACATATAATATATACATATATAAAAACTGTTGTTAGTCAAGAGGCCCCTTTAGACTTCAAAATCTCCTTACATGGATAACTTCCTTAAAAATCAATAACTGATGATGACCGCTTTTTTGGCAAACTGACAACTGGCACACCCTGATGTGAACCTACTGTCACCGTCTAGCGCGCTCTAATCTTACAATGTAGCGAGTCGTTGGCACGCAACTATTCGTAGATAATTCTGTCCCGCTTTTAAGTTATTTGTCTGAGACTCGTCCCGTTTCAGGATATCGAACTGTTCGACCGACGCCTCCCATCGCCAGATCTTCTCCTTCGTCTCGACGGACTCGACGGAGACGATGGAATGCCACGCCTTCCTCTGCTCCAAGAGGAAAACGGCCGAGGCCGTCACCCTCGCCGTCGCCCAGGCCTTCGGCACGGCCTACGAGGCTTGGCGAGAACTGCCCGGCACCAGAGAAGTGGTCGAAGTGATGAAGGAAAACATGAAGAACAACGATACTACCAACAACGTCAAGATGAACAGCGAAGAGGAGAAGTTGATAGATTTCGATGACGATAGTTGCGGGGCGGAGGATGAGTCTTTTATTTTCGAGCCGGTGCCCGGGGTGAGGTCCAATTGCACCGCGCAATGGGTAAGGAATTTGCCTATTAAGCCAGGGAGATGAGCAAAAAGAAACAGCCTGTTGGGGGTATCCGCCCGCAATCGTCAGGCAACTGACAATACAAACGATTGTAACACGAGTTGCCACCAAACAGCTAGCGCGGCGCGATAAATGGCCGCCCGGATCGTTCGGTTCTTCCATGTTCATACCTCTCACCGACCAACGCTTCGAGAGAAGCCCGCGATAAGAAAGTTATGCTTCCAAAAACAGCCAGACTGCCGTAACAGCAGCAGTCACGAGAAAATTCTATTTCCCTGGCTTATATAATACTTTCATCGTCGGCTTATTGAAGATACACATCGTGTTTAATGTCAATTAACCGCTACTTCTCTTTTATAGGTTTGTTTCGATGACGATCTATCTAGCGAAAATCAGCACAATCAACGTTTCGACAACGTCAACAAAGTAGACTTAATTCTAGCTTAAGTGAATATCTGTAACGGTTGTTTTGATATAATTTTATAATAAAATTAGAATTAGGCTCGTGGAAATGTCGACTAGAAAAAAGGGTTCATAGGTTGATTTATGTATTGCATTATTGCTTTCATTAGTTAATCAATAGGTAAATGTAACGTAGGTACATTTTTTTCCGCCTGTAGTCAATACCTGTATATATTTAGCTTAAGCGTTTGATTATACGAATTTTAAATAGGTACAATGCCATTTTTTGTTCGATCCATTCTAGAAACTGACTTCCGGGGAAGGAGTTTCTTACATAGTCTCCTCATTCCCTCCTTTTACATGGCGTAAACGTTTTGCGTACAGAAAGTACAACCACTTTCACTGTCAAGTTTGCTAAAATTTAATTTGACTCCAGAAAAGCTATAATCATTGATTAATTAACTTAAATAACATATTTTAATATGTTTTCTGCTTGCAAGTAATATGAGAGTACTGGTAAATATGTGTTTAAGCAGAATAACGTTATAATACTTAACAGTTTCCAAATGTCAGCTATACTCTTTTCAAAACAAATCCCGATGCACTTTGTCATTTTGATGACGTCACCATACATCCAATACTACCAACTTAATATAGTCCCAGGACATCGCAATTTATGTGTTCCGTGTATATTTTAAGTTGAGAACACACATAACCATATATATTGTCAACTTAAAATATACACGGAACACATAAATTGCGATGTCCTGTGACTATATTAAGTTGGTAGTATTGGATGATTCTGATGCCATCAAAATGACTTGCATCGGGATTGGTTTTGAACAGAGATTTATGTGATTTTTTTACAACGAATCCAACATTCTGAATCCTAACCTCACTTTATAACGAATTGATTATGGTTATGACCACATTTTGGTGAGTTTGCTACTGCTAAACATTTTTGATGAACGTATTTGGTGCCGAAATATGATTGATATAATTCTACACAAATTTTGATCATAATTTGGAACTGGAATTGTTTGAAAACGGCAATAAAAATAGAAATTGCAGTGAGGAAACGGTGTGGAGCATTTTTGTGAAATCCAATTCCTTGAAGAAATAGAGTCACAATCAAAAACGGTTGAAAATTGCTGGGTTGAAATATTTTGTATTGCAACAAAAATTGCATTTTGAATAATATCTGCAACTACGATATTAAAAACAATAACATATATGTATATATATATATATATAACGATTTTCTACAGCCTGTTTGGCCGTTTATCGCAACCTTCGCGCCATTTTTTTTTTATTGTCCCAATCCTCTTCTTGTAAATTTCTCCTTTCCATGGCTAAACAGATTTCTTCTTTCCATCTCTTTCTCGGTCTACCTCTTCTCCTGTTTTTGATCGGTGTCCATTCAAATACCCGTTTAGGCAGTCGCTCGTCACTCATTCGCATTAAATGTCCGTACCATACCAACTGTTTTTTTTCGATGTTATCCGTTAATGTCTTTTCTATGTTCATTCTCCGTCTTATTTCTTCATTTGATATTCCATCCATTATTGTTTTCGAACAGCATCTTCTCCAATATCCCGTTTCTACAGCGTTTATTCTGCATTTCATTTCTTTATTTAGGGTCCATACCTCCGCTCCATAAGTTACACAGCTTTCTATTAGTGATTTAAACATCCTGATTTTAGTTCTTTTCGATATATGTCTACCCCATAGAAGTGGATGCAATGTTCTGGTTATTGCTTTCCCTTTTCCGATTTTTTTAAGGATGTCTTCGTTATCCTGTCCCTTTCCATTTAAATGTACTCCCAAATATTTATATTCAGTTGTTCTCTGTATCGCTCCTATTGGTGTTTTTATGTCTTGTACATTGTCATTACCAATTGCCATGTATAGGGTTTTTTGTGTGTTGATCTCTAATCCCCATTTTTCATATTCTTCGATTAATTTTCTCACCATATAGTTTGCATCTTCTTCGTCCTCTGCTACGACAACTTGGTCGTCTGCAAATAGTAATGTATATAAGTATGTATCTCCTATCTGGACACCCATTTTGCTGCATTTCCTAATCCACTGTTGCAGTGTCGAATTTAAATACAGTTTAAACAAAGTGGGCGATAAGCAGCATCCCTGACGTAGGCCTTTATTTACTTGGAACTCTTCAGAAAGCCCAGATTTCGTTTTTACACAACTTTTGTTATTTCTATAGAAAGACTTGATCGCATCGATGTATACCTGTGAGATGTTGTTATTTTCCATAGCTTTCCATAATAATGTCATTGGTACACTATCGTATGCTTTCTTTAGATCTATGAATATTAAATGTAATTCTTGTCCATATTCCTGTTTCTTTTCCATGAGTTGTTTTATACAGAATAGATTGTCCACGCAAGACCTTCCCGCCCTAAAACCACTCTGTTCTTCTAGGTCAACTAATTCATTTTCGATTCTGTTTCTTAACACCCGCCCATACAGCCGTCCTATCGAAGAGGTCACACTCAAACCCCTATAATTTTCACACAACTTTTTATCGCCTTTTTTATATATAGAGATAATATGAGCGACCTTCCATTCAATTGGAACTTCTTCTCCTTTTAGGCATTTCGGCTATGTATTCTAAAGCGATCTGAGGTGAATGTTTCACTAGTTCGATAGAGATGCCTCCCGGGCCAGGTGATTTATTATTTTTCATTGTCTTCATAGCTATTCTAATTTCCTCTACTGTGACTGGTTGTATTTCTGTAGTTGTTTTTGTTGTATAGTCTATGTTATTAAATTGTGCTCTATCTTCCGTAAGAAGTGATTCATAATATTTGTTCCATTGGGTTGTATTAATCGGTTCACTCCTCAATACTTCTTTCTTGTTCCTTCTAATATTATTTATGACATTCCAGGCCGTTCTTGATTTGCCACTACCAATTTGTACATCTATTTCATCACATTTCCTTTCCCAGAATTAATTTTTTCGTTTTCTAATTTCTTTTTTAACCATATAACTGTATCTGGTGTACATTTTTCTGTCTTCTGGGTCTCCTGTGGCTAACCATCGGTGATACAGTTTTCTTTTTTCTTCAGTTATTTCAGTTAACTCATCACTCCACCAATAATGGATTTGTTCTGCATTTCTCTTTTTTTCACCTATGGCTTCCCTTGCGGTTTCGTGGATTTTTGATTTCAAGCTGTTATACATTTTCTCTGGTGATTCAATAATTAGTTCATTTATTTTTTTTGCAAGTCTTAATTTGTAAAGAAATATTGTTGACTCATTCTGGAAGCTTTCTAGATTGTATTTTGGGTAGTTAGAGCTTTTTGTTGTTGAGGCGTGATCTTTATTACATGGGGTAGTCAGTGTGTATAATTTAATAGCACTTTATCTCGCACTAAGAAATTGTCTGAACCACATGTCACTCCTCTCATCACTCTTATATCCATGGGTTTAATGTGTGAATATTGTTTGATTACCACGTAATCAATAATAGATTTTAATTTCTTCGTGGGCTGACACCATGTAAATTTGTGGTTGTCTAGATGTTGAAAGTGACCATTTAACACTTTTAAGGAATGGTGTTCACATAGTTCGATTAAGCGCGTTCCATTGTTATTTACTGTGATTTCTCCATACGGTCCAATAATTTTGTTGTTTTGTTTTTTTCCCACTCGTCCATTAAAATCACCCATAATACAAATTTCCTTTTTATTTCCTATATCCTCCAGAACACTTGTCAAAGTCTCATAAAACTCTTCCTTTGCCTGTACGGCAGTATCGTCAGTAGGAGCATACACTCCTATTATAACCACGGCGTGTCCTGAGATATTTAATTCTAGTGACATAATTCTTTCGTTTACTGCTGTCCATGTTTTGATTTTGTTTTTCCATTTCTTATGTATTGCTATGGCAACTCCCGCTTTTGCCCTTTTGGATTTGTCCACTCCACTATAGAATAGCACGAAATCATCAACGATTTCGTTTCCTTGTCCTTTCCTCTTAGTCTCGCTGAGTACTATCATATCCATTTTCAACTTTTTTAGTTCTTCAAAGATTTCTTTTCTTTTCGGACCCATACCTTGGACATTCCAGCAGCCAATACTCATTATCCTTTTTCGTAGCTTAAGTCGTAGACCGTTTCTTCCGTCCGTATTCCGAGGCTTTGCGCTAGGTTTTTTAACACTATTTTTTTTAATGAGTATCGAGGAGTTAGCCCGATGCCTCAACCCCCAACTTGGAGGACCAGGGTTTATTTTCAGAGTATCCTTCTCTTAGATGAGGTGCTTTCTCCACAGCTAAAGAGCCCCATCTACCCTACCTGTTGGTCCGCGGGTGGTATTTCATTTCCCACCTACCCACCGGTCTAACTATAGACCGGTTAGGGCATTCCCCTATCCGCCACCTGGGGACGCGCCCTCTAGGGGTTACAGGCTCCCCCGAGGGTAACGAGGTAACATATATGTCTTGAATTTATTTGACAGTTAATTTATTACGAATCAGTCTTATATTATAGATATTGTAACGCGAAATGTAAACAGCAGCGAGCAATGTGTTTACTCTTATCGGACCTCGGCGGCTACTTCAAAGCCCTTCGTTAAGTGGGCAATAAAAAAAACGTCCCCAACGTATTCGGCAACATCTTATTAAGGAAAGAATGATTTATTACGTTCTGGGCGTTTTCTAGATAAACATTATTAGGGAAAAGAAGGATCGAGTTCTTTCAGGAATCATCGCGAATACAATTGAGATATGTATACAAGCGGGCTTGCGGTCAGAGAGAAGGATTAGATGTGAAGCCGCGAGTGAATAAACAGTGAGAAAAACGGACAAGCGAATTGTACAAATTAATTAAAAAGTTAAGTGGGTTATATGAATTAATTAGTTCAGTAATAGTTAAGATAAATTAAGTAGTGTGTAGTGTATAATTAGGACAGTGAAAATAAATTAGAAATACACGTTACAATATGTTATAGATTCACATCTGGCGTCTCTCTCTCTCACACACATGCTCCACTACTATATGCATTATACCACGTGGTACACGCAGGTACGTGCGTATTTATATTTGACATTAAGTTTTTTTAATACTTTTTATTAATATACTTTTTATCAATATACTTAAGATAATACTTCAATGAACTATTTTCTTTTTCATTTACTTTTCCCTAATATGTATTAATAAATGTACATTAAGTCATTCCTTTTTCATACATTTATTCGATCCACTTGTAGTGCTGTGCTCTAAGAAAACTATGCTTCCCCTCTCGATGATTCCCGGAGTACCTTCCTTGAGGAGTTGCCTACCTCACCTGAAACTCAACTGAACGCAGAATGCAGAGTTAATTTACACAGAAGTGGTGCATGCGCAGTAGCTGTAGAGAAAGGGCCCGGTTTCTGATTGGCGAAAACTGTGGCGCGAACCTAAACTTTCCGGATTTACACCGCGATCCGACCAATCGAAGTCGACCGACTCGTCCCTTACTGCGCATGCACCACTTCCGTGTAAATCTCGAAACCCTGACTGAACGTCAATCTCAGTCTCAGGTCTCAGAGTTTATAAATCCTGCTCGAGATCCGTAAACTTTGGTGGTGGTGCGTGTGCGAGGCACCCGCACTTGCCGGCCCGCTTATCTACCGAGCCGTGTAAATCCCGTAGAACCGGCAACGTCCGCGGCTTGAAACTTGAAACCCCGGCAAATCGACAGAGAGAGCCCGGGAGCGAGAGCGAGGCGACGCGTCGTCTCTCTCGCCTTGGTAAAGGTAGCGGTGAAGAGACAGACAGACGGACACATTTTTCAAGTTCTCGTGTGTGTGTGTTCGTCGAGCCGACTCACGTTTCCCTCGAAGAAGCCCCCTTACCCCCGATGGACGTGTGACGGGGACGTGTCACCCCGACGTCGTAACAACCCTCTCGCCTACGTGATCGATGTAATGGTGAGTTACGTTACGACATCCCATACTTCCCACAGGAACTACCGGTTCGTTACATGTTACATTCGATCTAACTGCGTACAAGGTGAAGGTAAAAGACATTAGGTAGGTGCGCTTCTCTTGTCTCTCTTTAGGTCGTACGACGACCGAAGCGGAGAAAGCCTCCTTCCTCTCACACGGTGTCACATGTTTGTATTTGTGCTTTTGTGCAAGCACGACAGTCTCGTGAGTCGTGATACACATATTTTTGTAACACTGACTGTATCATTAGAAACATCGTGGGAACATATATGCATACAATATTTTTATTTTAACACTGTATCATTTGCAACAACGCGGCTATAGGAAACCCATATGCACGTTCTAATTTTGAAAAACGTCGTTCATTTTATGGATGATTGCGCTTCCTTTCACCTTCGCTTTTTATTTGCGGACCAGGCATATTGCGGCGTTTTTAATCCTCTCCTGGTCCTGGTTAATGACGAAAATAACGTGAAATTTTAATGAAGAACCATACAAGGAGATAAATCGGTGGCGAACGAGCGAGGTCCCACTGGATTTAGTGAGTCATGTTTCCGAAATGGAATAATTCGTATTCCACTGATGTACTCCTTCTTTCCTAGCCTTATATAATATTTCAACTGCAGAGCTGCAGACAGTACATATAAAACGTTAGACTTGTTGTATCGATTGATACATAACAACCGTGCACAGCAATTGACACATATGAAGCTATATCTTCTGATTATTTCCACATCAATTGAATCCAAACAAACGTACTTGATTCAACTTTATTTCGTATCATTTTGGTGTCAGAGTTGGTACTGAATTTAGTGGGTCATGTTTCCAAAGCGGAATACCCCATATTCCACTGATGAAATCGTTCTTTCCTAGCCTTAATACGATCTATATTTCAACTGCAGACAATGTATACCTACCTACATAAGGTTACGCTTGTTATATCGATTGATACATAACAACCGTGCATAGCAATTGACATGTATGAAGTGACATCTTCTGGTTATTTCCACATCAATTGAATCCAAACAAACGTACTTGATTCAACTTTATTTCGTATCATTTTGGTGTCAGAGTTGTTACTGGATTTAGTAATGGATCCACTGAATTTAGTGGGTCATGTTTCCAAAGCGGAATACCCCATATTCCACTGATGAAATCGTTCTTTCCTAGCCTTAATACAATCTATATTTCAACTGCAGACAATGTATACCTACCTACATAAGGTTACGCTTGTTATATCGATTGATACATAACAACCGTGCATAGCAATTGACATGTATGAAGCTACATCTTCTGGTTATTTCCACATCAGTTGAATAGAAAATAGAAACAAACGTACTTGATTCAAGTTTGTCACATAATTTTGTTGTCAGAGTTGTTACTGGATTTAGTAATGGACCCACTGAATATAATGGGTCATGTTTCCAAAACGGAATACTTCATATTCCACTGATAAAATCGTTCTTTCCTAGCCTTAATACAATCTATATTTCAACTACAGACAATGTATACCTACATAAGGTTACGCTTGTTATATCGATTGATACATAACAACCGTGCACAGCAATTGACACGTATGAAGCTACATCTTCTGGTTATTTCCACATCGATTAAATCGAAACAAACTGACTTGATTCAAGTTTATTTAGTAACACATTGTCGTCAGAGTTGTTTCACAGTTGAAATCTGGATCTTAATGGTGGTGAAATCACAAAAATCATTCTATAAACCAGACGGTACACTTCCATCTGGTGAAATCACAAAAATCATTTTATAAACCAGACGGTATCATGCTTCCATTGATTGCTACATAACGATTGAAATGTCTTTGAGCTGTATTTTCTGGTTATTTCCACGTCAGTTCACTTGAAACGAGCTAAGCAGCTTCATTATCAGGTTAATATTATGTAAGCATCACAAGACTTGTTACGAGAATCTAAATGGTGATGAAATGACAAAAATCACTTCACTGGGCGAAGAATTGATACACGGGCGCTCAATTGAACTAAAATGAGTTAACATTTGCAAGGTGGGATTATTTTACGACCACCACTTCAATAGAATTGTTATGGATAATCACAATTAAAGAGGTCTGAACCTATAGACATTGATGAAATCACAAATTGAACTGTATTTTGTAGTTGTTGTCTTCCATTGATTGATACATAACAATGATTACAATAAATGTTTCAAACTGAATTTTATATCTATTTATATATCAGTTCAATTGAATTGAACCAACAATGTGATTCAGGTATATTTGGTAAGCATTACTTTAGATTTGTTATGGGTAACTGCATTTCAAGGAACCTGGTAAAATCACAGAAATCGTTCTATAAACGAGTTCGTACACTTGTACTGATATGATTACATAACAATAATCCAGGATTAAAATTTATAAATCCATACTTTCTACCTAATTATTTCTCTATCATTTGAGATGAAGTAAGCCATCAATTTGAATCAGCTTTATTCTATATAAGCATTACATACAAGAGTTTTTATGGATAATCTCAATTATAGAGATTGGTGCTAGAACGACAATAAAACATTCCGAAAAACGAATTGTTACACTTGTATCGATATTGTATTGATTGATAATAGCAATCGCAACGATTGAAATGTCCAAAACTTTATGTAGTTATTCCTACATCAATTGAATTCAAATGAGCTAACCACGTGGTTCAAGGTTATGTAGTAATTTAGCATCATTTTCAAAGAATTGTTGTGGGTAATCGCAAATAAAGAGATCTCTGAACCTATGATATCAATGAAATCACCAAAAACCGTTCTATTAACAAATTGTTACACTTTAGTTGATTGATACATAACAATCACAACAGTTGGCTGTATTTTATAGTTGAGTTCAAATGAGCCAACCTCGCGGTTCAGGATTCTTTAGCAAGAGATTAGATTTGGTACAGATAATAATCACAAATAAGGAATGTAGATGATAAAATCTTAATAAAGGCGCATATACACGAATTGTTATGCGTCTAAAACTGTATTTTATAGTTACTCATACATCATTTGAGTTGAAATAATGAGTTAACAAAGTGGTTCAGGTTTATTCTGTAAGCATCACCTTAAACGAATTGTTATGGATAACTACATTTGAAGGAACCTAGAGACTATAGAAAACGTTCTGTAAACGAGTTGACTCACTTGCATTAATCAATATACATAACAACTGTAAGATTTTGAAAAGAAAAACATGAGCCAGATTTATTCTGTAAGGGTTGTTATGAATAATCACAATTAGAGAGATCTAAATGGTGATAAAAACACAATAAAACGTTGGGAAAAATTGTTACGCTTACATTGATGGAAAATAGGAATCAGGATGAGTGAAATGTCTAAAACTGTGTTTTGTAGTTATTCTAAGATCAGTTGAATTAAAATGAGTTAACAAGAAATATGACCGTTAAAATCATTCTATGGACGAGTTGTTACACTTTCAGATTTCCATGGTTTTGTTTTCAAAAACAAAATGTATATGTTGGCGCCATCTCTGATACCTTGTACCAAACAGGGCCAGAATTACCCCATCTGTGTACTTCCCCTGCTTTCGCGCCTAATTCATGTACTAATTGTATTCACCACGTCAAAATGTGTTTTGTAAAATCCCTTTTATTGTAGGTATTAGGTTACTTATCTGGTGTTTCTGGTAGATAAAAACGATTTTATTTTAAATTTCCTTCACCACAGGCCTGGAATTTTGTGGCGTGCGTGCATTGACTTTTATCGTTATTAATAGCAGACCCGCATTATCATTGTTTTAAAATCAAATTGGTCATGAAGGTAACGTGTGATTAAATGAAATCGGCCGGTTATCCGTTGTTAACTACAGCAATCGCTCCCGAGCGAATTGAAGCCGGATATTTTTAACAGCTTATTTCAATAATACGTTATTTCGTTGGCGCCTGTCACCACGGCTTCAATTTATTTATTGTCAAATTGATAATTTCGTGTTGATTGCTTGTAATCGGTCGGAGGACTCGGAATGTTCAGTATGTGGTTTATACTAAAACGTTTAAAATCTATGAGCTCCTATTAAAATTGAATTTATGCGTAGATGTTTATTATGGATTTAAAAAAAATTAATACCGCATCATATGACATCACTTCAACATGTCAAATCGAAATTCTGGCGAACTATGGTAATAATTATTGCGAATATCCCAATTTGTCACAATTGATCTCTTAATTACTTTATTTTTGTTTAATCTGGAAACTCTGTTACATTTTCTTTTCTATTTCAGAGCAAGAGAAGCAACATTAACGCGCGCCGATAAGATGCCCTACAGTCTGCAAAAGAGATGAAAGGTGGTGATGCCACCTTGGGTGCCCATCAGCCCTTACAAGGGGCTCTTCATATTGGTATTGGTTTTCGTTCTACTCGAGTACTTCTTCAGCACTTTCTCTGAATCGAAAGCTGCGCTCTTCTTCACGGGCATAAGGTACATTTGAAATGTCTACACAAGTGTGATAGTGTTTGAAGCAGTAAAAAATAATTTTTTGTGTTAAATCATAATTTTAAACAGGAAAACGTAACAAAAGCATATCCGGTTTCATATTTGACCTTCCTTGTAAAGTATAATTGAGGCATAGCTCAGACATACATAAGGTCCTCAAGCTTTTCTAAAAAGCTGTACAACTCTGTAAATGATGAGGTGCTGGTAGTACTTATGATTATGCAAAGGTTAATACAGCTAAAGAATGTCTAGCAAGAGAACATAAACCAAGGAGAAGACATATGGATAATTCACTGTAATCTGGAAACTTTCCAAAATGACTGAACAAGATTCCTATATCAATTGCGTTTAGCAAATACAGTGACGATGGTCCAAGGTGACATACCAGACATAATGTACGAAAATATTAAAAGATGTATACACGAAGCCGCCAGAGAAACTCTAGGCAAACAGAGTAAAGATATACGGAACTATTCTATTGAAATGCAGGGTCCGAAATCAACAAGAGCGAAAGAGAAACTAATAGTAGTTCGTTAGTATGATAGAGAAGGAAGTTTTGCAACGTTGCCGGCCGGCCAGTCCGTAACCCATTCCAAATATTCCCGTCAGAGGCTATACAGCGAATGATCTGGTAGAGTGTGGCGATGACTGTGATGTTTCGCGAGCTAGCAACGTCGCAAAAGTTCTTTCTCTGTTTAGCCAACGAGAAATATTTCTTTCTTTCGCTCTTATGTTTATACCATACTGCGACTGTGTAGAAACGGTCTGTATATGTAATAGCTAACGGGATATGGTTAATGTTGTAAAACCAACAAATACCAGTAAAGTTAAAATTTCAACCCAAAATTCGATGTTAATAAAGTAATATACTTCGCCCCAAGTACAAATCACCTTATTAATGTAACCTGTTATCCTTCCAGGTTGCCGAACCCACCGAATTTACGGGAGCCGCAGGTGTACGGTCCGATCTACAGATCGTTGCTGTTGAAACAGAACAAGACCCGTAGTAATTTCAGTACAAACGCCACGGCGAAACAGGATTATACAAGCTATTTTAGTTACATCGTGACAGAACCGCCTTTCATCAATTTGAACTCTACAACTACCATTTCGCCATCACGTGAAGCCACCATCCCCGTTCAAGTTCACAATAATTCGAAACCGCTCGACGCCACTACCCTGCCGTTGTGTCCAGATGACATCTCCGCAAACCTAAGTAAGTAGGGGGAAGTAATAAACGTGGAGAAACTTGCTGTTATTGATAGGAAATTTCCGTCTCGGGAACACTTACTTTAATTCGTCTGATGAGTTTTCCTTCTGTGTCCAGAGGGAAGGGTTCCAATAGTCCGGACTCCGGTCCCTACGGTCCAGCAGTTGGAGAGTCGTTTCTCGTGGTTAAAGCCGGGCGGGCATTGGCAGCCGGAGCACTGCAGGGTGCTGAAACGTGTGGCGATAGTCATCCCGTTTAGGTGCAGGGGGGAGCACCTGCTTCTGTTCTTGCAGCACATGCATCCGTTCCTCAAGAGACAGTTCCTAGATTATACGATCTTCATAGTGGAGCAGGACGGCGACGGTGTCTTCAACAGGTAATCGCAACAAATTCATCACCCAAAATCCTTTAACCTAGTCGTGTTCAGGGCCATGCTGATGAACATAGGGTACAAGGAGGCGTTGAAGGAGACCAATTTCGACTGCTTTATATTCCATGACATCGATTTGTTGCCTGAAGATGATAGAAATCTTTACACTTGTCCAGAGCAACCGAGGCACATGAGCGTCGCAGTTGATATGTTCAAATACAGGTAAGGATTGATATTCCTATGTCTCCTTCTTCAGCAACATCTATCCGCCATAGGTCTCCCCTTTCCTTTTCCATTGTTCTCTGTCTTGCACCAAATGGTGCCTCTCTCTGATTTCATGTTGGTGGTCTCCCGACACTTCGCTTATAGGGTCTTGGTCTCCAGTGGAGTATGTATTTTGGCCATCTAGAGTTGTCTTGCCGGGCAAAATGTCCAGCCCATCTTCATTTTTGCTTCGCGATACATTACACGACATCCTCCGCTCCTGTTCTTATTTCCAGATGGGGGATATGGTCTCTCAGGCTTACCCCAAGCATCAGACGTTCTTTGGCTCTCTGTGTTGTTCTGAGTTTATTAGCTCATTTAGTTGTTAATGTTATTGTCTCCATAACACATGCCATAAGGTGTTAAATTCTTTCCTCTTCAGATTAATTCCTACTGCTGTTAACGTTATCCTTATTCTCCTACTCGTATCTGCTGTTTTATTCTCTTTTACCAATCTTATCTCGTTGCTAAAATAGATATCTTTCATTTTCTAATAAGTCTATAATTCCCATTATGTTCTCTGTTGTTATTATTTTAGTTTTATTGATATTCATCTGTAAGCCGAACTCTGCCAACCTCGCCTTGACTGATTAATTTGGTCACGAGATGTCCAGTTCATTTGCATATCATAGTTGCGTATTATCTTCTCAATTATATTGATAAAGTAACCGTCCAGACTGTAATGTGGTTCATTTTTCTTCTGTCAAATCTGTCATCTGTTGGGATTATAGATGAGTATCTACCCGCTAACACCATTCTCATAGTAAATTTCAGGAACTTTTAAGAAAATGATTTTTGTGTAGGTTGCCATACCCGGCGATATTTGGCGGCGTCTCGGCGATAACGAGGGATCATTTCAAGCTCTTGAACGGCTTCTCGAACGCTTTTTGGGGCTGGGGAGGTGAGGACGACGATATGTCGAACCGCATAAGGTACCACCACCTGCACATCTCCAGGTACCCATTGACCATAGCCCGGTACACGATGCTGAAGCACGAGAAAGACAAGCCCAACCCTAGCAGGTACGGAATTTTATGTATTATTTTGAATTTCACTTAAAGTAAATCCACTGAGAAGAAAACACCCACGAAACGAGAAAAGGTAGTAAAGTTAGACAACACCTAATACACGTCGTTTACTATTGGTGGAAAGTCATAAAACTTTCGGCGGGAATTGTTGATGTACAGAGTCGGTTCAGTGAAATTAATAAGTTTAGTTGTCTGATCTATGGTTGTCTGTTTACAAGCGTTCAGGTAAGTCATTGACGGTGATAGTGGACTTTTAGTTGATGGTTTATTTTAACGTATCGCTATTGTTATTCAGGTTTTTGATATAAGTTTGTATAAACATATTTCTGTGATCTATTGCAATTATGAAAAGACACCTTCCCTGCTCGCCTCCCAAAAAGAGACTTGGAACATACTTAAGCTGCGGGGAGAAAACCATTATTTTAAATGTATACAGAAAAGAAAGAAATGAACATCCTTAGTAAAAGATAAATTCATAAAGTCAAGGTGATCATTCTTAATGCGACTCTGTACTTATTCGCTAGCTGGTCGCACGCTTTGAATTTCGACGTTTGTGTTTCATGGAAGTTTTCTTCTCAGTGGATTTACTTATAGACGCGATTACTCCCAAAATTTTGAATAATTTTTGTAGATATGAAATCCTTAAGCAAGGCCAAAAACGATTTGACGAAGACGGACTGAACTCCTTGAGGTACAAACTGCTCGCGAGAAAGAAGAACCTTCTCTACACGTGGATACTCGTCAGCATAGAACCGCCAAGATGATAGAGAATATGTCTGTTAATTGTTTTGCCAAAATCTTAAGAAGAAACCTGCGTAACTGTCTTTTCATGAATGTTGGTAAGTAAACGTACGGGCAGAAATTTTTCTTATGGAAGTCGTCGAATCAATTTTTGGATATTTCGCGTTTCTAGTCAGACATTTTTTTTTAGGTTTAATGTACTTAAAAAATGTGACAAAAATGTGAAGGTGATAGTGTCTGCAGAAATGGCAGAAATTAAATTATTGCATTCGTTCAAATTCACCTTGTGATAACTTGAATCTCAATGTAACATAAATACTCATGTTTGTTATTTTACGTTCAGTTGTTGTTGAAACGAGTCTAAGTGTGTCGCTTTGAGTGTCCCAAAACATCCCTTATGCGATTTTAGGATATTTGAACCTGCTAAATGCCTCACAATAAATGATTGTTGTCCGTTACTTAAAGAACAATAAGGAAACATCCCCTTGGATGTTTAAGCCAAATACTAGTTACTTTCGCAATTGCAATGTGTAATAATACTCAGTAAAATTAAGAATGAGCTAAACCATGAACATTTCGACAACTACACCTGCCATTTCTGTATTACAATACAACTCTGTTTTTTTGATAACAGCAGATGTCGTCACATCAAATTACCCGTTTCCCTGATAACACCACAAATGCACAAATAGATCGCACAAATGTGAAGCTAAATTAGGTGAAGCTTGATGAATCTGCTGTTATGTGAGTGCCAAAAGGTATAAGATTATACTGTGTTTCCTGTTTGTAGCAGATAACTTGTTACTTAAACTATTACTCAAGCATTTATTAGAGTATAAAAGATAAAAGAAGAAAAATTAAAAGAGAAGTATATTCGATTTTTTGGCTGTGATTCCACACACAGATTACTGATTATTTTTCGTTTACATGAAAGATGTTTTATTTTGATTTTAAAAACGCACGAGTAGGAACTACTTTAATTTCCCAACATCGAATATTAATGATATATACATATTTTCGGAAGATTTACTTGATTAATATTTTTGTAGAAATCAGAATTCCGTTCGTTCAAAACAAATGCACAATTAAATACTCGTCTAAGTTTCTTAAATTGACAGTTAGTGATATTAGATTGTAAATATTAATCTAATATGAAATGGCTATTTTTCAAACACAATTATAATAAGAGCTCCTTATGAATTTTGTTTCGCCAAAAAATGTACAGGAAAGTTTTTTTGCCCTAAATATGGTAAAAGACATCGCAAGTCGATTACCACATTGAGGTAAATGGAACTTTCTTTAAAATCGTCAATAAAATCAATGTATAATTTCAAATGTAATTAAGAGAAAATGTGATAAAAAATTTTTCAATCACACCGTCTTTGATTCTGAATGATACTCTGGACCACATCCGGAGGATACAATATCAGGAACTTCGGCGTCCTGCTGATCAGTTTGATGAAGTCCTTATTATTGAGCAGTTCGTGGGAAAGGACCTCCATGTTGAACCGTTCGTCACGTAAACGGGTATAGATCTCCGCGAACTCCTCTGCTGTACTTTGGTCTTCGATATTCTGGACTTGACCGTACCAATGCATCGTGGCGTTCAACACACGCTCGACTAGTACCAACGGCAGAAAATAAAACAACTTGGGAGGTTCGGATGTCTTGGAAACGTCCTCGGGCTGCTCCTCAGTCTCGGAAGCGTCCTCAGGCTGCTCCTCAGTCTCGGCAACGTCCTCCAGCAAAGGTTCAGGCGCCTCGCCGCCATCGCTGACATCGTCCTGTACGAATTCTTCGGGGATAAAAGTGGTGGTGTCCTCTTGAGAACGGATGTTCACGTGGAGCGACGACTCGGAAGGTGGCGCGGCGCTGACAGATTTCTTTCCTATGTTCGACGACGTGCTCGGTTCCTTCTGCGACGGTTGGAGGCTTTTATATCGGCCCCTCGTCATTCTCCGTTTCATATTCACGACGGATTGCCTTACGGGTATCACCTCGGTGATCGTCACCTCGTCGCATTCGTGGATCACTCGACTGATGATGGAAGTCAAGACGTCCTGTGGAGAGGAAAAGGTATAGCAAGCGTAGAGAAGTTGTTTTCAAAAAAGATTACAACCGCAATACATGTGTCAAACATGAAATTTAATTTTTTTATTTCAATCATTGATTGTTCTATTTTTATCAGAAAAATATTGTGTTTTCTAGTAAATTAGAGAAATCCTCTTTTAAACATGCAGTGCTGACTTATCTCAATAACTAATGGATTAAGCTGCTAGGTCATGACTAGCTTTCACTAGAGTACAAAGTTTGAAGAACCACAAACGCTTTAAGGTAATTAACTGAGCCACCTTGTCCAGCATTGTCACCACCCCTCAGATTCGTTTTGTCAACTTAGTCGCAAGGGAGGTAATTAATAACTAGAGCGACTAGCTGACCAACCTGTAGGTTGACTAATTTCGCTTTATTTACTAAACTATCACAAGCTAACTCGCAACTGACCAGATATAGGTACCACCAATCAGTCACAATTTATATCATTGGATTAGAGGATTAAGCAGACCAGTTTCGACTAAAGTAGAAAGCATAGGAAAACCAAAGTGAATGTGGCGTAGTAACTAGATTGACTCACCAACAAACCTAGGATAGCTTCAGTTAGATCAACACTTAATTAATAACATTTCGAGCTACATTGCAATTGATCAAATATATCATCTATCTCTGACAAATTATTTCATTGGCACATGACTATAACTGTGATTAAGCTGGCTAGGTTTCACTAGAGAAATAAATGAATATGTTGTAATAACCAGACTAACAAATTAAACAACCCAGTTTCACCTTATCATTGGTCTACACTCCACTAGTAATGATAATGGCATGCGGCTTATCCAACAAGCGCCAAGCAATAATATGATGATCAAATCTACCACGGTTCAACACAGAAACATACATAAAGAGACATGGATCTCTTAATTTTAAATTGATGCAACATTTTGTTGCAAGAACGCCCATTTCACAAATCGACTGGTTTTCAATACCCTTGAACTCGGATCCAACCTGTCTAAATTCGTTACCTGGGCGCACCACTCCAGCTGCATCTCTTCCTCCTTGCGTCTCTTCATCTCCTCCTCGAGCAACCTCTGCTGCTCCAACAAGTAGTTGACGAACGTCTCCCCGATCTGGTAGTCCAAGCAGATCGGCTCCTGCGCAGACACGGTGAGCGCCTTGGCGAAGCCCTTGGAGACGGTCTCGTCCTTGCAGAAATTCAACAGCATCGCTGTGTAGTTAAAATCGCCATCGCTCACTTTGAACAGGTTATAGATGAGTTCTTTGATCGATTCCGCCAGGTTCTCGTCGTCTTCGAACCACAGTTTCACTTCATCGTATTGTTCCTTGTTTATTATTTCGGTGCTGTCGACGTCGAACTCTCTGTACTCCCTGGTGATGTCCAACAGTTCTTCCGCCGTGGGATATCGTATCATCAGGTTCCTGACGATGAATTCCTTCCAGTTGATCACCTCCTGTTGCCCGAACAGCTTCATGGAGAGCCTCTCGACGTCGCGCCCCTGGAGCTCACACCACGTTTTCGGCGCCAAAGGCTTCTCGTCCCAGAAGATCACGTCTTGCAGAAGGAAGATGAACGATCTTTCCGGTATCAAACCTTCCGGTGCGAGATCGAACAGTATCCTCATGAGGCTCTCGAGCTGATCGATGGAGAACGCGTAGGTATTATTCGATTCGGTCACTATCTTCTTTCCCTTCTTCGCGTCGTGCACGAGGATGCTCTTCATGTCTACGAGGAACTGGTCCGACTTGAGGATGATCTCGTTCCAGACGGGCACCTCGGCCTCTATCGCGTGCCTGAACATGTTGCACGCGCTGTTTATGCTGTCGGTCTCCTTGGCGTACCTCTCGCGGATCTTCAGGAAGATATCGTGGAACGTCTTCTTCACGTAGCCGAGTATCACCGAGAGGTTGCGCAACGTGTCGATTTCGATCAGCTTCAGTTGGACGTGTATGCGGACCGTCTCGCCCTCGAGGGCGGTCTTCCATTCCGAGAGGATGTCGTCATAGTGCTCGCAAACTTCCACGGTCGGCTCGTGGATCTGCAACGCGTGGTCGCCTGCGAAGCATCCGGAAGGGTTTAAGAAGTGTAGATTGGAATTTTTGAAGGAATATTTGTTAATTTTGGTTTTAGGCTAGTGACCCTATGGCCTGGGAAAAGCACTGAAACGCTGCTTTCACATTTCTCGATCCCCCCATCCTTACCTTTCTTTGCCTTATAAGCAAGGTCCATTGGATTGAACAAATCCTTCATGTGATCAATCGAATGTAGGGATTGATTGTTGAGGTAATTGAGGGACGTTTCACACTTTTGAATCAAACTTTGAATCCTAGAAGTGAAGGGATTGTGATCCGTATCCTCATTTTCGGCAACTGCTCTCAACAATCGATTCACCTGAAAATTGAAGGATTTTTATGTAAGGAAACAAATATAGCACCATTTAGCCAGATACGGATTGGATCAAATTGCCAGTTTACACATTTTCAATAATCCAAAATCGACTCATGTATGGTTCCTGAAATATCATGAATAAACTGAAATGAGTTTTCAGTTTTCACCAACAATCAAATCATCCATCACACCGAAGCAATCCAACAACATCAATACGCTTCGTAACTAATCACTGAAACTTTATAAGATTCACAATACAGTGAATTTCAAGTTTCTTAAATGAAACAAGAAAGCTTCTCTTGTTGAGAACACAACCTGAACCAAAGACAATATAGGTTACAGACGGCTCGTCAAATGCAATACGGAGGCGAATAGGAAAGGAGCCCGGCTCCCAAAACCCTGGCTCCACGACCGATTTCAACAGTTAGCCTTTGCTATCCACCAAGAGATGGTGCACGACCCGAAGGCACTGTTGCCTTGAGTTTTCGTAATATCGTAAATAAGGAAAAATGCACTGAATTGTTCGGTTTTTCTGACCTACTGGTTTAGAGAGGTAACCGGGTGAGTGTGAGTCATCCAATTTACAATTTGAGAAGATGGACCGGCCCGTTCAATTTCATCGCATTAAAATAGTCTCGTTCCAAACGGTAGGTCACCCCCTATCGATTAATAAAGAATCCAAAACAATCGGTCAGATAAAATCAAAGGCCCCTTTGCAATATTGTCCTATAAATATGAGCATTAATTCATAATAGATCGATGATAAAGTTAGGTAATAAGGGCTATAATAGAAATGTCTAGAATTGATTTTAACGGTTTAATGCATTGAATCTAAATTTATTTCCGGCCATTATGATATTTTAAACAATTATTCTAAGTGCGGACTTTTCACTTCAATATCTATTTTCAATATAAGTGTACAGTCTATCAAGAGATATACCGTGTGTATAATTTTGACTCTTCAAGTGGTTTGCGGTTTTTCTAGCCCAGGCTATACATACTGAAAAATCATATAGCTTTCACTGCGTTTTGTTCTACAGATATCGGAAAGTTTTAAATGGTAGGACGGACCTATAGAAAGAGCACTGTATGACCATATACAGCTAGAATTTCCCTGTTTTTTATAAACAATGGGATAAGGTGTGATTTTATCCTCAAAGAATTTTCCGGTTGCATTTTAGAGAAAAGTGGTCCATAGGAAAGTTGTAGAGAATAAACAGACGGTTAATTTGGTTCTTTATAAATTAAAATCGATAAATAAACAATTGAGTTATTAGCAAAAAACCATCAATTTTTTTATTATTTTATAAATGCTAATAACTCTTGCAATAATAGTGATAAGTGAAATGTAATACACGAGTTATGAAGCCTTTATGGGTCTTTATAAGTGTGAAAAATTTCAGCCAGATCGGTTTATTAGTTTACGAGATATCTTATTTGTTTATCCCAGAGACTCAATGTTTAAACAATTAAGCTGGCCCAGGCTACAATCCTAGAGATATTTAATAAAGTGGAATAGTTTGCTTGAATGCCGAACTATAAGTTAAGTTTGCAAAACAACTTATTTTTAATGAAATTGTTGTTAAAAAAATCATTTTAAAAAGGGTCTAATTTTTTGCTTATAAACAAATTGAATAACTTTTTTATCTATTGTTACACACGTTTTTAATAAATTGCATTAAAAGGTGTTAAAAAAACTCTTTCATTTAAAAAAAAAGGTTCTACGGCGAATGGAAGCCGAGATAGCAACATTTTTTAAAAAAATCATCTTTATAAATATTAAAAGCCGAAATTTTCACCAATTTTAAATAAAGACCTAAATTTATTAGAGGATTTATAGGTTTAATATCCATTCACCTTGAAAAAAGTTGTAGCCCTTTGAAGTTAAGGTTTTCGCCCAGGCCCACGATGTCGTAGTTGGACGCGCTATATTTTTTTTCGATATCTCGGCTTCTAGGCAACCTAGAACCTTCATTTTTTTATTCTGTTGTAACTCGACGAAATATTAACATCTAACCTATCGGGTGTTTTTTTAAATTTCACCTCATAGTAGGCTGTGGATAGTGTTTGTGAATGCGCCTTACTAAAAAAATGTCAAAATTGACATAACCTCACTTTTTTAGTAAAAATTGAAACTGCTTCAATCGGTTAATAGTGTCTTGAAAAAGACGGCTCACCAAGCTGTCTTTTTCAAGACACTAGTAACTGATTGGAGCAGTTTCAATTATAATTAAAAAAGTGAGGTTATGTCAATTTTGACATTTTTTTAGTAAGGCGCATTCACAAACACTATCCACAGCCTACTATGAGGTGAAATTAAAAAAAACACCCGATATTTTTATCGCCGTGGAAAATTGGAAAATTCGATACAATTATTTTTGTGTTTTATAATTACTATTTTAAAATTAATATTTTTTCAAAGGAAGGAAAACTTCTATGTCTTGCCAACACTTTATTATACAAAACGCAACCGGTTTCGACCTACTGTGAGGTCATCTTCAGGCGTACTAAAAAGAAACAAGAAACCACACTCAGCCAACACAACCGCAAAGTCTTTTCAATTTTCATTTTTCATTTTAAGAAATTTTAAGTTATTTTAAGATATTTTGAGATACTTTACGGTTGTGTTGGCTAAGTGTGGTTTCTTGTTTCTTTTTAGTACGCCTGAAGATGACCTCACAGTAGGTCGAAACCGGTTGCTTTTTGTATAAAAAAGTGTTGGCAAGACATATAAATTTTCCTTCCTTTGACTTATCATGGCCAACTTTGAGTCCTTGGACAACCTCCTTTTGTTAATATTTTTTCATCGTCCTAGAAAATCACGGATAAATTCAATACATACAATGATCACAGTTTTTTACAATTTGAATGCTAATTTTTTGCAGCAGTCTTTGTTTTTTAAATTTTGTATAAAATTAGTATATTTTACAATTTCATTGTTACGAATATTATAAATATTTATTTATAAAAAGAATAAATAAGATAAATAAATAAGAATATATTAAGAATAAATAAGAAAAAAGTATTTTTTCTTGTTAATATAGTTATAAAAGGTAGCTCTCTCTCAATAATAAAGCGAATGGCGAATCGCCAGACTCTGTAAGTTAATTTGTTGCTGAGATATTATGTTAATTTGTTTATCCCGGCGGTTTTATTTGTTAAATAGCCGGAATACGATTTGGGGGGTTCAAGGGACTCCAAACATATTGCAAACCATACGTAAGAGCCAATAGTTTGTTGGTTTTTAATTTCCGGGGATCCATAACTTATAACACCCCCATTTTTTAGTATAAAAAATTGGTCATTTTTTATAACGCTAACTCGGTTTTTATTGCTTGTAGAGCATTTTTTTTCGTGGGTTATCTAGCTTTCCAACTGTCTAGATTAGAAACTCGTACGACGAGTTAATTGACAATAACGTCGAAAAACACCCGTAAGTGTGTGTTTGTTTTTTACTAAATAAACGGATTTGGCTAAAATAATATTGAACAAGACCTGGACTTGAACCAGAAAAAAATTATTGAAACTTGGACCGCTCCTGTAAGTGATGCGCACAATGTATTTTTAATTTCGATGTTCGATGTTTATATCGATGTTTATTTATTCAATATTATTAGATAACATCGAAATTTTTATGCGATGTTTTTCCGATGTATTCTTCTATTTTTAAAAACGATTTTATTTACCTGCAAAGGGTCTTCAAAGGGTCTGGCTGGCTAAAATTTGGTACACTACTTGAATAAGTTATTATAACGAGATTAAAATTAAAAGTAAGTACATATTATTTCGCGTTAAAACCTAGGTGGCCAATATCATTCTAAGATTAAATAGTATATTAATTAATAAATTAAACATTTAATAGAACATCCGATTTATTTATTCTTTAATATGTACGAAGGAAAACGCCAACACAACCTGCCTTAAAAATATTGTATTTTTTTCACATGACAAAAATTCCCGCCTTCAAAACAAACCCGGTTTCCCGACTATGCTATTACTATAAAGGCGGCCGCCTGTAACCTTTGACTTTAATTAGGCTGCCGACACCGACAAAGTTAGGAGAAAAGATGGAAACAAGCAGACGGTACACGATGTCGTAAAATGTAAATCGTGAAACACTGCAGTCAATTTTTAACATTCGAAGTGTCTGACGGTGCTGCGAGAATATTATAACGATAACTGATTTGCCTTCGACAACCAGTAGTGCCATCGCGTGGCCCTCAGTCAAAATAACGCTATTTTCTCCCACGAGCCGTCTATAACCTTTATTGTCTTTGCCTGAACTCTTCATAATACCTCAGACTGTATCTTCGGATCCTCCAAATCGAACCTCGGCAGCATGTCCTTCGCAAATACCTCTTTGGCCGGCACCTTGGATACCATGGAGCAATAATAATCGTTAATAAGGCAGAAGGTATCGACGGTCCTGTCCATCTCCAACTGGAGAGCGTTTATCATGTTGTTGGCGTACTCGGTCATCTGCCTCGGAGTCCAGTTCTCGAGGATCAATTCAGCCCTCATCTCCTCCGATTCCATCATGCTGGTCTCACAGATTTCCATCAGTTCCAGTCTCAGATCGTTCACTCTGGGAATGTGTATTAGTTAAAATCCATTAGGTTAGATGGCACGAGAAGAGCCCTATGAGATTCGTAAGGGAAAAAAGGTAATTACTATGTTAACAGATTTAGGTTATCTCACCTGCAGTGTTGCTCTGCTTTGAACTCCTCGTCGATCCTCAAGTCATTGTCGAAGGCGTTGTAATTTTGCTGGAATTTTCTCAGGTGGATCTGCTTTTGGTCCGGCCTGTCCATGTAGGCGTCCATGTGATCCCTCAGGAATTTCACGTACGGCACGACCTTATCCATCAGAACCCTCTTAATGAACAGCACCTTGAAAAACATAATTAATTAATGAACAGTGCAGAACACACTTTCAAACGTTTGTATGATCGCTTTACCACACAATAGCGATATAAGGGACATTTCTCTTGCCTGTTTCATGTCATCGACGAAGGTGACCTCGATGTTCTCCCACAGGTTCGTTATGTTGGCGGCGACATCGTCCGGGATCTCCAGGGAGAGGTACTGCCAGTTCGGCTCGCCCGGTTTCGGTGGTTCCGGGAGCTCGTCCACTTCTATCTCTTCGACTTCCTCTTCGGGGATCTGCGTCTCCTTGTCGGCCCTGTGGATAACGATGTCTTCCGGCGATTGATTTTTCTTTGGTTTCCCATGACGGTTATCTATTAATTATTAAATGTATATATCAATAATGCAATATTACATCAGTTTGGATTAGATGTGCGTCCACTAAGCTAAGGCATTACTTATCACAGTTATTTCAGTCACTATTTACTTCCAACAGCTTTCGCAAACACTCACTTTATTTTGGTTGCTAAACTGGCTAAACGCTTCTTGAACCGGCTGAACCTAACCTCTAAACACTTATGATAAAATGTCATTAAAATGTTACCTGTCAAAAACTTGCCAAGCGTACCAACCACAGGTACCAACAACCAACACCAAGTACCAATCATAACATTCTGAACTTGAAACTCCAACTTCGTTCATACCAGGGTTCAACTTCATAGTGTAGGCTTGTTCGTAGAGCGATTGGAAATGGTTTCAAATTGTCAGAGGCATGCGTAGTAGAAATTAGTCGGACGAATTTGGACCTAATAGGACGAATAATTTCTACTGCGCATGCCTCTGACAGTTTGAAACCATTTCCAATCGCTCTACGAACACGAACAAGTCTACAAAAATAACGTGTGATCATGTGTCACAAAATTAGCCACGATGTACGATTTCCGTATATCTATCGTATATTATGTTTGGGTTTGTTTTTAACCCCCTTAGGGGTTTGCAAAAATTGCCTGAGCGCACGGTATTTCACGTGCTCTCGGCGGGGTATTGGTTAAAGTTTTCAACTAGCAATAATCGCACCTCGGATAAACCTCATCGGTTACGATACTGCCACTGCGCAAAGCTAACGTTGTTGCCAAATTCAATTATATTTAAAGCTCCAAGTCATTCACGTGACGGTAGATTGCAGATTATGTGTACACCGCCATCTGTGATCGCGTCGACGATCCGCAAGTAAATACATGCAGTTTGCGTTGTCTGCGTTGAGGCGATCAAGAGGACGAATCGCTCAGCTCAAATCATATTGAAATTTGACGAAATTTGACGAATTTCACGATAGATTACGTCAGACGCTGAATTTATAGCTTGTCGATCAACAGAAGCATAACACTTTTACGTGTCCACGTTATTGATCTTATATGCGCATGATTATGTATACGTCGCCATCTTTGATATAGAACCATAATTACACCGAATCAATTGGACACCACCATATGTGAGCTCAAATCTAAAATCATCAAATTTAAATTATCGAAATAGTATTTAATAAGATAGGTTATGTCTATTACCTATTAGAAAAATAGAAAGATTCATTAGAATCCTCTTTGAACTTATATAGGTATAGGTACGTAGGCAACCAGATATCCAGATTAGTCTAAGGGTAAGTCTCCCTCTCTCAAACTTGTTACCGTTTTATTCTTACACGAAACAAGAGAGCACACGAAGGCCTACAAAACGCCTGTAACCCAGTTTTTCCAAAAAAAAAAAAACACAAATAACAGATATTTTGAGATCATCGATTCAGCTTCAGCTTCATGTGTAACGCAGTTAGTTATATAGGGGTACTCACAATGTTATTTAGCATGCTAAAATTAGAATTATGAGTGAACCAATGTAAAGTACTATCGTAATCTTGCCTAAATAAGTGCGGTGGCGCCACTCCACTCGCGGTATGATTCTGAAACAGTTTTTTGTAAATAACTGAAATCTTGTTTCTTTTCTCTGGTTTATTTCTTTTATCATGCCTCTATATGACCATACCCTACCATATAACCATGGTTATATCATATTTTATGGTATAACCATGGGTATAACCATAAAGCCTCATTGGAAATGACATTTAGCTAACTAAGCCATTTAGCTTAGTAACACTGTATTTAGCACACAACCAGGTGTGCTTAATTGACCAACTTATTTCTATTGCAATATTTAGCATGCTATTGCTGAAACTCTACGACTAGCACAACTAGCACGCTATAGCATGCTAAATGAAAGATTGTGAGTACCCCTAGTATAATATCACTCCGGAAGTATAACTTTCTATACATTTACTTTCACCCCGAATGATATAGGCTAAAACGGCCGTAGTAAGTATTTCCAAAAAAATGATAATAACAGATGTTTCGAGATTTAGCTCGATTCCATTACCTCGTTATAATCCAGTAGTTACAACCACAAGGATAAAACATATAAAACAAGGATAAATAACACCATACAGATGAAATGGGGAGATAAGATAATGTAGAAGTGATTGCTCCCTAGTATTAGAGACTGGACCAATACGAATGGAGATACACTGTCACACCAAGCTCAGGACAGAGTTGGAAGTTGGATTTGCCGTAATAGTCGCCAATTTCGAGACGGCACTTAGGAAGAAGAGGAGGAATTACCTCGTAAATGCTATAATGTATGTACCAACCTTTATATCCACTGCCGGTCGCTCCGTCCTTCACCTTGTACACCGTCTTCGGCTTCTTCGAATCGGACTTGGACGGCACTATCGTCTTCAGGGCGTTCTGGGTGAATATGTTCTGATCGTCGGCCAATATCTTCTCGGCCATGATGTAGTTGATCGTGTCGCCGAAGAGTTGGACTGAGGTCTTGGGCGGTAGAGAGAAATCGCCGATGATCAACTTGCCGAGTTGTTTCACCGCGTTGAAATTGAACGTCGTGTAGTACATCGTGTACAGGCAACCCATGTCGGCGTAGAACTTCTCGAGGCGCGTGTATTTCGCCTGCTCCTCCTCGATGCGCTCCATGAGGGTCTCGTCGGTGTCGATGTCGGCTGCGAAGGCGAGAACATGTAATTCATAAGAAAGTTAAAGAAACGGCAGGTCTGGGAAGGAAGAACATCCCAAACGGAAGAGCTGGACACGACAACCAACCCAAAAAGAACTGAAAGTCCATTGAATAAACTACATTCGACAATTATTCTCACATCAAGATTCACGACACTTTAACAGTGAAGAAGATTAAGAAGGAGCGCCAGATATTTTGTAGTCGGAACTTAGAAGAACACTTGAAATCAACAAGACAGGAAAGGCAGGGGCCAGATGGAATTCATATTGAGACTATCAAACTCTTAAATCAGCAGAATGCAGAGGTTTGGACTAAGGTTCTAACACACAGCCCTATTTTAACATCCAAAAAATAGGGCCTCGATAATAACATCCTAGTTCCTGAAGAAATTATATTGGGAATTGGGGCCAAGTGGCAGCCACAGGGTTGAAGGGTACAAAATAGAATTAGATGTACCCATTCATAGGGGAGTGCGACAGGAATGAGTTAGATCACCCTTAATATATATTCTGAACCAAAGGAAGAAGAAGGCAAAGAAAGTATCGAATACGACGCGGTACCTTTATGTATCAGTTTTATGAACGCAGTCAATATTGTCCGATAATAGGCGTAGTCCATCTTCTTCTGTAGAGGTTTCAGCAGCATGGAATTCCTATACATATCGGTAGTTGGACTCATTGCACAGTCGAAGATGTCGCATAAACTCACGCCGGAAGTAGTGACTTTGTAGGTCTTTCCCGGCACCGGGACGCCAGTCACGGCTTCCTCCAGGAGCACAGCTTGTTCGTACGTCCCCGGAAAGTTCACCAAGACCCAACCTGGTAAAATCGATAAGGCATTCACATAGTCCAATTAATAAGGCTACAATTCGACCTTTTGGGAACGGCGTCACAATACCTTTAAAATCCTTCTGGCTCTTCAAGTACTCCATGAACATCCTGACCATGAGGAAGTCGGTGAGCGCCATGCCGCCCTCGAGTTCCTCCGAGGCGAACTTCCCGAGCTCCGCTGCGGGCGATAACGTTATCTCCTCGAAGGGATACAGCTTCGGCGTCTGAGTCGCCACCGTCGCGACGTGCTCGTCCTGCTCGTTATCATCCGATAGTAGATCGTTAGTTTTCGAGCGTAACATCGACTTGGACCTCTTCGTTCTCATCAGTTTTAAATTATCGCTGTCTTTTTCCGCTTCGCTCAACTCGGGGGCGTCGTCGTCGTACATTTCATTGCTGTAGTTTAACATCTCATCCTTGAACGCCTGCACGCAATAGCAGACCGCGTCCTCGATCTGGATCACCTGGAATTGATAGGTTTGGCAAATCTTCTCTTGGGGAAAACGGTGATCTACGTGGTTGGTACTACTGCAATATTAACAGTTTCGAAAGTTGAAATAGTCCTAATGATTGCCAACCCTCGTAACGAAGACAGCACTTGGATCATTGGGCAAATGTATTTTGAAATCATCATCTTCTGGCCTCTGTGCTATATCGTGTCGTATAAGGGAAGGTAGAGGAATTCTTAATTTGGAGACCACAAGGAAGTGATCAGAGTGGATCCTCTGTGAGACCATTTCAATTTTTGATATTTTCTCCACATTTGTTCTGCTAAATGTTTATGCTTAGTGGGGAGAAAATGTCCCTCCTATTATACCTTGATATTCCTTCTCTCCAACAGCCTGGCGAGCAGCGGTACCGCGGTGACGTCCTTCAGGTCCTCCACGCAGACGCAGTAATCGAGCTTCGGCAGGTCCGGCGGCGGCGGACTAGGAGGCAACGGGTACTTCAGTTCGAGCAGACGGTAGACGATGTAGCTGAGCACGTTCCTGCCGCACTGCAGCCTCTGGAGCTCCCTTTCGTCCAGCTGCAGGTCGTCGAACTTCCAGGGAGGCTTGTAGTCGAGGTAGTCCTCGAAGTCCCTCTTGTCTATCTCGTCTTGCCTGAGGGAGATAAGATGAGACGAGTTTGTTGAGTTAGAGGTAAGAACATTTAGCTTATCCCGTCCACTGCTGGACGAAAGCCTCCCTTAACTCTGTTCATTTTGTGCTACTTGGATCCAGTTTCCAGTCACTCTTTATGTATTATCTGTCCACCGATTAGGAGGTCGCTCTCTACTTCTATTGGCGTCATGTCTGGGTCTCCTGGGATGGTGGTCAAGTCTCTTTGTCCACCATCCGCCAATCATTCTAGCTACATGTCATGCCCAGTTCCATTTAAGGTCTAAGATAGATTTCACTCCATCTCTTACTCCTGTTCGGTTTCTTATGATATGATTTGGTCCCAGCATTTCCCTTTCCATTTTTCTGTTACACAACATATATTCTGTTTATGTTCTTTTTCGTCATATTAAATGTTTCAGCTCCATAAATGAGAACAGAGAACAGACAAGACGCACTGGTTAAAGACTCTTCTTTTTAAGCACATTGGAAGATCAGATCTCAGTACATGTCTAAATTTACCGAATGCCGCTCAAAATAGGCCTATTCTTCGTTGGATTTCATGATTCTGGTTAGCTCTCCTATTAAATAGGACCTTTAGGCATTGAAGATTTCTGGTCTTCCTCCTTTGATTGACTCTGTTACGAGTTCGTAATAGAGTTTATAGAGTTTTAAATTTCCTGTTTGTGTTATATATCTTCAATATATCTGCTATATATCTTCAAACTTTTATGACTTTAAGCTTATTGGTTCTACTATATGTTTCCATCTTACCTGCTCACTTCTTGCCTGAAAATCTCCTCCATCCCCTCCTTGGGGTCCTCCGTGATGGCCTCCACCTGCGGAAGAAAGTTCTCCAGCTGTTGCTCGGCGATGAAGATCTGCTGCCAGGTCTTCCTCGTGACGTTGGTCGGCATCTCCCTGTAGAACTGAACGTACTCGGACACCAACACGGCCAGATCGACTATATCTGCCATTATCTCCCAGCACATCGCGTACCGCCTCGCCGCTTTCAGTTGCAGCTTCTCCGCGTACAGTCTCCTGTGCAGGTCTAACGCTCGCTCCTTCTCCAAATAGTAGTCGTACTCTTCGACGGTGAACTCTTTGTCTTTGTCCAGCAGCTGTTTGAGGAGGTTCTCTTCGGTTTCCTTCATCACCTCGTCCATGAAGATTTTGTGGTTTTCTAGTATGACCGCTTTCTGGAGCTTCACCTGTTCCATCTTCTTCACCATTTGTTTCTCGTATAAGCTTTGTCTGGCTAACTTTTCGATGACGGTTTTTTCTTGTTCCAGTTTTTCTTGCTCTACAGCTCTCTTGTAGAACTTCGACAGGACGTCTCTGTGGAACTGCTTTTTGAGCTCGATGTTCTCCTCGGTTGATTTGTGTCTTTTCTTGATTAGCTTCAGTATCCTTTCCGCTTCCTTCGAGTCCGGCTGCTTCGGTTTGGAGCATATCGCGTCCTCGCGTTGCCGGAAGAGGTCGTCGTAGGAGAGGTCCAAGGATTTCTCTGAGACGTTGGTGTTTTGTTTAACTATCGATTTTTCTCTAGGGAACGTCCATTTCGGCGTTTCTTCCGTGGAGGAGGAATCTCCACGCGTCCTCACTAGCTGGGCGTAATCTTCGAGCGCGCTGTTGCAGGTTTTTATCAACGATTCCAGGCGGTCCTGGTGCCAGTGGATTATGTCGTAACCGGCCCATATCGGAAAACTGCGTTTATTAAACGTGGTGCTCTTCCCGGGTTGATCATTTTCGTCGAACACTTTGGTTACCTTGAACCGACCTGTCGACGTCTTGAGCTTTTGCTGGAGCTGCTGTTTGCAGATGAAGTCGACCTTTCCTTTGCCGAAGAGCGCCAGGAACACTTTATAGAAGAGGTTGATTGAAGCGATTTGTTCCTCGCAGATGATGTCTTCTATTATATCGTCTGTCACGTGGATGTCGAGCGATTTCAACCAGTGGACTATGTGAGAGAAGTTCTGGC
Source organism: Cryptocephalus moraei (assembly GCA_946251905.1). Classification (NCBI taxonomy): domain Eukaryota; kingdom Metazoa; phylum Arthropoda; class Insecta; order Coleoptera; family Chrysomelidae; genus Cryptocephalus; species Cryptocephalus moraei. Next base: position 31,326,446 of record OX276456.1, read on the forward strand.
GACATTCGTCTTTGTCTTCGGATTTCACGATGAGCTTCAGCTGGCTGTGGTCGATTATATCGTAACTTAACAGCAGGAGGGAGAGGATGTAACCGTCCTTCGCCGTCGCGGCGAAGTCTTCGGGGAAGTTCTTCAGCGAGATGCCCAATCGGCCCATCAACCAATTTGATATCAGTTCGGTCATTTTTTCCAATGGTGTAAGTGTCGTTTGTCAGTATGACATCATCGCATGAGTACTTTAAAATGGAACTGGTTGAGAAGTGAATGTTTTAATAACCCTCGTAGAGCTTATCTAAAAGGGCAATAAAACAATTGCAACTCTTTCAGGAATTTGAATTAAAGCAGACATTTGTTTTAATGATTCAATTTGCTCATTAAAGTGTGATAACGTGTAGGCTGCAGGCTGCGGTAAATATACATATATGTATGTTCCAGCAGCAGGATGCAAACATCGGTATTAGCAGTATTAGCACTGTGGTATTAGTACAAAAGTACAAGTCAGGATGTAACAAGTTTTAAAACTTACCACCATAATATCCGTTACAGGTTCCTGTAAATTCGAGCGTGGAAACGAAGTTTAACTGACCGTTGTGAGGGGGCTGTGTGTTCCTTGACGCATTGACATTGACACTTTTGACAGATTGCAAATGGCTGCCTTCCCGTAAGTTGTTGTGAAGCCAAACGCCGAACCCTTTTATTCATCCCTTCTCGAGAGGCAATCACTGAAGACAGCCCTAAAACCTTCGCCCCCAATCAAGATGAGCGACGAACTCCAAAACTACCAACTGCAGCTGCAGCAGGTGGAGGCTGCCCTCCTGACCGATCCGCACAACCAGGAACTCCAGAAGTTGAAAATCGATCTGAACGAAGTGATAGAACTCACGCTCGACCTCAAGAACAAGGCCGAGGAGGCGGCGAACCAGCCGGAGTACACGGAGCCCGTCGGCGTCGCCGAGGATGACGAGATCACCAAGTCGCTGCTCGCCGTCGAGGAGTTCGTCGCTAGGAACAGGACGAAGAAGATGTGGCGCGTCGGCGACGTGTGCATGGCGAAGTGGAGCGAGAACGGCCAGTATTACGAGGCCAGGATAGACGTTATCAACCCGGACGGTCAGGTAAATGTAACATTCGAAGCTTATAAGAACCGAGGTGTCTCTACACTGGATGAATTACGTGAGTTCACAGGTCAGAAAAGGGTACTGTCCGAAGCGGAGAAAATGAAAAAGGCAAAGCTGCACAACAGAGAGTACCTTAAAAAGAAAAAGCTTAAGAAACAGCAACGGTTCAAAGAGCTGGAGGAGGAGAGGGAGTGCGAGAAAAAAAAGTGGCTCGCCTTCGCCAATAAGGCGATAAAGAACAAAAAGACCGGGCTCAAGACGAAAAGTATATTCGCCTCTCCAGACACCGTAAACGGAAGAGTCGGGATAGGGACGTGTGGTGTTAGCGGGAAACCCATGACGGAGTTTACGACGGCAGAAAAGTGGAGGAAAGGTGTATAGGAAATTACTATGTTAACTGATGTAAAAATGAACTATTTTGTAATAAAAGTTGAATGGAAAAAATCAACCAATCGTCTAATTTAATGAGATGAACTAAGGGAAATCGAAGGAAATCCACCTACTTAACGTGAACTCATTTTTATATTCTACAGCTTACCAGTAATGACAAAAGTTATTTTTGTAGCAATTATAATCTCGTCTTTATTAAACAAAAGCAATACCTTTGCTAAAATTTTGTTTATTTTACTATATCTTAAAGGTGAGGTGTATTTTCATCGCATTGTTTCCTAGTCACTCTAGGTGTAATACATTCTAATAACAGAACAGAAATTTGTTTATTTGGCAGGTGGATATTGCATATTGTTTATAGAGAAGTGAAGTGTTTCTATTGACCTTATTGCTTTTGTATCAATGTTAAAAGGAGAACCCGGTTTGTAAAACTTAAATAGGTCGTTTAATTTTAAGGACATTTGTGGAAACATTAAAGGTCATTGTGAGCCATTAAAAGTCTAATTTATTAAAATTCGCAATTAATTTAATGCAGTTGTTATTCTAAGTTGACTAATGAGTATAATACATTGTAATTAAGTAATAAAATTTTCTTTTATCACTTACAATCATTACCTAAAATGAGTAAATCGTTGTTTAGAAATAGTTGTTATACTGTTGTATGTACGTACCTAGTTTTAGAATTATTTTATCTTATACCATGTTTACAAGTTTAAAATAGGTGCGCAATATAAATCTTATTTTTTTATAATTTATGAAATAAAAAAACGGGGACACACTTGAGTGAGAGTGGAATCATTAAATTTGTAATCTTATCAGGCCAGTTTTATTTTAATACACATTTGCATTGAAAAATATTCATTTATAAGTGGATTTAAGGCGTTTATTTTATTACATCTCTTTTCGCATTTGTAATCAATGTGCATACATTTTTTACAAACAAATACGAATAAAATATCACGTTATTATATATTTATCTCCTTATATATCGACTTTCCAATATCAACAGCGCAATAACCGGTGATTTGAATATGCATGAAATTAAAAGCGCGAGAGAGTTCCACGTGCCGCATTCGAAAGATATAGCTAAATAAATAATGCGATATAAGTCGATGTGACGATGTGTAAACAAACAAAAACAGTCTCGACCAATAGGAGAGAGGAAAACAAGTCACACCTATTTTTCGAGCCAAGCTTGTTGTTTATAAAACTGTTCATCCGGGCATTCATGACGTGTACCTACATATCGGTTTGTTCCAGCAAAAGCAAAAAATCGTGTTACGAGCTTGTTGTTTTCTAGTTAATCACAGTTAAAACACGTTAAAATATTCCATACCTACCATTATAGGTACCTATTTAGAAATATAATTATGAAGTTTCATTGGAGCGTAATACCTATTAATAATTAATTTCGCTCTTCTGATGAATGCCTAAATTTACGTAATGACACCACTTTAATATTTGCCAAACATATACAAAATTTACCCAGTGAGAACGAATACGGTTCAAAACGAATTTATCCAGCTCATTACTATCAGGCTTTACACATTTTTGACTACTAAATTTCCTGATATTCATTCTCCAAATTTATCCAAAAATTCATTCTCACACGATTAATAACACTTAATAAAATTTTCTCGAAATTCAAAAAAGGCCTTTCGATTGTATGGTACTTAGAATTAGAAGTTTTGGGAAACTTTGGAAAATTCAAAGAAACTCTTTGAACCCTATAGGGCTTCAAGGAAATTTCTAGATTGCACTCTCTTTAGTACCGGAGATTTTGTGAATCTTAGGAAAAGTTTATGCAAACTTTAAAACAAACTAATTGACGATACTGAACCTAGTTTTGATAGTTTGAAATAAGTAGGTACATGGCGCCCGTGGCAGGCTATTCAGTTGTAGGTATTTTACTCAGTATTTAGAGAGCCTCAGACTTTTTCTTGAAGAACTTTTAGAAAACCGAAATCAAAATGGGATCAGAATGCCTCATGGAAGTTCCTGGGTGGGTTCCAGCAGATCTTTTGATTACATCCTTCATGGTACCATGAGCTTGTAGAAAATTTGAAGGCAACTACTGGAAATTTCTGATAATTCCAGAAGACGTAAAATGCTTCTGAAAGTTCCCAGTGGCTCAGATAGACTTTTTGATGGTTTATATTTAGTTTGAGGAGTTTTAGAAAATTTGAAGGATCAAAACTCTTTCTGATGATTCCATTACAAAATTCCTTCAAAGTGTTGAAAGTCAACCCTAGATCGAAGGTTTGAAACTTTGGGATTTTGATCCAAATGCCTTTAAAATTCGATTTCAATACTTGTAGTCCGTGAGTAATTACCCCTATAACTCCACACTAGTAAGTCCTTCACAAAGTCAACCCTAGAAGGTGTTGGAACTTTTGGACTTTGACCCAAATGCCTTTAAAATCCCATTTCAACACTTGTACTTCCAAATTAGTTATGTCACCGCAATGACAGACAACTAAATCAGTACCTATTAGTGAAGCGACAAACGGCCTAAATTCCTTGTTAAATCCGTGAGTAATGCCCCCCATAACTCCACACTCGTCTCTCCCACATCACGCCACCGCAGCCTCTCTGGGTAGGGAAGGGATACGCAAATACATGTGCACCACCCCCTCCTTGTTCCACTCTATCTCTGTCTCACTCTATGTGTCCCAAAGTTTATATAACTCCACGCCGACACACGCGTCGTAACGTATCTAATCTATTTTCGTTCCGCTCTGGTCGAGGAGTTCGTCACCTTTCGTAAAATAAAAATTATCTAATTAACGTAATTCGTGCAGTCTGCGAAAATGTCTGCGTCCCCAATGGCTAAAGCGGTGGAGAGCAAATCGATCCCGATCAAGAAGGTGCAGATCGGGGACCCCTCGGAGTTACCCTCGAACTACTCCTCGACGCCAGGAGGTACCCTGTTTTCCACCACGCCTGGAGGTAAGTCTCAGCTTACCCAGTTTTGGTCATACCAAAGTTTTAAACTTAAATAATAAGTTCGCTTTGCGTTTGTCTCGAGTTTCGCTCCATCGTTTCCTTGAGTTTTGCAAAGCAAACAACTTTAACTACTTTCCATTTTTATGTCACGTATGTATTACCTATGTTTTATTTTTAAAAAATGATTTACGTCCGCACGTTGTGTAGTAAACAAAGCGTAAGTATCGGTGTACGTACACGTGTTATCTGTAAATTTGTACCTAGGTAGTTATCAATTTTTTGATAAGAGGCTATTTTTTATACTTTACGATTTATGAAATTCAATCTGAAATTGTGAAATGATGATTGTTCGTGTAACAAGCTCCATCAGGTTGAATCGCCATGTGAGTCATCTTATTTTTATAACATTTTACCATCTACATGTTTGCAACAATTAGAAATATGCATAAAATAATAATGTTATTGCCATTAGTTCAATAATTCAAACTAATTGCTAAAACAACGAACATTCAAAATTTACATTTTTCGAAATTTTCCATTAACTTTGTTTTCTACTTAAACCTATATATGTTTATGATGAAAATGCTTCTTTGCAATCCAACTATATTTTTTAAACTGGTCAAGGTTTCAAAATCTATCATTGGAATCCATAAAATAAATGTCATTCATTTGAAACAGAAATCCGTTTTTGCTTTTTTTTTTGAAAATTTTTTGAAAATGAAGCTTTACAAATTTTGTAAAGCTTCATTTTCAAAAAATTTCTGATGGTAATACAATGTTCCATGACCTTTTACCTTTTAGCACTTTTACACTTTTTGAAGGTGATCAGTTAAACGGTTCTAGCCTATGATGAATTAACGTATTATGGAAAACTTCTTTCTGATTTCAAAGGAAACGTAGAACTATAATAAATAAAAGTCAAAGGAAATTATAATTATTCCATTAGCATAATGACATAAAATGCACTTTGATCTGTTTTCTCTGTATTTATACAATGTATGGAAAAAATATGAAAATAACTTTACAAAACATGCGGTTTGCATAAATGTCTCTTTAGTCATAGCATTTCTGTTAATCTTATATTGCACTTATCGCTAAAGAGGAAATCGGAAAGGAGGTAAATATATATACTCTGTTCAAAACAAATCCCGATGCACGTCATTTTGATGACGTCACCAAACATCCAATACTACCAACTTAATATAGTCCCAGGACATTGCAATTTATGTGTTCCGTGTAGATTTTAGGTTGAGAATACACTTAACACATAATCAAAATGACGTGCATCGGGATTTGTTTTAAAAAGAGTATAACCAAGCATTACAGACATCCCATAGAAATCTATAGACGACTCTGATATAACAAAATATTGTCTTTTCGTCGATTCCAGTTTAATTTACTGAATAAATTACGAAATTGTAATGTTTCGAAATAATTTCCGCGACCTTTTGTCTCTCATGACTTTTCTGCCTCTCTCGCACTCACAAGATGCAGAAATTTCTGTTTCAAACACGAGAGTGGGATCTATTAAACGATGATTGTTCGTAACAAGCTACATCATGTTAAATCTCCATTTGAGTCATATTATTCTTAAAATATATATAACAACTGTAGAAACAAATATATGCATATGGAAATGTAATATTACAACAGTTAGGAATTTGTATTAAATTACAACCATAATTAGACAAAAATAACAGAATCATTAATTTAATTACTAAAAGTTATACTACAAAGTCAAAAATTTCATGTTAATTTTTTGAATTTATATGTTTATGATGCAAATGCTACTGTCCAGTCGGAAATAATCGAAATATTTTTCTAAACTAGTCAAGGTTTCAAGATGTGTCATTGAAATCTATAAAATTTCCTATTTAAATGTCATTCTTGTGAAACGGAAATCCGTTTCTGCTTTTGTTTTTTGAAAAAAAAATTATATCTTCATTTCCAAAAAATTCTTACTGGTATAATTATCTTTAACATTTTTAAAATCAGTTTCATGACCCTTTATCATTTTTATACTGTCTGAAAGTGGCTAATTAAATGGTTCTAACTGAATTTAACCGCTATATGAATAAAACAATTAGTTGCACTTAATAAATGAACGCTGATGTTAAGGAACAAATTATCTCCTTTCAAGCCGTTACAAGCACAATTGAAACTGTCCAGGTATAATAGGTAGCAATAGGTAATGCATTATTACGATTTTTTGTTTCACAACACGAGAGTGGGATCGTCGCAAGTTTTGGTCAGTCACGCCTTTTGGTTGCGAAAACTTTTGTGGCTCCATAAATTGAATTTGGAAAGAGAATACTAACATATATCTTATGTACATCTTACCCAAAACAATATTATTTTTCCTCGAGCGCTCCCGTTTGTGTCACCAGACAATATTTGGAAAACCAAACGTCTCGATGTTTTGCAAAACCCGTAATGAATTAATTGTACAGTTACACTGAGACACACGTGTAGAACGTAAAACTGGTGTAACCTTGGGATTTGCAGACCGCGATAAATTTTTTAAATAGCCGGTCATTTACATTCCGCATTAAAACGCAGTTCGCGTGAATATTCTATTATTCCAGAAATCGATCCGAACGAAAACATTGATCTCGGAGATCAGACGAGACATTCCAGGAAATATGCATAATTCCCTCTAACAGTTCATTCTAGAGAATTGAATTTACCCCCCCAGTTAATATCCGCAAATCTCTTCCAGTCCAGTGAGTCTAATTCTTAGGTGCTTTCCTCAGGTACGAAGATCGTCTACGAGAAATCGTTCCTGATGACCCTCCGCAACTCCCCGATATCCAGGACGCCCCCATCCTGCGACATCCCGGAACACCTGATGATGGGCGGCCCGAACAGGAGGCACAGCAAGGGCACCATAGCGAATCATCATCATCAAAGGAGGGACAGTCACAAGAAGACCAACGATCACGACGAACAGTTCCAGATAGAGCTCTAGTATCCGAGGGTGTTGTGTATATGTGTGTTTAATTAAGTGTGTATAGTTTTAACTCGAGGATCTGTTAATTTTCGTTTAATTTTTACTTTGTAATGGAAACGAAAGCTTTCTGGTTGTCGTTCTTAGTTTCATATCGGAAGGTTCATATTTGTTAAAGTCTTACGGAGAACTCTTGAAAGCTTTCGAGTTTTAAGTTATGCAGGGTAGCTTTGTCATTTTTCCAAGAGACGAAGTTGTAGTTATAACCTCCAAAATGAGCAGAGAGGATTCTTTTGGAGTTTCGTTAGTTTCGAGGAAGGTCTACAATATCTTTAAACTTAGGTGTTAAGTGATTAGTCTACTGATCTATTTGACTCCAACAAAGAACTCTGTTTGTCAAGCTGTCAATAATTGTATAACCTTCTCAAAATTTTTGCATTCCCTGTTAATACCGAAGGCTTCCTCTTGTATTCAAAAAAGTGTTCAAGTTGTATGTACCTATATGTAATTGAGAGAAGGAACATGCAGTCGAATATTCGCCAGTACAGTCATATGAAAGTAGCATTGCTTCCCTTGCTTAAGCATTGAAGTACTCTGTACAGTACTTCCACAGTACAGTACAACCAAGCGCTACTGGTAATGTGACTATATTACAGTTTGGGTTCGGTTGAACCATTCCTAAATTTTCTTTCTACTTGAAGTAGGAAAATTCGGCTGTATTTAATTGTAGGTAAATCGGTTGTAAGTTACCAAATACATCTTTTGTCGTGTATAAGTTCCGCTTGTATTTTCCTTGGAATAGTTTCTTTTTTCATACAATAACTTTATCTGTGATTGTATTTTGCAGACAATATACAATTACCATTTTTTAAGTGTTGTGTTTTTAATATGAAATGTAATTGTTTTAAAAACCTCGGTTCAAATAAAATTCCACCCAGCCCCTTTATCATTTTTAAACCTCAAAGTAAACAAATCTATCAAACGAGTGATAAGACGTAATAATATATGTATGTATGCATGTGTGTTTTGCGAATGAGCGAATTCTCTCGATGAAAATATTTGTAAATAAATTAACTGATTTGCTTTTGTAATAATAAGTAATATTACCAGCCCCGTGGAAGTAGATTTAGTAAGAGAAATTATGCTACAACGAACCAGGCGAAACGACCGGGAAGTTAAAATACCAGGAGCAAAAAAGGCATTAGAGATGTCGAACAAAGCAAAACCGAAACAAAGTAATAAAATAGAAGGAAAATCTCTGTTGAAACCTTTGCAACAAATGCCAAGCCAAATGATACAACTGTTGCAAAGGCTGTCATTGTACAAGTAGCATCATCCGTTGTACCATATTAGGTTTATCATGTAGATAACGTGGAATGAAGTAAAATTGTATTCAGGTGGCACGACCAAAATACTCATAAAAGGTCCTCCTCTTGGGACAATTGGCATGGATTACCTCTCTGGATGGATGTAAAATGAATCCATTTATTCCCATAAGTGCTGCTTTGAACGTCTACCTTGAACTCTGGATCGTAAAATTTACTCCGGCTGCTAACTTCACATTGACATCAAATGTCCCAAACTAAACTTCAAAACCTCATCAGCAATGCCTAAAATCGGAATTCACGGCTTCGGTAGACTCGGTCGACATCTCTTGAAAGTGGCAATCGACAGTTGCAAACAGGTAAAGAATTGTTGAAACGTTTTACTCGACATATACAGTGAACGGGTACTTCCAGAAAAACGCCACCGACAGTCCTAAGGTCGTTATGGTGAACGATCCCGCTGCGAATCCAGAATGCACGAGCTACTTATTGGAGAGGGACACCTTTTACGGACGATGCGGCATGGATATAACCCAAGTGGGCTCCGCCCTCATGATTGACGGTAAGGTGGTACTGCGCGCGAAACGAAAATCGCCCTAATGTAGATCATTTTATCCAGGACAACGTGTCGAATTTACCAGGGAGAATACACTGGATAAAATCAATTGGAAGGACAATAAAGTCGATATCGTCATCGATACAACAGGGCACAATACCACTTGTGAGAAGGCTTCGGTAGGGAGATATTACTAAGTAGTACCTATCAACGGTTTCAAAAAAAAAAAAAAGCAATATCTAATAACGAATGAAGCCAAATTAGTAACATCTGATACTTTTAGATGTTCCTCACTGAAGGTATTAAAAGAGTAATTACCACCGGATGCTCTAAAATACCCATGTTTGTTATTGGAGTCAACCATTGCTGTTACGATCTGCAGATGAAGGTGATCTCGGCTAATAGCCCGCACCTAACCTGTCTTACGAGCCTGCTGAGAGTGCTGCACGAGAATTTCCAAATTATAGTAAGAACACTTCTATTGTGCGCAACATTGTTAAAGTTGTGCGACTACCCAACATGAACTAAAATCCCATTTCGTTTCCAGTCGGTGTCTTCCTTCGTCATCGAGCCGGTGTCAAGCGCCTGCAAAATGCTGGACGACGCGAGCAACGACAGCAACTGCAGATACTCCAGAAGCGCCTGGTTGAACCTTTTTCCCTCTGAACCGTCCTGCAAAGCGGCCTATGTGGAGAAAATTATGCCGGAATTGGAAGGGAAAACCATTTCCACTTCGGTGAAGGTACCAGTAGCCTGCGTGGGGGCGATAGACTTGACAGTACAGTACGTAAATTTGATAGTTAGTAGGTACAGCAAAGCGGTTCTGGTTCAAAATTTGAACATAACCTTACTTTCGTAGACGCGTGTGTTTGGGAGACACTCAGGGCACAGCTAATAGGTGAAACACCGTGCATACAAGAAAAGAGAGAACTCAAGTAAATATCTGTCTTCTTAGAGATATATAGTTACTTTTAGATTCTCTCTTCCACTTATTGGCAGAGTTGTACCACTTGGTTCCCTTATGACACCCCCAGGGACGTAGTGAATTCTTTCAGGATTGTCCCAAAGTTCTCGAGAAGTTGCTTGAGTTGCATTAGATCATCTGAGCTCATACAACTCTGAAGCAAATCTGAACAAGTCAGTTTTTGACTTGATGGAATTTTCCAAAATTGACACGCACTGAAACGAAATTTTGTGAAAAATTTAAAAAAACGTGCTTTTCAAGTGAGACTCACCAGATTGTTTCACAACTATACTTGAGAATAATGTTTGATTGACCTTATATTTTGGAAATAAGTCAATTCGACTTAATGGATTACGCCCACAGAACGATTTGTAGGGTTCCCTAACACTTATCTAACAATATGAGGTTATGTTCAAATTTTGAGTCAGAACCCGCTTTGATATACTACTTTTATTACTTTAAATCCATCTATTTTCTCCTTACAGGTTTGGAAAAGAGGCACCTTACGAAGCGTTGATATCAAAAGTCAAACAGGCATCCGACAGTTACATGAAAGGTCTCATTAGATGCACAAATAATCCTCTAGTGAGCGGAGATTTAATCGGCGATTCCCATTCTTGTGTGGTGGACGTAAAGGCTGGATTACCTCTATCCAAATGTACAGTGAAATTGTTCGTCTGGTACGACGCCGAATGGAGTTTCGCCAATAGGATCTACGATTTAGCTAAATACGTCGCTTCAAGGGAGGACTGCAAGGGAACTTAATGAACTATATTGAAATAAAATTGAAATATTTGTGAAACTTGGTAATTTTTTGCAAATTACTATTTATGACAACTGTCACTAATTGCGATCTCGAGACTGGTAGTAAGATTTGGTTTGAATTATGAATGTTTGAGGAAAAGGATTTCAATGGTGCTATTTACTTAAAAGGCTGAATTGCTAAAATTCAATAATGAACTAAGGCGCCTTGGTCATCAGATAAGAGATTAACTTCTCTGTACTTCCCCAATGTCGGCGACGTCGAAGCCTCATCTTATAAATCTTGTGAATCCCATGCTTACGTACAAGCAACATCATGCAAATGATTACGAATATGCCGAACTTATGTTTGTTCCAGCCAGGGTTCCAGCGAACGTATCACAAACATGTAATTTCTAGTCGTCGACAACATGTTTTTCGCTTGCTGGAACAAACCTGTCAGTACGGCAACCTTTCTCACACAGTGTTGGAACGGTCCCGAATCGATCCCGGACTCGTTCCGAACTCATGTTTTCCTTCTCCGATCCCAGACATCCAGACAAAATCAGGTGAGCGGTGAGCATAAACATTGAACACTCCGATGTGAATCTACGTTTTTCATCCTTGCAATGTGTTATCTTAGAGACTGATTTCAACGAATATAAAGTTTACTAATGATCGAGTTTGTTGTGTTGCGTGTCTTGTTTTGATATCGAGGGTTAATAGTCCACGAAAGTTATTTGCCGAAATTTCAACAGGTTCGATTCGTCCAGGAACTGTGGATCTCCTTGTGGTGGTGTTATGGAGATGCAGTGCGAAAACGTGGAGATTCAGGTGAGTGGAAACAATCCCGACTTCCTGACTATAAATAGATTAGAGCTTATTTTTAGCTGGCAGTGTTGACATTCCAGTCGGTTGTATTCTAAAAAAATGTAGGACATTCCATGTATTATTATAAGCATGGTGAATTAACTAGTCGACGGTCCAGGAGATACATTCCTCTAATTATTGAATCAGTATGTGTAAATATGATACGTTAAGTAGGTCAGTGTAATCGTTTGATCCTCTCCTACATTTCAGCCCCTCAAGCTCATTGAACAAATTTGGTAGGTAATATATTGGTGTGATAATTTTGATGCTTTCAGCATCCATTTAACGTTCATTAATTCAATGGGGTAAAATTGCTTTCAACTATATATGGCCATATTACACAGAGTTAACGGGTTCGGTGTGCCAGGCATTCCTATCGCATCTATATGCATTCAAACAATTGTCCTCACCTTTTCCAGTTTTCGAAAAAAGTGAGTACAGGTTGTAGAAAGTTACTTATGATCATTGCAAGCGTAATTACTGGTGACATAATTCAGAATATGACATGTATAAGTATGGTGACCATTTTTGAAATACTATTGACCAACCTTGTTTCCCATAAAAGTATGTTAACAGTAATGAAACCAGAGTTTCATGTTCTGGTAAAGTAGTTAAGGGCATGGTAGAAAAAGTGGGTTTTAATTAACCACACCAACTGCTCTGGTTAGAGAATGTTTTTCTTGTTCGTGAACTCATTGTATGTCATACTATTTGTAAATACAACGTTATGTTTGTAATCATTTAACATAACACCATTTTTGCAGGTTGGCAAGCCAAGATATTCTTCTTTCTGGTCCTCCCTTTCTGTCAATTAACTTTCTTCCCAAATAATATTTTGTAGTAGATGATATTTAATAGGATTTCTCATGATATGGCCTAGACATTGTGGCTTCCTACTTTTTATTGTCGGCAAAAGTTCAGGCTTTTATTGTATCCTGTGGAGTACAATTTGTTACGTGATCTGTCCAAAAAATTCGAAGAACTCTATCTGTAGTCTATCCAAATCTTTCCTTGGATAGACTTCAAGGAATCATTCTAACAGCCTGAGATAAACCTAGCACAACTAGGAGTACCCGCTTGTAAGATACATAGTATATTCAATATATTTTTTGTTTTTGCATTTACTTCTGAAAGAATTTTGTATGTGAATCTGTATTATATATAATCTCTAATATGTAAAAAGGCATATTAATAATAAATTTTCCCTTCCAGCCGCCCTTGAAAGAGCTGGACGTGGCGCTGAACGAGCTCGGCATGCTGGCTTCGACGACGGCCTCCCGAGACGAGTACCTCAAGAACAAGAAGTACCTCAACATGCTCACGATAAACACGAGGTACGTCAGTAACGTCTCGATCGGGTTCCGGGTGAGGCCGGTCGCACCGCACGTCCGTTACAAACCGTACTCGACGAGGGAGCGACACCGCACGAGGTCAGAGAACAATGATAACGAGTCGACGTCGGTCGCTAAGGACATCATCGACGAGCTGGACAACGTCCTCGAGGAGATAACGCAACTGAAGAAGGCGAAGTCCCTGGAGAGCATCATCGTCGATGGTAACGAGAGCGTCGATCTGCAGAACATCGACCTGGGTAAGCCCTCCGAGCTGGAGATGGTGTCGGATTCCATACAGAATCTGAAAGTGGTCGAGTAGGGGTATGTACTTATAAGTGCACGAGCCTAGCGTACACATACACACACATACACATCAGGAAGAGGTATTAAAATGGCTGTGAAATAGTTCCTGGGGGATGTAGGACTGAATTATTCACGCAGAGGGACATGGAAACATCTCGGTTCTTTTGATATCGTTTTAGTGTACCTGAGTGTTTTAAAAATATGAACATGTATGGTGTTTACATTAACCTTTTCCGTTGTGTAATATTTACCTAGTGTAAAGGTTGAAAGATCCAAGTAGAACTCAGAAAATTGTTAGAATTTCATTGTAATATAAAACTAAGAGAAGGATAATTAAAATTTTTGTTTTTATATAAAGAAAACTCTGTTTATTTTATATATAACAACAGCATTTTTAATGCTTTTGTTGAAAATATTTTTCTACGTCCATTGAAAAAATTGACATTTTACCAGAGAAATCTGAAGAAGTCGAAGATGACAAAAGTGTTGTAACTGTTTACACTTTTCGAGACTGTTCTATTATGATTCTCATTCCCTGATGTGTTTGTATAGTTCTCAAATGGCAGCTATGCATTATTTGATGCACTACATGAAACTAATATATTCATATTTACGCTTTTTGGAAATGTCAATATATTTTTATTTACGCTTTTTGAAAATGTCGATCAAATGTGAGGACGTAGAAAAAATTGTAAATGAAACTCGTAAGTAAAGTGATTTTTTAACCAATAGACTGAGTAGGTATTAAGTTAAAAAGTTTGCACTTTACTCACTATTTCTATTATCCTAGTTTAGATAACCAAAAGAATGTCAATCCAACCCGAAATGTCCCTATTACTTTACCTGTTGTTAGTTACAACTAATCAAAGTGGAGCAAGGAAAACATTATTTCTTTAAATGTCGTTAGATCAATTAACTTTGTATATAAAGGCGTGGAAAGTAAACAAAATCGCTCCTTGCAAGGCTCATCAACAAACAAATAAGAGACAAAGATATTTGAATTAATGGTAAGAGCAACTTGAGCAAACTGTGAATATTGTTCACTGAAAATCAAGATTATTCCTATTTCTGAAACAAATTTTTCTGTTGGATTGACGTTTGAAAATGGTTTTGCATTTACTTTCGTGACACCCCGAAGGAATACTTGTAAGATAAACAGACATAAGCAAATAGGTATAATGTGTTAGATGTGGAATAAGTTCATTGTTATTTATCTATATTTATTTAGGAAAATACTTCAAAGATACAGTCTGGAGACTTCAGGTCGTTTTTGAACTGACGTGATCCTAGAGTATTTTCTAAAATGCAGCGTTCAATAACTTTTAATAATAAAATGTGTTGTTTAGAAAAGTAGGTACATTTTATTGAGTACATGAATTCCTTTAAATTTTGATTTCATATACCTAATAAAACTGTCAGAAACAGTTTTTTTTTAAGATCTTTAACACATGTTAACATTTTGTTGTTGTTTGTTGTTAACATGTTAACTTTAACAGATCTTTAACCTATGTTAATCTATGACATATATGATTTTTAATGGTGATGAGAGAGAAAATACAGTTAATGTTCTGTGTTTCGTGACGTTAATGTTGTGTCGTTTGTTTGAAATATAACGGAAATGCGTCTTTTGTTGGTTAGTTTGGTTTGTGGTGCTCGTATTCCGTATTCATTCGAGTGGTCATAATATACTTTTTCTTCGTTATTTTGCATTAAAATTGTATTAACATTCTTTTATTACAAAACGTGATTAGTATAAAACATGGAGATGTCAAGTAGCAACAGCAATTCCAGTCTGTCTCGCGATAAGATGTTGAACATGACAGAATTCATTAGTGCAGTTAATGAGTACATCAGAACAAAGACAGATAACAGCGCTTTGATCATTAAAAAGTGCCTTCAGGTAAGTAACAGTGCCGCAAACAGATCCACTACAAAACACAGCAAACGTTATGCTTGCAATTTTCAAACTTCACCTCATAGCCTGCCAGAATGTGTTCTTAACTCCCTAGCTAAGAAGCTGTTATTACTTAACTTATAAGTGACCAAAATTTCCAGGCTTACAGTGTAACGATAGATCTCCACATATTCGATCCAGATTCAACAGTGGGTTCACAATTTTACGTATCCCTATACGAACTGTTCAATTCACTGGAACCTCAATCGCCGCTAGCGTGGGAATGTGTGGACACTTTAACGAACGCCTGTCGCAATTGTCGAGCCCGACAGGCTCTGATAAACACCTATCAGTTCTTGCCGATACTATCTCGGTTACTGGGGAATCAGCTCACCAGTACCAAAAAGAAGAAACTATTGAGACTGATCCAGGACGTCACCTGCGGGATTAAGTTATCTTGGCAGATACCTCACCTGCCCCATTTGTTAACGGTGCTGACTGAATGGGTGCAAGGCGATGACGAGGATGTGGCATGTTTGTCACTGGGAGTTCTGGTTAACGTCTGTTATAAGAATCTTCCGGCAGTCTACAGCTTATCGAGAGTGGTGGATATCAAGAAGTTTCTCAAGTATTGTCTATCGCTGAGGGTAAATAAACTACCGTCGTCCCTTATTACCGAAAATAAAAATATTGATTTCGCAGGGGTCACTCATAGAAGTTCATGTATGCAAACTGATGATCATAATGGACCATACGCACGAGGAGATACCGAAGAAGACTTTACTGAATCTGATCGAACCTACATTCAACTCGATAGTTCAGTCTTTTATAAAAGACGATCCTGTGATGATGAGGATGGTTGTCGACTTTTTCGTGGAGATGGTCGTGGAAGAGAACGCTGACATTTTCAGAGAGTATCAGCATTTCAATGAACAAGTGTCTAAATTGATACAGGTAAGATCCTTTACTACAAGAAAAAAAGTATTATGTTATATAATGTAAATTTATCATTCAGACTTTCTTTCTTGCAGTTAACAAACAAGGATGACTTATCATCACGCAGAGATCCTGATTGTGTGAATCTTTTGCTGAAGTTCATTCACGTCCTAGAAACGAAACAACTTGGTAACCTCTCCAGCTTGTATCCGGATATGGTGAACCTGGCACTGAACTGGGTGAATTCAAAGAGAGTGTCCCTTCAGGCGTTGCTTGTTCTGGGTGCCGTCACACAAAACTCAAATGAAACGGATAACGATAACTTCCTACATTTTTTGATCAAACAGGTTCCAGTGTTTCTAAACATGCTAACATCACAGTCCATTAATTTGGAGGAGTACCAACGACTGGGTCTGCTCCTGCAACTGTTGAGATATATGCTGAAATCTAATAGCATACGCAAGCAAATGTTGCAAAACTTGGACGAAAAACTTTTATCGGACATCTTCCGCCCGATAATATCCGATGAATTCAATCAGATCAATCTTCCTAAGATACGCTTCGATGGAACCTCGACGACTTCCACCGAAGTGATCGACGCTTACGTATTCGCTTTGGGATTGATCCACGAGTTGTCTCAACACGATGCGAAATGGTTGGATACTCTAAGTACCCTGATGGAAAACAAAACCGTCCACGAGATTCTCGCCCTCGCCCTCTACGGAAGTAAGGACAACGTGAAACAATTAGTCTTGGAAGTATCGAAGTGTCCGAAGTTCCCGATCCAGAAGGTCGCGGTCAAGATGTCCGCCTTGCAGAACATGTGGGTTGGGACGTCGAAAACGAACCTCGAGAAGGTCAGCAGTCCGTTCGACTCGGGCTCCGTCCCTTGCCCCGTCCTGACCGTACCGCAGACGAGGAGCCTGGACGAGGTGCTGGCGAAACTCAATAGACTGATAGAGGAAAACGATCCAATGAACATACCGACCAAGAAAGTGATGGAACTGTATGAATACAAGATCGCCTCATTGGTTCACTCCGAGAGCTTCGCGTTGAAGAGCATTCAGGCGGCGTCGGAACGATGCGTACATCTCCAGCATCGACTCGCCCAACTGACAGAGGAGCACAACAAGCTCAGGCAGGCGATGTACCAGTCAGAGGTGAGGCTCTCGAGGACGATGAAGGGCGTCGAAGAGATGCGTGAGGCCAATCTGGAAGTGAAAAAAGAAATAGGTAGGTGTTAGCAAGTTAGATTCATTTATAATGTTGTTGATGCATTCCTCCCCAAGTGTTGTCCGTGACAAGTTTTAACTGTTATGTACAACGGGAAATTTAAAAACAATAATCTGAGCATTGAAGACTTAACACTCACTGTACAAAACCGAAATGTATGTAATGTATGTTTTAGCGAAAAGAGAGCAAATCATATTGGAAACCGAGACCAAACTGAAAGCCGTTAAGGTACAACTTTTGGAGATGACTGAACAGAAAAATAATCTTCAAGAAGAGGTAATGAAATACGAACAGACGGTCCAGAAATTAGAGAAGAACGGGCAACGATATGAACAAGAGTTACAGAAACGAGAAGAGAAACTGAGAAATTCCAACATACACATCGACAGTTTAAATCAAGTAAGATTTTTTTCATTGCAGTACAGTAAAATTATACCGTGTGATCCAATTTTGGTAAATATTTAATTTCTACTGAATACACTTTACCCATTACAAAAATCAGTCTCACATCGAAATGTTCATCCTTATACTAGCGAATTCCACATTATATTGTCTCACATTCATTACGATGATAGCGTTTTCAAAATAATAATTTGTATTCTGTTTCAGCGAAATCAAGACTTACAAAAGTTACTTACCCAACGAGAAGCCAAACTTACAGAAGTCACCAAACAATATAATGAAATGAAGGAAGTAATAACCCACATTACGAAAATGGCGAATTCCCAACTTTCATAATGAAAATTCTTTTACACAGTAACTATAATAATGTACATAGAGCTTTTTTTAACCTACTACTTTTTACAAGGAAAGAAAATTAAAATACTGTATTCAAGATTTATTGTATTTATTATGTCCTGTTACAGTATTAGTCATCATCATTAACATCTATTTACAATTGTTAGCTTGTAACATTGAGTGCATTGTTGATCTTATCCTCTAAATATTTCTTACTGATCCGTTTTAAATGGAACTTTTGTAAGAACTTTAGCTCACCATTCCACTCTTTTAATAACCGAAACTGGTGGGGATCGAGTAAGTCTGGAAGTTCTAAAAAATGAATATGTTATTAAAATTTTGTGTTCGAGTCCAAAATAACTAAAACAGTAGCTTCTAAATTGCACTAAAAAGTATTCAAAAGCGATTCTCACCTAACCCACAACTTTCATACTCCTCCTTCTCCCTAGTGAGTGTCATCCTAAGAACTTTCTCCCTGCTAGAATGTTGCTGGTGGTCCTTCCGGGAGCCGATTGAATATTTTATCTGGATCTGTTCCAGTTCGTCCTGGAACCTGTTGAGGTATTCCTGGATCAGTTCGTGGAACGTGCCGGGGGTGCATCGATTCCATTCTGGTTGTAGTTTACTCTGGAACCAACTTAGTTTCTCTCCGGTCACTTGCGACTTCAAAAATGTCTGCAAGTGTTTTTGGTTTTTGGTCTGTTTCCTAAAAATTGGTTTCTAGGTGAGAAATTTAAAAGTTTTAGAAAATGAAAGTGATGAGAAGGATGCTTACCGTTTGATGTGTTTTATAGCAACCTTGGTCCTTCTACTGTTGGGATGTTTCAGTTTTTCTACTTGTTTAATTTTTGGCTGAAATTTATAACACATATATAGATTGTGCTAAACGTACATCATTAAATCTTACCATCTTTTTATATTGTGCGATTAGCAATGTGTTCAGGAAAACAATCTATGGAGTTAAGGTTAAGCACTGGGTTAAATGGTTAAGATATGAGGCATAGATATGAGGTTATGGTTATGCATGCATAATGAATGAGGCGGGAGGCTCAAAAAGTGAAGTTGTTTCTTGCCAAACAGTGGCGTGGTTCAATAATTGGATCTTGTTTTGCAGATTGTATTTAGGTAATCCATTTGATCGATTGTAGCTTTTACACAGTAATGCAAAAGTAAAACAGGAGTAGCTTAAATAGGAAATAAAACATAAAATTGGTGGTACCCGGTGTATCCTATGGAGGAACATTAATGCTAATCGTACTCGTACGTAGGCAACCCTATATGCATGTATACATGTTAGATTATGGGATTCACAGGAGAAACAAGCGATAGTGAGAACTGTAAAGTACAGATAAATCTAGAAAGGAAAGAACTTACAACTGCATTTGTGAACACCAATACACCTTTACCCACCTTTACTTATTTCAGCAGATGCTACGCCTATGCACAGAGTCACAGACGACAAACAACAAATATGTCATCCGAGCAGATACCAGATCTAACCTAAAAAAAATAAAATTTTCAAATACTTCTGTAGAACCCTAAGATGTTGCGCAAAACTATCCAGTTAAGTTGTAATATAGCGAAAACAACAGCCACCAAGTCACAATCATTCAAATGGTTCGTACAAACACTCAAGACTGATGAAATGATTTACTTCATTCCTTTTCAGGACCAACTTCCTGAGCCCTCCGGTCCACCGAGACCCCACTCGAAACATCCACCTCTCCACCACGGTGCGTATGTTCATCCAAACACAGGACACTCCCAACCCGAACAGTCTTAAATTCCTTCCCGGGGTGCAAGTCCTCGAACCGGGACAGACGATCGACTTCCCCACGGGACAGGCGGCTTACTGTTCCCCCTTGGGAAAACTCCTCTTCCGCATAGAAGGCGTCAAGGGTGTATTCTTGGGTCCTGATTTCATCACTATAACGAAAACAGACGACGATGTCGACTGGAAGCTCTTGAAACCGGAGATATTCGCGACGATTATGGATTTTTTCGCTAGCGGTCTGCCGGTCCTGAACGAATCGAAACCCAATGAGGACACTCGTAAGGATAGAGAAAGGTGTCTTTGGGTTTAATTGATGATTTCTTTTGTAGAGGTTAATGAAGATGATGACGAAACTGTTGTCATGATCAAGGAACTTTTAGATACCAGAATCAGACCTACTGTTCAAGAAGATGGAGGTAAGAAAAGTACTTCTGTACTTCTAATTTTCAATTTACTCCATTTTTTTAGGAGATATAATCTTCATGGGTTACGAAGATGGAATTGTAAAGTTAAAGCTCCAGGGGGCGTGCTCTAGCTGTCCTAGTTCTGTTGTGACTTTAAAGAACGGGGTACAAAACATGTTGCAATTTTACATCCCTGAAGTACTTGGCGTAACTCAAGTTTATGAGGAGTACGAAAAGGTGGCTGAAAGTCACTTTGAGAAAATAGATCAGGAAATCGAATCGAAAGGAAACAAAGTCAATGAATGAAGATGTAGAATGTGATATAAGTTAATAAATTATTATTGTACAGTTTGAACTGTTTGTATTACCCATTCCTTCTTGGTCATGAGTTATTCACATGACTTCATGATTAACACAGCATCTATTGTTCGTGGACTGATTCAAAATTATTTACCTTTGAACTGCTTTCAGTTCTGAAACTAATAGAGAAAATAGGAAGTAATTACCTTTGAAATATGTATGTATGTGCCAAGTATCCTTATTTTTTAATAATCTTTAGGTTCATAGACCTGGATTTTGTAGGAAGTAAACATGCAAATTGAAAACACAAAGTGGAGTTTTAGTTTTAACTTCGAAGGTAAAAAATCGCATTTATTTATTTACGTTATGGTGCACAACACAATAATAATAATAGAAACTGCGTCGCGTAAAAATACACACAAAGAAACGTGACGGCCAAGTTCACATATGTCGCCGTAGTTGTATTAAAATTAGAATTTTTAGAACGCATCGTTTTATTTCCCGTTTGTTGGAAAACAAATTTGAAAGTAGAGATTGTCAGAGTTCTTTGAGAAAATTCCAAGGCAATGCTAATCATTTCAAATATCAAAGAGTGGTTTTGTCTTGATTTGCGGCTTGGAGGTACTAAATAGGTACCTACTGTTTAAAATAGTCTACCAGATAGTTTCTGGAATTCTGGTTATTCTAGACTAGAATAACCCGACAGCTCCAATCCATCCTATATAGTGTGCTAGTATCTAGAATTCATATATGTTGGCTCTGAGCTCAGATGAAACAACTATTTGAAACTATTATAGGTATAGGTATCTTAAAGATGTGAAATGTGCTATTAGTCTAGAGATATCCTAGTGAAAGTGGGAAAAGTGAAGATTACAAATTTGTATCATGGATAGGCAACTCTCGAAGTTGTAGAATCAGACTCAATTTGTATACGAACTCAAATAATATTTAGGACAAGATAAATCATATTAATAGTGAATTTGCAAGATAGAAATAAGTGGTCCAAATTTGTAGTTTTAACAAAATTGTATTGCAATTGAGGCAAATTATTATAGAAGACAATTATATGACGAGTAAGATTTTTTTATGTAGACATATGTGAATTTATGGTGCATAGGAAATAGTGAGGAATTCGAATTTACATAATTTTCATCAAATTCCGGAAAGTAATTAGTTCCGATAAAAAAATTAATAAATTTTGAAATACGAAAAGTATAAATGTCACTGTATGCGACACTTCAGAAAGTGCAGGGCGTATTAACTGTGCTAATTCATTAGTATTCTACAGTTCACTTGCTGTAATATTCTAGTAGAAGAATTTGGAATCTAATCAATTACGATAAAATATGCTAAAATATATAGAATTCACTCATTGCAGGCATGGAATTAATTGGAATTTAACTTTGAGGAGATAAGTACTGGTGTAACCTCTGGAACAGTCAATAGGTAGTACCAGCTTATAATTCTATCATTCCAGGGTATCTTAGCCAAAATATCTGAACACACCATATATTTAAATATTAACTAGAGTGCTTGTTAGAGTCTTTCTAGGTGCCTAGAATATAAGCTAATTCGAATGGGACAGTATAACTACAGTAACCAACAAAAGAGCTCAGATACGCGTCACGTTTAAATGAGTTTAGAGTGAACTGAGCTATATTCTAGGATATCGATTAGTGGAAGAATCTGGAATCTAGTTTGTAAGTAAGAACATAATTGACTTCAGCCTGGAATACTATACACGCTGGAATGTTGCTTTGATACAATGAACAAAATATTCATCCTCTTTGTTTATATATGGCCTGCGCTGCCCGGGCATTTACGTCAGTTAATTCCTTTATTGATACAATAACTTGCGGTTTATATTTTTATTTTAGACTTCTTCAAAAATTCAACCAAACGAAAGCAAATTTCTTCCATATCCTGGAAGATAATATCGTAATAGGATAGAGAACATATCTCAGTAAAAGGATCTATCAGACAAATATAGCTTAGTATCAGGAATGTTTGTGTGAGTAGATTTTGATTTTTTAGGATCCCTTGTATTGTAACGCGAAATGTAAACAACCAGCGTAAGCGTCCACCTTATCGGACTAGGCGGCCCATCTCAAAGGGAGGCCGCTCCGCTAATTGGATCATAAGAAAACAGTTCCAGAATAATTGCGAATATTGATTTAAAGAAAGAATGATTTATTACTTTCGGGTCGTTTCTAGAACAAACAAATTAAGGAAAAGAAGGGTCGAGTACTCTCAAGAAGATTCCCGAATACATTATGGAGGGCTAAAAAGCGAACGCTGCGGACGAAGATTATTAGACGTGAATCAGCGAGTGAAAACAGTGCGATAAACGGACAAGTGAAATTGTACAAATAAATTAGCCGTTAAGAGTGTAATATAAATTAATTGGTTAGGAAATAGTCTATAAATTAAGTAGTGTTAAGACAGTGTGTACATAAATTATAATAAACGTTACAGTATTGACTTTCTGAACTAGTTTGCGCTAAGCTAGGTTTGGTTGGATCCCTTAAGGGGCCGGAGTTCGAGCTGAGTTACTATAAGGGCTCTTGCTGGTTTGCCAATGGCCTGTGGGTTCCCGAAGTTGGAACTTATGTTTTTTAAATTAAGTTTATATATCGAAGTTTCTCGCCCCCATCCTGTAGAGCTGAAAGAGAACCATCAACTGTATATAGCCTCTGGTTGAAGGTGGGTTGTTTGAGTAGGTTTTATTTTGTAGGTTTGTTGAGTGGTTTTCCTCATATTGCCAACCAGTTATAACTGCGACTGTGCCCTGTGGCGTGGCGGCCTGTGGTTAGCTTCACGATCATTGCCCTGCCGGAGCAGGAAGAGGGATAAAGGGGGCCCAAGGTCTCACGGTGCCCGCGGGGTTGTCGTCTCGTTCATCTCCTCGGCTAACGATTCGCCCGGGGATTATCGTGGAAACTTTCTAAATTCCCGTGACACGGTTTTTCAGACGTGTCACCCGGGGCGATGATTTGCACTTTCGTCGAATTCGTAATTGGCGCGGTCGATACGGCGGACCGTTCCGTTCGAAACGTACCAATCGGTGGAATCCGTCGCATCTACGTAAGTCGTCCTAGAAGCGACAACAGCGCCGCCGAGGCTGGAGAGAGAGAGAGAGGCGATACGGGTCGCCTCGCGACCGAGCGAGACGGCGACCTTCCACGAAATATCGAATCCCCGCCGACGCTGAGACTGTGACGGTGCCGTACGGCGCAGCGCGACAGTATCGAGCATTCTGAACGTGTCCACCTCGAGCTCAGCTGTTGAAGGGGTGAGTGACATCGGTTTGACGTCTGTAAATTTCGTTTAGTGACAAAACTATTCGGTGCGTGTGTCGACGGAATCGCTAACGAGAATCGTCAAAGGGAGAGAGAAGAGCGGACGATATGAGCGAGCTTAGCCAGGAAGAGGTGAGTGCTGGGGATCGTCGCGAGGTCGCAGATAACGTGGGTACCTTGAAAAAGTACTGCTTCCATTGTTGCTAGTTGGATAGACAAGTCATGCTTCTAGAGATAATGCTTTTGCACCTAAATGTTCGGTACGATCGACCTTCGAGTCGCATGCGAGAGGCGTTGGACGAATGAGGTGAAACTTCTCTTTGTTCTTCGGCCCCACTCTTCCCTTCTCCCACACTCCCATTCGAATCCTTTTTTCTGCCCCTTAACGACCCAAAAAAGCCCATTACGAACTTTTCTGTTAAAAACATTAATCTAACAGATAGTGGGTGGGTTGTATCTTCAACTAATTTCTTGATAACAGTAACATGAGTAAGCATTTCTGCAAACAAGGTTTATTAACTTGACCTATCCAAGTATATAGATATCTAATATTATCTTGTTATATATACCAATTGGAATAATTCAATGAGTAGTACCACAGAAGTTGCTTCTGGAAGAAATCATGACACCAACGTTCCATTCCCTCAATTCTTCTTGAATTACAAGATTGAGAATCCAAAAAGCGTTTTCAAACTACCCATCCCTTTCTTTGTTACGACGACGACAACATCGGTCTTCACCATCACCCAAAACCGTTCTCCCAATTCAGTCAGTTCAATTCAAAAAACTCACTTAAGTTGATAAGACAATTCCAAACAAAGAACATCTGTTTGGGTCCTTGAAACAAAGGCATCCATATAGTTACCAAATCATAAAATCTTTAACAGGCTTTCACCTTTCGTCTTCATTTCAGGATAGTGCACTTGGATCAGTTTTGTTGGTTTTTAGTTCTTGCAGAATTTCCCGATCATTTGCAGCTAATACTGACTACAATACTCTTTTTCCAGCTCATTCCTCGGTATTTGAGCGTCAGCACTACAGTTTCTTTAAAAGTCGATCCACACACAACAGTGTCATTGATACGCCCTGTAAAATCTCACCATTTCCATCCATTATCTGGTAGTGCGATCAAGTGATCAAGGGAAATCAGTAATGTCATTCAGATGAAGATAAGGAAGACCAATAAGTAGTAGCGATGGGTCTATAAAACGTGGAAAAACAGAGCATTAGAAGGGGAATTTGACATTTTATTCTACTGAACGCATTGGACAGAAAAGCAAGACTAATCAGAGAAATTCTACCACTACAAAGGAACTTTGTTTCTGATGAAACGTCACTGATGTGGAAGCTTTACTTTGGGCAAGCCAACCTAGAAACTCTCCTGCTTTGGTATATTGACTTCTTTTCCATTATATAGATGATATATTTAACTTAATAGTTACAGTTAGTGACTGGTTTCGGCAAGTCATCTTCAGATCTGGGAAAATGGTGACATTGAAAGTGTACAATACAGAAGTAAAGCAAACTAGTTCACCTAATTATTGGATGAATGAACACAGTACATAACACGTAAAATTAAATGAATTATATTTTATATTATTTTATTGAGTTACAATTGAGGGATACGCAACGGACAAATGGTATAAGTTTAAACACAGTTTTAAGTAGATACAATCTTAATGTAATTGGGGTTTATTCTTATCCCAAGATTATTTGATCTTATCCCAAGATCATGCTCGCTTCCGACAATTTTGATCTACTGCTTTTAAATCTCAACCCTCATATCATCGACCTTTACTTTATAACTCATACCATCACAGTACCAACCCCATATCACTCTCGCCTCGAAACCTTTCTAATAATTCCGATGTCCGCCTTCCAGATTAGACGAAGACGTCTGGCGCGTCTCACCGCCCAAGGCAACGTGTCCCCGTCGAGCTCCATCTCCCCACCCGTCACCCCGATCTCTCAGTCGCCCGTCATTTCCCTGCCGAGCCCTCCGGCGTTCGACACGTCCGGCCCGATCAACACGTCCGGAGAGAGTGCCGACACGCCACCGCATCACCACGACACGAAGAGGGAGAACGCCTTCAAGGAGCCGAGCAAGCCGATAGACATGCCGTCGTCGTCGAAGGCGAGATCGAGGGAGCCGCCGCAGAGGAGCGATTCGGAGACGAGCTCGACGCACATGGAGGTCGACGACGTGAGCGGGAGCGTCGACAAGGCGACGGCGAATACCGACATAGATTCTGGATTTGAGAATATGGAGGTAAGCCGGTCGTTGGTTATGTTAGTGGAAACTGATAAGCTAATTAATTAATAAATGATGCTCAGTTGTGAAGTTAGTCAAGACCACTTTGATTTTACATTATTTAAATGTCGTGCAATGTTGGTTGCATATGCTTCCGATAGAAAACATACTAAATTCTCATCTACTTAAAATTAATATAAACCTACGTAAACTCCAAATTATGAAGTTCTTTTGATTGACTTTTATTTAAGAGAGTTTTGTGGAGGCAACTGACAACCACTGGCCCCTTTTCTTCTCCATAAACTTTCTAACTTTGGGAATGAAACTCTGACAGTTAAAAGTTAATATTTCTCCACTCGCAAGGGCTCAGCAATATTTCACTTTTGTGGACCACAATTACATTACAATCACAATTACGTTACTCTTACTGACTTATGCAGCTTACAGTGGCTGGTCAAAATACTGGATAGTCGCGTTTTTCTAAAGGCCCAAAAGTACTTCTCCAAAATTGAATTTTTCATCTTCCAGGTCGATGAAGGTGAGGTTCAGAAAAAGGACGTTCAGAGGCAGAGGACCACCTCTTCGTCGGCCGAGATCACCGAGGAACAGCTGCATTCAGTCGTGGCAAGAGTGTTACATTCCACATTCAAGGAACAATCAGATACGCATCTGTACCTACGAGAAACTGCTGGACAGTTACAGGACAACCCTCAGATGTCCATTAAGGATCTGACGTCGAACGCCATCATAGAAGTTCTATATTCAATAGGGAAAGGTTCGTTCTTAGATCCATATTATATTCTGTTTAACAGTGCCCAATTTCTTTATATTTGAAACTGTTTCTTAAAATCTCCTGTTCTAGGTGACAATCCCTTTAAAAATCTGATGCAGCCCAATCCAGAGTTGTGCGACGCTACGAGTCTCGGCTCTGATTCGGCTAGTCCACAGAATCTTAGCCCATCGCCGAGTCCGGTGAACGCTTGCCCGATACCGGTATTGACAATGAAAAACAATGGCGAAAGCAACCAGTCGGCTATAGTGCAAGCGATAAATTTCCTAATGGATTCTTACAATAGGGTCGGAGTAGAGGAAAGGAACCAACCGAAACGGTCCAGCATCCCTCCGTTGAGTGATGTTCTGACTGAATTGAGGGCTCAGATTATTAACTACACCTCTTTGGTCGTTCATGGTAAAACTGTTGGGAGTTTTGTTTGGTTTTGATTTTGATGTTTTTTTTCTTTTAAGGCTTTATTGTACCGAAGGATAACAGCTTAAAGTCTCCCCTCTTCGCTCCCATCCTGCAGCAAACATTACCCAGAGGTTTTCTCACGGAATTAGTAACTAGAACTTACCAGGACGAGAATTCCTTCTCGCGTATATTCAATCCGATCTTACAAGGATTGTTCACGATGATGCAACGGGCGAGTTTCGTTGAAGACGAGCACCGCATCCCGATACAGATGTTGTTCGAACTGTCGGACATCCGATGCGGGCCGAGGCCGATTTGCACTCTCATAACCCAACAGGCGCAGTTCCTGCCGAACCTCTGTACCCCGGCTCCGGGCAGGGAGATCACAAGGTGCTCGTTTCTGGGGCCGTTCTTGTGCGTGTCGGTCTTCGCCGAAGATGATCCTAAGGTAACAACAGAAACGTCATCGGCGCTATTAGGTGAAATACTTCATTTGTGTTAAATTTAAATCTACTTTCAAAGAGTGTTGGTGTGGCTGTTGATATCTTGTGAAGCTTTTTGATTCTTGGTTTTAAATTGGAAATTATCATGGTGGGGATTCAGGGAAGCCAACAAAATATGTGTTCTGCTCGAGTCAATGTTTCATTCTGTTTTCAATTTCAGGTAGCGGAGAACTTTTTCTCAAGCACCTCGTCGAGTGACAAGGGTTTTGTTCAAATCTTACAGTCTGAACTGGAAAGCACTAGAAACTTCCAGCATAGGATTTTCCATTTTCTTATGGCAAACAAGGAGAGTAGAGACATTTGCCTGAATTACATCGCACAGATACTGAAATTCAACGAAAAAAGGTGAGAGAGAGAAAAAGGGAACTTACCCATTAATTTTTCAACAAGAATAATATAAGATACAAGATAATTGGTCAGGTGATTTCCAAACCACCATCATCACAGTGAATTAATTGTTAACTTTAAATCCCCACTGTTGGAGGTTTTTAGAAATTTTCAGGGGAAAATAAGAAATTTGAATCAGCTGTTTGGACTTTTATGGAGATGAAGCTCATCTTTGCAACAGTCAAAGCTGACTCCACAGCCCCACCACAAATGGGGAAGCAGGCCAATTATCTTATTTCTCAGAATAAAGTAATTTCTTAATTTCACACCCACTTCTGATCCAAATCTTTTTCCTTCAGATCTCAGATTCAGGCAGAAGAAAGAACTTTGGCCAGCGATGGATTCATGCTCAATCTGCTGAGTATTCTCCAGAATCTGTCAGTCAAAATCAAATTGAACAAAGTGGACGGCATGTATCCATTTAATCCGGCCGCTTTGGTAAACATTCAGAATGATACTAGACTGAAGTATACATCACAGGAGGTTAGCAATTGGTTAGAAGAATACGGTAAGGAACAAGATGATACTTTCTACTTACTAATATAACAGAATTGGAATATTCTATAATTTTCGACATATTTATTATACAGTCTAAAGAAAATATTAATTATAAAAATATAAGAAGCTTAAATATACATTTATTTCAATTCACTTTAATATATCCTTCAGTGTTTAATTTTGATCCAACCATTTTTTTGTAGGTATATCCTATAAGTTCGAAACTCCGAACTTTTCGACTATCTGTTGGTTCCTAACGCTTCACTGCCATCACTTATCCCTACTGCCTGCCCTTCAGAAATATCAACGAAGGTTACGTGCCATAAGAGATCTACAGAAATTGCTGGAGGAGACCGTAGCGGCAGAGGCTCAATGGAAGAATACCCCGTTCGCACACAGGAATAAGCAGTTCATTAAAAGGTGGAAGCAGCAGCTTAGAAAACTTAATAAGTGAGTAACTGGAAACGTTTTCTTCTTGCAAATCAAAGACGATATTTTATATTAGGAAGGTCAATTTAGATACATTGTCAGCCAAGAAATACTGGGAAAAATAACAGTAAATCCTGTTTACTTCCTAAGATTTAATCCCAACAACATATATGTAGTACTTCGTGTCATTACGGACCTTACCCCGCGGCATCACGGACTTTTGTCACTTGTTCAATGTTTTCGTTTGAGACATTCCTGTTTAATTTCATGCCGTGTTTATTATTTTTAGGTCTAAGGCGTGTGCAGATGCTGGCCTTCTCGACAAGAATCTAATGCGTCGTTCATTGATATTCTATACGAGCGTCTGTGAATTCCTGTTATGTCTGATGAACGACGTGCCGCTCGGTAGTCTGGTCACCACGGTTCCGCCCGCAACGGCTTCCGCTCCTCCAGCCTTCTGCGCCCTGCCGGAGTGGTACATAGAGGACATAGCGGAATTTTTGCTGTTCGCCCTGCAGTGAGTACATATGTAAACTACATATATCGCAAGTGAGCACGTTCAATAGTTTATAGAAAATAGGGTTTATCACTAGAAATCCAGTGACACGTCCGATAACTTATAACTGTAGGAACATACTAAGCTTAAATGGGTGTAATGTTGGTATAGTGCTGTAATTCACTGTAAACTTTTGTGTCATACGTTGTTAGTTCATTACAGACACAATTTTCCTTTGGAAAATTGAGCATATGATTTGCTTCGGAGGGTTGTAGATTTCATTCAATATCCCATTCTTAGGTATTCCCCAAGTACGATCGCCTTGAGCGCTGAAGACTCCCTCGTCACTTGGCTGCTCGTGACGATCTGTTCCTCGTCGATGGTAAAGAACCCTTACCTGGTGGCGAAACTGGTAGAGGTGGTGTTCGTTATACTGCCGAGCATACAACCCAGGTGTGAGCTTCTTTATATACGTCTGATGAACCACCAGCTTTCGCACACCCTTCTGCCTGGCGCTCTCATGAAGTTTTACACGGACGTCGAGACCACCGGCTCCAGTTCTGAGTTCTACGACAAGTTCTCCATTAGGTACCACATCAGCCTCATAATAAAAAGTGAGTAATGCGATTCGGATGGTGATAGATACTTGGAAAGGACGCTCACTAGGCGATTTCAAAAATGTTGTAATGTGGGATCAATTTCAAAAATGTTGTAATGTGGGATCATTTTCAAATAGGTATGTACTAAAAAGGAACTACTTTTACTAGTTACAGGTAGTGTAATACATCTAATTTCAGACAACAAAAAAAAAAAAGAAATATACCAAGGGTGCTATTCAAGAATTTCTCTTACATTTAAAAATTATTTAAGAAAGCTAGGTACCTAAAATATTTGAAGTAATGTTCATAAAAGTTGGGGTCTATTCAGACATTTTTAACGTTCATGCGCCTTTCTTGTTATAACTCTATAATCTACATCGCAGAGATGTGGTCGTCCCCCGCCCACCGCCTCGCGTTGATCAATGAATCCGGCAACGGGCAGCAGTTCGTGAGGTTCGTCAACATGTTGATGAACGATACGACGTTCCTCCTCGACGAGTCCTTGGAGTCTCTGAAACGTATTCACGAGGTACAGGAGTTGATCAGCGACGACGCTAAGTGGTCGAAGTTATCCTCCGAACAGCAACAGAGCAGGATGAGGCAGCTCAATTCGGACGAGAGGCAGTGCCGCTCTTACCTGACGTTGGCGAGAGAGACCGTCGATATGTTCCATTATTTGACGGTCGAGATTAAGGAGCCGTTCTTGATGCCGGAGCTGGTGGGAAGGTAAGATTCGATACCACATGTAATAGAGAATTATAATATATACCTATACATATATTGAGTTTGTTTACATTTTAAAGTCTCTTATTCAGCACCTGTTAAAAATGCCTTGCAGATATTCTATTATTTCTGGCGGGCTACTTTTTATGAGTTCAATGGGCGACCAGGGGCAGCCACTTTAACGAATTAACGGTTTTTGATTTTAGGCTGGCGTCGATGTTGAACTTCAATCTGCAACAGCTTTGCGGTAAGAAGTGCAAAGATTTAAAGGTGAGGAATCCGGAGAAGTACGGCTGGGAGCCCAGGAAACTTCTAAGTCAATTAGTCGATATCTACCTACATTTAGATTGTGATAAATTCGCCGAAGCGCTAGCAGGAGACGAGGTAAGAATCGAGCACTGATCGAAAAAGTAACACTTACTACCAAATCTGTTCAAATACAGCGTTCGTTCAGAAGAGAGCTCTTTGACGACGCCAACGCGAGGTTGGAGAGGATCGCGATAAAGACCCCGGCGGAGATAGTCCAGTTCAAGAAGTTGGCGATGAAGGCATTCCAGGTGATGGAGAAGAACCAGAAGTCGGAGGATTGGCTCGCTGACGCCCCGGACGAGTTCAAGGATCCCCTCATGGATACGCTGATGACGGACCCAGTGCTCCTGCCCAGCGGGCAAATCGTCGACAGGTCCGTCATCATGCGGCACCTACTCAATAGCAACACGGATCCGTTCAACAGGCAGCTGCTTACCGAAGAAATGCTCGTCCCAGGTGAGGATAATTGGAAATATTTTGGAACAAAATCAACTTTACTTCAGTCATTCTGTATTCACTGGATATAGGCCTCTGTCTTATCTTATTAATCTATCTAATCTGTTTATTTTCTCAGCTGAGGATTTGAAGGAAAGGATAAGAATATGGAAAACGGAGAAGACATCGAAATCAAACTAGATTCGCGCTTGTCCTTGCGTCGCGTCGTTGGGTAGCAGTTTTTATCAAGACAATTTCATTCTGGATTATTCCTACATTTAAAATAAGAATGTGATAATTGTGTAATAATTACTTTTTGTACTTTTTCTATACATATAGTAAATGTGTATTTCAAACATGATCGAGAAATTCTGAAGGCCCCCTCCCCCCCGACTGATAAGTAATTAATTATTTAAGGTTCTCATCGTCGATATGAAAGAATTTGTTTTAATTGTGTAAAGGAGGTAACTACTATTGTGTTTTCTTTATTTTTACACCCATTATTCAGCCGATTGTACCTAACATCATCACTGTTAACTTCACTGTATATAATAAAATAGGACTAATAGGAAAAGTGAGATGTATATTATGAATAGACGTCGAAACGATTTGATTATTTTACAACCCCTCTTCTTTTTTGATAATTTATTTGGAAAATAATCAAATCTATTTTAAAAGTTATCGATTTTTTATATGAATCATTTAGTGTAGAGAATAAAGTTTCATAAAAATGCGTTTTGTGTCGTTATTTCAACTTCCAAACTATGAAATATGAATCCAACTTGGAATCTATCACAGATAAAGGAGTTCGAGTACAGCAGGGTAGTACCAACACAAGGAATGGATTTTAAATTCAATGTAAGTAATTGGAAATCTAAATGAATTTCCAGATTTTGAAGTAAGTAACCATTTGTAAAAATTGTAAAATCTCAAATTATTTCCTTCGATAACATTAAACATGTATCCAATCCTTGCCATGGAAGGTAGTAATTGGTCATTAAATTTAAAATAATTACAATTGAAATTTTCGCATGCGAAGCCGCGACAGGTAAGCTAGTACATATTATTAATAAAAACTACATCTGAAAAAAATTTATTATTTTCCTGAAACGAAACCATTTTGAATGTAGACGGTTCAAAGAACTGACAAAATTTTAGAACCGGTAAGTAGGAATCCCACCTGCGAATATTGGCCGGATTCCAAAATTAAGACTCTAGAATCTGGACAAACGCGTGGGAAGCTTCGAAGTCCTGAATTAATGAAACATACTCGGATGTGACTGAAACGCTTTATTCAAACATTGAGCAGGTTCTCATAAGTACTTTGGAGAGAAAAAGGATATGTGAATGTTTAAAGCATAAAATGTTTTGTAGTTTCATTCAACTACCTACTTTGCGAATGTGTATATAAATCTCTACTACTAGCAAACATTTGTTTAAAAAATGTTATAATAATAAACTGTTTGCTTTGCGGTGTATACTTCCAGACTTACTAATTATTGTCTTTTGATATATCTCACTGGGTACGAAAGAAGGGCGCGGAATTCAGACAGTAATGGCTAGATTCGTGTAATTTGGTGTCATGTAATGAATGATTAATCTTATGGAAACTTGTGGTTCAATTCACATGAGCTCGCAAACTTTATTAGCACCTTTATCAATGTCGTATCCTTGAATCTACTATTTTTTGGCGAATTCCACGCCCTAATTGGAATTAAACATGTTTGGGGATTTGTAAATTCTTAGTTCTAGTGGAAGATGCTGATTTCTCAAGTATATCTCTAAAAATATGAATATCTAAAATTGTAAATAGAAAGGTTTATCTCACTAGCTTCAAGCAATGATTTGAGTTTTTTTATACAAAAAGTTATAAATAAATACATAAATATATGTAAAAAAACAACCTTAGATATCAATTCACAGTTCATATAAATAAAAAAATAATCAAAGTACACTATTTACTGAACGAATGCTGCATAAGTAACATTTTACAAATAAAATTACTGATAATACTTACTGCCACTGCTAGGATTTGTGCCACTTCCATGTCAAAGAAACTCCTAGTCACCAAATCAATAAAGTCCTCAATACAGTAAAAAATGATCTAATAATAATATGAACAATTCAACCGTCTATCTCCTTGTCACGTACGGCAATGAAGGAACCAAACTGCAAGCAAGTACATACAATATCCCAAAAAACAAGTTCAGCTTTGCAGTCTTCTTCGGTACACTCTGAATGTCCGTCGATCTGAACTGCTTCTCGATCTTGAAGGCTCCCGGCAAAGTAACCAGCGGCAACATGAACCACTTGGAATACTTAAGGGACGCGACCATGAACATTATGTAAGGGGTGAAGAGGAGGAACGCGTACAGAACGTGGGAAGCGGTGTGGCCGATGATTATCGCAAGCGTGACTATCCCGACCTTCTTATCGGACTCCGAGTCTCTGGTATTGTTGCTGTGTAAGATGGCTTCGGTGTTTAGAGCGAGAGGTATGGCGTAGTATATCGTCGCCCATTCCACGTACCCCGTTTGGGACATGAAGGCGAAGAGTACCGAGATGGGACCGAATAGGATTAAAATGAGTAAGTCACCTAGAGCGATGTATTTAAAGCCGATCCCTCCTGTGTACAGGAAACTCGATGAGAGACCTCCGAAGTATACTAGGGCTAGATGCTCCATTTTGGCCGGCGATAGACTGGCCAGCAGGATGAAGCCGACGCAACCGGCGAAGTAAAGCATCGCCCCCAACGACACCACCTCGTCCTTCGTCAGTATGTGATCGACGAGGATCCTGTCGTCGGACTTCCTGTTGTCGATGCCCTTGACGTAGTCGAAGTAGGTGTTGACGACGTTCCCGGCGCCGTGCACCGACACGACCGTGAACAGCGTCAGCAGGAGCGTGATGTAGTTGAAGTCCGACGTGCCGGAGTACTTGTAGGCGATCGTCGAGCCGAGCAGCGTCGGCATCAGGCTGGCGCTCAGCGACCAAGGGCGCAGCGCGAGCACGTAACTCGAGAGCTTCATGAGACCAGACTTCTGCTTCGACGGGGGCGCGCCGCTCGGGATCGCGTCCCCGTTCGACTCGGCGAGGGGCTCCTTCTCGGCCATCGTCTCGGTTTCGCTCGCGGGGCTCCTCGCACGATTCGAATGGCTCAGGCTCAGCGGTGGCTCGGATCGCAGTTGGGAACTTCGTAACTATCGTACATAACCACCAATCATAACAAACTACAAACGACCACAGAACGTATATTGGCCGTCACAGAACACCTATTTATTGACAGGACGTGGGCCATGCGGCACAGCACGAGACAGAAGATCACAAAACACGGCTGCTTGAACGAGTTCTATGTATATGAACGAAACGTTTCATGACGTGTTCGTTTCGTTTTCGTTAGTGGTTAGTGTTGACTTTTGTTGCAAAATTTGCAAATTGCGAAAATGGTGAATGTTATGAAAGGCGTTTTGGTGGGATGGTAAGTGATGAACATCCATAATTTTAGGGATTTCTATTTAGTTCTGAATTGAAATAATTTGTTTTTGATTATAACTCCATAACCTCGAAATGTGAAGTCTGGAATACTCTAGATTCTAGAATGTTTCGATCATTACCATGCCCCCTTGTTGGAACTGTGGCGAAGGCGGTTTCGCCACAACCTTCCAAACGAAGAATTTTCTACAAAATCAAAGAATAATAAACAGACCTTGTTAAACACATCCTCCAATTGAGTGGAATGTATTGGATCCATTTCTTTTTCTGATCTACATGAAAGGCTTCGTACACAATATTCAATGTAATACTTCATCATTTGCTGAAGACACAAAAATATTTGCAAATCCGGTTACATGGCGGGCGAGGAAAGAATCATGTACCAATTAAATAACTTTGGATTAACCCATACCAAAGACCACAATGATCAAAAGAATGATGATAATGGATAATGACAAGACAAACCTAAAATGGAATAAAATCGCTTAATATACCTCACGTAACATGCATGTGTAAGTTGCACTTGACATTAGTATTATTTATTGCATTTTAAACACATTCTCTTAATTTCAAAACATTATTGCCCCCTTTTCGAAAAAAACCCAAATTACAACTCAAAATTAATTATCCCATAAAAAATACCTTTCCAATAATCGATTATATCGCTATTCAATATAATCCAAATCACTGGGTATCCCAAATTGACGATTCATCACCCCATCTTCGGTCATGAACTTTTTCTTACACCAAGACTTAATGGCGAAAATATTGTCGGTCCATCGGTTCGCAGCTTCACGAATCTCCTAAAAACAGAACATACCAGTACACAGGGTGTTCTCAAATTCACTGGATGTAGCTTAACTACAGCTTTTAGGTGTTACATGGGGCTAGTTGAACCCAACAATAGCTCTCTGAAGAAATTTCAGTGTCTCAATTGAGAAAAATTTCGAATTGAATATATACGTTATAATTATTCATCTTGATAAGATGTACAGTTTTCAAGGAAATTCAGCCTAAGCATTACATTTGCTTTACTGTGTAAAGCATTTACTGATGTACTATAGTTCAAACGACTAAATATGATTTAACATTATACCTTCCAGTAATAATTAGGCATTTCGAAATAAAAACTGGACTGTCTTCTGTCTTAAAGTAGCTTTGTTCAATTCAATCAGTTCTGTTGCACATCTGGAAACCCTATTGTGTCCCTTTGATTTCAGGACGCCCTGTGGTGTTCTGAACATTACAAGCAAGTAGGTATGTATCTGTGGAATTCTGACATTTCAAAAATTGTTTCAAACATTCATCAAGACAACAAAACTAATAGATGTCAGTGAAAACTACTTTTACAAGGAAATGAAACTGTGCCTTTTGTGCAAAGAAAAATCATCAAGGACATCCCTGGTTTGGTAACAATGTTGAGACAATTTCATCATGCTTGATACTGTACAATACTTACTTGTGTTTTCTTCCGGGTGAGCTCCACCTTCTCTGGATCGTTTTCTATACATTGTTTCAATTTATTTTTCATTTCCAAAAGTTTCACCTCTTTATCATGGATTTGTTCTAGGATCTCGTTTCGCTTATCTTCGGCATCTTTATCACTCTAAAACAATTTGAAATTAAACCTTGGATAGAAAATTTTCATTTATATCTCACCTCCAAATCGGCGACTGCTTTCTCTAGAAGTTTTAATTTCTTACAGGACTTATCGTATGTCGTTTGAAGATCATCCAGTTTTCGCTTCTTGGAAGTAAATGCTTTGCTGTTGAATGATGGTGTTAGGAAAAATATTTCAAAAATTTTAAGAGTTATACCGTGGGAATGCCCAAAAGTACACCGAAGTTCCAATTTTATCGGTATCAACCGAACCATCTTCTACTAAAATCTGTAGGATCTCTTTCACAGAGTTAGCAACAATTCCTTTTTCTTTCGGCGCAATTCTTTCCAATTCCTGAAATATTTCTGAAGAAACTACGAGGATTGAAAATTACAAATATTGATACCTTTAACTGGAAACATTCCCCTCTTTCATAGAACAGCTGAAGCAAACGTGTTTTCTTCTCTTCCTTACTGACGCCTTTCTTGGACATTTTGTGGATTCAAAACTGAAACAAATCTTAAGAAAATAATTATGGTTTGTGAATAAACATTACATCTTCACAACATTTTAGAAAGTACTTGTACATTCATTTACAATATTCATTTCAGAAATGTAGAACGTTCTTAAAGACACTTAAAAAGTTTTGAAGAATAATTGTTTTGCATTTACATTGATCAAGCGATTCTTAGAAAGTACTTGTAAATCATTTACAATAGTCATACAGTAATTCAACTAATTCATTGTATTCCAAAAATATGGAAAGTTCTTAAAGACACTTGAATGTTTGGAGTTTTGAAGAATGATTCTTTGTTTTGCATTTACAGCGATCAAGCGATGAAACAGTTCTTGTTGCATTTGGACGAAACCCTGAAACTCGGTAGGAAATTCATTATCCAGGATTTGGACGACAACCATCTTTTTATTTCCGCCGACATTATCGACGTCCTCCAAGCAAAAATCGATGACCTAATGGACCAAATTAGTTTTCCATTATCAGAAAAGAACTAGAAGATTGGACCATTTTATACTTAATCCTCTTTTTCCCCATAATTCAAAATGACTATCTCCAAGTCGATGCTGCGCGGCTCGAACCGCATCAGGGAGAACGACAAGCGTCGCATAGTCGACGAGACCTCCCGGAAACGCCGCCACAGGAAGGTCATGGAACTGCTCGAGTCGGACAACTACCACGAGGACCCGCACGCGGACCTCGTCATGAGCAAGAAAGTACCCAAGTTCGAGGATAACTTGGAGCAGAGGAACACCCGCACGAAGAAAAAGGAACGCACCGCCGAGTACTACCAGATCAAGTTCAGGAAGAACTTCCAGCAGTTGCTGGACGAGGATAGATCGGAGGCGGAGGCGAACAAGAGGGTGTCTTACATGGATATCCAGTGTGAAGCGTCGGCGTTACCGCCGAGGCGGTTCTGTGCCGTTTGTGGGTTTTTCGGGCAGTATTCGTGCCTCGCGTGCGGTACGAGGTATTGCAGCATCAGGTGCATGGACACTCATTCTGAAACTAGGTGCCTCAAGTGGGCCGCTTAGATGTTTCTCTGTATTAGACTTTTTACAATCGGTTGTTTCAGTGCTAATGTTTAAACCTGGTGCCTCAAGTGGGCCCCTTAGATGTTTCTCTGTATTAAACGACTTTTTACAGTGAGTTGTTTCAGTGCTAATGTGGTGTCTCAAGTGGGCCGCTTAGATGTTTATTTATATTAAACCATTTTAGAATCGGTTGTTTGAATGCTAATGTTTAAACCTAACCTCAAAATTGGTAAGTGTACAAACAAGACGCTGAGGGAGAAACAACAATGCAGCAATGAAGAAACAATTTTTAAATAAACTTACCAGGGGAAATACAAGCAATTTGTAACTAATTGAATAATGTGTCGCAGACCTAAATTGCTCCCGGATCAACAAGTGAAATGTTTTAAACAATTTGAACACAGAACATCAACAGTTTAGAAATGCAATTCACAGAACTCCACAAGACATATAATTCTTTCTTAGCTTAACTACAAAAAAAATCACTACTTGAAATAGAGGGTATTCCACAACACATGCAGTTCACTAACATAAACAGATTTTTTTTTCATGAGCGCTAGAAGTCCTCTCCAACTTAATCTCTTCCAAGTCCTTTTTGTCCCTTAACGCCGGGTCCAACCCGGGTAACGCATCCCCTATCCGTTTGAACAACTGTTTGACGTTGTACCCAATTTTAGCGCTCGTCTCGATAAACATCACCCCCAACTCCTTCGCCTTATCGCTCCCCACGTCCGCCGCCACCACCCTCATACTCTCCAGATCTATCTTATTTCCTACCAGAACGACTAAAATACTATCGCCTCGCTCCCTTCTCACGTCGTCTATCCACTTGGAAGTCTGTGTGAACGACTCCAGGTTGGTGATGTCGTAGACGACGACGGCGATCACGGAGTCCCGGATGTAGGACGGGATCAGGGACCTGAATCGCTCCTGGCCGGCGGTGTCCCACAGCTGGAGCCTGACGGTCCTGTCCTCCAGGTAGACGGTCTTCGAGAGAAAGTCGATACCGACGGTCGCCTGGTAGTTCGTGTCGAAGCTGTCGTACATGAACCTGGTTAT
This sequence comes from Cryptocephalus moraei, assembly GCA_946251905.1. NCBI lineage: Eukaryota > Metazoa > Arthropoda > Insecta > Coleoptera > Chrysomelidae > Cryptocephalus > Cryptocephalus moraei. Next base: position 31,366,036 of record OX276456.1, read on the forward strand.
GAGGGAGGTCTTGCCGACGCTCTGCTCCCCCAAGAAGACCAGCTTGTACTTCCTGAGGGTGTGCGGGAAGTTCACGTTGGACATCTCACGGGCAAAGCAAATTTGACATGACCACTTGACAATCAAAGTCACTGCTCTTCTGCCTACATCACTAATACTGAAGAGCACCCAAGTGGTGACACCAGAAAATGAGACAATGTTATTTCTTTCAAAAATAGGTTTGATGTAGTGAATCAATACTACATTCTTCACTTTAGCCTAGTCAAATAAAAAGTAGGTACTATATTAAGATTTCATTTGATTGGGCTACTTTTGGTATGTTTCAGATAACACGCACATTTCTCCAAAATAAAAAGCGAACTTTATTGAATCCAAAAAATAACAGGGGACACTTTAAACTAATGCCTAATATGAAAAAGTTGGTAGACAGAAATTGTTAACCCTTCAGTTATTTGCAGCAAAGTATAACTTGCTCTCCTTTGGGTCGGCCTTCATCGTCTTCTTTCCGGGGGTCCAGCCGACAGGGCACACCTCACCGTGCTCATCAGTGTACTGGAAGGCTTGCACGAGACGAAGGGTCTCATCGACTGAACGACCCACCGGAAGATCGTTGATGGTAACTTGCCTCAGGATGCCTGAAATAAAAATCGTTCATTTCAGAGAAATCTAAACATAATTTCACAGGATTATCCTGACTTGGAATCGATAACGCATTCCCTCTATTTAATTTTAACACCGAATCCCTCACCTTTGCCATCGATGATGAACAGCCCCCTGAACGGCACTCCGGAGTCCTCGTCCAGGACGCCGTAATCCCTGGCGATCTTCATGGATTTATCGGAGAGCAACGGGATCTTCATCTCGCCGAGCCCTCCTTGCTTCCTCGGCGTATTGATCCACGCCAGGTGCGAGTACTGGCTGTCCGTGGAGATGGCGATGACGGAAGTGTTGATCTTCTTGAACTCCTCGAAGCGATCGGAGAAGCCGATGATCTCGGTGGGGCAGACGAAGGTGAAGTCCAGCGGGTAGAAGAAGATCACGAGGTATTTACCGGCATAGTCTGAGAGGGAGATCTCTTTGAAGAGGCCGTCGACTACGGCGGTGCCTTTGAAAGCGGGGGCCGGTTTCTGGAGCGACGGTACAGGCATGGTGCTCAACTGGAAATAAAATGAGGTAGAGAAAGGGGAAGTTGTAAGGGATGTGTCATTAAATCCATGACCCTTAAATTCTGTAATAATGGAACATCAGGAATGTTTCAGAGAGTATGGAGGCAATAAGGTAGGTCTCAACATTAATGTGCTAGAATCCTTCAGTTGGAAGTTTATAATTACTTTGCATAAAAAGTGACCAAGGCATGGTACCTCAATTCTGACAATCACTAATTGTTTTATAGAGCTCTAAAAAATTTTATTGTTATGGAGATCTACTAAGGCTACATTAGTTTAGATTCTATAATACATTTGTTGTTTTAGCTGCTAGTTAATAAATAGCATTTTAACAAATCAAATTCAAACTATACATTGTCAAGTATGTTGTGAGAAGCTATGTTTATGATTTAATTTTAATCCTTCATTAGCAAACAATTATTATTTTTCATGTAATGGCACCTCACAAGTACTTTAATAATGCATTTAACGAGAATTGAATCACTGCACTGATCTGACAGTTCGACCAAGGTTACATAACTAGTTTCATAAAGATTGGTAAAACAAATTGCCTTGAAGACAAGTAAACGTTATACTTCATCAAACATCTCCAATTTATTAAATACAAAAAGTTTACTTCATTTCAAGGGAACACAAATTACATCTGTAATATTACTTTAATCTTTAAGGAGTACTGCTTTCATATCACAAAAAAAACCACTATCGAATTACTTCCAGAATCGATACAGGTTATTCTCGATCCTGTTATCTATTTTTTACAATGTCACTTTATTACTTTCCTGACACGTCGAAATTGATATCAGGATTGGGTAATTACTGTGCTGCTCTAATGCAGGGTAATCAGACAAATTAAATGATAATTTATTAATGAAATCAAAAAATCAACACGACAGATGCATGTGTAATTAACAGAATTGTAACAAAAATATTATTCATCACTTAAAATTGTTAATGATTAATGAAAACATGCAGGTGTTGCAATTATTGAAATGATACTTCCTTAAAGGTGAGATAATTAGGTAGCTTATGTATGAACAATAGAATTGCAGGTCGTTGCGGGCAACAAGGACATGGATATTTAATCTAAATAGATATTTACTTTGGGTTGTCAATAGGGTTATCAATGGAAAAATTAAACTCATTATCTGCAGAACATGAATAAGCAGCAATAAGTTTAGCAAATCGATAAGTCAAATTTTAAATGTGCTCTTGCGTTCCAACTATATGGAGAATAATACTTAGGTAATTATCAAAGGTTATGCACATTACAAGCCTATCATATGATTGAGGAAATGAAGAAGTGAAGCAGGGTTGTAACGGTCGGTATGTAATGTATAAGAATTGATCTTCCATTTTGGCAGACCACATAAGATCTACTAAATCCTTACGAGTAGGGTAAAAGGGCTGGGAAGAGGTATGTAATTAAGGGTGTACCAGAAATGACCAAATAATTATAAAAGATATAAGGATTTTAGGATAATGAGGAATTGAAGGCGAACAAAATCAACCTTTAAAATGAACCAAAGAATTTGATGTAAAAAGCACAAAGTCAAGAGAAGGTTGCAAAAAATACTGCAAAAACCAACAAATGAGCAGAGCGAAATGGAATTATACATCCAAATTCGGTTTCCAACATCCCAATTCGTTTAAAGTGCTTTGTTAATTTTCCGTATAACGAAAGAAGACTTGATTACATGCATCATTTTGTACGTTTGTTTGAATATAATATTGGAGGTTTAATTAGCGAGAGCGTATTGGCCTTGATGCAACCGGGTTATCATGGATAACATATTGCCTAATTATGCCCATTATCTATATAAATTAGTATTCATACCCATTATGGGTAAAAAAAATTTACACAATGTAACGCAAGCATCTGCCCTCACGCCATCACCTTTATCTCTCGAAAAACGCGATGTCACTACTAGTAACTGTAATCTTGAAATATGATGGTCTTACAAGTGGCGTAGTTTATTAATCATTACTATATCATCAACTATATTACAAGCTGTAATGTTATACTTACATGATGGAAGTGGGACGAAAAGACGTTGAAATATCAAAGTTAAAGAGGACAAACAACTCAACTTCCCTCGAAATCCAACGACGAAATATCGTTGGCCGCGGCCGGCTTGAGTCGGAAATTGAAAAGTAAAAGGAGGATAGACAGTTTTGTTCTCTGCCTTGCCTCTCCTTTCCTGATTGTTGCCAAGTTTAGCTTAAGATTTACAATAAATATACGAAATACATTTCAGTTATGACATCACAACTGTGGGCGACTCTAGCTTACTGGAACGACAATAAAACAATCAGTTAATGTCGCGACAGAAACAACTAAAGGCATATTGGCTTTCATAAATGCAATACAATTGTTATAATATGCTACCTTTCTATTGATCTCTGTTTTCACTCGTAAATGTCAGTAATAGAAGTACCTAACAATAATAAGCGAATGTGGAATTAATTAAAGCAGAGAACAAAGAGTTAGAGTGCAAAATGGCTACAACGAGCAACTCATATTAAAATAATCCAAATGATTCTCGTTCAGTCATGTCAGTTTACTTTAAAAATTGCGAAAATCGACAACGTCGTTTTCGTTCAAATACCAGTAATCTAGGCGGGAGTTTTAAACCAACCCTAGAACATTCCAACTAATTAATCTGTAACTATTTTTAATTAACACGGATATCGACTCAAAAGTCATTGCAACAGCTAAGAAATCCCCGCCAGTTTAAATATTTAAAGAGCTTAAATGTACGACACTCGATGTTTATTCAGCACTTTTAATTAAACAAATTAGCATTAATGTATGTAGATATTAGGCTATACCTGTTATTGTAGAAAACCAGACGTACATTTGTGGAAACAATAACTCAAAGATGATAAGTTATAGTGTTTATTTATTATTTAATAAACAATTGTATTGTTAGGAATTAAGGAGGGAATATATTAAATCCAAAGACCATAGGTTTTGATTTAAGTTCGTCGCTTACTTTTTTGACAAAACATGATTCAAGAATGCCACAAAGTGTATTCTTTTCTGGAAAGAATTCTTATCATCTGAATTGCATTCCAAAATCTTTAAGGTTAAAAGTAAAGTAAAGAATTACATTCATGCAGTTCCTGATATCACTTTCAAATATAATTTATTACATGCTGCAATTGAATTATTTACATAGCTATGACCATTTTCTACTTTAACTGACACAAAATAGTTATTACAACAAATAACAATTGTTGGTAATTGTTCCTGCGGATGTAATCATATATTAAATTCCAATATTAATTATTTTACGTAGTTCTTATTAGATTGTTAACATAATTATGAAGTTTTATATGACTTGTAGCTTGCTGTGTTGCTGTCCTGTTCATTTTGTCTAATATGTTTTATAGATATAATTACCCCTTTTCTTATCTAAGGTTTAAACTGTTTGGGCTAAATATTTTTTGACAGAGTACCTAAGGATTTAGAATAAGAATCTAAAAAAATTCTTTATATTGGTGAAGTCTATAAATAAGGTACAGGAGGAAACCAGAATTCCACATCAGTATGACAATTACAATATGGGGACACAAATATTTTTATTTATTAACAGCAAATTATAATCATTTCAGCCTTCAAATCAATGTTTTACGCATACGTAATGTTAAGATATTTAATACTTTTAAATTCCATTCAAAAAATATGAAACACTTCAGTAGTTACATAGTGGTAAATGTGTTAACAAATTCCTAACTTAGTAGTCAAATATTGTAGTTTGAACTTTGGAAGTTTTGTATTTGTAGTCTGTAATTTAGTATGTGGAATTAATAGCGGATTTTTAACAGGTGAATTCTCAAAAAATATGCTACATGAACAAACTCAAAAAGTTTACTTCCTAACATTAAAACAAAAACAAATAACCTTCCAACTGTTGCGTCTTACTTAAATATTCTTAAACTATGATATCACAATATTGCCACCCGACGACGGCTTCTCCAACAATTTCATCAACAGCGCGTTCTGCATCTTCATCTGCTTGATGATCTCGTTCTGCTGCGCGACCCTCGTCTCCTCGAGGTCCAGCTGCTGCGCCTGCCTCTGGGCGGCGTTCTCGAAGTGCTCCAGTATCTTCCGCTGCAACGCGATGTGGACCTTCCCGTTTCTCGACACTATCTTCTTCAGTTCCCCGAGCTGGCTCTCGAGCGACTGGCTCGGTTCCTGTTGCAGGACGAACGTCTCCACCGGCTGGGCCGGGTTCTGGAAGATCTTGATCGGCGCCTGCGGTTTGCTGATCTCGGGTTCGAAACTGGAAAAGGGGCGGAGTTAGACGTTTCTCCGGGAGGACCGTGGGGCGCGTCGATAGTTACCCGGGCGGGATGTTCAGGTTGATGAAGTTGTCGGGCTTCGGTTCGATCTTGACCGGGTAAGTTTTACGTACGCATCCTCGGACGATGGATTCGTTGGGTCTCTTGCTGAGGATCTCGGAGATTTCACTGGGGGGATATTAATATACTAATCAAGGGATCTAGACCATTACAACAATCGTTTATTAAATTTTACACTTTCATACCTTTCGAACGGGCAGGATCTCTTGCAGGACCCAAACTTCTCGATCTTCTCCTGTTTCACTTTAAAGTTGCGTTTGAGGGTCTTCCACTTGTTATCACACTGCGATGGTGTGTAGTTGTTGCCCTTCTGGTTCAGATCCTTCGCTATCAACTCCCACAACTTCTTCTGGGTAGTTATGATGCCGCTGTCTAACATATCGGACTTCTCGTCGTAAAGTTTTAACAACTCCTTGGTCGTCTCGTATTTCCATTCCACCCTGTGATCCTCTATGAATACATTAAAACATCTTCGTATAGCACATACGTAAGTAAAGATTGTTACCTGTAAGGTAGATGATCGCTTTCTCTTCCGGTTCGGTCATCGCGAAATTCAAATTTGAATCAAGCGGTTATTAGCTACACTACACTGTCCTGAAGTGCACGAAAATGGCTGCCGAGGACTAAAACGGTGTTACTTGATTGGAATGAGCTGGGCAGGAGGACGGAACGCGAAAGAGGGGAAATTCGAAGTGTCAACCGTAAAATACCGAAAAATGAAAAATATCTACGGGTGAGATTTATTTTTGTTTGAGTGGATTCAAATTTTCCAACAAAACAAAATTCGATGTGAAATCAACGAGATAAATCTCGAGTTACTATGCCTGTTGATATAAAGTCGATATTTAATAAGCTTTTTTTGAGGTGTAAGGGACGGAACACAAATTGTGATACACGTTTAGGCGGTGATTTTAAAAATTTTTGATCATCACATTTACGTAAGCAGGCATTTGCCAAAGGCGATGCTTGGTATTAGGTATTAAAACGATAACAAATGGCAACAAAACAGTTAAACGCTAATTGTTTCAAATTTTGTCGTTATCAAAATAGTTTCTATTTATCTTTAAAGTGGAGTTTGTACGAACCACTTAAATGATTCCTGGTTATCTACTAATATCAAACAATCTTTGTGAGTTTATTAAAAATACTAACACTATAAAAACACACCATATTTGTCTTTAAAATATACACTTACTTCTTTTTGTCTCGTAAAATCTTATCTAATACAGTTTCATAATGAATATTTAGGTGATTTATGGTGGTTTAATAAAGTGGTCATAAGTGGTTGGGTGATTTAATAAATGTGATTAGAGGTGTCTTAAAAACAAACAAGGCGTTCGAAATATTGAGTTGTGACGTTTTAAAGTAAATTAAGAAGTATCCAAGTTCATTTTTAAAGAGACATGGGGTAATGTAAGTTCTGACATTTTTAAAGACGTTTAGGAATTTCAAGAAACAAATACAAGTTAAAATAACATTCCAGGAGATTGTAGAATTAAACAGAACTTCGTGTAACCTTCTGATAAAGGTAGTTTGTTCTTGTGGAATTGTCGAAATTACTCTCGAAATCATCCATACGACGCAGGAAACAATTCCAGAATAAGACATTGCAATACATTATTTTTGGTGTAATTTTCAAAAGGGTTGTTACGGCCACGGGTGCACCAACCTGTACAGTACACGATACGTGACGCTTATAAATTACGTTTCTTACGAATTACGTAACACCGTCCATCAAAAAGGTAATAAACGTGATATTTTCAGATATAATTTTTTGTCGCATTCGTAATTTAATATTTTATTGGCAGGTCGTTGGGAATTTCTAATAAAAAACAGCCCATTTTAAATGAAGCCGTCATTGGGCGTTAATTCGTAGGAGAAGATGTGTTTTTTCCACGGACCGTAAGTTTTGGTGAATCATCCGGTAAACGTTTTAATTACAAGACCACGAGATGTTGGAAGAAAAACGTAGATTCTTTAGAGTCTAGGGAAGATATAATGATATATGATGATATGTACGTATATCACATATAATACAACCCATTAGGTACTCATGCCGAATAAGACCCTTATTCATTAATTTGTAAATGTCTGCACCTGCAGTAGGTTTTAATTTACTGAATTATTGGTTGCCGCAAAAGAACCATAATAATAATAATAATAATAATAATACAATCTATAATAGCTATAATAGCTAATTAATGGATAATGAACGTTTAGTTCCTCTGTCTTTCAATATCTTATATTGTGTCCATATAATCTAATAAATAAGTAGGTATGCTTGGTGTCCATTAAAATTATTAAAATAAAATTCAGTTTATCCAAGGCCTTCTCGGTCGAGGCGGGTTCCTGGGGTTTGAATAGCGCTCAATAATTTTGACACGAACCTGTATAATTTTCCACCATGGTTATTATAATGGCAAACAACCACCTGTGGGTTAAAAGGCGGCGAAGTTATCGTTGAAATTCATGGAAAAACTTAGGGAAATCCAATGCGAATAATCATTGAAGACAAATTAATAAGTTCCTTAGTTATCATAAAATGTCACATTTCTTTTCTTTCTAACATTTTCAGTGTTCCAGTTTTATTCTTCACAACTTATGAAATTGTGAAAATTCATTTTTCTGTAGGTTAGATGGGATCGAAACCCAGATTTGCTAATGTATATTTAATAACATTATTTTTAGTTATTTACGTTGATATACCGTAATGCCAGTTTCAGTTGTGGAGCCTATTTTTAATTCCAATTTTGTGGCAATAGGGCTGTGCTACTGAATGAATATTCCTTCCTTATGGTACTCCATTCAGAAGGAGGTACTCACCCGTAGGACTGGGCAATTATATTAATTTCATATTGTAAATACACATAAATTATTGCTTATATGTGGTGAATTGCACGTGGCAGGAAAGGTGAAATGGACAGGAAACCAAATTAATTACAATCATCTCCCACTAAACCGGCGGATAGTACCTATATTAAATAAAATAAATAATTCATAAGCAAATTTATTTTTTAATTTATTTCAACAACCGTTAAATCCAAGCGCTTAAAGATTACAATTACATAAACATAATTCAATAAATTATCATAATAAATTAGGTTAATACTAGCGATATGTTTATTTACAATTAACTTTACGTATACAGAGCTGCCCAAAAAATGAAATGAGCGTTTATCTCCACTCTGTCACAAATCGTGATAATACTGTACAGATTGCCAAAAATTAGAGAAATTGAGACAAATTACTCACTAACACACCGTTTTATTGGTCCATACAGTAGCAATTACCTACGTGTATACTTATTTTTAATATAAATATACACTTTCGAGGAACTGATAGAACTCAGTTACATTCCAGATTGGATTTTGAAAAGGATGCTTTCACGAACGAACGCTTTTTGGCGTCAAATTCATAACACTACTACGACGTGGGTACGTACCACAGAAATATAATAAACTCTAGAACGCTAATAGGTAGGTACATCTACTCCACGTAGCGAACAAACACCTACTACTTGTACATGCGCAGAACGTCTCTGTATTTAATACGAAGTTGTAAGTTGCAAGCTTTTTTTGTTGTTGGTATTTTTCAAATAAGCGACTACAGCAACCATTTCCGTTTTCAAGAAATTTCAAGCAAATATTCCTATCGACAACTTAACAACAGATTCACGAATGCGAAGTCAAAACCCCTTAGTCCTGCCCTGATGATACGGTGAAATATCCCGCTATTTACTGCGCAAACTCAGAAGTAGGTCAATTTGTCCTATGGGGTGCCAGAACAGATTGGCGTTCTAGAATTTCTTATATTTCTATGGTGCGTCCACATTAGTCGGAAATAGGGGTAGTTTTGAAGTTGAAGCTATAACATGTATAGTACCTCCATTCCTAATGTAAGCACGTATGTAATGCAAGAACCGGTAATAGAGGACGAGTGTATTTTTGGTTTCTTATATTAGGGATGGAAATACTATACCTACAAACACATAACGCACGGTGGTTAGCAAGTGTCTTACCGTGTCGCCATTATCATGAACACCAGAAAGCGTCGCAGGAGATCGACATATTCTAAGGATAAACGTTCTGCAGGACGTCGTTGTACAGGGAATTATAGGAATCCCTCAGGACGTATATGTCGTCGGGTTTGCCGTTGAACGTGAACGATCCAGGCACCCTGTGCACAGTGGAATCTGGTCTGGCTGGTTTCTTCGTGGGTTTCGGGACCTTGTGGAACCCGGGATAGGCAGGCGGCGGCGGCGGCGGCGCCTCCGTCTGGAAGTCCTGGAACGTCCCGGACCACTGGTAGATCCCGGCGGGTTTCCCGTTGGAAACGAACGAGACGGGCAGGTTCACGAATTGAGAAATCGGAGACGGTTGCGGTTGGGACACGTAACCTGAGGAAGAAACGTCGAAAAGGTTGTCATTTGGAAAATTAGTAATCATTTTTTCAAAAATTTCAAAATTTCGACATAGGTTGTCTTTTAGAAAATCTGACCGGTTTCCAGGGATGGAGTGGAGGTAGGAACCGGTCAAAGGGATGGTTTGAAATAATATTATTTATCGTAGCAATCAAATGGATGTTTAATGACAAACGATAAGTGGCGACTAAAATCCATTTTCATAAGAAAAAATTACTTCTGGAATAACGCATTTTAAAAAAAATAGGAAGGTACAGGTAACGTACTTTATACACAACTTTCATTTTTATTTAATTCCAATCAAATTTCATTCATACAGAAATGCGAATTTAATTTCGAAATTCAGAGGTTCACCTTATTAGTCTCAAAAGTAAGGTTTGCGACATTTTGCCAAACTTGCGAACCAGTTTATTACGATTTTGATGTCAGATGATAGAGAAAGATTGTTTTATAAACACAATACTGAAAACCGCATTCTCAAGAAAACTTTACTTTTGGAGTTACTAAATTTGGAAAATTAGTAATCATTTTTATTAAACAAAAATTTCAAAATTTCGAAAACTACCGTGGCTAGTAGATTGAAACTCCACGATAGAGTTTCAGACGGTCGTATTGACCTACACTGCAAGTTTTATTATGAAATGTAAAGGTTCACACTTTTGGTCCCAAAAATAAGAAGGTTAACCCTTTGAGACTTTTCGAAATTTCGCCAGAGATGTGAACCGTCGCAGATTTTTACAATTTTGATGTCAAATGGTAAAGGGAGCCTTTCTGAAACCAAAATTGAAAACCCATTTCTCAAAAAAAATTGCTTTTCGAATTGCTTATTTTTGAATAATAAAATGTATTATTTTTATACATAATTTCAAAAATTTCCAAAACTATTGAGGCTAGTGAGTTGAAACTTCGCTGCAGAGTTTCAAACGGTCGTATTGATCTGCACTGTAAGTTTCATTTTGAATTTCGAAGTTTCACATTTTTGGTCTTTAAAATAAGAAGGTTTAGGGTAGAGCGGGGCTAGTTGAGCAATTTTTCACTTGATTGGTTATAGCTCCTAAACAAGAAGTCAGAATTGCTTGTTATGCATTCCGATAGATAGGTAATTTATCCCTTCCTAATAATGCCCTAAGAAATTTGTCTGTAATAAATCGGGTTTAAGAGCTACAATCATTTAAGTGAAAAAGGGCATACGTGCTCAACCTACCCCATAGGTGAGGAAAGTTGAGCAAGGGTATGGGGCAAATTGAGCAGGTATGGGGCAAATCGAGCAATCAAAAAATTATGCCGTGCGATGACGGGAAAGTTTACTAGACGTGTAATAATATAATGAATGTAATGAACGTTTTATTATAAAATCTTAGGGATACAATAGCGAAACAGAAACAATATTTTTTCAAATGGTAAACTTAAAAATAAAATCAACATAAACAAAATCTTTCTTATGCATAATTTTTGGAACAAACAGTCTTATTCTACCTGAAATCATACGTTTATAATTTATTATGCAACGTTTAATAAGGTTCAGATATATAAAAACATTATCAGAAAATTAATCATCGTTGTCACTATCGCAATTAATGCAAACATAAGTAAAACTAGCATTTGGGGCGCATTTTGTGTGCGCCCATTCTTTGCACACTTGGCACTGGATCCAGTTTCCCCTGGTAGACTTTGGCAATAGGCTTCGCAGCAAACCAGGCATGCATACTCATCGTCACTACTTTCCTCACTTGACTGAGGAACTTTTTTACAAACACTTTTCTTCTTTTTCGTATCAATATTTTGCTTTTGTTTTTTTACCTTTTTGGTTTTATTCTGTTCCTCTTCTAAAGCGTTTTTTACTGGAGTGTCTGTTAGAATAGCTGATTTCCTCTTTCTTCTAATAACTGTGCTGATCTTCCTTGGACCGGCCTTTGGGTATGGTTGAACAATTTCAGGAGCAAATTCCTGAGATGAATTGAGCTGAACGTTTTTGTCATAGCTTGTACCGGCTTCTTCTTCACGTTGGCTGGTGAAGGCTGTAGCACTATCAGGTTCAATGATAGAATCTTTTTCCTGCTGGACAGACTCCGGATTTGGACGGTCGGTTACAAATGACGGTAAAAAATCATCATCACTAAAAATGTTCGCATTGAATGGGAAGATACCCGTCTTTCGAAAACCATTCAAGATATTAATACTAGTCAGAGCTAATGGCAATGAATCTGCGACAATTTTTGGTATATCGTAGATTGTTATTGTCTTTCCTGGGTTATTTCGTAGCCAAGCATCTTGTGAAGAAGCGCAATACTTCTTGAAGGGCCCGAATACTGAGACGTCTAAAGGTTGTAATTTGTGGCTGCAATGTGGTGGCAGTGACAACATGATGATGCCACTCTCTTTTGCCAAATTTAGAGTCTCTAAGTGTAAGTGAGAAGAATGATTATCTAAGATTAACAATACACGATGCACATTAGACGGTTTAACATGTTTTATAAAATGTTGCATAAATTGAAAAAATTCTGTGTCTGTAATCCACCCACTGGCATTGCCTGCTCCTATACAGTCAGGGGGACCACCATTGATGAAATGGTTCTTAAATTTTTTCCTGGGAAATACAAACATAGGAGGTACTGTGTTTCCAGAAGCAGATATAGCAGTTACCATTGTAACGTTAGTACCTCGTTCTCCAGAAGTCATGGCGCCGACGTTACGTTTACCTTTGGCAGCTACAATTTTATTTGGTTTCAAAACAGTGGACACTCCTGTTTCATCCACATTCCATATTTGTGACGCAGTGAATCGATATTTATCCATTACTTCAGCTAGCTTATCAAAAAAAACTTTAACATTTTGAGCATTAAATGATGTTGCCCTACCGAGACTGGTGGGTTCTGGCTTTCGAATGGATAATTCGGGATTCCGTTTTAAAAACATCGTAAGCCACTCTTTTCCGGCCATCTTATTTGTAGTCCAGGAAACTGGAATTTTAATACCGAATTTAACAGCACACTCGTAGGCAAGGCGACGAACGTCTTTCGGTGAATACCCATAAAATATTAAAGCCATTTGTAACAAGTATTTTTTTAATGATTCCTCTTGTTCTGAAGAAAATACTTTCCTTGGTGTTGTATAACCCATTGATGGAACACCACCACCAGACTGCAATTTCTTTATAAATCTTGTTAAGGTCATCCGTTTAATATTAAATTCCTTGGCGGTAGCATTAACACTTTTTCCTTCGTTCATGATAGCCCTTGCTGCATCATTTAACTGTTGACTAGAAGTGGAACCTCTTGTAGTCTTTCTTTTATATGTCCGCATTCTAAACAGAAAAAACATAGGAATATTGGTTTTGTTTTAAACCGTGGGGTTAGTTGAGCAACAATTGCTCAACTAACCCCAACTCAAATATTTGAAATGAAACTGAGGTTATGAAAAAACGGTGTGAATGAAATCCATTTACTTTCTTGATGTCATAAATATAATAAATTTATGAAAGTTTAATACTTACATGATCGAAAACGGATGATTTTTAACGTGTACAGACGAAATGTAAACTTGAACTAATTTCTTACTTTTTGGTGGTAAAACAAACAAAGCGTGCGTGTACTTCAGTCAACTGACAAATCGTCACTGGCGGTCGTCCGGTGAATCTCCCTACCTCTAACGTCTCTTTTGGCCATTTGATGTTTTTGCGTGCGTTGTGTACTTTTCGAGATATGTTGATTGCCCAACTTACCCGTATGCTCAACTAGCCCCGCCCTACCCTACCCCTTGCGACTTTTCGAAATTTCGCCAGAGATGTGAACCGTCGCAGATTTTTACAATTTTGATGTTAAATGGTAAAGGGAGACTTTCTGAAACCAAAATTGAGAACCGATTTCTCAGAAAAAAATTACTTTTCGAATTGCTTATTTTTGAAAAATGAAATTTATTATTTTTGTACAAATTTTAAAAAATTTCGAAAGGTACTGGGGCTAGTGAGTTGAAACTTCGCCACAGAGTTTAAGACGGCCTTATTGACCTATACTGCAAGTTTCATTTCGAAATTCAAAGATTCACATTTTTGGTTCCAAAAATAAGAAGGTTAACCCTTTGAAACTTTTCGAAATTTCGCCAAAACTGCGAACCGCCGCAGATTTTTACAATTTTGATGTTAAATGGCGAAGGGAGGCTTTCTGAAACCAAAACTGAAAACCGTTTTCTCAGAAAAAAATTTACTTTTCGAATTACTCAGTTTTGAAAAATGAAAATCATTATTTTTATAAAAGACCTTCAAAAATTTCGAAAACTACTGAGGCTAGTGAGTTGAAACATCGCCACGGAGTTTCAAACGGTCGTATTGACCTGCACTGCAAGTTTCATTTTGAAATTCAAAGTTTCACATTTTTGGTCTTTAAAATAAGAAGGTTTAACCCCTTGCGACTTTTTGAAATTTTGCCAAAACTGCGAAGCATCGCAAATTTTTGCAATTTTGTTGTTAAATGGTAAAGGGAGACTTTCTGAAATCAAAACTGAAAACCGTTTTCTCAGAAAAAATTTTTTTTTCGAATTACTTATTTTTGAAAAATGACATTTATTATTTTTATATCTAATTTCAAAAATTTCGAAAACTACTGAGGTTAGTTAATTGAAACTTCGCCACAGAGTTTAAAACTTCCGTATTGACCTACACTGTAAGTTTCATTTTGAAATTCAAAGGTTCACCTTTTTGGTCCCAAAAATAAGAAGGTTACCCTTTGACACTTTTCGAAATTTCGCCAAAAATGTGAACCGTCGCATATTTTTACAATTTTGATGTTAAATGGTGAAGGAGGGTTTCTGAAACCAAAACTGAAAACCGTTTTCTCAGAAAAAGATTACTTTTCGAATTACTTATTTTAGAAAAATAAAATTTATTATTTTTATACATAATTTTGAAAAATTTCGAAAACTACTGAGGCTAGTGAGTTGAAACTTCGCCACAGAGTTTCACACGGTTGTACTGACCTGCACAGCAAGTTTTATTTCGAAATTCAAAGGTTCACTTTTTTGGTCCCAAAAATAGGAAGGTTACCCTTTGAGAATTTTCTAAATTTCGCCAAAAATGTGAACCGTCGCAGATTTTTACAATTTTGATGTTAAATGGTAAAGGGGGACATTCTAAAACCAAAACTGAAAACCGTTTTCTCGGAAAAAAAAAATTCGAATTACTTATTTTTGAAAAATGAAGTTTATTATTTTTATAAATCATTTCAAAAATTTCGAAAACTACTGAAGCTAGTGAGTTGAAACTTCTCCACAGAGTTTCAAACGGCCGTATTGACCTACACTGTAAGTTTCATTCTGAAATTCAAAGGTTCACATTTTTGGTCCCAAAAATAAGAAAGTTAACCCTTTGAGACTTTTCGAAATTTCGCAAAAAATATGAACCTTTGCAGATTTTTACAATTTTGATGTTAAATGATAAAGGGAGGCTTTCTGAAACCAAAATTGAAAACAGTTTTCTCAGTAAAAAATTACTTTTCGAATTATTTATTTTTGAAAAATAAAATTTATTATTTTTATAAATAATTTTAAAAATCTCGAAAACTACTGAGGCTACTAAGTTGAAACTTCGCCACATAGTTTCAAACGGCCGTATTGACCTACACTGCAAGTTTTATTTCGAAATTCAAAGGTTCACTTTTTTGGTCTTAAAGGTAAGAAGGTTTAACCCCTTAAGACTTTTTAAAATTTCGCCAAAAATGCGAACCATCCTAGATTTTTACAATTTTGATGTCAACTGACATCAAGGATGCTTTCTGAAACCAAAACTGATAGAAATTTTCTCAGGAAAAATTTACTTCTGGAGTTACTTATTTTTGAAAAATAGGAGTAATATTTCTTTCCAAATTTTCAAAATTTCGAAAGTCCGAAAAGTAAGAAGGTTAACTAATTCCGATTTTTGGAAATTTGACGCCAAATAATAGAAGGGAGGTTTTCTGAAACGAAAACTGAAAGCAATCTTTTCAGAAAAAATTATTTCTGGAGTTATTTATTTTTGAAAAATAAGAATTAATCTTTTACTTATTTTACTCTTTTATTAATATTTTAGTGAAATGAAATTACGTCACATAATTTCAAATGGCTGTATTAACTTACCCTGCGAGTTTCATTTCGGAATTCCAAGGTTCAATTTTTAGTCCCAAAATAGGAATATGAACCACTTGTGATTTTTCTAAATTTCACAAAAAATGCGCACCATGGCAGATTTTTTTAAATTCTGATGTCAAATGATAGAAGGGAGTGTTTTAAAACCAAAACTAAACGAAGTTTTATCAGGAAAAAAATATTTCTGAAGTTATTTAATTTCAAAAAATAGGAACAATTTTTTCACACAAAAACTTCAAAATTTCGAAAAACACCGGAGCTAGATAGAAAGTTGAAATTAGGTACACTACACGTTTTATTTCGAAATTCAGAGGTGCACTTTTTTGGTTCCTACTCTACTGAAATAAGGTTTAACCCTTTGAGAGTTTTTGAAAATTCCAAAATACGAATCTTCTCAAATTTTTTAAATTCCGGTTCCGGTGTCACACCTTGAGGGGAGATAAGGGACTTAACCTCGACAGAAGGTGAGTCGTTGAATACAACATATTTAATTTCGCGACGATGTGATGATTAGTTGCAGAGATTATTGTACTAAAGTAACCGCTGCAACATGGGACATGGGACAATGATACAACGTGAAATAACATAATTATATAGGGAGATAGATAAATAGATAGATAAATAGAGAAAAGATAAAAGATAGAAAGAAAATGAGAAAGTAAGACAAGAACAATTGAAAGTTAAAGATTTTAAGAAGGCCCAGAGAGTTGGACGAATTATCAGAAAGGTATCACTCCTCAAACCTGACAAATAGTTCAGCTCAACAGACTGATAAAGACTTTGGAACGAGTATACCTCGGTCTCCAAGTAACCCATTCCAAACCTTACCTAAACCTGGAACGAACATGTAAGGCTGCGGCGGCAACCTGATGTAGTACACCGGAGAGTTGAACACCCCCGGCCTGGCGCTCTTCCTGCTGGGGATCGCCCTGCTCAGGTCGTCTCCTGCTACGTCCACGGGGACGAAATCCACGTCATTGTAATCCGCGTTTCCAGGAAGATAATCCAGAAACGAGAGGTGCTTCGGTTGCCTCTCGTTACTCTGGACGACAGGCGCAGCACGGATCGTCCTGAGGGTGAAGATTATGACGAAAGTCTGGAAGATGTGCCTCATCTGAAAGAGGAGAGGGTGAAGTTAATAGATTTGAAGTTTGGGACGTTGTTTCAGTGAGTGGATGGTTATGGAGGGAAATTATATTGTTTGTTTAGAAATAATGTAGGTATGAAGGGAAAATGCATACCTAATTGATACGTACGCTTGAGAAAAATATACCTACGTTTTTAGAAGGGGTAAGATCGTCGTCAGCATGAAATATGTTACGCTGTGAGTTATGGCATAACCAAAAAAACCGTGATACGTGCGCTTGAGAAAAATATACGTTTTTAGAAGGGATAAAATCGTCGTCAGCATGAAATCTGTTACGCTGTGAGTTATGGTACATCCAAACGCGCGTTATAAGTATCTACAATACACTTATACACGTATGCAGAGTACTATAAGTGTGCAGGGTGTTCCCTCTCCGCCGGTCTATTGCTTCCAACAGAAAAGAAAGAAAATTGCATTAATCGCACAATTTAATAAATCCAATCTACGTCGCTCTTAAATTAAAACATAATTAATTGCCGTTCTCCTACGTTTTCTTCAAGTTTTTTCGCTCTCTCGATATAAATCTCCTACTAAGACGCGTGGAACATACCGACAAGCTTCATTAAGTGATTGTTGCACCGATTCATGCATATAATCGACTGCCGGCGTTTTTCACCGAGATTCCTTTAGTTTTTCAGGACGTTGCTTTTAAAAATGTTCATTAGCACACTAGAAAGGGATTATTAATGTTCTGAAGTGAAAATGAATTTAAAGCTATTTGTCTCCATGTGGGACAAAATCCTCAAAATTTGTACCTGTTTTATTTGAAGTACGTTAACTACTTTCAGATTTGCTTTTCTTGTAAAAACTCGTTTAATAGGATCAAATTTTGACAGCTTTCAGCTTCATTTTAGTGTGACTAACATACCTAGTCAGTAGCTGAGGTTTGGGCTGACTAATTCTGGAATTAACTATATTTATAAAAATACACCCCAAAAAATTGAGCAAATTATGAGGAAGGTATACTCTGTTTAAAAAAAATCCCGATGCTCGACATTTTGATGAAATCACCAAACATCCAATACTACCAACTTAATATAGTCCCAGGACAATTTATGTGTTCCGTATGTATATTTTAGGTTGAGAATACACATAACCATATATATTGTCAACCTAAAATATACACAGAACACAGAAATTGCGATGTCCTGTGACTATATTAAGTTGGTAGTATTGGGTGATTCTGACGTCATCAAAATGACGTGCATTGGGATTTGTTTTGAACAGAGTATAGTTCATAACTTGCGAAAACTGAATATTTATTTTGAAATATTTTCTTGGTAATAAACGCAAATCGGCATAAATTGCCACAATTACACCGTCAATAAACCCTTGTAGAGTCTTTTAACTCGTAGAAGGTGTCCTAGTTAAAAATAAAATTTTGCGTCTAATATCTCAAAAATTAAATTTTATTAAAATTGATCTGCCAAGTTCCATTACTCTGTATGTGTATCTGGTCACTTTAAATTATATCCATGTACATGTATAAGTAAGGCTTATTAATTTCTGAGGCGATTTTGAAATACATTGGCGCCTTCACCAAAATACAACTTGGTTTGAAAGTTTCATGAGATATTAGTCAAATATAATACAAACTATGGACACTCTAGAACGCTTCTAGAAGATTTCCAGTTACTGTTAGTCGGTTCAACACACGCGACAGGTCCATAAACCCCGTTAGTTACTTCCAGAGATCAACAATTGATCAGTACAAACAAACTAACAAGGGAACAATAATTTTTACTCTTTATTTTTAATATTAAATCACAGATAGTGAAAATTTGCCCTTAACGTTCCTTATGATCGAGACTGTTGTGATCGACTTCAATAAGTTTCCTTATTTTAAATCTCATGTATCTCTGTTCAAAACAAATCCCGATGCACGTCATTTTGATGACGTCACCAAACATCCAATACTACCAACTTAATATAGTCCCAGGACGTCGCAATTTATATGTTCCGTGCATATTTGTAGGTTGAGAATACACATAACCATATACTGGGTGATCAAGAATGACTGTTTGAGTTGGCAATCCTACCTGGAGGACTTTTTTGCCTAAGGGTTTGCAACGCTACAACCAGATAATGTTTATTTGACAAAAATTTGACATACCAGATAAGTTTGTAGGTTATGTGAATAAAAATTAACGCTTAAAAAATGAAACTCGAAATACAGAACAATGATTTAATTAAACAGCTAAAGGTAATGCTCAAAAAGCCCCCCATTTTGGTCCAGTCATAAATTAACTCTTCGGTTTAGGCTCTCGAAGATATTCACCAGCATATTGGGGGTAGTGTTTGCTTGCCTCTTGCAACTCTTCTTCAGTATGCAATATGTTCCTAAAGACATTGTCCTTCAAGAGCCTAAATAACGAAAAATCTAATGGAGTGAGATCTGGTGACCTGCTTGGCCAAATGCCCTGACTAATTACTCTGTCGCCAAAATTCTCTCTTAAATATCCCATAGTAGCACGAGCCGTATGTGCCATTGCAGAGTCTTCTTGGAAATATCCAATTTGACGCTCTTCGTCTGTTAATTGGTTTATAAAAGGCCTCAAAAGGTGTTGGATATATCTCTCCGAATTGACGGTAAAATTAAAAAATATCGGCCCATACACCCGCGTCCTTGAGACTGCCAACCAAACACCAACTTTAACCGAGTGCAAATGTGTCTTTCTGATAGCGTAAAGATTTTCACCTGACCAAATTCTGTAATTTTGTTTATTCACATAGCCGTTGAGATGAAACCAGGCTTCGTCGGAAAAGAAGGTATTGTCAAGGATATCATTATTATTTAATATGTCATTGAACCAATTGCAAATTAAAACTCTCTGCGGGTGATCAGGAGGGGTTAATGACTGGACGATGGAAATTTTGTAAGGGTGGTGCTTTAATTTCTTTTTAAGCACAGTGGAGCAACTTCCATGTGATAAACCTTTAAAACCGTGATTTAGAACAACATGGAAAAGTGGAAGTCTTATGGGTAAGAATGAAAATTGGTTGAATAGGAAGTATAAGGACCAAACCTGTTTGAAGGGAGAGCTTTCTTAAGGATTTGGGAGGACTTATTCACGTTCGAGTTCTGATATCCTCTACAACTTTCTCATTTAGAGTAGAAGGTCTACCAGTTGATTTTTTTTTTATTACACTCCCTGTGTTTAAATAACATTCAACTACTCTCATACAATGTTGCAGAAGGACGGCAAAAGTGACCAAATTCTCCGGAAACAACTCCTGAAATTGCTGGTATGTCGCTTCGAGAGAGTACTGCCAACCAGTAATTGGGTTATAAATCCCGCTTCGAAAGTACGCCATTCCAATGAAAATTTCGTGTTGTGACGTCAAAACCATTTTAAATAAATGAATTTGAAAAGGATACCAAAAATTTGAATTTGAAATAGCAAATTCAGATTACCAGTTGTACCATTTAAAAATGAAATTCAGTATTGCCAACTTAAACAGTCATTCTTGATCACGTTGTATATTGTCAACCTAAAATATACACGGAACACATAAATTGCGATGTCCTGTGACTATATTAAGTTGGTAGTATTGGATGATTCTGACGTCATTAAAATGACGTGCATCGGGATTTGTTTTGAACAAACTATACATACATACGGTTCCACTTATAACACCTATAATTACAATTTTTGTCGTTGTCATTATGTGGCGTAGGAAAGTAACTCTGAAGAAGTAGAATAACTCTTCTCGAATTCTTCATCTCACGTAAGAAGTCGAAACCTTAACTCGAATAATGACTCGGCGACTTGTGGAACGTCCTTGTCGACAGTTAATCGAAAATTGAAGGTATTTTACAGCGGCCACTTTTTGCCCCTCTCTATCTCTCTTTTTTTTTTCTTAGTGCAACGATCTCTTCCAATCATTAGGTACACTATCGAGAGAGCTCTAAATATGGACGCAAAGCGGTCGGATTACACACGTTTCCCGAAAATTCATTTTCATTTCGCCTTATTAGGCGGACGGCGAGGAAATTGGCTCTCTCGTGGTACCGTTCCTCTTTCGGGAGATTATCGTTTTACGGGTCCGGTTATCTACGTACGCACATATACAGACATGCATGCATACAATGTCGCGGTAATGAGACGCGGTCAGGAAGTTATTCGGATTTTATCACCCGTTACGGATTAATTATCCGCCGATGGAGGAAATTAACTAATTAAGTGCCTTGAGGTTAACTGTGCATCAAGTGCTGATTTACGGACGTCATTAGCTGGGTCCCGGGACTGTTCTCGCGGTTTCAGGATGATCGACTATAATTAAAAATCATCTAGGGACGTCCTAGAATGTAACATATCTGTATTGCGTAGTAGAAAAATCCCATTGCGCTTCCTAACTACGTCCAATTACTCATTTAATCAACTGACGATTTCTAGAAGTAACTAACTGGGTCTAAGGACCTTTTTCGTATTTGGATATGATAAGCAACGACTAAAAATCATCTAGAAGCATTCTGGAGCGCACACAGTTTGTAATATATCTCAGAAATATCTCAGGAAACTTTAAAATACTTCTAACACTTCCAAAACTCATGTTTAGTTGCTCAATTGATCGGGTGACATGAGCCAACTGAGTTGTTTTTGGACCAAAATACGATGATGTGCTAATTTTTATGGAAAAACCTGAAAAAACCTTGTGAATACACGCTTATTTTAATTGGCGTCTACAAAACTTGCAAAAATTGGAATTTTGAATTTCAAGTAACTCTTAAAAAATTAGTACACTTACTTGACGATATTGAAAGCTTTCTGAAGTTTGAAAACTAAGCAATATCAAATAGATGAAAAATATTACTTTTAAAACAAGGTGAATTTTGGGTGATTTTGGGAAGATACAGGTGAATATGAAAGAAATAGACAAAACTCAAAAACAAGAGCTTTTGGAAACGCAATTAGTTCAATGAATTCAAAGTGAAATTTATTAAAATCCCAAAAAATATTAAAATTTCAACCTCGAAGGATTTACGATGCAAAAATATTAAAATGAACTTTTGGAAAAATAATGAATTCAGAGCAATCACTTAAAATTGGTTGGAATTTCAAAAAATACCGAAACTAAACTGAATAATTTGGTTACGGTGATTAAATGCTTAATAGAAAGGAGTTCGGTAATTTTGTAATTTTGAATTTCAAAAAGTTTTTGAAAAAAACATTTATAGCTTCTTGGGGATTTTAAACATTTTCCAGCTTGACTTAAGAAAGCATTAAACAACTAAAAAATTCAATTGAATTATAATAAATACTTAAAACTGAAAGAATTTGGTTGTAATGAAGTTCTTATTTAAAAATTGTTCATTATGTAGTACTTCGAGAAATACTTGTCTTACAAAATTTGGAATTTTGAATTTCAAGTAATTTTGGGAATAAAACTAGACAAAATTCAATAGAAGAATTTTTGGAAAATAATGAATTGAAAAATGTCACTTAAAGTGGGTTAAATTTAAAAAAAAATAGTAAGCTTGAAGCTGAAAAAAATTGGTTGCAATAAATATTTACTTACTCAAAAAGGGCTCGGTATGAACACTATCCCTTTAACATACTACTTGTTAATTTTCCATTTTAAATAAATTTTGAAAAACTTTTACAGCTCCTTAACTATATTGAAATCTTTTAGAAGAAGTATCAACTAAAAATCTCGTTTTTGGAGAAAGTGGAGTAGTTTTGAAGGAAAAAGTTAAAATAAACTCAAAAGACCAAAACTTTTGGAAAAATAATGAACTACAATTACAAATATTGAAATCTTTTAGAAGTATCAATTAAAAATCTCGTTTTTGGAGAGAGTGAAGTAGTTTTAAAGGAAACAGTTAAACCAAACTCAAAAGACCACCTTTTGGATAATAATAAATCACTTAAAATCGGTTAAAGTTTCAAAAAACATTAAAACAGTAAAATTTCAATCCGTTAAATTTGGTAATTATAAATACACACTTATTCAAAAAGTGTTCGGTATGTAATGCTAACATGATTACTTTCAAATTTTTCATTTTGAATTTCAGATAGTTTTTGAAAAAATATTACAGCGCTTGACGACCTCGAAAAGTGAAAAACTGAAAAATTCATGAAAAAGTGAAAAATTAACTTAAAAAAAGGAACCAACAAAATCTAAAAAGACAAAATGTCCTGAAAAACCAATAATAGTTATTTATTATACAAGCGGATAAAATGAACGTTTAACGAGCGATATGCGTTAATATCGCGAGTTAAACGTTCATTGTATCCGCGAGTGTATTACATCGTTTTATTCAATTTTGTCATATATAAACTTACGTTTAGCGGAGTACCTAAGTCCAATTTTGAAGAGAAAATTTGACAAGATGACAACTTAAGTGCCGCAACCTTGACAACGACGAAAACAATTTTAAACATATAAAACGTCACTTTATACGGCAAAACTGAATAAATAATTATTAATCCGCTGTCTAAATAAACTAAATAAACAATGACTTATAGGTTCGATTTGACGTCAATAAACGTCAGTTTATATGACAAAATTGAATAAAATCAATTAGTAGTTCCAAAAGGTAGGAAAACTTGAAACTAGAAGAATTACGAATTACTGAATTGCAGGTGTTGCAAGACTTGCAAGCTCTTTTAAAATTTGAAAACCAAACAAATTGTAAATGACTGAAAATAAAGTCTTTCTGAGCAAGTTGAAGTAATTTTAGAAAATTACAGTTGAGTACAAGAGAAATGGCCCAAATTACAAAAATTAAACGACAATCCTTCAACTTCACGCTGTTTCCCGCGTTAAATTAATTTAATTAACGAAATTCCTTTCTCGCAGTAAAATCTCGCTGAATCGTAGGAGTAACAATCGCAACGTTTTTTCTTCGCGGTCATTCATCTTGATAACCCACATAATTTAAAGCTGCAACTAATTGCATTTTTTTAACATTAATTCGCCGCCGATCACAATGGGTAAGGATCCTGTTATTCCACGAGAAGATGGGACGTTTGCAACAAATCCCCTTAATTGCGTAGAGATCGCCTAGTAATTAGTAGTGTCTCTTCACAAAGGAAAAATGTGAGAAAGGAGACGTTAAATGAAAACATGTGTTTTCGTGTGCGTGCGTAAGCGTAATATTATGTTAATCCTATGAGAAGGAGGAAGAGAGAAACCGGAATTTGTGTGTGTAGATACAACGGTAGAAAAAAGATACGGTTTAGAGGAGGATCGCTGGGTTTACCGCTGTAGGCGCTGTATTTTTCTCGTCACTATAGCGCAGGGTTTTTCACGAAACCCAGAACTGTCAATGTGATGAAATAGTCACTATTAAATCAAATTCTGTGGGTAAATTTGCTTAATTTAATTATTACAAGATGTAACGCTGCGAAAACAGATGAATCATGTGTTTATTATTATTAGTTTCAATCAGACAAGTATTTTTTAGCACTTTTGCGGTTTATTTTGGGTACCGTAAGAACACAAATGTTTGCCTCCGTCGTTACTGTCATTAATTTTAGCAGATTTTACGCCCGCAATTTTCCTTACGCAATTCGTTAATCAGAATTTTATTTTTGGCTGGTTCAAAAATACATTGATCCACCTTTAAATCCAACTTTTCTAAAAACGAGTGACGTTTCAAAATTCTCCTTTATTCATTAAGATAACAGCTTTTTTGTAATGATTTTAAGTGCAAAAGAGTTTTGATACTAACGTCCTGTAAGGGTGATTTTTGAATATCATTGTGATTCACTGTTGTTAGTACTTTTATTATCATTGTTTCAGGTGAGGGGTGTAGTGATATCCTGGCGTGTTCGTCTTTGAATAGATTTTTTAACAACTATTTAATGATCCCGTTATAGTTCAATAATGTTAATGTTTTAATCATTATTTTTCAGGTGAGTATTATCGTCGACAATGGTTGAGAACTTCAAGCAAGGGAAGCGAGACAGAAAAGCGAGTTTGTAAGATTAGTTGCCTTTAAAATGATTTTTGAACGACTATATTACTTTTCTTCTAACTCATCATGGTTTAATGTTCTCAACTATTTCACTATTGATTTTTCAGGTAAGTCATTACAGCTTTGTAAATGGGCAGAAAAGCAAACAACTTCGAAGATTGGCAGAAATACATTGAAATAATCTCATTATGGTTTAATGTTGTAAATGTTTCAATCATTACTTCTCAGGTGAGTATTATCGTCGACCATGACTGAAAAATTCAATCATGTAAGGCAGAAGAGGAAAGGTTAGTTGCTCTTAAAATCAATTTTGAACGACTATATTACTTTTCTTTCAACTCATCATGCTTCAATGTATTCAACTATTTCATTATTGATTTTTCAGGTAAGTCCTTACAACTTTGTGAAAGGGCAGAAAAGTAAACAACTTGGAAGAATGGCAGGAACATGTTATGGCAGGTGCTTTTGAATTATTTTCAAATTGCCTACTTGTTTAGTGATTCATTCATATTAATCTAGTTATTAGATATTAGGTATAAATATTACTCCTACTCGCATGGCAATTTTATTAAATCACAAAACTTATTTAATAATAATTTATCATAGTGTTTTTGCAATAAAAAAACAGTTCAAGGGTAAAAATTTCCTAAGGCATTTTTGATTTCGAAGTCTAATACCTTCTCTTAATTTTGGATCATTTTAATACCTCCCTATTAATTTTAATTGGTTTTATCTTAAAGTCTCTTCCAAATTATGCATATCTGTTGAACGTTTAAAATGTTACATTGTTTAATTTTAACACTTTCAAAGCCTTTCATTTTCCTAGTTCTTGTTTAAAGTGCGAAGGGAAGTTAACGCTTCATTGTTGGTTTAGAATTGTTATTTTTTTAAGTACATACTAAACATGCTCGGTAAACAATTTAACAAATTTAAAAGGATTTTGTAATTGAATTATCACGGTTTGCCGAGTAAACTAAGACTATTCCCGAAGCAACCCTCGGATTATCGGTCAACAAGCGTAGGAAACATGTTACAAACATGTTGTTTCTACTTGTTGTTAACATCGACTAGAAATAACATGCTTGATGAGTTAACTTTGTCTTTAGCAGAGTGGCTACAGGATTTTTATTCGATGACTCATTACGGTAGGAATCCACGACCTGTTTGTTCTCTAATATCAATATTCGTATAAATTTCACGTTTCGCACATGTCGTACCTCCTCGAGAGAGCCTTTCAGCGTTATTTAATGGAATTAAATGACGGCCATTATAACAATACCCGCAGACGTTCTTTCTAACGGTCCTCTTAATTTATGTCAAATGTTCGCCTTGAGTAGTTTCCGATTGGCGAGACGATCCCGTAGTTTTCTGACAAATAATGTTTTATTGGAACGTAATGTGGTGCACTTAAATCGGGGAATTGTAGTAATGGGCCACCTTTTATCGGGTTAATTAAAAAAAGTAAATACTACATTACGTATAACGTGGATCGATTGAGCTGCACGTTTCGATACCGAGAAACCATCATCATCATCATCATCATCATCATTATCACCATCGAACATCATCAGTCATCACCTCGGGTCACTTATCCATCAATTTCTCTCCTGCGAGAGTGAACTGCATATTAATCAGAGCTGAAACTCGAAGTCTCGTTGGCGGGCCAGCGAAAGAAAGTGATCAGTAATTTATTAGAAAAGAACGAAAACAGAGGGAAAAAAGTCTCGTCGTTAATTTTTACTTATAACGTTTCCGCTTCTGATTTTTACACTCAATTAACTTTTTTACGCTCGTTATTTGCTCAAGAGGTGGAACAAGGCCGTGAAGGGGAAGAGGATGCAGTGCATAGGAAATGTTGGTGTTCTCTTTGAACGGTATCTAAATGCGTTACTAGATTTCTGCCTGATTGGGTTCTCCTACCAGTTTTGATCGAGAAACTGTTTTTGGTGACTTGACACCGATGGATCCAAAAACTAAGGCAATTTTGGTAGCATTAGACTTTTGAGACAATTTTCAGAAAATTGTGGGTTTTAAAGAATTAAAAGGTAGTAGAAGTTTTCTCTTCCTTCTGCTCACCATTGCCAACTGTGAGAACTTGGACAACCTCCTTTTGTTAAAAGGTAGTAGGTGGTACTTACTTAATTTCTACTTTCTCATATGGGGTACCCATATATAAGAAAAAGTATTGTAATCGTGCTGATTTTAGGAATTTGAGATATTTATATTTCTGGAAGTTTTGAGGATCCATGAGTTTCCATGTTTTTGGAAACACGTCTGTGTGTGTAAGGGGTCAACGTTTTCTCGGAAACTACAAATAGTGGAAAATTGAAATTCTGTTTTTAGACTGGATCCCTTGAAAACTCGCGATCACATGAATTTAATCAGAATCAGTTAAGAGCAAAGGGCACTTTACTCTTCTCATTTTTAAGTATTTTTTGGAACATCTCAAACACTGGTCCATTGGTTGTCCATTGAGACAAAGCAAGATTTCCAATATGATATTCTACGTTTGGTCACGGTACTATGGCATCTAAACGTTCGTACGGAGATTAGAGAGATTACCATCGAGAATTCAACGAGCATAAAATCCGCGTAATACGGAGGCCGCGAGGTAATTTTCTATTTCGACAGGTATCATTTTTAAAAATTCATGCGATGTGATGCCTTGTTTGCTCCGTGAATTCAAGAACGCGAGAGAGAGATAAAGAGGGAACGTTTGTAAATATATACTTTCCTTGATTATGATTGCTAATGACAAGTACAAATGAGGAGTGAATGACTCGGTATTCAAGGTGACCAGAAAATTTGCCGAGAGCGATGACAAAACGTTTTGATCAAGTTGATTAAGTAGGTTCCCACTGCAACGTTTGTTATGTAAATACTCGTTGCTTATGGTTCCTATTCTCAACGAGATTTTTTAGTTTCCTGTACCAATACAATACTTTTTCAGGAATATGTCTTCATGGAAGGCCTTAAGTGACGGAAAATGAGTTTTAATTGGGAATTGAAAGTTCAGGAATTAATTTTGATTTACTTGCCATCATCCTCAGGATGATTCGAATGATTCAGGGACAAATTTAAAAGATCGTTACTCCCAAAATTCATTTGCTTGATTTTGTTAATTGGATTTCCAGTTATTTATCATAAAAGTGATGTTTGAACGGATCATTATCGATATTACCGGAATCTATTTGTACTTTACACCAATTTTCCAATTTACATAATTATGGAAACACAACCAAGTAAGTTTCTAGGTATGTCCAAAATCCCTATACCTTCTCTTAAGTATGAAGGTATATAATTGAATAAACCGAATTTAACTGTTTTAATTTAATTTCTGAAACTACTTCGAATGTTTTGTAATATTGGTAACTTTCATGTCTTTTGTGTACTTTACATATGAGTATCCTGAAATTTACTGAAATACATTAATCCTTGAAACTAATTAGGAAATTTTGTAACAATTGTAACTTCTTCGTCTTTTGTGTGTTGTTCATGTGAAGATTCTGAAATTTACTGAAACATATTAATTCCTGAAACTACTTAGAATGTTTTGTAACAACTGCAAGATTCTCGTCTTTTGTATATTGCTCATGTGTTTATTCTGAAATTAACTGAAACACATTAATCCCTGAAACTACTTAGAATGTTTTGTAACAATTGTAATTTTCTTGTCTTTTGTATATTGTTCATGTAAATATCCTGAAATTTACTGAGACATATTAATTCCTGAAACTACTTCGAATATTTTGTAACAATTGCAACAATTTTACCCTTGTGTACTGTACGTGTGAATACCCTGAAATCTACTGAAACACATAAATTTCTGAAGCTACTTAGCATATTTTGTAACAATTGTAACATTCTCGTCTTTGATATAGTGCTCATATCAATATCCTGAAATTTACTGAAACATATTAATTCCTGAAACTATTTCGAATATTTTATAACAATTGTAATTTTATTGTCTTTGTGTACTGTTCATGTAAATATCCTGAAATTTACTAAAACATATTAATTCCTGAAACTACTTCGAATATTTTGTAACAATTGCAACAATTTTACCCTTGTGTACTGTACGTGTGAATACCCTGAAATCTACTAAAACACATTAATTCTTGAAACTACTTAGCATATTTTGTAACAATTGTAACATTCTCGTCTTTTGTATATTGCTCATATCAATATCCTGAAATGTACTGAAACATAATAATTCCTGAAACTATTTCGAATATATTTTATAACAATTGTAATTTTATTGTCGTATGTGTACTGTTCATAAAAATATCCTGAAATTTACTTAAACATATTAATTCCTGAACCTACTTCGAATATTTTGTAACAATTGCAACAATTTTACCCTTGTGTACTGTACGTGTGAATACCCTAAAATCTACTGAAACACATTAATTCCTGAAACTACTTAGCATATTTTGTAACAATTGTAACATTCTCGTCTTTTGTATATTGCTCATATCAATGTCCTGAAATTTAGTGAAACATATTAATTCCTGAACCTACTTCGAATATTTTGTAACAATTGTAACTGTTTTACCCTTGTGTATTGTATATGTGAATATCCTGAAATTTACTGAAACACATTAATTCCTGAAACTACTTAGCATATTTTGTAACGATTGTAACATTCTCGTCTTTTGTATATTGCTCATATCAATATCCTGAAATTTACTGAAACATATTAATTCCTGAAACTATTTAGAATATTTTATAACAATTGTAATTTTATTGTCTTTTGTGTACTCTTCATGTAAATGTCCTGAAATTTACTGAAACATATTAATTCCTAAAACTACTTCGAATATTTTGTAACAATTGCAACAATTTTACCCTTGTGTACTGTACGTGTGAATACCCGGAAATCTACTGAAACACATTAATTCTTGAAACTACTTAGCACATTTTGTAACAATTGTAACATTTTCGTCTTTTGTATATTGTTCATCTAAATATCCAGAAAATTCCTGAAACACCATAATTTTTGAAACTGTTTAAAATACTTTGTAACAATAGTAATATTATTGTCTTTTGTGTACTGTTCATGTAAATATCCTGAAATTTACTGAAATATATTAATTCCTGAACCTACTTCGAATATTTTGTAACAATTGCAACAATTTTACCCTTGTGTACTGTACGTGTGAATACCCTGAAATCTACTGAAACACGTTAATTCCTGAAACTACTTAGCATATTTTGTAACAATTGTAACATTCACGTCTTTTTGTATATTGTTCATGTGAATATCCTGAAATTTGTTGAAATACATTATTTGCTGAAACTACTTAGAATATTTTGTAACAATTGTAATGTTCTTGTCTTTTATGTGTTGGTCATGTGAATATCTAGAAATTTACTGAGACACATTAATTCTTGAAAGTCCCATCTTTTGTGTAGTGTTCATGTGAATATCCTGAGGTTTACTGAAACTTTATGAAACGAGTTCGTAAAGCCCATGAAAACTTTTCTAATATCCTGGAAAATTACTTGGCAAGATTCTGCGCATTGTGTACGAAAGTTCGAAAACTTTCAGAAACATTATTTCAGTTCCTGAAACATTTTGGCACTTTCTAGTTCTGACTATTGTTCGATTCGTATTTTTGGAAATTTCGAAATGTATGACTACTATTCGGATTATAACGAAAAAACCAAAATTATTCAAAGTGTATTATTTCAAAAATGTATCATAATAATATACGAATTTCATCGTTGTCGCCCTCGATTCACGTAACTTTCGTTTCGGAATCACTTTATTAATATCAAGAAGAACATGCTGAAGACATGGCAGAATGCACCGATCGATTTTTATTTGTACTTTCACGTGGATCCCGGGAAAAATCTCCACGAGATGAGATCATTCGTCCTGGTTCCGTTTAGCTCTCATTAACGGTAATTACAGAGAAGATACATTTATTTGATTTGACGGAGAAGATTTTCGAAAAAAACAGTTGTGATTCCGATCGTAAACGGTTTTATGGCAGATTCTGGAATGACCCGTCGCTCTCCATTTTATAACTTTTGTTCAAACAGTACCACTCGCACGTCCTGTTACGTTAATTATAAAGTATCGCGGTTACTGTAATAATTAATTTTATATCATCTCGGCTTCCCTTTCCTGCCGCAGCAACGAAAATAATATTCATTTGCTGCTCCCATTCAAACGGTGTGAAATACTAGTACGGGTAATGGGTACGTTTGTTGTTATATCAACGTAGGTTTGACGCCTGAATTAAGTTTAAATTTATACGAGTTGTGTTCAATAGTGATTTATTGTTAATTGAAAAGAACACGTGAATCAACTTTTGGTAGCCATCTATTTAATTAATTGATACTTTAATGCGTTAGACTGATTGAAATTAATTTCCAGGAATTGTGTTTAATGAGGACTGAAAAAGAACAAGTGAAACAACTTTTGGTTTCTATTTATCCAATTCATTAATAATAATTATTAATCTGTTATAATAATTACATTTGATTCCACGAGATTAGCGATTAATAATGAATTAATAAATGGTTTTTAAATGCAAAAGTAATTTACCTCATTCTAATTTCAAAATTGTTGCTACTGTTTATAACAAATACGCCATTTTTTTAAAATACGTTATTAGTGAAATAATAAAAATTTACTTAGATTACCATTAGCTTAAGAATAATTTAAACTTAAAACTAATCGGTTTAGAATGAGGCATTTTGAAAGACGTTTTGGCTTCGTTTACAGCATTGTTAGTGACACCTACTAAATTAACTTAATACGTCCTATAGCGAAAATGTGACCCAATAGGTGAAACATGGTGCCGTTCATATTTCATCAATTTTCTATACCAGCCAGAAGACTTATAACTTATTAGGTGATAGAATATAGAAGACTAAATAGAGAAGTGACAAATAGGAAAAATTTAACATAGACAGACCAACACATAGGAGGAACCCAGAGCTCGGAAGCATGGCGAATAATTAGAAACCCAACAAAGTCTAATAACAACAACCATAAGTTAAAATGTGTATCCAATAATGACCTAGACCTAGAGGAACTATTCCAGAAACTGTTGCAGGAAAGCAGAGACGAATTTTAGCAGCACATACACCAATACACAAAAAGGACCAAAAGACAACTAACAAAATTGTAGCTTTATTGCTGTTATTTGTACCATGGGTAGACTTTACGCCCGTATACTACGAGATTTAATGGAAAAAGAAATACAACACAAACAACCCGAAGAAAACGCAGGATTTAGTACGGGGTGATCTACAATGGAGAGTATATTCTCTCTTAAAATAGCTGCCTAGAAAAGTATAGAAAAATAGAGAAGTTCATACTGCTTTCATCGACTTAGAGAAAGCTTACGATAGCTTACCCATATCGGAGTTATGGAACGCTCTGGAAAGACTGGATAACAATAAAACTTATACCAATGCTATCCAAAATCTATACAAGAATAACTCGACTAGCCTTCTCTATCTCCAAAGGTCTACGGCATGGTTGTAGTCCATCACATACTCTCTTTAAAAGCTCTACAGAATTGGACAAAGGAAATAAGATATATGGGACTACATTTATATAATCTCTTTTTCAGCGACGACCAAGTAGTTATAGCAGAAAATCGAGATGACTTGAATTGTAGGATAAGAAAATTAAAAGAAAGTTACCAGGAGGCAGGATCGACCATCAATATTAACAAACCAGAATACCTTATTATCGGGAACGAAGACACAGGGAACAGGAACTAATAAAAGGAGTGAGAAGGTGCGTATTTGGGAGTTCTATTTAACAAGAAAGGCTAAATAAAGGAAAACATGTTATCTGACCTCTCAACTCAATATTATGGGACAAAGGCATCACCAAAGAAAGGAATATGTAAGAACATATTTGAAACTGCATTAATATATGGGGCAGAAGTATGGGACATTAGTAGGAAACTTCTATCGGTCGAAATTGATTTCCTAAGACGAAGCTGCAGAGAGTCTAGATTGGACGAAATAAGAAACGAAACAATGTAAAACATGGTAAAGGCAGACAAAAATCTGATAGAATTAATTCAACAGAAACAGCTTAAATGGTTTGGACATACAAAGAGAATGGAAGAACGTAGAATAAAAGAGGAAGAGATGACAACCGAGAAGAATCTGGAAGAACGAGATAGAAGAAGCCAAGGAAGTGAGGGATTTGGAAGAAGACTTGTGCTTCGATCGACAACTTTGGAAACTTGGAACTTGGCTGCCAAGTCCTGGTAAAGGCACACACAAATCTGATAGAAATAATGCAACAGAAACAGCTTAAATGGTTTGGAGATGCAAAGAGAATGGAAGAACATAGAACAAAAGAGGACGACCGAGAAGAATCTGGAAGAAAGAGATAGAAGAAGACAAGGAAGTGAGAGATTTGGAAGAAGACTCGAAAATTTTGGAAACTCCGAACTTGGCTGCCAAATCCGTAAAATAAATCAGTAGTTAGATAGATTATCGCGTGTGTACGTCTGTTTGTGTATAATAAAATGTTAGCCTCTCTCTCTCTAGTTAACTCACCTTTCCGACCATCGCGACGCAGTCCGGCGGTCCTAAACTCGCGCGTCGCAGGTTCGACGCTCCACTTTTTCCTGCCGAACGAGCAGGTCCTGCGTGAGCTCCTGGGGAGGCGGTACTATACGGCCTTGCTCGGCCTTGGCGAGCTCGGTGGTTCCCCGGAACGAGACACTGTCGCCGTACGCGGCGCCGACGGTCGCGATCCGCAGGAATGGAACGACCGTCCTCGAAGACCGGCAGCAGAAAAGCTACGAGCGAGCGATATAAGAGAGAGAGAAAGAAAGGGAAAGAGGCACGGACCTCTTCGAACCGTATGAGATTCGCATGAGGCTGCCATTTAGTCTTATATATATGTATGTGTGTGAGGAGGAGGAGTGGTGGAGGGGGAGAAAACGAGGGAACCACCGGGGAAGGCATTTGGAGATTTGGAGGGAACCGTTCATCGATGTGGAAGAAGTAATGGAAATTTTTCGTAACAGGCAGGAGAAGAAAGAAAGTAGCTCCCATGCACAAAGATAAAATGATAGTTCGTTCTTCCATTGAGCTAGCTCCGAATTGATTCTGCTCATGCGCAAAATGGAATTGGCTCATATTTTAATAACTTTGTTCGCTTTTTTACAAACCCAATTTTGCTTATTGTGTGCAAATTTGGTACTGATTCCCAATTTGTTAGAACTCGCCTCATTGGTTCACAGCTTTGTTCGTTTCTTCACAACATTGCAGTGGATTCTAGATTCTAGTCATTCGCACATTTGGTTCTATGTTCTAATATGTTGCAAATGGTTTATAGTAGAACCAGCTCATGATTTAAGCCCATTTTTCTTTCCTGAACTAATTCTGAATGAAGCAGAACTAATTCTGCCTGTATGTAACTGTAGTACTGTGTTAGTACTAGTTCAAACTAGAATTGGTTCATGGTTAAATAACTTTGTTCGGTTTTCCACAGAACTAATTCTGCACGTATACAAATTAATTTAGAACTAGTTCCACCCTTCAACAGAGTTGGTGCATGTTCAAATATGTTAAAAGTGGTTACGAATAGACAGTTTTAATGACTTTGTTCATTTTTTTTTGGACTCAATTCTGCTCGTATGCAAATTTGGTACTGATTCCCAATTTCTTAGAACTCGCCTCATTGGTTCACAGCTTTGTTCGTTTCTCCACAACATTGAAGTGGATTCTAGATTCTAGTCATTCGCACATTTGGTTCTATGTTCTAATATGTTGCAAATGGTTTATAGTAGAACCAGCTCATGATTTAAGCCCATTTTTCTTTCCTGAACTAATTCTGAATGAAGCAGAACTAATTCTGCCTGTATGTATTTATAGTACTGTGTTAGTACTAGTTCAAAATAGAATTGCCTCTTGGTTAAATAACTTTGTTCGGTTTTCCACAGAACTAATTCTGCACTTATACAAATGAATTTAGAACTAATCCCACTCTTCAACAGATCTAAGGCATGTTTGAATATATTACAAGTGGTATCGAATAGACAGCTTTGTTTGTTGAATAGACAGGTTTACCAGCTTTGTTAATTTTTTTGGACTCAATTCTGCTCGTATGCAAATTTGGTACTGATTCCCAATTTGTTAAAACTCGACTCATTAGTTCATCGCTTTGTTCGTTTTTCCACAAAACTGATGTGAATTCTAGTCATTCGCACAATATGTTGCAATTTATTGGTTTACAGTAGAATTAGCTCACGATTTAAGCCTTTCTGTACTAATTCAGAATGAAGCAGAACTAATTCTACTTATATAGAAATGTGGTACTGTGTAAGTACTAGGTCAAAATGGAATTGGCTCATGGTTAAAAGACTTTGTTCGGTTTTTCACAAAACTAATTCTGCACTTATACAAATTAATTTAGAACTAATTTCAGCATTCAACAGATTTAGTGCATGTTCTAATATGTTACCAAGTGGTCCCGAATAGACAGATTTGTTTGTTGAATAGACAGTTCTAACAGCTTTGTTCATTATTTTAGACTCAATTCGGATCGTATGCAAATTTGGTACCGATTTCCAGTTAATTTGGAACTAATTCTTGTTATAGCAAATTTGGTACTATGTTCGATTATACTATAATTGGTTCAATAGTAGAATGGGCTCATTTCTACATTTGCCACCGAACTAATGGTATTCGTGTGAAAAGGTACTGTGTTCGAGTTTGTTAGTACTGGTCGAAATTAATTTGGAACTAATTCTAGTCATTCGCTTATTTGGTAGGTACTACCTACGCCCCAAAATGATATAACTGGTTCAGAATAGAATTATCTCATGTTACACTTGTTCGGTTTTCCACAGAACTAATTCCACCCTTCCGCACTTTTGGTACATATTCGACTATGTTACAACTAACTAGTTCAATATAGAGTTATGCTATAGTAGCTTCGTTTGTTTTTCTAGACCAAATTCCTCTCGTAAACGAAATTTGGTACTGTTTTTCAGTTAAGTTGGAAGTAATTCTTGTTATCGCACACTATGATAAATTGGATCAGAATAGAATTGGTTAATGTTTTTATAACTTTTTTCATTTCACACAAAACTAATTCAGCTCGTATGTAAATTTGGTTAGTTTGTTTGTGCTGGTTCAAAATAGAATTGGCTCAAGAGTTAACAACTCAGTTCCTTTTTCTATAAAATTGATTTAGAACCAATTCTACTCATTCAAAGATTTGGAACCATGGAATATTTTACAACGGGTCCGTAATTGAATTGGCTCATGTTTTGAATTTTTTTTTCGTTTCTCCACAAACACAATTCTCTTCATAAGCAAAATTTGGTAATGTTTTCTGGTTTATTATAACTGGTTAAAAATAGAATTAGTTCACTGAATCTCAGTTTTGTTCGTTCTTCTACAAGATTAATCTAGAACTAATTCTTGCCATTTACAGATTTGGTACTTTGTCCAAGTACGTTATATAATTGGTTCACAATAGAATTGGTTTATGTTTTAATAGGTTTGCTCGTTTTTCCACAGAACTAATTCTGCTCGTTTAAAAATTTAGTACTATATTTTTATTGAGACAGATTATTAAGACAGAATTGGTTCTTGGTTTCCGTAATTCTACAAAAAAATTCCAGTTTTTAGGATTTTTCGAGAATTTCTCATTAAAAGTAGGTAAATGATACCAATATCATATCAAAAATGTGAAATCAATACAACGATGGTGGATAAAATCAAATTAACCTTAATAAATAGTCCGTTACGTAAAATAATAATCAAAAAGAAATTAAACGTCTTTTATTCATAGCAACAGAAAAATGGAAAACGTGAGATTTTTCATTAATTTGGAATTTTCCAGAAACAACATTTTCCACCAGTCCAATTTTATTTCCGTATCTACTATCATGGAGATTTACGTAAACACCTTTTTCAACGACACACGTACCTCTCCGATTAATTATTTAACGGTTAATTAAACAATGATGAAATCCAATTTCGTTTTTATTAAGCGACCTTAGCGTCTTATTGAATTTGAATCACTTTAAATTGGATTAGGTTGGAAATCACAGATACTACAGTCACCCACGAAAAAATGATTTCATACATTGTTCCAACGTAGGTAGGTGTAAAGTACATTTATCCAACACATGACACTTATGTCATGACTGTCATTATTAATGTCATTTTAGACAAGTCAACTATCAAAATAACACACTACTGTATCTATACTACTCACTAGTGAGTTATGGATTATAACTCACGTTATTTATTTATTTTTTGCCCGTGGCAACCAAACAAACAACCTACTTTAACCAAAATGTAAAAAAGTCACTGTCAAGTCATTCTGACATTTATAGGATACTGAGACGCAAGTAGCTTTGATTTGATCACAAATCTTATTAATTTTTATCTCATAAAAAAGTCGATTTCTTCCACTTGTTGGATAAAACATTGTATGCCACTCGCGTGTTATGTTTCCTAAGTCACTTGAGAATTTATACCACTCGGCCTGAACTATTATTTTAGTGTGAAATGTAGGTGAACGTTTCTACTGTTTTTACTTAAGTACACTTTATCCGAAGTTCTGGTTCACGAACTTCGAGTTGGCCTTTCCTATCTGGTCGTGCTGAGTTAAAGCCGATATTTCTCCGTCGTCGTTCGCTAATAAACAACGCGAAATCTGTTAAAATGGGAGTCCCCTTCACGATATCCGTATACGCGCCACCATTAGTGCGAGAATAAATCGTTTTGTTAACTGTATACTCGCCTCACGGCGTATTGTTAAGATTTTATTAATGGGGTCGAATTGTGAAGGCGTATGTCATTTTGAGTTACGCTATTACACTTGAACCCGATTCGAAAATCTCACAATAGCTCAGTTAGTGAGGTTTTTTGGAAATTCTCACCATGGCCACTTTGTAGGCCTTCTTGGCTTCTATCAGTTAGTGTAAGAATAAGGATGTAGAATGTTATATTTCAGGAGTTATCCAATATATCTTTCATAGTTTGGGGTGAAACAACAACCGATGGCGGAAGCGACCCTCGTATTACTAAGTTCGTCCGCGAAATGGATTAAAAACGTCCAAATTTCGATCGCGGCTAAATATTCACGTGGATCTAAATAAACGCTACTTTCATTTCTCGTCATTTACTCTTTCTTATTTGTCTCTCTTTTTTTTTTCGGTACGTTTACGCGCCGTGAAGACAACCGGTAATTTACCCGTCCCGATGTTTAGAACACGCACGCTTTTTTGTAATCAGTAAAAGTGAGCGCCTGAGCCTGAAAGTAATAGGGCATTCTAGCATTTTGATTAACGAGATCCTCTGCTTTCGTCATACGCGAGCTAACGAGAAACGGGAATGCAAACGAAATGTGATGAATAGGCGAAGGTGAAGATGCAGGAATTTTACTAGTTACTCTTCGCACTTCGAGAGATCATCTTTGAAATTTGGTTTCCTGAGCATTCGGATCAAAATCTATCTAGTAATTTTCTTTACGAATCGAATTCGCTCCATATTTTGTACCTGGATCTATATCTAACTACTCAGGAGTAACTGCATCATCTGAAATTGCTACTGTTGTTCTATTGTACTTGGGAATCTGGAATTTCGCTGAAACTTCGAAAATGAATCTACGAAGATTATTCGAAAGAAAATTGTTCGAAAAAAAATTATTCGAATAGTAACTTGGATATGAAAATTTTTGAAAAATATTTTAAAATATTGTAACGTTTATTCTATAAGTTTTTCGAAAAAACTTTATGAACAAAAGTTGCAGTACTAACTCTGAATGATAAATTTTATTCCAAACAATTTTTGATAAAACTTAAATTTATTCTACTGAGTACAATAAGACCAAAGACGTGCTAGTTAGTTCCTTGTGGAAGTGGAAGTGACCCACATGGTCTTGATGAGCAAATCCAATTTTTGACAATTCTACAAAGCAATTTACTTTTATTAATTTTTTTTCAAAGGCAAGAGGTTAACCAAAAAAAAAAAAAAATTTAACTCAAAAAATATCATTTTCTATGCATCTAAATAAAAAATATACCACTGGATTTTTTTGAACATCCTTTTCCATAATTCACGATAAAAGACCAGTAATTTTTTATATTTTCAGGTATTGCTGTTGACAACGTTAAGGTTAAACCATCAAATTCAACGAAACATAACGTTGTTACATTTTCAATATTAATATCAAGCTGATTTCCAGGATATAATTGTATCAGGTATGTATCAATCAAGAATACAATTTTTTCTTGTTAGTAAAATACCTATTTACCTCCAAAAATATATTATTGTATGTATTTAAATTTTCACAGAATTTTCACTTTTTATTAATCACATTTCACCTAGAATTTAAGGAGTTTGTTGGCTTGTAGATGGTGTCCTAAATGTAATACGTATGCCGTTTGTACTTTTAGAATCTACATCTCATTGTAGAATCTAAGAAATTTAGAAATTCTCAAGATTTAAAAATCTGCGCAAGTCTAGATTCCAATCAAAAAACCAATTCCACGTCTATTGTTTGGGCAGTTTGAGGTCGTTTAAGCGTTTTTGTAAGTGTATAGATTGTAAACTTCCTCTAAATCCTTTGAGATTCTAGGCAATCTAAGAATCTTCAAAGTCAGTTGGGTATATAAATTAATTAGTAATTGTATTTACAAAAAACCTACGTAGTCTGCATCTATGGATATATGAATCTTCAAAGTCAGTTGGGTATATAGATTATTTTCTAATTGAAACATCTGTATGGGTTGGTCTGGTAGAACCTGCAATTCTAGCATATGAATCTAGAGCTTTCTAATCTAAAAGTCGCTTGAATCAAAAAATCATCCATT
Source organism: Cryptocephalus moraei (assembly GCA_946251905.1). Lineage (NCBI taxonomy): Eukaryota > Metazoa > Arthropoda > Insecta > Coleoptera > Chrysomelidae > Cryptocephalus > Cryptocephalus moraei. Next base: position 31,406,003 of record OX276456.1, read on the forward strand.
GTCATTAATTCAACTACAAATGTAGAAAGTATGAAACAAATGTAAGAGAATCTGAAAATGAAATTTGTGGCTCAGCCGGGATACGAACCCGGATCTCCCAATATCGCGTCAGGTGTTCTGCCAATTGAACTACCGAGACACATATCAATTTCATTTTCGATGTTTGTGTTAAACGTTTTTGACAGGATTTTTCAAATTTTTGAATTAATTTCGAGAACATATTTCAAAATGTAGAAAGTGTTTACTTCCTGGATTCCACCGAATGTACAAACTATTTCAATATCTAGAATTTAGGCTGTTTATGGCCTTCTAAACTCTTTCCAGTAGTTTGTAGATTGTAAACTACCTTTGAGTCCTACCAGATTCTGAATTTCTTTCAATATTCCAAAAATCTGTAGAGCTCATCTACGGATATAGATGTTGGAAAAGTAGGTTTGCCATATAGATGGTTTTGGAATTGAGACATCTACATCGTTTAATATATCATAATCCATATCCATTACATCTTGCATACAGAGTATATGGGATTCATTAATTTGCGCATTCAATTATGAATCTAGAATTTGTTTAGCTTCTAGATAAAAACGGATGTGAAAAAGTATTGCAACATCTAGAATGTACGCATTTTGTGATCTTGTATATCTTCTTGGAAATTTCTGGGTTTTAAACGACCTTTGGATCCGTCCATAATCTAATCAATATAAATCTGGTTAGAATAAATAGTATGTAGGTATAGATTATCTACTAATGCATGAATCTTAAATGTCACCCAGTATTCTAATTAGCATCTACACCATTTAGTATTCCAGGATCTGAATATATTGTATTTCCTAAATTTATATATCCCAAATACACAATGTAGTCTGGAATTGGAAATGTGTACAAGAATCTAGAAATTAAGTAAGTAAGTAAGAAGTAGATATGTATTCCCATCGATATTTACAAATATATAGGATCCGTCGAAAAAAAATCCATGAAAGGATTGCTGCAAAAAAGGTATATATAAAAATTTGATAAATTAGGCAATAGCCGTAATTACGAAATTACATTAGACGAACATAACGAAACATAAAGCAAAACATGAGTCAATAAAACAATCATAAATAAGGGAAAAATGTACATATCTTCACCCAAAAGAGAGGATTATTATCGTGCGACGTAGCTATAGAATTCCTCTAAGTTGTAGAAACATCCCTCAATCAGAAACGTTTTGAGGTGTTTTTTGAATCGATCCATGGACTTGTGCTGTCAGCAGGGAGCCTATTATAGATCTCCAGGCCTACCACGAACGGGGAGTTTGATGTTATACGTAACCTAGCATTGGGCACTCTGAATCTATCCTTCGTTCTCGTATCGAAGTTATGCACCGCCGCATTCGTCACAAATTCATGTTTGTTGGCGAAGACAGAAGCGCACACCTCATGTATGAAGATACTTGACAAAGTCAATATGTTCAGTTGTTTAAATATTCCTCTACAGGAGGTCATCTGGGAGACTCCCGTGAGACATCTGACGATCCTTTTTTGGCTGATGAAAACCTCTCTGGAATAGGTCGACATTCCCCAAAGGACTATTCCATATGCGAGTCTGGAATGAACCTGTGCATGATAAAAGGTTAGTAAGAGTTCCATAGTTAGTGCATCTCTAAGATTTCTGATTAAATAGCAGAAGGAAGATAGTTTATTCTTTAGCTCTATGCAGTGTGGTTTCTAATTTAAGGTATGGTCCATCTTGATCCTTAGAATTTTGAAGGTGTCAGTTCTCGATATAATATCTTGGCCAATCTTTAAATAAAGTTCTAGATTATTACGGTTCTGTGAGGTATGGTATCTGGTATAGTTCGTCTTTGAGCTATTTGGGAAAAGAGAGTTGCTGCAGAACCATTTGTTTAATTCTGTTAATGTCAGGTTACATTTTTTTTTCAAGTAGTATTTTGCTGCTGTCTGATATAACCAAGGATGTGTCGTCTGCATATATAATGGCAGAGACATTATCAGGCAGGCTCTCGTGTAAGTCATTAATATAGATTAGGAAAAGAATTGGTCCTAGTACGGAGCCTTGCAGAACTCCTATATTTGATGGGACAGGTGTGGAGTAAAACTCCCTAGTGTTAAAGTTTACGTCGGTGTGTCGGATTTTGACAAAAAAGTTTCTGTCGTCAAGGAAACTTTCTACCCACTGATTAGGAATGCTGCGTATACCATATTTATCCAATTTGTATAACAGGCGCTTATGAATAACACAATCGAACACTCTGCTAAGGTCGCAGAATATTCCCGCTGGACTGTTCCCGTTTTCCAGGTTGCTGACAACTTTCTCATGAAATGCCAGGAGCGCGGTTTGTGTTGATTTATTGGTCTGGAAACCGTGTTGACAGCTGGCTAGTATGTTATTTTTATCTAAAAATGGTTGTAGCCTTTCCAGAAAACAATATTAAAAAATTTTACTGAAACTAGACGTCAATGCAATGGGTCGAAAGTTTTCAGCATCTAATAGTATGTGGGTATAGATTATCTACTAATGCATGAATTTTGAATGTCACCGAGTATTCTAATTAGGTAATTAGCATATACACGTTTAGTATTTCAGGATCTGAATATCTTCTATATCCTAAATTTATATAGGTATCCTAAATACACAATATAGTCTGGAATTGGAGATGTGTACAAGAATCTATAAATTTTCTTCTAGGTTCTAATGGATATGACAATCATTAGAGAAAAATCCAATATGGATTCTCTGATTGTAGGAACTTTGTGAAAAGTTGAAAAGGGACATTTATTATTCCATGATCTGAATATCTTCTTCTATATCCTAAATGTATATATCCCAAATACACAATATAGTCTGGAATTGGAAATGTGTACAAGAATCTAGAAATTGTCTTCTAGGTTCTAATGGGTATGACAGTCGTTAGAGAAAAATCCAATACGGATTCTCTGATTGTAGGAACTTTTTGAAAAGTTGAAAAGGGACATTTAGAATTCCTGGATCTGAATGTCTTCTATATCCTAAATTGATATATCCCAAATACACAATATAGTCTGGAATTGGAAATGTGTACAAGAATCTAAAAATTGTCTTCTAGGTGCTAATTGATATGACAATCATTAGAGAAAAATTCAGTATGGATTCTCTGATTGTAGGAACGTTTTGAAAAGTGGAAAAGGGACATTTGTACAGAAAAGTTTCCAGATTTACTTCAGTTTACTACAAATGTGGCCAACGTTGCTAATAGAGAACGCTTTAAACTTAAACCACAACTCTTATGCTTAGTCCCGTTTTAGACATTTGTAAAGGGAAGTTTTCAGATTTATTGCAAACTACTGCTCACAAATTATGTCAAATTTTGCATCACCAGATCTATACGTCATTGCATACCTTTTCTAACAGTCCAAGGTCTGTTGGTATAAATTTCGAGGAAAGGGATTTTAAGGTTACGACATATTTTAAGGTTTTTGGGATATAATGGAAACTTTACCCACATCGGGCATTACCGAGTTTTGGTTCACTTGCACAACTATAATCTAACGACGAATCATGTCGATAACGGTCGAAAGCAATTAAATCCCCTCTACATTCTAATTATCAAATACAACTGATTCATATCAGTGCTAAAAATACCTAAACCATACCCAGTTTACATTCGATCCCCATTCTCACACCATCCCGAACAATAGCAAACATTCAGGACTAAACAATAGAACTAAATAGGAAACAATCAAAATGCTAATTAATGGTGACCGAAGGAGAGGGTCAGACACGAAAAAATTAGCGGTATAAAATGTAATACCTGTTAATAACCGGTGTATGGAACTACTGACTTAATTAAAGTAATTGGACGTCTCGAAACAATGAAATAAACATCATACCTCGCATCATATAAGAGTGGGTTAAGGCGGATGGTCCTGGTTTACCTGAATCACGTACGCTTCGTTCCCATGCTCGTTTCAAGTTTTATGTGAAATTCGACACGGCACGCCAAGGGAATCTCGTGGAATCGTTTTCGTACGCAAAGGTAAGGATATAATTTTTGATAAAATTTTTCATCAAATTTCAAAGTTAATCTTAATTATCTTATTAGAAGCTGTGGAAGGATGCAAAGAATTTTTCGTTACCGCCATCAATTATATGGCTCTTATTAAGTATCATACTTAGATTGGATGAATTTATCACTTCGTGAGCGAATTAACAGCTATGAATAGAATGTTCCAAATCCAAATCTCAGCCTGTGTTAAGTAATAGGAACGTTCTGAAGTTATGGATGATTCAATTAAAGTTTTATTCAGTGAAGTGTCATAATTTTTAGGATGAATGCCGAAAGGGGATATTTATCAAATCATGTCTATTTAAGTGTGAGAGTTGTTTGTAATTACATTACTGTACTGTTTTTTCACTGTAATTTGTTGGATTGCTTGTGGCTTCAGCGCTTCTTGACATAGTAAAAACGTTGTTGCTGGTAAATCGTAACATATTTAGGAGTTAAGGTGCCTGCATTTCTTCGGTCACAGATCACTGAAATCACTTAACTCAGTAATGATTTTACCGAGAAGTGCCGATGTTCACCACAAACGTACAAATCCTAATAATAATTTCAAAGCCGATCTGGTCTGAATAAACAACTCTCATCAAAATTAGAAATCCCTCTCGAATAGAAATCTCACATCAATCCACTTAGATATATATTTGTTTTAGGTGTCGTTCCACTTTTTGCAACTTAATTGTTATATTTTCATTTTTCCACACTTTCTTGCATCGGCCTAGGCTAATAGTCAGCAATTCCGACAAGAGACTTCCAATCATTAAGTTAAATTGGAAAAGGAGAGAGAGATACAGTGAGGCGAGTTGAGTGCCTCGGATTTAATGCGTTTTCGATTCGATTTATTGCCGGTAAATGGACCAGCGAGTACTACTAAGTACTTATGAATGCTTACTGGAGTACCTCATGAATTTTAATAATTTTACTTTCAGATGAAAGTAGCCGCGCTCAGTTTGCGAATCCGACAAAAAGAGAAAAACGATTAGCTCGTCGAGTACTACTTACTCGCTTTTTTTAAGTTCGTCTTAATTGAGATACATTTTTAACATAAGGACAACAGGAGTTTAGTACTAATCACCAAGTATACCAATATTCAAAACTCCAAAACTCAAGCATCCCGCTGTGCTGCTGGTCGAACTACGTACTCCTCCGAGACGCTGAGGGACGATAGTAAACTGCACCGAAACCCATTATCGGATTACGATATGAAAGGGATGATGCACGGACCATAAACAGGTAGCAAAGGAATCCGATCGGATAAAAGTATACTAAAATATTATATAAATGTAGTAACAATTGGAGCAAACAAGCATTTTAATAAAAAAATGTGTTCAGAAAAATCGGCTTTTTGAGCGCTTTAAAACGATACCTCATTCGATAGAGTTGAGAGTTAATTTTATACTAGTTAAAAAATAAAAAAAATAATATTTACTGTAAATCGCAACTAAAATGTGCTATATTAATTAAGTTAGTAGATTAAATTTGCAAAATATATACCCTTCGAAATCGTCTTTATGAGCTCTTCAATTCAATACCACACTCGATATAAGTAGTAGAAATAAATTCTGGATGTTGGATGAGATTATCTATAAAACAGATTTGATTCATTAAATACTGATTTAAAAAAATGGGTAACATATCGTTTAATAAAATTTATTTACAGGCACAATAATTAGTATCCACTACGTACTATTATAGTAATATAAGCAATAAATTATTGTTTTAAATGATGTAGCTTCAAATAAATAATTAGCTTTTTTCTTTTAATATATTTTTTTTAAATTAAATAGATTGTATAAAGGCGACAAATTCCTTTCCGCTTGTACCCAGACTTAGGACTGGCAGAATTCGTTTTTGAAAAACAGTTTGTAATAATTGTCCGAATTTTGGTGCGGTTTAATTTTTTGCCTTTAGTGATACACTTTACCTTTACGGCCAAACTGGAAGGATTTGTACTCCAACTGATCCAGGAACCAAACTGATACCCGTTTGTATTTTCTACTCACTTCTAAATTGTCTTATTATATTACTAGTGTTGACTCTACGATCAACATAAAAGAGAGCTAAGTAGGGTTGTAGGGATTTAATAGGGAATTTAGGGAACATAATCATCAATCAGGGATTAATAACCATTAAATAGGGAACTAGAGCAACTTGTTATTAAAAACATCTTAGGTGAAATTTCCACTTGCAAATTAAGTAATCAAACATTAATTAGAACAACTTAGTCAGGAAAATAATCTAGTGTGCTTGCTGATAAAGTAATCAATTATTACGTAATTAATAACTATTAAAGAGGGTATTAAAACAACTGAGTCGCTTAGGTGGACGAAAGAGCGCGGATCAAAGTGATAATTTCAAAATCTTACAACAATAATCAGTCGCGCAAGCATAACACCAGTTCTCGTAATATGATAACAAACGCGCTCCGTAAGGTCAAGCACACAGCTAGGTCAGGGAAATTACAATCTAGGACGCCGAAAGATAACAAAACTTATTTGCCATTTACCCAATGTAATTTGAAGATGTATAAAAGCTTGTGAAATTTTGGTAATAAACCAGTATACGATGTATGCTCAAAACGACAGTGTTGTGATCTTTCTTCACGCCACCCAACCAGACGAACCATAACCTCACGAACTTCAACCCGGACCTGCACGTTACGCCCTCAGGTCCACACCGGAGAATAGGTTACGCCCTCTCTCCAAACTACCAGAACCTAAAACCCCGGATCTGCACGATACGCCCTCAGATCCAAACCCGGAGAAGTACGTCACGCCCTCTCTTCAAACTACAAGAACTTCAAGAGATCACGTCACGCCCTGATCTTCAATCTACAAGACCGTCTTCAGCCTTACAACCTGGAGACAAAAGATTTATCTCCGCAGCCACCCACGAGTTACGAGAGATATCTATACAGTCCACTCTCTAAAGAGATCATTTCACACTTCGTTCAACTAGTATGTAGCCGATACTAATTATTGTATCTGTAAATAAATTTCATTAAACGATATGTTACCCATTTTTTTTTAAATCAGTATTTAGGTATTTAATGAATAAAATCTATTTTATAACGACAGTATTCTCATCCAACATCCAGAATTTATATCTACTATATTGAGTGTGGTATTAAATTGAAGAGCTCATAAAGACTATTTCGAAGGGTATATATTTTGCAAATTTCATCTACTAACTTAATTAATATAGTACATTTTAGATGCGATTTACAGTAAATATTAAACCTGATTTAATTAGCATAAAATTAACTCTCAAGTCTATCGAATGAGGTACCGTTTTAATGCGTTCAAAGAGCCGATATTTCTGAATATATTTTTTTTTATTAAAATGTTTGTTTGCTCTAGTTGTACTACATTTATATAAGGTTTTAATATACATTTATCACATCGGATTCCTTTGCTACCTGTTTATGGTCCGTGCACCATCCCTTCCTTATCGTAATCCGATAAGCCGGTAATGGAATTCGGTGCAGTTTACACCCGAGCGACGCTGAGATACCTGCACCTACTACCCCTTCAGGGCTCCTACGGCTTCTGTAATCTCCTGAAATGGACCATTATCTGCAATAAATGTTAAGTTTGTTTACACACTTTTCCCTCCTTCTGAGCTACCACCGCCAACCAGAGCACTCCTCTGGGCCCTAGACCCCTAGGAGCCTGACAATATAGTTTGGGGTGAAGTAACAACCTTTGGCGGAAATGACTCTCCTACATTATTCGTCGCTAACTTCACACACACATTTTGCGTTACGTTGCATCCATTATTCCGCACGCGTTTGGACGCGATGGAATAACTCGTAAATTAATGACGGGCTGATTACTTTCATCATCTCCTTTTTAAGCGGAGCTTGTTTCGAGAACGCCAGTAAGTTTAATTATAACGTTCCAACCGGTCGGAAACAAATCGGCTTATGTATTATGGATGAGAGGCGCCCTCCTGCCAGATCGGTGCCTGTAATTCGGACCTGACGCCGAAAATTTTTAAGAAAAGTTTTTAATCCTCTGCGTAATAACAGGATCTTATTCACGCGAAATTTGGATAACATAAGTGTAATTTTACGATGTGCCTACATATAAGGTAATTATTATGTTAAAATGGAACGGATTCCATCTCTCATTCTCGTTTAGTAAAATTGTTCTTCACCTTCTAAATGCACATTCTAGCGTACGAGCGAGTAAAAACGACTAATTTCCTTTCTTAATACCTATTTTGCGGTGGTAATAAAATGAGTTGCCCATAAACCCTAACCTACCTTTTTAATGTAATGGATCTAGGTAAATACCATATCCAGGTCGTATTTATTGTCTTCGACTTTCATCTCGCACCGTTTTATCGAAATACCAATTGTGCCGAAAACTTAAAATTACATACGCTTCGACATGCGAGTGAAAGCGCTCGTGGGTAATTGATGATTTTTCGAACGTCTCAATAGAGAATTGACGTACGTGCCTCACGAGAAAAAAGAGAGAGAGAGAGAGAGAGAGGGGGAGGGGTTATATGAAACCACTGCTTCAATGGGTGAGTTCAAATAATAAAAAACTCTTCCCACGTTAAATTTTCTGAACCATTTCGTTTCATTGAAGTCCTTAAGGGCACTTTAATCGATATTTTCAGAGTTTAAATAATTATTTTTTGTAAATCTTTGAGATCTATCACTACATCCAATCACTTTCACCCACTGTCCGTCACTACATCCAAGATTCCTTCACTAAAGCAGTTGAAACTCCCTAAACTCCCTTAGGACACTTCAATGAACAATTCTAGTGAGTTTTACCGAAATCTGAGTTTCAATGCAACAATTATGAATTTCTGAGACTGAAAATCGTGACAAATTCTAACTACACTAGTTCAATTGTGTTAATTTTTTATATGAAGTGTCAAAACTTCGAAATTCCTTCATAAAAAGTGCTGAAATTCAGTAAATTTCTTCAAAACACTTCAGTAAATAATCGTACGCGAATTTTATACTAATTTCACTTTGAATATTTATTGATGAAATTTTAAATTCACAAAATTCAAGTATACTATATTTGATTATTAAAGTTACCCCGATAACTTCAAAATTCCGTCATTAATGCGGTTGAAACTCTCTAAACTCCTCGAGAACACTTCCATAAACAATTTTAGCGAGTTTTACCGGAATCTGAGTTTCAATACAATAATTACAAATTTTTGAAACTAATAATTGTGTCAATTTTTTACTAAAAGCGTCATAACTTAAAAATTCTTTTAGAAAATGTGCCGTAAACGTATTAATAACACTTCAGTAAACTACTGTTACTAAATTTTACATTAATTTCAGTTTGAATATTTTTTTATAAATTTTTAAAATCATCACAAAATTCAAACACTATGTTAGGTTGTTAAATGAACACCGGCAACTTTAAACTTCCTTCACTAAAGCAGTTGAAACTCACTAAACTCTCCAAGAACACTTTAATAAACAATTCTGTTAGGTTTTAACAAAATTTATGTTTTGATATAAAAAATATGATTTTTTGAAACTAGTAATCGTGGAAAATTTCAGCTAAAATCATTCAATTCTGCCAATTTTTTATATAAAGTGTCATAACTTCAAATCACCTTCATAAAAATTTCTGAAACTTTCTACACGTCTTAAAAACACTTCAAAAAACAAGTGATGGTAAATTTTACAATATTTTGAAATTGAATATTTTTTTTATGAATTTTTAAAATCATTACAAAATTCAACCGCTATTTTAGGTGTTGAATCGACACCGACAACTTCAAACTTCCTTCACTAAACCAGTTGAAACTCACTAAACTCCCTTAGGACACTTCAATGAACAATTCTAGTTAGCTTTACCGAAATCTGAGTTTAAATGCAACAAATATGAATTTCTGAGAATGAAAATCGTGGCAAATTCTAACTTCAGTTGAGTTCAATTTTTCTATAAACTGTCATAACTTCGAAATTCTTTCATAAACAGTGCTGAAATTCAGTAAATTTCTTCAAAACTATTCAGCAAATAATCGTAAGTTTCACTTTGAATATTTTTCGATGAATTTTTAAAATCACAAAATTAAAGTAAGTATGTACTATGTTATATTATTAAGGAGACCCCGATAACTTCAAAATTCCGTCATTAACGCGGTTGAAACTCCCTAAACTCCCTGAGAACACAGGAATAAACAATTCTAGCGAGTTTTACCGGAATCTGAGTTTCAATACATTAATTACAAATTTTTGAAACTAACAATTGTGGAATATTGCAACTACACTCATTAAATTGTGTCAATTTTTTACTTAAATTGTCATAACTTCAAAATTCTTTTACAAAATGTGCAGTAAACGTAAAAATACTTCAGTAAACTAAATTTTACATTAATTTCAGTCTGAATATTTTTTTATGAATTTTTAAAATCGTTACAAAATTCAAACACTATGTTAGGTTGTTGAATGGACATCGACAACTTTAAACTTCCTTCCCTAAAGCAGTTGAAACTCAGTAAACTGCCCAAGAACACTTTGATAAACAGTTGTGTTAGGTTTTACCAGAATCCGAATTTCAATGCAAAAGTTATGAATTTTTGAAACTAGAAATCGTGGAAAATTTCAACCAAAATTATTCAATTCTGCCAATTTTTTATATAAAGTGTCATAACTTCAAAACACCTTAATAAAAATTTCTGAAACTTCCTACACATCTTAAAAACACTTCAATAAACAACCGATAGTAAATTTTACAATATTTTGAAGTTGAATATTTTTTTATGAATTTTTAAAATTATTACAAAATTCAACCACTATTTTAGGTGTTGAATAGACACCGACAACTTTAAACTTCCTTCACTAAACCAGGTGAAACTCACTAAACTCCGCAAGGGTACTTCATTAAACAGTTTGGTGGTAAGTTTTACCAAAATCTGAGATTTAATACAAAAGTTATAAATTTTTGAAACTAGAATCGCGGAAAATTAGAACTACACTCGTTCGTCTATGTTGTCAATGTCTATTGTTATCAAATTGTTAATGTCATACTTTGACAAGTGGCACCAAATTTGAATTACTGTGAAATGCCACCACACGATTTTCTTCCTTCCTCCATAATGTATCATGTATTTTATTTGTATGTAAGAAAAATGCATACTTCCATGTTTCTTATTTTTCACAGCTGATAGTTAAGAAATTTCTTTTACGTAGATTACCAGCTGCTTGAAAATTTTCCCATGTTCCTCGATCCCAGTTTGACGTTCCGAGGACGACCCTTTCTTGTTCCAAGCCAAACCTTTTCTTGTTCCGAGAACAAACTTTTCTTGTTCCGAGGACGACCTTTTCCTGTTTCGTGTCCGAATTAAGTGCTCATTTAACGAACTGATTCCTCATTCTTACGTGCCCTATCCGCGCTGTTCGGTTTTTTCCGGAATTTCGCCGCTTCTGCGGTAAGAAATTTAATTTGAAGAGTAAACAGACGGTGAAGCATTTGCGGCGGCCCGCGGAACGGAAAAAGTCGAATAACACAATTTGCCATTCATCGGAACGGCAGAATTAACGATTGTGTTTACACGTCGCAAAAACGCCCCGATTTAATTATCGCATCGGCGGCGCATGAAACCGTCCTCGAATTAAGAGTAGGTATCTATCGTCTTCCTTCTGTCCGCCGCGGCGGAGTGCGTACATTAATTATTAATGAGCGAGTTGATAATTGCGAGAGCTCATTTCTCAATTACCGCGTAGATGTAAATTTAATTTACGTCGGTCGTGCCGTTCTGATTGGTCAGTTGACAATATCCAGGACAGTGGGATGTAATCGAGGAAGATCCGGCTTAAGTGCTCCCTAAAGTACTTATCCAACACAAATTTGGGGAACTACAGGCCCATAAGCTTACTGTCCCATCTCCCATAAAACAAATAAAATTAGAATCGCCAAAGGCTTAGCACAAGGCGGCAAATTATTCACTCTGACGTTGGAAAATGTCTCCAAACATTGCGAGAATAGAAGGCTAAACGTCGATGGAGTGCATTTACATCATCTACGATATCCAATCTAGATAAAACCATCATAGAAAAGGTGGACCACTATATTTATATTTCGGACGTCAGAACGCAAAAATTAAACGTAGAATTCATCTGGCATGGGTAGCGTTCGGAAACTGAGCTATATCTTTAAAGACAAAGGAGTACCACTACATCTAAAAAGGAAAGTTTATTAAAGATTTCTTAAGAAATAAATCGAAAATTGTCAAATTAAACCACATTAGGACTGATATAAGTCCTGTCGACATTGGTGTACCACATGGTACCATATTGGGACCCCTTTTATTTTTAAATTATATTAATGACATATCTGGGATCCAACATGAAGACTCAACTGTCCTTTCTTAGGCACTGGCATATCATGGGATAAAGTGAAAGAGAAAATGCAAAAACTTATGTATGAATTAAAAATGTGGTTTGATGAAAATACACTAATTTTAAATGGTAAAAAACACTTGCTTAGTAACTTTTTGAAATTATATTAAGTGTATTCCTGAAACGTTTAACGTTACTGTAAATAATGGAAATCTAGTCAGAGTGTCTAGTATTAAATATTTACTTATAATGGTAAACCAACACACCTAAGATCTGCGCCGGAGATTACGTCACGCCCTGTCTCCATTCTACAAAACAGTCTACAGCCTTGCAACCTGTGGATAAGATTCATCTCCGCAGCTGACCACGAGCTATGAGATCCTACATAGAGTTAACTATACAAAGACCACTAGACCCGTCGTTCAACAGGGGAATAATTATTTTATTGTTATGGGAAAACAATTTTTGGTAATTCAATACATCTAGAAAGAAGTGCAATTTTAAAATAATCATTTTCAATAATATAGCTAATTAACTATCAAGTGCGATTTCTCCCAACTACTCCTCTATCTATTCGAATACATTTTTCAATTTTTTTTGACAAAACCAAATTTTGATACTACATTGATTAATTAGATCACCAATACGAAATTTCAGTGCCCAATAGATTAAACACTGAAAAATTCTGATTGTGTTTTCCGATTTGCGTTAATTGAATCTCCTCGATCCGCGAGTAAACTCGTACAGTTTGTATGTAGTAACCGAGTCCGGCCTACATATCAACCTGTCATTATAAATCTATTAGGCGCCGCTTCTAGTCATCCTCTCTATAATTTCCATCACATCGCCAGATGCAGCCTCTCGTCGCTCGCAGCTAACGACAACGAAACTGATAATGTAAATCGTAAGGTAAGAAGAGGAAGGGACAAAAAAAGGGTTGCGCAATTAGATATATCTATTTTCGACGCACTAATTACACACTTACGTTCCAGCTTGAATTAAAATGGAATACTTGTCGCACTTTCCGTCGTTTGGGAATATTTTGTCCGTTATCGAGCACTGGGAACTGGTGGAAATTTCACCGGCATATTGACACGTACGCGATCGGTCGCCGGTAATGTTGGGAAAATGTCCGTTAAGGTTAAGGTCCAATGCGTCGCCACTAGATTTATTTTCATTACGTCTAATTGGCGTCCGACCGCAATAGGAATATGGTCGTACGAACTGTGGAAAAAACATCGCTTTCCATGGTAAATTAATTGCAATCGATGGACGCCTATCGATCCGTGGATAACTCCGGAAGTAATGTAGGGCGATGGGTAATAGGCGGACAGCCGTAATATGGTCGTTGACGCTAATGTCGACCTAATTTAAGGGAATCTTTAGGAGAATAAAGGGACAAAACGAAGAATATTGGACCTTAGTACTAAGGTCCAATATTGTTATCAGATAATATTAAACAAAAGTGAGGTACTTACTATTGATGTCATCTAAAATAAATTTGTATAAAAGCTCCCGAAATAATGGCAATAAATTAGTATACCTAGTATGCTCATTAAACCAATATGTATAGTTTAGTCTTGATCCAAGTCCCCTTTGATCTTAAACCGATTTGTGAGACTACATTTCGGGAGGCCCTTACTTGACCTTAACTACAAGCTCCCACCATGCGCCCTGAGTGTTTACAGGGAGATCACGTCACGCCCTGTCTCCATCTACTATAAGAACTACAAGAAGGATTTGCACTATACGCTCTCAGGTCCACACCAGAGATTACGTCAAATACTGTCTCTCATCTACAAGAACCTATAAGATAGATAAGACTCAGCACTGTAGCAAATCAACGAAGCTACAAGATTCTACATACAGTCCACTTACATACAGACCACTTCGTTCAATGGTAATACGGTTTTGATTAGTGTTTATGAAGAATAAAACGTGTGTAGAAAACTTCATGTGTCAAATTGTATAAATCAAAAAATGTATTGTTTTCTTTTTAATATCTTGAAAACTATAGATACAATTCTCAATGACAAATCGTCAAAATTCAATGTTAATATTACTCAAAAAAAAAAAAAATGAACACGTGAGGTAATGCAATTATTATCCAAAATACTAATATTTACTTGCAAAATTTCAAATTTTTAAATAGAAATGGTAAACAATGACTTTTTCAAGTAAAATTATGGGTAAAAGCTTACAATTTAAACAGTAGAGTCCAATTCATATGCATTCAAGAAGCAACAGCAATCAATTGCTTCGATTACTTTTTTAAAGAAAAAGTAAGAAATAGAGAAAATATGGCTGAATTCAAACGTTATTATCTCAGTCAATATTCAGGATATAAAGTCTTGCAAGCCACCATTTTAAAGAGAATTTCATAAGCTTTGTTTAAAAAAAAAGGAATTTTGTTTGAAATTTTTACATTTTTTTAGCTTTGTTTTTTGAATTTGCGTTTCATCAAAAAAATTATTTTTTTTTTACTTTACTAAAAATATCATTTTCATAGGAAATTTAAATTTCATAACACACGTGCTTTTCTATTTTCCAAGGACGTTTCTGGCCATGTTCAAATTGACAGGATTCTTTGGGACGTGAAAATTCACATCAATTTCAGAAGGCCGTCATTTTGACCAAATGCCTTTTTAAATGTATAGAATTTTGTGTTTCCACTTGGATTTTTTAAAATTCAAATTACTCTGAAACTTGTTATGGTAAACGTGAAAAACCAAACAAACCTCATTTTCCTTTCAAAACTGAATATCTCAAAAAAGCCACCCTCAATTTTCGCGAGTTTTGGATATGTAATTCAAGACCAAATCTCTCAACATATCTCTCCTTACTGACTCCCAATCGTCGATCCAAAAATTCGATCGGCTCGTTTGTCTCACGGCCCGGGACAAAAAGCGAAAATTTCCAATTACCGGGTACGGCCTCCGAACTTTTTCGACGTTTCTTATTAAAATTATCGATTATTCACACTTTCTAACGAGTCGTGATTTCTAATAGTGCGGTTTTCGGCATAAAAATGATAACTTCTCCGCTCTTTTTCCCCCCTAATCGTCCATCCTGTTGCGGGAAAGTAGGTGGCGTGCAGGGAACAGGATAATTTAGATGTGATTGACCCAAAATCCTTGGGCGATCGATTTGCTTATTACTTTGAACACTCGCGGTATGACTGCACTTTGTGTGAAGATAAGGCGTAATGGCCGCTTCGCGGCGTGTAATTCCTGGTATTAATTTATATCTAAAGCGCTGCTAACTACGTTTGAAGTGTTTGTATTAGCTCGGATAATATACGGACACTTGTAGGTAGTGATTAGAGGGCGTAGTGAAGAAAGCCGAACAAAAAGAAGAAGTCGTTTTAAACTTATGTATTATTGAAGAAAAGTTTGCTTATTTTCCATGGTCATTTTTCCTCTCAAGTGATGAGGGATCCACAGCGAACTGACCAGCGGCGTGCGGTCCATGGAACCAAGGGAAGCAGTGCTTCCCCTAGAAAAATGTCAGAAATGACAAAACGTCATCTTCGTAATTTAATTTTTGAAATAGGAACGTTTTACGAATTAAATTACAAATAGGGTAAGATTTTACAAATTTCTTCCCTTACTTGAAATTTCCCCGCACGCCGCTGGAACTGACTCGGTAACTTCTACAGTTTTCATGGAAAAACCACCCCCAAAAGAAGTACCTACCAATCCTTAGGCGACTAATCCTTGGTCAGCTTAGGTGCCATAATCCTGATTTACAACAAAATTGCCTTCGCGAACCATACGAACAAGTAGCAACATAGAAGTACTCAACCAATGTTCGTGACATTACTGTTACAAACTCTACGAGAACAAAACGACCTGGCATGATGATTTACATATGTTAGTTGTTATTTCACACTTGATTCGTATCATATTATTTCTGCAATTATCGTATGTAAATCCTGGAGGAAATGAATCGACAATTGTATGTTTTATAATTGTGCCGTGAGAACAACTTACCGGTGATATCGTCGTTCATCTGTTTGTAATATTTTGTTGAAATAAATGTATAAACGGTATAACCAGGGTATGGTCATAATGTTTGTGGTATACATATATACAGTTATACATTTGTCAAAAGTAATATTTGGCATCTAATATGGTGATGGTTCCAGAATATTGAAACTAAACCTGGAAAACGCAATATTATTAAAAAATTGCTGAAACTACAGATTTGATGTCACTTCGCTTTATTATTTAATAAAACCTCTTTAAAATTTGGTATGCTTAATGGTGTTTCAACAGTACTTCCAAAATACATAAGCATACGTTTTTTTAGAATCTTCCTAGCGCCAAAACTGTTTCAAAAACTTTATAAGTTCCATTTATACTTCATGTTATTGTAAGTTATAACAAAGTAAGTAATTTTTGTATTGCAAAAGTTGGTTCTGAAGAAAAGCAAATTCGGCCTTCAAAGTATACTTCTAAACGTTTAAATTTTAGTAATTCTTTGGATAATTTTTAAGCTTTGGCCAATTTCAGTTATAATGTTTTGGCATATTGTGACTGTTTCAAAATTACATTACTGAATTTATTCAAACTTCAAGTTATGAATGGGGCTCGTTTATACGAGGGAAGTTTCATCAAATTTTAGGTTTCAGTAATTTTTTGATGAGTTTTCGAAACTGTTAATAGCCACGTGCCACGTGTTTTGCTATTTTTGGGAATATTTTTGAAACACCTTTACCAAACTTAACCGGGATTTTATTGAGGTTCTATTATATGATCGAGCAAATATGGAGTCAAATTTAAAGTTGTCATAATTATTTGATGACTTTTTGAAAATGTAGATAGCTTCAGTATTTTGTGAATATTTTAGAAACGTCATCACTTAATTCATTCAAAATTACTAACGATGTTATGATAAATCATTGAGCAGAACATTACTAAGTTTGGAGTATGAGTAATTTTTTGAAAATGTTTCAGTTATGTTTTCGTATTTTGGGAACATCTTAGAAACGTCTCATCACTGCATTTCTTTCAGTGAAATTTTAATCAAATTTGGAGTTTCAGTACATTTTTTAAGAGGTGCAATTTGGGGATATTGCTGAAATTTGCTTGAAAAACCTGATTTTGACTGAAGTGGCAGTTAAGGTTATTTTAAATGTCGCTGAGCGTTACATTTTTTAACTTTATTCATCGCCATGACTACATAGTGACTTACTTGTCAAACTTTGAGTTTCGTTAAGTCAATTTCATTTTAATTTTTAATTTTGAAACTCCTCAACCTACCTTGAAACATGAGATCTGGTTTGTGATACGTAATTAGAATTTTCAAATGTAATTTAAAAAGTGCTCTACGTTTTTCTCTGTGATCAATATTTCATGATCGAGGCGTTTATACATTTGTCAAAAGTAATATTCAACATCTAACAGGCTGATGGTTCCAAAATATTGAAACTAAAGCTGGAAAATGCAATATTTTCAAAAATTTATTAAAAAATTACTGAAACTACAGATTTAATGACACTTGGTTGATTATTTAATAAATCCTCTTTAAAATTTGGTTAGCTAAATGGTGTTTCAACAGTACGTCCAAAATATATAAGTATAGGTTTTTTTATAATCTTCTTAGCGCGAAAACTGTTCCAAAAATTGAATAAGTTACATTTTAAACTTCATGTTGTTGTAAGTTATAACAAAGTAAGTAAATTTTGTATTGCAAAAGTTGTTTCTGAAGAAAAGCAAATTGGGCCTTCAAAGTATACTTTTGAAGGTTTAAATTTTAGTAATTTTTTGGCTAATTTTTAAGCTTTGGCCAATTTCAGTTATGATGTTTTGCTATATCGTGACAGTTTCAGAATTTCATTACTGGATTTATTCAAACTTTACACTTTACCGTGTTATTAATGTGACTTGTTTAAACGATCGAGCGAAGTTTCATCAAATTTAAGTTTCAGTAATTTTTTGATGAGTTTTCGAAACTGTTAATAACCACGTGTTTTGCTATTTTTGGGAATATTTTTGAAACACCTTTACCAAAATTAACCGGGATTTTATTGAGGCTCTATTATATGATCGAGCAAATATCGAATCAAATTTAAAGTTGTCATAATTATTTGATGACTTTTTGAAAATGTAGATAGCTTCAGTATTTTGTGAATATTTTAGAAAAGTCATCACTTAATTCATTCAAAATTACTAACGATGTTATGATAAATGATTGAGCAAAACATTACCAAGTTTGGAGTATGAGTAATTTTTTGAAAGTGTTTCAGTTGTGTTTTCGTATTTTGGGAACATCTTTGAAACGTCTCATCACTGCATTTCTTCAAGCTTTTACAAGGTTATTAACGGGGCTCTATGAGACCATCGAGTGAAAATTTTAATCAAATTTGGAGTTTCAGTATATTTTTTTAAGAGGTGTTTTTGGGGATATTGCTGAAACTTGCCTGAAAACCTGAATTTGACTGAAGTGGCAGTTGAGTTTTTTTTTTTAAATGTTGCTGAGCGTTACATTTTTTACCTTTATTCATCGCCCTGACTACTTAGTGACTTACTTGTCAAACTTTGAGTTTCGTTAAGTCAATTTCATTTTAATTTTTAATTTGAAACTCCTCAATCCCCCTTGAAACATGAGATCTGCTTTGTGGTACGTAATTAGGATTTTCAAAAGTAATTTAAAAAGTGTTCTACGTTTTTCTCTGTGCTCAATATTTCATTATCGAGGCGTTTATACATTTGTCAAAAGTAATATTCGACATCTAACATGGTGATGGTTCCAAAATATGAAAACTAAACCTGGAAAATGCAATATTTTCAAAAATTTGTTAAAAACTTACTGAAACTACAGATTTGATGACACTTGGCTTGATTATTTAATAAATCCTCTTCAAAATTTCGTTAGCTAAATGGTGTTTCAACAGTACATCCAAAATATATAAGTATACGTTTTTTTAGAATCTTCTTAGCGCCAAAACTGTTTCAAAAACTGTATAAGTACATTTTAAACTTCGTATTATTGTAAGTTATAACTAAGTAAGTAATTTTTGTATTGCAAAAGTTATTTCTGAAGAAAAGCAAATTGGGCCTTCAAAGTATACTTTTGAAGGCTTAAATTTTAGTAATTTT
This sequence comes from Cryptocephalus moraei, assembly GCA_946251905.1. Taxonomy (NCBI): domain Eukaryota; kingdom Metazoa; phylum Arthropoda; class Insecta; order Coleoptera; family Chrysomelidae; genus Cryptocephalus; species Cryptocephalus moraei. Next base: position 31,425,477 of record OX276456.1, read on the forward strand.
TTGGCTAATTTTTAAGCTTTGGCCAATTTCAGTTATGATGTTTGGGCATATCGTGACTGTTTCAAAATGCCATTACTGAATTTATTCAAACTTTATCGAGTTATAAATGTGGCTCGTTTAAACGATCGACCGAAGTTTCATCAAATTTTAGGTGTCATTAATTTTTTGATAAGTTTTCGAAACTGTTAAGAGTCACGTGTTTTGTTATTTTTGGGAATATTTTTGAAACACCTTTACCAAACTTATTCAAACTTAACTGGGATATTATTGAGGCTCTATTATATGATCGAGCACATATCGCATCAAATTTAAAGTTTTAATAATTATTTGATGACATTTTGTAAATATCGATAGCGTCAGTATTTTGTGAATATTTTTGAAACGTCATCACTTTATGCATTCAAACTTCATCAGATTACTAACGATGCTCTGTTAAATGATCTAGCAGAACATTTCCAAGTTTGTAGTTTGACTAAATTTTTGATGATTTTCTGAAAATGTTTCAGTTGTATTATCGTATTTTGGGAATATCTTTGAATCGTCTCATCATTGCATTTGTTCAAACTTTTGCAAGGTTATTAACGGGGCTCTATGAAACTATGGAGTGAAATTGTAATCAAATTTGCAGTTTCAGTATATATTTTTAAGAGGTGTTTTTGGGGATATTGCTGAAACTTGCCTGAAAAACCTGAATTTGACTGAAGTGGCAGTTGAGATTTTGTTAAATGTTGCTTAGCGTTACATTTTTTAACTTTATTTATCGCCATGAGTACTTAGTGACTTACTTGTCAAACTTTGAGTTTCGTTAAGTCAATTTCATTTTAATTTTTAATTTGAAACTCCTCAACCTTCCTTGAAACGTGAGATCTGGTTTATGGTAATTAGGATTTTCAAAAGTAATTTAAAAAGTGATCTACGTTTTTCTCTGTGCTGAATATTTCATGATCGAGTTGTTCATACATTTGTCAAAAGTAATATTCGGCATCTAACATGGTGATGGTTCCAAAATATGAAAACTAAACCTGGAAAATGCAATATTTTCAAAAATTTGTTAAAAACTTACTGAAACTACAGATTTGATGACACTTGGCTTGATTATTTAATAAATCCTCTTCAAAATTTCGTTAGCTAAATGGTGTTTCAACAGTACATCCAAAATATATAAGTATACGTTTTTTTAGAATCTTCTTAGCGCCAAAACTGTTTCAAAAACTGTATAAGTACATTTTAAACTTCGTATTATTGTAAGTTATAACTAAGTAAGTAATTTTTGTATTGCAAAAGTTATTTCTGAAGAAAAGCAAATTGGGCCTTCAAAGTATACTTTTGAAGGCTTAAATTTTAGTAATTTTTTGGCTAATTTTTAAGCTTTGGCCAATTTCAGTTATGATGTTTGGGCATATCGTGACTGTTTCAAAATGCCATTACTGAATTTATTCAAACTTTATCGAGTTATAAATGTGGCTCGTTTAAACGATCGACCGAAGTTTCATCAAATTTTAGGTGTCATTAATTTTTTGATAAGTTTTCGAAACTGTTAAGAGTCACGTGTTTTGCTATTTTTTGGAATATTTTTGAAACACCTTTATCAAACTTAACCGGGATGTTATTGAGGCTCTATTATATGATCGAGTAAATATAGAATCAAATTTAAAGTTGTCATAATTATTTGATTACCTTTTGAAAATGTCGACAGTTTCAATATTTTGTGAATATTTTTGAAACATAATTTCATTCATTCAAACTTCATCAGATTAGTAGTGTGTTCCGGTTCTGTTAAATGATCGAGCAGAATATTACCAAGATTGGAGTTTGAGTAATTTTTTGAAAATATTTCAGTTGTATTTTCGTATTTTGGAAATATCTTTGAAACGTCTCATCACTGCGTTTTTTCAAACTTTTGCACGGTTATTAACGGGGCTCTATGTAACCATCGAGTGAAATTTTAATCAAATTTGGAGTTTCAGTAGATTTTTTTAAGAGGTGTTTTTGGGGATATTACTGAAACTTGCCTGAAAAACCTGAATTTGACTGAAGTGGCTGTTGAGGTTATTTTAAATGTAGCTGAGCGTTACATTTTTTTACCTTTATTCATCGCCATGACTACTTAGTGACTTACTTGTCAAACTTTGAGTTTCGTTAAGTCAATTTCATTTTAATTTTTATTTTGAAACTCCTCAACCTCCCTTGAAACATGAGATCTGGTTTGTAGTATGTAATCAAATTTTAGATTTCAGTAATTTTTTGATGAGTTTTCGAAACTGTCAATAGTCACATGTTTTGCTATTTTGAGAATATTTTTGAAACACCTTTACCAAACTTAACCGGGATGTTATTGAGGGTCTATTATATGATCGAGAAAATATCGAATCAAATTTAAAGTTGTCATAATTATTTGATGACTTTTTGAAAATGTAGATAGTTTCAGTATTTCGTGAAGATTTTTGAAACGTCATCACATCATTCATTCAAACTTCATCAGATTATTAACGATGTTAAATTATCGAGCAGAACATTACCAAGTGTGGAGTTTGAGTAATTTTTTGAAAATGTTTCAGTTGTGTTTTCGTATTTTGGGAACATCTTTGAAACGTCTCATCACTGCATTTCTTCGAGCTTTTGCAAGGTTATTAACGGGGCTCTATGAAACCATCGAGTGAAATTTTAATCAAATTTGGAGTTTCAGTAGATTTTTTAAAAGGTGCAATATTGCTGAAATTTGCTTGAAAAACCTGAATTTTTCTGAAGTGGCAGTTCATATTTTTTTAAATGTAGCTGAACGTTACATTTTTTAACTTTATTCATCGCCATGACTACTTAGTGAGTTACTTGTCAAACTTTGAGTTTCGTTAAGTCAATTTCATTTTAATTTTTAATTTGAAACTCCTCAACCTCCCTTGAAACATGAGATCTGGTTTGTGGTAATTAGAATTTTCAAACGTAATTTAAAAACTCTTCTACGTTTTTCTCTATCCTCAATATTTCATGATCGACTCGTTGGGCATGCTGAATAAATTAAATAATATCCAGCAGATTCACGCACCGCATATATTCATTACGCCCCGCGTGTCAGGACATTCCCTGCCAATTCTGAACTATAACTCCATAATTAATCGATTAATTAGCTTATTAACGAGCAGCTAGCGTAGCGGCTTAACGGCGATTACGACGAAATTTCATTACGTTCGCAATGAATCTATTAGTATTTTTCCAGATCTTCTCTCTTTTAACAGTTCGATTTTTAGCGAAGGGATTTTAATGGCGTGTCTTAATTACATATGGAAATTGAAACTGGATAATAAAGGGAAAATTTATCGGCAGTTAAAGTGGATCATCGCGTTTGGATAAAAAGTCGCTACTTAATTCAATGCTGAGACAAATTGCGTTCGTTAGATTAAAATTCCAATTAAAAGATTAAAGGTATTATGGCGGATGGGTGTTTATTCATTTTTTGTTTTCTGATGCGAGGTATAAGTATATCTCTCCATTGTCTCCGACGAAATGGAGGATTCGAGGAGAAAGCCTCTCGCGTGTACCGTTTAAGCGTTACTTTCAGAATTGGAGCAAAAAAATTTGCGCTTCTTTCGGATTTATGTAGCTTAACTGATTTCCTCGGAACGGATTCAGTATGATAAACAAAGGCAGTTAATCCGACGGCGAACCTTCTTTTTTGAATTATTTTAAGGTTAATAGTCCATGGTGATTTTTATTTATAACAGTCGTAAAAATGTTTCCTATTCTATTTTCCGCACGAACTACAGTTAATTAGGTTTCGTATGTGCATCTTTATATGTTAAATATGCTCGCGTTCGGAACGAACGGTACTGCTTATTTTAATATCAAAGAAGCGAATTTACGCTAAGTAGTTTTCTGATTAATATAGAGCACAAGTTAATTAAAATGAACATACTTTCAAAATAAGTCAAAATAAAATAAGAAAATTCCGTTATAAGTTACTTTGATTTGAATTCAGATAACAAATAATACTGAAAAATTTGAAGATGATACAACAGGTAATAGAGGGAAAAATAGGGTGTTTTGCTATTAAGTTGGACAGCAATCACTTTTTTTCAAAATATCCTGTGTATGTCTGAAACTCGTATTACAGTCAAAATTTCGCTTTTGGCAATTTGTTATAAACAAAAAGAACCAAAAAAGTGTCTTTTTTTGTTTTTTCGTTTAAATCATGAAAAGTATTGATTGAATCGACTTGTTGCTAATAGAGGATATTTAAAGGGAATTAAGAAAACAATTCAATATGGAATATTACAGACTTTGATAGGGCTATTTTTAAAATAATTTTTAAATAATAAATAATATTTAAAAATAATGTTTCCTAAAATAATAGTTCATTATGTTCACTTTAAAAAAAGGCGCAAGATGACATTTATCCCATTAATGCTTTTTGCATAATTGTAATATCAACAAATTAGGGCAATATTTCGCAAAACACATCGTATTAACTCAATTAACTGTAATTAACCGATATTCAATTACCGATTCTGAAAGTAGGAATCAAAAACTTCAATTCGTCTATATTCAATATTTGAAAAAAAAATTAAATGCTAAAAATGCGTCCGAACATTTTGCGAGATGCTTTTCTCAAAATATTGGAGAAATATAAAATATTTCTCAAAATATTTCTCAAAAATATTTCTCAAAAAAGGTGGAGAACAATTACGAAATGGAATATCAATTTTATTAATAAGCAAGTTCGTTATTAGGATACCACGAACGAAACTCTTAATAACTTTAGTTAAAAAACAAATTAAAAATTAATGTAAAATATATTGTAACGTTTATTTTAATTTATCTAAACTATTTCCTAACTAATTAATTTATATCACACTCTTAACTGTTAATTTATTTATACGCTCTCGCTTGTCTGTTTTTCGCACTGTTTATTCACTCGCGGCTTCACGTCTAATCTGCTCTCTCCGACCGCAAGCCCGTTTATATACATATCTCAATTGTATTCGAGATGATTCCAGTTCATTCTTTTCCCTAATAATGTTTATTCTAGAAAGGCCCGGAACGTAATAGATCATTCTTTCTTTAATAAGATATTCAAGATTATTGTCCATTCTCCTTTTATGGCCCAATTAACGGAGCGCTTTGAAGTGGTCGCCGAGGTCCGATAGGAGTAAACACGTTTCGCGCTGCTGTTTACATTTCGGCATTATTTACATGAAATATCGTTTTATATTTTATCAATCTCAACTTACCTTCTGGAACTAAACTTTAGTAAATTACTCTATTTAATTCAAAACGATTATATACACCGTCGTCTCTTTGCGTAAGCCAATAGTCTTTTTTGTTTACGTAACTTCCCATGATAATAAAGTTAATCTTTATCAGCAAAGTCGTTAGTTATGTCTGTATGCAATTTACACTCCACAACTGAAATAACAGGAAGAAAAGAGAATCCGGACTAAAATCAACTTCGTTACAGTCATTTCATCTTGGCAATTCAGTAAAGGTGAGGTTATGTTAAGCATTACCTCGCCTAAGACTTGGAGACAGCATTCAGCGTTCGTGTTTCAATTTCGAAAAACATTGGTGTACGGTTTGCAAATTTGGTTGTTTGATAACTTACAGACGTCCCTCAGATCGTCGTCAGTTTTCAGTTCAGTAAGTAAAGCAGCGCTTCCATGCACGAATTATGAACTTTATTCAAGAACTACACGTCATTTCAACAAGACACTGCGGATTCCCAGTTGCAGACGTTGTGTGTAAGGTCGAAATACAGACCACTTCCGCATGTCTGAGCTGCGGCCAGGCTGCCCTCGCTGGTGCACAAGTAGAAGACTGAGCAATCTGCCGAGGACCTCACGTAGCCTTCCGTCTCGCAGGTGATCCAGGAGTCGTAGCTGTTGCCGTCGGCGGCTGTGGTCGCGGCTGTAGTGGTCGTCGTAGTGGTCGAAGTTGTGGAGGTCGAGGAAGCTGAGGAGGCGGCTGTAGTGGATGAACTGCTGGTGGTCGTGGTGGTGGTGTTGCAGCTGGAGTTGCTGCTCGATGCAGCGTCCTACAGACAACACATAAAATTATTTTTTGAACACAATCAGGTTGTTAAAGCTTGTAGCTTTCATTAAATTGTATACCATTATTGTGTATATCTATATAGGGTTCTGTTTAGAACGCCATGAATCTCTTCGTTCTAAATCGACTTCTTGCAAATTTCTTTTCTGTATCTCCGTGTTCCAGTTTCTTTGAAGGCGTCATCTCTTTCTTCGATAAGGAGGAGTCCACTGCCACATTCTTAACGGCCACCGATTTGGAGGTATTCTTCTTATGTGACCGTACCATTCCAGTTGGTATCTTTTCTTCACCTATTAAGCACCTGCTAAAAATGTCTTGCAGGTATTCTATTATTTCTGGAGGGCTACCTTTTATGAGTTGAATGGGTATATCACCAGGACCAGCCACTTTTCCATTTCTGCAAGTTTTTAAGGCATCATAAATTTCCTTAAGTGTAATTTTTCCTGTAATTTCAATTTAGTGTATGTTTATTTTCCTTTTAATGCTTCAACATATTCCTGTAGTCCTTCCATTTTTCTTTCATTAATCATTTGTATACTTGCAGTATATTTCGTATTTTCTATGAGATTCTTGATCGTCCGCCATGCGTCTCTACTGTTTGTGTTATGCCTCTAATAGTTATTATTACTGTCTACTTTTTTAACAGAATCGACGAAATGGCGAATATTATTGTGCATTCACCATTTCACAAGTTGTTTTCAAAAATTACAACTGCGTTGTTAGTAACGTCGAACTTCAACTTTATGATGAAAATACTTACCAAAGCTTCCTTCACGGCGTTAAGTAAGGGATAAGCACTTCCCCCGGTTGCCCGGAAGTCTTCCATTTCCAAAGCCCACAACATGAGACCTCCCAGTTCTTTCTCCAGAGCAAATTCCACCTGAAATAATAGTCACTAATGATAAAGCCGACGGGCTAAATTAGGAAACTGTATTTTAAAATTCCTCTTTCTTAAGTTCCAAAGAAAAATGTTCCAAGCAAAAGTTGTAACGCTTGAAATGGTCGTTGTTACGTTTTAGGAACAAGATAATGACTTGTGTAATTATAAAAAGTACTCTGACTCTACGTGATACCTACGTTAATCCTTATACTACAGATTTCCATAATCAATAGATACTATTGTTGATTAATAATAAGAAATGAGAGGGAATTGTAAGGTTAGGTTTACATCTACAAATAACGTCTACACGACCATCTAGTTCTAGACCTTCTACTACAATTTAAATTATTTGGACAGTAAACTGTGAGAAAACCATGATGCAGGTTGCGTATTGTTACATATAATGCATAAAATACAATTCAAAATACATTGCTAATAAGATATTTTCTGCTTCCAGATAAACATTTTATTGTAAAATGTATATGCTGAATATGAAATGCAGGATATAAAGTAAATTACCTGTTCGTTTTGTCTTCTAATTTGATACATAACTTGTCCATAAACAGCAGCTTTGGTTTATTAGATGCAAGCAGAGTTTTATTTTAATAAGACGTTACTTTAGTTAAAACCATCTAACTTATCACTTTCAGTAAATATAGAATGAAAAGATTGTGAGACAGCTTTTGAAAGTGTTGAGGTTAAAACTTTAGAAGCATAAAAAGGAAGATAATAGCTTGAGGCTAAAGTCAATGAGATTTTGATTGCAACTTCGATTAATTCAAAGGGTATTGTACCTGAAATCTTGTATGTCTTTAGCTGTTTAATAGTGTAATGCGAAAAGTAAACAGCACGAGACGTGTTTACTCATATCAAACCTGAGCGGCTACTTCAAAAGGAATTGCCGCGACGCTTAATTGAATTCTATAAAAAAAGACAGCTCCATTAATATTCCGGGATTATTATTTAAGGAAAGTGATTTATGACACTCTGGAGCTTTCTACACAATAAAAGATATTTCGAGTAATTACACGAATACGCGAGAAGGTTCCCGACTACAATTGAGATGTATATATAAGCGGGCTTGTGGTCGAATTATTATTATTAGACGGAAGCCGCGAGAGTAAATAGCGAAATAGCGAAAGCGTTTGAAGTGAAATAAATTAACGATTAAGAAGTGTGATATGAGTTAAGTTAGTTTAGTAATAGTGTAAATAAATTAAGTAGTGTCTAGTATTAGTACTAGTGTAAATAAATTAGTAAAATAAACGTTACAATAACTTTATGAAACCAACGTGTTAGCAAAAACTACCAGAAACTGGTCATGACACAAATACATAGAATCTCAGAAATAGTGAAACAATCACTAAACATTAATTACCTTGTACTTAATGGACTCCGCGTTGTCGTAACCGACCCATTGGTCTCCTGAATAGGCATGTGGCACCTTCTGCTCGTCGTCCCACACAACAGTCCAACCGCCTTCGGCTATCTTCTCTACGATCTAAACAACGCGTCAAACAGTAATCAGAAATTAATGTAATTAGGCCGATTAACAGTAACCACAGTAGCAAGCTAACTCATTCAATGGAAACTTGAAGGGCATTGTCCTTATGGAAACATAAACAGAATATAGAAAACATATAGATTTCGTTAACGACTTAAACTGAGAGTAAAGATGATATTTGATCATCCCTTGCGTGTTATAACGGTTTAGGCATCCGATATTAACAAACCTGAAGAAATGTCAATAGACCTATGAAAACCTACAATTAGAGTTGGACAAAGTACCGCAAAACGAAAAGATGTTTTATTAGGAAATCTTAATGCTAGAATAGGAAATGAAGATGTAGATGGAGTAACACAAAAATACAAAGAAGGTGCAACTAATAGAAATGGCGAAATTTTGACAGAATTTTTGGCACAGAAATAACTGAGAATAAATACCACATACTTTCCTCATGAACAACAACCTAAATACACCTTCTAACCTCAGCTAACATCGGAACAGACCACAAGTTAGCGCTAGGAAAACTACGAATAGCGATGCCATTGATCAAAAGAAAGCCAATAATAAAAACCGAAAAATTCGACATAGAATCGCTTAACTATGGAAACGCTAAACAACTTTACTTAGACCGCTGCATACAATATATTACTCTCAACCCAATAATGCAAACTCCTAGCACAGCATGGAATTAACTGAAGAAAACCTTTGGGAAGATGATAAAGAAGCCTTAGGAATACGCACTGTATCGCAAAACAATAAATCTTGGTTAACTGCAGAAGTCGAATACACCACAAGGGAGAAGAAGAAAATACAATACAGAGAAACTACAACACTAAAGAACCGAGAAAAGTATATAGAAATAAGGTATAAATTCAACAATAGGTATCGAGAAATTAAAGAAGAAAGAAGAAGTAATTATGAAAATGGAAGAAAGGAGGAGGAGAAGAAGAAAATAAAGAAGAATGCCAGTAGGCATTCAGTAATGAAATGCAGGCGGATATGTACGAGGCAGAGAAACGTATTTGGAAATTATTGAGGGAAACGAATGGAAATCACAGAAGAAACTTGGAAAAAATATTTCAAAAATTTATAAGCAGACTTACAAAACCCATTGGAGATATAAGAAGAAACCGTATAAAACTATTCCCTAGGGGAATACAGGCAAGTCACTACAGAGCAAGTGAGAGAGGTAACGAGGAAACATAAAAATAGGAAAACTCCAAACCAAGACAAAATATAGTGAATTTTGGGAGATTCGTAATTGTGCAAAAACTATGGGAACTGCGAAGCCTATCTTTGGTGTGTGCTGAGTGTACACATGCAGACCTATCATTTTACTTATAAAATTTACATTTGTAATTTTTTAAGAAAATGCCGTCGAAATTTGTCGAATCAACAAATGGATTAATTGTAGCTGACCGCAGCTCATTTTGTTAGATTTTTCAATTAGCTTCAACTTTGCCATTGTTACAGCATTTTTTAACCAATTTTCCCTCAATAGGCCAAAAATCCATTTTACAGTTCTCCTTACCTCGTTGTAACCCAGCATTCCAGCTTCGGCCGTGTAGGGTCCAGCTGTGCCGGCCGCGCTGCACGCAGCGCCCAGCTCTACGTTGCTGGAGTCAGTGAGGGTGAAGCTCCTGCCGTACGCAGCCAATCCGAGGGCGATTTTGGCCGGCGCTGCGCCCTTCTCTATCCAGCCGTTGATGACCGCCTCCTGCAAAAGTGAAGCGATGAGAAATGTGGAGGCAGATGGTGAAGGAATGTCCTACGATGTTCAGTTGCTTGGCGGAGTCGGTCGTGTCTATGGAGGAGGCGTGCAGCGGAGCGTTGTGACCGGTCACGCCGTCGTAGGAGCTGTGCAGGTCGTACGCCATGATGTTGATGTAGTCGAGGTACCTGGGAAAAGTGGAAAGTTGAAAACATTTCAGTTGGTACCGATGGGCACAAGAATAAAGGATCGTCTCCTTATTCTTGTGGTGCGAGGTTCGATTCGATACGTACTCGGATAGAGCTGGGATGTCGTAGGAGAGCTCTGCGGATGTCATCGGAGCTGCGACGGCGGCGGTAAGGAGAAGGCCGTGTTGGTCGAAGACTTCCCTGAACTCTTTGATCAAAGTCACAAAATTTTCCTGGAAAATAAAACCATTAGGTACAATTACAATCGAAGGTGAAATATGGTTTGAACCTAAACAGGTACCAAAAAGATGTCTTTAAGTTCATTGGGCAACTTTCCGACAATGACCAGATCCAAGATAGTTATATTTGGATATCCAAGAAAATTCAACCTCCAAAACCGAACATTCATCGTTTGAACACTCCTTTGGACACTATGGACAAATGCTTTCAACTATATTGGCACAGAATTCAAGAGATATTTTGGACTTATCAAAGTCCATTCGGTCTTTTGGCTAATCTAGACTTTTTTTGAATAAGTACCTAAACAAAGGGTTTTGCAATATGAGAACACGATTTAAGAGCCCATTTGTAAATTTTATCATCCAAATTTTGAACGCCTCATTAGACCCTTTGAACGATCTTGGCTACTTGAACACTTGTTGCTCTGTTGACCCATTACAATTACAATCAAAGATGAAATCTGTTGTGAACCCAAACAGGTCCCAAAAAGAGGTCCTTAAGTTCATTGGGCAACTTAGAAATATTCACTTTCCGACAATGACCCAGATCCAAGTTGGATCCAGTTTGAAGTTTGGATATCCAAGATCCAAGATCCAACAAAATTCAGCCTCCAAAATCTAACATCCACCGTTTGAAAACTCCTTTGGACACCTTTCACAATTGCTTTGAACTCTATTGGCACAGAATTCAAGACGTCTTTGGACGTACCAAAGTCCATTCGGCCTATTAGCTACCCTAGATTATTTTTTGAATAGGTACCTAAACGAAGGGTTTTGGAATGGGAAGGGTCCAAACGAGATTTTGGACTGATAATCCAAATTTTTTGAACAGTTCTTTGGATCGTATGGATAGTCCAAGAACTCTTTTTACTTTGTCAGCACATAGTCCTAGAATTTTTTTTTCAAAATCCAGCGTTTCAACCTTGTATTTGATCTTTTGTTATTATATTAATGTTCACAAAACTGGCGACAGCAATTTATTAATTTTACGTACAAAATTCTTTTCAGTGTATAAAAGGAGAGTTTAAAGTAATGTATATATCGTGAAGTGAAGGATAAAATTGACTGTATAAAGTACGAAGCATTAGAATGGAGTAAAAGGGAAACTGACACAGATGTTAAAAGAAACCTGAAGTAGTTTCGCACTTCAAATAAAAATTTTAATTGTCTGTTAAATTCCAATCAGTTTACGATCCCATAAACTTAATGCGTTCCTTCCGTAAAGACAATTAAAATAAGCATTAACGGGTAATTAAAAGGAAGGAGTTGTAATTGGTACTTACCTATCTTCTTTAAAAATGTCTTGTAGCAATAGTACAGTCACTGAAGACTTTTCCTCATAAATGTTTAAACTTCCTTCGATTTGCGTGAAAATTGGTGAGTAGTTAGAGGGTGCCTCAAGTAACAAAAATGGTATAGTATCGACTTGCGCTTTTACCCTAATAATAAAGGATGAAAATAACCTCTGGAATAGATAATTCCATTTTTAGAGAGAAATTTTAGGAGCATACATTTTGTATCTGTAATGTCAAATTACGTATGGTAACAAAAATATTCGCCCAGCTCACTGGGGATAGGTTATTATTGAAGGATCTCTACAGCCAATCAAAAATACAAATCTGCCTGCACCAGAAGTCAATGGGTCGATCTTCAGATCAAAGACCTTGATGATCATGGAGAGAGGAGGTCGACCAAGCCATGGAAACCAGAAATTTAAGAGAAGGCGACAATGGGTACTGATCTGGATATTCTAGATACAATCGAGGCAAAACGCTTAAAATGGTGTGGACATCTAAGACGTATGCCAGAAGAAAGAAGGTATGAGATTGTACTCCACCACAAAGACGACATAGAGGAAGACCTCGAAGATCATGGAGAGAGGAGGTCGACCAAGCCATGGAAATCAGAAATTTAAGAGAAGGTAACTAGAAAGAAGTGGAAACTAGGATGCGGAAATTGGTGGATTTCACCCCTAAAATGCAAAAAGCGCAAGTCAAGCACATATCAGTTTTGAAGTTTAGGGTAAAACAAGCTTGAACCCAAATTTTTATGAAAGTCAATCGAGGTTCAAATAATTCTGAGGTAATAGCCTATTTTTACCTTCAGTGACTGTTTTATAAAGTTATCTTTACATCTCGCTCACCTTATCCTCAGCGGCTCCGCCTCGCTGCGCCGGGTACTCCCAGTCCAGGTCGAACCCGTCGAACCCGTAGGTCTGCACCCAGCTGAGGGCGCTCTGGATGAACGTCGCCCTGAGGGTGGCGTCCGCCGCGACCGTCGAGTACTTCAGCGATCCCTCGTTCCAACCGCCGACGGCGAGCAAGGTTTTCAGGTTCGCGTTGTCGACCTTCAGCTGATTGAACGCGTTCAGGTTGTCTGGAAGGGGAGAGAGACGGGAGTCAGTAGGTGAGCGAAGAGGGTTCTCGAGAACTCCTTGAACATAACCTCGAATTAGAAACAAACAAGGGATGTTGAAGACCGGAATGGGCGAGATAGCAATAGAGAAGGCACGTCGCTTTCTCATTTTACATTGGCGGAGCTAACAACCACGTAACCATCACGCTCTACCCTCTGTAGCCTAGTGGGTTATGTATGGTTATATGTATAATAAGTGCGCACTTTGAGGTTATGTTCAAGAGGCACTCGAGAATCGGCTTCGCACTTCTACTAGTGATCGATCAATACGATTCGAATTGATCGATCGTCGATTACCTAAGTTGATATCGAGCCAGGAGTCGAGGCTCACGACCGAACCGGTGGTGTTGATGCCGACGAAGGCGTACACCATATGGGTGCAGAGGCTCGTGTCGATGTGGCTTAAGAGGTGTTGGCCGTTCCCGGTTCTGTAACGTGCCCAGGTGCCAAGGTAGCAGATCACTGCCTTATCTAGAAGTGGGAGATGGAGTGCTTTAATGTAGGTAATAGTTGTAGTGAAATTCGGAAGGTTTTCATATATTTCAACTCTGTACCCAGATACTAGAAGCTGTAGGTAATATCACTACTTTATCTGCCAAACTATTATTTAAAACCTGAAACATCACTAGTTTATTCGAAAACAAGAGTTTTTTAATCATTCCATCTTTGTAATGAAATTGAAACGGTTCTTTGCTTGATTTTCATTTCCTGCCATATGTCGTCGTGCTCTAAACAAATATCACTATCCAGAAAATAGAGAAGAGTAAGAGGCTTAAATAGCAGTTTAACAAAGGGACATCCCTATTGCAAGGGAAAAAGAAGAAGGAAGTAGAGTATCACTACTAGGTCTTGAAGCAAGAAACAAAGTCACTATATAGATCACTACTACACCTAGTAGCAAGAGAGAGTATTGTAAAGTCAACATGAAAAGTTTACCTAAATGTGCTGTAATGAAATTCAAAATGATTTTACTTTACATTTTCTACTCATGTCAAGGTCCAAGATCACTATATAAAAGCCACAATATCACCACTTTATCTAGATGCAAGAGAAAGTGTTGTAATGATTCGTTGTGACATCACTATCTAGAAGGTACAACATCATTACACTGTCTTGAAGCAAGACACAATATTGTAACGTATTCATTCTATATTTGTGGTGGAATTCATAACGATTTTGGTTCTATTCTACATTCTACTTTTATAGTGAAGTTCAAAACGTTTTTTGTTTCCCCACCCTGCATTGTGCACATCTAACTACCAAAGTCACTATCTAGAAGCTAACATGTCACTATTTAATCTAAAATCATGCTAAGACGACATCATTTCATATTAGTTATAAAATTATTGATTTCTCGTTGATTTACAATTCTTACATTTACATTTTACATCAGACACAGGTACAAATTTCATTATATAAAAGATAAAGTCTTTAACTAAAAGCAAGAGTGTGATAACGTGATTATTTCATATCTCTATCTCTATATATATAAAAATGGATTGCTGTTCGTTAGTCTACCTTTAACTCGAGAACGGCTGGACGGATTTTGGTGATTTTGATCTTGAAATATTTGTGGAAGTTCAGGGAAGGTTTTTATTGTGAGAAACATAAATAATAAGTAAGGGAAATACTGAAAAAGTGCGTTTTGTAATTTGACATTTATAATCAAACAAATGAAAGTATAGTGTCAGTTGGTTGTCAAATAAATAAATGTCAAGACGATTATTACAATCTATCATCAGTTTGTCAGTGCGCGAGAACTTTATTGATTTTAAAATGCCAAGGAGAAGATGGACTTAGGTCGTCGAAGTTAATCAAATGTGCAACGAGACGAGCTCTCACGTCCAAATGGCACTGACGACTGACGACCGGTGAGAGACAGATAACATTCGTATTGGTATGACAGAATTACGTTTAACAGTATATAATGGAATCGAACGAGTTCGGGCACGTCTTATACAACAGCATTTAGATCGACAGGGCACCGACTCTACAAAGTCTACACGACGCCAACACAAAAGCGGGAAGTCAAGAAACCAAGAAGAGTCCTGAGTAAGTCAAAGCAACTTCACCAGGACACCAAGTCTACAAATTCTACAAATTTGAAACGACGGACATATCCAGTCACTGCAGCTGGAGGAAAAGCCGCCAGTGATTACAACTCCAAAACTTCAAGAACTTCGACACCAACACAACGTCGGGAAGTCAAGAAGACAACCAAAGTCCTGAGTAAGTCACAATCACCTTTTGCAGAGAATTAAGTTAAAAATTTCACAATTTCAACTACGACAAGATACAACAAGCAACCGAGTTGGCTGGGATGAGTTGATTCAAGAACAAGAAAAAATAGCCCAAGAAATCATATAACTACAAAATAATTGCAAGAAAAACGGAAGTGCAAGAAAAACCAAGGAATACTTACAAAAAAGGATTGATCACCTAGAAGCACTATGGGGGAAAGCCCAAGAGAACAACGAGGCGTTCCATGAACTTGGGTTTGACGATCAGCACAATTATATTAGATCACACTATTTCAAAAGGATCGAGGAAAACTACAAGACAATTCGACTGTACCTGACGTCAAACGAATAAAACACCCAAAAAATAAGTCTATGAGGTACAAATACAAGACCCAAAACCGAAAGTGAAGAAACCCAAACAACAGACCGAATAGAATTACCGACGAATCGAACTAAAGGTAAAAATAACAAACAAACAAAAATCTACTTAGACAATCTGAAAAAGACATGGCAGAATAAACACCAAGATGGTCATGCACGTACTACGAGCAACAAATGCCCAAAACATGGAGCGCACTTCAAGACACAATGAAATAGAGCGATTCCGCAGACGCAGTGTTCCTTTAAACCTGGAACGAGTAGCATTCCACTACGACCCGGAAATAGATTATTGTGCCGAAGAATCCGTAACGATTGGAAAAATGACAATAGTTTGTCAATATTGTAAAGCGTTAAAATGCAGCGGTGAAGCTACTGGATTATGTTGTGCTGGTGGTAAAGTAAAATTGCCGTAATTGTTCCCACCACCAGATCCATTACCTTCTTTAGTTTCTGGGGTGGGAAATGACTCTAAATTTTTCTTGGCCAACATCCCAACGTATAATAATTGCTTTTAAATGACGTCGTATGGTGCAACGCATATTGTACAGGGAAATTTCATACCTAATTTCAGGGTAGTTTTTCATAAACTATTTATTAAAAATTTAAAAAGATAATATACAATTGCTAATACAAGGACAGTTTGCGGAATAAACTTGGAGTTTCCCGGTTTCGCGCATGGACAATTATACGTCGCGTGTTCGCGAGTCGTAAAACCATCATCTTTATAAATTTACGCACCGCAAAAAAAAAGACGGAAAATATAGTAGATCCGAAAGCCTTAAATTGATTATGTGTATAACTGTGTTGCATTTAATTTAATGTAGATAAAAATTTTGTATTATTTTGACATTATTTTTCAAAAATATATGTAGATGATAGGAATTTAACCGGGTCATCAATAATTTTTATTTATCTTTTTTCTTTAAACTTTACGTGGCATTGCGACGCATGCCGGGTACGGCTTGTTTGTAATAAAATTGAGAATAAGGTTATTGATTGTTGTTAGAAGCTAGCAAGAAGTTGCTATATAGAAGCTAAAGTATCTCTACTTTATGATTACTAATGATTCCATATTTGTTGAGATACTATCCACTACCACTTCACTATCCAGAAGGTAGAGAATCACTACTTTATCTTGAAGCAACATATAATATTGTAACGTATCATACAGATAAAGTATCAATACTTTATCTAGAATTAAATTTAAGAATTAATTACACGAAATTCATATGTAGGGGAGAAAAAATATAAAAATCACCCTTGTGGCGAATTGAAGTGATCTATGTGAAGATTTTTTATTTCAAATTTTAATTAATTCAAAAAGTAACTAGTTCTGTTAAAAATACCTTCCCATCGATTTTTTAACAAAATGGGCCTTACCACACGTTGAGGCCACCTCAGCTAAACCCAAGGCGAATACAACCAGTATTGTAACAATCTTCATGTTGATAGGTAATAAGATTTACCCACACACAAACACACACGATTCTCTGAATTTTCTGCGGAATACCATCCTATCCTACTGGTGCAATCGAATTTATACAAAAACGTCCTGTTACAAAGTCACAATCTTTTCGACTATAATATTAGAGCAAAACCTCCTAATCCTAAAAGGTGATAAAGTAGGCATCTTCTCGGTGCAACGATGTCATATACAGATTAAGTTTTTGTAGTTTTTTCTCTGATTGGATTGCAGTTTCCTCATGAGGATTACCATGATGGTAAGTTGTAAATAGTTTGTCGTAAATAGCTGCGTTGCGACTAATTATCGGGGAATTTTATTTTATCACCAGTGACTACGGAAATGGGGTTTAAGATAAATGTTAGATGAGTAGGTAATCTCAGCTTAATTTTGGAAAGTGAAACTTGTGAAGTTTGGACACCAATTTCGATATATCATTTTATTAATCGTGTTATTGGAGCTTTTGAGTAAGTCCAGCAGGAAAAAAGTTGTAAACTAAGTACAAAACGATAAAATGTCCAATAAAAAGTCTTATAGTTATCGGAGGGACATAAAAGGAATACATAATATAGCCGAGTGGGCTGTATAATTACATAGATAGGTATCTATAAAATTATTTAGTGCAGATACTGTAATAAACACTTCCGAAAAAAATATCTTTGTTCTAAATTGCATAGAGTTCCATGCGCTACAAAATACTTATCATATTTATTTTATATAGACTCATCAATAACCCATTTTTTATCACGTTTCTAGATACGAGCATTTCCGGTATAAAAATTAAAATTGCGTTCGATATATCACATAATTGAAATAATGTCCATCTCTTATTTACATGATTAATCTTGTCAAGTACTTAATGAACTCTAAATTTCCTAACAATCCTCTTAAATCACTATAGGTGGTGAAATTTCTATGAACTATGATCTCATTGATAATTTTTCTCGCATTCTGTAGATTTCTCAGAATTATCCCGTGATCTTAGCTTCCTTGAATCACTAGGGATTCTAGAAACCTAGAATGCCTGTAAACTTTTTCAAAATTTCTAAAAAAGTAATCTATTATGGAACTCTATAAGAGTTTCCTAGTGATTTCAACGGTCTTGCCGGGATCATTAGTGATCTTATGAATTCCCTAAAGTCTCTCCACGTTTACAAAATCTCTTAAAATCCCTCCACTTCTTTGCCCTTGTTACAGGCCACACGCAAAGTATTGTTCAAATAATTATATCATATAATTTTGTATCTAACTATTTGTCGATTCTCCAAAAAAGAATTCTAACAATTTGATCGATTACGATGGATTAGATACCTATCTCGGCTGTTACTAAAAGTCATGAGTTAATCAAATCGTCGGATTTACATTCAAGAAACAAAGTTGCAATCCTCCGCGGAGATTAATCGAATTTACATCAATGCATTAATAAGTAGGTACCTACTGATAATTACATTTTAGATCAATTATGGTGTATAAACGAAATTGAACCAAATGGAATGGAATTAAAGGAAGAAGCTAAATTTACAGCGTTTTATGGCGTATTATTCGGGCCATAAAATAATAACAATAAATTAAATAAATTGCACATAATACGCAAATAGTGTGAAATACATGTTTGGCAATAAACACGAAAGTATAATAGCTTAATGGGTATGCACACCACAATAATGATAGTTTTAATAAATGGATTAACGAGTCATTTAGATTTGAAACTTTTTACATTCATAAATGTAATCTACCTACAAAGATGTGAACATAAATACCTAAATTTAAAGAGAAAATGTCAAATACTTAAAGGATGCAGTGGGTAATTGTGACAGATATAAATCCTAAGGACATATTGCCATATGTTTGGTATACACGAGTTAGACTTAAGTGTTTAAAATGATATCAAATTTACAGGTAATGGATGGTGTATGTACCAACATTAAAATTGTTCTAATTTTATTTTTATTCATAATTCTTATTGGTTGCTAAATTTTAAAAGCATGAACTAAATGTGTTTAAAGCAGGTATGTGGTTCTAGCAGATCACCATAATTAGAAGTAGTTCAGTATATACATCTAAGGAATAAAATATCTGCTGTATAGCTTACTTATAATAACTGTTTAGTGAGTTAATTACCAGATTGGATATATTACACCTTGTTTTACAACATGCATAGGAGACAATTATAAATAATGTTTTAACCTTTTATAAATTTTGTAATTTATTTAAGTTAGGATTACAAACACACTTTTCACCATCATGTATATTATGTAGAATTGATCGATCAACTTAAACTAAAAAGGTTTATTAAACATTGACAATAATCCAGAAAATAAGAATAGTTTTGTATTTTTTGTTCCAATAAATAAAATTTTAATGTGTATTAATGGGCTACATATCCAAGAGTGTCCTCTCTTTCTCTTGGAGCTATCTCATTTATATTTATGTACATTTTTAACACTTCATGTATTATAAGACAAAATAAATCGCTGCATTAAAATTATGTTTTAAGGTCTCTAGAGCAATCCTTAAATCCTCCGCTGAGAGCAGAAGCATTCAACACACTTTACAAAATGGGTAGTTTTAAAATATTGATGTACAGTAAAGCAATTTAGTGCATTCGTTAATAGAAAAGATGTCCTTTTATAAAATCCCCCAGTTAAAAATTTGTTGTCAGTGTGACGAAATATAACGCAACATCGTTTTAGTGTCTTTTACTGCGCTTCTTTGACTTCTTGGGTCCCTTAACGAAACACCAGTCCACCCCTATCACTTGACCGAGCAACGACGAGCCATTGAGCGCCTCCCTCGCCGTGGCGGCCTCCTCGTACGTCCCGTACTCGATCAAGGCGTACCCCTTGAGGAAGCCCGTCCTCCTGTCCAGGTTGATGCTGATGTTCTTGATCGTGCCGAACTCGCTGAACTTCTCGATCAAGTCGTCCTCGGTCGCCTCCTCGTGGACGGACGTCACGAACAGGATCCAACCCTCGACGGACTTCTGGGGGCCCGGCTCGTCGCCTTGGTCGCCGGAGTCGATCGACTCGTAGTTGCGCACCTTGTCGTGTTCGCGGGGCTCGCCGGGGCCGAAGCCGCGGCCCTTCCGCTTCACGACCTTGTCCTTCAGCCGCAAGACGCTCTGCTCGCCCTCGTCCTCGACGTCGATGTCGACGGTCGCGTTGATGTCGAGCACGTCGGCCATTTTACGGGATGATGGAGCCGAAACACGTTTACGTTAACCTGAGTAGAATAGTTGATGGATGGGGCAAATAACTGTTACTCCGCTTCGTTTACTAAACTTAACCTCAAAAACTCGGGTCGGGACGCAACTTTTAGCAGAGTCAGGACATCATCTCATGCACAGACCACAGAACACCTATATTGTTATATTTCCGGTTTCATTCGGATGTTCCATGTATACAAAACAAAGTGTTTTTACCTACACCTACAAATTACTAATATACTCGAAAAATCGGTATTATTAACGAATTTGTAAGGTTTACTTCTTAGGATACTGCAGTAAATCATCAAATGTATCACGAATTTCACTGGACACCAACACGGGACGATTCCGACAGCATTTCGCGTCCTCCGTCGGACCTCCCCATTGGTCGAAACGACGGAACGTGATTTGCGAACGCACGGCGTTCCCAGGCGCGACCGGTCGAAAACTCGTCGCTGCGCACAGCGTTGCCGTCCCATCGCCCCCGTTCACAGTCGATCGCCATTGTTGGTCATTTTTGAAGTTGTAGCTGGTGCTTTTGTAATTTCCTGGTCGTCCGATCGTTGTACGACGAATATCGACGCCTGATCTCCTGGTATCCGCTAGAGGCGAGACGGTTCGATCCGACAAGGCGCTACTCCCACGTTCCCACTCATAATCGCTCGGGTTTCTCTGCGGGAATAGAGATTTCTTCCCCTATTCAAATGCTGGACGCTCCGGTCGTGGTCTGAAGGCGGGGACGAGCAAGGATGAGCGCCAGCAACGAGGACGACAAGGAGCCCCAGAAGGTCGTCCCCCTGGACCTGGCCAGGAGTCAGGTCGCCAGCGTTAGGACCGTAGACGGGAAGGCCCCGCTGATCATGACCAACCAGTCCCTGAGGAACATGAGGGTGCTGACGACGCAGGGAGTACCCGGCTCCAACACAGTCTCCGTGGCCGGCGGGGGGCCTACCATACTCGCCACGAATTTGGTGTCTCAAACTGTCCTCAAGCCAGGTATACCTTCTCAGCTATATGATGGTACCGTGATCTGTTCCTAAGTACAACTTTTAAGTATCTTGTGTTAAGTAGCATTTGATCAGTTTGTGAAATGTTAGTTCTGTAACTGGAAATTTAAAGCTTACACATATGGAAACCATCCTGTAGGTTTCCCAACAGTTGTGACAGCCTTAGAAACTTGTTAGTATAACAAACAAGTAGGTACTTAACAATCTAGGCTGATCGTTAATTCATTGCACTTGCTTTACAGTTGCTCTAATCACAGTTTTTACTCCAGCTGCTACAATTACCCATTTGCTCCAGTCTTTGGAAAACCATAGCAACCAAAATTTTAGTAACAATAAACATTGATTAACTTGATTAAGTGCTTTGCAGGAAACAGTATAAATTTATTCCAATTAACAAATTGGATATTTTAGATCTGCTAATCATAAAACCACTCTATCTACAAATACATCATTATAGTACCAGAAGATTAGAGTGATGAAGATTTTTTTGAAAAGGCTGTGTAAAGTTCTATGGTTACAAATACTTTCCTTGCAACCTGAATTCTACTCCATTGGAACAATATAACTATCTCTATGATTTCAAAAATTGTCCCAAGTTAAATTAGCCAAGGTATCGAATTCTCAACTTCTCTCTTTAACTCTCTTCAGATCCCGCACGCCCTCAGCTGGCGAGCATAATAACGAGCACACCGCCGGCCCAAGTCTCTAACAACCTGACGAGGCCGGCTCAGATAACGCTATCGGCCTCGCCGCTGGTGGCCCAGAGTACTGTCGGGACCTCCTATCACGTCCCGAGGGGGCCCGCAGTCGTAGCGAACCTGGCGGCCCCCAGGAGCAATGTGACGACCGTCAGGACTCCGATGGTGGTCACCGCTCAGAACAATCAGGTAGAAATTTGGGATACAAATGTGGAAAATGACATAAATTGTAGTTATATTTCGAATCGATAGTTATGTATGTTCTGTTTAAGGCTCATACTTTTGTACGGCCGCCGCGGACCCCTAGCCCGGCGCAGGGTACCACCTGGCTGGCGAACGCTACGAATGGCTCTCAAATAAAAGGCGCCGCCACGGTGCCGACGTCGCCCGTAAGGGCAGCGACGGTCACGGGTAAACCGCAGATAATCAATAGGACACAGGCGCAGTCCGTGTCGACCATACGTTCCGGTACGATCCTACAAAACGCCATAACCATCGGACAGTCCGGACAGGTGAGTCGTGAGGAGATATCTTATTGTTTGTAGTATGTAATGGAGTAGTTGTTTTAAAGGTTCGCCTGATGTTTTGTAGTGATTCAATGTGGATTCGTTGTGTTTTTAGATTCATTCTTTCAAGGCGACGGCCACGGGAATACAGGCGCTGGGCAATACCGTTACGATCGCACAGGTGTTACCGTCTCGCACGCAGGCCGTTGTCTACAATGCAAACACTAGTACACAGTTTACTCCGGCTAGGATAACCGTCGCCAATACTTTGACAAGTCCAAGGCCCCCACAACCAAGGCCTGTGGTGAGTTTGAATCAGTTTTGTAATGGACTAAATTAATGGAAAATATAGTCATTGCTTCGTGTCATAAGAATGTTGAAAAGGCTTTTGTACTATGTAAATGATAACGTTAATATGGTGACATTGTCAAATACATTGTGGTTTTTCTGTACTTAAAGTACAAAAATGAGAAAGAAGTGTAGTATACTTTTGTACTTACTTTTCATGATCGTACATTCGATTTCCAGAACCAAGTGACGACGGCACGCCTGACGGTGCCCGTGAACGTCTCGGCCCCCGCCCGCCTCATAACGCCCCAGGCGACCGTCCTGACGACCGGCGCTCGCATCACCGCCGTTCCTACTGCGCAGCCTACGGTGATCGGTTCCGCGCAGGCGAGGATAGTGTCGTCGACGCAGCCGAACGTGACGATCGGCAGGCTGTCGGTCGCCGCGGCCCCCGCGTCCGTCACGACGGCGAACCTGCTCGGCCAGGCGAGGATACCGACGCTGAACTTGCACTCGCTCGTCGCGGTCGCGAACAGCGCTCAGAACAGGACGATGCCCGCGCAGCAGGGGGCGAAGGTCATCGCGCAGCCCGCCACCGGTAAGGAATATCGACAGTAATTACTGGGAATTGTTATTAGTTTCTGGATATGTAGTTATCGCAGTAAAGTCACACATTTAAAAGTCTGTACAGCCGTTGATGCCATTTTTTCCAAGATATTTAGAAAAAATTGAATCTCAGACTTTCGTTTCTTATTCTAGTTACCATAAACGAATTGTATCCTTTGCAGAATTCAGGTAAAAATATGAAACAATACGCATTTTAAAGAAAAAGTAAAAAATATTGAAAAAATGGCTGAATTCAAACGTTTACAACTTAGTCAATATTAAACATATAAAGTCTTACAAGCCAACGTTTTAAAGAGAATTTCATAATCTTTATTTTCTATGAAGCAATGCCTATACCTAAATTCACTCAGAAAAAAGTTATAGTCAAAAATTCAAAACAAAACATATTTTTTGAAATTTTTCCATTTTTTTAACTTTATTTTTTGAATTTATTTCATTAAAAAAATTTTTTTTTTATTTCAAAAAATATTTTCATAGGAAATTTAATTTTCTACAAGAAATCTTATAGCACATATCTTCGAAAAATGCATAGTTTTTGCGCTATAGCCGAAAAATCGAAAAGTGGACAAACTTACCCAGTTCTCAAAAATGCATTGCTAAATTTAGTAGCACTTTTGGATTTTATTTCTTTAGAGGTCAATTGACCCTATGAAAAAATAAAATATCTTGTCCGCGTTAGTTCCTTATTAAATGACATAGTTAATAGCCTATTTTATTAACATACTTTTTGTCAAACTTGAAGTGCCTCATTTCGTTTTTGTTCTCAGGTACTATCCATTTAACATCTCTACCGACACCAGTCAAAACAAGTTCAAGCGTCGTAACGACTGCCACAAGAACAAGTGAGTTACAAGATGTAAACTGTGTTGTGATGTAATTAACTCATATTTAATTCTAGTAAGCGTCCCGGCGACCGTAGTCTCGCAACAAAGACAGGCGACTCAATCGATATCGATAGCTAAGGTCTTTCCACAGTCCGACGGTCAAAATGCGACTGTCAACCCCACCAATGTATATATACATGCACAAGTACAGCCAGCTGTGAGGTCCTCGCCAGGTAACACGGAGTGTTTAATAACAGAATTTGGAAGTTTTGTAATCGACGACTAACATACTGTTGTTATTGTGTTCTTATTTAATTAATCGAGCAGTCAAGTGTACACTGAATGTCGTTTTAAGAGTTTGTATCATTTTAGGGCCTGTGACAACAGCTACTGTCAGCCAAAACAACAACAACTCGTTGCCACCGACTACGGTAGCAGCATACTCCATAGCAGGCAGTGGTACATATTTCTTTGAGAATTCCTCGAACAATTATCAGGCGAACCGCACCTTCGGCCAGCAACTAACCAGCTTCTCTTCCTCGCTCCCAGGAGCGCAGCAACAGCATATCAGGTCTCCCATAAACAATCAAGTACATGGTAAGTTAATGGTCTGACTCTTGACTTCGAAACGGAGACGAACTTTTCCACAGTGTCGAACCAGCAAATGCGATTGAACCCGGTGATGGTCGTCGAGCAGAACCGCGGCCAGCAACAGCAGCATTTCACCGTCGCTCACACGACAGAACAGCAGCAGCAACAACCGCAGGAGGTCGTCCTGCAGTCGCAGATAACGAAAGTGTCGTCGCCAAGGCCGAGCATCTTGAGGAAGAGAGACCACGAGGGGTCCCCTTCATTGAAAGCCGCCAAGAACTTGACGACGGTACTGGCGAACATGCCTTCCGCCCAGCAGCAGCAGGCGTCATTGTCGCCACCGCCCAGGCCCGACTCTGAGGGTAACGGGCACAGCTCTGGTAATTCAAGTAATTATTTTTTTATATTATTTATGTATATATTGAACAATAAGGGATGGTGAAAGATGCAGCTATGCAAGAATTTGGGATCCCACTGTGCTCTATCTAAATCCACCGTGAATGTTTTTTACAGGAGGTAGCACGACGATTTCAGCCACTTCTAGTCCGGGCATAGCCGAAGTCAACGAGGACAGCAATCCACCACAAGTACAGGCGATAACGGCGTTAAAAGAGGAGGAAGAGGCGAAACCGATCGTGGAAATGAGCCCCAGGAAGAAACCTAGAAAACAGCAACTGTGAGTACCATACCTCATTTATCTGAATAAAGATTCACAATGTTTCACACCATCCAAATTCTCTTTATATTTTTACAGGACCGGTAATGAATTGGAAGAGCACAACGACGACATGCAGTTCCTGTCGGAGAGTATAGTAAAGAAGGAGACGGAAGACTCTGACATGAACCAGTCGGACGAGCCGAGGGACGGCGCCCCGGAAGCCGTCCAGGTCACTACTGTCCGTAAGCCTGCGTCGGCGAGTCTGCTGAACAGCTACAGGCAGAGCTGGAAGGCCACCCACAACCATTACTTGAGGCATTCGGACGTGAGGCCCAAGGATGAACGGAGGCCGACGATCATGGATCTAGCCAATCAGTACAGGGTGCAGGATAAGGTGAACGGGTGGAAGGTGCATCACTTGTCTACGCAAATGGAGGATTTGGTAAGGCAAATTCGCCCATGACGATTAAGTACAGTTAAGACTAGTAATGCCCATTTCATTGAATAAGTCATTTGTACAAATTGAAAAAGGAAGACCTATCGTCACCATCCATTCTAGTTTTGTAATACATCACAAATTATCTGTTTTAGGCCGACCAGGAAAGTACAGTCTATAACCAACTGACTGAGCTGCTCAAGTGTACAGAATCTGTGGATGGTTGCAAGCAATTCGATAGAGAACTCAACAGGATAAATGAGCTAATCAAAGTGAGTGTTTCATTACCTGAATTAAACGGATTATGGGATATTTTAATTTCAGGGCAACCTGCAGAGAGTGAAAATAATAAACGACGGTATGCTGGAAGCGAAGACGTCCATAATGAAGATCTTCGATCACAAAGTCCATGTGACCGACATAATAAATCGATGTGCCAGTAAACGTAATTTTAAGAAGAGGGATAAATCTTAAATTCTGAGAATTGTTATATTTTCTTAGATATTACTTTTTAATTGTTTAGTGTTAAATGAGTTTCATATTATATATATATACATATATTTTGACATTAAATGTTTTTATAGCTATTTTATAAAGTGCGATATCTTGTGTGAATGTCATTTTATTATTGATTTGTTAATAATAAATCTTTTTTTTTAATATAAAGATTTGTTTCACTTCATTGTTAAATGAAGGAAAAAACCTAGGTTAAATTCTGCAAAGGGATGAAACCGGGGCAATTGTAGGTCTCAACTGGGACTTTCGAAATACGGAAAGTTGTAGATTCTCTGGGTCCTGGAACATGGTAAAAAATGGTCCTCAAGTTCCAAAAATCCGTTTTCAGCCTATATTTCCGAGAATATGGGATTTAGAGAATTTTTGTTTAGATACAAAAGGAAGATCAGTTCTTTAGCTACAAAAATTGTCCTTATGACTTTTTCCGAAAACTCGACAGTTTTCGAGATAACGGCCCCGAAACGAACCCTTACTTGTTGCACCTGTTCTGAATCAAGGAGAACCAATTCGAGAAATGGAGACATAAGCGGGCGGACAAATAGTCCAATAACTCGAGTAGAAATCGATATTTTTTGATGATTCAAAATTCACGTAAAAGAGAAAACCCATAGCTATGGTATACTAGCTCTCGGACATCGTTTTTATTTTTCTTGAATACTGTAAACCCAGGCTAAATTTTTTCTTCTTCGATGTTTCTCGACTTTTAGAAAATTCATCCATATTTTAATGAATAATAGTAATTTAGTTGGGTCTTTCTTGATAATGGGTCTCCAAAACCTATCTAATGAGCCCATAAAGGTTGTTTCGTTTTCTTTCTTTTGCATCCCAATAAAAAGTAACTTTGAATATGTTGATTTTTTGACATTTGTGGCATCAATCGGTTATTAAAAAATTATGAATCATCGTATCGGTTCGCAATGCACATCACTGAAATGCTTGACATGCACCCTTCCAATGGTTTCTTCGTTTTTGTCCCAACTTCAACATTCTTGCCAACCAACTTTCAAAACTCCGGAAATGTCAAAAAAGCAACATATTCAAAGTTACTTTTTATTGGGATGCAAAAGAAAGAAAATGAAACAACCTCTATGGGCTCTTTCGATAGATTCTGTAGACCCATTATAAAGAAAGACCCGACTAAATTACTATTATTTATGAAAATATGAAGGAATTTTCAAAAGTCGAGAAATCTCGAAGAAAAAATTTAGCCTGGGTTTCAAACATTCAAGAAAAATAAAAATGAGGTCCAAGACCCAGGATACCATAGCAATGGGTTTTCTCTTTCACGTGAACTTTGAATCATCAAAAAATATCCATTTTTACTAGTTATTGGACAATTTGTCCGCCCGCTTTTGTCTCCATTTCTCGAATTTGCTCCCTGGATTCAGAGCAGGAGCAACAAGTAAAGGACTGTTATCGGCTGTTTCGGAGCCGTTATCTCGAAAACTGTCGAGTTTTCGGAAAAAGTCGTAAGGACCATTTTTGTAGCTAACGAACTGATCCTCCTTTTGTATCTAACCAAAAATTCTCTAAATGCCATATTCTCGGAGAAATTGGCTGAAAACAGATTTTTGGAACTTGAGGACCATTTTATACCATGTTCCGGGACCCAGAGAATCTACAACTTTCCGTATTTCGAAAGACCCAGTTGAGACCTACAATTGCCCCCAGTTTCATCCCTTTGCAGAATTTATCCCAGGTTTGGGAGTTTATCGGCTTTCATTTACTGGACTATTCAGGGAATATACTGCTTCGAAGAGAGACAGTAATTAATAATATGGATGGTAGCCGGAAAGTGCTTCGATTGCAATTGATCCAAAGGACAATTGCTCGAGCAATATAATTGATCAAATAGAAAATTGCTCGAAAAGACGAATAATTTGCTTCCTGTCTATTTTTAAAGAAATAACAATATAAAGGAGTTTCATTAGCAATTAACATTAGTCAAAATCATTCAATATAAAGATTACGTACAAAAAGGAAATATTTGCAAATTAGGTTATTTGATAAAATATCCCCAAGGTACATTTTTTTCAAGGTCCCAATCTGTCTATAAACTGAAATCTTTGCAGATAGTAATAAAACAAATCATTTAAAAGTTCAGCCAACCAATATTGTAATTATGTAAAGATAGACACAAATGCAGGTTTCAATCCATCGATTGAAAATCTATCTTTAATTATTTCCTGCATTTTTATTTTAAAACTATTTACAAGAAGTACAAATAAATACAACTTTTCATTTTTAAACTACTCGTCCGTTTGTTGAAACCACACGGTTGAACCAATATATATATAAAAATACGCGCGGAAGGGCCGCGGCACTGTCTCATACGAACCGCCCACGGCCGCCCGGGCCTCTCTTCCCGCCCCGAATGTTCGGGTTCCCCCTCCCCCTACCCGACTTCCCAATGGGCGAGCCCCTGCCTCTCGGCCCCGCTATGTGGGGCATCCTACGGTTACCCCTGAAATCGCTCCAGTTGTCCTCGTCCGCGTTAAAATTATTATCACTGTTCGGGGGCGGATGGAAGTTGAGCCTCCTCTGCCCCCTGCCGCCCCGGAAGTTGTTGAAGTTACCGTTCCGCTGCCAGTTGCTCGACCCCTCGTCGTAGTACTCGTCGCCGTAGTCCTCGCTGTACCGCTCGTTGTACTCCCGGTACTCATCGTCCTTGAAGCGGTCGTCGTACTGCCGGCCGTACGGTTGGCTGTACTGGCTGCCGCCCTCGTAGTCGTCCTCGTTGTAGTTGTTGTAGCGGAAGTCCTCGTCGGCGTTCTGGTTCCTCATGTCGTAGTCGCGATGGTTCTGCCCGCCGCGATAGTCGACGTCCGACGCGGGGACCTTCCTGAAGTCGACGTCGCTGAAGCGCATGTCCGAGTCGCCGCTGCTGTTCCTCTTCTTCGACTTTGGCGGGGGCGAATTGGAGTTGCCGTCGAAGTTCTCGTAGTCCTCCTCGTTGAGGTACTCCTCGTCCTCGTTTATCGGCATCACGTCGTGGAGCTCCTCGATCTCGCCGGAGGCTATGTACTTCTGGAGGGCCTCGGGGCCGTCCGCGATGGCCTTCTCCAATTTTGAGCCGGCTACAAAAATGTAAATATAGGAAGATAACTTCAAGGGATCTATGAGGATTTATCAAGGTTTCAGGCAATTATCATTACACGCTAGCTTGACTTGCGTTTTGGAATGACCTCCATACTAGGAGGAAGAGGGTGGTAAGGAATATGGGAGAGGGAATAGCAGGTTTGGTTAGGAGCTGGGGATGGGGCAATGGTTTCCCCCGTATGGTATTGGGAGATAAACCACGGCTCACGTAGGCAGGGGTGCCTCCCTGAAGTAGATCTGCCATCTATCGAGATCATAGATGGGGATCTACCCGCTACCTTTACAAAGGGGAAATATAACTTGTATGCTGAAAAATGCTTCTAGAGTTCCTAAGGCATTTCGAAATCCAAATTGAGTGGGGCTCATTTGTTCTTGACATGTCTTATATGGAGCTTTCCTATCGAAACGCTTGGTGCGAAACCAACAAGAGCAAGAGAGAAACCAGCAGTAGTTCGTTAGCGTGACAGAGAGAGAAGTTTTGCAACGTTGCCGGCCGAGCACGCAGTCCAAGTCAACGCGTGTATCGCTTCACACTTTCGGATGTGTGCGGTACAGCGTGCGGAGCGGATGACTGTAATGTTCCGCGAGCTAGCAACATCGCAAAAGGTCGTTCTCTGTTTCGCTAACGAGAAATATATGGCCTTTCTCTCGCACTTATGTTGATCCCACCGTGCGACTCTTTAGAAACTGTCTGTATATTCTGTGGTGGACGACTTTGAGCAAATGACTCGTGAGACTGATTACATGGAATTCTTCACAACTTTTTGCGCTTAGTTATTCGGAAGAGTTATGAAAGTAGCTTTCAGCCACTCATCTGGTAGAACTCCAATAGAGTATATTTCTTTAAAATTAGTCATAATCCACCATCCACAGTCATGATATACATATAAAAACAATTATTAACTGGCCATAGGTAGAGGGAAAATAAGATAATGAATGCAAAATTATGTTTGCTTCAACTAGAGATTGATACTTACGTTCTACTGGTATGTATTTGCCATAAATGATAATAGCATTTGGAGCGATCTGCTGAAGCGGCACGACCCCTGGTGTATTCTCCACGATCTGATTGATGACATCATTGAGACCAGCATCGTCCACTGAAATTCAATTACCCAATAAATCAGCGTACCACAGCTACAGATAGACAACTGTATAGATGACTTCATATTAAACCAGACTACTGGCTATAGTTTGTTTTCTAAATAGGAACATTTTATTGGTTTTCTCGTCCTAGTACCCTCTATTGTGGAAAATAGTACTAACTAGATCCAGTTTCGTTCCACTGCGCCTGGAAGTTCCGAGGTATCGGCTTGCTGAAGGGCACTTTCTTAGGTTTCGGTTTCTCCTCGTTACCCACGCTGTCCAGATCCAGCCCGGGGATGGCCTGGTTCTCGTCCGTGACCATAGACATGAGTTCCACTTTATCCTCGGGGCCCATTCCGGGTATGATTGCACCGCCCGATTCATCTACAAGGATACAGGATTAGTTACGGTGTATTCAAACTAACTAAACTAGATGTTTACTATTAGTTATTATTATTAATTTTCTCAATACTCAGCAACCTCCCCAGGAGACGCTGAGCGCAAGAAGAACCCGAACCAATTTATCGTATGTAATTCCCTTACCTACGGTGGCCCCGACCATATCGAGGTCCTCCAACCCGGCGATGCCGGCCGGCAACGTGTTCAGGTTGTACTTGTCCCTCATTTGGTCGCCGGGCCTGTTCCTCGTCCAGAACTTGCTCGAGTGATCGTTGGAACCGGAACAGAGTATATGCCCCAGGGGGTGCCAGGCCAACGTCCACACTATGCTGTCATGGGCCTGCTCTATCGCGCCGACCTCCTTATCGGCACTAGGATAGAAAACATTGCAGATACCACATAGATCATTAGAAGTTCAGATCAGATTAAAATTACTTACCCGACGTGCCAGAACATGATCGCCCCGTCGGAACCTCCGCTACAGAAGAGCCCCTCGTGGACCGGATGCCACGCGACGCTTGACGCCTCCTTCTTGTGGCCACGGAACGTCTGGACTTCCTGGCTGAGGTTCCTCAGGTCGAACAACTTCAGCAAGTGATCCCTCGACGCCGTTATTAACCAGTTGCCGTTGTCGTTCCATTTGAGGTCCATCACGGTGGATTTGTGGGCGTGCCTTACAAAGAAAAGTAACAATTCGAAAAGGACTGTTATTTCCAGTTTCAGAAGACTCAATTCAGTGGAATTGAAGAGGGCACTTTATGGTAAATGATGTAACTGTACATGTGGCACACTCAGTTAAATGGTAGGTTTATGTAGGTAGCCTTAGCGTTCAGTGTGATGCTGGATAAACACGTATCCAACATTTGTATCACATTTTAACATAAACACTTACAATTTCTTTTAACAGAATACATTTTAAAATATGTCAAAAGATTGATACGAAATTGTTCAAAGGGATCTTTAAGACAATTTAGTCATGTGTTTCAGGGTGGTAATTTGTATTAAGTCAAACCTATTTTGTACTTTACAATTTAGTCCCTACAAAGCGTATTAAAAAAACTGATAGATTTGTTCAATATTCAATTTTATCCCAAAACAATACATAATACTTAACATCCTTTTCCTTAGAAGCACTTCCTGAAGATGGGTTGTAGTAACCCCAAAACTTATCAACCATGTCATTTCCTTCAAACAACCCAAAGAAGTCACTTCTTACACAATAGTAGTTTAAAGTACAAGTTGCAGAAGACGTCATATTCCAAGCCCGATATTCTAAAAGCCGCTCGCGCCGAGTTTTAGAACGGGCGAGGATTTGGAATGTCTTCTGCAACGAGTACTTTACAACATTTTCTATGTTCCGGCTTCGATTTCATTTTTATTTATGTTTAAATAATTTAAAATTTCTTTTCTGGGGATTTTTTTATCGTGACATTTAAGTTGATATTACTGCTGTTTCCTAGACATCTGTTAATTTTCACACCATTTTCAAATTTAATTTAACGAATTTAAATAGAATCGAAATCATGTCTCAAAAATCCAAATCACATTAAGTACAAGAGAGTGTTTCTTTAACTCCACTGGAACAACAAGAAGTGGCTTCAAATGCAGTAAGGAATTTGCTACCTGAATATCTTGTTACCAACCCAACAAAAAAAAAACAAAAACAATGCTTTAATAATCCTCATTAAAGCACTGTTCTCGGCCATTAGTGCTACAATAGCTGTCATTTTAGTGCCGGAACATAGAAAATATTTACAACCTTCAGTACATTCCCTATGATCAACTGAAAACTCCACCATCCTGTTGGATCGACCATATCAAAAGCAAAACCTGATCGACACGTTTCCCACACTACCACCAATTGACTTACAGCGTAGCCAACGACTGGCCGGTTTTAGGATCCCACAACTTTATAGGTTGCTGATTATCTTTGCTACCGGAGATAATGAGCCCCTTCTGCGGATGCCAGTGGACGCACTTCACGTCTGCGCCGTGTCCTGTGGGAAAAGATTAATTAATTCGTGTCGCGGCGGAGATGACCCGTCCCGTGTGTATTATCTTATCGGGATACTTGCCTCGTAATATCCTTTCTTCCTGGTAGCGGTAAAAGTCCCAGATACGGAGGGTACCGTCGTCTGAACACGTCACAAACTTGGCGTCAGATGGGCTGAAGCTGAATAAAAATAATAAAAAACATCTTTTTGTATCATCGTTTATCCTTTATGGTATTACTAAAAGTTCATTACCGAAAAGACAATGGGAGTTATCGTTAATGGTGGTGATGATGATGACGGTTTTGTCACTTGACTGTTTTAGAATGTAAAATTGGTGGACCGACTTCCTTTTAAAAAAGTAAGTTTGTCAAAAGAGAGTTAAAGATAACTCGATGTGTAAGTATTTACTAGAATTTCAGAAAGGTTGACAAGTACAGGAGAAGGAAACAAGGAAGCGTGGAGGAAATTCGTAATGAAACCCTGTTGAGCATGTATCATAAAATGGCAGATTGTAAAGACTGTATTCAACGAACTATTTTCGGAAGGCACAAAATCGCAAAGATGTCCCAAGTATTTATTGCAAAACATTCCACGTTCATTTATTTTCAAAACACATAAGGTCTGTTACATCAAATTTTCAGATATATTACCACACATAGTAAAAGAAGCTTTCACGACGAAACATTTTATATTCCAAGTAAATACAATTAATTGGGCTATGAAACAAATAAGTAAAATATATTTATTCGTTGAAACGCATGGAAAATCACTAAACACGTTCCCATCGAAAAATAATCTGGTAACTGAGTTTTTAGAGCGGCAAATAAATGTTATTGAATTTTTCTAATTTTCCATTAGTGCATATTAAAGTTCAAAAAAAACTTAAAACCCTACAAACTTAACTTTTTATTTTATTTAGCAATATGATGAAATAAAACAAGTATGTTAATGTAAACTTTTTATTTTGACCAATTCTGGACCGGATGCGGGTTTAGAAATAAAAATTCGCTTTCCAAACGTCTTTATAAACCGCAAGTCAAGGGGTGTCGGTGTAAAAAGAAGTTTGGAAAGAGTTGCCGGCATTGTTCCCAATGAATTTATTGAATGTCCCAAGTTACATCACGGCTTATATAAAAAAAACAATCACAGCAGATTTAAAACTATCACAGAAACGTCTCTTATGTCTTTTTCTCTCTCAAATCAAAAGTTGCACTAATGTAAGGAGAAGGAGGGTTTCTTTTATTAAAACATATTGCATCAGAGTATATACAAATCGTAATACGAAGTATTGTAGATACCTTATGCCTCGCAACGCCTCTTTATGAGCCTGGAACATTTTCACATTGTTCATGTTCGACTGCCAGTATTTGACGTAGCCCGCGTGGTCGCCGGTTATCATCCAGCTGTCGTTGTGGCTCCACACCATCGTCCTCACGGGGCTGTCGTGGGCCTGAAACAAGACACCAAACAACGCCTGAAACCACATACGTAACGCAGAAAACCTGATGAATCAACTCTAGCTCATGACAACACAGAACAACGAAAACGAAAGAACTAGATATCGAGATCATTTATCATGAAATGAAGAGATATCAGACATGACTTCCATGATGAGGGTCATATATTCAGAAATGGTGTAACAAGATACTAATTTTTGTATTGTCTTACTCAAAAGGTGTGAACTGTGTATGTTCTAATTGTCTTCACAAATCGCCATAGCTTTGATCTATCTACAGACAAAAATAGTTAACTTTATTTTCAAAGTATTGCAAATTGGTAAGTCGCTAATTGAATAAACAACCAGAGATAAAATAAGGACTTATACTCGAAAAACAGTTTTATTAGTTTCCAGCACCAAGAGTAGATGGAACACTCTGAGAAGAATCCATCTGATCCCATTTATATTCAGGAATCGAAGTGCGAGTTCCGCCAGATGAGGTAAGCGGTAGATTTCACACCGCCAGTTCTGCCATAACATAATGGCGAGTTAGGTTGGACCAAAAAGGTTGGGTTGCAATAAATTTTACCAAAAATATGGGGTATGGCTCGGCTCTAATGGAGCCAGGCACGGAGAAATTTGCAAATTTCATAAATGGAAAATGGTTCAATACGTCCTCTGATCTGACATGCGCAATAAAACAGTTGGAATACTGTCAAAGTAGCAAAGATACTAAAACAACACTAAAAAAATATTTATTTTATTTTCCAATACACAAGAAATGCAGTTATTGTGGATTGTTAACCGTCTTAACAAAATCAATAAGGTTTCCAGTATTGACTAGATGGATTTCCAGACTAGATGGAACCCTAGAGGAAAAACACTTAAGAGTACAAATAGTCCAAAAGTCCAATAAAGAACCACATGCATTTTATACAACGTGTTTCAAAATGATTGTCATCTATATAGTTGGCGTTGGAATTTTTGTGCATGTAATTTTTGATGTGCCGCGCTCTATTGATTTGAACCTATCTTTCTGACAACAAGTGTCACTTCGAACATTTATTGTGACACTGGCAATCAGTACTGCCGGTAATTAACGGCCCTTTTCAGGGCCAAAACAAATACTACAAATAGACAAATACTCAGAATTCGTTTTCTTTTGACAGAGAAAAACCAGAAGTTAAAAGAGGTTAAGTAGGTTATTTTGAGGTTAGGTATAGCTAGTAGAAACTCCTATTTTCGCAAGGCGTTTTTTTTTATTTTACATGGGAATTCCAAAGCCGACTAGATGACAATCATTTTGAAACCTTGTACTTTCATCAATGAGCCCTTCTTATTCTTCACTTTAGGAATTAGGCCATTGTTTGCTACGGTACCCACCTTTTCTATAATTTCATTAATACAAGGTTTGTTCCAACAAGTACCAGAATTAGTTCTGAATCAGGCGGAGCGTGTGCAGAAGCGTTCTGAGGTTCCAACAAATGTTGAACTGATCCCAGGACTGGTTCTACATGTGTTCCAACACGCGACGAACGAATTCGGAATCGGTTCAGGAACAGTGAAATCAGTTCTTGGTTCTGACCAAGACGAGAATAGGGACTCTCCCACATGCTCCCACCCTTCTCCCACCATCAACGGTTTTTGTGAGGTTTGAGGTTATATATTTTAAAAATCGTAAAAACAAACCAACTAAACGCGAAATAGCGATAGTGATTTGGATGAAAACGACTATTTGGCTTCAGAATCAAGTGAGGAAGAGGAATTGTTCTTCTTTAACAATAGAACGCGTTCTATGTTCCAACAGAACTTCAGAACTCATTCTGGAACTAATACTTTGTTGGCACATGCGCATTAAAAAATTCATTACTAGAATCGGAACGGTTCCAAAGTGCTTGTTGGAACAAACCTATAAAATCGTCCCTTTATGATGGTTTTCTAACCTCAAACCTAATGTAGTGATTATGGAGACCTATAGGTTAGGAGACGCATCGCAATACAATGTTCGTGACCACAAAACTACGTCTGTAATTCAGCTTTCAGAACCTCCGCTAGAGGGAGATTTGTTCCGAGCGGCCCTACAAATGTATGTTTGCTTTGGGTTTAATAATGTTTTAATCGATTTCCTCCCAGTTTAAAGAAAAGGAAATGGTTTCTACTAAAAAAAAAAACATAAAAATACTTCCTCTACCACTTTACACAATGTAAACGTAGGGACGCAAATGATCGATGCGCCACCAATGAACTAAGATAAAAGTCGGGACATAAATTTGCTATTTTCGTGATCTCAATGCGTCTCCTAACATATAGGTCTCCATAGTATTGATAGTGTGAAGGATTCGGACAGTGTTAATAGTGAACAGAACATTATTCTGAGGAAGACTTTAGAATAAAGTATAGGTTTTGTAAAAGGGTAACTAGGAACATTTTGCTACCTCTCATTATTGAGAAATTGGCAAGGAATGATAACCAAGGACTTCCAATATTGCTCATTTTTGAAACTGTTGATTGCATTGCGTTTTTATGTAAGCAACAGTCTCCAGGTAATAATATTTTGTAACTTTGTATATAAATATGAGCTAATCAAGTGAGCAACAATGACTGCCGACTTGACGTCTTCGACCTCAACAAGTACGAACCGTCCACCGACAACCTTCCTACCGTAGCGCAACCCGATACCCACCTGTAGGATGGTCTCGAAGTTAAACGTGAGCCCGTTCCACAGCGTGAACTCGCCCGAGCTCGCCCCCGTGACGAGCCTCCTCCCCTCCGGCGTCCAAGCCATGCAGAATATCGGGCAGCGCATCTTGTTGGTGGCGGTCTTGACGAACCTCGTCGTGACGCAGTTGATCGGGTTGTCGGGGTAACTAGGTGGCGGCATCAGGTCCGGCGTGTACATGGCGTCCGGCTGGAGCGCCCTCCTGTCGCGGTAGTCCCTCTGCCACACTCTATTCTGGAATCATCACGAAAGAGGTCACGGTACGGATACCGTCGAAAGGGCGACTCATTTCACAATTTGGCAGGAAATTTTACTCTCACGGCTCAACTTACGACCAATTCGATTTCATAATTTCAATGTGACATCACATTTTCACACACATTCAGAGTCTCTTAATACACAAGCCTGTCGAAGCCGGGAAACATATGCAAGAAATGTGTGAATGGTTGGAACAGTGGTTAGAAAGCAACAGGCAAGAGAACTTATTTGAATTAATAGAAAAAAGAACACAACCAACAAAATTATATTCAATTTGTTGCATTATTCTGCATGCCATTATTTCTGGATTATTACATTATTTTATTGTATTGAGGTACCATACCTAGGGCTTGAATAGCATGAACATTGTATCGGGTGTTTTTTTAAATTTCACCTCATAGTAGGCTGTGGATAGTGTTTGTGAATGCGCCTTACTAAAAAATGTCAAAATTGACATAACCTCACTTTTTTAATAAAAATTTAAACTGCTCCAATCAGTTACTAGTGTCTTGAAAAAGACAGCTCACTCATCTGCACCTAATTAATAGAGCCAAGCTGTCTTTTTCAAGACACTAGTAACTGATTGGAGCAGTTTCAATTTTTATTAAAAAAGTGAGGTTATGTCAATTTTGACATTTTTAGTAAGGCGCATTCACAAACACTATCCACGGCCTACTATGAGGTGAAATTTAAAAAAACACCCGATATATTTAAAAAAACAGTATATATATTAACTTGGCCATTTTAAAAGTATTTTATTTTAATATACTAAGAATGCTAATTCTCTCTGCACATCACCTTCAACATTTCTTAAATATTTTCTCCTCAATAATTTTCAAAGATAAAAAACAAGTATATTACATAATTCTATATTGAATTCCCAGTAAAATATATTTCCCAGTTACACTCACTTAGTACCTACTGATTAATTGTTAGTCACAATACGTCAGTTGGAAAGTTATTTCCAAATTTACTGTTGAAATGACATATCTCTGAAAACAGTTGATCAACTACAAAACCATTTTAACACTAGCCAATTGCGATAAGTATTTACTAACTTAGTTTATAATTAAATAATTATCAATACATGGAAAATCAATATTTTTTTTAAAAAGATATATGTATCAACATAATAGAAGATAAGTAATCATTCATATTTCAAACAAATATTAAGAGATAAAAGGCACCTTGGTTCCATTAAACAAAGTTGTGCATTAATATTCGTATAGGGAAATTAGGACAAAATACACTTTGGTTCAAATATTACCTAATTACCTTCAATATTATTAACATATCTTGTACAAATTAATAAACAAAGCCGCTGTATTTTCATACATTCAAAGTACATACTGCAATCCTCCTTCCACAGTTAAATAAATGCACCTGATATACGAAGAACATATCCTTTAAGGCATAATTAAGTTACACTGCAATTAAAATAAATTACTACTGTAAGAATTTAAATTCTCCACCTTTAATACAATATCACAAGAGATACCCTCAATCCAATTAACCCATTTAATAATTTTACATGGTAATTCCCTTATATTTTCACACTAAGAGTCATACAGGTTCAACGCTAACACTAGAGCTACCAATATGGTAAAGACTCATAACTTCTAGTTGAATTAATACTAATACACATACACTTTTTCATTTAGTTTCCCAGAAAATTCCCAAAGTACTCATGCCATTCATCGAAACAATTACAAACGTCATTTGATCCGGAATATTAGCTACCATAGGTGAACGTAATTGCCACACATCCACTAACAACCATATTAGGAAACACCCAAACACCTATTCCTAATTAACTAATTAATTTGATTATTCACTACATTACCAACAGTAAAGCCAGGAACCCTCCCAGACATATCATTGAAATGGTGGAGAAAGTTTAAAAATACAATCTTTGACCATTAACGATGACAGCAGCGTTAAAGAGAGGGTCTACTGTAATACGCTCGTTACCTCCAGTTCTTTGATTATGGCAGAGTTGTAGTCGACGGTCTTCCTCATGACGGACTTCCTAAGCCGCTTGCCGTCGAAGTCCTCCAGTGTCATGTTCCCCAACGGTCCGGGCAGGGGCTTCATCAGGTTCATGAACGGGCGGAACGGGGGCCTGTTCATGAAACCTGCGACAAGAAGAATCAAATTCAAGTTAATCGCGCTAAACTGGATTACTTCGGAATACCACTTTCATAAACTTTACTGTTTGGTGGCGACAGGTCTCACACTTACTCCGGAGTACTACCGACACCAAACCTGCATCGCTTGTTAATTGGGGCAAAATGCTACGCCCTTCTCCTTGAAAACTATGTCAGACTAGGCACCACTGGCGGAAGGTTAATTAGGATCAAATGGCACGTTTACCTTGGGGGTGCTGCGCTGGTGGGGGCTGCGGGGGAGCGTTCGTCGGCACGCTCGTCAAATTGGGCGGCGGCATGGACAGGTTGGGGGGCGGCTGGGCGAACTCCATCTCGATTAACTCTCTTTTACCTTTCTGGGAGTCGCGTTTACTCGAAGACGATCGTTCACCGTTCCATTACCTCAACGTCAACTATGGAAAGTGCGGGAGTCACCGACCGACCGAAACTCGAACGGCACGAAGGCTACACGCGGCCTGGGTATCGTCGCGGCACCGCACCGACGTTAACATACGTATGGGCGACTTTACGAACGTCCGGAAACCCAGAAAATGAGGTAACGTAACGTTGAAAATATCACAAAGATGGCGACCAAGCGAACGCACACGGCACCACGGTCCACGGAACATCGAAACCGTAGGACGTGGTAGAACTCTTCTATGGGTAGAACGCCGAGGATCTAATCGAAAAAGAGTAGCTGAAATAAGGTAGAACTCGAAAAAATAATTGTTTTCAATGTAACGAGACTCACTTATCTGGCGTCAATTAATCTTGTGAGTCACATCTGGTGACGAAGTGATCAGCGCAAGTTAAAAAGGTTTGGAAGGTTTGTTCGTTTCAAGTTTCAAGTGCATACAACACCTAATTGTAAAACGTGAGCTGTAACAACATAACCTCAATACTCAAAATTTCGTTCTACATAAGATAGCATTGGGTTTAAAAATGCCTATTTAACTCGTAATTAGATTCGTACTCGTACGACTTGTACTGGTACTTGTGATATCGGTAAGTTATGAGTCTTGAACTTAATATCTGTCATAAAACAGTAAGTTTGAACGGTTTGTTGTAGTCTGTGGTTGCTTTTTTATTTTTCAGGAGCTTTGGGGTTATTCTGAGGCTCTTTTCGAAAAAACCAACCCCACGCTTTCTGGTTACCTGCTGTGCCAAGCGTTCAAAAGCGAATCTGGTAACAAAGCACGCGTTATTTTGTTCTACCGTTCATTTCACTATTTTTCACTCATTCATTTCCTGTCAATCATTTATCTCATCATTAAAACAGCCCTGATCAATCGTTAATCCAGCG
Source organism: Cryptocephalus moraei (assembly GCA_946251905.1). NCBI lineage: Eukaryota > Metazoa > Arthropoda > Insecta > Coleoptera > Chrysomelidae > Cryptocephalus > Cryptocephalus moraei. The sequence continues at coordinate 31,466,338 of OX276456.1, forward strand.
CAACGAGGACACCACGAAGAAACCCTGCGGCTGACATGCCTCAGGACTACGACTCCAAAATCAGCCTCCACCTGGACATCAACCACGGACTCGACAGGTATGCCCGAATTGCCTCACTGAGCGATCGATCATCTCGTCCCATTTCAGAGTCACGGACTTGGTCCAGACGAGGCTGATCGAGAGCGGCTGGCGCGACCAGGTGAAGCTCGCGTGTCGTAAGGCTATGATGGAGGCCGGCGACAAGCACGTCCCCACAGTGGACGAGCTGATCGTCCAGATCACGCCGAAGGCCCGTTCGATGGTACCCGACGCCGTCAAGAGAGAGCTTCTCCGCGAGCTGGAATTGATCCTGATCAACGTCGACAAGGCCGGCTACAGCAAGAGCTTTTGAGGCGTCTCGTCTGGACCGCTGAGTGGAATGCTGTTTCGGGAGAGGTCCTGAGATCTGCTCTCTTTTGGATGTAATGAGACTGGGATTAGCAGTTTGTATCATATGCAGTAGATAGGCTGGTTTATTTGTATTGTTACCTGCACTCTTTTTAAATATATTTTTGTGAGAACAGATTGTATGTTTGTGTACTTACACTTTCTTTTACTAACTAGTAAGTCAAGAGTAGTCCCGAAGTTACTCCATCAGCGTGGAATAATGCTAGAACAGTTTTACTACATAAGAAAGCAGGTACTGCTAACTTGTCCAACTATAGACAGTCATCAGTCTTCTTAGCCACATGTTTGAATTGTTCACGAAAATATTGACCAAACGCCTTACGACAAAACTTGAAAGGAATCAACCAAGAGAGCAGGCAGGATTTAGATCCGGTTTTGATATAAATGACTATCTATTAGTACTAAAACTGCTCAATCAAATGTGCCTAGAATATCTAGAAAAATGCCTGTAGTATTATCAAAAGGCGGTTGGTTCTGGCAACCAGCAATAAACTAATTCTAGATACATTACGCATTACGCCGCTAAAATACATATGTGATAAAGCAACAGCAATGGTAAAACTCCATCAGAATAGCAATAAATTAAAAATCCAAAAAGGAGTATGGCAAGGTGATACTACTATTTCTGCAAAGGTCTTCACAAACCTACTGGAGTACGCTTTTGAAAATACTGATTGGACAAACATGGGTGTTAATATTAATGGTGAATATCTCAATCACATACGCTTTGCTGACGATATCGTCCTGATCGTGGATAACATAAAAGAAGCCAACAAGATGTTACAATCACTCATGACTGTCTCCAGCCAAGTTGGACTGAAAATAAATTATTTTAAAATTCTAGTAATGAATAATTTAGTCCTAAGTAATACTCTTACTGTGAATGGTAGGCAGATTTGTGAGGCATCATCATATAAGTACTTGGGTCATGAGATAAAAACTGAGGAAAGATAATTAAACTCATGAACTCCAAATAAGGATGGGCCTGTCATGGGCGGCATTTGGTAATCTCAGGAATGTTCTTAAATCCAACATCTCAATCTGTCTGAAGGGGAAAGTCTTCAATCAGTGCGTGTGGCCTGTAGTAATGTATGGTATGGAGACCTTAACCCTAGGTTTAACCCTTTGAGCCAGAGTCCCAAGTAACATTAACTGAGGAAGAACAAAGGTGACAGATGCGGTGTACAGAATACTATTATGTCTGAAATGGAACTGGGCAGGCCATATGGTAAGAATGGTTGACAACAGGTGAACGAAACGCCTTGCAGAATGGCGACCTGGACAGGAAACCTATAGAAATCGCGGAAGACAAGACAAAGTGGGCTGATGATATAAAAAAGGTTATGTTATGTTCAAGACCGCGACAGTAAATATAAGAGGCATCCCACCTAAAATACAACATACTTAATAATATATTGTAGAAACATGTATATATAAGACATTCAAACAGTGTATAAAGTAAATACAAAAAATTTCCCCCTACTCATCTCTGCTTAACAGGTATCGGCAGACTAATATCCAGAGTGTTACGCTTCCTCTTCCCCCTTCTGTACCTGTATTCCGGAGTCACCTCCTGCCTTTCCAGCTCGACCAGGTTCCTCTTCCCGAATCTCTTCGTTGGTACGTCCGGCAGGAGAAATTCCTCCGGTTTTTTCTCGTTTCGCGCAGACCACCAGGCAGAAGTCGGATAAACGCATGGTTTCTTGGGGGTCGGATCTAGGCACTCGAAGGTGAATGGTAACGGTTTTAGTGAGGGGAGTTTCCAGGGAATTTCCTGGACAGTCTTGGGGGAGTCAGGGTGGTTAGTGCAGGTGTTGATGTTAGGTGTGGTTAATGTTTCCGTAGGTTCGGGTTGGTGGGGTAATCTTGTAGAGTTTTGGTGGTTGGTGGAGGTGCCCTCGGTCAAGGTGAACTTCCAGGTGTCGTTGGTGTAAAGTTTCAAGGTGGTCCTGTAGGGCCTGGCTTGCTCTTCCCTGTCCGTCGAGGCTAATATCTCGCTCTTTAATTTCCTGAGGAGGGGGTTGTCGAGTTCCAGCGAGACCCTCTCCCTGATGACCGACAGGAACTTCCCGGCGAAGCCGTCGTGCGTGAAGTAGGGATGCTCGAGCAGCTCGTCCGCCGTCGGCCTCATCGCGGGCTCCATCTCGAGGCACGAGGCGAGGAAGCGAGTCGCCTGCGGCGGCCACGCGGGGAACGTCCTGCGCAGGTCCGGCGCTCGCCCCTCGGGCACGACGACGCTCCCGAGCCTCGGATGGCCGGCGATGAGGCGGAGGTGCCTCGCGCACGGCCTGCCGAGCGTGCGCACTATCCGGTGCAGCTGGTCGATGTCGCTCTCGCCGGGGAAGAGGGGCTCGCCGGTCATCATCTCGGCGAGGAGGCAGCCGAGCGCCCACACGTCGACGCCCGCGTCGTAGGAAGGCTCGCCGACGACGAGTTCGGGGGCGCGGTACCAGCGCGTCGCGACGTACTCGGTGCAGACGTCGCCGGCGTCGCGCGAGAGGCGAGCGAAGCCGAAGTCGCACAGCTTGACGACGCCCGACGTCGAGACGAGCACGTTCTCGGGCTTGACGTCGCGGTGGATGATGCTGTTGCTGTGGCAGTAGCCGAGCGCTCTCGTCACCTGGAAATTATCTTTCGTTGGGCCTGTGGACTGGATACATTACTTAATCGGGAAACGTGTAAACTATATTTGAATCTTCCTCTTCGTGGGTCGGACTTAAAATGCACCAAGCCGATTATAGACCCCCCTGTGGCGTTAGGGATCGTACCTGTCCACCTTCCCAGGTACTCTGCACTACGAAACAATATAAAATTATTTGAAACAATATTTGATTATAATTCAATAGTATGTTCCAGCGAATTTTGATTAACACGAATATATTTTTATTGAGATCGTTGTTTTTTCCTCTACAAATGGATACCAAAATCAAAATATTTCCAACAAAATAAAATTGTTTTATGGTTTTAGGTGTAAATTCGGTGAAAATAATTATTATATTTGGAATATATTTCTCAACATATACGTAATTATAAATGCATAGCTACTCACCAATATAAAGACAGATAAAACAGGCATAAACATTTAAAAATTAAAATTTCTTCACACATCGAACATGAACATTCATAGGAAACATGGAAACAGCCCTAATAGGAAGGGCCTCATCGCGAGGAGGTTCCTACATGATAGACCTTACGGGTGTGGGGCAGGACAATATGTGACGTCTCACACATTGTTCAGCTGGAGCCCTAAAATGTTTTATTATTACGAGCCTGATGATGACTGCTAGACAGTCGAAACCGGTCGCTCATTTGAAATAAATTGGTGGTGAAGACTTTGGTGTTTTCTTTTGGTTTAAGTTTATGATTGGCCGGCCTTTGTGATTGTATTAAATACTAGCAAAATATTATGGTCAACTATATAAAAGGTTTGTTTTAACCGATAATTACGTGCGGTTATTGGTGCCTTCTAGACGTGTTTTTCGGAGCCTAGCAAGTTGTGTTTGGTATATAGTCAATATAATTCAGTATATTTCATTTATTAGAGTAGTATCTATTATTTTATTTTATATATTTCTAGTTTATTCTATAGCATCTTAAAATAAAAAATTTCCGTAATCTTTTCTATTTTTTTGACTCAATATTTTATGTTACGTTCATTAATTTAGTGTGTGTTTAGTTTGACTTTCTGGAGAGATTTTGTATTTCCTTAGCTTTGTGAATATGTACATAATTTCAATTATGCCCAGTGGCAGTGGGCCTTTGACAAGGCCCACTGGGCCGCTAAGAGTACCGCTTGTTTGAGGCTTATATAGTTATATGTATCAGTCCGTTCTTTCTGTACTCCTGGCAGCCAATCAAAAACTTATTTCGAGGATCAAACCAGAGCACATTCCTAGAACAATCTTAATAAAAATATATTCGCGTTAATCAAAATTCGCTGGAACGTAATATTGAATTATAATCAATTTTATATTGTTTCGTAGTGCAGAGTACCTGTGAAAGGTCGGCAGGTACGATCCCTAACGCCACGGGGAGTCTATAATCGGTCTGGTGCATTTCGAGCACGCCCTTCTTCATGTGCCGTCTCCTCTACGAAGATTGGCGGCTAATAAGGCAATTTCAACTTTCGAAGCTGCTCTTCGAAGTACTTTAGTTGTTTTTCTAGACCAAGTTCTTAAATTCTTCAACCAGGAATTTCTTCTACGTCCAGGGCCCCTCTGCTCTTAATTTGACCTTTAATTATCGGTTGTAATAATTCGTATATGTTTCCGCACATGATTTGTCCAAAGTAGGTAGGGACTCCATTTTTTTTATGGTATAGCCATATAGATCTCTATAACATGATTTTTCTGGTCATATTTCTTGCTTTGTTTCTTATTTCGTTATATATCTCCAAATTTTTATTTATCTCCGAATTTCTTGTCCGCTAAGGAAACAAATAAAAACGAAAGTCAGCAGTTCTAGAAGCATTTCTGTTCCATATTTTAGTTGAGATATAAGATGTTGAGGAATCATTTATATTGTCTTTGCTATATTTGCTGGAAGCAATTTTGGGCGATTTTCGGTGAGTAGATTAGAATGATATGTTTGCCATTGGTTGATAGCGGGTATTGTATTCATAGGTACTTTCATTTGTGTATTTGTGCATATACATTTTAGTACCTCCCATGCTTCGCTTGATCCACTACCACCTATATTTTGGTCAACCTGGTTACATGTTTTCCTTTTATATATCTATTATTTCTTGATTTCATACATTTAGACCTCTTCTCTTGTCCTTTTCCTGCGTACTTCATATGTTCTAGCTTTAAAGTCTTTATTCTGTGCCATTCAGTTTCTATGTTCTTTATGTTGTGTCACATTTTTGCAGTTCTTGAGTTAACCTTTGCTGATATAGACTTCTTATATGTTCCTCCTGTAGCAAATATATTCTGTATTTCACTTCGCTGTTTTTGTAAAGTCTAGTTTTCGGTTTTCTCCATCTTGCCCACATTTCGATCTGATGTCACCAAAAAATGATATGATCCTATGTCACATCCACGTTTTAAATGAGTATATATCTCTAAAGTGAGGGGCTATTCTCTTTACAAGTATGAAATACCTATCTGACTTCTGATATTTACCTGAAAGATTCTCTCGCGGCTCGGCTCCTCGCCGAGCCCGCCCGGCCGCGTCCTCTCCAGCTCGTCGAGGAGCGTGCCCTCGACGTGCTCGAACACCAGGTAGAACCTCTTCCTGTGCCTGAACACCTCGATCATCGCGATCAGGTTCTCGTGCCTGAGCCGCCTGAGCGTCCTCACCTCGCGCAGCGCGATCTTCCTGACGCTCGCGTCCTCCTCGGTCTCGAGGAACTTCTTGATGGCGACGATCTGGCCGGTCTCGCGGTGCCTGCACTTCATCACGACGCCGTAGGAGCCCTCGCCGATTATCGCCAGCTGCTCGTACTTATCCATCTACGAAATTTACGTGAACGTCAGGTCGAACGGTATGGATCAACGTCATAGTCGAAAGATGTCATGATGTGCGTGGCGAGGGATCGCTCCGATTGGTCTGATCGTCGCGGACGAGGGCGATTGGCAGGGTGTAAATCAGCTAATCAGTTGTCGATTGGAGACAATCTCCCAACCAGCTGCCTCACTAGTTGAAAAAGGTACCTACTCATTTAAAAGGACATGTTACATAACTCATTACAAATGAAGGGTGCCAATCTTCCAACTGGCAGCCTCACTCCTTGGAAAAGGTACCTACGTATGTAAGGATACATTACATAATTCTTAAATTCATTAAGCTAATCAAGACTTGCTTGTAAGTAACGTTAAGGTATGTTATGTAACTCGTAAATGTAGGATGTCGATCTTCCAATAGCAGCCTCACTCATTGGAAAAGGTACCTACTAATCAAGATTATTTATAAGTTGGGTTGTTTTGTAAGTACTTCATATTTAGTTGCATTTATCATACAGTCATTATCAGAAATAGAAGGAATTCATTCAACATATCAAGAGCATTAACAGAATCCAGTACCTGTAGGCTATCGATAATCATAAAAGACATCCGTACATAAAGGTACAACTTTAGCAATTATAATGCTTCTTATTGTCGCGAGGCGGCCCCAATTAGCGAAAATAGGTCGCCGTCTAAGCTTATTCAGCACCGCGGCGACCTTAAACCGAAGGACGACTCGACTCTCGGACAGGTACGACACGACGATTCGTAAACATCCCGCTTGTATTTATACAGCGGGATGGTAACGATCGGGGAACCAGTCTGTCACCAGGTATCAAGTCTCGCTGCCCGTCTGAGAGCCCGTCCTTCCCGGCATGCCGCTACTTGGAGGAGCCTCGTACCTGTTGCCCTTCGTCCTTCTCAAGTAAGCAACCACCTCCGTTTAACCTCTTTCCACTTCTCTACATTTGGTCTCTTATTTTAATTCTATTTTATGATGTTCTCTCCCCTTCTTTTAATGTCTGAATAAATATTGTCTGTAAAACCATGCCTCCTTCTTAGTTCTCCACCGAGCTACACCCCCAACCCGAGCACTCCCTTTGGACCCTAGGTCCTCAGGCGTGTGACATATGGTGGAGCCGCCGCGTTTCGGCCCCAGGAGAGGTTCTTCATAATCTCTCCTACCCCCCTATGCAATCTTTTTCTTTTTCACTTCCACTTATGGTGGAAGCACCGTGTTTCGGCCCCAGGAGAGGTTCTTCATAATCTCTCCTACCCCCCTATGCAATCTTTTTCTTTTCCCACCTCCACTTATGATGGAGACCCCGAATTTCGGCCCTTATGGGAATTATTTTTAATCCCTTTTGCCCCAATAATTACATTTCTTTGTCTCCACCACGATCTACATGTTTCTAGGCATTTTAATTCAAATTAGGCGTTTTCCTTTTATCTATTCGTTATTTCTTTTTCTTTTTCCGAACGAAATCGTCCTAACAACAAATAATTGTTGAAATTATACATCTTAATTAATCAGCATGTTTATTTAATTCATGGTCAATCGTGCAATTCAAAGTATAAACTTAACCTTGATGTGTAATTCAAGTGCACGTAATATTTATTTAAACATTGGTAATTTCTTTCGTATCTGGGTCACGAAAATAGGTGAGAGAATGTTTATAATTAAAAATCGAGAACTTTTATAACAATTTTATTTAACTTGATATTTTTTTCTTCTAATTTTCACAAATGGTTGCTTACATTATTCCTAGCCCGTTCCCGTATATCCAGCCCTAAACCCTGTGCCCTAATCCCTCATAAAAGGCTCCCCAATGAATTTGTGGCATGTCGTATCCACGTCTAACGCGGTCCATGGCCGAGATTTTAAACTTTGTTTCCGAGATTATTCCCGTCAAGCAAGTGCAGTTCCCCAACCGAGGCGAAGCATCCTACAGGCAACGGTAGTGCCCTTGCCCCAGAAGTTGAGGACCAAGAGGCGCCTAGCAGCAGGAGAAAGAGGGACTGCAACCCACGGGACGAGAGGGACCCGACAGAAGAGGACGAGGGAAACAAGGATGTCCACGCCCGCTACCGAACGCGGAAAGGCCACGACAAGGACACGCAGGACCTGCAACAAGGGATGGAGGCGTTCGAGGACGTCGACGAGAGACGTCGAACCAGGCAGGGCAGGGACCACTACGAGGCACGACCCTAGAAACAAGTCGACAAACCTAACTATAATCCTATAATTACTCAAAATCCTATCCAAAAACCTAAAATTAATCAACAAACCTAACTATAATCATATAATTAATCAAAATCCTATCTAATAACCTATAAATAATCAACAATCCTAACCTATAATTAAGCTAAAAACCCACCCACCGCCCTACAACTAAACATCCTCCACCGAACATCCCGGACGAACCTCCTGGAAGATCTGTCACCGAACCCATTCTACGGCCGAACCGAAGGACTGTGTCTGCATAATAAGTCCCGTACGATGATGGCGGACCACAACCCAGGGAAAAAGGACCCTGGAGCAGCTGGGATGGAACCCCACCGCCAACGATAGGTCAGGAGGACCGAACAAGGCCGACCCCGGACTACGAGTCGACAGGAGGAGGAGCGGCCCACATTAAGGACCCTGGACAAGAATTGCCAAGGGAGGCAGATCCAGGAAGATGAAGCAGGGACACATCGACACAGGACGACTTCGAGCGGGCAGGAGCGCCGCATCAGAGGACTTCGGCCAGACACGCAGGACGAGACAGGCCCAGGACGACTACAAGGGTGGACGTGAGCGACCAGGACGGCTGGGACTTCTAGAACTTCCCCTAGGACGTCTACGAGCACGTGGGACGCCGGCAGCAGAGAACCTGGACCAGGGCACGTCGAGGCAGCGTCAAGGTGATGCAGTTCGACACCAGGGACGACTCGGCGAGGCTGCTGCGCAAATTCCGGTCCTGTGGGAGAATCCAGGCTTCCAGACCACGGCGCCAGCAGCAGGGTCCAGGACACAGGACGCCGAGGAAGGACCTCCGGCTCCCACCACGCACACCTACAAGCAGGGCGTATATTAGTATCATTTAATTAGGAAATCATTTTTAATTTTAATCTTGTTCACTTTTTGGGATTGTTAATTTTAAAAAGGGGAGAGTAACTCATTAATTTCATTATTTTAATTAAAAAGGTGAGAGTAGGGATTTTGTTTCATAAGGTAGGAGGTGACATATTAATTAAATAGCCTTACGCTTATTTTTCCAGGTGTGACGGCAGTAATATGGTTTCCCACAACCCTCCGAACGATTCCCGGGTAGTAATTCAATGCCCGGCGTGGCACATAGCCAGGGGAGTAGTTGTTTATCCTGGAATCGGCCACGGAGTGGTTGGGCCTCGGAGAAGTGGTCCTCAGCGCACATGCCCCCCTACAAAAGTGTTCCTCGATTAGCAAGCAAGTAATCAGGGAGGGGTGGTTGGCAGAAGCTTCCAGAGGGGGTGAAATCTACCCTCCCTGGAAATAAAGTAAATACAGAGAAGGGGCGCTTGGCGGACGCCTCCAGGGGGAGGTGAAAGCACCCTTCTCTGCCAAGCAGCCTGCAGGGTTAGGAGAGTTCGGCGGATGCCTGAGAACAGGTGAGATCTCTCCTGACCAGGCAGAAGGGCCGTCCGAAGCCACCCCAGAAGCTTGGAATTATGAATGAGTGTGAGAACGTAAACAGCCCGCGGGAACGAAAGTGTGAGTGCATGAGACGTATAATAGGGATCTAAGGGGACTTCGGCGACCAGTTAATTCAAAAAGAATTAAATAAATGAATAAGTATAATTCTGATACGCCTATGGAGGCGCAGCGTTCGAATTCGAGAAGGAACGAGGGAGGGGGCAGAAAGGAGGACAACCGAGGACTTTGAGGGGAAAAATGGGGGCCGCACACCCTGGCGAACGGGACCCTCCTGTAGGGCCCAACTGTAATTATATAATTATATAGTGAAACACCACCTACCTTTTCTATCGACTAAATCTCTCTCTCTCCCTCAGGCGCATCTCCTACTTCCACGCGTAGACGCGCTGGCTCCCCCAACGGGAACCCCGCTCGCCCGCCGTTTACCAGCAAGCTCCAGGGGCCTCTACAGCATCGAGTAGCAGCCAGGCCAGGCCAGGTCCAAGGGAAAACATCGGCCGTCACAAGACACAAAGGCACCCCACAGCTGACACACGCCACGCGCCACGCAGAGACCTCGATCTCGATCGAGTCGTGCGCGAGTCGGAACCGGAAGAGCTGTCGCACGTCAACGTCGACAACAACCCGACAGCCGTCACCCACGGAACGTCGAGTAAAGCGAGTCACAAGTCACAACGCCATCAACGGGCCCATAGCCACAGCGAGGGTGGAGACGTCCTTCACGTTCCACGCGAAACCGTCGCAGTGAGGGAGCCAGTGGCGTGCTACACGATGGAAAATTAGGGACCACTTTTTTATTATTTACATTGTTATTTTTACATTCCCTTTTTTTTTTCTCACATTACACGTTGGAGTTGTGGTTGTTTTACTATCACGCCCTATACCCCGTTTTTACCTTTTTTCTTCCTTTTGAAAAATGGGGGCCATTTTTTATGGGACGGGGGGTAATGTCGCGAGGCGGCCCCAATTAGCGAAAATAGGTCGCCGTCTAAGCTTATTCAGCACCGCGGCGACCTTAAACCGAAGGACGACTCGACTCTCGGACAGGTACGACACGACGATTCGTAAACATCCCGCTTGTATTTATACAGCGGGATGGTAACGATCGGGGAACCAGTCTGTCACCAGGTATCAAGTCTCGCTGCCCGTCTGAGAGCCCGTCCTTCCCGGCATGCCGCTACTTGGAGGAGCCTCGTACCTGTTGCCCTTCGTCCTTCTCAAGTAAGCAACCACCTCCGTTTAACCTCTTTCCACTTCTCTACATTTGGTCTCTTATTTTAATTCTATTTTATGATGTTCTCTCCCCTTCTTTTAATGTCTGAATAAATATTGTCTGTAAAACCATGCCTCCTTCTTAGTTCTCCACCGAGCTACACCCCCAACCCGAGCACTCCCTTTGGACCCTAGGTCCTCAGGCGTGTGACATTATAAACTCGTCACTTTTTACCAAAACCTAAAGAAGTAGTACTGGGCAAGTTAATTTTTCGTTCAAAAGAACATTTCTAGTCAAATGAAAAGTTCTGTTGTAATAACCAATCAGGACAACTAGACAGTTTATTTGGTATACTCTCAATGATGGAAAATGGATAATGGAGAGTGACATTAATTGACATAGTAATTAAGTTGTAAAATTATAATTTTCCATTTGCTGAAGGGATGCAATGAACATGTGTGGAATACACAATGGTGGATTTCAATTGACAAAGGTGTCTCCAGAAAGAATCGGAGGAATCGCAACACTATAATCAACAATAACAGCTTTTATTATCAACTTGAAAATATAATAGACAACCATCAAATAAATAATATATAAACTCAAGCAGCCTTGAGCACTACATAAACTAGCCTACTTCGAATTCCAGTCATACTATCGAATAAACTAGTTACTACCATCACGTATCATAACCATACAGATACCCCTCCTGGTACGCCCGGTACATATCACCAGAGTTCCTCTTGATCCTCCTCCCGATCGGCTCCAGATCAGCGTAGCACCTATCGAACACCCTCTCGATGGCGTCGATCGCCTCGCCCCTCGACACCTGCCTGACGGCGAGGACTGACTTGAGCGCCTTCGCCTTGACGCAGTTCTTGTGCGAACCCTTGATGTTGAACGGAGACACCTCGCCCTCCATCCAGCCGGTGAAGAAGCTGCAGTGGGTCATGTTAGCGGCGCGTATCTCGGTGCAGGCGAGGTGGTCGATGTTCCGGAAGTCGAGGTCGTTCTTGCAGTAGTCGAACATGTGGATCATCTCGTGCGTGAGGATGGCCTGGATTATGCCGATTTTCGTGACGGTGTTCTGGCAGATCACCACCTGGAAGGGGGGGGGGAGTGGTGTCAATTTGTATAGATAAAAGCATTTCTGTTACAAATCGGTAAACGACTTAGTATGATACATAGAGAGCTCGACACTTGCCTGGTTTAACACCGGATCATACCCGCCGCTCACCGATGAGTGACACTCCTCGCAGGCGATGTGCCTCCGAATATCTACGGCACAGCCGGCCGACTTCAGAGCCCCCATCATCAGTTTCACCAGGGGGCTCGTCTTGATGCACTTGTACACGTTTCTCTCGCACCTGAGCTTGTCCATGGGATCGGAGCCCTTCCCCAACAGATAGTCCCCAGTCGTGGGTGGCTTTTCTCTCCTCCGCTCCGGGTATAGGTCATACCCCCACTTGCTGTTATTTTCCGAAGGGGCATCAGCCTTGCCGGGACCTTCCGCTTCGGTATTTGAGGACATTTGATTTTACACTACCCTAACCTGAAAAAATGTTTGTGTACGTATGGATATATTTACTGTGCTTGCTGCTAGGGTGATCCAGTAGCAGTAGAGTAATTTTGGTATACCGTAATTTTAATTTTAGACTTGTTTGCAGTTCATGTGGTCAAGCTTGTTACCTTTTCAAATTCAAATAAGATTCAGGCATATGATTCAGGCGTTCTAACCTAAAAACACAGAACATATTATTAGCAGGCGCAAGTTTCGGTGTTCCGTGTCATTTATGATACAAGAGGATTCGCAGTTTTGGGAAAAACGTTAACCGCCATCTATCCAGTGACAGCTACATATGGGAGTTCACCAGATTTTACTGAGATGGCGCTGCCGCTGTAGTGACTTTACGAGAAACAAGGCAGCGCCATCTCAGTAAAATCTGGTGAACCCCCATATGTACCTGTCACTGGATAGATGGCGCTGCCGCTGGCGAGATGCAATGCAGCGCCATCTCAGTAATATCGCGCGAACTCCAACATGTAGCTGTCACTGGATAGATGGCGGTTAACGTTTTTTCCCAAAACTGCGAATCGCTTGATAATTCGAATGTATTCGAAATGTATTCAAGCAATATATACCTTAAATCCAGTTTAAATTTCGATTACTTTTAAGGTTGTAACTTGTTCATTACAGGCGCCAGCTCCGATCTGAGACAGATCAGGCCGGTCTACGAAGGATGGTGGAGAACCCCAAGAACTTCTGGGGTAATCGACGAACGAAATGGTGAGTGTCCCTTTAGGCAATTAGAGCGAGGACAAAATAACTAATTAACTAAAAATATGGCTTCTTTCGACAGGTTGATAGTGAGATGAAGAGAATATTAACAGAGAGCTATGAGAGAGCGAAGCACATCCTCAAGTCCCACGTCCCACGCCAAGGAACACAAGGCGCTAGCGGAGGCTCTGATGAAGTACGAGACATTAGACGCGGAGGACATCGAATTTTCCTTCCTCATCACCGCAAAGTAGTCTACAGCAAGAAACGGCGTTTACTTTAGTAAGTCTTGAGCTAATCGCTTACACTTTCTGCTTTTCGATTGGGGCCATTTTTGAAGGTTATGTTCTTGAAATACCATGAATATACGATGAAATGTACATGAAACGTTTGTGTAATTACATAATAATGAAGCATCATATTAATGCATATATTTTAAAAATAGTTACGTCTAAATGCCTGATTTTATTTCGTATTTATTATTAGGTATGTTTATATGTATAAATTCTCCTATGTAGGAGATATATTAATAAACCCTCAGAGAGAGAAACACCCTCTGAGCTCGGGAGTCCCTTAAAAACTATAACTAAAGCTAAGAGTCTTAGTGTAGAAGTCCATACTCAAAGATGTGGGGACAGCTGTAGATTGAAGACTCATAGACACTCCCCATCCAAATGAAACAACCACGTCGGTCGATTTTCTTTAATTAAAGCGAGACATGTTTCGAGCATCTAGTGCCCATCATCAGTCCTTAACCTGTGAGTAATTCCGATGTAATACTGGTAGAAAGTAACAAATAAATGTACTACTTACAAAAGTAAAAGTAGCCTCGTATCAAGATAAAAGTTAAAAAACACACAGTAACGTAACATTTAAATAGAACAGGTTAAAATCTTAAATATAGTCATGTTAAGACCTAAACTGAGCCTCAACGGCTCCCACAATAATTTCTCCTTAAACATATATATAGAAAACCTACCCACACAGGTACAGTGATTCCTTTCCGCTCCAATCATCCAATTTCACATAAAATGTCGACTTTTCACTCATTGTTTCACAGATTGTTTACGATCCCATTATCACTGGAAAACTTTAATCTAGAATTGAATAATATTAGACTATTTTGCGGTAATGAGGAAGGAAAATTCGATGTCCTCCGCGTCTGATGTCTCGTACTTCATCAGAGCTCAGCTAGCGCCTTGTGTTCCTTGGCGTGGGACTTGAGGATGTGCTTCGCTCTCTCATAGCTCTCTGTTAATATTCTCTTGATCTCACCATCAACCTGTCGAAAGAAGCCATATTTTTAGTTAATTACTTATTTTGTCTTCTCTCTCTTTGCCTAAAGGGACACTCACCATTTCTTTCGTCGAGGGCCACATACAGAAGCTCTTGGGGTTCTTCACCATCCTTCGTAGACAGGCCTGATCTGTTTCAGATCGGAGCTGGCGCCTGTAATGAACAAATTACAACCTTAAAAGTAATCGAAATTTAAACTGGATTTAAGGTATATATAATATTGCCTGAATACATTTCGAATACATTCGATTTATCAAGGGATTCGCAGTTTTGGGAAAAAACGTTAACCGCCATCTATCCAGTGACAGCTACATATGGGGGTTCACAAGATTTTACTGAGATGGCGCTGCATTGTTTCTCGCCAGCGGCAGCGCCATCTATCCAGTGACAATTACATATGGGGGTTTACCAGATTTTACTGAGATGGCGCTGCCGCTGGCGAGAAACAAGGCAGCGCCATCTCAGTAACATCTGGTGAACCCTCATATGTAGCTGTCACTGGATAGATGGCGGTTAACATTTTTCCCAAAACTGCGAATCCCTTGATAATTCGAATTGAGGCGAATTCTGGACACAATGAAAGTACTCTACGCTCCCAAGAGAAGGTTGAAAATGTATCGAAGTAGAACTCGTCTACTTCTACGATTGTCCAAAAATTCAACAGATAGAGAGGAAGATAAGAAACTCGCGAATACTGCGAACAACAAGATATGTGACACTCGATCATGATTAATATATAACTTCCCAAGTAAATCTGTCGATCCAGTGTATAGAATACACTTTGCAACATACCTTCATAGCTCTCAATGTTAACTGTTAAATACCTTAGCCGATAGTTAAACAAATAGCCGATGTTAACTGGCATTATAAACACTCATTGCAATTTAAATTAGTAATTTTAGGGCCTAAATTCACTCCAGGAACATTGTGTTTAGCATTCATAGAAGCATTCATATGATGTTTCATTATTATATAATTAAACTTGTGTTACCTGAAGAAGATAAGGAGAGGTGGTAAATTTGTAGTTTTTTTAACATTGTTAATAGATTAAGAGTGTGTATTTACACTTACTTATGGACATCGTGGGCTCGGTAGTGATGTGGCTCGTTACTTTGGCTATCGGGACGAAATCCACGAAGAATTTGTTGATGGCAGCGATGAAATTGCTCGTTTAGATTAGCTATTAATTCTTCGTCGCTACCATCATCTTCACTACTTGATGTGAACAGTTCATCAAAAATCATTATTGCTATTTGAGCCACATTGGTCATTATTCAAGTTATGGTGCTTATTCTCCCCGAACACACGACCAGCAGAAGGTGGTGCCAACTGCAAAGTTCAAATGTTTAATGTTTTAATTTTTAATACTTGCAGCCCAGCGTTTCCGAACATACCCAATGTTTCTGCTTTGCCTCCCACCACTAACTACAGAGGGAAAATTTGAAAATTCGGCTATACCCGCAGAGTGTCATCTACATTTGTTGAAATGTTAGCTTATCACGAATAATGTAGAATACACATATTTAAACAAAACAGTCCTACATTAGTGAAATGAAATCAACTTAGGTAGGTACATCAGAGACTGTTTATTGAAATGTAACTTTAATAACGAACAATCACAGACAATTTTAGTTACAAAATTTTCATAATTCCTAAAATCCTTTATAAGGGAAGTCGTTCTCTAATTCCGCTCAAACTGTATTTAAATGTAAAATATTAAGTAATAGATTTCTCCCAATAAATTTCGAATAGAGCGTGGGATTAAACCAAACAGAGAAAATTCGTCATTAATTTGTAGTTAAACTCCCCACCGACACGTAGTCAATTATGTAGTTACCACGGCTAATTCACCAATTTAATAATTAATGTAACCTTAAAATGAGTTATTTAAAATTTTCCACGTTTCACAATTTGTAACCACATCCGTTCATGTATCACTTACTCTATCAACCACACCTTCATAAATTTCGTTACGTTGATACATACACAGTGATAGCTTTATCTTTATTTGCTATAAATAAACCTTATCTCAAAGTATACGTGTATGCTGGTACGCCTTAAATAATAACAACTTCAGTGTTAATTAATTAATTTGTCGGCACGCTACGTGAGACGTGATTAAGAGGGGTCAGTTGATTTAAATTTGAACCGGTTTTAAATTTCTGATCGTAATACTCAAATATTTGTTGAACATTAAATTGAAACTTCTGCGATTTGATGGGGTAACTCAATTATAAAACGATATTTAGTAGACTCTCACTGTTTTGGCGGTATTTTTGAAGATATTTAGATCGGAAATGTCGGGAAATATCGCGAAAATCTCCGTAGAAAAGCATGAGAATCGCGAGCAATTCTTGTACGAACTCGACAAGACACTATCCCTGGACGAGATCATCAGGGATATCTGCTCCAAGGCGGGACTGGTAAGTGAAATAAATTTTCAAATTTCTTCTCGAGTGAAAACTCCTAATTCCGCAGCCGCCCTCTTCGGTGTACGGACTGAAGCTGATCAGCACTAAGGATGATCCCTTCGTGAGGAACTACGTCACCAACACCTCGTACAAGGAAATCGAGCACATGGCGACCCTGAAGATCTGTTTCTCGATCGGGTACCTCCTGAACAGCAGGATATTACCGCACGTGACCAAGGGCGCCCATTACCCACGGACCGAAGAGGAAGAGGAGGAGGAACGTGAGATCGCGTTCGAGACGCTGCTGGAGCTCGCCACCGACCCCGCCTTCATCGACGAATTGGGTAATGAGAACAAGTCTGTCGAATGCGAAATAAGGATTAGTATACTGTTGGGCGCCCAGTAGATGTCCCCTCTAAGACAACCCATTACTTCCTAGATACCCTTCATCCTGTGGATATCTTACGTTACTCCCTTTACGATCTTGGATTTTTCCAGCGCAGTCAGGCAACGATCAAACGATAGTCTCCCACTACGTCCGCTGCGCAGACAGGGCGATCGGCACCGAGTTGCTCGCCCTGCTCGTCACTGTCTGTCACCTGCTGCGCGAGGGACGGATTTCGGTCGACGCGTCGACTCGCGAGCTCTGCGAGCGCACCATAGACGTCGTGAGGCGCGAACGCGATCGTCCTGACTACGGCGACGACATCAACGCCGAGCACGTCAAGTACGCCCTCTCGATATTACACAAGATACTGATGCAGAGGGACGAGAGTTTCTCCCAGTGGAAGCTGAAGGTGAGGAAGAGGGAATTTTGTCATCAGTTCGCAAACTACCTTGGACCAATGACATTTGATACGTTCACCAAGTCATCGTCATTAAAGCCAAAACTAATTATTTGGAACTCTTCAGATTCTCGAGGACCTCCCTGTGACGTCGCTCCTCCCCTACCTCCGACCGCCGGGCTCCTCCCCAGCGTTGCGGTACGGGGCGCTCCTCCTCATCAACACGTACATCAGGGTGGGCGGAGCAGAGAGGAGGAACCAGGTGATCAGGGTGATGAACCAGCGGTCAAATCGGGAGGCGGTGTTCAGGTACGTCATCGGTGGGGAGGGCGGCAGTAGGGAGGAGCTCGACTCGGGCACCAAGCACGAGGTGTACGTCCTACAAACGTACCTAATGAGGTGAGTAGAGGAATAGAAGTTGTTGGGTTGAAGACATTCGAACCACTATCTAGCACCAACTCTACTATATCTAGAGTTTGGGGGATGGAAAAGGGGTTGTAAATCAATTTTGGGGAATATGCCAATCCCAAGAGGGTTGGTGGTCGTGGCCGACATAATCAACTGAGTAAATGGGCGGAGTTATCAAATTATGATCAGTGGTCAGTTTTGAAACAGCCAGCTGCCACTGATCAATTCTATCTGCCACCTGGGGAAGACTAGCAACTCCTCATGGGTTTCCAACTTTCCAACGTGAGGTACCTCCGTTTACTAGCTGAATACATACTTTTCCAGCATGTACAAGGACGCGCTCAACAGCGAGCTGAACCTGAACGACAACAACATCGTCAAACGGGAGGAGTTCGAGTTGTGCGACGACGACGTGAGGAGGATGACCTTCCTGATGGATTTCGAGGATCAGCACGAGTACCACCTGGCTAACGGCAACAGGTCAGATTCGGTCGAGGATCTGTTCAGCTCAGGTACCGAAACGAGAGGGGTGAGGTGAGGAAGTCCAATGTCTCTCCAATCCAGAAACTCATTCCTTTGCCTTTCCAGATATTCTCTCGCTTCAATAATGAGCGACAAGAGCAGCCAGATGGGCTCGAGCAGGTTCTCGAGCAGGCAGACCAGCCTGTGCTGCGACTACGATAACCCGACGATCAATTACCTCACGTTGGAAGCTCTGAGTGAGTAGGAATTACTACTGGTCTAGTCTACTATTCTAACCTGATCTTTATTGATCAATGACTTCTTTGCAGAGTATTACAAAAAGCACCACAGCAAGATATTCCACCAGAGCCAAATCGAGGAGAAAGTCTACGAGCCTGGGATCTTCGTCACGAGCGAAAAGTACCGTAATAACTAATTAATTCCTCTTATTCTATCTTTCCTCTAACTTCATCAGCAGATATTCTTTGTATGCTTGGTCTTTCCTGGATTCTTTTATCTCTTCGTCCCATCTTCTTAGTCCTCTCTTTCGTCTATCGTTCGTTTTCTTGCCTAGCACCTCATTACCTAACTGTTATATATAGTTTTGGTAGTTTTCCATTCTTCACTAATATTATCACTTGTGGGTTTTTGTTGGATCAGCTGTGTTAATCTGTTTTGGTTCAAATTTCGTATACTTTCTTCTTGTAACAAATGTACTTTGTAAATTTTGGCTCCTGTCTCTACCTAGTCCATACCAGTATCTTAGATTTAACTAAATGATGATATGTGATGACGGATCGCCTCTATATACATTTGTACCCATAATTGCAGACCACGTGAATTAATATTCTTCTATAAAATTATAAAATCTCTTAGGTGTATTCCATTTTGATTCAGATGATTCTCTCCACAAGTACCTATCAAACCTGGAATAGGATCTTTTCCAACTCTAGCATTCAGGCGTTTCCCATTACACAGTCATTACTGGCTTTTGTTATGTATGTAATAAATTAGGAGCTATGAATTAACTAATCACCTTCTAACAGGGTGATCAAGATAATAGCAAAACTCCTCCACATCGGCAAAGACGTACCGGACAGCAAAAGCGTCCTGTATCAGCCGCTGATATTCTCCTGCACGTCCAAGACGCCATTCATCCTGGAACTGTTCTCCAGGAGCATGTGGCTGTTGTCCAGGACGAGGAGGGAGATGAGGGTGAAAACCATCGAGGATTATCCGAAGGCAAGCGCTCAAGAATGCAACGTTGTCGGATCGAGTTTCAATCGAGGTACTTTTAGGTGATGAATGTGCTCCACAAGCAAATAAAGATGGTGCTGGAGAAGCAACCGAAGGATTTCAAGGTGCTGACGAGCGAAATGACCGAGACCACCTTGGACGTCGTTATGAGGCAATGGCAGGTGAGTAATCACTAATGAGTGATTAACTCGTTGGTGAAGCATCAGGTAAATGGTTACAACCTTCGGGTGGCGTCTCCATATTCATTTTCCAGAAAGAGAAGAACGAGGAGATGGACAACTTACTGAGGAACCATCCCTCCGTGCAAGAGCTGAAGCTGATGTTCATGGCTGAGAACGAAATTTTCATAAGGAAAAATCGGTTGGCTTTGTTGAAGAAGGGCGCTTACTTCCCGAAAGTACTCGAGAAGGTGTGGAAATTTGGGTAGAAGCTGCAGTAAATTCAAATAAATCCCGTTGAAACATTTTTGTAAATTTTGTACAATTGGATTTTTCTTTTTTAGAAAACCAGTGGTT
Organism: Cryptocephalus moraei; assembly: GCA_946251905.1. Classification (NCBI taxonomy): domain Eukaryota; kingdom Metazoa; phylum Arthropoda; class Insecta; order Coleoptera; family Chrysomelidae; genus Cryptocephalus; species Cryptocephalus moraei. The sequence goes on from OX276456.1 coordinate 31,486,533, forward strand.
CGATGTTCGTTCAGTTGAGTAAAAATGAGCGACATTTGACGGTCCATGAGGACATAGCTACCTCGGGGAAAACCAAAAGGAAAGAAATCAGCCAGAGGAAAATTTCCGAAATAACTCACATTGCGATAGGTCAAAACTGCAAGCATCACAATTTGTAAGTTACATTAAATAAATTCAAATTATGTATACAACACCAAGTATCAAATTTCACCGCTTTCACTTTTTGTATTTTCCTATTTCAGATGTAAGGATCCTTCGTTAGCCTTCTCGGTTATCTTCCAGAATTCTCAAAACCAAATTAACTTCATAGCGAAAGATCAGAGATCGGCATCCCATTGGATCGACGCGTTTAACATCTTGACAGGTAAGAATTCTCAAAATATTTCACTTTTCACTGTGTCCTTAACCAGGACCAGTTGGATTGTGACTAAAGCTGAAATTAACTTGGCAAATTCTATAAGCTTTTCAAAACTTAAACTAATTTAAAATTTGACCAAAAGCTGCCTGAATGATAAACAGTGGACTGTGAATAATATCGTAGAGTTACGTAGGATGTAACACGCTCTGTCTCTCCCGATTCTAGTATCCAAAATTCATAGATTTTCAAAAAGTAACTAACATTGTTGAATATAAAACTCTATAAGCTTTTCAAAACTTCAACCAAGTTACAATTTGACTAAAAGCTGACTGAATGATAAAGAGTGGACTGTGACTAATATCGTAGAGTTACTTGGGACGTAGCAAGCTCTGTCTTTCCCGACTCTAGTTTCCAAAATGCATCGATTTTCAAAAAGTAACTAACATTATTGAATATAAAACTCCGTAGGCTTTTCAAAACTTATACTAATTTAGAATTTGACTAAAAGCTGCCTGAATGATAAAGAGTGGACTGTGACTAATGTGTGACTGTGACTAGAGTTACGTATGACGTAGCACGCTCTATCTCTTCCGACTCTAGTATCCAAAATTCATAGTTTTTCAAAAAGTAACTAACACTGTTGAAGACAAAACTTCATAAGCTTTTCAAAACGTCAGCTTAGTTAAAATTTGACCAAAAGCTGCTTGAATTATAAAGAGTGGACTGTGACGAATATCGTAGAGTTACGTAGGACGTAGCACGCTCTGTCTCTCCCGATTCTAGTATCCAAAATTCATAGATTTTCAAAAAGTAACTAAGATTATTGAATATAAAACTCCATAAGCTTTTCAAAACTTTAACTAAGTTAAGATTTGACTAAAAGGTGCCTGAATAACAAAGAGTGGACTGTGGCCAATATCGTTGGGTTACGTAGGACGCAGCACGCTCTGTCTCTCCCGACTCTAATATCCAAAATTCATAGATTTTCAAATAGTAACTAACATTGTCGAATATAAAAGTCCATAAGCTTTTCAATAATTAAACTAATTTAAAATTTCGCACAAATCTGCCTGAATAATAAAGAGTGGACTGTGACTAATATCGTAGAGTTACGTAGTACGTAACACGCTCTGTTTCTCCCGACCCTAGTTTCCAAAATTCATAGATTTTCAAAAAGTAACTAACACTGTTAAAGATAAAACTCCATAAGCATTTCAAAACTTCAACTGAGTTAAAATTTGACTAAACACTGCCTGAATTATAAAGAGTGGACTATGACTAATAGGGTAGAGTTACGTAAGACTAAGCACACTCTGACTCTTCCGACTCTAGTATCCAAAATTCATAGATTTTCAAAAAGTAACTAAGATTATTGAATATAAAACTCCATAAGCTTTTCAAAACTTCAACTAAGTTAAGATTTGACTAAAAGGTGCCTGAATAACAAAGAGTGGACTGTGTCCAATATCGTTGGGTTACGTAGGACGCAGCACGCTCTGTCTCTCCCGACTCTAGTATCCAAAATTCATAGATTTTCAAATAGTAACTAACATTGTCGAATATAAAAGTCCATAAGCTTTTCAATAATTAAACTAATTTAAAATTTGGCACAAATCTGCCTGAATAATAAAGAGTGGACTGTGACTAATATCGTAGAGTTACGTAGTACGTAACACGCTCTGTCTCTCCCGACCCTAGTTTCCAAAATTCATAGATTTTCAAAAAGTAACTAACACTGTTGAGGATAAAACTCCATAAGCATTTCAAAACTTTAAAAAGTTAGTTCAAATTTGACTAAAAGCTACCTGAATTATAAAGAATAGACTGTGACTAATAGCATAGAGTTACGTAGGACGTAGCACGCTCTGTCTCTCCCGACTCTAGTTTCCAAAATTCATCGATTTTCAAAAAGTAACTAACATTATTGAATATAAAACTCCATAAGCATTTCAAAACTTCAACTGAGCTAAAATTTGACTAAAAGCTGCCTGAATTATAAAGAGAGGACTGTGACTAACAGCGTAAAGTTAAGTGGACCGTAGCAAGTTACGATTCTTCTGACTATATTTTCTGAAATTTACAGATTTCCAAAAAGTAACTGAAGCTAAGAGATAAGCTTTTCAAAAATCAAAAGTTTAAAAATCGAGTAACGATCTTTAGAGTTATAAAAAGTCTAATATGGCGCTAAAGTGTACAGTTGCTTGGGATGTATCACGTGACGTTTCTTATAATTATAATTTCAAATACTGACAAATTATATCTAAGTAATCACTATTGAGAGATAGGAAATTGTATAACCTTTTTACAACCCGACGCAGTTAAAATTTTGAAAAAAATTATCCGATATATGAGACTGTGACTAACGGTTAGACTTGCTTGGGAAGTGAGACGCTTCGTTCCTCATTCACAAATTTTTATGAACTTGCCGATGTTCCCCGACATCTCCTCAAGTTTTCTATAGCCAACAATTCAAAAATTCAAGGTTACTTGTCCCACATATGGAAACTGTGACGTGTCCAATCTCTACTAAGGATAGTTATGAACCTTTCCAGGCTTCAACAAGAGGAGCGACTACTACAACGCCGACCTCGAGGAGCTGACCGAGATGGATCTGAAGCTGAAGCTGATAGAGCTGCAGAACGTCCGCATACCGAAGAACAGGCCCGAGATACCGGACAAGCTGCCGAACGAGCTGAGGCCGCCGGTGCCACCGAAACCGGAGATCCTGAAGAAAAGACTGAGGAACCTTAAGATTTAATAAAAGTTTGGTTGCGTGGTACTGTCGAGATTTTATTTCAATCGTGTTGTGGGGTGAGATGTTTCCAATGGTTAGCAGCTGCGTTGCAATTAAGTACGTGGTGGTGGTGGTGGTGGTGTGAGCAGAGTTATTGGCTGTAGTAAGTAGTAAAGTAGGCTATTGTTGCATCAGTGTGAAATTCTGTTTCCTGTTGTGAAACAGTTCAAAAACGAAAACTACCGAGCCGACCAGATACCCGAGGCACAGTATAGCGAAGGCTCCCTCGACGTGCGTCCATCTCAGCTTCACGACGCCGCCGCCGCCATCTTTGCTCTTCTGGCTGTTGCTCAGCTTGACGCTCTTCTGCACTTGCGAGTCCATGTACAGGTAGATCGCCTGCGAAATGAACGTCAGTTTGACACTTGCAGTTTGTGGCTTCGTCTCACCTCGCTCTGCCAGTGCGAGACCAGCCCGCTTTCCAACATGCGCATGAGCAGCTTATCGAAGGAGGGTAGGAGCACGGAATTTTTCCTGAACATACTGACGGACATTCCCCAATAGATGTCGGTGCGCATCACGCGGAAGTGGCTGATTGACTCCCTTCCGACGTGGGGAATGGCGAACTCTTCTGAAAACGAGACGAGGAGCGACCTCCATTGAGCGTCGCCACTCAGGAGCTATAAACACGTTCCAAACACGTTGGTGGGAGTTCTGAACCAGTTTCAGACCATTACAGCTACTAGATAAAGCATTTGAGTATAGCTAGCTGATCTCAACATGTAAAAATGTAGTCGTTTCCTATCAGGAGTTGCAATTCTATGGCCAAGACAGATTAGGTACGTAAATTTTTGGATCTGGCCCAAACGGTGGTTTGAACCAGTCCAAACATGTTTAAAATGTGTCAATGGAGTTTAGACAGGACAGGAACGTTAACTCAGCTATCGAAACTTCGGGAGTGTTGCAACAGGAGTTTCGAAGAAGTCTCAAACTTATGACAGTTAGAAAAACTCCGAAACCTGTTTCGAACTCCTCCACGAATTTTGATAAGAATGATAAGGTTCAGTTAATGAAATTGTTGGCCAATTAGAACAGGAGTTCTGGAGCAGTGCTCAACTTACTTTAACTACATAGATATCATGTAACGCGAGTCTAGTCGTCAAAACTGACGGAGGGGCTGTAAGAAGGTTCCTAAGTTAGTCCAGCTAGTGCTGGAGATATTTCAGTTTATCCACTGAATTCATGACACGTTTCAGAACGAGTTATAAACTTGTCCAAGAACTTATCCCAATAAATTTGGAACCTGCTGGGTCGCCCTCCGCAGCATCAAACAGATTACCGTTGGGTAGCCGTTCGATGGGGAAGCCAAAGTTTCCGCCCCTGGCCATCTCAGCCAAGGCCTCCTCGTCCAGCACCTGAAACCTGGCCAGGACCTTCCTGTAACTGGCCTGAAAGTAACGTCGTATGCTTGAATCGGAACATATAAAAATATGGAATATCTTCAGAAAGTTAAGTTACTCTAGATTTTTCAACATCAGGAATTAGTTTGAAGAAGAACCTGATATACTTGCCAGATATACTAATTACTGCCAATTACAGTGAGCGCATTACCACACAATTTATTGCAGCATCATTACTGAAGGTTTATGCACCCTGAGTACAAATTTTTGGGGTTGGTCAGTGCATTCCCGCTTCCTTACCTCCGTCAAGTTCTGAATGGAGAAGACCCACTGCGCGGTCGTCTCGCCCCAGTAGAGGCCGCTGTCGGCCAGGTCCTCGATGGTATCGATGGGCGACTCGTACCTCGGTACCGTCATGATGCTCGCGAGGCCGCTGCCGTAAGTACTCGAGAGGAACACCTCGAACACGAACATCATCAGCATGAAGTACTTGCCGGCGAGGCACGACGGGATCTCCGCGCCCAGGACGTCCTGCTGGACGAACAGCTTGAACGTCGTGAACGTCGAGGTGCCGAGACGATGATGCCTGAAAAAGACGTGTCGGAGTATAACACCGAGCGGATGGTACCGAGGCGTACTTGCTGGACTCGTAGTAGAGGAGGTACAATAAGAAGATGCTGACGATGATGATCGCCAGGAGGACTACCCATATGGCGAAGCTGTAGGCGTATATAGGCGTAAGCCACCTCGCCTGGAGTCTGAAATACTTAAAGCAGTGAAAGCTGAAAGTTCAAATCTGGACTCTTACTTCGGTTTCGGTACCAACAGAGTTACCCCGGACCTCACCGTCGGTTTCGAGCAATCTATGTACAAGTGATGATCGTCCCACATGTACATCGCAGCTAGAAGAGTATTTTTAAATTGGTCGACACCATTTGAAGTACCTAGTTAATTACCGAATGTCATGTCCACTTTGTCGTAAATGAGGTTCCCCATAAGACCGGAACCCGTCCAATTTTCGTAAATTGTTCCCCAATTATCGTCCTGATTGGGGACTACGATGATCGGAGTAGTGTTGTGCTTTTCGGAGTAGATCAGAGCAGGTGTCATTTCGGATCCCTTGTTCTTGTGAGGAAACTTTTCGTCTGAAAGAACCAAAGCAACCAAGATGGCTCCTATACGGAGTTATGGTTAGGCATTCAAATTCGGAATTAATACAGTGCAAATTTCAGTAAGATTAAGCAGATAGTCGGAGTCGTTGAAATGAAAAATTATTAGTAAGAACGAAACTCCCTTTGGAATAGTATTAACGTTAGATCTTCCAATAAAATCTTTAAAAATTTCCGAATTTCTATTGGTCAGTTTGGTAAATTTTAGTAAATTAGAGAAAATGAATTTTGCTCAAAAACTGTTTAATCGGTTGGAGGCTCAATTTTTCTTTTAAAGCGTTTTTGCATAGTAGGAAAATAGAGTACAGACGCTTTATACCTTAACTTTCTAAATTCCTGAAAAATGTTTAACGAATTTGCCAATTTCATAAACGACGAATTTATTTCCAAAATTTGGTAAATTTTAGTTAATTAGAGAAAATGAATTTTGCTCAAAAACTGTTCAATCGGTTGGAGGCTCAATTTTTCATTTAAAGCGTTTTCGCATTTTAGACCTACTAAATTCCTGAAAAATGTTTTGCGAATTCGCCAATTTCATAAAACGACGAATTTATTTCCAAAAATCGAATTTAAAACGTATGTTTGAGTGGCTAGGAAGTATAATTGATTTCCATGGAGTTTCTGTGCTTTTAGAACTTCAAGAGTTTCTGGGAAACAGTTAAACATGTTGCTGAATTTCACAGGAAGATAAATTTGTTCTCTTCAAAATATTTTAAAGTTACTTCGATGTTTGATTTATATACCACAGATTTTGTGCATCTGCAAAACTATTGAATCTTGAAGAATAGTATATTAAATTCGAAAATTTTATATAATCTGAATGTATTTTCACAAATTTGGTTATAAAACATTTTGAACAAGTGATTTTTTTCCAAAAATTTCTGTAGGTACTTTAAAAATTTTATGAATCTCTGAAAAGTAGTTTGACAGATTCTTAAATTCTACAGAAATTGGGAATTTATTCTCAAGAGTGGTAATTCTTGGCTCGTTTGAACACTTGATTGTCTTCCAGAGAGTTCCTGTTATATCCAAATTACACTAATTCCTGAAAAAAAAAATATTTCACACTTTCACAATTCTGCAAGGTAGTGAATTTATCTGAAAAATGAAATTAAGAAATATTCTTCTAGATAGTCTTCAAGAGGTTCGGCTCCTTCAGGATTTCATGAATAATCAGATTCCTGAATTTCGTAGAAAAATTCCCTATTCTCTAAAATGGAATTTTATAGCTATTTTTGAGTTACATGAACGTATGATTGTCTTTCAAAGATGTACTTTCTGTACTTTCTGAATCACCAAAAAAAAGATTTTCAGATTTTTCAATTTTTTAGGTAGATGAATTAATTTTTAAAAATGAAATTGAAAAGATATTTTTGAACATTTGATTGTCTTCTGTAGAATTTCTGTACTTTTAAAACATTCTTACATTTCTAAAAATTGATTTTATTACCGCTTTAGAATTTAATTTACTTTTCACAGACCTTCAGAATTCCTTTTATTCCCAAAAAATAGGGGTCAAAATTCATAAATTTAATAAGACGTTAAATTATTTCCATAAATGGAGTTTTCATACCTTTAGAATGTTCTTAATTTATGAAAATTAATTAATCAAGTTCGTAAATTTTGTAGAAAGATGAATTAACAAAAATGGCATTATCAACAATATTTTAGATTTGCTTGATCTGCTTCCAAAGAGTTTCTGCACTTTCCATGTTTTCCTAACGATTAATGTTTCTTAATTTTGTGAATCTTAACGGAAGATGATGTGGTTTGAAATGCTTAAAGGTTTCATTACCTTCCAAGGAGTTTTTGTATTTTAAGAACTTTCTGAATTTCTGATAATTAGTTTACCAGATTTCTAAATCTTAGAGGAAAATAAATTTAATCACCAAAATAATTTTAAAAATAGTTTTAAATTGCTTGATGGTCATTTCAAGAAATCTTAGTACATTTGCATCGTACTGAATTTCTGTAAAAATAGTTAGTCTTATTCATAAATTTGATACACTTATGAAATGTGAAGTTAATTACAAAAAGAGAATTTGAACAGCCATTTACAAAGTTTGAATATCTGATTGCCCTTTTGATAATTTATATCGTAAGAAAAAATAAATAAAAATAAAATTTTATATTCTTAATAATTTCATGCATTGCATGCCTCAATACGATTAAGAAAATTACTCACCTAATAAAATGGTATTAGGTGCGTAATACAATGTACCTATACGCAACACCCTTCCCATTTGATTCAGTAGTTTGTCAGGGTACAAATTATTGTTCAGCGAGAACGTCTGATTTCCAAAGTACCATTCGTCTAAAAGTACTTTCTGGTTGTTATTATCGGTACCCACGTACTTATTCGTCCAAATTAACACACTTGCGTTAGTTTCTTGTAAAATTATCATGTCTGTTACGTAATTGATTGCTGTGGTATTAAAGATATCATCGATGTCTTCTTCCATATCAATTCCAGGTACGAACAGGTACTTCCTCTGATGGAACCTCTCCATCCTGAGCCGTATCTCCTTTTCGAATCTTTCGAAAAAGACCGCCGGTCTGTCCCCTTTTACTAAGATGCCGTTACAGCCGAAATAATGAAAAATTCCGTCGAAATTTAAACTCTCATCGAATCTAATGTTCACAACAGGTACCAATCCGTTGTATTCGAAGTTATTATTCCTATCGACGAACACGAACAGGCACCTCTGATCCAGGAAGTATTGCTGGATTATAAAATTGGCCAACAGGTCGTAGTGGAAGTTCATTTTGCGATTCCTACGGTGAGTAGTTTGATCCAGTTTTATATACACCAGCGTCATATTTCGATACAAAGAGACTTTCCTATTAGGTTACTTCAAAGGGAAATTACAATTCCGTGCGAAGCTCGAACCGCATTTAAAACGGAGATTATGACGTATTATTGTGGTATATATTTTATCAGCCCTTTCAACTTCGTCAAAGGGACGTAATTTGTGCAATTGGAATGGTTATTTACGACTAGAAACGGTAAGCGATGAAATAGCGTGTCATTAGGACAGTAGAATAAAGTGATGAATTTGCAAGGTAACTGGTCCGCCATTTATTATGATGCGTCACTGGTAAAAACGTAACACATACATATAATGTCATGTGTATATAAACAAGGGGATTTCATACTTCAGGTTTATTTCTCAATTAAACTATTAAATGTCCCTAAGAATTTTTGTATTTCAAAATATATCTTTCAACTGGAATCCACCAACTAAGGATCCGCCGTAGGAATCCTCGGTCTCTTTCCGTACATAACCTCCAAAACGAAGACGAGCGCGCCCGAAGCGCACCCGAAGCAGAGCACGGCGAAAGAGCCAACCACGTGCGTCAACTTTAACTTCACGAGGCTGCTTTCCTTGCTCTTCTTGCTGTTGCTGTACTTCACGCCTATCTGCACCTGGGGGTCCATGTACAAGTAGACGGCCTGCGAAGAAAGATGAACGAGAAGTGAAAAACCCTTAGTCCTGCCCTGATGACACGGTATTACACTATTTAGTGCGCAAACTCAGAAGTAGGTCAATTTGCCCTATGGGGTGCCAAATTGTTCGGAACTGATTGGCGTTCTAGAGTTTAAAACGCAAACGTGCGTACCGACATGTTTTAATTTTGAGGTTATGTACTAAAAAGTGGTCGAGAACGGGTGTTGTACATCTACTGACCAGTTTCGAGATGTGAGGTTATTATCATCATCAGGCGATAGATTACAAGAAAGTATCTCCTGGAGTTTGGTACATTATGCGCTTTCTTATAGCGTTATGATGATGAGCACCAAACGTATCGAAACTAAGATTAAGTCCTTTGACCTTTTCACCTTCTCCTCTTATTTTCAAGAGGATTACCATCAGATTATTACCTCGCTCTGCCAATGGGAGACCAATCCGCATTCGATAGTCCTCATGAGCAGTTCGTCGAAGGAAGGCAGGAGCACCGAGTTCTTCCTGAACATCACGACGCATTGCTCCCAATCGAGATCGTCCTGCATCACTCGGAATTTGTTGATAACATCCCGAGCGACGTATGGCGAGACAGCAAACTCATCTAAAATGAGATTATGTAGGTCACTGGCGGAAGAAGCGACTTTGACTTACTGTTGGGCAGTCTCTCTATTGAAAAACCGAAATCGCCCTCATACGATTTTACGACTAAAGTCTCGTCGTTGAAGTAGCAGAAGTATTGTAGAATTTTCTTGTAGTCAGGCTGAAAAATAGCATTCGTACGTGGTAATCTATAATGAAAACACACTGAATTGGGTGAATGGATGGTGAAATGGCCAAAGAGAAGGATCGAAGGCATTGCAGAAATTAATTTAACATGTGTAGGTTTTGAGGAAAGCAGGAAAATGGTCATTTATGAAACCAGGACGAGTTAATGGATTCATTTCAAATTTCAGACTCCAGAAGTAACAAGACTTCAAAAAATTGATTACAGTATCTAAGTGCAACTGTAATACGTCTCTGGCAAAATTTGTCGTAGTGTAGTTTTGTAATTTTCTCATGTTTTCTAATAACACTTGATCCAATAGAAATGTGCTTGTTCTCTAGTCAAACCTCTGCAATACAGAAAATGTACCTACATCCATTGGTTCGGTCAGATGTACCCTGTTCACACATATAGTATTTTTTCCAGTGTATCTTCCTTTAAAACATATAACGAGTCTAAAGTCCCAGTTATTTAATTAAAAATCTGAGGAGTCTAAGATGCTTATTGAATTCCCCCACAATATTATTGAAATGACTTGCCTTAAAGATGACGTGAAGTTTAAAATGCAACCGTTGGAGTTGGGAACTTTCTGAGTTACTTAATTAAGACAATTGAAGTTGATGTACGACATTTTTAAGAAACTGTAGTCATCTTAAACCAGGTTTGATATTTCACAGGACGTTGAGAACTTTCTAAAAAATGAATGTAACGAAGTGCAATGTACTGTAAAATGTAATTTACGAAGGTTTTAAAGCAGTTTTGGGCTAAATATATAAGAATTTTCTATAGAAATTAAGTCAATTGTGATTCACCCAAATATTTGGAAGAAAATTACAATTGCCAATAAATGTAACTCGAGTCGTTTCAAAATAAGTTTTGACAGATTTAAAGAAGTTGAGGAGTTTTTACGAAACTTAACAATTGTAAAAAAATAATGCTATTTTAAATCAGTGGTCTTAAGAACACATGACGTTTGAAAGAAGTTTAGTAATTTCTGTTATTCGTTAAAATTGTATTCTTAAAATATTTTTAAAGGAGTCGCAATGTAACTTATAAAGTTTTTAAAGAAATGCTGACACTTTTAAAGCAATAGAGGAGTTTCTAAGGAACTTTTGAGAATATAATTTACTGAAGATATTATTCAAGGAATTACAGTTACTTCATTGAAAACCTGGAAAAAATTGCTCCAAAAATTTTATATAGATATGTACCTACTATTTAGCTAGCTTAAAAAAGTAGCTGTTAACTAAATTTTACGAAACAAATAATGTTGTTAAAGTTTAGCTAAAAAATAGCTAAAAACTATCTAATTTACGAGACTGAACATATTTACTCCTAAAATTTATCTAAAAACATCATATATACAATGTGAAATGTCATAATGCATTCAAGCCCTTCGTAGAGCCCAAAGTTTAAAACGTTTTCAAACTAACTTTTAAACACAATAAATTATTTGTATGAAGTGTCAAAAAATTGTACCATCGTGCAATTCCTAAGGGATGAATTGCGAAAATGAACTTAAAGATATTTGTATTAACATGCGTTGGGAATCAAACGGGAATTTACTATACAGGTCAAGAAGATTGAATTCCCTATAAGATCAAATTTCTAACAATTGCAGAAATTGGTTCTTAGAGATTTATCTAAGATAAATTTATCTAAGATTTATCTAGGATAAGTCTAGGGGTTAACATTCTAATCCTTTTGAGAAAATATGAAATATGTGTATTAGCGCTATTAGCATGTGACGTGGGGTATTTAAAGAATTTAACAAAGTTTGATCTTGTGTAAAGTACCTAGAATGAATTTCAAAACAAAGGGTCGACATATCTGCTCGGCTAAAGACTGCAATTAAATTTTTGTGGCAATACTACGAGATATTTGACAAAATCAAAGTTTGCAAAGGAGATATAAATGTTAGCAATAAATTAAACTGGTCTTTGTAATGTCCATATATACGTGTTTACGTTTTTTATAAATGTTTTATTCAATTATTCAATTATTATCCAGAACCCCCCTAGTATATCTACTTTCCTCATCAGGACTTTTTATTTGCACTTTAACACTCTTTAAATTAGGTACCTGCATTCATGAATTGCAACAAATGTTGAACAACAACAAATATTGAACAACAACGCTTCATTATGTGTGAAACCCAAAAGGCAATTAATTTTTCAATTAAAAAAATGGTAATTATCTAATGATATATGATAAAGGGTAATGAAAATAATTAATTCCCTGTCCTTGCCTCTGTCGATCGCCGGATCCCCACCACCCATTCGTCGGTATTGGCCCCCCAGGGCACCTCGCTCTCGGCCAAATCGCTGACGGTGTCCACCGGTCTCTCGTACCTCGGCACCGTCATGATGCTCGCGAAGCCGCTACCGTAAGAACTCGACAGGAACACCTCGAAGAGGAACATCATCAGCATGAAGTACTTCCCGGTCGCGACTCGAGGGATCTCGACCTGCGACACGCCTTGGAAGAGGAACATTTTGATGATCGAGAGCGCGGATGTGTCGAGGCGAGACGACCTGTAGAAATGGGTGAGACATACCGTATATTATTTAGAATAAATACGAGTGTTGAAAGCATAGCGTTCTTATCGCGGGCTTCTCTCGAAGTGCTGGATCGGTGAGAGGTATTAACCAAAAAAAAGACGAATGATACAAATGGCCAGTGATCTCACCGCGCTAGATGTCTGGTGGTAACTCGTGTTACATTTGTTTGTATTGTCGGTTGCCTATTCCAGGCGAACGATTCGATTACCAATAGCTATCAATCGTTTCTGTACATGACATATAAATCATTATATCGTATTAAAATCATATATAATATATATAAAGCTATGCTTCCCCTCTCGGTCATTCCCAGAGTGCCTAATTTCGTTCCTTATTGTAGAATCATTTACAATGTACTTACTTTTAACTATTTTCAGGGTTCATTATTTCAAGTATGACTATGTTCACTTGTGATCCATTCATAACCTCTTTGAACATTTTATAGATGATGGTTCTGTTGTCGGCACATTTCTTTTCTTAATTAAGTTAACTTTAAAACGATATTTCACGATTAAAATATGCTACGAAACAACAAAACAGTTAAATATATCGCAACATAATACTATCAGATGCATTTGGATATGATTAACTTTAGTTTGTAGTTTCTCAATTTTGCTTCCTTTCGGCCTGTGGACAACTGTTTTCTTGTCTATCACAATTCGTCAACGGTGGCCATATTTGTTTCCCCTTGTGCAGCGCGCGCATCACCTAGTATGTAAACAAATAATACGTTCTTATGAGAACGCCAAGGATAGTTATATTAATAGTCTGTGGTAATACGTATGAAACTAACTGGTATTTCGCCATATTATTAGTCTATCTGTTCGTGAATTCTGGCATAGATCATTTAAGCCTATAGACTGATTTTAATGTTTTGTGTCCAAATGATACACGCGATAGTTTAATGATACCTACTAGTTCTCATAACGGAGTACAAAACATAAGTACTGACAACTGGAGAAAATGCAATTAACCATGTGTGCAATATTTAGAAATACATAATCATGTAAATGAAATTGTTATAAATTTTGGTGAAAGTAGTAGTAGTGATAATGATAGTAGTTGTCATTGTCGTTTTAGACGTAGAATAATTAAATAGTGCATCTATACATCTATATATTTATAAGTACAGCCATTTTGACTTTTATATTTTGTATGTTATTTGTAAATTTTTACTTGTTGTCCATACTTCCATTAAAAATTCCATCGCTCTCTGTGGCCGACCCTATTGGGTGTCTAGGCTGGCGAATCCAGAATCAATGAGGGTAAAACGCATAATGCTTGAATGAATAAAATGCAAAGTTATCCCCTGTATTTCTGTACAGGTGAGTTTGGTTAAAATGTCTTATTTTGAGCCCAGTAATGAATTTAAAATAAGTCAGCAAGGTTTGCTAATTGATTAATGAGGTGGTTGGCTGTAGAAAATATAAGAGAAATATCGAAAAACTCGACAATTGAGTTGTTTTGAGACAAGATTCAGTTTCTAATATCGCTCAGTTTCTCATTCTCGTCTTGTATTCCAACAACGTAATTCTAGAGACAGACCTGTCGTTGCATCTATGGAGGAGGTGCAACAGGAACACGCTGACGACGAAGACCACGAGCAGGTACATCCACACGCTCGTTGTGTACGCGTGGATCGGCGTCAGCCATCCGGCCAAGATCCTGAAATTCAGCCAATTACCTATAACGAAATTTCCATCTAACTTCGAGTACTAATTACTTCGGCGTCGGTACCAGTACCGTTAATCCAGATTTCACTGTGGGCTTCGAGAAATCAACGTACGGATAGAAGTCGTACAACATGAACAAGGCGCCTGAAAGAAATTCGAAAAGTATCGCCCGTAAATCACCAGCATTATACTCTTTTCAAAACAAATCACGATGCACATCATTTTGATGACGTCAAAATCATCCAATACTACCAACTTAATGTAGTCACAGGACATCGCAATTTATGTGTTCCGTGTATATTTTAGGTTGACAATATAAATATATATATATATATATATATATATATATATATATATATATATATATATGGTTATGTGTATTCTCAACCTAAAATATACACGAAACACATAAATTGCGATGTCCTGGGACTATATTAAGTTGGTAGTATTGGATGTTTGGTGACGTCATCAAAATGACGTGCATCGGGATTTGTTTTGAACAGAGTATACCTGGTAATATGGTTTTCATTACACTGTTAACCATAATTTACCAGGATTCGGAGATGCGAGATTTACACGGAGACGGTACATGCGCAGTAGCACTAAAGAAGCGGTCGGTTTCTAATTGACGAGAACTGTGGCACGAACCTAAACTTTTGGATTTTGCATCACTAATTCACCAATCGTTACTCAGTCACTAAATACATGGTAGTAGGTGGACAGGGCGAAAACTTGAACCTAGGACCAGTGGCTATAAGAAATACTAAATGGTATCGATACTTAGGGATTAAACTGTCAGAAAAAGGAGGAAGCAATCTTATGGTCTACTTTTATTAATGGCCAATGAACGCCCTGCAAACATCCGATTAACGTCCATTGAACGTCCAAGCGGATGTCGATGGGATCTCAATTATATGTAAAATGGACGTTTTTTGGATATCAATTGAACGTCCAATGTACGTCCTCCTAGACATCCAATGGATGTCATTTGGACATCAATTGTACGTCCAATGTACGTCTTTTGGATATCAATTGACGTCCTCCTGGACAACCAATGGATGTCTTTTGGATATCAATTGTATGTCCAACGCCAATGTCCATTGGATGTCCCGAAAAAATAGCAAAGAATACTAAAATACACGTATATACCTAAGTCTATAGTAAAAAGCATATGGTGGGGAACCATGGTTCTGAACTATGGAAACTGAAAAAGGCTGATAAGTCAAAAATACTATTCAGATGAATGAACTATTGGAGAAGGTGCTGTAGACTCACAAGACAAGATATGACACGAAACCTTGAAACAAGAGCGAAAATGGGTATTGATCTGGATTTTCTAGATACAATTAAGGCAAAACGCTTAAAATTATATGGACATCTAAACCGTGTGCCAAACAAAAGATGATATTGGATTGGACTCCACCACAAAGACGATATAGAGGAAGACCTCTAAAGTCATAGAAAGAGGAGGTCGACCAAGCCATGGAAAGCAGAAATTTAAGAGATGACTGGAAAGACCTAAAGAAGTGAAAACGACGACAGCTCTAGTCCAACCCTCTTTACAGTACTAAGCCCTTTAAAAATTTTACTACCATGAATAAATTATATCAAATAAATGCTGCCGGACTATACATAGGTACGTTACTTATTCGCTACTATACATGAACCATTTCGGCGTGTATCTCGCATTTCTGCCAGGATTCGATACGTACCGAACGCCGTGTCTACTTTGTCGTACAGGATGTTACCAAGGAGGCCAGTTCCCGTCCAGTTGGAGTAGAGGTCGCCCCAGAAGGTGTCGTCGTCGGCGATCACCAGGACGGGCGTGACGTTATGCTTCTCGGAGTATGCCAAGAGCAGTTTCAGTTCTGAGCCTTTGTGGTTATAAATGTCGTCCGTGTCTAAAATACGAACCTAGTCAACTCTGACGGGGTAGATCGAGTCTCAATAGATCAATAAATGTTTAAGAAACTTTTCCTGTATTACCATCTTAGCCTCAGAAGCAAATATTGTAGCTTTTAAAAGTTTGGAGGTTATAGAGTCGAATTGTTGTATTTACGCTGAATTATTTGGAGTTTTGGATTATGAATCCCAATATTTTGTCTTTCTCAGCCTGCATCCATCCATTGTCGAATATAAACCTCTTCCAGTTTCTTCCATGCTATGTAAACTCTTGCCAATCGCACCCATTGTCTTTCAGCTGTCTTTCACCACCTTCTTTTGGTCGGTCCACAATTCTTATTGGTCAATCCATCGTCACTTCAAAGTTGCCACTCTTTTCACCACATCTATCACCTTGGTTCTTGCTATCACGAATCTGGCTATTTCGCATTTTGTCTCTCGAGGTGACTCAGTTTTTAAAAGTAATTAGGCTTTAAATGAATAAGTTTCGATTTTTGGTACAATTGTTACTTCCAATTCTCCTCTCACATTTAGAATTGGAGTTGTTAACGTGGAGCTTCTCAAAAATTTCTTATTGTTATAACAAAAAGAGAACAAAAGTTATTAGCAAATTGTTGGAGCAACATCCCTCGCATTTCAAGAGTATTACACCTGGTTTTAGCTAACTTTTGCAATAAAAATGTAATATTTTGTCTACAGAGTTATTGAACAAATTGTTTTCATTTCGAGTACTTACCTATAAATACACTGTAGGGTTGATAGTACACCGTCCCTAGACGTAGAACCCTCCCCATTTGATTCAGTAGTTTATCAGGGTACAAATTATTATCCAAGCAGAACGTCTGGTTTTCAAAGTACCATTCGTCTAGAAGTACCTTCTGGTTGTTATCTTCGGTACCCACGTACTTATTCGTCCAAATCAACACACTTGCGTTAGTTTCTTGTAAAACTATCATGTCTGTTACGTATTCGATGGCGGTGGTGTTAAAGATATCGTCGATGTCTTCCTCCATATCGTTTCCCGGTACGAACAGGTACTTCCTTTGCTGTAATCTCTCCAACCTCAACCGTAACTCTTTTTCGAAATTTTCGAAAAAGACCGCTGGTCTGTCGCTTTTGACTAAGATGCCGTTGCAGCCGAAATAGTGAAAAATTCCGTCGAAATTTAAGCTTGGATCTAATTTGATGTTCACCACAGGGATGGTTCCTGTGTAGTCGACGGTGTTATTACCGTCGACTAAGATTATTACACATCTATCTTCAACGAAATAACGTTGGATTATAATATTAACCAACAAGTCCACGTAGAAATGCATGTTGAAACTTGTTGCAGAAACAATTGTCTGCAATTTTTATACCCACGTGCAATTTCCGTAAACAACAATGATATTACGTTAGGGTAGTTACGGAAATCGTTGTTTCAACAAAATTCATTTCGCGTTAAGCGGAGATGAGCAAAAACTGAATTGAAGTCATGAATCAAATATGGAATAGTAAAGTTGTCGTCGAAGGCGTTGTAACGTATGATTCAAAAAGCCACTCTTGGGACGTAACTCGCGTGCATAAACATGTCATTAATCGTTTGTGTTCGTGACAAAATTTCGGTTTGTAACGATGTGCGATGCGTATCAAACATTTCATAAACTTGAAAGCTGAAATGAAGCTAATTTTGGAACTGGAAATTGTAAATTTTTGAAATATCCAAAATAGTATAAAATATCCGGCAGGATTGGTTTCATATCAAACAACACTACAGGAATTATCGGTTGGATATTTAATATTCAGCTAAAATTACTTAGACATACTGTATTACTCGTCTAAAGAGAATTTTCACGTCGAATTCATCGACTCTTTCCCGAGAATTGTGGACCTCTTTCCGTACATAACCTCCAAAACGAAAACGACGGTACCCGACAAGTACCCGAAGCAGAGCACGGCGAAGGCGCCCTCTACGTGCGTCAGTTTCAACTTCACCACTTTGCCGTCCTTGGTCCTCTTGCTGTTGCTGTACTTCACGCTTATCTGGACCTTCGAGTCCATGTACAAGTAGACCGCCTGAAAAGAAGTTGGAAATTATGAAGTTCTTGTAGAATTTCTTCTCATGATGAAGATATAAGTCAAGTTAGAGTAGGATCTCGTGGTTTGATCCTTCCTTTGTGGTAAGATATTAGAGCTAAACAACAGTTCATTACCTCGCTCTGCCAATGGGAGATCAGACCATACTCGAAAGTTCTCATGAGCAGTTCATCGAAGGAAGGTAATAACACAGAGTTCTTCCTGAACATTACGACGCTGCGTTCACAATATAAGTCGTCTTGCATCACTCTGAATTTGTTTATAGCGTCCCTGGTGATGTATGGGGCGACAGCAAACTCGTCTACAAGTAAACATACGTCACAATTGATAATCGATGAGTAAAGCGACTTTGACTGACTTACTGTTAGGCAGTCTCTCTATGGAAAAACCGAAATTACCCTCGTTGGATTTCTTCATTAAAGTCTCCTCGTCCAAGTTGTGGAATTTCCGTATCACTTGCACGTAGTCAGGCTGGATGGGTACAGAGAAGGTGAGAACATAGTAAAACGTCTGATGGTTCAAGTATAAAATCAGAGGAAATTGGTTGGAAAATTTGGAAGGTTTCAAAAGTCTTGGAAATTTCATGAATCTCCGTTTAAAGAATAAACATGAGTTCATTTGAAGCCCCTTAAGCTTCATAGTGTATTTCGCTTAGTACTACTACACTTTTACAGAAGAATATTCATTGCTATCGGTATAGTTTCTTCTAGAGAATCGTTTCAACGTTCAGATTTGAAATTTTTGTAATTACGAGGCGTTTAGAGGTTCTATCAAAATTTTACGTAAATCCACTTGCAGTTACTTTCCAAGGATATACAACTTTTTTCCACGCTTTTCTATCTATGGGGAATATTTAAGGAGGTACGAGAATTGGATAATTTCACCACAAAAACCAATCTGCTGTACTATTTCAATTATTAATAAGAAAATTATGAAAACGAAACCAGTTTGTGAGCCTCTAAGAAAATGTCATGCGCGTTGGATAAAAACCAAATTGGTACTGTAACAATCCTGATGCTGGATCACACTTCGGACATAACCTCACTTTCATAGTTGAAGACCTGTAGATTTGGTGAGTGACTGTTTGGAGTTGTCTTAAAGTAGTTTAGGAGATATTTCCAGTCCTCAAAGTTCTCTAAGACTTTAAAACAACTTCTAGACAGCTGGAGGTAACTCCGAAACACTTCACTACGACCCCGACATCTCCTGATCTCCATCGACTTCCAAACACTCATCTACGAAATTGAGGTATTACCCACAAGAGTCACCCCTGTTGCTTCCTAATATCTCGCTGTTCTTACCTCCGTCGACTCCATAATGGAGAACACCCAAGCGTAAGAACTGGCCCCCCAGTCCAATCCGCTCTCGGCCAAATCGCGGACTGTGTCCACCGGTCTTTCGTACCTCGGCACCGTCATGATGCTCGCGAAGCCGCTACCGTAAGAACTCGACAGGAACACCTCGAAGAGGAACATCATCAGCATGAAGTACTTACCTATCGAGCCCGATGGGATTTCGACCCTCGAGACGTTTTGTAAGAGGAACACTTTGATCGTCGAGAGTGCTGAGGTGTCGAGGCGGTGGTACCTAGAAACGATTGAAGTGGAAGGTAAGGTTAGAGCTTGGAAGATTTATGTTGCATCGAAACTGGATTGGAAAGGTCTTGGTGATGGCATTCTATGGTTCGTAAGAGGTGGAGTGAGTTCTCCACGTCATCACTGGAGTGGCTCACCTCTTCCAAAGGTTAGAGCCTATTATAAATCAACTCTAGAATAGCGTAGAACTATTAAGTGAATTGCAGAAGTCTTAGGAATGATCACTTAAGACCATGCAATTTCTCCAGACGCTACCAGATCAATTTGGGGAAGTTTTTTGAGGGGCACAGTACCAGTAACACATAAATAGATGAATTCTAAATGCCCAATTCACTCCTAATGTGAATAGAACTATTAAGTGAATTCCAAGAGTCTTAGGAATGATCACTTAAGACCATGCAATTTCTCCAGACGTTACCAGATCAATCTGGGGAGGTTTTTGAGTTGCACATTACCAGCAACACAAAAATAGATGAATTCTAAATGCCACATTCACTCCTAATGCATTCATATGCCTTGTAATATTTGATATGAGACATTTGATCCAAGTTTGGTCTCCATTATTTTCTGTAGTAGGTACAACCAATTTTGAAGTTTCCTTCTTCGTTCAATGTATATAAAACTGTAGCTTCTAAGGTATAAAATCCCGGTAACTAGATCGTACTCGTGCCTGGACTACGCTAGAATCTGTCTTTGACAATGCTATGTAGCTTGGAACATCCTTCATATGTGGAACGTGCTAGATACCAACTTATTCCTAAGGTTGTTCTAGAATCCTCAAACAGAAATATCGAGACACTAGTTAGTAGGTAGAGGGCGATAGATTACAGAATTAATTAGTACCTGGAATATATTATCTATGACGGAATAGGTACTACAATCTGGAAAAGAGCTTAAATGCCATGCTTATTAGACCCTAACTATTCGTATAAAAATGAACTTTGGCACATTCTTAGAATACAATATAGGAATAACCTGGAGTATTGATTATAACTAGAGTGTCTTGAATATAGAACCTACTCGCGCCTAGAATATGTCAAAGTCTAACTTTGACAGGAAAGTGCGTTGAAGATTGGAAAATCCTTCAGATATGAAACAAAATTTTAAGGTTATCGCAAAGTACCATAGCATAATATAAGTTCTATATACTACAAAATAGGTAGAGGGAACTAGATTGTAGAATTCATTAGTGCTGGAATATATTATCGATGACCGAATATGTACGTATGTCGTATCTTGAAACGAGCTCAAATGCGAAACCAATTAGACACTAAGCATTCCTTATGGAGAGAACTTTGCTATATTATTGGTTATAACTAGAATATCCCAGGATATGTGATCCAATCCTGCCTGGAATGTGCTGAAGTATTACTTTGACAAGAGTCTACTATGTCCTGTTTAGAAGATTCTTCAATGCCAGATGTTATTGAAACTTCATCTTGTCCCGAAATTGCTAAGGTTGATCTTGTCTTAAGTTTCGAAGCAAACAATACCTGGATGAACAAGCCTGTCGATACTTTGTATCCATCTGCAAGGAGAGAAATGGAAACACAAACTACCTTCTGGAGGAGTCACAGCGGTGGAGGAGATGCAACAAAGACACGCTGGCGACGAAGACTGCAAGTAGTACTGCCCAAACGCTCTTGTTGTACGCGTGGATCGGCGTCAGCCATCCAGTCAAGATCCTGAAAATCATACAGTCACCGAAAACGCATTGGACATCACGCTTTGGACTCTTACTTCGGTGATGGTACCAGCACTGTCACACCAGACCTCACAGTAGGTTTCGAGTAATCCAGGTACGGCCGGTAGGCGTCCCACATGTACAAGGCACCTGAAACGGGAAACCTGAAAGCCTGAAGAGACCCCAGGTCGATACCTACCGAACCCAGCGTCCGCCTCGTCGTAGAGGACGCTGCCCAGGATGCCGGTTCCCGTCCAGTTGGAGTAGATGTCGCCCCAGTCGTCGCTGATCACCAAGACTGGGGTGACGTTGTGTTTCTCCGAGTATACCAAGAGCGGTTTGAATTCTGAGCCTTTGTTGTTGTAAATGTCGTCCGGGTCTAGTAAGATAAGCCTATAGTAAATCCACTGAGGAGAAAACATCCACGAAACACTAACGTCGAAATTCATAGCGCGCGACCAGCTAGCGAATAAGTACAGGGTCGCATTAAGAATGATCGCCTTGACTATAATTTTTCTTTTACTAAGATCATTTCTTTCTTTTCTGTATACATTTAAAATAATGGTTTTCTCCCCTCAGCTTAAGTATGTTCCAGGTCTCTTTTTAAGAGGCGAGCAGGGAAGGTGTCTTTTTTCATAATTTGCAATAAATCACAGAAATATGTTTATACAAATCTGTATCAAAAACATGAATAACAATAGCGGTACGTTAAAATAAACCATCAACTAAAAGTCCACTATCACCGTCAACGACTTTCCTGAACGCTTGTAAACAGACAACCATAGATCAGACAACTAAACTTGTTAATTTTACTGAACCGACTCTGTACATCAACAATTCCCGCCTAAAGTTTTATGACTTTTCCACCAATAGCAAACGACGTGTATTAGGTGTTGTCTAACTTTACTACCTTTTCTCGTTTCGTGGATGTTTTCTTCTCAGTGGATTTACTATAGTTAGCAGCGAATGCTCTTGATGTGAGATGAATTGAAGGGATATTAAGCCAAAGACGGTTCTGTTATAGACTGTGCTGTCCTTTTAATTACCTTTTGGTGACGTATCGTCGCCTTTTTGGGATATTTACCTCCTTTTGTGTCTGCGTTTTAAACCATTACGCTGACGGTCTATTATAGAATCGTCTTTG
The DNA here is from genome assembly GCA_946251905.1 of Cryptocephalus moraei. Classification (NCBI taxonomy): domain Eukaryota; kingdom Metazoa; phylum Arthropoda; class Insecta; order Coleoptera; family Chrysomelidae; genus Cryptocephalus; species Cryptocephalus moraei. The sequence continues at coordinate 31,509,059 of OX276456.1, forward strand.
GTTATACTGATCTGACTTGGAGAATAAGAAAGTTCTTAATATAGATTCCAATGAAATGGAAGTTTGGTAAAGTTGTAAATCTCAACCTGTAAGCAATATCGTAACGTTTTAAGATATAACAAAAGGAGGTTGTCACAGTTCCCACAGTTGGCCATGATGAGCAGATGGAAGGAAAAACTTCTGCTTAAGGTATAACCTTTCATCTTTCTGGTCTTTGAACCAAGGGCACCCTGCACATACGTGACCGGATCTTAACATACTTACCAATCAATATACTGTAAGGTTCGTAGTAAAACGTTCCCAGACGTAACACCCTTCCCATTTGATCCAATAGTTTATCGGGATACAAGTCATTGTTAAGCAAGAACGTCTGGTTTTCGAAGTACCACTCGTCTAGAAGTACCTTCTGGTTATTATCTTTGGTACCCACGTACCTATTCGTCCAAACTAACGCACTGACGTTAGTTTCTTGTAAAACAATCATGTCTGTTACGTAATCGATGGCGGTGGTGTTAAAGATATCGTCGATATCTTTCTCCATATCGATTCCAGGTACGAACAGGTATTTCCTGTGTTGTAACCTCTCCATCCTCAGCCATAACTCTTTTTCGAAATTTTCGAAAATTACCGCTGGTCTGTCGCTTTTGACTAAGATGCCGTTGCAGCCGAAATAATGAAAAATTCCGTCGAAATTGAAACCTTGGTCCAATTTCATGTTCACCACAGGGATAGATCCTGTGTAGTCAACGGTATTATTACCGTCGACTAAGATAATAATACATTTATCTTCAATGAAATAACGTTGGATTATAACATTGAACAGCACGTCCATGTAGAAATTCATATCGAGACCTATCAGGGGAATAATCATCTACAGTTTTTATACTCGTCTAAGTGGATGTAATTTCTGTAAATAATATGAATAATACGTTAGGATGATTACGGAGGAATCATCTCTAATTTGCTGTTTGGATAAAAACCATTTTGCGGTAAACCGAGACGGGCAAAAAGCTAAACTGATGTCACGAGATGGATAAATAAATTATGTAATTACAGTTTTCAAGTGAAACATTTTTTTTTTCAATAGTAATCTAAAATGTTAACGTCATTATATTTATTAATAAAAACAATTACATTATCCATCAGTGCTATTGACAAGTGGTCAATGTGTTGTTTATAGATAGAATAAATAATTCATATATACATATTTTCGACAATAACAACGTTTTTCTTACTTTTCTGAATATCAAAAATCACTCGACTTATTTGGACTGTATTACCAGCCATATTTCTTCACTACTATTAAATAATGTAAGATTATTATTTATATTATCAATAGAGTACTAGTAGGTGGTGGAACACATATTAGAAAAGGAATATCGCCAAAAAGAAAAACTTATACAAAAATCAAAATTTTCCATTTTGGACAATTTTTAAATTTTTAAAATATTTTTTAATATTTAACCAAAAATGCAAACCAACCCAAATTTTCAAAATTTTTGTTTTAAACGACTGGGAGAGACTTCCTAAAACAAAAACAAAAAGCCGTTTTATAGGGGAAAAATTAAGTTCCCAAGTTAAGTAATTTTAAATGATAGAAATATTTGTTTCCATAGAAATATCTCGAAAACTATTTCGGCTGGAGTGTAAAAACTTGGCTACCAATCGTCAGAGGGCTTTATTAACTTACCTTGGGAGTTTCATTTCGAAATTCTAAAATTCATTTTGTGGGTCGAAAGAAAGGGGTGTCAACCCTTTTCGAATTTTCGAAATATTGCCAAAAATGCAAACCGTCACAGAGTTTCGAAATTTTGGCTTCAATCGGTTAGGAGACACTTCCTGGGGCTAAAACCAAAATCCGTTTTACCAGGAAAAAAATACTATTCCAGTTATATGATTTTGAAAGGGAGAAACAGTTGTTTCCACAGAAGTTAAGTATTTCGAAAACTGTGTAGGGTAGTAGGTTAATTCTACTCTGCTGTCAGATGGTAAGGGATGACTACGTAATATGGAAGGAGATAACGGTGTTTTTGTTAATTTAGTACTAATTGGTAGTGAATAAGTTAATAATTGAAATGTGTGTAGGTAATCCAAAATGGTTGAAATGAAAGAAAATATAGCGAAAACCAGAAAAATTTTCCACTTCCCTAAGTATAGATTCATTCTGATTACAATTACAAGCCATGTCATTAATTAATATAAAATTACAAATAATTATAGAATCAAAATTTTCCAACTAAGTTAATAATAATTTTTTAATTTCTTTTTTCATATCAGATGATTAATTTATATGTACCTAAACGAACGTGTAACATTCCATGCCTATTTAAATTGCAATCACATGTCATATCATTAATTAATATCAAAAATTGTCATGTCAAGTGACTTCTTGAAAATAGCCAGTTTCTGAAATGATTTAGTTATGAAATTGATAACTGATCGGTCGCAAATAAACAGTATTAATTGTATATTCAATAAGCAAAAAAAACTCTGACTTAAAAATCATTTACTAATAAATTTGAAATTTTCCCATTTACCAAAACATCATTCCAAAATAATAATTCTAATCTCAAACATTGTGAAATATACGAACTAATTAATTTTTCAATTTTGTCCTTTTGAGGTTACTGACTAATTAATTTTATTCGAAAAATAGATTAAAGTGTCTATTACCAAAACGACAAAATATTTTTAAATAGAGATAAATGTGGAGAATTATTAACAATGCCCCCTCGTTGGAAGAACTGATATCTACATAGCATAGTCTGGCAGAACTATCCGTGTAGATACCTAGAAGTAAATGGGACCATATTTTCAATAGGCTAATGGCATTTAAAAAAGCATCCAACTTTATAAATAAAAAAAAACTCTTTAATAAAAAAATACTGTCATTGGGTAAATTCGGTATTATCCAAGCATAACTGCTTCATTAATATTAACCCAATTACATCAAATAAACTTGAGTCATTGGCAAAAACTCTCATTTAATTCCTTATAACGAACTTATAATTATTCATATGTACACTTGCAGACCTCCTCTAGTTCAGACTTAGATCACATCAATAAATATTCGCTAATTGCAATTAGCGGACCGCAATCGCTAATTGCGGTTCGTCGTCGACTGTCGGGGACTCGCGTCCAGACCGAACATATTCGAGGCACTCTGGACGGCGTCGTGCACGCTCGGGAAGAACCTCAGAGTCGCCTTTTTCTCGCAGAGCAGGTCGCACTTCTCCATCAGATGGTAAACGTTGTCTGGAGGAAAAGAGGGAAATTAATGAAGCAATTAGCGCGACGAAGGTGAAGTGTTACTAATTGGTAGTTTGTGTCGCTTACCGGAACATCCGGCGAAGTACATCGAGATGTTCAGTTTGTGGAAACTGTCGATTATCCCTTTGAGCATCGATATGCCTGACGGGTCGATGTAGCTCACCTTAGAGAAGTCGAATATGATGCACTTCAGGTCGATGTTGACCTTCCTTTGGAACTTGTTCACTTGGCTGGAGCGAGCCTGGAAACGACACTACCTGAGCAAAAGTTGGGGTCGTATCCATAGAAATATAATTAAACTCTGGAACTGGAGGTTCTGGAGAGGAGAAAACGATATCGAGAATGCTGGACCTCATCTTCAGGGAAAGACATGTTGTAGTCAACTGCCATGATTATCATCCACATTAGAAAGAAGAAGAAGAAACTCAGAAGTTGATCAATTTGCCCTATGGTATCCCAAATTGTTCACAACTGATTGGCGTTCTAGAGTCTATTATATTTCTGTGGACGTATCCAACGACTTACCCTTTCAATCTCCTGTGCCAATTTCTTGCGGTAGATCACCTCTTTCTGCGGATTGACCTGTATCAACTGGTACAGGTCGGATTTGAAGATGTTCCTCAACGCGAAGTTTATCCCGCCGCAGTAGTGGAATATCTTGAGACCCCTGATCTCTTCTGCCTGAAACGATCGAGCCTTAAGTACCACAGCGCTGCGAATAGCACTGACGGGTACTCACCCCCTTGTACCTGCCGATGTCCAGGTAGAGGTCCGTCGTGGGGACTCTGCCGAGGAGGCAGGTGTAAGGTCTGAATCCCAAGACGAATATCGTGACGAGGGACATGATGACGCCGACGAGGAGCCCGATGTCGATACTGACTATCACGACGGTGAGGAACGTGACCAACCATACGAGGGCGTCCATCTTGCTGAGTTTCCAGAATTTCCAGACGGCCGTCACTTGCATTATCATGCTCTTCAGGGCGACGACTATCACGCTCGCCAGGACACACTGAAAGACATGTAAGATATATTGTCACGCACAAGGGGGATTCCCCTTGCAATCCTCGGAAATGCGTCCTGAACACGATTAGCTCTTCCAGCAATGATGCTAACTGAATTACAAGAAGCCTTAAAATAGATGAAAAACCGGTAAGCAGCTCGACCTGACAGACACCATAAACATAGAACTAATAAAACATAGTAGGTTACTATTAGAACTGGGAATACCATATTTACTGAACGAATGTTGTAAACAGATAACAATACCAGACCAATGGAAGATGGCAGAAGTAATATTACTACATAAAAAAGGAGATGGAAACAAATCGTACGTATTCCAATGTATGATCCAGGTGTGTTTTGAACCAATTTTTCCAACAACCAACCAGTAACCAATAAGTTGGTTCCAACCTTCTACTGGAAGCAATTTATGGTATGACCTTAAGTTAGATCATTACAAAATCAGATCAAAATGACCCCAAGAATTTCTACTGGATCAGACATATAGCCACTTTGCTCATAAGATCATACATACCTTTGGTAAGGGTTCGAAGAACGGCCCGATCCACAGCAAAATGATGACCAGGATACTGCAAGATATCAAGGAGACTATCTGGGACTTCCCGCCGACCACCTGCTGGATGACAGATCTGGACAACGAAGCGCACACCGGCATGCAGGAGAAGAAGGAGCCAAAGACGTTTCCAGCCCCCTGAAACAAAAACGATCGTCGTAGGTTCGAATTACCAAAGACTGGACGAGATTAGCTTACCATGGCTAGTAACTCCTGATTGGCGTCCACCTCGTAATCCAACTTCTGGGCGAAGATGAACGCCATGGAGAGGGTTATGGTGTAGGAGACGATGGCGATGGAAAATGCGTCGAGGGCGACGTATCTGATCAAGGAGAACTCCGGTACCACTGGCTCTGGTAACCTGTGGAAGTGGAAAGGTTTAGAGCATCGATGGTTGGTGTTTGACTGGGTTCATACCCTGTGGGGATGTTACCTACGACGGTTATGCCGTACACTTCTTCGAAACTGCAATACCTCGACACCAGAGCTCCTATGGTGACCGCGGCAAGTTCGATCGGAACGGGCATGGAGGACTTTTTGGCGACGATCGGCTGGAAAAGAGTTGAATGCAGTCTTTACACAATTTAAAAATTTTACAAGGCTACAAATCTTCATGAAATACAAAGGCCGTGTAACCTTCCTAAACCCTTACTTTTAATACTTCGTTGTTCAAAACTGTAATCGAGATCGTGACGGCGGATATGGCGACAGCGGCGAGGTTAGTACTGGAGAGCTCCAGGATTATCTGCCTCAAAGTCTGTAAAGTACAATCGTCATAAAATCATCGGAATCGTCAGACGATTGAGCCGTTACCTTAAAAACGACAAAGTACCCGGAGTACCTCGGGATGTTCAGCCCGAAGAGGTACTTAATTTGGGACACCATCACCTGGATGGCAGCACCCGTCGTGAAACCGCTGACCAGAGTCTCGGAGAGCAGGGCGCTTATCGCTCCTAACCTCAAAAGGTACATCGCTATCTGTAGGTAGGCGAAATTAGTTTTGTATCGTACGCGTGCGCAGATACCTGCGCACATGTCGTTCAGAGCTAACATCGCATAAATACAGGACTAATGTTATGGGAGAAAACGACGAAATTACAAAAGCTGTAGGGCCCCAGCTTTATATATACAAGGCTAGAATTACTTTACTTCTTACCTGGAATAGCGCCACGGTGAAAGTCACAGCTGTCGCTACTTCTATGGGGGTGTACGAAAAAGAATGGGCATTGGTGACGTTCGCCTCGATGTTGCTCCCCTCCAGGTACTTCGCATCGGCGTACTCCAGGACGGTTTTACCGGTCATCAGGCATATTATGGCGAAGGTACCCATCGAGTTGTGCTTGGAGGTACCGAAGAAGAAGTAAATGAGCACGGGAAAGAACGCCATGTAGATCCCCACTACAGGTGCAACGTTGCCTAGCAGGGCGTAGGCCATGCCTGAGGAGAGTAGGATTTTGTAGGGTTGATTTGGAGGGATTTCTGTGACGTACCTTGAGGTATGTGCATGATGGCGACGGTGAAACCGGATATCAAGTCCGAGATTAGATCCGTTTTCCAGTTGTAGGCGGCCAGCCATCCGATGAACGGAAAGGTGCCGACCAGGAATTTGCTTATGGAGATCTTTTCGTTGCTGCATTTCGGTTTTAGCACTAATCAAAAATCAATGTACCTATGTATTATTTGGTTAATTGTAATTTAGTTTAGTTGCAATCTTATTTTATTACTCTTTAAAGAAGCGTTGTTATCTTAAATCTCAATGAGCGTCTTGTGATAATATGTATTACCCACTTTTGCATAAGGTACTTTACCATTAGTTCAATAAACCACTCATCATCGGTAATTATAGTCCCAATATTCAGATTGATATACTGGATTTTTTTTTTGAGATGAACATGGAGGTTATAGAAAAGATCATTAATCTGATAAATTGAGAAATTACCATTACCTGCACCCTAAATTATTTGCCATAATGAAATTGGTCCAAGCAACTTCCTCAGATGTTGGCACATCCGAAAACCTTTGAGGCGCAATCCATGTAGTATAAGATCTGTGACTCACGTAGAACGTAATCAAACAATTTAACAATAGACAGCAATTCGAATAAAGTCGATATTGAAATTGATCATTTTTATTGAAGCGAAGTATTGCAAACTTGGGAATAAACACTTTACTTACTCGCTATTCTATTGGGAACGTGTAAGGTGTAAGTGACCTTCTTATTATGATATTAAGAGATTAATTTTCAAATTGATATCCGTCAGGTATTATTATTAAACCGCAAGGTAATGACCAAATCTAACTACTACTCGTTAATTAGTCAAATTAATCAACTCAACCTCTAAAACGAAAGAAGGACAAATGACACACACTTTTATGAAAACTTAAGGTATTTCAAATATTTAAAAAGTAACTGGATAACGAAGAGTTCCTTAATGACCCTTGATTGGTGGTTAAAGTATTGAAATACCGATTGGGAAAAGTAGTTATTATCGAAACTCTATATAAAATTCTAACAAGTTTTCCAAAAAACAATCCTTAGAATCCGTTATCAAAAAAAGAAATTGCAGCGAAACTGGTTTTATCTGTAGGAAGTCAAGTGTGTTCATCCTACTTATATGTGATGAATCCATTACATTACATGATGATACGAAGCTTAATTATTTCTCGCGGAAAAGTACCCACGATAATTAAAATTAATAATTTTTTTTTCGCGATGTGTAGTACGAGCCAAAGTACTTATGTCGCATGCAACAACAGCTCGTAACAATATTCGGAGTGTTTGTTGTTTAAGATTTAGCAGTAGAGATTATAGTATGATAATAGCTTATAAATACAATAATATTCTGATTCTGACACCTGTTTTACACAAAATAGATAAGACTTACATGTTACAGGGAACTTGCACACGAAATAAGTGCGAATTTGAAGACGTATCTATTGAGCGAAATGGTGAAAAGAAGAAATGGCTAAATAGCTCAAATTTATATTATTCTTGATTATTGAGTTAGAATGAGAATGAAGAAGTTACTCCATGAACTTGTAGAAGAGCATATGAAGTTGCAGTTCTGTACACAAGAAAATAATAAATTTATTATTACAGGAGCATGTAAACCTTAGCTGGAGATTGAGAAATGAGAGATTGCTCTATAGGCCGGAAATCCCCTCTATGGCTCTATACGTTTAAAACATGAGAAAACATAAAAATGTCTTAATTTTTGAGTTTGGCAATTGAGGGATTGCTCTATGGACCTATTAGACATGTAAGATGCAGTGTTGCTGTAAAGAATGAAATGGGTATTGTGCCAACAATGCAAAGAAAGACGAAAAGTCTAAAGTCCCTTAATTCAGGGTTGAAGGTGAGAATTGTTAAATTGCTCTATATAGTTCTATAGTTCTAAAACTCTATAGAGCAATTTGACAGTTCTATAGCGATGACAATCTGTAGCAACTATAGAAGAAAATATGAAACTGACGAATTTTTGAAATTTTTAATAAATTAAAAAATTTAATAATTAATATTGATTGATATAGTAAAAGATGGAACGGAGGAAATTGCTAAATTTCTCAATGCTGACAATTCTGGATGCTCAATCTTAATAAATTGTTTGCAAGACTTGTTGAAGGAATCTCTAAAAGTGCTTGTAAGATGTACTATTAAAGAATTAGTAACAACTACAGAAAGTATGAAGCAAAAGCAACAAGAACCAAGAAATGTCTTTGATTAAGGTTAAGAATCTGGAATACTTCTAGAAATATTTTCATGAAGCAATTACAAAAATTTATTAAAAAATATATTATTTTTAAGAACCACAACGTAAATAACGAATTTAAAGCCAAATTTACTTAATTCTAAGTAAGCATTGAGAATTAAAACATGCTTCTATGGGAGGAATAGATCCAAAATTAATAACAAAATATGATATACACGACAGATTATTTACAATAGAAACTAAGGGAAAATCCTCAATTCTCGATTATGATGGAATATTGAGTATTAGTTCTATAGAGGGATGATCTCCAAAAGTGCTTACAAGGTGTGATATGGATTACATCTACTTTCATATTACATTCTACACACTACATAGAATAACAAAGTGAATACAATAACAATTATAGAAAGACAGAAGAAAAGGTAAAATTTGTCAATCCTGGATCGAGATTGGGAAATTGCTCTCTGTAGAGATTACTTAGACGTGTTTGAAGGTGTAGTATTACGTAAAAGAACAAATAATGAAATCAATATTATATGAAGAGTAATAAATATGAATTAATTAAATGTTAACAATAGGTACAATAGCAGCTATAAAAAGAAAACAAAGAAAACCACGAATTCTTAATTCTTAATATTTCCTGATTAAGGCTTTGTTTTAAGCTGATTTAAGAGGATTTAAAAGTAAAAGGCCATACAAGAGAATCCAAAATTGAAATAAATTCAGATGATTTTGAAACAAATATCAAAGAAAGAATTGTCTTGTTGGAGATTAATAACACTACTTTACAAGAGTCTAAAGGGGGAAAGTGACTGAGAAGAACTCTAGTAGACTGGCTCTTTAAGGAACCTTTGAATCAGTAATTTCAGGATCCCAAAGAACTAGAGAAATATCTCAAATTGCGCCAAATTCAAATTGAGTACTTGTGATATGCAGAAATCACCTCGAAACTGGTAAAAGTGTAGTATTAGAGCAAATAAACAGAAAAGTGGTTGGGGAAACGCAAAATAACTACTTTGAGGGCTAATTGTAGGTAATAAATTACACCCTTAATTGCCATATAAAGTTTTATCCATAATTTGTAGAGTAGCGGTGGTAAAGCCAGAGATTGAGGGTTCGAGTACTATTCAGGATATTAATTTTTAGGACTCGATAAGTACGAAGCTGCTCAATTGTAACTCAAAATTAGTACTATAAAGCAGTGAGTTCTACAATTGTTTGTAAGGCGTAATTAATACCGTAAGGGCGTAAAAAATGCAATAGCCTGAATCTAAATGACAAAGGAAAGCACAAATCTCTCAAATCTTAACTAAGATTGGTTGTTAATTGGCCACATACCTCTACAGTAACTCGATATTGAATTAATTAGGAAAGTTTGTACTAGTTGGATTGAAGGAAACTAAGAGCTAGTAGTACCGCGAAAAGCACCTGTCCAAATTTGTTATAAACGTGACTTGCTTAATCTTGTTCTAAATGTTACTCAGTACTTACGATTTTCCCTGGGTTTCTCGTACCGCAGGTCGAGCCTGAGCTGCTCGTGCTCGTAGAGCGGCCTCTCGATCCTGATCTGGGACAGTCCGGGCTTGCCCATCGCCGACCTATCATCGTCCATTTCGCGTGTGGTGGAGATTGAAAAATCGACGGATACGGGGACCTGTCGTGCTCTCAGGCGAGGCGATCTCCCTTCGCCTTTATATAGAAAACGGTCGCGCTTTTATTTCGAGGTTTTTATCTCGAAGAGCCCTCACGCTCGTTTACAAGGCGTTCTCGATGGCGAGTAGGTACCTACGTATCGGGTACCCAATGTGGTACCGATCGATTTCGTTCTCGGTCGATTGGTACCTTTAGTGGGACCTTCACCCGGTTACTTGGAGCGTATTATTTGTGAGGTAGCGAAATTTTCTAATTTATTGTCTTCGCGCTTCGTGATGTTTAATTTTCGAGATAAGCGTTGTTTAATTAAAGCTCCGCCGACGGTACTCTTATGGATCTGCCTTCGGGAATTAACGTGTTATCTGCGTTTTTCAGCCGAAACGTTTTATCTCGCGTCAGATAACACGAACTCGCTTTTAGAAAGATTTCATGAATGAGAAGTAGACGTATATACTCTTTCCAAAGTTAATTTAACAACTAGCACAGTTCATCGGATTTGAGGGATCGCAAGGTCGTCAAAATTTCTTATGTTATAACTCTTTGGGACAATGGAGTTTTCGCCGGTAGGCAATACACAGTATACACACACACCATTTCCACAGGAGGGATACAATATTACCCCAAAAATATTTTTTGACAAAATTGTTAATTGCTAAACTCGAGCTTTGATGACCCTTTATGGGAAACTCTACTGTAGCTTTAACATGTCGGAAAATTTCAAACGATTATATCAAAATTTTTTCCAAGAGATGGAAATTGCTTGGTCAGAACGATATTAATAAAGTAAAACATATATTCCACCAGTCTTAGAAAATATGGAAAATATTTTCTGACAAAATTGGGAATTTCTAAATTCGAGCTTTGATGACTTTGTAGGAAATTCTACTGTAGCTTTATCATGTCGGAAAATTTGAAACGATTATGTCAACCATTTTCCAAGTGATGAACTTATGCTTAGAACGATATTAATGAATTAAAACATATATTCCACTAGTCCTAGAAAATATGGAAAATATTTTCTGACAAAATTGGGAATTTCTAAACTCGAGCTTTGATGACCCTTTATGGGAAACTCTATTGTAGCTTTATCATGTCGGAAAATTTGATACGATTATGTCAACAATTTTCCAAGTGATGATCTTTGGTCAGAACTATATTAATGAAGTACAACATATATTCCACTATTCATAGAAACTATGGAAAATATTTTCTGACAAAATTGGGAATTTCTAAACTCGAGCTTTGATGACTTTGTAGGAAATTATACTGTAGCTTTATCATGTCGGAAAATTTCAAGCGATTATGTCAACAGTTTTTCCAAGTGATGATCTTATGCTTGGTCATAACCATATTAATGAAGTACAACATATATTCCACAAGTCATAGAAAATTTGTTGACACTTTAAATGGAACTCCATAATATGCTCAATCTAAGTTATGTTATGTAATTTATAAAGCGACTACCGTCTATGTTATGACGACGTTATGTTTGATCCAAACTCCGTCAGCATGTAGACAATTTTGTGAAAGATCAACTTTAATACAATTCTGTGAGATATTCGACATAAGTCTCGTTATAACACATAGAAAATGATTACAAAAGCAACTGTTTATGTTATGACGTTAAATTTGACTAAAACACCATCAGTGAAATGAAGCATATATGTATCACGAGTCATAGAAATTTTTTAATTTTAATAAAAGTCCATGAGATGTTTGACATAAGTTTCATCGTAAGATGTAGAATGTTTCAATTAATCACACCAACAACTTTTTGATTTACGACCTTATGTTTCACCCAAACGCCATCAGTGAAATATTTCATGGACCATAGACAGTTTTTGGAAAAGGGAAAAATTCAATTTCAATGAAATTCTCTAACATATTCGAAACAAGTTTTCTTGAAAGATGTAGAAATGTTCAAGGTAAAAAAGGAACAGCTATATTTTGAGTTATGACTTCATGTTTGACCAGAACACTTTCAGGAAAGTGAAGCACATGTTCCACTTGCCATACAAAATTCAATACAACTCTGTAAAAGATGATTAAAGTAGGCTTTTAAAATGTAAAAAGTATTAAGATATTACAAAGACAAATTTTTGAGTTATGACTTTATGTTTGACCATTTATGTTTTGAAATTTGTTTGGGAACTAAATTTCAATAAAGTCATAAGATATAGAAAATTCCAATATTTTGTATAAAACATTTTTATGAGCTATGACCTTATGTTTGATCGGAGAGCCGTCAATAAAATGATGCACATATTTCATGGGCCATAGAATTTTTTGGAAAATCAGTTCCTATAAATTTTTCAAAATGTTTGTAATGTGTTTCATTATAATATCTAGAAAATTTCAAGTCATTACAACAACAACTCTTTAAGTTATGACGTTATTTATGACCAGAACACAATCAGGAAACACATGTTACAATTTGTTTTTAATCTTAAATTGTAATCAAACTCTGTAAGATATTTAAAGTAAATTTTGAAATTAATTTGTATCATTTGGCGTTGTACAAAATTTTTGAATCAATATAAAATTAAATTTAGAATCAATATGGTCTATAATTAGCACTAAGTAAATTGAAGGATTTACTGCTATCTAAATTAATTCATCCACGAATGTTTTCAACAAACAGACGTAACTACAGAAACGTCACTCACGCGTAATTTATAATTTCGTACTTACTCCACATACAATTTCATGTCATATCCTTAATTAAACCAGTTAATGTCTAGAGGCGCACTAAAATTAGTACGTACATGTAGGTACGTACTTACTGAATTTAAATTGTAGATATACATATTATAAACTTATTGGTATCAGTGAAATTACTTAATTATCAAAGAGGAAAAAGGTTTTAGACGGGCACCACTTAAGCATACCGTTCAAATCACTAAGTTATTTATCGTTCGGAACGATTAGGTACTTGCTTTTTGTGGCGTCTTAATTGCACATTAATGTTATGTGTATTTGTTGATTGGACAAGTTTTTCGAAATAATTTTCCTACCACTGTGCATAGTACATGTAGAAGTATATGAATAATAATAATACAACAATAACAACCGTTCGTTAATATGTGGTGTTATGCAATAATTACTTTTATTCAATACAGGTAGGTACTAATATGTACATTTCAATTAAATTGTACTTTACAAATTGTACAAACCGTGAATAACATTGTGCAATATTTTCAATTGGAGGACGTGCTCTTGTCACGTGCTCCTTATCAAATTTAAATATTTTAATAACATTTTTTAAACTTTGTGACGTTACATCGTCGTTCCGGATAGATTTAAGTTAACTAGCAAAATACCTTCAAAAAATAAATTGTGAAGGTTAATCAACCTAAAATTTATATATTTTTTAATGAGCCTTTCAAGTGCCTTAATTGGTAGACCCTAATTAGGCGAATATCAGTTAGAGTAATTGACAAGGTAATGTGTATTATCTATTTTTTGTAGAGGAAAAGGACCAGCAAGTACAGGATTAGTGTAAAGTTATGGGTACAGAAATTAGTCTTATCGATTTCATATTTTGTTCCTGGGGTTTTAATTTTTTGAAAATTTTAAATCAATGAAATTAGATTATGGAGAACAGGTACAAAATCGAAAATCGATTTTTTTAACAAATGTGTTTGTTGGGATACTGAACGAAACTTTTAATTACTTATGTGAATTATAAGAACAAGTAATACTAAGCTATGAAATAGAATTAAGTAGCACTAATTAAGCCCTTATTAGATATCTGAAGAACCTAATTTTGAAATTATTGTTGTTTGATCGGGTAATTAATCCGTTCATCAGTGGCTAAATTCATTAAAAACGGTTGAAGAGATTTTCATGAAATGTCATATTTACATATTTATCCGGCGTCATGTATTAGTCACATCAGCTAGTTTTATTTTATTCCATCAATCATTTCATACTGGGAAATTGCCATGCCATTACCTGCCGGATTATCGAATTATAATAAAACTTGTTAAAATTTGGGTAGCTACGTATTAATAAATGAATACATTACTGTTTTCAAAAAATTGATAAAAACTCCATCATTTTCCAGACATATTTCTTGTTTATGTCAATCTCATTACGCTTATACTTATTTAGCCAAGTTAAGATAATATTTGCTTTGCTTTGTTTCTTTTTAAACAATCTATCACGCTATGTTATCAGACCAGATCAATTCCTACTTTTTGCCGTCTTGAAACCATTCTATTAACTCATATACTGGCGATCTAAAAAAATATTTATTTGGCAAAATTTAACTCACTGGATCGAGTAGGTACTTGTCTGTCTATCCAAAGGCTGGTTTGTTTTTTACTTGTATAATAATCTCCTGACGATCAGTGAAGATATCTCTGCCGCGTCATTTTCGTCATACTGATTATTGCAATTGGAAGATTGATAGCGGCGATTAAGAAATTGCTATCTCCAAAGTATGTTTTCGGCGGGATTGTGAATTTTTCGAAGTATGCAGGGAATATACACCGTTACCAAATTCAAGAATATATATTACATAATATTCCAATAGATAACAAAAAATATGTAATTTCAAATATAACTTACTTATATAATTGTTTATTAACATTGTTCATGTTTCTTCTAACCTGATAATCGTAAACGCGCTCTTATATAATAAATGTATACTGTTTTTTTTTCAAATTTTATTCAGTTAATGTCAAAAGCACGAATAGTAAACGTTAAACCTAAGGAATGCTTCTTGTGTCCATCCATCGTCCTATCCGAATTTTCGTTAAATTTAAGGGGGGAGAGTGAATAATGGGGGAGATATTCGACGACGTTTAATAATGATAATCATAAATAGATCCGAAAATCTGTTGTTGCTGCCTCAGACTATGCTAGTGGTGTGGTGCGATGTACAGTGACTGTCCGACGAACATACCGACAGGGGAACAGGACTGTAGGCCACGTAATCGGTGCAGTTTAAATAAAGGCGGGAACTGGTGCGGTCGCATTCAGGACAGGACCTCTTTTTCTTCCTGCTCTTCCTGAACAACTCGTAGGCACATCTATGGAGAAGCAAAAGAAATAATACGTTATGTCAAATGAAGGTACAGGTTTTAGTAGAAATTTTGTTCCTTGGATTACCTGCTACCGGTGAATCTAACGCAACAATTATTTTTCTGCGTGTAGAATGGATGTTTCTACATGTGTATAATAAATATCAACGCGATTAATTGAAAACTAAGTATTGTTACGAAAATTTAAAAAATACTTTTTTAGATCTGTCGTATGCGATCAAAGATGATGAAATCATCCCTAATACTTCCATTATTAGAGCAACAAATTATTTTTAAACATCGAATAGACGTTTCTACACATGTGTACATATTTTAACTCCCCCGGCGGGTTCACAGTAACAAAACTATCTCTGCGTGCACAATAGAAGCTTTAGATACTTAAACTCATTTTAACGTAATTAATGAGGAACTTTATTTATGGATTTCTTTGAACAAATCTTCGAGAGACTCTATTTTGTTCCTTGTACTTCCACTCCTTGTAAAGATAGTTCATCAAAAATACGTCCTACATGCAGAATGTACATTTAGAGAATAATTTTTAAGCTAATTACTTAAAGTGTGATTTTTTTAGGCACCATTAGGGGATGAACTAAAAGATAACCAAGAGTGTACTTGAATTTCTAGAAGATGCTTTAACTTGTCACTTGCATTTTAATATACTACATATCTACAATATGTTATCCTACTTATCATTTTTGACCTGTATTTGATTGTTTGAAATAATATAAAAAGGAAGTACTCATCAAAAGCTACTTTTGGAAATATTTACAGATTTTTAGATCCTTCTGTAAATGATGGGGGCGCAACTACAAACTACTTTGAAGAGTTATATTTCGTAAACGGTACTTCAATCTGTAATAATGTAAAGTTTATTTTCTTTTAAGAGACATACTCAATGGTACCCCACTGATTCTGCCGAGACCCATTTTGACCATCAATCAGTCCAAGTATCATTACAAACTTCCCCTAAGATCGCTGGTGGTGATGATCATAACTACCACGGCCAGATCAGTCACATAATCCAATTTCTAGAAAACGAACGAGTTGGCTATAGCATGATCAAGACACTTCTTTGAAATTGTTGGGGACTGAGTTGTTCGAAAGAACTTCAAAGACTTTTCGTTGGGACCAATGAGTTGGTTAGAACAAATCAACGTACTTCTTTGAAATTTTTGGGGTCTGAGTTGTTCGAAAGGACTTCAATTTTCATTTGGACCAATGAATTGAACTGGATTCAGTTCGCCGTGGTTGAGCGCAAACCGAGGCAAAATGATATTCAGCAATGATTGACTATATTGGTGACTCCCAATAACCAAATAGTGCAATGGTAAGCCTTTGGAATTCGTCTATCTCACCTTGCGTGTAGGATATGCGCGCAAGGCAGCGCCTCCAGCGAGTCCGAGTCGAAGCCGTAGGGCGAGCCGCAGCCGGCGCACTGCAGGTCGAGGCCCTCCTGCAGCCTGGAGGCGACCCTCTCGTGGTGCAGCCTCTGCTCCTCGTCGCCGAGCGCGTGGTAGATCCTCGAGAGCCGCAGCCGGATCTTGCGCACCAACAGCTAACGAAGGGGGCAAAAGAGAAATGGATTGAGAGGGTTCTTTACACCTCAAAATCTCATAAGTTTGATAACAAATTGAATACGGTTTTCAGCGAAGTATTTAGAATTTATCGCAGAAGGTGATAACTGAAGAAAACACGACACAGCTACCCTTTCCCGAGGGTTAAAGTGTTAACTGACGTTCAGACAATATTTACAATTTTTAATAAAGATACAGCCAATCGCTGTACCCTTCCTGAGTGCGTACCTTGGCGCCGACGGAGCTCGCCACCTCCAGCAGCCTCGTGTTGAACTCCAGCGGCCTGCAGTTGCAGATCTTGTGCTGCAGCCGCAGCGCCTCCAGGCACCTGGCCGCGCCGTCCATCGACTCCATCTGGATGACTCGGTCGCCCATCGCTGCAGCTGATCCCATCGCTGTCTCGTACTGCCTGAAGGCTTTCTGGAAAATGAGAAAGATAATTGCTCCATTGGAGATCCAGCAAGCCAACAGGATGCAAATGGAGGATAGATGCTTATGGAAGACTAGTTTCATTTCTGGAGACTATCCTGTGATTTAATCGCAGAGTTTATACTTGGATAGCACCGCGTAACGAAGATGATAATACAACACCACCCATAAGAAACCAAATCGACTACCTACTAATTAACAAACGTTTCCGTAATACCATAAAATGTGTAAAAACCTATCCTGGTGCTGACGGTGGCTCAGACCACAATCCTATAACAAGAGACGTTGGACTAAATCTAAAAGCTACAAGAAGGAATGATCTGGAAAGACCAATTGATATAACGAAACTAAGGGAGGTTAATATCAAACAGTTATTATCAGGAGAAGTGAGTAATAAACTTACCCAAATCTCAAGCTACCAAGAAGGTAACATACATTTAACTTATCGTCAAAGGTAAAATAGATGGACACCAAAGACAACAAACCTGATTAGGTAATATAGGCGATTGGATTAGTGGGTGAACTGATGCATATGGCACAAGACAGAAGCTCTTACCATGGTGGTCATCAACGTCATGGAGACCGGACAAGTCATTGCTTGGATGGTTTTTCGGAAAATATAAGTACTACAGGCATTTCATAAGTTATACAGACATATTCCTCTAACGTAGAAGCTAAAGCAATTCCTGGATCAGGTCTCAATTTAACCGTAGATGGTTCTGTAACCCAAAGAAAGAGTTCACTATAGCATAATAGTGATTACTATTAAAACATGCTAAATTTAAGGTCCATACAACGTTTGTCGACTTGATCTGGAAAGCTTATCTAGTACCAAATGTTATCAATCCTTCAAAGTATAATTTGCCTAGATATTTTCTGGATACGAATCTAGTACCTATCAGCACGGAGCTACTGATTTCTTCCAGGTTAAAGTAACGAAAGTCATGTAAAATTTCTGTTTTTTTTTTAAGGCACAGCTTACGTTTATATCGAATTTCCTTCTGTAGATGTCGCCCATGATCCGTATGCTCCTGGCGTAGGTGGCCTGATCGCCTGAGACTAGCGCCAGTCTCGTTGCTTCCTACAACAGATTACAATTAGAAGCCCAAACTACCCAAAGGTACCGATTTAGATATCCAAGAAACTCCTAGGTAACTAACGAGCTTAACGTTCATTTTCACTTTCGATAACTCACAGAACAGTAATCGTGCGCGTCGCCCAGCTCGCCTTGTTTCCTTAGCGAAGACGCCATCTGTAGCAGAGCAGCCCTGAAAGTAAACGTCACGTCAGGCACTCGCCCATCGCTCACCTACGGCCTCACCTGTGATGCCTGGAGTTGAGGTCCCCCAGCTGCAGCGACCTGGACAGGTCGTACGCCTTCGACGCGTACCTGGCGCTCTTGTCGGCGTCCTGCAGCCTGCCGAAGAGCTCCGACAGCCCGACGTAGACCTGCGCGTCGGGAACGTTCAAAGGTTTAAGGAGTCGGTTTCGCTGCGTTGGGTTTACAGACCTGTAACTCCAGTGCGGGATCGTGCACGGTCTGCGCTATCCTGTGCGCGTGCTGGAAGCTCTCCAAGGCCTTATTGAAGCCGGCCAGCTCCAGGTAGACGGAGCCGACGGTGAGGTGGACGTGACCGGTGATCGCGTGCTGTTCACATTCGTTGTAGAGCGAGTGCCTCGCGTACGCCAGGGCCCTGGAAGATGTCCGGAGGAAGAGGTCTTAACTCCGAAGAGGTTCAGGAACACAGGAAGGTCGGACGGGAATTAGGTCGGTTCGGATGGTCCACGAACATGCCAGGTCAAGAATAGTACTTTTTTAAAATATTTATTATAATCGTATAACAACTTTAACAACATTGGAAAAGTACCAAAGTACCTCAATTGAACGTATCTTTACATCTCTGGTCCAGTAATGTGAGAGTCATCCTAAAAGGTACCAATAGAGGTACTAGTTCTATGCATGCCGAGAATATCGTTTTTCGAACTTGTTGGTATCTCACAGTACCAAAATAGTACCAGATATATACATCTAGCAAATTTTTGTTTTTCAAATTTGGGGTTTCTTACTCTAATGCAATAACAAACTTATTTAAATACTCATTTGTTCAAACAGAGTACAGAGGTATACCTGAATTCAACCAATTTTTTAAACTTGGAAAAGATCTGAAAGGAAGTTGAACTCTGAATGATTCAAAACAATACTAAAATATGCCAGGTTTATTTATTGTTGGGTTCCATGACTTGTCTTTTCTTAAGTAGGTACCGAAATACCTGATTTTAACGTACTTCTACAAAGCTGAACAAGTGCCGAATTTTGTTGATCCAAAATAATACCACAAGATAACCAGGTTCATACATGCCACAAATATTGTTGTTTAATCTTGTAACCAATAACAGCTTTACCAAGTACCAGTAAGATATTTTTTTAAATTGGACTTTGAATGGTAGTACCAAGTGCCAGGTACATAACATTTGTTAGTTTAATTTGTACAGATTTCTGCCATAACATGATAACATTGAGTTCCCTTCCGATAGAAAAAGTACTGAAGTACCTTGGCACCTGTTCAAATTCCTCTCGACTGTAGATACTTGATTTTATCGATAAATAAAAAAAAAGCAGATCATCGTTCAATCAAGGACCCAATTGGCAAACCAAATTAGATCAAACTATTTGTTTGTTAGTACCTACCAAAGTGTCTTGAATTCCCAGAAATTCGGAATAACCAACGAAAGTATTAAACATATTCAAGTTTCTGTCGTCGCGACGTTTTGCGAATTTTCATGTGAAACTCTCGAAAGATCTCAAAGATAAACCGTTGACTACTCAAGTGATTCACTTTCTCAATGAAGTGCTACATGCGTCTATGTAACTAATATTAATAAAATATCGGGAGGATAAAGGAAAACGAGAGGTGTTGGACTATTCCTAATATCTAGATCTTGCATGTTCTACCATTCCACATGGCGTTCATCAGCGCTATCTAGTGCAGTTATGGCGTCTATAAATCCAACCAACAGATACAAGAATGATTAAAGGTCCATGTGGATATTTTTCAAGTTGGAGCTGCACCAGATGGCAACACTCTACTCTATTAGGTTCTACGTGGTATTCTCCCACTTAAAAAGAACTATGTACATACTGATTACGGTCCACTAGGGCCTCTAGGAGCGACGAAAATTCAAGGGATATGTACGGAATCCTTCTGCTTTTACCTTCTTACCTCTCCAAACCGCCGAGCCTCTGATGGGCCCTTGCTAGGTTCAGATACGATTCGGCCCTCATGTTCGGGCTGTCCAATTCTTCAGATATAGATAATTGGCGATGAGCGTATTCTAAAGCGTCCCTGGGAAGAGACAATCAAACCATTAATTACAACGACGAAAGATCCAGGGAAATATGTACAATGTTAATGCGTTCTGCTTGCAATACCTGTATTTTCCCCAGTCCATGTAGGCTTGGTAGAGGTACCCGAGGAGGATGAACTTGTCCTCCCGCTTTCTGATCGCTTTCAGGGCCGATCTCCACTTCCTTACAGCCTTCTGTTGCTTGTGCTGATTGTACAGGCGCAGCCCTTGATCCATCTGGAACCAGATCGTAGTCAGAACAAAGTACAGTTTAATGGTTCCGATCAGAAGATCTCATTTCGGTACATGCACTCAATCTCCAAAAGTTAAGAGGAAATTCCTCCTGGTAAGAGGAAATTGCCACCTTGTTACAACACGAGAATGGGATCGTAACCCCGTTTACCTTTCTCTTGGCGAAGCTGTGGTATATCCTCGCCCTGCACGCGTGGAAGCATCCCCAGGTGCACCTGGGCGTCCTCGGCGTCCTCACCTCCATGTAGGTGTCCCGCTGGAGGCTCGAGTAGGAGTCCGTCCATGGCCACACCTGATCGAAGCCGTCGACAGGCTGCCGCGAACCATCCGGGGAGGAGAGGAGGCGGGTCGCTGACAGCTGGTGGCTCACTCCCCCAAAGTTACTGGAAAAGGGGAATTTCGGGATATTCTCTTCGGAGATTAACTGGGGGAAAAGTCGGAGCTTTCCCCGGACAAAAGGGAGAAGATGATGTTACTCAGCAGTCTATGTTGTGTCAATTAAAACTGACGAGGGAAGTTTGGTTGCAGCAATAAGCTTCCAATACTGCTCAGCTCACTTTTTTAAGTTTTGAGATATGATATTAAAAATTCCCAAGACAGGCATCGAGTTCCAAGCAGGATTAGACATACAACCAAGTTACTTTAATGAATACTAAATATTCCAGGATTTTAGAATTGCTAAGGATTAATGAATTTAGACTCCTCTCTTTGCAGGATTTAGAACAAGTGATTGGTTGCATGCAATCCAGTAAACTACTTGAATTTTATAAAATGCTTCACTGGACACTGGTAAATTCCCACAGAAGAGAAAAATAAGGGTTATTATTGCAATCCATCAGAAAGAAGTTATTGGAAACGATATCATAATAAACGAAAATTATTAAAAAAAATCTAGGAGACCTATATAGATATATTCAGATTTTTTGATTTAATAACCAACAGTTTTATTCTTCTCTTACTTCCTCATATGTGGCATTCATATATGAGTAGTGTAATTCTGTGGTACGTTTTCCTCCAAAGGTAAAAACTACTAACGTTTCCAAGTAATTCACACTTCGTCATTCATCAGAATCTCCCAATAAACTATTTGTTAAAATCGACCCAGATCAAGGGTAGTTTGTTTTTGACATTTTCCAGTTTTTGGAAATTTTCTCAAATTTTTCTCAAAAAAATACTCAAAGGAACGCCGCTACGCTTAAT
Organism: Cryptocephalus moraei; assembly: GCA_946251905.1. NCBI lineage: Eukaryota > Metazoa > Arthropoda > Insecta > Coleoptera > Chrysomelidae > Cryptocephalus > Cryptocephalus moraei. The sequence goes on from OX276456.1 coordinate 31,531,116, forward strand.
TGAGTCCCGGCAACATCTTATTAAGGAAGAATGATTTATTACCTTCTGGACGTTTCTACATAAAAAAGAAGGTTCGAGTTATTTCAGGAACCATCGCGAATACAATTGAGGTGTATATAAGCGAGCATGCGGTCGTAGATTAGATTAGACGTGAAGCCGCGAGTGAATAAACAAGGCGAAAAACGGACGAGTGAAATAAATTAGTTAAGAGTGTAACATAAATTAATCAGTTAGGAAATACTTAAGATAAATTAAGTAGTGTGTAGTGTACAATTAGGACAGTGTAAATAAATTAGAAATAAGCGTTACAATATATTATAACGTTTAGAAAAATTTTTGCAAAATCTCCTCATTAGGGCACTTTATTCTTGTCGATTTTTGCAAATAAGCTTGCTTAATAAGCTTATAGCTTTTGCAAATCAAATTCAACGTATTCCAGAAGATCTAGCTATTAAAATATATGGCAATCAAATACAAAGAGTGGATAGTACTATTTAAGTATTTTCTATGATTTAGGATTAACCTGGGAAACACATACGTTACATCTTTTGAAGAAATTAAAATATCTGTCTTATGCATTTACCAGACAAAAACTAAATCCCAACTAAAATCTGTATATTATGGCTTATTCCAAAGTACAGCGACTTATGGCATTATTCCATGGGAAGCTGCCAGCGAACACCACATCTCCAAACTAATAAAATTGTAATAAGCAATATGTTCTCCTTCAATGAGAATACTATAAACATCAGAGAATCATTCTTTTTTATATCAATTCTACGTCAATATGACTTTTTTTAAAACATATATATGTAGTAACTCTCTACCTACAACAAGACAAGTACAATTGCCACTGCCTACACTTAATAGGAAGATAGGCAGGAAAAACTATATGTGTATTTCTATAAAATTATTCAACTCACTACCAGCATATTTAAAATTACTGGAAAACCAAACATCAATTGTTAAACGCAAGCTAAAACCATGGTTAATCCACACTTTCAAGGCTCAGATGAAGATAAATCAAATATTAAAGCGTGAAAGAATGCGTAATATTTATAGTTAATATACGGAGCTTTTCTATTGAAACGCGTGTCCCGAAATCAACAAGAGCAAAAGAGAAACTTATGGTAGTTCATTAGTACGACAGAGAACGATGTTTTGCAACGTTGCCGGCCGAGCAGGCAGTCCAAGTCAACTTGTATCGTGGTCGCGTATCGCTTTACACTTTCGGATCTGTGCGGTACAGTGTGCGGAGCGGATGACTGTGATGTTTCGCCAACTAGCAACATCGCAAAAGTTCGTACTCTGTTTAGCCAACGAGAAATATATGGCCTCTCTTTCGCTCTTATGTTTATAGCATCCTGCCACTCTGTAGAAACGGTCTGTATATAGAATACATAAAACAAGTAATATAGTAATTTGTAACAAAGTGTAATTACTATTAGGCATTCACGATACCGACACGATACCGAGATCTGCCGGTGGTATCGTCTCGGTCTCCAAGAGATTAAAGCAGATAGTTTTGACCTGCCTACCTGGGGCATTATGAATGAAACGTATACCACCCGCATATAATATGTATAAATTTGGATAATATATGGAAAAATATTAAATTATGACGACACCGAGAGTTTTCAAAATTTAGTATCGTCTCGGCGAGACTCTCGTTCAATTGTGTCTCGATGTCGGTCTCGGAAATTTTTACCACTCTCGTCCCGGTATCGGTCTCGGTCTCGTGCGATCCGATACCGAGACCCAGAGTTTGTCTCGATATGGTGAAGGCCTAATTACTACCAAATAAGTGTACAAATAGAAATGTAATAATTAGTTTTAGTTATTAAAATAGTAGTTTTAAGCGCCATCCTACGCGTGGTTTTGTAAAACCCCTGTAGGATAGTACATAGTATATTCAATAAATTTTTGTTTTTGAATTTGGTTATAAAAGATTTTTGTATATGAATCTGTATTACTATGTAAAAAGGCGTAATAATAATAATTATATTGTAACGTTATTTCTATTACACTCTTATTAGTTTGCAAGAAGTCGTACTTTACAAAACGAAAAAATTCATTTTGCTGGAGTACTTTCACAAAATCGAAACTTTAAAGCAATTACCCGCCTTGATATATGACACATATTCGCAGGTTACTATGCGCAAGTGAAATGTGGACTATTGAAAGAAATAAATATGTAATTGAATCGCAATTACAATTTAGAGTTTTGGAATGAGAAATAAGGCAAATAATTCAATTTTGGAAGTCGCATGAAGGAGGGCTGGAGTAGTGGGGGGACTTGGTTTTGGAGAAGGGTGTAAAGTAGGTCAGTGCAACTGCAGGCCATTTTGTAAAAATAAAAGTAACCTCCTCCTTCGACGTGCATGCACCACCCAGAAAGTACGTAAGGGTTGAAATTGACGTAGGTACGTGAGATACCGTCGGTTCGAATTACTGGAAGGAGAAGATTGAAAATGGTACGTCCCCGATAAGTGGGTCAGTCGATCGGCGCCCCCACCTGACGTACTCCTGGTGCGAATTGAGCGACTCCCAGGACATCCTCCTAAGGGTTCCTCGTCGAGCTCCGTGACTCCCGGCGGGGGTGCCGCCCGCCCCTTCCGGGCCTCCGCCAAGGGCGCCCGGACCTTCCCATCAAAGGGGTCGCTCGGTGTGGGGGGCGCTATCTCCTCACTCCCGTCGTTTCCGCTCCTCGGGGGTGGTTCACATCCGGCCCGCTCGCACGCACACGCACGCACTCACACACACCCCTTTACACTCAGCCTCGTATCTGGACCGCGCTCCGGAGATGGCGAGATTTATGCGAAACAGGTGCATGCGCAGTGACAGGCGAGTGAGGGTCGGCCGCGATTGGTCGGATCGCGGTATGAATTTGAAAAGTTTAGGTTCGCGCCCCAGCTCTCACCAATCGGATACCGACCTGGTCTTTAGTGCGACTGCGCATGGACCAGTTCCGTGTAGATCTCGTATCTCTGTCTGGACCACACTTCCCGCGGGCTCGGTCGAGTTCGGCGGGATCCGGGACGTTCCGGGAGCGCGGCAATCGAACTCTCCCTCCCCCTCTCTCACGGGATAAGTCCGGTGGGGATGACGATGGGGGTGCGAGAGGGGAATTGTCGAAAAGTTTTACCTACCTGTCGGCCCCCCCCCCCCCCCCGCAACCCCTGACCGGCATGAATAATAATAGATCGTAAATGAGATCGTACGGGGAAGTTGACGTTGACGAGTTGAAGTAGGCACGGATCCTTTTAGGGAACTGTAAAGGGAGGACGACGTCGCAGTAATGACAGAGATGGGAATATGTACGGACCCGATAAAGGAAACAGACAGCGAGGGAGACGAAACAGGAATGGCAAAGATCCAGGTGGAAAGGAAATAGGCTGAAATTTGGCTAATATCACAGATAATCCTTATTGCAAAACCATTGACCTTATAGTACCTAATAGTGTAATAATTGTTACCGTACCATATAGGCTATTGACTATGTCTAAAATAACATAAAAAACGTATATGTGTAATATTGACTGAGATATAAACGTATGAATTCAGCCATTTTTTCTCTACTTTTTACTTTTTCTTTAAAATGCGTATTATTTCATATTTTTACCTGAAAAAAAAAAATTTTTATTCAATAAATAACTTATGTACGAATAGTTTATTATAAACAATCATCTTATTTATTTGTCGTTTAAATTCGTTTTAAATGCACTGAGTTTAGGTTAGGTTAGGAGATCCATCAGCACGCAGAATCTACCTCGTTAGGAAATTTGCAGAAGCGACACATTCCGACGTGTGTTTATCTTTATGGCAGGTTGTTTCGTTACAATATATTTTTCCTTCACATTTCGGAGGTTGGGTCAGTATACTTCTAGAATTGGTGTAGCGCAATTGAGTTTTAGAGTAAATTCGAAAATGGAAAAGTGTTTTTTTTTATTGCAACAAGGATTTGAAAAGTGATACAAGGAGAAGTTTAGGAAAAGAGAGTAGCGTAAGTGTACCTACTTGCTGCTAGTATTGAAAGAGACGATGGAAGACATCGTAGAGGGGCGAAAAAAAGGTCGTCTTTAGGTAGGTGTATTAGGTATATTGAAAAATTTAAATTTTTTTATTGTGTACTAAATTATATACAGAAATTTGCAAAATAAATGTAATCATTTTGCAATAATGTAGACCAAAAATTTTTATAAGTAAAACCTTAATAACTATTTGTAGTTTATTATTGCAATTGTAAACCTCCAACCATTTAAATTAAATATGTAGAATATGTTCTAATAGAATAATATCGAATATTATTGATAAATTTATGTTCATAAAATTATTATTGCATAAAAATCATTTTTTTCAGGTAAGAATATGAAACAATACACTTTTTAAACAAAAAGTAAAAAATAGAGAAAAAATGGCTGAATTCAAACGTTTATATCTCAGTCAGTATTCAACATATAAAGTCTTACAGACCACCATTTTAAAGAGAATTTCATAAGCTTTCTTTTTTATGAAGCAATGCTTATACCTAAAATCGCTCAGAAAAAAGTTATAGTCAAAAATTTAAAGAAAAAAAATTCAAATTTTTCTTTTTTTTAACTTTGTTTTTTGAATTTAAAAAAAATATTTTTTTTTTACTTAAAAAATATCATTTTCATAGGAATTTTAATTCTCTTCAAGAAATTTTCGATAAATGCATAGTTATTGCGCTATAGCCGAAAAATCGAAAAGTGGACAAACGTACCCCGTTCTCAAAAACGCATGGCTAAATTTAGTAGTAGCACTTTTGGATTTTATTTCTTTAAAGGTCAATTGATTCAATTTATTCAATTTATTATAATTTGGCGTCATTTATAACATCTGTTATAACAGCTAACCAATCCGGAAAAAACTAGTTTTGCTTCATTTACTAACTGACTTGGAATTGCTGCCTTACTAACATATTGCAACTAATTAAACACCACAATTCCTGACAAACTATTTCAATGACTCAGTGACTAACAGATTAGCACGGGTAGTTCTTACTGAACAAGAAAGTATATAATAAACTAAATAGGAGTGATTATAGCTTCGCCCAACTGGGTGGTCAATAATAGTACCTGCAATTCATTAAGTAGTATCTAGCGTACACTTGACTAACTAACGTCATACTGATTAACTGAGCAGTGACTCAAATACTTAACTCCCTGACAAACCACAATCGCAAAAAATAACGGACTACATTAAAATTATGTTCACTATATACCTCGTACAAGGTGAAAGGTGCTGTAGTTGGTGGTTACTAGGTACTGTAGGTACCTAGTACCTAGCATTTTGAACATATGCTCTGTTCAAAACAAATCCCGATGCACGTCATTTTGATGACGTCACCAAACATCCAATACTACCAACTTAATATAGTCCCAGGACATCGCAATTTATGTGTTCCGTGTATATTTTAGGTTGAGAATACACATAACCATATATATTGTCAACCTAAAATATACAGAGAACACATAAATTGCGATGTCCTGGGACATATTAAGTTGCTAGCTTTGGATGATTCTGACGTCATAAAAATGACGTGCATCGGGATTTGTTTTGAAACGAGTATATATACAACGTGTTTCAGAATGATTGTCATCTAGTTGGCGTTGGAATTTCTGTGCATGTAATTTTTGATGTGCCGCGCTTTATTGATTTGAACCTATCTAATTCTGACAACAAGTGTCACTTCGAACATTTATTGTAAAACTGGCAATCAGTACTGCTGGTAAATAACGGCGCTTTTCAGGACCAAAACAAATGCTACAAATAGACAAATGCTCAGAATTCGTTTTCTTTTGACAGAGCCAAACCAGAAGATAAAAGAGGTTAAGTATATTATGTTGAGGTTATGTATAGCTAGTTGAAACTCCTATTTTCGCAAGGTGGTTTTTTTAATTTTACATGGGAATTCCACAGCCGACTAGATGACAATCATTTTAAAACACGTTGTAGATGCTAAGAAGTTGTAGAAGAAGGAGTTTTGCTTGTAAAACTGATGCCAATCATTTTTTTTAAAAAGGAGTAACTCATGCAGTTAATTGAAAAAATGAAAAATGTCCCCTTTTACCCTCTGGATACTCAAGACTTCAAAATTTTTCCAGAAACCTTCAGATCCCTTCCCCCGACTTACTTCCAAAGCGACTCCCTCATCGAACCCACCCCTCGGTAAGGGTTGCGACTTGAGACGACTCCCTTAAGTCGCTTGAGGGCGTGGTCGCGGCCCGAACGCCTCCTCGCCATTGGCCGAGGGTATCCGCGTGGGCGTCGCCCGCGGTCCCGGCGTACTTCTATCTCAATTACAAACGACGGAATTACGAAATTGTCACTGGTAACGTGGAATAGCCATAAATCCTAATTTAAAATAGAGATGTTTTCGTACGAGCCGACAGGCGATTTGTAACCGAAAACTGGCCGAGAGGAGCGAGGAGGTCGGTAGGAGGAGGGGGGCGGGGAGGTGTTTCCTACGGGATATTTCTTCTTTTTTCGGGAACCTCCGTGCTCCTCAAAATAGTCCGACGGGATAGTATTCTCAGTTCGGATCGGGACGCGGTCGGGATGTGACCGAGCGACTCGCTGTATGAATCGTAGTGCGTTTCGTACGTCGTGGTACTAGTGATTGATGTTTGGTGAAGTTGGTGGAGTACCTATCGCTCATAGTGGAACGACGAAAATGCCTCGTCGCCTCGACGAGACCTCGTGATCATCCAGCGCTCGTCGGAAATGGAAGACTCCTACTCGAGTTTCCTGCAGCACCAGGAGCAATCCAAGAGCTTCAACTGCCAACCCTTCAGGTCCGGGCAGGGCACCGTCGAGGGCTCGGAGAGGAACAGGAACCGCAGGAATACACAGTACTTCCGCAGGCACCTGGAGGAGAAGCTCAGCAACTCCAGGAGCAGCGAAGACATGGACAGTACAAAGTAAATATCGGCAGTATTGGGCTGCAACTCGTAAGATAAATGAATTTTACTGTTGCGGGGAAGTTATGTTGGGTTAGCAATGTGATCTGTCCAAATCGGGTACATCTGGTTAAAAATACTCCTTAGATCATATATAACTGTACAAGTAAAAATTGGATCAAGTTACGATTAGTATTAGGCCGTCGTGGCCTTAAGTTCAGTTAGGTTAGCAATTGGATCAAAAATGAGGTAAAATAGACAAATGGTCCAAAACTGACAACTCTAAAAACCAGTAACAATCTCGCGATTTCATTAAGTTTCGATCAATCCATTAGAAACTCCAAGATGGTATCAGCCAATGTAATCATGACCCAATCATTCGGTACTCATGCGTCCCATTGGGCTCTTCTGGACTTGAAGCTAGTCTTTTACTAATTACGTTAAAATGAAGACTTGGATCCAGTTGGTTTACGTGGTGTTCAGTTAGCTTAGGAACAAAACCAAAATGAGTCAAGTTGTCACAAGCCCTGCTTTAAACTCAAAATATCTAAAAGGTCCTTTGGACTAGTATTGCTCGCCAAACTAGGTTGTGGTTAGGTTTGTTCCATCATGCCCACCAAAGCGTCCTAAACCAATGGTACCTAGGCCCGAAGGTTTGCTGTGTATAGACTTAGCACTTGGATCAGTTTAGATCAGCTTTAATCTAATTGAAGTAGTCCTATTATTTAAAGCTCAATTAGGTAAAGCTTAGTGTAGCTTCTTGTTTGTAGTACGCCTGAAGATGACCTCACAGTAGGTCGAAACCGGTTGCGTTTTTTAAATAAAGTGTTGGCAAGACATAAGTTTTTCCTTCCTTCTGCTCATCATGGCCAACTGTGAGAACTTGGACAACCTCCTTTTGTTTAGGTAAAGCTAGACTAATTCGGTCTTATTTGTTGCGATAAACGTTAGTTTCTCATGGTAAAAGCGTCGTAAACCAATGGAACCTAGACCCGCAAGTTTGCTGCCTATAGAATTAGCTCTGGAATGGTTTAGATCTGCTTTAAACTCTATTTAACATAAGTTTCAATAACATTAGCTAAATTTGGCAAAGCTAGACTAATTCAAGTCTTATTGGTTGCGATAAATGTTAGGTTCTCATGGTAATAGGTTTGATCCATGGGAATAAATCCGGAAAATGGATCAAGTTTGATAATAATGAATTGATTACATCTGAGGTGTTGAAATACCTGAGTTCTGTTGTCTGTAGAGTCAGTTCTAGATCGACTTAGAGTAGGTTGGTGTAGTTAGTTACCTTAAAATCTGTCCCAGCCAATGGACCCTAGATCCCATTGGACACTTGTTAATGCTTCCAAGTTTAATTGGGCATAGAATCAGTTGTGCCTTGGTTTAGACTGGTTCAGTTCAAGTTAATCCAATTTAATAACTCTAAAGGATCGTCTTGAAGTAATATAACCTCGAAAGTAAAACTTGGATTAAAGTACGGTTATTATTAGGTGTTAGATTTTCCATAAGAACTCCTAAAAGCGGTTTAAAACGTAGAATCTGGACCTAAGAGTTTGGAAAAGGTGTTGTAGGTACTTTCTACTACTACTACTACTACTACTCAAGGGACCAACCCAAAATGGAAAATTTTAGTTTTGGTTTGTTTAATCCGAGATCCCAAAACTTAGGTTTCAACCAATGAGTAAGACTTGGATTAAAGTGCGGTCATTATTAGGTGTTAGGTTTTCCATAAGAACTCCCAAAAGCGGTTCAAAACGAATAGAACCTGGACATAAGAGTTTGGAAGAGGTGTTGTTGGTACTTTATATATTCTACTACCACTTCTACTCAAGAGACTATGCCAAAAAGCAAAATTTTACTTTAGGTTTGTTCAATCCGAGATCCCAAAACTTGGGCCTCAACCAATGAGTAAGACTTGGATTAAAGTACGGTCATTATTAGGTGTTAGATTTTCCATAAAAACTCCCAAAAGCGGTTCAAAACGAATAGAACCTGGACCTAAGAGTTTGAAATAGGTGTTGTAGGTACTTTCTACTACTACTACTACTCAAGGGACCAACCCAAAAAGCAAAATTTTACTATAGGTTTGTTCAATCCAAGATCCCAAAACTTGGGTCTCAGCCAATGGAGCAAGGCAACCAAGTGTTCCTAAGCTTCCAAATTCCTGCGTTTCACCTATTTCACACTCTTCGATCAATCGCTTGATACTGATTTCGAAAACCTACCTTTTCACTCTTAACCCAAATCGAGGTCGATTCCAGGTCGAGAATCGACACGGGTTACGTCAGCGCGGAGAGTTTCGTCGACAGCGAGGACGAGAAGGAGGCGCAGCACGTCTTGGAGCCTGCGCAGAGGGGCTGCGCATCCTCCGGCGGCCCGAGGAGGTGCCTCGCGTGGGCCTGCAAGGCATGCAAGAAGAAGACCGTCGCGATCGACAGGAGGAAAGCGGCGACGCTCAGGGAGCGCCGACGGCTCAGGAAGGTGAAGGGCTCAGATTGGGATTCATGTGTTTTATTGCTCAGAAAATTGTTGATTAAATTCTGTGGTCTTTCGGAGCTTTATAGAGGTTTAATCTGAGGGTCAAATCTTGATTCGCTCTTGTCAAGACGGTCTTGGTATTCTCTAGCTCAAACGTTTGAGCTAAAGCTTAATTCCTACCCTCAAAAAAATTTTAAAATGTTATTACCTCAGTTGCTAATCGCAAATTGGTTCGTGTTAACGTCAGTTTCTGTCTGAGAACTTAAAGTTGTTTAGGTTGTTTCTATAATCACATTTTTCAGTGTACTACAATTCGAGGCTCGGCTCACTATGCGCTGCTATTTAGTCTCTGGAACTTAAAACTTTGTTCTTGTCATTTGCTCGGCTCAAAATTGTCTGGTGGTTTGATTCTAGGAACTTAAAATGTTTCTTTTTGTTGTTCAATAAGATTTTTGAATATACCGAATTTTTGAGCAAGAAAATCCTTTAATTTTAATTTCAGCTCACAATATGCTGCTATTTTAGTATCTGGAAAGTAAGATTTTGTTCTTCTCAGTTATATGGCTCAAAGTTATATGACAGTTTGAGTCTAAGAACTTATAGTTTTTGTTTCCTCAATTGGAGTTTTTAATGTAGTGAATTTTTGAGCAAATAATCCTAGCAACTTGAATGTTAACTCAAAATACGTTGCAATTTATTATATGGAACTTAAAACTCTGTTCTCCTCAGTTGCTAGTCTCACAATTGTCTTATAGGTTTGTTCTAAGAACTTAAAAATTCTATTTATACTGTCTCTACGATCAGATTTTTCAGTTCACTGAATTTTTGAGCAATAACTCAAGTATCTTGTATTCCAAAGATTTTGTTCTGCCGAGTTACACAACTCAAAATTGTCTAAATTTGATTCTAAGAACTTAAAATTATTGTTTCTGTTGTAAAGCCATTCAGATTTTTTAGTTCACTGAATTTTTGAGCAAAAACATTTCTACAGCTTGAGTGCTTAGCATATAGTTCCTAATCACTGTGTGTTCTTCTTAGTTGCTTGGCTCAAAATTGTCTGATAGTTTGTTCTAAGAACTTGAAGTTGCTGTTTCTGCTGTTAAATTTTTCAGTCCAATGACTTTTGAGCCAATATTTTGCAAGTTGAGATATATGCTCCTAATACGGTGCTTTTTAGTCTCTGGATCGTAAGACATTGTTCGTATCAGTTGCTTTGTTCAAAATTGTCTGGTAATTTGTTGCCAAAGCTTAAATCCCAACTCATAACTAGTTTTTCTCTGGAACTTAAAACTTTATCTTGCTCAGTTGCTGGTCTCAAATTGTCTGATAGGCTCGTTCTAAGAATTTGAATTTTTGTTTCTACTGTCACTACTGAGTTCACTGAATTTTTGAGCAATAAACTCCTGACTCTCCTCGTATTACGCTACCATTTAGTCACTGGAACTTAAAAAACTTTGTTTTTCACAGTTTTTCGGCTCCATTTTGATTAGTTTAGTTTTAAGAACTTCAAATTGTTGATGTTTCAGTTCATTCTACTTTCGAGCAAGATTTTGCAGCTTAAGTCAACTCATAACAAGCTGCACTATTAGTGTCTGGACCTTAGGACTCTGTTTTTCTAAGTTACTTAAAAAATTGTTGAATAATTGGAGTTTAAGAACTTAAAATTGGTTTTTTGGTTATTTCTGTGATAAGATTTTTAGGTTAACTGAGTTTTTGAGGACTAAACTCATGCAATTTGAGACCCACCTCAGACTACGCTACCATTCAGCATCTAGAACTTTAAACTTTGTTTTTCTCAGATCTTCGACTTAAAGTTGTTTGAGAGTTCAGTTCTAACAACTTGAAATTGTTGTTTCGGTTGTTTCTACGATCAGATTTTTGGATTCAGTAAATTTTTGAGCGAAAAATTCCTTCAACTTAAGTCTCACCTTCTTATATGCTGCTATTTAATCTCTACAACTTAAGATTTGATGATCTTCTTACTTGCTCGGCTCAAAAGTGTTTGAAAATTTTGTTCTAATAACTCAAAATTATTGTTTCCAGGAAATACAATTCTATTTGTCGTTGCAGTGACATTTTGAGCCAAAGGTTCCTTCATAATCAACTTCGACTTAAATGGTACTGCTATTTAAAGTCTTTAAAGCTTCTTTCCAGTTGCTCTGCTCTAAATGTTTTGATAGTTTGCTCCTGAGAACCTGGAATAACATATACAAGCAATGCTCTGAACTTTTGAGATAGAATGCCTCGTGCATTTGAAGCCTCAGCTTATGTTATTCTGATACTAAAACCTATGGAATTTCAAAATGTTGTTCTTTTCAGTTTCTGAGCTCAAAATCCTTTATGAGGCTTGCACTTACTCTTTGAGTCGGAAATGTCTCCATTTGAGCTTTGATGTTCTGGTATTTAGTCACTGGAACTTAAAAGCGTCATTCTTCTCCGTTGCTGAGCTCAAGATCCTCTTAGAGTTTGATGTTGAGAACTTTCCGAGTTCTTTTGGATGCCCTTTGAGCCATTTTACTTAGCAATTTAAAAATTCGTGTTCCTGACAACGTACTAATACTGAACTTGAATAACGTACGTCCAAACCTTACTTTTGTCCCAGATTGTTCCTACTTTATCTACGAAATAAGGTTCGGAAGTGATTCCGTTCGATTGATCGACGAAATATTAATTTCCAGGTGAACGAAGCGTTCGAAATGTTAAAGAGGAGGACCTGCAACAATCCCGGACAGAGATTACCGAAAGTGGAGATACTGAGGAGCGCCATAGAATACATAGAGTACCTCGAGGAGATCCTGCAGGGCTCCAAGTCCTGCCTGGAGAAGTGCGGGACGATTTCCGCCAAAAACGAGTACACGGTAAGCCAGAGATGCGAGATTTATGCGAGAAATAGAATTCTGATTGGCGAGAACATAAGCTTTTTGGACTCATACCCATATCCGACCAATCGGAGCTAACCGTTACTCGTGCGCTACTGCGCATGCACCAGTTCCGTGTAAATCTCCGGTAAAAGTCGAGTTTGTGCCCTTTGTAAATGTCGTCTCTCGGGACAAGTTCCCGTTAATTCCCGTGATGGATTCCGCCCAGATTGCGGAATATAATTTAAAGCTCCGCAACAATTAATCCGATGCCGTCTGGTCCGTCGCTTGGATTCCGGCCAAAATCGAAAGATATTTATTTCTAGACTCGCGTACATTCTGCCACATCTAATAGTTGGAGGACCGTCGCTTTTTTGCCACTACTTCGTCGTTGTTGCTCTTATTTCCTCGCTCGTTCTCTCTCTCTTTGTCGAAGGAGACGTCCGTAAAAATTAATGGTTTACGTGTTACTCCTGTCCGGTTAAAAGGAGGGTCTCTTAGCGGAGGTTAATGGAGATTGATTGGGTCGGAGGGGATCTGATGTCGTCAGGAGGGAAGATTAATAATTTTTTGATTTTGAGTCAACAGGCAAGTGACGTACGGCTTATAAGTGACTAATGGACGAAACGCATTTCGAAAATTTATCTTATTAGAATCTCAAATAGATATGTATACTTTGTCCAGTCGGAGTTGGAACGGCGAAAAAAACACTTAACGGCTTTTTAAGTGGTGAAAAGCCATGCCGCCCTGTCGTCCATGGGCGTATCATTACGGATAATAACTCTAACAATGAATTCACCTCCAAATCGCACAAACAAGTGGCACACACATTCACACACCACTGCTTTCTCGAGTATAAGTGCAAACAAGACATCACAAGGAAAACACACCTGGCCGCTGTGTTATGGTCCAGTGGACCATCCAGTATCCGTAGAGTTCGCGTACTTCCTCGTACACGATTTCACTGATCGACTGTACATCTGCACCATAGAAGAAGAAGAAAATACAAACGAAGTGCCGCTGTCGTAAAAAAATTTGGGGTCCAAACGACCCTCAGTTCTTTATCTGTACATATCCATACATTCACATGTATGATTTCACTTGGGTAACTAAACACCTGCATTTTAAAAATACCAGGGCGTTTCTGAATAAGCAAAAAGATGTAAGTCCCATGGTTTTGTATAGAGACAACGGGCTCTTTTCGAATGTCCTCGGTAAATTCAGATTTTATTGAGTGTTCCAATTGCTAATGGTTAGAGTATACCTAATATTTTTTAAGTTTTACATACGTTTTTACATTAATTTAATTAATTAGTTAAAGCGAATTTTCAAATTCCAACAAAGTCCCCCAGAAGAAAACTGTGTTTCTCCCCTATACATACACAAGTTACGTAATACGCAGCGTTAATTTCACAATCAGCAGGAGACAGTTAATCGGGCCATTTGGTCATTAATCAAAACGGAACGAAAAAACGAAGTAACATACGGTCGCCATATTCCCGCATCTTCCAAGTGAGTCTTATTGGAAGTAATAACATATGCTCAATATACATTAGACACTCAGAGTTATGCTATACCTACACGGAGATTTAATTAGATCCTCTTTTCAGATTAGAAGCGGCGTGGGGCAATATAATCACGAGGAAGCTCAGCACTTCAACGAGGCCGCTCAGAAATTCGGATTCCATAACGGTAAGTTTGAAAAACATGGCGATGTGTAACATCGTAAGACTTTCTCATATGGCTGGACAAAATATTTACATTTTCTCTTATTAGTAAATATTTCTTTTGGTTGTATAGATTTAGATGACAAAGATTTCTGAAAAATGTTTTTGAATACAAGTAACTTTAATGAAACGATAAATAAATATACTCATGTATTATAACAACAACAAATTTCAATGTCCATACGTCGAAATAAGAATCCAATCATAGGAAGTGCCCTTTAGGGCAATTTTACATAAAAATGTATCGAATCAAAAGGTATAGGCATTAAACAACTAACTCAAGTTATGAGATTTAGTATAAATCACCAAAACCGTTAAAAAAATGTAAAACAAAATAAAAATTCTTAAGAATAAAATGCCCTTTGATTATTATGTACAGTATGTACACGTACCTCATTTTGTTCCTAAGAAGAAAACGTTTTTAATAACTATTGAAAGTTTTTAAGTGTATTATGTCCATTTCTATTAAATGAATCAATGACTTTTTATTAGCCTTTCGTTAAAATTAATAAATGAGTCCATTTATTATTTAAACATGTTACGTGCATAACTTCCCCTTCACGAGCTAATTTTAAATATTTTAGACTTTTTGGATTTTAGGGCTTAGATTTAGGTTATTTATTTTTACGTAATAGGCGTTTAAAAATTATTAATAACTTAAATTCAATGTCAATTTCCATTAAATGTGAAAAAACTTGAAAATATGCTTATCCTCTAGTACTTGCCACCTACTCGCGATTTTCCAGGGCGTTCTCTCCTATTAGTTCGCCCTTTTCTCCCTTGCCTGTCGTGAGGCAAGTTAAGTTGAAGTTGGATTAAAAAGACTACCAACAGGCACCTCCGGATACACTTTACCGTAGTAAAATTAAAAGGCCGAAAAATGTGACGAACGGCGCAGACGACTCGATACGGCTTCGCCCCCGAATTCCTCAGGGTAGACGTTGTCACTCAGAAAACGTTCAAGTGCGCAATTCACTCGACAGAATTATAATTTCAAGGCATTCTGGAGCCCAGGAACTAGACGTCACTATGCTAACTCACTAAACTCCCGCCACAAGTCACAGAACTCACAAACTCTCACACTCGCATGAGCGGGGAGACCGAATACGTCCGTTCTCGTTCGAAAGATACGTTAAACTGACGGTGATTAAGGTTCGGAACGAGAGATAAATCTCTTAACGTAATTGTGCTGATAAGTGGCGATGATTCAAATGTACCTGAACGATACGATTCTTTTGCTACCGAAATGCCCGAAAGTAAGTTTCACTTTTCAAATTCCGACCTTTTTCTATTATCACATTTTTTAAAAATAGTGAAAAATCTACACTTCACTAGTCCATATCTCGGAAATGAAACGTGCTTTTCGAAAAATTCTTTCAAAGTTGACACGAGAAAATCATCCCCTGTCGTATCCAATCCTAGTTTTGAAAATCACATTTTGGGTCGTTTTTGGAAAAAATCTTTTCCTCGCCAAATCAAATCAATCAAAGGGTTAGTTTTTGTTCAATTTCGTGGTTTTCAATTTCCCGATGTTTTTGGAAAAAGTGAAAAATTAAATTTCAATAGATCATATTTCGAAGAGTAAACGTTCAATTCTGTAAAACTTTTTCAATGTTGGGACGAGGAAATATCATCCCCTTTTATTTTCGACTGAAACTTTAGAAATTAAATTTTGGGATATATTTCGAAAATGGCGATGTCTAACATCGTAAGACTTTCTCATATGGCCGGACAAAATATTCATGGCAACATTATCACCCTTTCATAAAATTAATTTAGTATTGAATATTAACATTTCCTGTTATTAGTAAATATTTCTTTTGGTTGTTTAGATGACGAACGTTTCTGAAAAATATTTTTGAAACAATTAAGTTAAATGGCCTTTATCCTTAGTTAATTTCAACCCTACTAATACATACTTGATGTGAGATGATTTCTAAGCTTATTTTTGTTATAATTATAAGAAATGTTTTAGTTCATTTGAACCTTAATAAACTTATTGAAATCTTAACTGAGTTCATAACAAAACTCTGTTCTTAGACATGGTAAGTATTAGTGTCTTAGTTCATTCAAATTGTATTATAATGCTTCAGTTGAGATGATTTTAAAGTTCATTTGTCCTAACAATAGGGGATATGTTTGTTCATTTTAACCACAATGAACTTGTCGATACTTCAGTCGAGTTTAACATTTTTTCTAACAATGAAGGATATTTGAGTCCATTTTAACTTTACTTTATTTTCTGAAATTCCATTGAGTTTATTTTAAAACATAGTTCATTGACATGAAAAATATTACCTTAGTCCATTTCAATTTTACTAATGCAACAGGTGAGGTGAGTTTAAAGCTCATTTTTCATAATAAGAGGGGATACGTTAGTTTATTTCAACCTTAATAAACATATTGAAATTTTAACTGAGTTCATAACAAAACGCAGTTCTTTGACATGGTAGGTGCCTTAGTTCATTGTTCCTAACAATAGGGGATATGTTTGTTCATTTTAACCATAATGAACTTGTCGGAACTTCAATTGAGTTTAACATTTTTTCCTACAATGAAGGATATTTGAGTCCATTTTAAGTTTACTTTATTTTCTGAAATTCAATTGAGTTTATTTTAAAACATAGTTCATTGACATGAAAAATATTACCTTAGTCCATATTATATTTACTAATGCAACAGGTGAGATGAATTTAAAGCTCATTTTTCATAATAAGAGGGGATACGTTAGTTTATTTCAACCTTAATAAACATATCGAAATTTTAACTGAGTTCATAACAAAACGCAATTCTTTGACATGGTAGGTGCCTTAGTTCATTGTTCCTAACAATAGGGGATATGTTTGTTCATTTTAACCATAATGAACTTGTCGGAACTTCAATTGAGTTTAACATTTTTTCTAACAAAAAAAAAAGATATTTGAGTCCATTTTAATTTTACTGTATTTTCTCTGAAATTCAATTGAGTTCATTTTAAAACATAGTTCATTGACATGATAAATGTTACCTTAGTCCATTTCAATTTTACTAATACAACAGGTGAGATAAGTTTACAGTTCATTTTTCATAATAAAGAGGGGATACGTTAGTTCATTTCAACCTTACTAGAATTGAAACACTTCAATTGAGTTGATTTGAAAACTTGGGTTATTCAAATGCCGTTAGGCCATTACAATATTAATAATATAAGTTTCTGCTGAATGAATCTTAAAAAGCCATCGTCTTCTGATGATCTTAGTTCATTTTAGACATATCTACTGAGATTTTCAAATTTGCTTTATTGAAATGGTAGGTGTTACTACCTTAGTTCATTTCAACTTTACCAATGCATCAGTTGAGGTGATTTCCAATATCGTTTTTCCCAATAAAGGAGATATTTTAGTTCATTTCAACATTACTGAACTTGCGGAAGCTTCAAGGCCTCCAAGTGAGTTGATTTCAAAACTTAAGTGTAGGTGTTGATATGGTTACTTTAGCTTATTTCAGTTGAGATGATTTCGAAGCTCGTTTTCTATAAATATATGTTATCTTAGTTCAACTTAAACTCACTTAGTTCACTGAGTTTCATTTCAACTAAAAGATTAGCTACAGAGATTTTGAACCTCAATACCCTTTTTAAAGGTAGTCACGGTTTCAATTTCCAATATGACGCCCCAATAGAACTCCAAGTTACGTGATGGCCGAAACGCAATTCGAGCACTCGACACTGCCAATATATTCCTTAATTACCACGAAACGCTCGAACATCTGCGCCCCCTTAATCTTCCCTTTAAGTCACGACTGCGCCGTGGAAACAGTTTCGCGGCGAGGAAAGGCTTTTAAGATTTTTAAAACATCCGGCAAAGTACCTACACGTGAGTTTCGGCGACCGTGTCGCCCGACACTTAAAATATATTTAGAAATTCGTGGCGAAATTTATGGTGTTTATAGTTGTGCCCGGGGGTGAATTTATTGGACAATTTAAATAGCCCGAATAACAGTCATTTTTTAAAACGGTGATATATACGTAGGGACCTATTTGTATTATTGTAATGCCGGGCTATTTATATAGCGGAAAAGTCGGGAGTTATAGTGCGAAACGCGTCGTAAAAGTTGCTTGGAATAACGGGAAAATAAATGTAATGTAACTAATGATGTTGTAACTGATCGTGTAAGAGTTCATAGGAAAGCGACGTAGGTACTGGGTTTAGTTGGAAATATTGACGAGATCTCGCCTCATGATTCTGATTGTGTTTTTAGTAGCTCAATTTAAACTTTCAATAAGTCCCACGATATATAAGAACGTCATCTGATTTTCCTCAAAAACTCATCGATGTACCTGCTCAGTTAAACCATCTCTCCTTCCGCTGAACAGTTATAGTTGTACATTTGTGACTATGATCGGAAGTACTTACACATCTCCCGACTCTTATAAGCATATTTAAAGGTTTGGTAGGTACGAAAGAGCGAGTCCCCAAATGAAATTCCCCGGCTCTTAAGCTTTTCCAGACTCATGTGTAATTCGAGCGTTTAAGAACCATCCCCGCTATTAACATTCCGAATGTGATTCGATAATCCAGTAGCTGAAACGCATAGCTCTTCCGGTGAGACGCCTCTTAGTCCCGCGGAGTGCCCAATTTGTTTATTTTTACGATATTTTGACTGGAGAATCGTGAAACGGGCACGAAAACACGATTCGAGCATTAACCGAGGAGGAAACATCTGTCTCTCGGAATCCCGGGATCGTTCCCGACGAACGCACGTGGGACACTGCGCATACCTACTTAAATAAAGAGGAAACGCTAAAGTGCGTCTTGAAACGAACTAAGGTACGAAATTAAACTCTCAAATCACGTCAAGTCAACTTCGGTCAGTCGGCTAGTTAGAAATGAACTAAGGTAGCACCTATCACAAGAAACAAAGAAGCTAAGGCATCAACTAAGGCACTAAAACTTATTTTTGTTCTACACGTAAGGGCGTTAGTTCATTATAAACTTTCTAAAGCTTGTGTAGGTAAGTTAATGTCAAAACTCATCGTCTTAGTTCAT
This sequence comes from Cryptocephalus moraei, assembly GCA_946251905.1. NCBI lineage: Eukaryota > Metazoa > Arthropoda > Insecta > Coleoptera > Chrysomelidae > Cryptocephalus > Cryptocephalus moraei. The sequence goes on from OX276456.1 coordinate 31,550,135, forward strand.
TTCAAACGTATTGAGATCAATTGGTAGGATTCATTTGAGGGGAATTCAAACCTTGTCGCAGTGGTGGATGTTACCTTAGTTCATATTTGATGTGATACCTTACTTTTACTACGAATTAGTGGGTATCTCATTTCATTTTAAACTTATACTATACTTTTACTGACGCTTTAATCGAACTGATTTCAAAACTTTGTTTAATTCAGATGGTAGATATTACTTTAGTTCATTTCAACTTTACCGCGAGATGACTTCAATGTCCATTTTTCTGAACGTCAAGAAATATCTAAGTTTATCTTAATCTTACTAAACTAGCTAAATCTTCAATTAAGTTGATCTCAAAAGTTATTGTTCAATGGCCATTGCTCATTCAGCCATATGTTAATAACTTGTAATGCTTGGTGTCACCTTAGTACATTTTTGTTGGGAAATTTTACTTTCGCTACTGACATGTTTTATTCAAATGATAGATATTACCTACCTTAGTTCGTTTCACTTTTACCATTAACTAATTTGGGCTATTAAAGGCTCAAATAAGGTATGAAATCTACTCAACTGAACTAAGTTAATCAATGTTAAAACCTATTAAAGTAAAAACTATTAGAAACTGAAATGAACTAGATTGAAGCGACAGTAAGTTCAAAATGAATGTAGGTAGCACCTATCACAACAGAAAGTTTTGGAAATTAACTCAACTGTAACATAAGGAGGTAAACTCAGTAGACTGAAATGAACTAGATTTTAAAATCAACTTACTTGAAGCTTCGGAAAGTTCAATAAGGTTTATAATGTAGTACTAACGCCCTTTCATCGAAAAAATAAGTTTTAAAATAAACTTAACTAAAACACTCTAACTAACACAACTAAAACAAAAAATGTACTGACATTCATTGTCAGCAAGATTAAAATGAACTAAGAAAACACTTGTCACTAGACAAATGAGCTTTGAAATCATTGCAGCTGAAACTTGATGAATAAAGTTTAAATGCACCTACATATGTGAAGAAACTTTTGAAGCTACGGCAAGTTTAAAATGAACTTATATATTTGTTAATCGTCATTTGGAAAAATGAGCTTTGAAATCATGAATTAGTTATAAGGTTGACATGAACTAAGCTTGTGAATAAAATAAATTTTCAAATTAAGTCGATGAAAGCGTGAGTAAAAGTTCAACGAGTTTAAAATGATGTAAGATAGATACTAAGATAGTCAGTATAGCAAAAGGAAGGTTTTACAAAACGATGAACTAACGTAAGATCCATTGCGACAAAGTTTCAAATGATCTCAACTGAAGCATCAGAAAACCTGAAATGAAGTAAGAAGATACCTATCTAACGTTTGAAATGAACTCAAATGAAGCATCGATGAGTTCAGTACTAATGAACTAACATTGATCATAAGTTATTTCTGGAATGACCCCTGGCGTTCCACTCTAATTACTTTCGGAATTTAAAAATCTCAAATTGGACCGTCTAGAATTTCGCATCCCTCGCAATGTCTCCGAGAGCGCGTACACGCATATACAAATCTCTACGTATAGTATATTTATATCTATTAAGCGTTTTACTGTTTTAATAATATATTTTTGGATGCTCGACGCTCTGACATTTACACGGCTTTTTCGAAATAACCGACGAAAGACGCTCGCGAGGCTCCCTTTCCCCCATCTCTCTCTCGCTCGCTAGCGCGACAACACCATAACTCGTCGCACTTTAGGCGGCCCCCCATAAATTTTCCCGGATAACGGGGCTAAATGGGAGGACCGTTAAAGTGGATACCATATACCTTCCGATCGGAGGGGAGTTCGTCTATAAATTCGACGTCTTATTCGTTCAAGGAACCGAATATAAAGTCAAAGCTGTCCTTTATGGGAAAACAGACGTTAATTGGATTAGTCCTGACGTCGTGTTTTGAACCATCAGTGTTTATCGCTGCAGATAGCTCGTCAAATTTATTACGACCGTGTAGTTACTTAAAATTATTACGAATTTTGCAACTTTCGAATTTTCTCAAAAATGACTTATTTGGTAGCTTGGAAATCAGTGTGTAGGTAGGATAATCACTTTTTGTTTTGTGTTCTACAAAATTAATGCTTGTTGTGCTGAAGTACTACCATAGGTACCTACTAAATTGGATATTAAACTTAGTTACTTACAAAGAAGTTGACAAATACAAACTTAGACCGCTTGAATTCACAAAGATTTTTGAATTAAGACGAATATTCCTCGGAGATTTTCCGTAGATTCTAACTTTCGGGAGAGTTTCCTTTACATATTTTGAACCTTTCAACATTCTGGTAGAAGTAATGGTTTTTTGTCATATACCCAAATCAAATTTGGGGGAATTTTACTTGTAACTTCTTATTGTGTAAAACCCTTTCGGTTAAAGATGTTAAACTCTTGAACCATTTTGGTTTATTTAAATTCTCTTCTATAGAACTGATATAGAACCCATGCTTATAGATTTCAAGCACAGGGGGAATTTCCTTGTGGGACCTCTTTTAATTCTCAAGTTCTATAAATGGTAACGGCCCCATTCGATTTATTAAACATTTCTTTGTAAGTTTTAAATCGGGTAAAAATCTTCCTAATATGATGTTTAGGGTTTCGAACTCTGTGATGTAGCTTCGGCATGTTTGAATTCCCAAAATTTTACTTGAAACTTTTGAACTCTTCTGATCATCTATACAAAATACAATCTTAGGGCATTAGAATAAAAGTAAAGTGCTACATCACACAATAATATTAAATGAAATATATCGTACATTTCACCAATATTGCAATAGTATTGAGGGTTTGGGGAAGTTCTAAATACATAATTGATTTTGGCTTTTTATATCACCACTACCTGTTATAACTATGCCTTTGTTCGTATCAAAGCAAATCTATTTCTGTTCATTACGTTAATGCAACTCCAGAAAATAAATTCATTTTTACTGGCGTATTTCTAATAAACATCAATTTTTCTCGTGTTCAGAACCTCGAAAGCCGTGTATCTCCCGGTTAATGTGCCATTAAAATTATAATTACATGTTTCCGAGTGTATTTGGCAATGTACTAACATCTGGCGAGAAGTCTCTCTCTTTTTCTTTTATTTATTGGAAGTCTGCGAGTGCGACCGAATTTCACTATATGAAAACAGAAACCTTTTGTGGCAGCATTCCCACTCTTAAATTATATCCGAAAAATCTACAGAAATTTTCTATTTTCATCACACACCCATTTTACTTTTTATTTTCCAGGTTATGACATGATCTCCAGTACGTCTAGTTTGGACTGCCTCAACCTCATAGTCCAGAGCATAACGAATAAGAGTCAAGAGTGCGAACAAGTAACGTAATCGTAGTGTAATTTTGCTCAATTTTACTTTTAAGAATAAAATGACTGTTTGTTGGAACGGCTTTTAATTGTACATCACTGAGGACAAAAAAACTTGTATATATTTAATACTACACTGTTGCATATCTTACCATTGCAAAAAAAAACACAAAACAAAAACGTGAATCTCAAAGCGGGACGGATGTAGACTTTACTAACTACTGTGCTGGTTGCGCTCCTTGTTCCCTTTGAAACAATTCAGCATAAATCTAATAAGAGGTGCGTAAACAATGGGCCATAGTACGAACAACAAAATTCCTATGTAACTAACGTTATGAAAAGCCTTCCAGTATCTATCATAAGTAAGGAAGCCGAAGGGCAACAGGCACCAGCCCATGAACACGAAAGTATAGGCCCTCAGGAGGATTTTAACTGCTACTTTGACCGGTCCCTTGCTAAAGAAGGTCGAGAGGGTTTCATCTGATTGTACAATCAATTTAATCTAAAAAAAAAAACACGAAATTAGGTAACTAAACCTCCATCTACTCCTACCACTCTTACATCTCTCTCCATGTATATCACAATAAACTCGAAGAAGAAGCAAACGTAATAGCCGGAATGGAAACCATGCCAGACGGCCAGGAAGCTCAGGGCGGCCAGCTGGCTGAGGTGCCGGTTGCCGAGGAACTTCAACCGTTTATACACGTACTGGGCGATCCAGTGGTTCGTGTTCACGTTGAAAGCCTGGATGTAATGGTTGAACTCGGTCGTGTTCTCGAATATTGACAGCTTGATGTTCTCGACGCCGTTCCATTTGACCTCGTCGTTCTCTTTGTTATACGAGATGCCTAAAACACGACGGTTGTAATTGAGACTGAACGTGACTCTAATAACTGTTCGTACCGAATAAGATACAAGCTCCCTCTGCTAACAACCAGCAGGAAATGTATTTATACAGGGTGTACCTTCCCCATAGACCGAGCAGAAACATCCTCTTCAAGAAAGGCATGTTGCCGTAATCATCGGAGAGTATAAAATCGTCAGAGACAAACATCCCCTGAATTTGAAACACCAGTAAGTATATCAGGCCTAATGATAACCTAATCACAGATGCTTTAACGCTATTCGGGGGTTTATCCTGAAACCAGACCGTCGTAAGTTAAATATAAATTAAGGCCGTTTAGACAACTTTATCTCCGTAGTATCCAGCGACGAATTCCTGATAGCGTTTCATGGAGAACTGCGGACCGACGATGAAAGCGGCGGGGAAGAGGCAATGGCCGAATATTTCCAAGATGCTGGGCCTCTTCTGGAGAGCCACTTTTTTACTGTCATTAGAAAGCTGGCTAAAAGGCTGGTGACCATCATAAACGTCATAGGCAATACCTAAAAATAAGAATAACCTTCATTGTAGTAAGTGTACGTTATAATTCAATGTAAAGCTATGGCTCAGGTGATCTAGGGTTTGGATAACTTTTGTTTTCCATTTCATTTCATTCAGAAAACCAGTCTTAACAAAACTAAGTGTTTGCAGTTATGAAACTTTGTAGTAAGTTTGTTATCAATTATATTATGACGAATTATGCATTGAAAATTCCAAATATTTTGAAATTTTGCAAAATACAAAATTTGTTCGTTGCGATCTGTTTCTTCGGAATTGTCTATATGCAGAAATTATACTCACCGATCAATCTTAGTACCAAGATGCACTGGGGCATAGTCCAATTTATATCGTACCCTTCGGTACTTGTGTAGATGTAACCTGAAATATATTTCAGAAGTTTGAAAGCTTTTCCTGGGAACCATAGAATTACGGCAAAAAGTATAGATACTCTTTGGTATAAATAATAGCAGTGGAATAATTGACTTAACAAGAAATATTTAAAAAAATCAAAATACTGAAAAAAATGTTATTGCTTATCAAACTGTACCTCAATTAGTTTTCAAATTAATTTTAATCCCCATTTGTTATTTTTAACATGTTCAGATAGTCAAAATATTTCCTACTATACAAAAAAAGTATGTACTTCATAATATATATTGCATAGTAGTCTTCCCAATATTACTTGTCACACAAAACAAAATACCAATTTGCCAAATGCCTAAAGCATAAGCAATAAGAATTGAACAGTTGCAAAACTATAAGAGCGTATTTAAGATCTTATTGTAGGTATAGTTGAACCCACATTGTGGCATCTTTTAAGTAGGCTAAAGTGGCCATTAACGGTTTTGAATAAAATAGAATTCACAAAAATGAGTGAATGAAGGGGGGGGTGGATACTTAGGAATGTAATAATGATATACTGAAATATTTCCAAAAATAGACATCTGGTACCTCAGGATAACAAAACGAATCTGTAAACAATTCCTTACCTAACAATAGGTAAGTCATATTAAAGACGAAAGCAATGCCGACGCTGGCCGCCGTCCCAGCGGCGACGAACAAGGTGCAGTAAGTAACGAAAATGGTAAACACGCAATGGAACATGTCCCTCCCGTAGTTCCAGTATCCGAGCGAGAATCCGGACAATATGAAGAACAGATGCTGTATAGCCGCATCCTTTCCATAGAAATACTTCCTGTGTATCAAAGCTATGGGGTAACCTGGAAAAGAGTACTTTGTAGGTCAGCATGCTCAGAATGATATGGACAAGCCTGACCTGCGAATACGGTAAGCAGCAGCCTCAGCGCCGGCTCGGTGACACCGACGCTGCGGCTCAGCAGGGCGACGAGCCCCCCTGAACCCTCTTCTGACATCTCTCGAAGTTACTAACACCTTACAGGTGATATCACTGAAGCGAAAGCTTACAGGTCATACTAAAAATAGAACAAGACGGCCGTGGTGTACACATGATAAGCGTCGAACATGTATCGTGTTTATTTCGAACGTAAATGGCCCGGACTTTGCTCCTTTCAACAACTTAAGGCATTCTTGCAAATATCCCAAGGATTGATTACAAACGAAAGCGCAAGGAAAATCGGCTATCGGCTTTGCTCCAAATCGATCCAGGACCAATCGCGGCAGGTGGCGGGGGTCACGTGAGGGCCGCGTCAACCGATCGATGCTGCCAACTGCAAAAAATTAATTAGATTCAAAAATATACCGAGATTTTCCAAAAAAAGGCGATGGGGTAATATACAAATTGAATAAAAGTTACGTATACATCCACACACACCTTAAAGAAAATGCGGTGAATGAAACGGATTAGAAAGAGACCCCATTTTCCGTTTTCGCCGGTATGTAATACACAACACACATACAGCCGTAAACGAGGGATGAATGAAGAAACTTTATTGTCCGAAAGTAATCGAGTAATGGCTTGCAAGAAGTATAGCAGTTGAGAACGTGTTCGGTGTTGACAAACCATCAGAGATTCTTCGCTTACTTGACATACCCCGAATAATTCGATTTCCGGTACAACCGAAGCGTCGCGAAAAATCCCCTGAACTCCTGGACGCGACACGACTGATGTGAAAGACCCATTTCGCGTGCGGGTGCGTGTGAGGAGGAGTTCCGTGCGGGGAGAGGGTCTTGTCAAAAACTCCGGTTTTCGTAATTTTGGTACTTAATTCTCCCCGAATTTCCCGGACCCGCTCGCGGCTCCGGTCATGACCGGCGAAGTGTGTCTGTTGTACTTCCCCCTCGTAGCGAAGTCGCCAGAGTAGGCAGGTTCCCTGACATGGAGTCGAAGAAGGGGGCGACCAGACGCTCCGAACATTCGACGCGAGTCCCGGCGGAGTGTCGAAGCCTCGCGCGAACGTTGTGTTCAAATCCGCGAGACCTCCGACAATAATAATAACAACAACCAAGGGGAGCGCGTTAGGTACTTAAGTGACATGGCATCGTGTGCGAGTATGTGAAGGGCCGGAGTGCTGTTGATAAACAAACGTCCCAGATGTCGTCGGTCGTGGGTGATGACGATAAATCGATTGGCCCTGCGATGCGGAATAGGGCCCGTTTCGTAGATCCGCCGTCAGCAGTGTATTATGCGAAGCATAAACAACAATGACCAAAACATAGGGCGAGCCGAGCCGAAAATGTCCGAATGTTGTCGCGAACGGGGAAACGAGAAATTATGCGAATGTGAGAGGTCGGCCGCGTATTTTAGCAAAATCGATGAACAAGAGGATGATGCCGGCGAGGAGGAGTTCCACGGTTTCGGGCACGACTTCCCGGCGAGTCCGACGGACAGCAAGCGCTCTCCCCCTGTCATAAACTGTCACACGGACGAATGTGAGGTTAGGTTGATCAAAGAGTGGTTGATGCTACAAACTGACTTGATCCAGCAACAGAACGACGATATCATCGACAAGGACCGCGAAATATACATCCTGCGGAGGGAAAATGAAATGGTAAGTCTTGCTGCCTCGCGTCTCGCTCGTGTACGCGCGTCTCCGCTCACCTCCGAGGTTGCTCCCGTGCCATATAAACTGTGACCGCTTCAGCACCCCAGCTAATTGAGCGTACTTTCGCATTCATACGAGCAGATGGAAAACTTCCGCCAGCTCCCCACCTGCCGATTCACCCTTGCCTCACCATTTACGCGTACGTCGCGTTCACCAATCCTTAAATCGATTAAGTGATCAAAACAATTGTAATCTAGCCGCATATGTTGACAACCCAAACGAACGAGAGACCTCCTGAGGCACCAAAGCGTTTTTCCCAGCCAGAAATGCCCCTTAACGACCGTAATACCGTTACAATTCCCGTCGAAATTAACAGCTTTACAGTTATTGCAATTACGTATTATTACTCTATTTTGGCGGGTAAACAGCGAATTTTTTTGCTAAGCAGGGAAATTCGCCGGCGACGTTGGCAGCGCAAGCTTTCCTAACACTAAACGACGGCAATACCGCCAACATAGAGTTTGTCACTAGAGTCACTCACCGTGTCTGGCACGAGCGGGAATATTCAAACATCGATCTATTCAAATCTGTTTCGGTACCAAAACGGCAAGGTACTGTACCGCAGTGCGACTAAGTCGGATCGATCTCGGCAAAAGTAGGCAAACCAAGGTGTTGGCAACCCTTTCCAGAAAAAGTTCTTTAGAATATAATTTTGATCCACCAAATTTCATTACAAAATGAGCCTTTTCAAATGTTGCCCCGAAACATTCACATTTCGGTTTTCAATATAATACATTGGGCCACGGGGGCCAAATACCCTCATTTCAAACATTATAATTTCCTACACCCTACTGTTGCCGGCATCGATCCAGCATTCCCTCCGAACTGCGCTCCAGTACCCCCACTTCCGATTAACTCACAAATTACCTTCCGAACAAGCATAAAACGGTGAGAATCTCCCTCCCCCAACAGCATTAATTTTTATTTCTTAGAGAGACAGAGAGCGAGAGAGAGAGCGCGAGAATGAGTTTGTTGTGTTTTTAGCTCAAAGAGCGCATAAACACTATAGAGAAAGAGATATGCGTGCAAATAGCGAAAGAGGAGGAGGAGGAGAAGCCCGATAGTCCGGACCGCTCGACGAGGAGTTCCCCGGGGGGAGAAATGACCCAAAGCTTCGACGATGACTTCGCCAAGGAGAACGATATCGGGGACGTGAGCAGTCAATGTGATAGTGAGACGACGACGACGGGCGTCGACAAGAAACTAGAGGACGATTACCTCGACAGAGATGAGGGTGAAAGTGAATCTCAGATCGTAGATAGTAGTGTCAACGCGGTAAAGGACGAACCACAGTTGGTACTTAAGAGTGGAGACATTATTCTAAGTGAACTCAGTGATATCAGGACTTACAGTAACGATTCCGATATAAGTAGCTGCGGGAAATTAATATCGGACTATAATTATTTAGTGAATATTTGTGATAGTAACACAGACTCTAAGAACAATTTGAGGATGAGCATTACTAGAAAGAGGGTCTGCAGCAATTCGTCCGCCTTGTCACCTAATGAATCTGTTACGACCACCACGGAAGAGAAGGAGCCCCACCGTAGATTCAAGAAGAAAAAACGGCGTAAGTGACACACCCTGTACGAGTTCAAATTTCTTGACAATCCTGTCCATTTCAAAAATTAAAATATCTAACCAGTTTCTTCCCTCAGGGATAACGAAGGATGCACAAATCCTCACTTCGACGGAGCCCTACATCACCCAGGCCCATGAAGTCAACTTAGGCATAGCGAGTACAAGTCCGGATATCTCCGATACAGCGCTTGAGGTAAACCATTAAATTGTCAATTCAACTATGTTTTCCCATACTCTTTGGCAATGTTTAAATTTATTAATGTAGGCGCCAACTGTTGTATTAAAATTTTTCTGCGTCTTAGATTCCAAGATGGCGACATAAAATCTACCCGAGTTGTTATACAATGGAGGGAACCGAAAACTTGGACGACGAAGTTTTCAATAAAAGACATTTGAGGTTGGAGATCAATGAAAGGAGGCGCAAAAGGTAATGTTTTCTAAACGTGAAAACATTTTTTTTAAAAATAAATTTTTAAGGTGGGACGTCCAGAGGATCCGCGAGCAAAGGGTAATAGAGAAGTTGAAGCAACGGCAGGAGCGGGTGGCGTCCGGATCGAAAGGGGAGGAAACCGAGCCGTTACCGTCTCTCTGGCCGAAAGTCGAAGACATAAAGTACCTGGAAATTAGCGATGAGTTACCTGTGTCGGCGTTTGGGACTTCTATTCCAAAAATTACGTCTAGGTTAGTTAGTGCAATTCTTAATGAACCCGGACCCGTGTTACTACTTTCCCATTTTTCTTTTCTAGCGAGTTTTCCCTACCGTGGCTGGGTAATTCGTCTACGATAGTAACCAAAAAGTCATCTTACGCGAAGAGATCGACTGTCAGGAAAAGATGCCTGCGGAGATAATGGTTACAGCGTTTCGTTTAAGCTAAGTTGACGACGTCAAGGACTGAAAGAGATGTAAAATACTCAAATAAAACTTATATGTACATAGTAAGGTTAGACAGTAATGTGTATTTTGAAAATTTCTCACTGGATTTAATTTTATTTTTAATAGTCATAAGCTTGATATTTTCGAGGTTGTTGCCAAATAGATATTTTTTCCACTTTCCTTTCTAGATACCGTTATGTAAATAAAGATGATTTAAAAAGTGAAACGTTTACTCGTCCCGAAGAAAGTCCATAATACCCAAATGCGTGTAAGTGAGTGTAATTATTAATTTAAGGAGTACAATATAAAAGTCTGCCAGTCCAAAATATACAAAAGAATAAATGCTCAAAACACCACCTAGACTAAAATTTAAGTGATTTGGCGAAGAGCGCCGCCATTGCCTGAGTTTTGTCACCGTTGAACCTCCTCAGTTCAAAGATCGCCTGTTCTCTAGAGAAACCCATCGAGGTCAATTCCTTAACGTCCGCCTCTGAGAACTTGTCGTTTGGCAAGATACCTTTTGAGTCTTGTTTAGAGGAGGTGGTGGCAGCAGAAGCTACACTAGCTGGAAATGATAATTTCAATAATGCATTGGTATGGGTTTAATTATGCCTGTGTTGGGTTCGGGTCTTCTTTGAGGAGGAAGTGGTGGCGGATTTATGGGAACAGGATGCGGAGTGGTCTCGGTTTCTTTTTTTATCTACAAAAAAGGGGACTTAAAGGGGCCTATTTACGAAAATATTTCTTCAACTTCCCAAATCAGAAGTAACGTTTTTAACGCGGCTAGTTACAATTTTATTGCTCACCTGGTTGTTTACTATTACGTATCGCAGTTTGTAATTCCCTATCCTCAACCTCCCGCCTTGACTTGGCGAGTATCTCCTCTTCCGAGAGGCTGCTCAGCCTAGCGCAGTCCGGCAACTCGCTCTCCGGCAAGAAGGGCGTCTCGGTGCCCGTCGTTCCGATCCTCAACACGTTCGCGTGCAAGTCTATCGTGCACTGGTGTCTCTTTAGCATATCGAGGCCGAGTAGCATGTCCATCGGCTGCTCCTCCAGCACAGAAAAGCTCGTCGTCAGATATACATTCTCGATCTGTATCTGGACCATGTGGATCCTGCCGATTATCCTCTGTACGCCGACGCCCTTCGCAATGCCCGCCCAGCGGTTGTCCACCAGTCGCATTATGTTACAGCGCTCCGCGCAGCGACTCGACATTATTGTTGTTTGAGCACCTGTCGAGTGACGGTGTTTAGCAAACATCGTTGGATCGAATAGGAAATGACAAGCTTACCGGAGTCGATGAATGCCTTCACTGGATATCCATTGACTCTACAATTAATATAAAGCATGACAACTGTCCCGAAGGACTCGGGGTTGTACTCCATGGCCGCCTCCATGTTGGCCTCGATATTCTTCTGCCGGATCTCCTCGGCGATCAGGCGCTGAGCCTCCGTGTCGAACGGGTCAGCATTGATCATCCTCATGCGTTGCTCTTCCCTTTCCCGGCGAGCGCTGACTTGTTCTTGCAGAACGGATGCAAAGGACTCTAACAAAGGATAGGAAAAGTTATGACAAGTCTCCATAACAAAGAATGGTGAATGGAAAAGTGTAGCGAAATTGTCATACAAGAAGCTCAGTTTTGAGTGCTGTCACATTTCTTCTGTGACAAGCGAGAATAACTCACCGATATTGCCGCTCAGCAGTGCGTCTGCCAGTCTCGGATTGTTTTGTTTCAACAACGCCAATTGGTCGGGATTGGCCAGGAACATCTCGCGTATCAACACGGGGTCGTCCTCGGTCGTAGTCCGGTTCCTCGAGTTCGGTACATGGATATCACTGAAGTCCAGACTGACTGTGAAAACAATTCAAATTACCACACGATGACGGCGACAGTCAAGATGTCGAAGCAGACCGTTTTCGTGAATGAAAACCTCTAAGAAACGGGTAAATTACCAGGTTGGTCGAAGCTGGTCTGCGATGCGCTCTGCATGTGCTGGAGTATGACGACGTCGCCGTCCCTTATCCCGTACTCTCTGAGGGATTTCTTGTTGTCGATCAGCGGCATGCCGTTGAACGCGATGAGGATCTCCGTGGCCGGGAAGCCCGACTCGACCTCGCAGAACGCCTTGAAGTTCTCGAGCTCGAGCTCCTCGGACACGTCCAGGACGAAAATGTAATCCGTCAGTGTGGTCACTGTCACTTTCATCCTTCCTTCTTCTCTGCTCGCGTGCGATTCACTCGGGGAAATTTAGATGCATCTTCGCCTACGTACGGGGTCTTTTGTTTGCCTCGGCTATAACCCTAAAAAAGCACAAGTCATCTCGAGGAGGTGTTGTTGACCCCCGTTTATTTGGCAAAGGCAAGGGGACCGGGATACAAAATGGTGGGCCGAGGACGCGAACGTGGCCTCTTATTGGTCCGGATTTGACAACTCGTGGAGCGATCAAACAAAACAAAAGTTATAATTGAGACTCACCACAAAGGAACAATATCGAAGCGGAGATCAAGATCGAGCATTGAACTACTCGAAATTCGAAAGCCTAGCTTTTGTAGATAAAGATAAGGGTGGAAGGGGTAGTACAAAAAGTGGTTTCCGATATGCGAGTCACCCTCGCAACTAGGCAACCCAAAGTGCAATCCGTTCTCCGTTCTGCTTCTGCGCTTTCGTGTGTTCAGCGTGGACCACGTTTGTCGTCTATTTAAACTGGGCAGGTAAATAAACCATCTAGCCTCACCCGTCTACCAGTCTAGTAATTCATTTTACCATCTTTTATAGAAACAACGACCACAACACCATCAACTTCAATTCCCACAATGTGTAGTTGACACGTGCGTTCTAACCTCCAACATGGCACCGATCCCCATCGCTGGTAACTACCTACCCCCAACAACCCTCTATTAGATTAAAACACCTGTCGTCTTTAGTTCGAAGCTCGACAGGCATATCACTCGTGCAGGGCCCGCCAAGTTTCAATGAACTGGACGACTTCCCAGCTGTGTCCAGCAAATCATGTAAGAGCATCCTGTTCAGTCCCGAGGGATCCTATTTCGCCTATCTAAATGGACAGACGTAAGTCAACACGAAAAAAACAAGTACGAGCAACCTGAGCCCATTATTTCAGCCTGGGCATTTTCAAAACGGAAGGATGGAAGAGCGTCGCGATGATCGATACGAAAGCGAACAGCCTCGCTTTCTCTCCGAAAGGTACGTTCCTATCCACCTGGGAACCATTCACGGTCAGCAAGGAGAACCCACAGGGCGCTCCGAACTTGAATATTTACAAGTGTGAGACGGGGGAGCTGGCGAAGAGTTTCGTTCACAAGAAACAGGCGAACTGGTAAACGATACGGTCTGTGTAATGGCGACGTTGTCATCTCGGTTTGACGTTGTAGGGAGCCGCAGTGGAGCGCTGACGAGAAGTTATTCTGCAGGATGGTGAATAACGATGTGGTGTTTTGCGAGGATCTAAACTTCGAGAGGATCGTCACCAGAATTAACTCGTATAAGGTGGCGTCTTATAAAATATCTCCCAACATCGGGACATATTTTATACTTTGTCACACACCTGGGAGCCCAGGGCAACCTTCGTTTGGACGGTAATTCCATACATTTACGAATCAAAAGCGAATTGGGAAACTGTTCAGAATTCAGAAAAGAGCTTAAGTGTACTCCAAAACGGCTGGATGATGGAAAATGTGATTGTAATGTTTTGCGAATACTTAATTTATGCTTTACGACTTCTTCATGCTCTTTCGTCTTCCTTTTTTACTATATTTAATTGCATATGCAACCATATTGTTATTGGACGCGCCCTCTGCCTATTATTATTATCTTAAAGGCCGATTCACATTATAGTTCTGGTCACGCTCCGCTCACGTTCCGTTCAAGGCACGATCAAACATCGTTACACGCTATTTAAATAGGAATATTCACATTAGGCGGTCCGTTCACGGTACGCTCACGATCTTTGATCGCGGTCTTTCTTGCTACGAATATTTTGAAGGTACCGTGAATTAACTGTTACGTTAGTGTGTACAAACGACGCACAACGAGCGGTCGTTCTGTTCGAAAATGGATGAAGAATTAATCGAATTGGTTCGTAATCACGAGGAATTGTACAACATGAGCAACAAATTTTACTTCGACACTGCATTGAAAAATAGAAATTTGAAAAATTTATCCAAAATGTATTGAAATGTGTGTTTTGTCATTGGAAAATATTGGAAAAATTTTGTTTTGTCGTCTACAAGGCCTTTATATAAAGTAAAAAATTCTCCTTCCGTTTTCCTCTTCTTCAAAATGTCGTGAACCCATATCTTCCTACGTTTCTTGTTTTGTTTTTCTTCATCATCCAAACTTATTGCAATTGCAGCCAAATCAGTTATTGAAAATTTGTTCATCTTCCAGTCTCGACGGTTTTCATAAACCTGATTAAAATGAGCGTCAGTTGAATGTAAGATGTGAATACTACTCCAAATCTTTTACTGGGAGCAGATCATGACCGTACCTTGACCTAACCGCCTAGTGTGAATCGGCCTTTATTATGGGGAATTATTAATTCAGAGTAAGGCAATCTTCCAAGGAGCTGAATATTCTTCCATTCTCATCCCAAAGGTTGTTGATTGCCCTGTTTTTGTAACTTCCACACATCTTGATTATCTTGTACATACGGGAAAAACAAATCTGTCACTGTTTCAGATTATTCAAGTACCCGAACTTTGATGGTCAGAGCGCTCTGGCGAACAAGAGTTTCTTTCAAGCAGACAAAGTGGATTTCTATTGGAACAACAAGGGAAACAATGCTTTACTATTGACATCTACTGAAGTCGATAAAACTGGAGGGTCTTATTATGGGAAGCAGGGATTGCACTTTATTGGTTTAAATGGACAGACCGCTAAGATAACTTTAGGTAAGCGAGATATATGTTAATCAAACACAAATTATTTGAGCGTCGTACCACACTTAATGAAATGAAGAGCACAACTTTTATGTATTGCATGCAACTACTTTGACTTTATTGTCGTCTTCAGGCAAGGAAGGCCCCATTTACAGCGTGGAATGGTCCCCGAAGAACCACGAGTTCTGCATAATCTACGGTTATATGCCTGCCAGGGCGACGATATTCAACCTGAAGTGCGAACCTGTGTTCGAGTTGGGCGCAGGTGCCAGGAACTCGCTGTATTACAATCCGCAAGGGAATATCCTACTGGTCGGCGGTTTCGGGAATCTGAGGGGACAGGTCGAAGTGTGGGACGTTGTCAATAGAAAAAAGATCGGTAGGAGAAGTGGCACGAGTTCACTGTATTTGGTTAATAATCGGACGTTGCAGGAAGTTGCGAAGCTTCGGATTCGACGCTCCTGCTGTGGGCACCGGACGGGGAGCACTTCCTATCCGCTACTACGACTCCGAGGTTGAGGATCGGTAACGGGTTTAAGATCTGGCATTACTCGGGGGCGTTGCTGTACGAGAAACCGGTGCAGGAGCTGTATGACGTAACCTGGAAGGTTGTAATGCTGTTATGAAAACTGTTTATCCCTGCTTTAGTTTTGTTGTGTCTGGTTGGTACCGCTCTGCTCTTTGATTATTTTCTGCATTCTTTGTAATATATATCTCCCTATCGAACTCGTAACGCTTATTGCTCTATAGTTTTTACAGCTTCTTGTCTTCTTTTTTGTAAATTGAGCTGATTGAGTGATGTCTGGTTCATATTTTATTAACTCTCTAGTTAGTAGTTTAATAGTTATTAGTTTATTAATAGTTTTCCCATTCTTGCAGACTTATATTTATTTCACCATTTGTTTCTAGTATATATAAAGTAAAAAGAATAAAATACAAAAATGGGTACCATCTAGACACGACTACTAGAAAACCCATTACCACAGTCAATTTGGTTAATGAACGAAGTGCCCAAATAGTTATAAAAAAAAACTAACATACCTTTATACTGGAATCCTTATAATAATTTTTAATGTCTTCAAACTGCATTTCTGAGGAACTATTCTGGTGCAATACCATTAACTATTTCCTACTTCTGCTAACAATCAATTGAAGGTAGTTAACATTTTGACAATTTGACCACAGGATGTTACTGGATGCCATCAACTCGTAAAGCATGCGATTAACTTCATTCCCAGTCATTATTCTAAAAACGTTCATCACATTACCAATTTACTTCTTTATGCAGAAATATCCGAAGGGCTCATTCCCCGATCCGGTCATAAGCGAGAAGAAAATCGATGGGATCGAACCTAGTCAACCGAAAGCCTCCGCTCAGGCATACAGGCCTCCGTCAGCGAGGAACAAACCAGCGGTCAAATTCAGCCTGTACGACGACGACGATCTCGCCCATAAGTCAGGTAACTCGGCCCCGAAAAGCTATCCCGATCGAAATATGCCACGTCGCCATTACTTACAGGAGGTGATACGGCCCCGTCGAAAACCTCGTTGAAAAACAAAAAGAAACGGGAAGCGAAGAAACTGAAAAAGCAGGAAGAAGGAACCGAAGAAGATTCTAAAGCTCCCCCGATTGTTAGCAGCGTTACGATTACATTGACCGGTGATCCGGAACATGACAAGAAGTTGAAGAATATTAAAAAGGTAATTGATTTAGCTTCCTGTAGGAAAAATATTTGTGTAATCAACATATATTTTTAGAAACTCGATGCGATAGAAAAGTTGAAAGCCCAACAAGCGCAAGGTAAGACCCTAGAAATCAATCAGTTAGAGAAACTTAAAGGCGAAGCGGATTTGTTGAAGGAGCTGGAAAACCTCACGCTGTAACTGGTTATATTTTTGTTACTTCATCTAAAGTTCAAAATAAAAAGGTCCCAATGAAACCTCACCTCTTAACATATAAATATATTTATCAACAAACAACTGAAACACAACCACAAAGTATTAAGAAGTTAAAAACCGATCTAAAAAAGCTTATAAAAAATATGTTTAATGTCATTTGTACCATAACATATAAAAGTTGCTTTTTTACGTTAGATTCGTGAATTATTATTTTTCTTTTCAGTCGATTTAAGTAGATTCACAATATTCAGATCCACAATAACTTATCCGTGCTACTTACGTCTAATACAGGGATCAAAGTTGATTCAAACCACTATAAAACTAACAGGAATGATTAAATAGTAACTATATATGAAATTGCCACCAGAATGAGAAAAATCTTATAAATAATATAGCTTAACCCACCTAACGAACTACCTCGATTTCAAAATAGAATACAATATTAAAATTGTTTCATTCTCCGAGGACTTTGCCTTAACACATATTATTCGATTGTTTAACCCAAACGTATCTACCTGCCTACTGCACATACTGTCAAAAGTATTGCGTCCTTGTATTTCGACAAAGAAATAATTATGGTGTATTACTACGGCAGATTACTGATATTCGTTAGATTTCAATACTTTTGAACAGTACGACACAAATACGAATTCCACTCTATAAAAATCACAGTGATGGAAAAGAAGTAAAGTTCATACCCAATTACTACACTAAGAAAACCAACGTTAAACCCTTACGATTCCTTCATTAATTTTACCATATATATCCGGAGTTACTTTCTGATAGACTCCCTTCGAACCGTCCAAGTAGTAGATGCTGTCCGTTACTTTCGACGGGTCGAACCCGTCTTTTTGCAGCTCGAGCTTTTTCAATTTGTACGTCCCTGAAAAAAATCATTCGTTTTAGACACTACCCGCAACATTAACGAACGTTCTATCAACCTGTAAGATCTATTTTCCGCAGTATCCTTATGAAGATAGGTCTCGCATAAGAAGGCAGAGTCTTCTTCAATCCCTCGGCGAGATCGTTCAGGTTTACTGAGTCGTCGGGATCCAAAATCGCCGCCATTCCCGCTCTACCCTCCTGCCCTCTGATTTCTACGCCGTACACGACCACGTCCTTGTAGTCTACCAAATTACTCATCACGGCTTCGACCTATGAAGAAAAATGGAATCGTAAAGAGGGTATGGTAGTCCTAGAGGAGGTTTACCTCCCTTATTTATGGGAATAGTCTCGTTTATGATCCGATAACCAAAACTTTGTAGGGCTTACCTTTCCTCTTTAAGGTCTTCTCTACAAAGCTTCTTCCCCTGCCGGGAAAGCAAGATCTTAATAATTTGGAATGTATGAATTAGACTCCTTCAATAAATTTAAGAGGAATAGGTTAGACCCATGCATGGGTTAAGCGACCCATGAACTATACCACATAAATATCATAAACTCTAGAACGCCAATCAGTTGTGAACAATTTGGTACCCCATAGGGCAAATCGACCTACTTCTGAGTTTGCGTGTTGACAAATTTACTGACTTTTTTTTCCAATTACCTGCCTTAGTCGCATATGATCTATGCTGAACGTCATTTGACAAATATCAACAACAAAAATACCTTGCAACGGTGTGGCAAGAAAAGACGTTCTGCGCATGTACAAGTAGTTTGTGTTTGATCGCTACATTGAGTCATTTAGCTGAATCTCTGGTAGTACCTATTGATATTCTAGAGGTTATTACATTTCTATGAACTACACCCATATTCTCACGAAACGTTCAATTCAACCACTCGGTACCTCAGAAGTCGAGACGTTCTCCCCCTTCCACCTGAAAGTATCCCCGGTCCTATCCTTGAAAAACAAGTTGCCTAACTCGTCCGCGACCAGAATGTCCCCGGAGAGGAACGCGCTGTCGCCCTTCTCGAACACATCGTACACCACCTTCTTCTTGGACGCCTGCTCGTCGACGTAGCCCAGGAACGCCCTGCTCGGATTGTCGTGCTTGATCTTCCCGATGAAGACGCCGGGCTCGTTCGGCTGGCACTGCATACAGAGCCCCCTGGCGTCCCGGACGGGCTCGCCCGTATTCGGGTCCACTTTGATTATCGAGATCGGATAGACCTGCGGTATTATCCTCGAGATGAAACCTATCGCTCCCACAGTGTTGTCGACATTCACTGGGAAATGAGAAACCAGACTTGTAGAAGTGGTAACTGGCAGCGTTAACGAGGGGATTGTATTTGTTCAGGAATTTTAAGGCTATTCTTATCTCCCTGCCAAGAGTGTCTAACTTCAATAAGGCTTCTTGTTATTCTTCTCACCTATGTTGGCGTTCCCCTCGGTGGCTCCATAGAACTCTGCCACTTTCTTTATGTTGAATCTATCGACGAACTCCGTCCAGATCTGAGGTCGTAGACCATTCCCGAATATCATCCTTAGGTTGTGTTGTCTGTCCGTGTCTTTAGGGGGCACCGCCAGGATGTACCTGCACATCTCTCCAATGTACTGCGCTATCTAAAATAAGGAAGTAGAATACAAGATGTACTATTTGCTGTCTAAGTTTGTATGCTTTGGATAAAAGCGACACTATGGTTGTAGGATCCTTTATTTTTAAAATTGAGCCACTCTTCATTAAAACCAGTTAGGCTTTTCTTTAACATTGCCACAGTTCATGTCTTGTTTTGTTAAATTGATATAAGGAAATATTTTTGAAGTGAAAT
Organism: Cryptocephalus moraei; assembly: GCA_946251905.1. Classification (NCBI taxonomy): domain Eukaryota; kingdom Metazoa; phylum Arthropoda; class Insecta; order Coleoptera; family Chrysomelidae; genus Cryptocephalus; species Cryptocephalus moraei. The sequence continues at coordinate 31,569,818 of OX276456.1, forward strand.
AATTCTTTTAAGTATTATAATTCCCTGGATATTATATCGTAAATATTTGACAATATTTTCTTTTTACTTTCAAGTTCCAGTCTACAAACAATATATCCTCTATTGCCACTTGTGAAAAAGAAGACATGTCTATAAAGTTCTAGTAGATAGGGCTTGTCGATTGGATAGTACCAGATATATTTGTGGTTACTTAATAAAAAAAAACTATTCACAGTTACGACCTTTGTAAACATTTATAACAAATGTTATCAAATTGTAGATGATTTTTCTATATGTATATTGCTACATAAAGCTTATCCTTATCTACATTTCACTGATTTAAATCATATATTTCAATATTACTTTGAAGAATTTTTAATTAAGAAAAATGCCATAAAGTGTTACTTGGAACTTTGTCAGGATATTCAATATAAACGTCCTTGTGAAAATTTTCCTTGCGGCTATGTTTTAAAATTATATATGTATTAATGTGAGATTTCAAAAGTAATTTAAGTAATATGTATTAGTAAAAGGTACGGAATATAAAAAAAATTGATTTTGAGACATAGGTAAGTAGATAAGTGTAGTTATAAAATCTATGTATGCATATGTATTTGTGTCCATGTTTAGGACTGACAGACCAGTTTCAACTGAAAAGCCCTCTTATTACTTACTGTTTTATTAATAGCAATCAAAATTTAATGCTCTTTGCATTTCACCATGTTCAGTTTTATTCTTTTGTAAAGGTTTTTTGTCTATTTAGATAATTTTGTTCAACTAATACATTTTTTTAAATAAATAAATGTTATTCGCAATAGCTGAAATCGGCCACTGCCCGAAATTTTTACCCACAACGCGTTGGGGTAATAGCATATACATATTAACAATGTTAAAATTCTAGTTCTATTAAAAACAAGAAGTTTAAAACTTAAGTTTATAATGCACCTTTGTGATTCGAACTTACAGTACAGTTATATTTCCTGCAGTCCTGGAAATAGCCAGAAGCGGAGAATTTCTTCCTTATAACAATGGACGATCCGAAGATGAGCATCTGCCCAACGGACATACACCCTCCGGCCGTATGATACAACGGCAATGGCGTGTAGAAACGGTCCGATGGAGAAAACCCAGCCAACCAGTGAATAGCAGCCGCAATAAAAATATACCTGCAAAGGCAATTCGATCAATAAACAATGCAAATTTTATCTACGCTCTTCAATCCATGACTCCATTACCTGGAGGTGGTGATGACAGCCGCCTTGGGCAGCCCGGTAGTGCCCGACGTGTATATGTAGACCATGTGATCGTGGTGCCCCAACTTATCGGTCACCTGGGGCGGACTAGAGGGCGCCTCCTTGAGCAAATTGTCTAGGTTGTGGTACCTCTCGTTGGGGCTCGAGAGGTTGTTATTACAACTGATCTGATAGATCGCTACCTTCGATTCGATCTTGTCCAGGATGTCGTCTATGGCTGGAGAGGAAAGGATATCATTGAGAGGAGGCGATAACATACTGATGTAGTGTAGAATGACGTGTTATGTTTTGTAATACAGTTATTCCCAGGATTTTGCACAGGTTTAGTAAACCTCCTGCAAGTTTGAATATTACAATAGGTAAATAATACCTGGATAAATAAGTAAATGATGGGGTAGAGATACTGCTAATGACACAAGAAAAATGCACCAATGAAGTGTATTTTACAGTCACTTAATGCTCAAGCTTGATTATTTTTCTACTTGATATTGAAATTGCTTCTACATTCACCGAGTGACAAGTATTGGTTCCACATAATGATGCGTGTGTAATTTCAAAAAGGTGTATCCAATGGTATTTCCCATCCACGTTCACATTCAATTAACAATTTGCCATCTAATCACTGGGAATTCCACTGTTTTTCATGTAAACCTGTTCGTTACCTCCAGACAATTCGGTACCGAATATGACCGCCTGGGTCTTCGCGACGGTGATCGAGTGCACTAACGAAGTCAGTCTTAGATTAGTATTGATTAGCGGAGTGATCACGCCGAGCTTCGATAAGCCCAACCAGATGCAGATGAATTCGGGCTTGTTCTCCAGGAAGAGGGCGACCCTGTCGCCCTTCTTGTAACCGTGGCTCTTGAACACGTTCGCGATTTTGTTGCTGTACTCCTCGACCTGAATACAAAAACAATGAAGGGTTAGGCGTAAATAAAGTAAAGAGATTTAAATAGTGAGTTACTGCAATCTTATCTTATTTATCCTTCAAACACATGTGCTTGGAGAAGTAGACAGAAGCGGTGAATCATTTTTTTTTCCTGGTATATAATGAAAGTTGATCACATTTCTTTGACTTACTTGACTGAAGGTCCATTCTTGATCCTCGAACAATATACAAGTCTTGTTGGGATGCCTCTTGACGTTCTGCCTGAAGACGTCTGCCAAAGTGGCGTTCCTCCGCTGCAAGCTCTTGACTTGCCACAGTAGCCTGATGTATCCGAACAAGGCCCTGGATAAAGTCAAATTGATTATTAACTATAATACTGGTAATAGTCAAATCATCTTTTAAAGGGAAAATCCCCCACGGTAAATTATAGTTAAACTATCATTTCCTACTTAGAAATGCTGGCGATGCGTTTGCGGGCATATTCGCGAGGTAAACTAGGCGATATTAAAAGTTCGATTATTTCCATGACTCTTTTGGGCCCAAATTTGTGAAATCTCCTATGCACAAATGCTAATGGTCATCGGGATACTTTTCGAAATCATCTTATTAAACATGCCATACGATTTTTTTGGGATACCCTGTATAAGGGCTTGACGTGTCGCCCTAATGTGTACGTTACTTTTCGCAGTCTCATTGAAGTGCGGCATTGTTAATATTCCTACGCATTTATAATGTAAATGAACTGATTACAATGCCTCATCAAGATTCAGGTTAAAAAATGCACAAGGGCGACAATTTAAAGCCAACTCGCCGATAAGTTGTTAATGTAACAATTTATGTAATTATTCCCGAGATGAAATCAAATATTCATTATTATCGCAAGGTAAACAAAGCGTTACACGTATTACGCGTTCAAGGTTCCTAAGTGACACCTTGACCGCGCATTGCAATTTTCTTAGTAAGTTCAGAATATTATAGCTCCCGTAATTTTCATATAGCAGTATATTTCAATTACAACCATTCTTGACTAATTAGATATTTTGACGACCTTGCTGGCGCGACAAGTCAGTTTTGGAAATTATAAGAATATGTAATGTAGTTTCGATCGATTTCTCTGTTTGTATTGGGGAAAAACCTTTGATCTCGCCTCTGCGAAAACATAAACAGCTCTTATCTTTATTTCGTCAGGTTCCGTAAAAATCCAAAGATACACAATCGTAACGTGAAATCTATTGGCAAGTCCGATTATCAAAATTGAATTTTTGATAGGTAGGTAGTAAAAATTGCTTGGAATTAAATTCTGGATTTTAGCTACCGGTCGTTTATGGTAAGGATAATAATTCTTACTGAAGTTAGAGAAGGTAGACAAGTAAATATCTACGGAGCATTTGTTGGTTCAAAATCTTCTTTCGGTACATTTTCTAAAATTCATACCAAACTGAATTAAAAAGGCAGTGATTTGTTGAAAAAGTCACAAAGAAATATTTAATCAATATCTACTTTTAAAACGATATTAGGTATGTAGGTCACCTCTAGTAATATTTTATAATAACAATAGCGAGTGCATCAGTAATCCAAAAAACCTATATTAATAAAATAATAATTTTAATCATAATCACCACAATATACAAGGCTACTGATGTAGGTTTCCGCTAGTATGTATTTTATATCAACAACGAATGAATCAGATAATTAACAAAAACCTGAAATAATAATCACGTTATACTCGTCAGATGTCAATTTATAGATCAGTCACAATAGACTTTGAAGATGAATCCCTATCGTAATTGTAAACATTTATTTATAACTTTTGAACCACTTCTCAAAACTGGTTTTGCGACTTCATAGAACTTAACACGCGCTTAAGAAACTTGTTCCTTTGAAATGTAACCCAAATTTATACCTACAAATTTATAAGAGATTTTATACAGAATTCTTTTGGGGACATTGAAGTACTTGGAAATTAGCCTTAGAAGCCCCGTACCTTGAATTTGAAATTGAATTCAGATTCAATCATTATTTCGTTTTTCGTTCAAATATTTTATAAACCATGAATGTCACGTAAATATTTTCGTTTAAACTTGATAATTAATAGACCGGTTACTTTCAATAAAGCTATAAAGCGTACATCACAATTATCAATCGACACGTCTGCATTAGCAAATTTTGTTGTTTTTTCGAGGTAGACCTTTGGCTTTCTTTCCTTTGTTCGTAAGTTATGTGAAAGTTTTCTAAAAGTTCAACAACGTAAGTAGGTCTTAAGTGATTACTGACGTTTTCACTCATGTTTATAGGTATTAAAATAATGAGTGAACTTGACATGCAATCAAAAGGCGAAAAACGTCATGACTGTCATGAGGTACATGGCCTTGTCATAGAACGTACATTTTTGATAACAGTTCGGTGAAAGTTATTGAAAACAAGCGTTTTTATTCTATTGGGATTGATGTTAAAATTTTATTTGAAATAAGTGAAAGGTTACTTAGGTTTCTATTTATATTAACATTGAAATAATATCCAAAACGGATTCAAAACTAAGAGGTCAAGCACACCGAATGTGATAAATCCATGAACCATGTCGTACAGAACGGTCAGAATTTGACTTTGAATTTGTCTTTCGTGAAGTATTATTTGAACCATTTGAACCGTCGTGGTACCAACGATGGTTTTGACCATATGAAATACTCGAAATTGTAAGCAGTTTAACTGAGTGCTGTTCAAACATGTCAAAATTGAAACAAGACGGGAGCTCGTACCGGGAAATTTCTTTAGAGGGCGAGAGGGAAGTTTGGAGGTTACCTTTTCATTCTCTATCAGGACAAGGTGGTGTCACAGACATTAACAGAAGAGGAATATTCATAACAACCACGCCGATAATGAAGGAGTTACATCCAGATGCTCCCCATAGGGAAGAGAGGGTTTTACATGATCTTGATCAAGACGATGAGAAGAGGTTGTCTCAGGGGATTATTAGGAAGATTGGAGAAGGCTCAATAGTTATGTAGAGATGGGGGCCAAAGTTGGAAAGCGGCCATTTTGAGGACTGAAGGCTTTTCCATAACCCTAACCTAGAAGAAAACCTCCATCGAAATAATTTCTGAAGATGATTCAAACAATCTCAAAGATACTGAAAGGTAACGACAATAGAGACATCTAGAAGAACATGACTCTGAGGGCAAGAGTAAGGGCGAGTTTACACAGTGTGAATTGCTGGGCTAGCCAGTAGACAGTAGCTGTACTTTGCGAGTGGGGGACTAAATAGGCAAGCTGCTCACCTATTTACACGAAGTAAGTAGCTCTACTGTGTTTCTGGACAGTGAGCTTGCAGGTCTTGAATGAGAGTGCAATATGTCGGAAGCACGAAAAATTGCGATCCGCAAGGCAATACACTCTTTTTCCAAAACTTTGTGCGATGAGTTGGTTAAAGAAATTGAAAATGATCAGTCAAGAAAAAGAAACTGACTGATTTGGGTCAGAAATTGGCTGCAAAAGAAATCACCAGGAGCTACTAACATGATTATGAGAGAGCTATATTATCAGGGCCCTCGTGAATATCAAGCTGTTATGCGATTGACACCTTCACAGTTCGAAATTCTTTTAAATTTAATTGCCAGGTACTGTACTATGCATTCAAATTAGGCGAATAGGATGCGAACTACTGACTTCAGTCTCGTGGGGGAAGGCAAGTGGGCAGTAAAATCAAAAAATTAAAGTAACTCGCATTCAGTAGCTGCCCATCCTTGCAGAGACAGTAACTCTGCGGATCTGTTTTAATAATAATGGTAGCTTGCATACAGTTACTGGCCTTCTCAACTGACCGGCTAGCTCGCACCATCTAAACTCACCTTAAGAGTATATTTTTGACTCGTGAGTTGTGTAATATGCCAATTTTTGAAACGGTTGTTCTACCTAGAACAGTTTTCACTGAGACCAATGTTAAAATGATAACTCAATCAACCCTAAAATAAAGAGAAATGAATTTCACTGAGGCTTTCACTAAAACAAAAAGGTGAATAACTGCATGTATGTGATAATTATAAAACAATTTGCCATTGACTGAGCATTTCATAATAGTTTTTGGAATGAAGGTATATACATTTTTTAATGACAAAGAATTGCAAAACCAAAATACAAGAGTATTTGTGTCAAATCATCACCTTCACCATTCCAAGTCAAATTGTCTTACGGATTTAACCTCAACGTTCCCTAAAAGTCCTTCTGGCGCCCCAAAAACATCCTATCGTCTCAATCTTAGGTGCATGTTTACTCAGACCACTTCTGCCCCCGGGGCACTTGGTTTATCCTTGCCCCCTTGCGTTTACAACACCTTTTCAAGTTACTTCACTGTCCCCTTGGTGCCTTGGTTATTTCTTGGGGGAGATATCTGTATATCGTTACTTATTACTACCTTCAGAGAAAAGTTGCAGTATATAGGCGAAGTGGCTTAAGTAAACATTTATACCCCCAATCTTAAGACAGTCCCCGGGACCAACGAACCCATGTCCAGTACTGCACGTACATTAACCTTTGGACCCACGACCTATTTCTCAAAAATCCACTCACCGGACGTCCCTAGGTAGCGTCCTGGCGGCGACGTAGAACCACCTCCAGTTGCCGGCCGCGAGGTACGCGACGACGGCGACGAGCACGAGCTCGACGAGAAAGACCCAACCGAGGAAGTACCAGACGACCGCACCGGAGGCGGCGAGCGCTGCGAGGACGACGCTCATCGCTAGCAGGCGGCGCAACAGGACGCGTGCCGGTCTCCGTCTCGTCTTGGAGGCCTCGTCGTCGCCCGGCGACGTCCCCACCACTCCCACTGTGCCGCCGCTCTCGACGTCGACGACCGCCTCCTCCTTCACCGCCGCCACCACCTCCTCCTGACGTTTCTCCAGTACCTGGAGGACGGGAGGGGAAAGTTTTTTCGAGGTTAAGGACACGGCAGCACGTCGGGCAACGCACAATACAGTACGCCAGCGCGGTCGGTGCCGAGACGTCAGACAACGCACAATACAGGAGACAGGTTTCTGTATTGCTGGTTGCCAGTTTATGATCGATTACATCTACTGACCAGTACCGTGCCAGTAAATTTTAAATTAGAACTACCCACCCTTTCTCAATACTGTATAAAACTGTATAAAGTTACCCATTTCTTGTATAAATCATGGATATATCCTAAATGGATCAAAATGAGACGTTAAGAACTAAATTTTCATTTCAGTTCACATCTTTCACTCACTTAGATACCACTTCTCCATTGTTTGTCATTAACCGCCAGTTTTCTGCATACTACGTTTACCCTTTTTTTTCCAATAGAAAGTTGTTGTTTATGTAGTTTATTATTATTTAGTCTGTTATTATTTCTTCTGGTAGTCAACTTTTCCACCAATCTTAAAACATCACCTTTTCGCCAAAGAATTGATTAATGGTAAACTCCAGATGCTCATCAGCCTCTCTGTTAACGAAAATGTTTTCTAAGACCCTATATTCTACTTCCCCATCATTTTTACCTCCAAAAATAATTGCTTCCAGAACTTCCTCCATACTACTAAGACTAAGTACTTGAAATTTGCTTCCTAGCAGCTGACTAGATTCCTAGTTTAGGTAGATATGTTGTCTTGTCATTGCAATGTAGATTCGTGCTCTGCAACATCTCGGTTTTAAAGTACAGATAAATGCTAAGCCTATTTTATTAAGGTCGACTTAAACACAGTTTGTCAGTATTAGTGCATTCTATGAGCTCCTAATTTCACTGTTTGTCTATGTATTCCTCTTTTGCATGAACGTTACCTTAACATTTCAAGAAATTATTATTACTAATTAATCATACGCATTGTAGTTAACATTTTCCCATTTACGATAAATATTTAATTATTACCACATTTCTGCAAGTGAAGTTACATAATAATTTCCTTAGATCATAACGTCCACGGCTCATTAAAAAGATCATTGTTTCACTTTCTAACTATTACTTTTATTACTTTATTAAACAATATATGAAGAACAACGAACCGTTAGAAATGAGTTCCTGTATCTACACGTCGATATATCATTTCTCTTTTCTTTCTCTAGAGAAAATGTACATTCTACTAACCTACATCACTCCATGGGTAGATTCTTAAAACAAAACAAAAACTCGATCGAATGGGGATTAGATACTTATCGCCACAGATTTAATTAATTCGGAATGTGTGATATATGTATATCAATTAGTTGATAGGTAGTGAGGATATTCAGTACCTAAGGCAAGTGTCCAGGAAAATATTTAAATATCTTCGAGGTAATCGTGTAACAAGCCGAATAACATTGAAACGAAAAAATAACTTTTACAGGAAATAAAAATTTGTTTACAATCAATAACGTTTATCGTCATTGGTAAAATGATCTTATTAGAAACATCGCGTAATGTATCGACCCATAAACCAATCAGTAATCCTACCAAAGTCGAATTATACACGTATTTGCAATTAATGATAATGAAATAACGTCGAACAGGTAAATTGTTTGCGGTGTATTTTCATTAATTATATCGACCGGCTTTATTTATCATTAATAAATTCATGGAATTAGACTCGGTAAAAGTTCAAAACTGATGAAATCTGTTTAAAACTTCTTGATATGAAATTTACGTGAGTTAAAATCTGGTGTGAACCAGCGATGCAAAGCAATTTACTTTATCTGTTCTTCAATCAAAAGTTGAAACCCGGTTTACTGACGCACGAGATCGATGACAATGTTATTGCCAAAACTACACGTTATATAATTCCTTTAATAGTTATAAGGAACATTTAACATTGACGTAAGTCGAGAACTTTTACAAATGTATGACATGTTCGAAGTGGACAACCCAATAAAATAAGTAATTTTGTCAGTGGATTCCCAAAATTAATTATTGTCTCTTAATTTTATTCATGCAAATGATCGATGGGACAGGTTTTAAGCGTATTTGTTTAAATGTATGGAATAACAAGTAGCTAATACATCGTTTAATATTTTATTACCTATTTGGCACGGTGTTGTTACTTTTTAATTAAAACCGCTTAAAGTGTACCAAAAAAATCCGCTGATTTGATGTTCATTACTCTTTTCTCAACTATTTTTTTTTTCAAATAACTATCAATAATTTCTAAATTGACAGTACTAGAAAAACAGTAATAAATAGCAACTGTAAATATTCTTTTGGATAATAATTAAGCTATTGAATCGTACGACGTGAGAGATGCAATTAACATCATTTGGAGGAAATATTCTGTTCCGTACATTTCCAAACGAAGCGATAAACGTTGAAATACATTTTCTTCGTTAATCGAACAATTTAATGCGACCTTGCACGTATGGTTATTAAGATTATACTTTCTAAAGGTAATTAATAAATGAAATTGTGCAGGATTTTGTAACAAGCGTAACGAAATCAGGTAATACCAAAGAAAGGTCCAACAATTATTTTCGTACTTATAATAGTGTTAATTTATGTAAAAATATAATTTAACGTTTGGTCAATTTGAGCTTTTACGTCGGTGACTATAGAGGTCGAAGAGATCAGAGCGAATCAACTTGGAGGAATGTTTAATCAGGAAATTAGCTGGTCGAATATGAATACTATAAATACGGATATATTAATAAATCAATTTATAACTGGTGATTGTTTATGTGGAATGTTTTTTTGTTTGGGTAGGATTCACCGCATATTTTCTACGATAATAAATTTGGGAATTTTCCGAAATCAACAGAAAATGTTTATTTGGTTGTCTTGTTGTAATTAATATCTAGAAACACAAATTTCCATCTCAAATCTATGTTAGGTAATGTCAGGTTTTACATGATTATACGTATATTAGAGAAAATGAATGGGTTTAAAGTGCACTAGGTGAAATAATTGTCACATTACCCGTGTTGCCCAGCAGAAAAGCAAACGTAATCTCGCCTTCTAAAATACACACTTTTGTGAATTTTGTGAAAATCGAATTATGTTCGAATCGATTTAATGTTCTGCCCACATCATATCCTCCATATCAACAATCAATAATGAATTTAATCAATTTTTTCGTTCGATTCCTTCATATTATATTTTAAAATTAAATACCTACTCATGATTAGGAGTGAACTGGCGTACTCCTGCCTATTTATTTTTAATTAAAGAGGAAGAATTAATTATACAAAATGAGTGCACGTAATTAATGTTTTTTTTTTTTTTCGAAAGATAATTTTGCGCTACTAACCAAAATTGAAGATTTATTTAAAATTAGAAATGTATTAATCAGGTAGACGATGGTGTATGCATTTACAAAAAAACGCCAAAAAACGTTTTTTTATCTTTTTCTGAATTGAAATTATTCCTGTTAATTAAAGGCAAATAAGGCTTGTAATTAAATTTTTTGCGAAGACACTTTGTGCTACTGACCGAAATTCATGATGTAACGTTTAACATTACAATCATGAATATTTATGTGGTAAAGTTGGTTTTACACAAAAAATTTAAAACCCGCTTTTGTGTGTTTTGCTTGATATCAAATTAATGAATAACGTCGAAAACAATCCAGTTTATTCTCTTGAAATTTCCAAAAAGGTTTTGGGATTTTTTGTTGGTTTTCGGCAAATCCATCATTAGGTATTTACACGCGATATCTCATTAATTAAAACCTTGTGTCGTGTAAAAACTGGCATCGATCAGACAATAACAGAAACAGTTGTGAGAAATGAGTCACATTTACGGCCATAATTAGCAAAGGAGATATGTATTAGCGGTTTCCATTAACATCGGTTTTACGTCGTTAACACTGGAATTTAATTACAAAGAGGTTTAACGTCCACTGTAGGTACATGTGTATGTACAAAGAAAACTTTATAACGGGTGTCTTATTAAATTTCACCTCATAGTAGACTGTGGATAGTGTTTGTGAATGCACCTTACTAAAAAATGTCAATATTGAAGTAGGTTGACATAACCTCACTTTTTTAATAAAAATTGAAACTGCTCCAATCAGTTATTACTAGTGTCTTGAAGAAGACAGCTTAGCTCTATTAATTAGGCGTTAGAATAGTGAGACTAAAGAATATAAAAATCTAAATGCAAAAACCTTAGTGAACTCCTAACTCTCCCATGGAACAATAGTCTTCGAAGTGCTTGGAACGTTTTGACTTTTGATAATGACATTTTTTAGTAAAAGGTGCATTCACAAACACTATCCACAGCCTACTATGAGGCGAAATTTAAAAAAAAAACATTCGATATCAAGCCTCCGAACTCATAAATATGATCCTTAAAACAACTGCAACTCCTATGAAAATGTTGCTATTTTATCAATTTATAAATGTTGCATTTTAAATTTTACATCCAACCTAAGATCATTGCAACTCCTTTAAAACTGTCTTAGGATTTTTGCAATTGTGTCAAGTTGCTCAAGTCCTTCAAAGCGCCAGGACTCTTTATAACGTCATTACTTTTTGTGATACTGTTACATAGGTCCAACGATTTTGGAGATTTTTTGAAAAATTGAAACAATACACCAATCATTATTCACACATTCATATCTCAGAAATACACCTCCAAATTTTTACGCTCGGAACAAAATCTTTATCCTGAGAAAATTACAATTTCTTTTAAGATACCATATCGGTTCTTTACAATTGTCATGTCTTAGAAGGTCCGACAATTCTTTAACCTTTAAAACATGATCGACTAATTACAAATGTTATAATTTCCGGAGAATCTTCTTAACTCTGTTCAGCACCAAAACTCCTTTTGAAACTTAAGAATTGCTCGTCAAATTTCACGTTAGTTTAAGTGAACTGTAGTTCATAAATAAATTTCGAACATCTTTAACTTCTGTGGAAATGAGAGAGAAGTTCAATTTTAAAAATGTCATTACATAACTCCCTCCAAAAAGTCAACAGTTCATTTAAATTGTACACCAGTACTTCAGAAACTTCCCACATTTCTTCAAGGCAGGAACATTCCTTTAGAAAAGTGTAATGTCAAACTTCAATTTTTTTAAGTGTCACTTTTCCCTAAAGACTGCCACTAACTAGTTCTTACTTAAAGTCTCCTTTCAAATTATATTTCAAACTACATGATTTTCTTAAGAAAAGTGAGACTCCTTTAAAAATGTTAACATAGAAAGTCATACGCTTCTATGAAAATCTCAAATACCTTTGTTAAAAGTATTATTAACGATTACGATGCATGCAACTTCTAAAAGTGTCTTACAATCATTACAACTGAAACAAGTACATGATTAGGAAGTGCTAACTTTAAAAAAAACGACTAATTACAAATGTTACAATTTCCAGAGAAACTTCTGAACTCTGTTAAAAGTTAAGAAGTTAACTCTGTTCAGCACCAAAACTCTTTTTAAACCTAATAATTGCTTATTAAACTTCATGGTAGTTAAGGTCAACTGCAGTTCATTACAAACTTCCCAAACTCTTTAACGTCCTTTGATATAAAAGGAAACTTCAACTTCTTTAAAAATGTCGTCGACAAAACAATTACAACTCCCTTCAAAAAGACAACAGTTCATTAAAATTGTACACCAGTACTTCAGAAACTTCTCACATTTCTTCAAGGCAGGAACATTCCATTAGAAAAGTCAACATAGAAAGTCATACACGCTTCTTTGAAAATCTCAAATAACTTTTTTAAAACTATTATTAACGATTACGATGCATGCAACTTCTAAAAGTGTCTAGAATCATTACAACTGAAACAAGTACATGATTTGGAAGTGCTCGAATTGTTTTAAAGCGTCAAAATTACCCTTTTTCATGTTTTCTTAACCCATTTGGCAACTAGGTACTTCAAAAAATGTCATCAGGTCTACAGACGTCATAACTTGCTAAGAAACTCCGCAACTTCTTTGATTGTGTAAATTTGAATTATTAATTTTAAATTAAACTTGTTCAAAAGCGTTTCAAGCTACATCTTGAACACACAGTTGTAATTCTAATTGTTAGAAACTACTTATAACTTCATTCAGACCCAAACTACTTGAAAGACTTCATGTTAGTTGTAATAACAATCTTCTGGGAACTCTTTAGGAACTCCTCAACTTGCTTTGATACATCAGATGTGGTTTAAGAGAACTTTAAACAGAGAACAACTACAATTGTCGTAAGTTAAGAAGTAAGAAACTCCTTTACGACATCCAGTTTCGTATTAATATTCATGTTGTCTTTGGGATAACTACAACTCCCTAGAAACTCCTCCATACTTTAATTTGTAACTACTTAAGATTGCTGATTTTTTACGTAAACAAGGTAAACCTATATCTGGAATTTAATTTTTAGTGTAAATAATGATGATTACGTTCTAAGTAATGAGCAAACCAAATCGCTGGTGTTTTGACACCTTTGTATGCAAAACAGTCGATATCGAAACACAAAGTTCGTTTTGTTTGGACATCTTTCCACATTTTTGAACAACTAATAGAAGCAAGACACTTATCCTTTATCGATATAAGCATCCAAATCTTAAAGTATTTTCAAAATTTTTGAGCGTGTTACATCTGCACAACCATGTATAGCGACGCCACAAATTAAAATTTGTAATACCGCATTATAGATTCAAAAATGTTTCAAAAACACATCGACGATCTACACCTGAATTTCAAACCGTACGATTTGAATATAAAAGAAACTAATTTGATCGAATGATGGTTTTAGTGACCCCGGCGCCCGGTTTCAATGACCCATATCTTATCAGAATGCAATTAAACGATCCCCGAACTCACCTCCTCGTTGATCGAACTGCGGGTCATCATTTAAGAACAACAGCAAGATGATGTCAGGCAGGTACGAGCCTCATTCGGGCATCCTCCACTCTCCCAACAGCACCGCCGGCACTCGAATGGGTTGCTTTAACTCGTAAAGAGTTAGAACTGCGGAACGTGATCGGACTTTCACACACGCGAGCTTCTGAGCACCTCCGACAGGTACACCGCGTTTGCTGCCACTAAAAAAGGACGAGGACGAGCTGCGAGGATCGCTCTTCGGCGTCGGTGGCGCGAAAAATACTCGCTCGGTGTAGATCTTCCCATTAGAAAATGCACCGAAACGTCGCAATTAAGTCTTAAAGGAGGTCTTCATGCTTTCTTCGGCTAGGAAGTAGGTGAACACTGTCGCTCACTTTCTATAAATCATCACCGATTAAAATGTACCGTCGTGTAATTTGGAATCGCATGCGGAACGAAAGGGGCAGAAGAAGATGGTATCATTTCGAAAATTGCGATTCATCGAGTTTCCATTTCACTTATTAACGTTTAGCAGTGCCGTTGAAATGGCGAAAACTCGGGAAAGGCAAAGAGCTTAAGCTAATAACAAAAGTTTCCTAATTTGGGGTTCCCCAAGGCTCGAGTTGGACCAATATGCCTGCTTACCATTACAGACGAAAATTGCTTAATCTGACATTGTTCCTGTTAAATAATTTTTCAAAAACAGAACTTTTAACTAAGCACCAGATTCATATTTTTTCAAAAGTAGATGAGTTTACGTGGCTTTTATTAAACAAACTAATATTCCAGTCGTCAGTATCTGGAAAGTGGGGTTTTAACCTAAGTAACTGATCCATAAATCTGGTTAACTAAATTCTGCAGTTTCCCTATACGTCAGATGAAATGCAGGCAATCTAGAAACACAAAAATTAGGAAAAACAAAGCATAAACTATTGATAGAAGTTCTGAAAATTGGGGTTCCGCACTCGAGTTGGGTTTACTAAGGTTCTCCAAGATTTTCTTAATCCAATCTAACTGTTTTCCAGTTAACTAACTAATCTTCCAGTCAATTACCCAGAAACTGAACTTGTAACTAAGCATCAGATCGATAAACCTAGAGATTAAATCAATGTTAGTATATTTTTCCAAAAGTCAGGTGAAATTAAGTCAATTACCCAAAAATTAACGTTCATATGGTTTTTGTTCGAGAACCTAATATTCTAGTCAGTATCTGGAAAGTGAGGTTTTAACTAAATAACTGATCCATAAATCTGGTTAACTGAATTCTGCAGTTTTCCTAAAAGTCAGACGAAATGCAGGCAATCCAGAAAGACAAAAATTGGGAAAGCTATTGATGAGTTCTGAAAATCGTGGTTCCGCATTCGAGTTGGGTTTACTAAGGTTCTTCAAGATTTTCTTAATCCAATCTAACTTTTTTCCAATTAACTAACTAATCTTCCAGCAAATTACCCAGAAACTGAACTTGTAACTAAGTACCAGATCCATAAACCTAGAGATTAAATCAATGTTAGTAGATTTTTCCAAAAGTCAGGTGAAATTAAGTCAATTACCCAAAAATTAACGTTCATATGGTTTTTGTTCAAGAAACTAATATTCCAGTCAGTATCTGGAAAGTAAGGTTTTAACTAAATAACTGATCCATGAATCAACTAAATACTGCAGTTTTCTCAGAAATCAGATGAAACGCAGACAATTATTAAGAAATACAAAATTGGGAAAAGCAAAGAGCGCAAGCTCATTATAAAAGTTCCCAAAGTTAGGAATCCACAGGAACCACATTCGAGTTGGATCGATATACTATCACGAACAATCTTTTCTAATCTAACTTTTTCCAGCTAACTATTTTCCAGAAATACAACTTTCAACCATCACTATATTATATATCCATAAATCTGGAGTTTAAATCAATTTCAGTATTTTGTCCAAAAGTCAGGTGAAGTGGATTAATATTCCCATGACTCGTTTAAGAACGTAATATTCTAGTAAATTATCCGGAAAATGAGGTTTTTAACTAAGCAACGGATCCATGAATTTGACTTTTTAACTAAGTTCGATAGTTTAAAAAAAGTCCATCAAAAAGGAGGCAATTCTCCAGAAACACAAAAATTGGGAAAAGCAAAGAGCATATATGCTGTTAATAAAAGTTATGAAAATTGAAGTTCCGCATTCGTGTTGGGCTTAGATACCATTATTAAGGATCTCCAAGATTCTCTTAATCCAATTTAATTTTTTCCAGTTAACTATAACTAATCTTCTAGTCATTTCCCAGAAACTCAACTTTTAACTAAGCACCAGATCCATAAACAGACATTAAATCAATGTTGTACTTTTTCACGTGGCTTTTGTTTAAGAAACTAATATTCTAGTTATTAAAATCCGGAAACTAAGATTTTAACTAAGCAGCCGTGTGTTAATCTGGTGTGTTAACTAAATTCTGCAGTTTTCCCAAGGGCCAGAGGAAATGGTGACAATTACTTAGAAGCGAAAAATTGGAAAAAGGAAGAACGCAAGCTAATAATAAAAGTTGGAAATTGAACTTTTAACTAAGCACCAGATCCATGAATCTGGAATTTAAATCAATGTCAGTATTTTCCCCAAGTCAGATAAAATACATTCAGTTATCCAGAAATAACTACATTGTCTTGGTCCGAGAAACTAATATTCCAGTCAATATCCAGAAGCTGAGGTTTTAACTAACCAACTAATCCATGAATCTGGCCTGTTAACTAAATTTGGAAATTTTTCCAAAAAGAGAAAGAGAAAAGCAGAGCGTAAACTAATAATGAAAATATGTGTTCTACATCCTAGTTGGGCAAGTTATTACTGAGGATTTCGAAGATTTTCTTAATCCCTCTAACTTTTTTCTAGTTAATCAATCTTCCAGTTAATTTCCTAGATACTGAACTTTTAACTAAGCATTAGATGCATAAATCTGGGTTTAAATCAATTTCGGTATCCATAAATTAACATTCACATAGCTTTTGGTCACGAGACTAATATTCCAGACAGCTCCAAATAAATAAAGATTTTGCACAATTAAAAGAAGCTTAAAAAACACTTAAAAGAATGACTCGCACATTTTACTGTAAAACAAACAACATTTGTATTGTCGATAACTTTCATTAAAGTACCTCTAATTAAAACAAACTCCTAAATTACATTATTGTCATGTATGCAGTTATTAACGTTATATTGCCCACTGAGTGAAGTATAGTGAAAAACATTGTTTTATAATTAGACAACAGAAAACAAAATATATTTAGATAAAAACTGACATGAACTCAGTGGAGCTTATACATGTTAAATCCAAAAACTACATTGATGCATCACTAGTGAACATTTTTGTAGATTATACCTCAGAACATAATCAATTGTGATGAAAACTGATCTGAGCACTGACAAAACCAAAGAGTTGCATCGATGCGTTTGGATGCACCACGACAAATACTTTTTATGTTTTGTAAGAACTGACCAGGAAAAGAACAACTTCAAATCGGCTGAATTAATAGGGTTCGAAACCAAATTACTAATATACCATGAAAAGTTCCTTGAGGTCCAGCCCTTTACAAAAACATAAACCTCTTAGTTATCGTAGTCGCCCGGGTTATACAGCTTGCGCCTTCTCCTCTTACCGGAAACCTCCCCCACGTCCTTCGGGGCCGTGACGGTGCAGGGGAGCAGGGGAGGGATGGCGACCGTAGCCCTGGGGCGCTTCCTTGGGACCGGCGGCGTCTCCCTTTTCGGCACCTTAGGCTCCACGAAGATATTCAGGGGCAGGAATTTACCAGGCGCGCTTATGCAAAACGGTTCAGGCTTCGAGATTTCCTGGTCCTGATTAAGGTGCTCTGGAAGAAAACTTGAAGTTGAAGAAGTACATTTGTCGCTGTGTAATTTTAACACCTTCAAGTTATGTCACGAAGTGATTCCACAACGCTTTAGTAATAAAAACACACTACCTAAATGATAATGGAGAATTAGTACTGATAAATTTATGCTGGCTATGTGATGTATAAGAATCAATAACACTTTTTTTGATCTTAAACCTCAATGCAAATACACTTACAGAAACTCCCGAGGACAGCACTTAACAATAGTGATTATATTGGGACCAATATGGCGTATACACCCAGCATAAGGACACTAAATTCAGCGAATGTGGGAAGTGACCACCTTCTGCTACTTGGAGCAATTAAAATAAAACCCAACACGAGAAAGGATAAACAATCAAAAACACACGCACAACGAATAAACATTGAATTAATGTGGGACACAACTACAAAAGACGAAGAACTAGAAAAAGATGGAGCGACAACCTTCCCAAAGGTTAGACAGAGGCAAGGATGTAGAGACAAACAGGCAATATGCCTATACACAGAAGGAAGATGCTGAAGTTATATCACTCCAATATATCTACGAGAAGAGTAGGTACCTGTAAAATTTCGTAAATCAACTATAGCCGTATCCTCAGCTTTCGAATTCGAATCGCCACCCTCGTCAGTTCCGGGCCACTCCTCCCTCATTGACGCGGTCGATGCCATCGAGAACCTCGACGTCGCGCCATCTTGACGGTCCGGGTCGGGCACCGGGCGCGACGTGAACCTCTCCTGCAGTTTCCCCTCGAACAGCGTGTCCAGCGAACTCTCCTGGGGGTTCATCGTCGGGTTGAAGATCAGCACGTTGTTCCTCAGGTCGGAGAAGCTCTGCAAGGAGAAAGCGTGAACGGCCGCGAACGGAACGTTCGCCGAGTCCGAACCTGTTTGCTGCTCAGGCGGGTCCTCAGGTTCTGGATCTCCACGTGGAGGTTCCTTATCTCGTTCTGTTGGTTCCTGGCTCTGCTGTTGGCGTCGACGAGCTGCCTCTTCAGGTTCGACTCGGTCTCGTCGCGTTGCACGGCGGCGGCGGCGCGCGCTAGCTCTAGCTGTTCCTGGAGTTCTGCCTCTGTATGGAAACGCGAAGAAAGCGTGGAATTATACTAAGTTGAAGTATCTTTCTAATTTAATACAAGTCATATTCTAAAAATCTAATTTATTTCTTCATTCTGTAGACTTAAATAAACTAGCAAATCCGTGATATCCTTGAAGTCTCCTCGATCAAAATGGCCGACTTGGCCATCTTGCACATATTATTGCACCATGGAAATATTGAAGAGCAGTTGTTTCAGTTCAGAAAGCAATGAAAACAGTTGCCGGCTATTGCGCTAGAACAACTTAACAATACCTCTCGCCAGGAAGTTGGTCCTGACGTATTCCAACTGAGCCTTCAGATCTTCCACCTCGCGTTGAAACTTCTCTTTCAGGACTTCTTGTTCCCTTTGAGCCGCTTTAACTCGCCGTCCGGTTGCCGTCAGTAAAAACTCGTTCAGTCTCACGGCTTTGGAGAGCTTACCTGGAAAGTAAAGTCGATGAGACGTTGCCCCTAGGGTGAATGCAGTAGAAATGGTCTGGTTCCCCCTTTGTGTGTGGTTATATAGGTGCTTGGAAACAGATGAAGTCAGAGTTTCAATTGTCTTGAACTTCAATTGTTTCATCAGAAAGCTTCAATCGGTAGGCCGTGATATTACGGTTCTATGGAGTCATTGAAGTTGAGATTCTCCGGGAATGCATTGAAATATGACGACGGTTTTGTTTTACCTCGTAATTCGAGCCATTTCCGATTTATGCCGAAATTATCATTTTCCATGAGCGCCTTTAAAGAGTTTTGCAGGAAAACTTCGCGTTCTCGGGAGATTCTCAGCCCTTCCAGCGTATTCTCGACAATTGTTACCATATCTGCTTGGATTAACGGGGTTCCATCGGAGCCCTGCACAACAAACCATATTATTACAAGATGTTATGGGGTTCACAAGCAAACAAAAATGTCTCTGGCGGAATGGATTGGTTAATCGACTCGCCTCATTAATCCCAAAACAATCTTCACCACTTGGCTTTCCAGACTCCATCTTTAAAATCACTGTACTAAAGGTGCGTGAAGATCCTGCAGTGCTAAAATCTCCACCAATCAGAGCAGTCCTAAAATCTCAACCAATCAGAGAAGGACAAAAGTTTTTTTTAATAATACGCGAAATGCCTTGAGATAACTTTATTTTTAATCATCATCAATTATAAAAAGTTGCAATATCTCGACGCTCCCTACGAGACATTCAAGAAACTTTCCTCCAAAGACGGATATATCGTTAAATCCAAACCTAACCTAAAAATTAACAGCAAATGTTAACAATCGTATTTAAAGCGGTCAGATAAGTGCATACTGTTTGAATCCTTCGGCGATTTCCTCTAATTTCGAGGGATCCGTAACGACGACCGTTTTCGCAGAATTCGGGTCGAACAGAGCCGCGACGTATTCTTCTCCAACGCGGTTGAGATCATCCTTCCTCGCTTTGCTTATCGCTTTCATAATTTTCCTACAAAAATAAATGTAATATAGTGTAACAAGTTTAAAATCAATCGATTTTTACTTGTTGTGATCGTAATCGACGCCCATGAAGTACGAGGACAGTGAGAGATTCACTATAGACCCGACGGCTCGTTCCCCTTCGATTATTTCAAAAATTATGGAACTCCTGGCGGCCTCCAAGAGCGTGTCATCCCACTCCTTGTCCTGTAGCTGCTTAATGACTAGATCTTTGGCTTCCTTATAAGCGCCAACGACGTTCGTCGATTTGGACAGAACGAGGTACAGTAGCCCCTCGTTGGCTTTCACCACCATACTGTAACCATAAGAATATCCTTTGCCTCGTATTTGTTTCCACATGGGACCCTAAAAACGACGAATATTGATGGGGTTTTGAATTTACGCGACGGCAATGAGATCTGCACAGGTTAAGGTTAAGTTCTACCTCTGCTTGCGTCAAATACTGCAAGTACAGCATCAGCACCGGTAAATCTGGATGCGAGAAGGACGTGATGCTTCGGGTCGTCTGAAGGAAAAATGAGGATTCCAAGCAACCCATTCCGATGAGGCAGCCATTCAAAGGCTCCACAGGTTTGAGTAGATCAACATCAGGTGTAACATTCAGTCTAAAATATTAATTAATTTATTACCAGGTATGTACAAAATATAACGCTGCATCATATATGGCAGAAACATTGAACATCTTAGCACAGCCCTTGGCTTAATAGTTTCATTTAGGGTTCAGACTTTATGAATTACCCTTTCAACATAAAACTGAGAAATTAGTCTTGCAGTTATAATTCAGTGGATGCAAGTTACTTTCTGTTTAGTTACATTAACGTTTATCTTTAGTTTAGTAAGCACCACTGTCCTTATAACTATGAAGACTAATTAACAGGTATGGAAGACATAATGTGGCAATTACCCTTTGGTAATAGTAACTTCATTTCATTTCTAGTTAATATTATTACTTTTAACCAAATGTACATGATCGATTACAATACATGTTGAGCATTACTGAATTACCTTTATTGTTCCTTCGTTCGTATACTCACCGTTTCTGTTTCTCGATGCAATTCATTTCTAGAGGCAAAAAGCTCTCCAAGGGCTTGGCAGGGTCCTTCACGAGATCTAAATTGCTTGCTATGTAAAATACCACGTTCGACGGTTCCGTGAGGATACTCCTCACTTTTTCAATGTTCGTTAATATCTCATTGCTGTCTTCGTTCTCGAGTCTTCCGATAACGTTCGCCAAGAACTTGCTCTGTTGTAACACTCCGCTTTTCCAGTAAATGGAATCTAAGAACAAAAAAGGACATCAAACATATCAAATACCACACACTTGTAAGTCAGTTTAATAATTAGACAGTAATTCCATTCTAACATAAATTCATATTCTTATTACCTTCTGAGAACCGCAATGCCTTCATAATGTACCCCACCATGCTCCTCCCGTGCCGTTTAAACTGAGCCACTGAATTCAACATCTTAGTAGCGATGACTTTCAGCCTCTCCGGAGTGAAAACCGTGTTATACATCAGGTCCCTCATCCACTTTATACCGGTCTCGTACTTATCGGCCTCCACTTGGATACTGATCGATACTGTAGTGGAATAAGGGCCGCAAGTAAACATTCCCGCTTTCGTTATGCCTATAGCGGTTAAACTGCTGACAGTGTCATCGTTTAATTGGGCGACGACCTGTTCGTACGGGATTATCTCCCCGTTTCGTCTCAAGGGGAGTTCGAGGATCGACTCTAGGAACAGCGGGAGGTAAACTCGCAGATCTGCCGGCACGGGAGAGGTGTCCAAGAAGGCAAAAATCTGGGAAACATTGCGAAAGTTGATAAGAGCAAGTGTGATTAAAAAGTACACAAAAACAGTTATAAACTTACATAAGCGAAATTCGTCTTGAGATGATCGAAGTACGTGAAGACCGACGTATTGCTCAAATCCACCCTCTGCCGATACTCCGAACTGGTACTATATCTCGAAATACTGTGAAACTTTATGGATTGCAAGCTCGGCACTGGCACCGAAACCAGCATCTCCGGAGGCGGCTCGGTCTCGTTGGAAGCTATTGCTCTCTCTAGGACATCGCATTTCTCCTTCAGGCCGCCCTCGCCGAGAAGGTTAATTTGGGCCTCGACCCGTTCCTTCTCTTCTTTCGTCATCTTTAGCTTTTCCTCCTTGCTCGGCAGGCACTGTATCGAGACATATTTGTTTTCGATAAAGTAACGTTTCAAGAGGTCTAGCCAGTACTGTTGGGGCTCAGTCAGGAGCTTCGCGAGGTCCGTGAGGGGATTCACCCTTTGCTCGAGCTGAAAAATTATAGTTAATAATTGAATAATGTATCCAAGAGCTATTTTATTACTAAGCAGTAGAGCTATAAATCAATGAGGAATATCAATACTATTGATTTCCACCTCCTACTGTATTATACAATGAAATTGCTTATTGTGACTCTATGACAGATTTCATAATAAAGAAAATTCCGAAAAATGTTTGTATGGGAGTGGATGCACTGGATTTATTACTATTATACCTACGTCTTCTTTTGTATGGCCATATAACATGTGACCGATGATCATACCGGCAATCGTTTGATGGGCACAATTCTCAACATTGCTCAAATTCTCCTGCTTGTACCTGTTTATTATACTGTGCACCCTATCCATGTCGATGTCCCCTTTCGCGTGAATATCCCTGAGTGTCTCATTAAGTCTCGGACCAACTTCTCGTAATTTATTGACGGGCACATCCTCGAATAGAATACACAGGCAGGTCTCTGAGTTTTCGACGACGTTGTAATTAATCTAAAAGACAATTCCTGCCTCACAATCATCTGAACCAAATGACATTTCTTACTTTGCTGGCGTAAGGGTCCTCGATCTCGACGAACACCTTCGGCAGGGGTGACACGGAAAATTCCGTCAGATATTTCAATAAGAGGGTCGTAGCAGTCACAGTGTAGTAATTTTTTACCGCAGACGCGCCCCTCCAAGCCATACAGAACAGACCGTTGTTTTCTTCATCTGCGGGATACTTGATCACCACTTCCTTGGACTCGGTTAAGGGCGGCACGGGACTCTGCCACGGTCTTAGGAACGGTCCCCTAGCTCCCTTTAAAAAAAACGTAAACAAAATACGATTTCAACCTGGAAAACCATCGACTCACCCTTGAGACTATCTTCTGCTCGAGGGAGTCCAAAGCGTTGAACACGTCCATAGGCTGGATCTGACCGACGATTATAACTTTCAAGTTCTCTGGCCGGTAGAACTCCTTGTGGAAGTCTTTTACTTTCACGTTATTAGTGGATTCCCTTAGGTTCTTCATGATACCGCCGGTCTCCGAGGAATACCCGCATTTCCCCGGATAGACATTTCTAGCGGCCTCCAGGTACATTCGAGATTCTGCCGAGTTCTCCCTCCCTTGCATCTCGCAGTACACGACGCCGGCATCCATCCCTTCGCCGGTGATGTGGTGGACCTCCGTTATAAATGCTTCGTCCTACAGATACAAAATGAAGAAAATGGAATTAACTTTGTAATGCAAGTAAAATCTTGTAAAATTATGTACGTACTGTTAGATTTGGGTAGAGGATGTGCTCTAGAAATATGGGCATGAGCGCTAGGAAACCATCGCTCCCGGCGGTCTCCATGGTATAGCAGGTGTGGTCTATATCGGTCCAGGCATTAGTCCCGGATGCCAAACACCTGTTAGCCAGTAGATCCAAGACGCCTTTGTATGGGAAATCCTCACTGCCTAAGAAGATCAGGTGTTCCAATGTGTGAGGTATGCCATCATCGTCGAACGCCTCGGTAGCTGGAGAAATTAAAAACTCAGCGATTAACCTGAAGTTTAAATGGAAAGGATATGTTTACCGAGGCAAAAGTATCCTCCGACGATGGGCCCCTCGACTTCAGCTATGACGACGGTCAGTCCGGTCTTAGTGGAAATGTATTCGGACACTGGGATTTTATTGTAAGCTTGAAGGGAGTAGAGCAGTTGGAAATTGCCGAGGTGTATGTCTGGGGTGCTGTCTACAGGTGGCATCTTGACACTGTCGAGATAATCACAAAATGGGGCACTCCAACGCGTCTAGGGTTCGGGTGGCGGATAAAAACTGACCAATAATTTATAAATCACATGTGAATTGCATTAAATGTAATTTGCGGTTACTTGGAAAAATTAGAGATTTTTGACAACAAGCACAGAACAACAAAGAAAAGTAGAGGACACAAAGTAACAGAGGCGTGATGTGCCGGACTTTAGGCAACCATTATTACTAATGGATTTAAAAAGTTTGCGTAAAGTTACTATAGGTTCAAGACAGGGTGTAGTTCAAGATTTACGGAATTGGATTAACAAACATTAGTTCATACGACTCTTAACTATTATCAAATAACGTTTCTCTAGTATTAATAAAATTTCTGTTTCCTGCCTTGATTTTGGAAGCGTTAACTTGCATCAATGCACGATAATGTCTTCGTCTAATAGACGTTAATGACTGGGGGTATTCCATTGTTGTCTTATTACCAAATTTACCTGATAAATCGAAAGAAGAGATAACTCTATTTAAAAACGATATCTTAAACAGTTAGGCGTTGGTAGGAAAAACATTTCGATTATGATTTGGGCACACGTTTTCTCTGCTCTTCTGATATCTACGAATTGTGCCTGGTAAGTTATTGCTACAAAAATGTGGTCGATATAAACACGTACACCCCATGATAATTTTTCGCATAGAATCGCCTGCTCCTTCAGCTCGATAAACCTGTTTTCAGGGCACTTTTCATAGACGATTTCTCCGGTAAATCCGATGTGTCGACATGGCAAGAGCTGTCGGATTCCGCGCTGGAAGAGGGAAGATCCAAGGCAAGCTTGGTCCTTCAGGAGACCAAAACCGTCAGGAGAGCGATCCTGTTCACCTTACTGAACCCGCAGCCCTGCGGAGCAGCGATAGCTGGTTACAAGAGGAGAGTCCAACTGAACTTAACTCCTTACAGCAAAGTGGCGATGAGTTGCAGGGGACAGGGAGAGTACAACGGTTTTAAGTTTTTCATGAGGCACAGAGGCAATGATGGAATAAACGCGCCGTCTTTCGTCCACATTTTTCAAGTAAGCATCGTAAATGGTTAGGATTGGAGCAATTTGCGGTCAGTCAGCGACAGGCAGGGCAATCTTGTAATTTCATAAAAATCCCTTATTTCGTAGTTATGAATGGGTTTTGCACTTGAGTACTATATACCTGAACAGTAAATAGGATGTACGTTTGAAGATTTCAATACGTTTTCAGGCCCCGAGAGACTTCGGTATAGTCCGTTTGGACATTCCAAACTTCAAACCTTACTACAAGGGCGAGCCTACCGGATCCGAACTCTTAGATACTGGCAACGTCACCACCATTGGAATTATCGCCTACGGCGGCTTCAATTCGCCACGGAAGCAAAGCGGCGTCGCCAGTTTAGAAATAGATTGGATCAAGTTAGAATAACTTGTAAAATACGAAATGAAACCGTCAACACGAGTTCGATTACTCGTACTTGTTTTATTTACATTATTTACACTGCTTCACATAACAAAAATATTTTTTTTACAAAACACGACCTTTCATCATCTCTTTGAGATCTATGTACATCAAATGCAGATACCCTGGAAATTCTTAAGACGACAGTTATCGGCGATAACAAATGTTGACTAGCTCGCAAACCTAATCCACCGATGACGCCGTTACTCCTCTTTCTCTATGAAACATTCGTCGAGGAAGTTCTCGAGTGAGTGATAGAGGTGAGGCCTGACAGAACTGAGGTTGTGATCTTCGTCTGGGTAACTCTGAAACGCAAAATAGTGAAGTCCCGAGTCGAATCAGTATATCGCCTCACTTGTTGCCTGAAGAGTATATCATTGAGTTCGAGCATTTTGGACCACAGCATCGACTGTTGGTAGTGGACGTTGTCGTCGTGAGTACCGTGTATCAGGAAGTATTCCTTGTCCCGCAGGCCTTCGTACTTCTTCAGTAGTTGGGCGTCCTCGTAGGCTTTCAAGTTGTCGTCCTCCATAGGCAACCCCATGTACCTCTCGGTGTAGATTGAATCTAAGAATACAATTAAGTGTTATATCACGTGGTCGCAATGAGCTTCCCCATGTTTTAACGACCCTGACGCTTACCATATAGAGCCCAGTCAGTTACGGGAGCCACGGATATGCCGCATTTGAAAACGCCCTCGGTGTCCGTAGCCAAAGCCATTCCGGAGACGTAGCCGCCGTAACTCCAGCCCCAGATCGCTGTTCGAGTGCTGTCGACGTACGGTAGTGCCTTCTGAATTTGTCTGGAAGTAAATAAAAGGGACGTGAAGCATACCCCAACCTCGTCCCGAGTTCCTTGTACCTCGTAACGTTGATCTGATCCTCGACCTCTACGGTTCCAAGTCGCCTGTAACCAGCGAACATGAGATTGTCGCCTCTTAAGCCGGAACCCCTCCCGTCGATCAGGGCGTAAATGATGCTTTTGTTCGCGGCAAGGTAACTGCCCCAATCCAGGAAGAACTTATCTATGACCTGGTAAGTGTCCGGGCCGCCATATCTGCGATTTAGATTTTCCTCTTAGAAACATTATGGATCAACACATCACTTGGATACAGAAAATAGTAGGTGGAAATCGGTAAGTACCAGAAGGCTCAAGTTAGGGATCAGTGGAAGGAACTAGGAAAGGCCTGTCCAGGACTGGACGAGAAGTGGCCGAAGAAGAAACAGAAGAATCAAACCCCTTGACTTACACGTTAACCAACATGGGGTACTTGGTCTCCCCGCTGGCGTCGAAGTTCGGCGGCAGCCTCAGGAGCACGTTGGCCGTGAACCCGCCGGCGACCCCGAACGACATCTTCTCGAACGTCGGCACCATCTTCTCCCTGACGTACCCGGCCAGTTCCTCGTTCTGGTTCCACACCAGCAGCTCCTTGCCGTCCCTGGAATAGAGGCTCGTCTGCGGCACGTCCGGCCCGGCGCAGGTGAGGGCGTAGAAAGACATATCCTTGCTAAAATCGACCGTGTTGTACAGGCAGTCCGTCGAGGAGTTGTGCTTGGACTTCAGCGGGCAGGTGAGACACTTGGTGTCCTTGGTGTCCGGGGAGATGCTGTAGAGGTGCTGGACCGAGGAGGCGGCCTCGGTGTTCGCCGTGTAGTATCTGTGGGGGAGGATCGTTGGAGTGAAACCTTGTCGAGCTGAACTTGAAAAGCTTTTGGTGAAAACTCTAAATAATTTCTGAGTAATACTCTAGAGCCCAATAGGTTTTTCGAGGCAGATTCATGGACCAGATTTAGCGATCAAAGGCAGACTCTTCGGAAACCTACTAAGTTTCCTTTAAAAGCCCGATTCATGGATCAATTGCCCGGTTAAAATCTTAACTTCTGCTAATTCACATCTCACATCAGGTTGTCCTCGTGGCTCCACCCCAGGATTTCCGTGACGACGAACTTTCCTTTGGTCAGGGCCTGCTCGGCGGCGTCGTCTTCCCTGTTGAACATCACGATGTGCCTGTAGGAACCGGCTCCCGAGCCCTGATCCTGTGACAGGATCAGGACAAGCTTCGAGCCGTCCCCGGAGAAGATCGGAGGGGTGAACAGCTCCAGCCAGCCGGATTCGGAAGCCAGGTTCTTAACCTGGAAAGGGGTCGATGAATGTAGTGACAATTGTGAGGAGAGGGGGAAAAAGCTCGATCTCATGGACGTGTTCATAAAAGGTGTGTGGATGGAGAAATGGAAGATATCACCCAGGGTGATTTATCAGGCTGGCCTCATCTACTTACTACTGTGGAAGAGACCGGCGTGACACTGGAATCGTAGGCGACCACGGCGGCCCTGTTCTGGATCCTGTTCATCCAGATCGCCGTCACCACGGAATCGGTGGCCCAGTCTACGGCCGTGAGTAGCGCTTGCCTGGAAAACGTAAATTAGAACGTACAAGAAGCGACTGGGTCGCGTCGACTCACCCCTCGATGCTGCTGGGGACGGCCAACTCTTGGATTTCCTTAGTGGCGAGATCTTTCAGGTCGACCAAGTGTAACGAGACGTTCGGATTCGTCGTACCGGCCTGGAAGTAGGAATACGATGACGTTTCAGTAACAGGCAGGTCAATTAATGTGACAGTACTGCAGGTAGGTACTATCTTTCTGGTGGAAGGAAAGAAAAATATCCTACACCTTCCTCTTTCTGTTTCTTTTCTTCTCGTCGGCGCTCACCTCTGTCCTAATGTCTTGCAATATGTAAGATGGAAGAGTGAAGATAAGCAAATGGTGGTACGTACCTTTGGGTACTTGACAATGTTGGTCCTGGGATATTGGGAGCTCATCTTTCCAGGCTCGCCGTACAATGGTATGATCATTATGGGCACGGTGGTGTCCTCGAAGCGACCGAAGGCCAACTTCTGGCCGTCCGGAGAAAACCAAAGGGCCTTGTTGGAATTGAATACCTCCTCTGGAAATGTAATCAAACTTTAAACATACCTAATTAACCTAATGATCTTATATGAACGTTTTACAATAAGGTCACGATGAATGTAATTATTCTTCAACTGATGGAAAAGAGAAGAGTCTCAAAGGAATAAAACAATGACCAGTACACAATAGAAGATAAGACGACAGTGCAGAGCTGCAAAATAAACATTTTGTACCCCTGAAAACGTGAAGAAATAGAGACGCTACAGACCAAGCATGAATATCTCAACTTGCACAAGAAGATAAAGGAATTTTGGAACATTCAAACACAGACTAGTCATAGGACGGATATTTATAGGAAGAATATATTCATAGGATATGAAGAAGAAGATATTCTTGGCTGAATGACTGGTACAACTGCAATAGTAACAGTCTATTCAGAGGCAGCAGTTTCGAAGATCAGCCCTAATGATTGCCAACCTTCGTAACGAAGACAAGGTTGGGCACTTGAAGTGGAAGAAGAATGTAATTAAGTTCCTGGTACCTACTTAAGTTACTGGTACCTACTTAAGATACTGGTGCCTACTTAAGTTACCGGTGCCTACCTTCGTTCACCCAGTCCGGCACGCCGTTCGAGATGTAATCGGTGGTAGCGGTGATCTGGTGGATCTCGGTGGCGTCGACCGATCCCTTGTAGAAAATGTTGTTCTGGAAGACGAAGGCGAGGCCGTTCCCTTGCGGCGCCCAAACCACCAGCTGGTAGAGTCTGGACGCGGTGTCTATGTGCCGCTTCTCCCCGCTGGACAGCGTGATGATAACGTACTCCGCCAGGTAACTGTGACGGTACAACTGAAAATATATTGCACCCTGTACACTGACAATTGGCTCTCCAAATGTGCCCCAGCCACTTGGACATTATATTTTACTTTAGAACCTGCACAATTTGTATATTTGTTCTAATGTTACAGGTTATATGCTGCTGGTAATTTTCGTACTATGTAATTTAAGTCGTTAATATCTTCTGCTACAATTATTTGATCGTCATCACAGAATAGGGAATGGAGTACCTATGTCATCACTAATATCTATTCCCATATTTTTATATTGTTTCAGCCATTATAAAGGGGATTGATGTACATGAACCTTAAAAAGGGTGGGCGAAAGACAGCAGCCTTGTCTTAGTCCCTTACAGATTTTGATTGGGGCATAATTGCTGTTGTACCATCGTTGAGTTGCTAAAAGCAAGGAAGGGCCAATTTCTGGAGTATTCATCTTTGTCCACAGTTGGTTGATTGATACATTTCCCTATTTCTCTGTTATCGCTTTTTATTAAGATTTTAATTGTAAATATGTAGTTTATTGTTGATTTACCAGCTCTGAATTCCGACTGTAGTTCAGGTTGTTTTGTTTTTTTTCTTCATTCATTTGCCTTATTCAAATAACAGTATCTAAATAAACCTCGGATCGCCATATCATCGTTCTAAACCAATAAAACAATTCAAACAAACATTGCCTATTAAAGCACACTCCAGACTTATCAAATCATGAAACCGTAAGAAAAATTCGTTAATGATGCGTATAATTTCGTCCCCCAACGTTATTTAAATAATTACCCAATTAATCCCTCAATTAATGAAATCCCCTAAATCTCCTTCACTTATCCAAGGAGATACTTTTGTTTTTCCCCCTTTTCGTACATCCTCTAATCTAAATCTGTCACCTTAAAACTAAACCTTCTCCTCGCTATCTCCTTACCTTTTGATAATTGTAAGCTGCCAGTAAATACAGCCCGTCGGCGGACAATTGGAAATCAAACGCGGATAACAGCAGCTGTAAAACAATACACAATCTTTGATTAGACACGAGGAATTATCAGTGATGAGGAATACCCGTCGATAATAGATTAACGGGACGGCAATAAAATGATCTGTATATATCTGTAAAATATCTGATTAAACTCATAACCCCTTACGTCATCCGAGGCTTCGATTAACACTTTGGAGGTGTTCGTATCTAAGTTGAGGTGGACCAGGTGACCGTTGAAATCGGTGAAGAGGACCTCGTGACCTGAAACGGGAAAATAAAGATGGAAAAAAGAGAGAGAGATTAGAAACCTTGTCTGTAGAAATCGAGAAATCGTGACATTTTTAGATTTGGTTGCGGAATTGCACAACAAACAGTTGTCCCATTTACATATTCCTAATGCAAGGTTTAATTGTGGAGGAGACAAGAGTGGGAATGTGAGAAATAGTACTATTTTTCTGCGCAAGATAATCTGCTTCTGATGAGGCATGTTAAGTGCTCGTATTGACAGAGAAAAAGTGTCTAAACGTTCAAAGTTTGTTTTACGACGATATGAGAATTAGATTTCAACGTATAGAAAGTGCAGCATCTTTAAAAAAAAACATCAAAAGTTCGGAAAATTTTAGGAAAACTTTACATTTCGAATAGGCATTCTAAGTGGTTATATCGATAGAGAAAAAAGTATCTAAGCGTAACAAAGTTTGATTCATGAGAAAGGAGAATTAGGTATCAACGTACAGAAAGTACAGTATTTTTAAAAAAATTCATAAGGTTGGGAAATTTTGGTGAAAACTCATTTCGAATTTGCGCTCTAAGTGCTTACATCGACAGAGAAAAAGTGTTTGAATGGACAAAGTTTGTTGTTTCATGAAGATTTGAGAAACACATTTCGATATATAGAAGGTACGGTGTTTTTAAAAAATTTCAAAAGGTTAGAAAATTTTGGGGAAAACTCTCCATTTCGAATTTGCGCTCAAAGTGCTTAACATATATATGGGAAAAGTGTCTGAGCGTAGCAAAGCTTTATTCATGAAGATATAACAGTCAGATTTCAACGTATACAAAGTTTATCTGGATTTTTGAGACAATTCGAAAGTTGGAAAATTTTGGTGAAAACTACATTATGAGTTTGCGCTCAAAGTATCTAATATCGATAGAGCGAAGGTTTCTGAGCGTAACAAAGTTTCATTCATAAGGATATGAGAATTAGATTTCAACGTATTTAAATACATCAGTTTTGTAATAAAATTAAAAAAGTTGGAAAATTTTGAAGAAAACTATAGTCTGAATTTGCTTTCAAAGTGTCTATATCGATAGAGAAAACCTGTCTGAACGGAACAAAGTTTGTTGTTTCATGAAGATTGGAGAATTAAATTTTAATATATAGACAGTAGTGTTTTTAAAAAATTTCAAAAGGTTGGAAAATTTTGGGGAAAACTCCATTTCGAAATTTGCGCTCAAAGTGCTTAACGTAGATATGGGAAAAGTGTCTGAGCGTAGCAAAGCTTTTTGGTGAAAACTACATTATGAGTTTGCGCTCAAAGTATCTATATCGATAGAGCGAAGATTCCAGAGCGTATCAAAGTTCGCTTTATAGAAATATGAGAATTGGATTTCAACGTATTTAAATACATCAGTTTTGTAAAAAAATTGAAAAGGTTGGAAAATTTTGAAGAAAACTATATTCTGAATATACTCTTAAAATGTCTATATCTATTGAAAAAAATGCCTGACTGAAACAAGGTAAGTTTTATGAAGATATGAGGAACAGATTTCAACGCATAGAAAGTGTAGCACTTTTAAAAAAATTCGAAAACTTGGAAAATTTCGGAGAAAACTACATTTCGAATTTGGGTACTAAATATTGGAGAAATGACTGGACGTAACAAAGTTCGTTTCATGAAGATATAGGCTTGGATTTCAACGTAAAGAAAGTTTATCTGGATCTTTAAAACAATTCGAAAGTTGGAAAATTTTGGTGAAAACTCTACATTTTGAATTTGCGCTCATGCGCTCGTTATATATCGATAGAGAAAAGGTTTCTGAGAGGGACAATGTCTGATAAAAATGTGAGAAATAAGTACAGCACCTTTTAAAAAAATTTTCAAAAGGATGGAAAAGTTTGAAGAAAACTAGTATATTCTGAATGTGTTCAAGTGTCTATATCGATACTGAAAGTACCTGACTGAAACAAAGTTGGTTTCATGAAGATATAACAAATAGATTTCAGTTCGTAGAAAAGTACAAAACTTTTAAAATATTTCGAAAGGTTGGAAAATTTTGGGGAAAACTACATTTCGAATTTGAGTTCTAAGTGTTTACATATAGATGTGGGAGAAGTGTCAGCGTAGCAAAGTTTGATTCATGGAGATATAAAATTTACATTTCAACGTACAGAAAGTACATCATTTTTAAAAAAATCCAAAAAGGTGGACATTTTTGTGTACCTAAAACACTGTTTTAATTTTGCGCTCTAAGTGCTTATATCAGATGTGTCTGAGAGTGACAAAGTTCATTCTTATACAACTTATAGAAAATACAGGATTATTAAAATATTTTACAATATTGGAAGGATTTGGAGAAAACCACATTCTGAATTAACCTTAACCCACATTCCGAGCAGCGTGGTAGATTTTAAACTTCTAATTTCCCACAAGTGCATCTTCGCATACGAATCCCCAATAAATTGATCGTCCTCGGCAACCTTCGAAGGTACACGTGCCATACATATAAGGCCCCATTTGGACATTTTCCAACTAATCCTACGTTAATCTAGCCCGGAATTTGTGTATTGTACTGGCGCGAGTCGATATTGTTATCTGTCTTCGAAATTGACACGGAAAGTTTCGTTAATTGTCGAGCGGCGAAAATAACGTGCGAATCATAATTATTTGGATAACCGGAAAGGGGGAAACGTAACCGAATCAATCATAGTCATGGCGGGAATAAAATGACCGGTAGGTTTATTGGTAAAGACAGCGGAAGTGGAAATACAACATCGAGCTTGGGGGCCGCTCCTAACAATCGCGAGGTTACTAAAATAGAATTTTACTGATGTATATCTACAGAAAAAAAATCGGTGATCACTATCCGTTAATGGGAAAAAGAGGGTTAAAAAATAACGAGCTTCCACCATTCGATTCCTTGCGAAGATAAAGTAAATCGGGTTGTGTCTACCAAGCTCCAAATTTTTTGATAGAGAATTCTATCTTCTTCTTCTTATTTTTTCCAAAAATTTTCCATCGTCTTAAATGTTTAAAAATGTACCTATTTTCCATACCCTGAAAATTACTTGACACTTTTCCTGCACCGATATAAGTATAATTAGAGCGCAAATTGGCAATATAGAAATTTTCCAGGAATTTTCCAACCTTTCGAAATTTTTTAAAAGTGCTGCACTTTCTATGAGTCGAACTCTATTTCTCATATCTTCATGAAACTTACCTTGTTTCAGTGAGGTACTTTTTCTCTATCGATATAGACACTTTGAAGACAAATTCAAAATGTGTAATTTTCACCAAAATTTTTCAACTTTTGAATTTTTTTAAAGATAGTCAACTTTATATATTTTGACATTTAATTCTTATAAACTTGGTTACGCTCAGACACT
Organism: Cryptocephalus moraei; assembly: GCA_946251905.1. Lineage (NCBI taxonomy): Eukaryota > Metazoa > Arthropoda > Insecta > Coleoptera > Chrysomelidae > Cryptocephalus > Cryptocephalus moraei. The sequence continues at coordinate 31,603,906 of OX276456.1, forward strand.
TTTTTTGGTATAACTAGTACTTTCCCACCCTGGAAATTTTTTAGATCAATATAGGTTTCCACAATTTTGTATCATTTGGGGATAGTTGTCTAAATTTTTGGTTTAAAAATTAATATCCTATAATGTGGTCGAGTTCTGCCACGTATCAGCAATGAACAAGAGTGTTTTTTTTAGTTTTATTCACATGTCATTTTTTTATGGAGATTACAGCATAAATTGATTCCACTCGATATTCTTCAATTTATTTTTTCCCAAAATTTTCCACCGTCCCTCTCCAAACTTTTAAAAATGTACCTATTTTCCACACCCTGAAAATTACTTGGCACTTTTCATGCACCGATATAAGTATAATTAGAGCGCAAATTGGCAATATAGAGTTTTCCCAGGAATTTTCCAACCTTGTGAATTATTTTAAAAGTGCTGCACTTTCGAACTCTATTTCTCACATCTTCATGAAACTTAACTCGTTTCAGTGAAGCACTTTTTCTCTATCCATATAGACGCTTTGAGGGCAAATTGAAAATGTGTAGTTTTCGCCAAAATTTTCCAACTTTTGAATTTTTCTAAAGATACTCAACTTTATACCTACCTATTTTGACATTTAATTCTTATATCTTTGTAAAATAAACTTAATTACGCTCACACACTTCTTCCATATCTATGAAGGGCACTTACAGGGGTCAAACTGGAAATGTAGAGATTTCCCAAAAATTTTCCAAACTTTCAAATTTTTTTAAAAATGCTGAACTTTCTATACGTTGAAATCTGATTCACATATCGTCATGAAGCAACAAACGTCGTTACGCTCAGACACTTTTTCTCTAAAATGTATACACTTAGAGCACAAATTCAAAACGACTTTTCACCACAATTTTCCAAATTTTCCAAGTTTTCAAGATGTATTTTCTATACGTTGATACCTAATTCTCGTATCTTATGAAACAAACTTTGTTACGCTTAGACACTTTTTACTTATTGGTATAACTACTTAGGGCAAATTCAAAACGTAGTTTTCCCCAAAGTTTTCCCATCCTGGAAATGTTTTAGATCAATATAGGTTTCTACAATTTTGAATCTTTTGGGGATAGTTGTCTTAATTTTTGGTTTAAAAATTAATGTCCTAAAATATGGTCGAGTTCTGCCATGTATCACAAATGAACACGAGTGATTTTTTTTAAAGTTTTGTTTCACATGTCATTTATGGCTTCAACCCGCAGATCCTTTTTCGTTTTCCCAATTTTCCAGTATTTCCGGTGACGGATTAAGAACGTTGACGAAACGGACGTCGTACACCAAAGCCTCTCCATTAAGAAAACCGCCCCCACTCCTGATCCCCTTTGTCGCCATGTAAGAAACTTACCATAACTGTCGCCATGAATATTCAGAGCGTTCCGCTAAACTCCATTTTAATATGTAATTGCACGAGGCGGCGGTTTTCCCTCGGATGCCGTGGAATTTATGCGGAGCCACCGTCAAATCGACCGTTTACCGTATTATACTTTGACTAATGTTTGCATTTTCGACAAAAATAAACTCAGACTATTGGACCAACCCCCTTCCGGACGACCTGGGGATAGCCGCGGTGCGGCAACTTACAAATATTCGCCTTTCGCCATTAATAATGTTGGCATACTAACACAACGAGGTCGATAAGGGCCGAGAAAAATTAGCTACACACGGGGATCAAACCAAAACTGCAGAGAATTTTCCGGTTTTGTAAAGCAATTTTCAACCCTTAAAAATTAACCGCAGCTTTAGGGGATTTAAAATTAGGACCAACACGGTGTCGCTTACCCTTACCCTTTCTAATCTTCACCACCTGATACGTACACAGATGGCAATTGATTTAATTTTCTAATTTTTTCGCAATGATTGACATTCCCAATTCCCGAAAACCATTTAGCTATTCCAAATTATCACAAAAGGTTTGAAACTCAGAAGGCAGTGATTGAAGCTAGCAATACCTAATCTGTAAATTGAGGATTTTAATCTTAACAATGATTGACCATTCCACTTTTAAACTGCGTGGTGTGCTAAATACAGGTGGTGACCTATTCTAACAGTGACTGACATTTCCAACTTTAAACTGCTGGAGTTTCAGTCTGCAAAGATTGTAAATGGAAAATCTTGATTGAATATCATTGAACATAAGGTAAGTTAAACAAGTTGTGATTGATTGAATATAAGATAAAATATGCAAGGAATGATTGGTATTTTTAATGATTGACATTCCCAATTTGAAACTACTGGAGCTGCTATTTCCAAAGATTGTACACGCAAAATCTTAATTGTAATGGAAAATTCCAAAAAGTTCCGATCTTAAGACTTGGATCTGCGTAAACTGAGGATTTTAACTTCAACAATGATTGACAGTCCATTTTTAAACTGCGCGGTGTGCTAAATACTGGTGGTGACCTATTCCAACAGTGATTGATATTTCCAACTTTAAACTGCTCGAGTTTCAGCCTGCAAAGATTGTAAATGGAAAATCTTGACTGAATAGCATTGAACATAAGTTAAGTTACACAACTAGTGATTGATTGAATATAAGATAAAATATGCAAGGAATGATTGGTATTTTTAATGATTGACATTCCCAATTTGAAACTACTGGAGCTGCTATTTCCAAAGATTGTACACGCAAAATCTTAATTGTAATGGAAAATTCCAAAAGTTCCGATCTTTAGAGTTGGATCTGGGTAAATTGAGGATTTTAATCTCAACGATGATTGACCATTCCACTTTTAAACTGCGTGGTGTGCTAAATACAGGTGGTGACCTATTCTAACAGTGATTGACATTTCCAACTTTAAACTGCTAGAGTTTCAGTCTCCAAAAATTGTAAATAGAAAATCTTGATTGAATATATCATTGAACATAAGAAAAGTTATACAAGTAGTATTGATATAAGATTGAATATAAGATAAAATATGCAAGGAATGATTGGTATTTTTAATGATTTACATTCCCAATTTGAAACTACTGGAGCTGCTATTTCCAAAGATTGTACAAGCAAAATCTTGATTGTAATGGAAAATTCTAAAAGTTCCAATCTTAAGAGTTGGATCTGCGTAAATTGAGGATTTGAATCTCAACAATGATTGACCATTCCACTTTTAAACTGCGTGGTGTACTAAATACAGGTGGTCACCAATTCTAACAGTGATTGATATTTCCAACTTTAAACTGCTGGAGTATCTTGACTGAATATCACTGAACATCAAATAAGTTATACAAGTAGTGATTGATTGAATGTAAGATAAAATATGAAAGAAGTGACTGGCCTTTTTAATGATTTACGTTCCCAACTTGAAACTACTGGAGCTGCTATTTCCAAAGATTGTACACGCAAAATCTTGATTGTAACGGAAAATTCCAAAAGTTCCGATCTTAAGAGTTGGATCTGCCTCTCTGGACACCCGAAAGCTTCCAAATTTAAAAGACGAATCCTCGACAACCTCCAGAACATCCGTTCCAGGATTTATATCCCGAAAATATTTTGGTAATGATACTCTACGTCTGTAGACTCTCATCGGGATACTTCATGAATGGTAACTCGCACGTGTATTTATTATTCCAACGTTATAGACATAACCGAGTGTCGCAAAGTGAACGTAGTGTAAATATTTTAAGAAGGGAAGCAACGTATTTACACAGGAACACGTCTGGGAGACATAAAACAGGCGAAATTCGCGTAAAGCTAATCCAATCCAAGTTTAAACACGCAGGCAAACAAAGTACCCTCCGTAAATCTTACACTAATAATCGGAGATTTAAACTTAGCTGAAAGTTAATCAAACTCTCCGAATTAAAAGGAAAAGGTAAATAAAAAAATCCCGGCGTGTTTATTAAGGCCAAACGAATCAAACCGGGATTATTAAATATTTAACTAATTAAAAGTGTAAATTGAACAGAACTCCGAAAGCGATGAGAAATGTGAGTTTGCCGCAGGGGACAGAGCTGGAAACGTAATTACCCAATTAATAAGCTATTAATTTCGTTTGTAACCAAATTCCGCAGTTCGATCTCGATATTTCTCTTAATTAGCTTTGGCAGGTCTTACCGGACGTCCAAGTGCCGTTGAAAGTCTTAGGGGCGAACCTGCCCTTGAGGAAATCGTCCAGAGTGAGCGCGGCAGATTCCGGCACTGGAGTGCTCTTGGTGTCGCCTGTGGTCAGAAGCACTATGGCCGCCACAGCAAGGCCCGCAGCTATCGCCACCACGACGCCCGTGATGATCCATTTCCTCCTGCTCCTCGACTTGGAGATCAGAAGGTCCTGAAAGGAAAAATTCGTCAGTGAAATAAGCCCCAGAAACAAAATAATCAAAAGGTCATGAAAGGAAAAATTCGTGACTGAAATAAATGTCATAAACATAATAATCATAAGGTGCTGAAACTAAAAATTCGTCACTGAAATAAGCCTCAGAAACAAAATAATCAAAAGGTCCTGAAAGGAAAAATTTGTGACTGAAATAATTGTCACAAACAGAATAATCAGAAGGTGCTGAAACTAAAAATTCGTCATTGAAATAAACCTCAGAAACAGAATAATTAGAAGGTCCTGAAAGGGAAAATTCGTTATTGGGATAAACCTCAAAAACAGAATTATCAGCAGGTCCTTTAAGGAAAAACTTGTCATTAAAATAATCCTCAGAAACAAAATAATCAAATTGTTAGAAAGAGAATAATCAGAAGGTCCTAAAAGGGAAAATTCGCCACTGAAATAAACCTGAGAAACAGAATAATCAGAGGGTCCTGAAGGAAAAATTCGTGACTGAAATAATCCCCAGAAATATCACAATCAGAAGGTCCTGAAAGAAAAAATTCTCACTGAAATAATTCTTAAAGACAATAATCAGAAGGTCCTGCAAGGGAAAATTCCTCATTGCAATAATCCTCAAAAACAGAATAATCAGAAGGTAATGAAAGGAAAAATTCGCTATTGAAATAGTTCTCAGAAACAGGATTATCGGGTCCTGAAAAGAAAATTTTATTAAGATAATGCTCAGAATCAGAATAATCTGAAAGTCGTGAAACAGAAAATTCGTCAGTGGAATAACTGTCATAAACAGAATAATTAGAAGACCCTGAAAGGAAAAAATCGCAGTTGAAATAATTCTCAGAAAAAGGATTATCAGAAGGTCCTGAAATCAAAATTCGTCAATGAAATAAGCCTCAGAAACAAAATAATCAAAAGGTCCCGAAAGAAAAAATTCGTCACTGAAATAATTGTCACAAACAGAGTAATCAGAAGGAGCTGAAAGGAAAAATTCGTCACTGAAATAAACCTCAGAAACAGAATAATCAGAAGGTCCTGAGAGGGAAAATTCGTCATTGGGATAAACCTCAGAAACAGATATCAGAACGTCCTTTAAGGAAAACTTTGTCATTGAAATAATCCTCAGAAACAACATAATCAAAAAGGTCCTGAAAGAAAAAATTCGTTACTGAAATAATTGTCAGAAAGAGAATAATCAGAAAGTCCTGAAAGGGAAAATTCGCCACTGAAATAATCCTGAGAAACAGAATAATCACAAGGTGCTGAAAGGAAAAATTTGTCACTGAAATAATCCCCAGAAATATAATAATCAGATGGTCCAGAAAGAAAAAATTCTCACTGAAATAATTCTTAGAGACAGAATAATCAGAAGGTCCTGAGAGGGAAAATTTCTCGTTGGAATAGTCCTCAAAAACAGAATAATCAGAAGGTAATGAAAGGAAAAATTCGTCATTGAAATAATTCTCAGAAACAGGATTATCAGAAAGTCCTGAAATGAAAAATTCGTCATTGAAATAAGCCTCAGAAACAAAATAATCAAAAGGTCCTGAAACGAAAAATTCGTACTGAAATAATTGTCAGAGACAGAATAATCAGAAGGTGCTGAAAGGAAAAATTCATCACTGAAATAAACCCCAGAAACAGAATAATCAGAAGGTCCTGAGAGGGAAAATTCGTCATTGGGATAAACCTCAGAAACAGATATCAGAACGTCCTTTAAGGAAAACTTTGTCATTGAAATAATCCTCAGAAACAACATAATCAAAAAGGTCCTGAAAGAAAAAATTCGTTACTGAAATAATTGTCAGAAAGAGAATAATCAGAAAGTCCTGAAAGGGAAAATTCGCCACTGAAATAATCCTGAGAAACAGAATAATCAGAAGGTGCTGAAAGGAAAAATTTGTCACTGAAATAATCCCCAGAAATATAATAATCAGATGGTCCAGAAAGAAAAAATTCTCACTAAAATAATTCTTAGAGACAGAATAATCAGAAGGTCCTGAAAGGGAAAATTTCTCGTTGGATTAGTCCTCAAAAACAGAATAATCAGAAGGTAATGAAAGGAAAAATTCGTCATTGTTCTCAGAAACAGGATTATCAGAAAGTCCTGAAATGAAAAATTCGTCACTGAAATAAGCCTCAGAAACAAAATAATCAAAAGGTCCTGAAACGAAAAATTCGTTACTGAAATAATCCCCAGAAATATAATAATCAGATGGTCCAGAAAGAAAAAATTCTCACTGAAATAATTCTCAGAGATAGAATAATCAGAAGGTCCTGAAAGGGAAAATTTCTCGTTGGAATAGTCCTCAAAAACAGAATAATCAGAAGGTAATGAAAGGAAAAATTCGTCATTGTTCTCAGAAACAGGATTATCAGAAAGTCCTGAAATGAAAAATTCGTCACTGAAATAAGCCTCAGAAACAAAATAATCAAAAGGTCCTGAAGCGAAAAATTCGTTACTGAAATAATCCCCAGAAATATAATAATCAGATGGTCCAGAAAGAAAAAATTCTCACTGAAATAATTCTCAGAGATAGAATAATCAGAAGGTCCTGAAAGGGAAAATTTCTCGTTGGAATAGTCCTCAAAAACAGAATAATCAGAAGGTAATGAAAGGAAAAATTCGTCATTGTTCTCAGAAACAGGATTATCAGAAAGTCCTGAAATGAAAAATTCGTCACTGAAATAAGCCTCAGAAACAAAATAATCAAAAGGTCCTGAAACGAAAAATTCGTTACTGAAATAATCCCCAGAAATATAATAATCAGATGGTCCAGAAAGAAAAAATTCTCACTGAAATAATTCTCAGAGATAGAATAATCAGAAGGTCCTGAAAGGGAAAATTTCTCGTTGGAATAGTCCTCAAAAACAGAATAATCAGAAGGTAATGAAAGGAAAAATTCGTCATTGTTCTCAGAAACAGGATTATCAGAAAGTCCTGAAATGAAAAATTCGTCACTGAAATAAGCCTCAGAAACAAAATAATCAAAAGGTCCTGAAACGAAAAATTCGTTACTGAAATAATCCCCAGAAATATAATAATCAGATGGTCCAGAAAGAAAAAATTCTCACTGAAATAATTCTCAGAGATAGAATAATCAGAAGGTCCTGAAAGGGAAAATTTCTCGTTGGAATAGTCCTCAAAAACAGAATAATCAGAAGGTAATGAAAGGAAAAATTCGTCATTGTTCTCAGAAACAGGATTATCAGAAAGTCCTGAAATGAAAAATTCGTCACTGAAATAACCCTCAGAAACAAAATAATCAAAAGGTCCTGAAACGAAAAATTCGTTACTGAAATAATCCCCAGAAATATAATAATCAGATGGTCCAGAAAGAAAAAATTCTCACTGAAATAATTCTCAGAGATAGAATAATCAGAAGGTCCTGAAAGGGAAAATTTCTCGTTGGAATAGTCCTCAAAAACAGAATAATCAGAAGGTAATGAAAGGAAAAATTCGTCATTGTTCTCAGAAACAGGATTATCAGAAAGTCCTGAAATGAAAAATTCGTCACTGAAATAAGCCTCAGAAACAAAATAATCAAAAGGTCCTGAAACGAAAAATTCGTTACTGAAATAATCCCCAGAAATATAATAATCAGATGGTCCAGAAAGAAAAAATTCTCACTGAAATAATTCTCAGAGATAGAATAATCAGAAGGTCCTGAAAGGGAAAATTTCTCGTTGGAATAGTCCTCAAAAACAGAATAATCAGAAGGTAATGAAAGGAAAAATTCGTCATTGTTCTCAGAAACAGGATTATCAGAAAGTCCTGAAATGAAAAATTCGTCACTGAAATAAGCCTCAGAAACAAAATAATCAAAAGGTCCTGAAACGAAAAATTCGTTACTGAAATAATCCCCAGAAATATAATAATCAGATGGTCCAGAAAGAAAAAATTCTCACTGAAATAATTCTCAGAGATAGAATAATCAGAAGGTCCTGAAAGGGAAAATTTCTCGTTGGAATAGTCCTCAAAAACAGAATAATCAGAAGGTAATGAAAGGAAAAATTCGTCATTGTTCTCAGAAACAGGATTATCAGAAAGTCCTGAAATGAAAAATTCGTCACTGAAATAAGCCTCAGAAACAAAATAATCAAAAGGTCCTGAAACGAAAAATTCGTTACTGAAATAATCCCCAGAAATATAATAATCAGATGGTCCAGAAAGAAAAAATTCTCACTGAAATAATTCTCAGAGATAGAATAATCAGAAGGTCCTGAAAGGGAAAATTTCTCGTTGGAATAGTCCTCAAAAACAGAATAATCAGAAGGTAATGAAAGGAAAAATTCGTCATTGTTCTCAGAAACAGGATTATCAGAAAGTCCTGAAATGAAAAATTCGTCACTGAAATAAGCCTCAGAAACAAAATAATCAAAAGGTCCTGAAACGAAAAATTCGTCACTGAAATAATTGTCAGAGGCAGAATAATCAGAAGGTGCTGAAAGGAAAAATTCGTCACTGAAATAAACCTCAGAAACAGAATAATCAGAAGGTCCTGAGAGGGAAAATTCGTCATTGGGATAAACCTCAGAAACAGATATCAGAACGTCCTTTAAGAAAAACTTTGTCATTGAAATAATCCTCAGAAACAACATAATCAAAAAGGTCCTGAAAGAAAAAATTCGTTACTGAAATATTTGTCAGAAAGAGAATAATCAGAAAGTCCTGAAAGGGAAAATTCGCCACTGAAATAATCCTGAGAAACAGAATAATCAGAAGGTGCTGAAAGGAAAAATTCGTCACTGAAATAATCCCCAGAAATATAATAATCAGATGGTCCAGAAAGAAAAAATTTTCACTGAAATAATTCTCAGAGACAGAATAATCAGAAGGTCCTGAAAGGGAAAATTACTCGTTGGAATAGTCCTCAAAAACAGAATAATCAGAAGGTAATGAAAGGAAAAATTCGTCATTGAAATAATTCTCAGAAACAGGATTATCAGAAAGTCCTGAAATGAAAAATTCGTCACTGAAATAAGCCTCAGAAACAAAATAATCAAAAGGTCCTGAAACGAAAAATTCGTCACTGAAATAATTGTCAGAGACAGAATAATCAGAAGGTGCTGAAAGGAAAAATTCGTCACTGAAATAAACCTCAGAAACAGAATAATCAGAAAGTCCTGAAATGAAAAATTCGTCATTGGGATAAACCTCAGAAACAGATATCAGAACGTCCTTTAAGAAAAACTTTGTCATTGAAATAATCCTCAGAAACAACATAATCAAAAAGGTCCTGAAAGAAAAAATTCGTTACTGAAATATTTGTCAGAAAGAGAATAATCAGAAAGTCCTGAAAGGGAAAATTCGCCACTGAAATAATCCTGAGAAACAGAATAATCAGAAGGTGCTGAAAGGAAAAATTCGTCACTGAAATAATCCCCAGAAATATAATAATCAGATGGTCCAGAAAGAAAAAATTCTCACTGAAATAATTCTCAGAGACAGAATAATCAGAAGGTCCTGAAAGGGAAAATTACTCGTTGGAATAGTCCTCAAAAACAGAATAATCAGAAGGTATTGAAAGGAAAAATTCGTCATTGAAATAATTCTCAGAAACAGGATTATCAGAAAGTCCTGAAATGAAAAATTCGTCACTGAAATAAGCCTCAGAAACAAAATAATCAAAAGGTCCTGAAACGAAAAATTCGTCACTGAAATAATTGTCAGAGACAGAATAATCAGAAGGTGCTGAAAGGAAAAATTCGTCACTGAAATAAACCTCAGAAACAGAATAATCAGAAAGTCCTGAAATGAAAAATTCGTCATTGGGATAAACCTCAGAAACAGATATCAGAACGTCCTTTAAGGAAAACTTTGTCATTGAAATAATCCTCAGAAACAACATGATCAAAATGGTCCTGAAAGAAAAAATTCGTTACTGAAATAATTGTCAGAAAGAGAATAATCAGAAGGTCCTGAAAGGGAAAATTCGCCACTGAAATAATCCTGAGAAACAGAATAATCATAAGGTGCTGAAAGGAAAAATTCGTCACTGAAATAATCCCCAGAAATATAATAATTAGATGGTCCAGAAAGAAAAAAATCTCACTGAAATAATTCTCAGAGACAGAATAATCAGAAGGTCCTGAAAGGGAAAATTTCTCGTTGAAATAGTCCTCAAAAACAGAATAATCAGAAGGTAATGAAAGGAAAAATTCGCTATTGAAATAATTCTCAGAAACAGGATTATCAGAAGGGCCTGAAATCAAAAATTCGTCACTGAAATAAGCCTCAGAAACAAAATAATCAAAAGGTCCTGAAACGAAAAATTCGTTACTGAAATAATCCCCAGAAATATAATAATCAGATGGTCCAGAAAGAAAAAATTCTCACTGAAATAATTCTCAGAGATAGAATAATCAGAAGGTCCTGAAAGGGAAAATTTCTCGTTGGAATAGTCCTCAAAAACAGAATAATCAGAAGGTAATGAAAGGAAAAATTCGTCATTGTTCTCAGAAACAGGATTATCAGAAAGTCCTGAAATGAAAAATTCGTCACTGAAATAAGCCTCAGAAACAAAATAATCAAAAGGTCCTGAAACGAAAAATTCGTTACTGAAATAATCCCCAGAAATATAATAATCAGATGGTCCAGAAAGAAAAAATTCTCACTGAAATAATTCTCAGAGATAGAATAATCAGAAGGTCCTGAAAGGGAAAATTTCTCGTTGGAATAGTCCTCAAAAACAGAATAATCAGAAGGTAATGAAAGGAAAAATTCGTCATTGTTCTCAGAAACAGGATTATCAGAAAGTCCTGAAATGAAAAATTCGTCACTGAAATAAGCCTCAGAAACAAAATAATCAAAAGGTCCTGAAACGAAAAATTCGTCACTGAAATAATTGTCAGAGGCAGAATAATCAGAAGGTGCTGAAAGGAAAAATTCGTCACTGAAATAAACCTCAGAAACAGAATAATCAGAAGGTCCTGAGAGGGAAAATTCGTCATTGGGATAAACCTCAGAAACAGATATCAGAACGTCCTTTAAGAAAAACTTTGTCATTGAAATAATCCTCAGAAACAACATAATCAAAAAGGTCCTGAAAGAAAAAATTCGTTACTGAAATATTTGTCAGAAAGAGAATAATCAGAAAGTCCTGAAAGGGAAAATTCGCCACTGAAATAATCCTGAGAAACAGAATAATCAGAAGGTGCTGAAAGGAAAAATTCGTCACTGAAATAATCCCCAGAAATATAATAATCAGATGGTCCAGAAAGAAAAAATTCTCACTGAAATAATTCTCAGAGACAGAATAATCAGAAGGTCCTGAAAGGGAAAATTACTCGTTGGAATAGTCCTCAAAAACAGAATAATCAGAAGGTAATGAAAGGAAAAATTCGTCATTGAAATAATTCTCAGAAACAGGATTATCAGAAAGTCCTGAAATGAAAAATTCGTCACTGAAATAAGCCTCAGAAACAAAATAATCAAAAGGTCCTGAAACGAAAAATTCGTCACTGAAATAATTGTCAGAGACAGAATAATCAGAAGGTGCTGAAAGGAAAAATTCGTCACTGAAATAAACCTCAGAAACAGAATAATCAGAAAGTCCTGAAATGAAAAATTCGTCATTGGGATAAACCTCAGAAACAGATATCAGAACGTCCTTTAAGAAAAACTTTGTCATTGAAATAATCCTCAGAAACAACATAATCAAAAAGGTCCTGAAAGAAAAAATTCGTTACTGAAATATTTGTCAGAAAGAGAATAATCAGAAAGTCCTGAAAGGGAAAATTCGCCACTGAAATAATCCTGAGAAACAGAATAATCAGAAGGTGCTGAAAGGAAAAATTCGTCACTGAAATAATCCCCAGAAATATAATAATCAGATGGTCCAGAAAGAAAAAATTCTCACTGAAATAATTCTCAGAGACAGAATAATCAGAAGGTCCTGAAAGGGAAAATTACTCGTTGGAATAGTCCTCAAAAACAGAATAATCAGAAGGTAATGAAAGGAAAAATTCGTCATTGAAATAATTCTCAGAAACAGGATTATCAGAAAGTCCTGAAATGAAAAATTCGTCACTGAAATAAGCCTCAGAAACAAAATAATCAAAAGGTCCTGAAACGAAAAAATTCGTCACTGAAATAATTGTCACAAACAGAATAATCAGAAGGTCCTGAAAGGGAAAATTCGCCACTGAAATAATCCTGAGAAACAGAATAATCAGAAGGTGCTGAAAGGAAAAATTCGTGACTGAAATAATCCCCAGAAATATCATAATCAGAAGGTCCTGAAAGAAAAAATTCTCACTGAAATAATTCTCAGAAACAGGATTATCGGGTCCTAAAAAGAAAATTTCATTGAAATAATGCTCAGAATCAGAATAATCTGAAAGTCCTGAAAGGGAAAATTCGTCATTGGGATAAACCTCAGAAACAGATATCAGAAGGTCCTTTAAGGAAAACTTTGTCCTTGAAATAATCCTCAGAAACAACATAATCAAAAAGGTCCTGAAAGGAAAAATTCGTTACTGAAATAATTGTCAGAAAGAGAATAATCAGAAGGTCCTGAAAGGGAAAATTCGCCACTGAAATAATCCTGAGAAACAGAATAATCATAAGGTGCTGAAAGGAAAAATTCGTCACTGAAATAATCCCCAGAAATATAATAATTAGATGGTCCAGAAAGAAAAAAATCTCACTGAAATAATTCTCAGAGACAGAATAATCAGAAGGTCCTGAAAGGGAAAATTTCTCGTTGAAATAGTCCTCAAAAACAGAATAATCAGAAGGTAATGAAAGGAAAAATTCGCTATTGAAATAATTCTCAGAAACAGGATTATCAGAAGGGCCTGAAATCAAAAATTCGTCACTGAAATAAGCCTCAGAAACAAAATAATCAAAAGGTCCTGAAAGAAAAAATTCGTCACTGAAATAATTGTCACAAACAGAATAATCAGAAGGTCCTGAAAGGGAAAATTCGCCACTGAAATAATCCTGAGAAACAGAATAATCAGAAGGTGCTGAAAGGAAAAATTCGTGACTGAAATAATCCCCAGAAATATCATAATCAGAAGGTCCTGAAAGAAAAAATTCTCACTGAAATAATTCTCAGAAACAGGATTATCGGGTCCTAAAAAGAAAATTTCATTGAAATAATGCTCAGAATCAGAATAATCTGAAAGTCCTGAAAGGGAAAATTCGTCATTGGGATAAACCTCAGAAACAGATATCAGAAGGTCCTTTAAGGAAAACTTTGTCCTTGAAATAATCCTCAGAAACAACATAATCAAAAAGGTCCTGAAAGGAAAAATTCGTCACTGAAATAATCCCCGTAGAAATATTATAATCAGAAGATCCTGAAAGAAAAAATTCTCAATGGAATAATTCTCAAAAACAGAATAATCAGAAAGTCCTGAAATGAAAAATTCGTCATTGGGATAAACCTCAGAAACAGATATCAGAACGTCCTTTAAGAAAAACTTTGTCATTGAAATAATCCTCAGAAACAACATAATCAAAAAGGTCCTGAAAGAAAAAATTCGTTACTGAAATATTTGTCAGAAAGAGAATAATCAGAAAGTCCTGAAAGGGAAAATTCGCCACTGAAATAATCCTGAGAAACAGAATAATCAGAAGGTGCTGAAAGGAAAAATTCGTCACTGAAATAATCCCCAGAAATATAATAATCAGATGGTCCAGAAAGAAAAAATTCTCACTGAAATAATTCTCAGAGACAGAATAATCAGAAGGTCCTGAAAGGGAAAATTACTCGTTGGAATAGTCCTCAAAAACAGAATAATCAGAAGGTAATGAAAGGAAAAATTCGTCATTGAAATAATTCTCAGAAACAGGATTATCAGAAAGTCCTGAAATGAAAAATTCGTCACTGAAATAAGCCTCAGAAACAAAATAATCAAAAGGTCCTGAAACGAAAAATTCGTCACTGAAATAATTGTCAGAGACAGAATAATCAGAAGGTGCTGAAAGGAAAAATTCGTCACTGAAATAAACCTCAGAAACAGAATAATCAGAAAGTCCTGAAATGAAAAATTCGTCATTGGGATAAACCTCAGAAACAGATATCAGAACGTCCTTTAAGGAAAACTTTGTCATTGAAATAATCCTCAGAAACAACATGATCAAAATGGTCCTGAAAGAAAAAATTCGTTACTGAAATAATTGTCAGAAAGAGAATAATCAGAAGGTCCTGAAAGGGAAAATTCGCCACTGAAATAATCCTGAGAAACAGAATAATCATAAGGTGCTGAAAGGAAAAATTCGTCACTGAAATAATCCCCAGAAATATAATAATTAGATGGTCCAGAAAGAAAAAAATCTCACTGAAATAATTCTCAGAGACAGAATAATCAGAAGGTCCTGAAAGGGAAAATTTCTCGTTGAAATAGTCCTCAAAAACAGAATAATCAGAAGGTAATGAAAGGAAAAATTCGCTATTGAAATAATTCTCAGAAACAGGATTATCAGAAGGGCCTGAAATCAAAAATTCGTCACTGAAATAAGCCTCAGAAACAAAATAATCAAAAGGTCCTGAAAGAAAAAATTCGTCACTGAAATAATTGTCACAAACAGAATAATCAGAAGGTCCTGAAAGGGAAAATTCGCCACTGAAATAATCCTGAGAAACAGAATAATCAGAAGGTGCTGAAAGGAAAAATTCGTGACTGAAATAATCCCCAGAAATATCATAATCAGAAGGTCCTGAAAGAAAAAATTCTCACTGAAATAATTCTCAGAAACAGGATTATCGGGTCCTAAAAAGAAAATTTCATTGAAATAATGCTCAGAATCAGAATAATCTGAAAGTCCTGAAAGGGAAAATTCGTCATTGGGATAAACCTCAGAAACAGATATCAGAAGGTCCTTTAAGGAAAACTTTGTCCTTGAAATAATCCTCAGAAACAACATAATCAAAAAGGTCCTGAAAGGAAAAATTCGTCACTGAAATAATCCCCGTAGAAATATTATAATCAGAAGATCCTGAAAGAAAAAATTCTCAATGGAATAATTCTCAAAAACAGAATAATCAGAAGGTCCTGAAACGAAAAATTCGTCGCTGAAATAATCCTCAGAATCAGAAATTATTAAAAAAATTTATTAAACACATAATATATCAAAATTCTTTAAGTGGGTAACTCATATGATATGTACAGGGAGTTCCTTATGGACTGCCAAACCAAAATTAGTCCTTTGCACTACACCTGCCTATGTTTTCTCGATATGATTGAACTTCAAGATCGGATTTTACGTCCTGTAGTTATTTTTATTTCCCACGGGTTGCAGAGCTGTTACATGCGAGGAAACAGTCATACCATTTCTCATAAATATTCAACGCGGACTTATCAGTTATCATCTCCATGAGTGCGGGGTTTCTTTCTCAAACACAGCAATCCAGAGAAGTGAGACTGCATGCGTGTAGGCAGCAGCAATTAGACGTAATTTTTGCTTTAACAACAATAGAAACACGAAACAAGAAGCGAAGAGATTTCATGGAAATATATCTTTCTCCACATATACTTCCAGGAAATTGAATTTTCAAATGTGAAACTAAGCAGGAGCAAGGAAATACAAATTCTCTGTGAGCAAGTTAATGAACAAGCCCATTAACTGAACCTTAACCTGATAACAACCTGAAAAGAATTCAAGTGTTAGTTAATCTAGAGTTTAACCAAACCAAAGTTCGAGATGAATAACATGATAATGAACCAGGAATTCAACGAAAAATTTAACATTACACATCTTAAATCGCCTCAAATATGTTTTTTACAAATTCCCAATCCAAGTGATTTGATCCAATTTGGATTTTTCAAACGTGCCATTTCATTAATTAATTACAAGAGATCAGTGTTTTTAAGATAACTAATCAATGCAATTTAGTAATATAAAATCTTGTTTTTCGACGAAAATTTAACAATCATTATTCATAGACAGCAGAATGAGGCACAATAACCTCCTCATTTGTTATTTAATCGCTTACAGTTACATTTAACGTCACGAACATACAGGTAGTACTTGTTATCATTAATTTAGGTTGTTCATGAATACCTTACCCACTAATATATTGGGCTAAGTGTTTCTACATACATTTAACCTGATTCTAGACTTCGTGAATAAAATTTCAGATAATTTGGGTTAAAGTACGGCAAAAATTCGTCTAATCTCTTGCAACAAGAAGTGGAACAAATTAAGCTTATCGTCTGAGGATGTCGCATAAATGGATTTTTAACGACACGTCTGAATCCCATTTGCATCCAAATACTTACGGGTCTTAACGGATCGATAACAATTGTTGGCGTTTTCGCCATTTCAAAATTAATTTATAGACGGACTTTACACGTAAATAACAACATAATCTGATAAAGCGATAATCCCCACACTTTCTCGAGTTATCGTGAACTCTTTTATTTTACGCTCAATTTATCCGCGGATCTGGAGAAAATTTCGTAGGTGCCCCCGACAATAAAATAAAGTTATTACCGTCCACGACGAATCCACGGGACGCGATTTCCTCCCGTGGAAATAGAGAGGTTCGAGCCTAAATGCTTGTCTAATAGAAAATACGCATAACAAATTCGCTAATGGCGAGATCGGAATCGGGGGGCACTTCTTAACGAGGGCAAACTGCTCTCGAGCACGCCACACCCATCTGGAAGAAAAATGGAAAAATCTGGGAACCTGATGTTACCAACATTAGACGATCGCATGCGAGAATTTAAAAACGTTGTTTAAGTCCGCACCGTAAAGTTGGAAGAATGGAAAATGGGATACAACAAAATCGGGCGTAATGGAATAATGGAAATGCTGTGTTTTCCGCAAAAGTTGAGAGTTTATACCGAAATCAAATTCCCGGCATTCTTATTTGTGGTGATATTGTCACGCCCAGGGGAATCATAGAGAAACCTCCACTTCTTGCTTAAAATTCGACAAAAGAACCTAAAGGTTTTTATCTTACGAAAAGGTTTAGTTTAGGTTCAAAATCGTTTAAAACAGTAACATACATTGTATTCTTTGGTAGTAACTAATGCAAAAAAATACATGAATTTTTCCAAAAAGTAACACGTACTTAATGTCCATAAAAAAGATGATGGTTCAGTTAGCCTCATATGATGCTCAAATGTCTGTATGGTGAAATACAATTTATAAAAAAGTATGTACATTTTTCCACCACGTTTTATCCCAGTAAACCCAAAATTCTTTAAGTTCAAAAGGGAGATTTTGGCTATTTTTCCAAAAAATTCCCTTCTTACTGCTCCCCTGAATATCAACGCCTCATTCCACTCTCGAACTTTTTAGTTAAAACTTGGTTCATTTAAATTTCATGATATTATAATCCTTCACCTTGGTTTAGTTAATCATTCAATTCACGTAATTGTAAGATTTCGATGATAATTTTTCATGTCACCTTTGAACAACAACTTGGACTGAACTACGATTTAGTTAAGATCTCGTTGCTCACTCCATCTTTTAACTCTTTAATATCTCAGTTAAATCTTCGATTAAACCAACCCAAACCTTGTATTGAAATCGTTAAAAATTAACGCTTCGAGCAGTTTTTAGACCGTTATGATTTCCAGTTTAAACCGTGATTTAGTTAAGCTTTAAATACATATATTTCTAGTACTTCGTTCAGCTGAACGAAAGACAATAATTTTTCATGCTACCTTTGAACCCTTGAATTGAACAGTTTCAACTGTAGTTCAGTTAAGTCATTAATGGTCGTAATTTTACGACCTCGTTTAACCAAACGACAGATAATAATGCCTCATTCCAGTCTTTAGCTCTCGAATGTTCCAGTTAAAACTTTGGTTAAGTTAAACGTTCCACCGTTACCGTTTAGCTGAATGTTTCACAACATTTTTGGACTTGAAAATTGTCAGTTTGAACTTTGGTTTGGGTAAGCTTTAAAATAATCTTTAGTTCTCGTTTAACTAAACGAAGGGTGATGATGTTCACGTCTCTTTTGAATACTTCAATTGAACAATTCCAACTTTGGTTCAATTAGGCTAATAATTATCGTGATTTTAAGATCTCGTTTAACTAAATGGCGGATAACAATGTATCATTCCATCATTTACCAAGTTCAGTTAAAACTTTGATGAATTTGTACCTTACGTTGGTATTATTTAACTGAACGAAAAATTAATGCTTCTGTTAAACTCTTGAAATTTCAAGTTTTGACTTTGGTTTAGTTAAGCTTTGAATTAATAGTTTGAAGATCTCAATTAGTTAAACGAAGGTTAATATGTTTTACGTCACTTTTGAGTTCTTGAATTGAACAATTAGAACTTTGGTTTAGTAAAATTAGTAATTAATATAATTTTACGATTTCGTTTAACTAAACAGCAGATAATAATGCCTCGTTTCATCTTTCAACTCTTGAAAATTTTTAGTTACACTTTTGGTTAAGCTTAACTTTATATTGAAGTAGTTAAACTAAATAAAACGTTAAGGCTTCACATAAGTCTTGAAATTTCAAGGTTAAACTTTGGTTCAGTTAAGTTTTAACTTAATGTAATTTTTTAAGTCACTTCTGAGCTATTGAAATGAACAGCTACAACTGTGGATTAGTTAAACTAATAATTATCGTGGTTTAACGATCTCGTTTAACCAAACAGCAGATAACAATGCCTCGTTCCATCTTTTAACACTTGAACATTTTTAGTCAAATGTTTAGTTAAGTTTAACTTTATATCGAAACCGCTTAACTAAATAAAATGTTAAGGCTTTACATCATTCTTGAAATTTCAACGTTAAACCTTGGTTCGGTTAAGTTTTCACTTAATGTGATTTTCTTAAGTCACTTCTGAACTATTGAAATGAACAGTTACAACTTTTGATTAGTTAAACTAATGATTATCGCGAATTAACTATCTCGCAACTGTATAGAAAATCACAATATTTCATTTCATTCTCACCTCCTGAATGTTTTAATCAAAACTTTGGGTAAGTTAAAATTCATAAAGATATCACATTAATGTGTTTTGTGCTGGCAGAACTACATCTCGAGTCTCTGGCAGAACTGGGTCCCACCAAGTCTTTGGCAGAACTGATTGAAATTCCCTTTCGTTTGAGCGAATTTGAATTGCATTCGTGCTGGCAGAACTGTATCCCAAGACTCTGGAAGAACTGAGCCCGCAAAGTCTCTGGCAGAACTGATGGAAATTCCCTTTCGTTTGAGCGAATTCGAATTGCATTCGTGTTGGCAGAACTGTATTTTAAGTCTCTGAAAGAACTGGGCCCCACAAAGTCTCTGGCAGAACTGATTGAAATTCCTTTTCATTTGAGCGAATTTGAATTGCAATCGTGCCGGCAGAACTGCATCCCAAGCCTCTGGAAGAACTGAGCCCCACAAAGTCTTTAGCAGAACTGATTGAAATTCCCTTTCGTTTGAGTGAATTTGAATTGTATTCGTGCAGGCAGAACTACATCCCAAGTCTCTGGCAGAACTGGGTCCACCAAGTCTCTGGCATAACTGATGGAATTTCCCTTTCGTTTGAGCTAATTCGAATTGCATTCGTGTTGGCAGAACTGTATCTCAAGTCTCTGGAACAACTGAGCCCCACAAAGTCTCTGGCAGAACTGATGGAAATTTCCTTTTGTTTGAGAGAATTTGAATTGCATTCGTGCCGGCAGAACTGCATCCCAAGTCTCTGGAAGAACTGAGCCCCACAAAGTCTCTGGCAGAACCGATTGAAATTTCCTTTCGTTTGAGCGAATTCGAATTGCATTCGTGTTGGCAGAACTGCATCTCAAGTCTCTGGAAGAACTGAGCCCCACAATGCGTGGTAGAACTGATTGAAATTCCCGGAGGTTGTCCGTTTTGAAACGTGGGATAGAGCAATTCAATCTAAGCGACACGTACTTTGCTGTCAAGAACGTTTAAAAAATCCAACGATATTGCATATCTGGAATGTTTGCATGTACTTTCGAGTACACTTCCGTGCATCGCGCGATTGAAAACTGTACATGTTTAATCTGCAGTTTTCTTCACCGCCGAAAAAAGATTAAAACGTAAATTAGCTCGCGTGGAACACCTCGGGAAAGTCACGCGAATATTTTAATTTATGTCGCCGAATGCCACGTTTGATGCAGATACGCGGGTGGTCGGTCATTTGTCCCATGCCACAGCGCAAATTGAATTAGGTACCGACACTTAAAACATATTAATGACAGTAATAATTGTGCATTACCAGAATTTCCTTTAAAAAAATGAGCGAATGCGCAGCAATCCCGCAACGCGCTAGTAATTCATAATTACCGCAATTAATCGGTTATTACTTAAATTACGCAACGATTTGCAACGCGATGTTTACGTTATTAACGGTGTTAAACGGCGGATGTCGGAATTATCCCAGATGGGATTTTCGGAACACGACAAAAGTGCATCAAATCCGCTTCAATGTTAATGGGTGACATAAAAGGCCGGCGATTTTTGTTTTCAAAGGAACCAAACACAATGAAGGTCTAAACTAGACACAGCGCCATCAAAAGATGAACATTTCATAAATAAAATTACAGGACATGGTTAGTTTAGGAGCAATTTCACGCTATCATAGGCTCGGCCCGCTCGTCCGATAGATGTAGTTATAGATCGCGAAGGACTGGAAATCTATCGTTGCATCTGCAAGGATAATTAGAGTCGCAATTACGTGGGTACCTCACTTGCGATTCTCCACACGTACCATCGGCCATTCGAGACGGCTTTTATTGCGCACACACACAGGTAATCGTGATAGGTGTAATCGCGCTTGTATTCCGTACAAAACGTTCCAGTTAAATATGTTTGTAACGGCCAAGGCGGTTATGTAAATGAACTTTTGACTTTCACTCACTCGCAAAGTGTTAACATTGCAAGATAGCGCGATTGTTAAGTAATCAACAGGATAAAGGATAATGATTTAAAAGATTAGTGAATATGTAACGATGGGTGGTCTAAAAATAAACTACGGATGGTAGGAAATCGTGATGATTTTATTTTGGGTTGAAGGTAACGTATCGTGAAACTGATACTAGTGAACTTTTTGGAAATCTAGTGAAGACTGGAATTTCTGGTCTAGTGAATGTTCTAAAAGCTTTTACAAAAGATTTGTATCAAATTACACATTTTCTTTCAAAAAATTGAATTCCTGCGACTACTTACTACATAAGAGCCATGCAAGTTTCGTTGGGTTTCTTTGAAATTTTACAATACCTGGCGAATTTTCTGAATTTCTAGGGAATTCTAGAAAAAATACAAAATGGCATGCATCATACTCGTTTTGGGTTTTAAAAATTTTACATTTTCGTAAAACCTAGTGAAATTTCTGAAAATGCTACAAAAAAAACGTACGTAAAATTGGTTTTTCAAAATTCTTGAAATTCATTGACATTTTTGAAAATCCTGCAAATAGTGCCAAAGAGGATTGCACAAGTTTCATTATGGTTTCTCAGAGTTTTAATTTTTTTTAAATCTAATGATCTTTCAGGAATTTCTAGCAAATTCTAGAAATAACAAGAAAGTTAGCATTATGTTGGTTTTGGGTTGTTGAAACTCCACGTTTCCTTTAAATTTATTGACTTTTTGGAATTCCTGAAAATAGTTTTTTTCGTGTCAGATTAGTTTTTTAAGTTGACATCTTCTTAAAATTCAGTGAAATTTCTGAAAATACTATAAAAGGTTTCTGGCCCGTTTTGGGGTTGAAAAATTACACCCTCCTTGGATGGTAGAAAAGCATCATGATTTTATTTTGGGTTAAAGATAACATATCGTAAAACTGATACTAGTGAACTTTTTGGAAACTAGTGAAGACTTTGGGATTTTTGGGTTGCCACGAACGCAGGCATTAACGTCCAGGTTTTTTTTGTTTTTCGAAATTTCACATTAAAATCTAGTGAATTTTCTAAAAGATTTTCCAAAAGATATTTATCAAAATACAGATTTTCTTTCAAAAAATTGAATTCCTGCGATTACTACACAAGAGCCATGCAAGTTTCGTGGGGTTTCTTTGAAATTTTACAATACCTGGCGAATTTTCTGAATTTTTAGGGAATTCTAGAAAAAATACAAAATGGCATGCATCATACTCGTTTTGGGTTTTAAAAATTTTACATTTTCATAAAACCTAGTGAAATTTCTGAAAATGCTACAAAAAACGTACGTAAAATTGGTTTTTCAAAATTTTCCATTTCCTTGAAATTCATTGACATTTTTGAAATTCCTGCAAATAGTGCCAAAGAGGATTGCACAAGTTTCATTAGGGTTTCTCCGAGTTTTAATTTTTTTTTAAATCCAATGATCTTTCGGGAATTTCTAGCAAATTCTAGAAATAACAAGAGAGTTAGCATCATGTTGGTTTTGGGTTGTTGAAACTCCACGTTTCCTTAAATTTATTGAACTTTCTGGAATTCCTGAAAATAGTTTTTTTTTTCGTGTCAGATTAGGTTTTTTTAAGTTGACATTTTCTTAAAATTCATTGAAATTTCTGAAAATACTATAAAAGTTTCCTGGCCCGTTTTGAGGTTGAAAAATTGCACCCTCCTTGGATGGTAGAAAAGCATGATGATTTTATTTTGGGTTGAAGGTAACATATCGTAAAACTGATATTAGCGAATTTTTTGGAAATCTGGTGATGACTGGAATTTTTGGATTGCCACGAACGCAGGCATCAAGGTCCAGGTTTTTTTGTTTTTCGAAATTTCACATTAAAATCTAGCGAATTTTCTAAAATATTTTCCAAAAAATATTTATCAAATTACAGATTCTCTTTCAAAAAATTGAATTCCTGCAACTACTACATAAGAGCCATGTAAGTTTCGTTGGGTTTCTTTGAAATTTTACATTTTTTTAATACCTGGCGAATTTTCTGAATTTCTAGGGAATTCTAGAAAAAATACAAAATGGCATGCATCATACTCGTTTTGGGTTTTAAAAATTTTACATTTTCATAAATCCTAGTGAAATTTCTGAAAATGCTACAAAAAAGTACGTAAAATTGGTTTTTCAAAATTTTCCATTTCCTTGAAATTCATTGACATTTTTAAAATTCCTGCAAATAGTGCCAAAGAGGATTGCACAAGTTTCATTATGGTTTCTCCGAGTTTTAATTTCTTTTTAAAACCAATGATCTTTCGGGAATTTCTAGCAAATTCTAGAAATAACAAGAAAGTTAACATCATGTTGGTTTTGGGTTGTTGAAACTCGACGTTTCCTTAAAATTTATTGGACTTTCTGGAATTCCTGAAAATAGCTTTTTTCGTGTCAGATTTGGTTTTTTTAAGTTGACATTTTCTTAAAATTCATTGAAATTTCTGAAAATACTATAAAAGTTTCCTGGCCCGTTTTGAGGTTGAAAAATTGCACCCTCCTTGGATGGTAGAAAAGCATGATGATTTTATTTTGGGTTGAAGGTAACATATCGTAAAACTGATATTAGCAAATTTTTTGGAAATCTGGTGATGACTGGAATTTTTGGATTGCCACGAACGCAGGCATCAAGGTCCGGGTTTTTTTGTTTTTCGAAATTTCACATTAAAATCTAGCGAATTTTCTAAAATATTTTCCAAAAAATATTTATCAAATTACAGATTCTCTTTCAAAAAATTGAATTCCTGCAACTACTACATAAGAGCCATGTAAGTTTCGTTGGGTTTCTTTGAAATTTTACATTTTTTTAATACCTGGCGAATTTTCTGAATTTCTAGGGAATTTTTGAAAAAATACAAAATGGCATGCATCATACTCGTTTTTGGTTTTAAAAATTTTACATTTTCATAAAACCTAGTGAAATTTCTGAAAATGCTACAAAAAAGTAAGTAAAATTGGTTTTTCAAAATTTTCCATTTCCTTGAAATTCATTGACATTTTTAAAATTCCTGCAAATAGTGCCAAAGAGGATTGCACAAGTTTCATTATGGTTTCTCTGAATTTTAATCTTTTTAAAATCTAATGATCCTTCAGGAATTTCTAGCAAATCCTCGAAATAACAAAAAAGTTAGCATCATGTTGGTTTTGGGTTGTTGAAACGTCTCCTTAAAATTTATTGAACCTTCTGGAATTCCTGAAAATAGTTTTTTTCGTGTCAGATTGGGTTTTATAAGTTGACATTTTCTTAAATTTCAGTGAAATTTCTGAAAATACTTTAAAAGTCTTCTGGCTCGTTTTTGGGGTTGTAAAATTGCACCCTCCTTGGAAATCAAACATAATTTTCTGAAATTTCGGCGAATGGTACAAAAAGTATCAGTTTGGTTTTCTGAAATTACATACACACTTCGTTAAAAATTCTGTGAATTTTCAGGTATTTGCAGGAATTTCTGAAAATAATTCAAAAGGTATGTACGATGTGTCAAGTTCGTTTTGAGTTTTCAAAATTCCCCATTTCCTGAAAACCTGCTCAAATTTTCGCAATTCCTGTATATGCTACAAAAGGTATGCACCGAGTTTCAGGTTAATTTTGGATAGCCGAAATTTTACATTTACATGGAATCTAGTGAATTTCATCTAATTTGCTACACATGACATTACATTTCAGGTTCATTTCGTTTATTAAATATTCACATTTTCCTAAAATCAACGGAATTTTCTGAAATTTATGGAAATGCTACAAAAGGCATTTTGTTCATTTTTGAGTTTTAAAAATTGGAAATTTTTTTAGTTCTTGAACTTTTTTTGGAATCCCTAAAAATGCTTCAAACAAGTGCAATAAGTACATTTTAGTATTTTGAATTTCATATTTTGATAGGTTTTAATGAATTTTTTGAATTTCCAATCTCTGGAAATGCTTCAGAAAGCATCACATTTCAGATTCACTTTGGTTTTTTGAAACTTTACATTTTCTTAAAATCCGGTGAACTTTCAGGAATTTCCACGATTTTCCAGGGAATTTTGGAAATAGTACAAATGGTATGCTTCATGTCCATTTTGGGTTTTTGAAACTTCACTTTTCACTAAAATCTATTGAACTTTCTGGGATTCTTGCAAATGCTACAAATGGGATGCCTGGCATGTTTCCTTTTGAAATTTTTGAAAATGCTACAAATGGTGTCAAGTCCGTTTTGAAATTTTCAAATTTTAAATTCCCTCAAAAATTATTGAACTTTTTGGAATTCTTGCAAAATAGATACTAAAAAAGGTTTTATTTCGTTTATTTGAAATTTCATATCTTTTTAATGTCAAGTGAACGTTTTGGCATTTCTAGAGTAACTGGAACATAAACTAACCTAAAACTACATTTCCTTAAAAACCATTGAACTTTCTGGAATTCCTGAAAATGCTGCAAAACGAATGTACCAAATTTCAGGTTCATTTTGGTTTTTTGAAACTTCACACTCTATAACGTCTATTGAATTATATTTCTAATGATTTCTGAAATTGCTATAACAGCATCACGTATCAGGTTCATTTCGTTTTTTGAAAATTCACATATTGCACAAGATCCCGGAAACTTTCTGGAATTTTTGGAAATGCTACAAAATGCATTATGTTCGAGGTTCAGTTTGGTATTTTTGTAATTTCACATTTTCTTAAAATCCAGTGAAGTTTTTGGATTTATTTTTAAATCTGGTATAGTCTTTTTCAGAAACAAGCCGTCAAGAGTGACACAAACATACCGTTCTAGTATTCTTTGGAATTTTTTTATCACTGGGTTATTAATAATAAATAGAAAAGGACTTTAAGTTACATTGAATACGTTTTTGAAAATTTAAAAAAGTTAGCTTCTGTTTGTAAAATAATTACCAAATCAATTTTATTTTCATTGGGATGAGTAGCATTTTTAAAAACAATTTTTTACTATGGCAAATGACTAAATTATAATAGAAGAGTTATTGGTTACTATTCTTTAATTAAGTAATGATTATTTCGCCTATCATATCTTGTGGTGTTAGGCCAAGCCTAACCATATGTTATATTTAGCTTAAACAGAAAATTTTGGACAAAAATCTAGTAATCGACCGACAATTGTTATCTCATTACCGCTTGTTTGGTATCAAGTCACATAATAACTTTTTCTGACAATTAAAATGAAAGCTGTTTATATTGCATAAGTTTCAACTAAGCATATAAAATGTAATTCAGTCATGTCAGCAATTTCAATCAAATCCACTGTGTTATTTATCGTTGGACGTTCTAAGAAAATAATAACCTATCGAAATTAAAAGCTCGAATTGGAAGTAATGACCGTCTAGGCTTCCTTAAATTCCCACAAATGGGAATTTTTATGCATTGAAACAATTCTCCCTCCAGGAAATCCTTAATTGAGGAATTCCGAGTTCACACACTCGAAACAATGAGACGCATTTTTATAATTAAGAAATTACCCTAGTCATTCCGGACAAGAAACACGTCCGAAACCCGAAAAGGAGTCATTAGCATTTCTCCCTGTTAAACCATAATTAGACCATTTGAATGAATAAATATGGAGCATGTTCTACGTTCAAACCCACACTCCGTGAAATTGTCGAGAGACGAAGGAAACTCGCGTGGTACTGGTTTATTTATTTTTATTACCGATTTTATTGAAATGTCGTCGAGTTACTTTCGGAACATGTTATTGGAAAGTGGGCGAATTGATGACTTGGAACGATTCAGATTATTTCATATGATATGCGCATACGTTTACATAAAAACGCTAGAACAATGGCGATTTCCCCAAGCGGGAAATCCCCGGATTCCGCAATATTGTCCGATAGGAAAACTTCGTATCTGTTCGGATTGATCCCGTTGGTTTGTCAGACGTTTCGATTCCTGCGGACCTTCGTCAAAATAGACGTTTTCCCTCTCTCTAATCTAATACATACGGGAATTCCAGAAGGGTAATTCGATTTACTCGTCGCAGCATCGAAATACATATAAACATACATAAATGAATTAGATACTTATGGGATAAAAGGAACGGACAGTGAAAAATAACGCAGAAAATCGTGATGTAATAGCTTTTTACCGTAACACCCTCGGGAGAGATAAATTTATTAATCATCTACGAGTAATGGGATTAAATACGGTTGATATGAAGGAGTGATTAAATGGATGTTACGTCACGGATGGAAAGTAATGAGTTTAAAACACAATTACGAATAACAGAAAAAATGGGCAATGTGTCATTGTTAATGCCCAATGTGACTGACTTATAGTCCAGTCATCTTAGACCAAATTAGGTGAATATCTCGGAAAATCGACATACGCAGTATATTAACACGTAAAAACTTCTATTTTAGCATCCTAAAACTTTCCCCAAAATTCACATATAATTTGATGGCCGCCAGTTTTAAAGTCGGGGGTCAAAAGTCACAAAAATCGATTTTTTCTATATTTTTTGCAAATATCCCGTTTTCTATGGGTTTTACGCTATTTATATTTATTATTAATATTGTAGAGAACCAATTTCTCTACAACTTTTGTATTTAACATTTCTTCATATCTTGAACTGTTTTCGAGATAGAGGGCGGAGAGCGCTGGT
This sequence comes from Cryptocephalus moraei, assembly GCA_946251905.1. Taxonomy (NCBI): domain Eukaryota; kingdom Metazoa; phylum Arthropoda; class Insecta; order Coleoptera; family Chrysomelidae; genus Cryptocephalus; species Cryptocephalus moraei. The sequence continues at coordinate 31,631,589 of OX276456.1, forward strand.
CAGAGAATCATGTGAAGTCAACTGGTAGTCCCGATCAAAAACTCGTAATATTAAGGTTATAAATTATTGCCAAATATATAAATATAATTTTTTATTAACTTTTTCATTAAATTCATTTTGTTTGGTTACTTATCTATTTTTAGGTAAGTGTCAATTTATTTAATAAAACTTACTTGGCCATGCAAGTAAAAAATTGTTGAGGAAAATAATTAAATTACATTTTAATTGTAATCTAATTTATACCAATAACTTTCTAAATAAATAAAAAAGAAAAGAATTAAATTTGTAATTAACGTTTTTAGTAAAAGTGACATTTGATTAATTTAATATTGTCAAAATTAATATAAAAGAATAAAAATTTCGAGAAGAACACGTTCTAATTTCAATTCTCTTCTTCTTCTTCTTCCTCTGACTATAAATTTTTAAAGTTATGAAAGAATTTAAGAGTTTACGGATTTTAAACAAGATTTACTTAATTATTTTTTATTTAATGCAATTAGTGTAAATGAGAATATAATTAACACGTAATTAAAGTATGTCCCTTAATAATTTTTCAATTACAAAAAGAGATTATAAGTGTTATTGAGTTGATAAATTTTAGAATTATTAGAAAGAAAGATTGAATTCAATGTAAAAGTTAATAATAAATGCTAATTAAATATTTAGCAATAATTTAGCAATTAATATACGAGTTTTTGATCGGGACTACTAGTTGACCTCACATGATTCTCTGTCCAGCGCTCTCCGCCCTGTATCTCAAAAACACTTCGAGGTATGAAGAAATGTTAAATACAAAAGTTGTAGAGAATTTGATTCTCTACAATATCGATAATAAATACAAATAGCGAAAAAAACCCATAGAAATCGAGATATTTGCAAAATATGTAGAAAAAAAATCGATTTTTGTGAATTTTGACCCCCGGCTTTAAAACTTGCGGCCATCCAATTATATGTGAATTATGGGGAAAGTTTTATGATGCCAAAATAGAAGTTTTTACGTTTTAATATACTGGGTATGTCGATTTTCCTAGGTGAACCCCCTATAATGACTGGACTATTATCGTTTTTTCGATGAAAAATTTTTGACAGTTATCCACAATGATTCAAATATATCAAACAAAACGTTGATTATTTTCAAAAATGTAAAATGGAAAAGTTGGCTACTTTTTCGATTTACTACCTACTAAATTTGAACCAATTTGGATTATCTTTTTTTACGAAATTGGAACCTGATAAGACAATTTTTGCATTAAACATTTTTTAAAACTTTGAGAAATAACCTGTTTTTTAGTAATCTTCAAAATTTGAAAAATCAGAAATCAACGAGAATAATCTAATCTTCATTATTTACCATTGCCTTCAAAGCAAAAATTGTTATGGATTCTAAATCTGGGTAAAGTGAACACAATCTGGGCAAGGTAACACAAAATAAGGTTACGCTGATTTTTCAGTAACATACTTAATATGAAGGAAATATAGTAATTTTTTATCCAAAAGAGAGCGAAAACATTATTAAATAATACAAATTGTTCAAATATTGTATGCTTCATGCATCAAATAATGCAAAATAAATTATATATATAATACTAACGTTTTTCTTGGTATCGCGGAATTGCTGGTCAGCTAATATAATATATAATTTTTAATAATTGCAAGTTTTCCACGAGAAGGGTAATTTTTAACATTGTAAAAATTTAGAATATCTATCGGAATACATTCCCAAATTTTACTATAAATATTCGATGGTAAAATAAATATTCAAAGTTCCCAAAAATTCTTGGAACGAATTGGAAAAAAAATTCAAAAAACCGAAACGACAAGTACAAAGTGCCCTTTAGAGAAGATTTCATAGAAAAGTAATTAAATATGGTGATGTTTGATGCTTAAAAAATGTTTGGAGGAGATTTAGAGAAAATTTCAAAAAACCAAAATACAGTAGTAATTTACCTGCCGCGGCTAATTTCGATAAAAAGTTTATTGGGAAGTCCTGATATGGTATATACAAAGTATAAGTACAAGTTTGCGAAATAATTTTTTTTTAAAAAACGTTTCTTGGACTCAAGACTCAATTTTGCCAGGTTTTTTGGGTATTTGAGATTCTTTAGCTAAAACAAATGTACAAATATAAATACATTTACATGAAAGAACCATTTCTTCAAAAAATAAGAAATTCTGTTTGTTTTTCACAAAATTTATTGTAAAAACTATTTACTAAAAAATCTTTTAACAGTATCTATTGATGGCTTTTCAAATATTAAATTGTAGATATTTGTAGGTAATCCACGTACCATTTTAAAACATAAAGTAGTTTTGGGATGTGGGATTTGATACTTTCTAATGACCTTCTTGAAAACATCATATATAAACAAGCCCAGCAATTCCAAATATTCGTTAAAAAACCAATCAAAAATTACTTGTGTAAACAGCACTACAATTAATTGGTCCAATAATTACAGTTTTACGTCAGGCACGGTCCAAACCGATTAATTAATTAATAATTGTTAAGTACAACAAATAATGCTTCATGGGCAGTGTCCTTCCGTGGGAAAACAATAGTAATTACGTTACCATAATTTATGGGACTTGCCTCTCCCCTTAAATTAATTAAAACAATAAAAACTGATACCGCACGAAAAGTTATTTAAAACTAACGCGCAAATATGGAAAATTACAAATCATCCTCCTCGCCACCCAAACAGAATCCCAATTTTCCGACTAAAAATTTCCCACCAAAGGAAAACAGTCCATTACCCACTCACTTGATTGCTCTGGGCGATCTCGAGGTTCGAGCTGCCGTTCGCGGTGGTACCGGTACCGTTGCTGCTCCGGTTCCCGGTCATCGTTGTGTCACGTTACCTCACGCCAGTGCGGGAAGACACCTCATAACCCACGGCCCCACTCGGAAAACCGACGCGATATTACCCACCCGTGGATAATGTACGAAGAAACTGTCGGACGCTCGGACAAGTAAATCCTGCGACTGCCGCGCGAGAAGTTCCTGCGGCGAACTGATTCGAATTAAATTCGCGCATTTCGGAGAAGAGAGAAGAGGAGGAGGAGGAGGAGGAGGTCGGGGAGAGGGGACGGGACAGGTGAGAAAAGTTATTAGAAGTGTATGTGTGTGAAACGTGTGACATGTAATGTAACGCACTTCAATGTAAAATTTGAGTTTGCACGTGAGCTCTGGCTCAGATACGAAAGATATATATGCAGATACCTATTTAAAGAAACAATAATATTTATAGAAAGATGCAGATTGAGAAAGATATTAATTTTTTTCGCCTGATGAAATTTTGGGGAAAAATTGTGGAGCACTCAACTCATACTCAACTTCAAACTATATATTCACCTTATAGATTTACACTCACCAATCAGTCTCCTTAGTTCACTGCTGGGTTGATTTAAATTGGAAATTCTTGTCTTAAATTCAGCCCATCAGAAATCAGTCTCCCTAGTTTACTGCTGGATTGATCCACATTGTATATTCTTCTTATAACTTTAACTTTGAATCAAGCAGCCTTGCTAGTTCACTGCTGGGTTGATTAAAATTGAATATTCTTGTTATAGATTCACCTCTCCACCAATTAGCTTCTTAATTTAAGGCTAGACTGATCCATATTGCAGGCCCCTAACTCTTCGCCAATCAGACTCCTTAGTTCACTGTTAGGTTAGCTTCAAACTATGTATTCGCCATATACATTTAAATCTCGACCAATCAGTCTCCTAAGTTCACTGCTGGGTTGATTTAAATCGGAAATTCTTGTTTTAAATTCAGCCCACCAGAAATCAGTCTACCTAGTTTAGTGCTGGATTGATCCAAGTTGAACATTCTTCTTATAATTCTAACTTTGAATCAATCAGCCTTGCTAGTTCACTGCTGGGTTGATTAAAATTGTATATTCTTGTTATAGATTCACCTCTCCACCAATCAGCTTCTTAATTTAAGGCTACACTGATCCATATTGCAGGCCCCTAACTCTACACCAATCCGACTCCTTAGTTCACTGTTAGGTTAGCTTCAAACTATATATTCGCCATATATATTTAAATCTCGACGAGCCAGTCACCTTAGTTCACGGCTGGGTTGAATTAAATCGGAAATTCTTGTTTTAAATTCAGCCCACCAGAAATCAGTCTCGCTTAGTTTACTGCTGTATTGATCCACATTGTATATTCGTCTTATAACTTTAACTTCTAAATCAATCAGGCTTGCTAGTTCACTGCTGGATTGCTTAAAATTGTATATTCTTGTTATAGATTCACCTCTCCACCAATTATCTTCTTAGTTTAAGGCTAGACTGATCCAAAATTATAGGTCCCTCTTTATAAATTCAACTCTTCACCAATCAGACTCCATAGTTCACTGTTAGGTTAGCTTTAAACTATATATTCGCCATATACATTTAAGTCTCGACCAATCAGTCTCCTAAGTTCACTGCTGGGTTGATTTAAATTGGAAATTCTTGTTTTAAATTCAGCCCACCAGAAATCAGTCTCCCTATAGTTTACTGCTGGAATAATCCACATTGCATATTCGTTTAATAACTTAAACTTTACATCAATCAGCCTTGCTAGTTCACTACACTGGATTGATTAAAATTGTATATATTCTTGTTATAGATTCACCTCTCCACCAATTAGCTTCTTATTTTAAGGCTAGACTGATCCAAATTGTAGGTCCCTCTTATAAATTCAACTCTTCACTAATCAGACTCCTTAGTTCACTGTTAGGTTAGCTTCAAACTATGTATTCGACATATACATTTAAATCTCGACAAATCAGTCTGCATAGTTCACTGCTGGGTTGATTTAAATCGGAAATTCTTGTTTTAAATTCAGCCCACCAGAAATCAGTCTCGCTTAGTTTATTGCAAGTTTTACCAAGTTTAGTGCTGGATTGGTCCAAGTTGAACATTGTTCTTATAATTTTAACTTTGAATCAATCAGCCTTGCTAGTTCACTGCTGGGTTGATTTAAATTGTATATTCTTGTTATAGATTCACCTCTTCACCAATTAGCTTCTTAGTTTAAGGCTAGACTGATCCATATTGCAGGCCCTTAACTCTTCACCAATCAGACTCCTTATTAGTTCACTGTTAGGTTAGCTTCAAACTATATATTCGCCATATACATTTAAATCTTGACCAGCCAGTTACCTTAGTTCACTGCTGGGTTGATTTAAATCGGAAATTCTTGTTTTAAATTCAGCCCACCAGAAATCAGTCTACCTAGTTTAGTGCTGGATTGATCCAAGTTGAACATTCTTCTTATAATTCTAACTTTGAATCAATCAGCCTTGCTAGTTCACTGCTGGGTTGATTAAAATTGTATATTCTTGTTATAGATTCACCTCTCCACCAATCAGCTTCTTAATTTAAGGCTACACTGATCCATATTGCAGGCCCCTAACTCTACACCAATCCGACTCCTTAGTTCACTGTTAGGTTAGCTTCAAACTATATATTCGCCATATATATTTAAATCTCGACGAGCCAGTCACCTTAGTTCACGGCTGGGTTGAATTAAATCGGAAATTCTTGTTTTAAATTCAGCCCACCAGAAATCAGTCTCGCTTAGTTTACTGCTGTATTGATCCACATTGTATATTCGTCTTATAACTTTAACTTCTAAATCAATCAGGCTTGCTAGTTCACTGCTGGATTGCTTAAAATTGTATATTCTTGTTATAGATTCACCTCTCCACCAATTATCTTCTTAGTTTAAGGCTAGACTGATCCAAAATTATAGGTCCCTCTTTATAAATTCAACTCTTCACCAATCAGACTCCATAGTTCACTGTTAGGTTAGCTTTAAACTATATATTCGCCATATACATTTAAGTCTCGACCAATCAGTCTCCTAAGTTCACTGCTGGGTTGATTTAAATTGGAAATTCTTGTTTTAAATTCAGCCCACCAGAAATCAGTCTCCCTATAGTTTACTGCTGGAATAATCCACATTGCATATTCGTTTAATAACTTAAACTTTACATCAATCAGCCTTGCTAGTTCACTACACTGGATTGATTAAAATTGTATATATTCTTGTTATAGATTCACCTCTCCACCAATTAGCTTCTTATTTTAAGGCTAGACTGATCCAAATTGTAGGTCCCTCTTATAAATTCAACTCTTCACTAATCAGACTCCTTAGTTCACTGTTAGGTTAGCTTCAAACTATGTATTCGACATATACATTTAAATCTCGACAAATCAGTCTGCATAGTTCACTGCTGGGTTGATTTAAATCGGAAATTCTTGTTTTAAATTCAGCCCACCAGAAATCAGTCTCGCTTAGTTTATTGCAAGTTTTACCAAGTTTAGTGCTGGATTGGTCCAAGTTGAACATTGTTCTTATAATTTTAACTTTGAATCAATCAGCCTTGCTAGTTCACTGCTGGGTTGATTTAAATTGTATATTCTTGTTATAGATTCACCTCTTCACCAATTAGCTTCTTAGTTTAAGGCTAGACTGATCCATATTGCAGGCCCTTAACTCTTCACCAATCAGACTCCTTATTAGTTCACTGTTAGGTTAGCTTCAAACTATATATTCGCCATATACATTTAAATCTTGACCAGCCAGTTACCTTAGTTCACTGCTGGGTTGATTTAAATCGGAAATTCTTGTTTTAAATTCAGCCCACCAGAAATCAGTCTACCTAGTTTAGTGCTGGATTGATCCAAGTTGAACATTCTTCTTATAATTCTAACTTTGAATCAATCAGCCTTGCTAGTTCACTGCTGGGTTGATTAAAATTGTATATTCTTGTTATAGATTCACCTCTCCACCAATCAGCTTCTTAATTTAAGGCTACACTGATCCATATTGCAGGCCCCTAACTCTACACCAATCCGACTCCTTAGTTCACTGTTAGGTTAGCTTCAAACTATATATTCGCCATATATATTTAAATCTCGACGAGCCAGTCACCTTAGTTCACGGCTGGGTTGAATTAAATCGGAAATTCTTGTTTTAAATTCAGCCCACCAGAAATCAGTCTCGCTTAGTTTACTGCTGTATTGATCCACATTGTATATTCGTCTTATAACTTTAACTTCTAAATCAATCAGGCTTGCTAGTTCACTGCTGGATTGCTTAAAATTGTATATTCTTGTTATAGATTCACCTCTCCACCAATTATCTTCTTAGTTTAAGGCTAGACTGATCCAAAATTATAGGTCCCTCTTTATAAATTCAACTCTTCACCAATCAGACTCCATAGTTCACTGTTAGGTTAGCTTTAAACTATATATTCGCCATATACATTTAAGTCTCGACCAATCAGTCTCCTAAGTTCACTGCTGGGTTGATTTAAATTGGAAATTCTTGTTTTAAATTCAGCCCACCAGAAATCAGTCTCCCTATAGTTTACTGCTGGAATAATCCACATTGCATATTCGTTTAATAACTTAAACTTTACATCAATCAGCCTTGCTAGTTCACTACACTGGATTGATTAAAATTGTATATATTCTTGTTATAGATTCACCTCTCCACCAATTAGCTTCTTATTTTAAGGCTAGACTGATCCAAATTGTAGGTCCCTCTTATAAATTCAACTCTTCACTAATCAGACTCCTTAGTTCACTGTTAGGTTAGCTTCAAACTATGTATTCGACATATACATTTAAATCTCGACAAATCAGTCTGCATAGTTCACTGCTGGGTTGATTTAAATCGGAAATTCTTGTTTTAAATTCAGCCCACCAGAAATCAGTCTCGCTTAGTTTATTGCAAGTTTTACCAAGTTTAGTGCTGGATTGGTCCAAGTTGAACATTGTTCTTATAATTTTAACTTTGAATCAATCAGCCTTGCTAGTTCACTGCTGGGTTGATTTAAATTGTATATTCTTGTTATAGATTCACCTCTTCACCAATTAGCTTCTTAGTTTAAGGCTAGACTGATCCATATTGCAGGCCCTTAACTCTTCACCAATCAGACTCCTTATTAGTTCACTGTTAGGTTAGCTTCAAACTATATATTCGCCATATACATTTAAATCTTGACCAGCCAGTTACCTTAGTTCACTGCTGGGTTGATTTAAATCGGAAATTCTTGTTTTAAATTCAGCCCACCAGAAATCAGTCTACCTAGTTTAGTGCTGGATTGATCCAAGTTGAACATTCTTCTTATAATTCTAACTTTGAATCAATCAGCCTTGCTAGTTCACTGCTGGGTTGATTAAAATTGTATATTCTTGTTATAGATTCACCTCTCCACCAATCAGCTTCTTAATTTAAGGCTACACTGATCCATATTGCAGGCCCCTAACTCTACACCAATCCGACTCCTTAGTTCACTGTTAGGTTAGCTTCAAACTATATATTCGCCATATATATTTAAATCTCGACGAGCCAGTCACCTTAGTTCACGGCTGGGTTGAATTAAATCGGAAATTCTTGTTTTAAATTCAGCCCACCAGAAATCAGTCTCGCTTAGTTTACTGCTGTATTGATCCACATTGTATATTCGTCTTATAACTTTAACTTCTAAATCAATCAGGCTTGCTAGTTCACTGCTGGATTGCTTAAAATTGTATATTCTTGTTATAGATTCACCTCTCCACCAATTATCTTCTTAGTTTAAGGCTAGACTGATCCAAAATTATAGGTCCCTCTTTATAAATTCAACTCTTCACCAATCAGACTCCATAGTTCACTGTTAGGTTAGCTTTAAACTATGTATTCGCCATATACATTTAAGTCTCGACCAATCAGTCTCCTAAGTTCACTGCTGGGTTGATTTAAATTGGAAATTCTTGTTTTAAATTCAGCCCACCAGAAATCAGTCTCCCTATAGTTTACTGCTGGAATAATCCACATTGCATATTCGTTTAATAACTTAAACTTTACATCAATCAGCCTTGCTAGTTCACTACACTGGATTGATTAAAATTGTATATATTCTTGTTATAGATTCACCTCTCCACCAATTAGCTTCTTATTTTAAGGCTAGACTGATCCAAATTGTAGGTCCCTCTTATAAATTCAACTCTTCACTAATCAGACTCCTTAGTTCACTGTTAGGTTAGCTTCAAACTATGTATTCGACATATACATTTAAATCTCGACAAATCAGTCTGCATAGTTCACTGCTGGGTTGATTTAAATCGGAAATTCTTGTTTTAAATTCAGCCCACCAGAAATCAGTCTCGCTTAGTTTATTGCAAGTTTTACCAAGTTTAGTGCTGGATTGGTCCAAGTTGAACATTGTTCTTATAATTTTAACTTTGAATCAATCAGCCTTGCTAGTTCACTGCTGGGTTGATTTAAATTGTATATTCTTGTTATAGATTCACCTCTTCACCAATTAGCTTCTTAGTTTAAGGCTAGACTGATCCATATTGCAGGCCCTTAACTCTTCACCAATCAGACTCCTTATTAGTTCACTGTTAGGTTAGCTTCAAACTATATATTCGCCATATACATTTAAATCTTGACCAGCCAGTTACCTTAGTTCACTGCTGGGTTGATTTAAATTGGAAATTCTTGTTTTAAATTCAGCCCACCAGAAATCAGTCTACCTAGTTTAGTGCTGGATTGATCCAAGTTGAACATTCTTCTTATAATTCTAACTTTGAATCAATCAGCCTTGCTAGTTCACTGCTGGGTTGATTAAAATTGTATATTCTTGTTATAGATTCACCTCTCCACCAATCAGCTTCTTAATTTAAGGCTACACTGATCCATATTGCAGGCCCCTAACTCTACACCAATCCGACTCCTTAGTTCACTGTTAGGTTAGCTTCAAACTATATATTCGCCATATATATTTAAATCTCGACGAGCCAGTCACCTTAGTTCACGGCTGGGTTGATTTAAATGGGAAATTCTTGTTTTCAATTCAGCCCACCAGAAATCAGTCTCCCTAGTTTACTGCTGGATTGATCAACATTGTATGTTCTTCTTATAACTTTAACATTGAACCAATCAGCCTTGCTAGTTCACTGCTGGGTTGATTAAAATTGTGTATTCTTGTTATAGATTCACCTCTCCACCAATTAGCTTCTTATTTTAAGGCTAGACTGATCCATATTGCAGATCCCTCTTATAAATTCAACTCTTCACCAATCAGACTCCTTAGTTCACTGTTAGGTTAGCTTGAAACTATGTATTCACCATATACATTTAAATCTCGACTAATCAGTCTCCTTAGTTCACTGCTGGGTTGATTTAAATCGGAAATTCTTGTTTTAAATTCAGCCCACCAGAAATCAACCTACCTTAGTTTAGTGTTGGATTGATCCAAGTTGTATATTCTTCTTATAACTTTAACTTTCAATCAATCAGCCTTGCTAGTTCACCGCTGGATTGATTCAAATTGTGTTTTCTTATTATAGATTCACCTCTCCACCAATCAGCTTCTTAGTTTAAGGCTAGATTGATCCAAATTATATGTCCCTCTTATAAATCTTCACCCTCTTCACCAATCAGGCTACTTAGTTCACTGTTGGACTGTTTCAATTAAAGATCTTTATGTTAAATTCAGCTCACCAGATAGGATGGCTAGCTTCCAACTGTATATTCGCCAATTTCAACTAATCAGCCTCCATAGTTCAGCGCTGGATTGATTCAAATTTGAAATTCTTGTTTTAAATTGAGCTCTCAAGAAATTTACCTCCTCAGTGTACCTATACCCACTTACTCCGAGATTGGACATGTTCCTACAGATTTACTTCTTCACCAACCAATTAAGCTTCATGATTAGTTACTGCTGGGTAAATCTTATCTAGTATCCTTATAAATTCAATTTTGCATCAATTAGTCTACTTAGTTCATATTATATCATATCATCCAGTCGTAGGTATCAATTTTCTACGGTACCATTAGGAGTACCTTCCTACTTTCGCCTACGTTAACGTTCCATATATTACCAGACGAATCGAATCAGATTGAAAATTACTTATTCGATTCTTATGTAGTATGTTGATATAAACAAAGAAAGTACGTTGACCCGGATAGAGAAAGTAAGTTGATGCAAGGAATGCGGTCGCCACATTTATATTGATATTTTTGGAATCTCTTCAAAAACCATCATAGGTGATCTAAGAAATATATAAAAATAATAAGAAAAATGGGTCATTTCTATTTTTCGAACAAAAACTTATAATACTCGTTTTACGAACCACGGCAAATTTCAAACTTTTCAATAGAAACGCATCCTGCGACGTAAAAGTTCAATTTCACTCCTCGCATGCCTTTCCCGGCAAAGTACCGTAGATTTTTATTGCGGAACTTCTACGGTAGTTTAGTGAAAATTCCTGTCGACGCGAAAACGTCCTCATGACCAACTTTCCGCGTAAAATCGGGTTGGATTGGACGTGTAGATCCGATAAATATGCGGTTAAAGTTATAAATAGTAAAAAGAATGTAATGCAGAGATAAGGTCTCTGTAAAACACTGCAATTTCGGAATACCGTAGGCGGTAATATAAAAATATAATTGACGCGCAAAACATTTCTTGTAGGTATATTCCACACAAAGTTAATAGGTTAGGTTGGATTAATAACTGATTAATAGGCTAACATAACCTATTAACTCTCTTGTTCCTACATACTTATTAAATAAAATTGAAATCGTGAAAATAATTGGGGTAATACGTTAACGAAACGTTTTCATGAAGAAACGTGGAGTTAAAAAGTAATCAGTAATAAGACTGGGCCTTAAAGTGAAACCCAAAAATGTATTATTACCATATTTGTAATTCCGTCACTTGACTTATATAACCGCCTTATATTGTGAAGTCAGAAGTAAGTAAACAATACGCGTGACAGTCCTGTAATCCTACCTGAACTCCCCACGAGAATTGGATTTTAATGCCCAAACGTATCGAATAAAATTAAAAAGTGTGGTGTAAACAAACCTTGCAAGGTTCCATGGATTATCTCAGGTTGCCTTTGTAGGTTTCTATAACAGTAGAACTACAGAGGACTGCCTAGAAATCAAGCTGGCTTTTGGAAAACTGAAGATCCACTTACCACTAAAAGAAACCTTACAGGTTTCCTCGACATTATATCTCAGGTTGCCTTGTTTCAATGTTGTTTATAGGTTTCTGAGATTCTAGAAATAATTAAACATGACTCCCTAGAAATCTTGCCGGCTTCTTTAAAATTATCTCAGATTGCCTTGAGTGTTCCATAGTTCCCAAAATCCTTATTAAATTTACTACGGTTTCTGAGCTTCCAGAAATTGGAGAATATTCCCTAGAAATATTGCAAGTTTTGAGAATCTTAAGAATCAACTACAAAAAACCTTACAGGCTTTCTTGAAACTGTCTCGGGTTGCTTTGAGTGTTTCATAGTTCTCAAAATCCTCATCAAATTCACTTAGGTTTCTGAAATTGTAGAAATTGGAAGGGATTGCCTAGAAATCCAGCAAGATTCGGCTGTCAAACATTAAAGAAACCTTACAGGCTTCCATAAATCCTCTCAAATTGTGTGACATTCCAATGTTTCCAAAATTCTAGTCAAATTTTCTTAGGTCTCCAAAATTATATTCAGGAATCTCACACGTTTTTGAAAAATAGAAAGTCGTTTAATGTTTATCCCAACTATTGGAAATGCTCCAATTGGATCAAATAAAGTCTATAAACACTGTTTAAAATCCAATAAAAATAATTTCTGGAAATCTATCTAACCATCTAAAGTTTAACATTTGGAAAATTCCTGATCTTTAGAAGAAGACGATCGCAAAATTATAATGTACTTGCGTATTCCAGATTTTATAAGTTTCCAAAGATTACCGTTAAATGTTGAGTCTCATAGAAATAGAGGATCACCTAGCTTCCCATTCTTGGCTTCCTGAAGTGGGCTAAGAATTGAACTGTACCAAATGACTTTAAAAACTTTTTGAGTTCATCAGATCTTCAGGTACAATTGTATTCATACAATTCATTCCATCTCAGGTTGGTCTGGAATGCCTCAAATTTTCCAAAATTTGAACTAAGAGGACTTAAAGTAGAAACCTAAATTTGGACTTTCGTCCCAGCAGAAGGATGAAAGGTAGGTGTAATACGTATCTCCCGCTTTATTGTATATTTTCTTCAATTCTACAATGCTTCCAATCAGTTGAAGAGTTTCTAAAAGGGTAGATTGATAAGAAAAGGTTGATGATTTAAGACTCGAGATTCCTAAAGTAACCGCTGTGGAATTTGAATTTTGCCACGAGCATCAAAGGTTGTGGCATAATCTTTGAAAGACACATCCTGTATGGATAGATGTGATATTCTGCTCTACAAGTATGCATGTAGATTGGAATGGCAAGTTCTAAAAAGATGTGTGAATGCGATGGCCATCTCATCACATAAATGAATCATACCAATAATTAGTCTCGTAAATAATCAACTGTATTAAATGAAAAATCCCGTTATGCCCAGGCTAAAATATCACTGTAATATCGATATTCAATATCGGAAAAGGCCCGTAATATTTTCTACATCGAATCAAAGACGACCATTAAATAAATGAATTTTTTCTCCTCACCTTGATCTCGCTAATGCACGGCATGGCACTCGCCCGCTCCCCTCTTAGCCCGTTGCCGATTCTCTCCTCTTCCCGGTCCGCGTCCAGGATTTTCACGTACTTGTAGTCACTGAAGTCCCGATACACCATAATTCGGGAAGAGTGTCCTCTCCATTCGTATGATTAACAACCACGTACACACGCCACATCCATCCTTTTACTTTCATCTAGTTATTCTCATGAGGATAAGTTTGTATTGGCGGCGTGGAACTTTCTCTGTGGATTTTTTTTCATGCATTTGCGGTTTGTTTAGATTAATTATCGTTAAGTTCACGGGAAGTGGTTCTCTTGATTGGCGGAACTCGTGTGTTATTAACTCAAATCTGAAAATTGGAAATGAAATGGTTTAACAATAATCATAGTCTTTATTCTTCAATACACTTTTTTTTTAAATAATTTACATATAATTACGAAAATAAAACATTTAATACACATCCTCGATTTATATTTTTAAATATATCTCAAAATTTACCTAATAAAATACATTTTACTAAATCTTCTCCACTACAAGGACAGCCTCATAATACCAATCCAAAAAATATAGCTGCCCCTGTATAACACAAATTAGAATATGTAGAGACATGTATTGTAATTTACGCTAAATATGACTAAAATTTACGATTCTCGATAAAACACATCAAATGGAATGTTTGAGAATTAAAGAGAGAACTGATTAGAAACTATAGGGAATGAATCAGGTCAGACTCATGTCTTCTAGACAAATAGTGAAAATCACCACAATAAAAATTTCAAAGTACACAACAAATATAATATCTCAACAATAATGTCACAGTTTATTAAAATTCACATATTTTGATTTCTTTTAAATAAATTCGTTATGCTAAATAAAGACAGAGTATTTTATACAATTTTTCGAAAAATCTGAATCTAATATAAAAAACATAGTTAACATAGTTATTGTTAACAATATATTTATTCTGAGCATAGGCCATCTAAGGCAAGTATTTTCCTAAACGAAACGATTCATATCAAGAACACAAACATTGAAATTAGACTTTATTTATGATTATTAATTTAGAGTTGAAGCCAGAAGTTTCGATCCAAATCAAGAAACACATTTAACGGATAACTAGACATCTTTCAGAAGAAAACAAATGAGACTGGATTGAAAGGCAGTCATTCGATAAAAATGCTTAAATACAACATAATTCAAGTTCAATACAAAAACTCCTACTGGCCTCTTACGGCTTCAACTTTCAACAAACTCTCTACTCTTCTCCTTTAAAAATCCATGCAATTAAACTACTTAGCAGAAGAGGAAGTTGTCATGGTGTACCGGCGTGTGTGAGGGGTTCCAGTGACGTACATATATATAATAATACTACCTAATCTTTGGTGAGAATTGAACAAGTTTTGAATCTCTTTAACCTGGGAGGAGGAAGAGGGACATATCACGGGTTTAGAATACCGGGGAGAGGTTCAGCGTCAGGCTCTGTAGGGTCTTGTTCCTGATCGCCGAGCGGTTCGCTCGTGCCGATTTTATGATCTGCAGCACCATCATCTTGCAGTCGTGGCACACGACCATCGTTTGGGAGCCCTTCAGCCGTTCCACCGCCCGAGCGGCCCTACCTGGGATTAAAAAAACATCGAACAAAATTATAGAATATAAAAAACTCTCTAAATCCCTAACGAAGCTATCTTTATCTTACCGACTGTGACAGCCCTTGTGCGGAACCTGCCCAACGAGCCCGGATCGCTGATCGTGCTGCCCTCCATGCTCGTGCCGGGCCTCGAGAACTCGGGACTGGGCCGATCGGAGGCCGGCCCCGTATCGACGTTGGTCCCGATCTTCCCGGCGAGGCTCTTCGCTATCGACTCCTTCGCCTCCTCCTCGGGGGTGCACATGATGCTCGGGCTGAGCAGGACGACGGGCACGCTCGAGAAGTGCTCCATCGGGATGTTCATCCTCGAGCAGCATCTCGTGCACACGGTGCGCTTGCAGAGCGTGCACCGCTGGCCCCAGGGGCCGAAGATGCCGAAACGGGTCTTCAGGCAGAGGAAGCACACCTTGCGAGCCTCCACGTCGTGCCTCACCTGGGAAAACGGAAGAGTTGTATCATATTATGTAATGGTAAAGACATGTAAAGACACAATTTTTCTCCAAGTGCAACATTTTCGTTTTATTAAAATTCCATTCTTATTACTTAGAGGTGTTTTGTTTGGTGTCTTTGTTCCACACATTTTTAAAGTGGGATCCATTGCATTCACTTACTTTTCCTTCGACGGGTAAAGCCTCCAGCTCGGCTTTGGTCAGTACCGTCCTTATATGTACAATCTCTGCGAGCGTTAAAGATAGTCTATCATCTAGCGATATGCTGTCCTGCCAGTTCTGCGAGCAGGTTAGTTCTTCTTGTATCTGACGGGCGGCCTCCGGTTCTAGCAGCACGGACTCCGCTTCGGAACTATTGCACGATTGTCTTGAGCATGGGCGAGATTGTGGCACAGAATAACAACCTGAAAGTGAATCGTTCCTTGTGAGAAGTTTATTTTAGGGCGTAAAATAGAGTTTTATTATGATTAGTATCGAGTATCAATTCCTATTATAAGGAAACAAGTGGCTTTTTGCCATTGCATTGTTTCAAATGGCGTATTGTTTCGTGGATGAAACCAACTTTACAAAGATATGATAGTTAAAGTTCATACAAAAGGAGGGTTTAAAGTGTAACATGGGTCATTACTACGCACATATATTATGAAATAATGTAAATATCAGATAACTAAAATATCTAATGTATATAACGTGATAATAGAAATTAAACAGAAGGTCAAAACTCTAAATTTACGAAGGCACTAAAACTGTAAGTCAGGTATCTGACGAACAAAGTATACATGTTAATAACCCAATAATTTGCTTATTACGTCACTTTTTGAGTGAGTAAATGCACTTTGTATTCATTAATTCATATTAGTAATCTACATATTGGCTTTCCTAAAGAAAGATCCTGACCTAAAAATCCTGATTGACCTTTTTAGGACAAAACGTTGCACAATAAAAGACCGAATAAGGGTTAAATTGAACATATTCTCAGAGAATGACAGAGTACATCAGAACTCATTAAATGGGAGACAACAATATTGAATGAATGAACGATTATAGGTTAGTTAAACAAGTAGTATACTACAGACCAAGAGGAAGAAGAGATCTGGGTAGGCCCAGAAGAAGATGGCAGAAGATGAAGACGGTACTGGCTGCAAGCCAAATCCTTGAAGTGGAGAAGAGGAATCTACATATTAACCCTATTTATGAAAACAACTCACAACCTGACAACACAAACCTATGTTAGAATCCTCGACGCCCAGGGTGTTCCTCCTCATGCTAGCCCTGGCGTATTCGGTGGCGAGGTCGTACGCCTCTAGGGTACCATCGACGGTCTGAGGGCTCTCATTGGACCACAAACCTGGCTCCGATGAGTCAGGCGTGTTATCCAGATCGTCATCGTCGTCGTCTTCAACCTGTGAGAAGTCCACCTTTATCAGTTTCCTCACCGCAGGTTTCGGGGGCAAGCCGTTGTCCTTCTGGGGAACGTTTGGGCTTTCCAGTCTGTTACGAGACGTCCTAGACAGATTTAATATAAAGGAAACAATTTAGTTTGTTACGTTTTATTAAATGTGCGGTTGTACAAAGTTCTGGTAATGGGGATTAAGTGAGAGGCGACATTGGATTTTGGGGACAGGATAGGCCCAATCATCTAAAACAAAAGAAAGCGAAGGGGAAGTGAGCTGTACTGAGATTGCCTTTTGGTTAAAATTTTAACAAACATTGTGAAATCTCGATGATAAGGGCAAGTAAACACTACTTCAGAAGGAGTATATTAATATAACATATCAATTTTAATATCCAATAACATAAAATCAAGTGCAACTGAAGCAATATGACTGATGAAAATCAACATAAATGGAAAGAGAAACAACAAATCATGGTTCACAGAAGTCAAACTGACCAGAAACAAAAGGCAATATGAAAGCAATAAAACGCCAGAAGCACAAGTGAAATATTAAAAATTAAGAAGAGTTTCAGAATAGAAAAATGAGAATTGTAGGTGGAAGAGGTGGTTAGACTGAGAAGACAAGAATAGAGACACCAAGTAGACAGGATGGGCCAAGACAGAATTGTAAAATGGGCTAAAGACAAGATACCGCAGAGTAGAAGCCCCTGGGTAGACCTCCCAAGTGGTGGCACGAAAGCTGGACATCAGGATCAGCTGAGGCGCAGTAGCAGAAATAACAGGACATGTCCTAACCAAAGAACAAGAATTTGATCTCACTTCGTAACTTTTGATACACTTGATTTATTTTTGGTACTCATCGAGGTTTCACTGTATACAAACGAATACGAATCAAAAAGTATTCCGTGTTACCTCGGAATGGGAACAGGCCTCAATTTCCGCCCCTTCTTAATCGACTGAAGCAGCTGCTCCCTGGGAGTCAGCATCTTCGGCGGCGGGGGCCCCAGCTGCCTATCGCTGGCGCTCCTGAGGGGCGGCCTCGACCTGATGAACTCCAAGATAATCGCGTGCGCGTCCTTTGCCACCCTCGAAGGGACGTCCCCGTTAACCATGATCTTCCTCAGGTTATATTTGTAATTCCTGATGTCCTTCATGAGGATCTCGTACGGGGTGAGCTCGTACTCGATGGGCGCCTTGCTGAAGTTCACCTTCTTGAGCTTGACGCCCATCCTGAGCTCCCTTATGACCTGTATCCAGAACTTGGACCAATCGGTGAAGTTCAGCTGCCCGAGGTCCGAGTTCGAGCTGTTCGACGGGAGAGATATGTTGCCCTGCGCCACTTTCTCCAAGAAATTAGAGAGTTCTATCGCCTCGACTACGAAAGCGCGGATCACCGCCTTGTAATGCGCCTCGACCTGTGACTTGGTCAGGGAGCCCAAGTGCTTCTCGCACCTGCTGATTACACCTTCTAGGGTTATGTGGGAGGGTTTCGAGGCGCTCGCGTCGTCGGTGTCCTCCTCTATGCCCTCGTCGTCGAGCTCGTGGTGGGCGATGCTGTTCAGCTCGTCGGTTATGGTGTCGGTGAGGAGCTCCTCAAGGTCGGGATCTAGGATTCTCTCTTTACCATCCGAGGGGCACGGGTCCAGGGTTGTGTAGATTATCAGGCCGATACCTGCAAGTTACAAGGTAATTAATGGCAAAACCAAACAGGGACAAATGTACCAGCATGTGTAATTTCTTTTTGTAAAACAGGTTAGTAGGTTTATGAATCTGATAGGAATAAGTAGTCGATATAAGTTCCTTGAAAATGGAAATGTTTACAGCTTCCACATATACCATTTTTAAATGTCATTCTTCGAGATGTTGTTCAAGGGCCCAGTTGACTGTTCGTACACATTGTGTTCGAGCAGCTGGTCATAGCTTATTCCCAGAAGGAGGGAAAGGCTCAAATATCCTGGTTAATTTTTTGTTGTGCACCGAACTGCAGTAAATCCATAAATAATGCGACCACCTTTATGCCGTTATGGTGTCAATGTAATCTTTAACTGGCTTTACCTGTGACAATATCCCGCTCGTTCCGGAAGGGTTTCCTGTGGTCGTCGCCGTCGTCCGGGAGCAGCGTCTTCTCGTGGACGTTCCCATCCGCCTTGAGGAACACGTGCTTGACCTCGTTCGCGACGCGGAGGTCGCCCCTCGCGGGGGCCGCCCGCAGGCGCTCGCTGAAGTACCTCGCGCACTGGTAGCACAGCGCCCAGGCGTGCTCCTCGTTGAGGGGCGCGTTGAACGAGTCGAGGATCTCGCTGAGGCAGACGCCGCCGTCCGGGTCCGCTCTCGAGCTCATCGCGCTCCACAGACACGTGGGGGGCTCGTCTTCACGTCTCCGCGGCGGCGGAGGATCGCCCGCCCTGCCTGTTTACTTCTGACATTCAACCTAAAATCGATGACAGGCGGGACGACCTTGGACCCGCTACGATGCACCCACACGTGACGGTGGTCTATTGATTTTCGGGGGGGAGGCGGAGGACGCGCGCGAAAGATTTGGGTCAGTGTCCCACGGGAATTTTCGATTCGATAACTTCGATCGTTCAGATTCTCGGGAATGACGTTTAGGTTATGTTCGCGCCAGATCTGATTGGTTGGTTCCTGAGACAGGTGGGCTCGACCAATCGGAGCGTTTGTTTTGGTATAGGAACGAGTCACGTGTCACACACAGAACATGAAAGCGAAGCAATAATATATGTTCTGCGGAGTGCGGAGCACACTGTCAGACATTTTCAAATATAGCCTTTTTATTTGCGCCTTAGTTAAATTGAAAGATTTATACCTTAGATACCAAATTTATGGCTCCTCTTCCAAGATAATTCATTGACGGTGGTCAATCACATTAAATGGAGGCTGAGTGATGATCACCACACTAGAGTAGTAAATGGAGGTATATCAACAAGGAACATCTCCCAAGAGTAAATTCAGAATTTCTTAAACCGGCTCTAGAGATCCTTACCACAGTATGAAGTCATCCAAGTAGGCCATAAGGATATATCGACTCGTAGACAAGCTATTATTCACATTATCCCATGTTCAATGATGTTTCAACCAATGCAAGGCTCTCGACAATCGCTAGGAATTAAAAGAAATCGTTCAGTATAAGAAAATCAGTTTTAATTCACGATTGTAAACAAATTCATCCGTTGACACAATATAGCTGGTAAACAATTCCTGTAAAATCTGCGATGGGATCGAATTTAATGCAAAATATATAAATAAAATGAGGAATAATTAAAAATGAATAAGCCGACAATGATCTTATTAAAACTTCTCTTCGTCTAATCCATGCTTGAAGAACATCATCACGGGCACAGAATTGCCATCTATTTCACGGTATTCCATTAGGCCGACCATACCGTCGATGTCCATGGACTCACCAGTGAAGAATTGGAGCTCTTTAAACCTACCTAAGATATCCTTCATTACTTTATTCATGTTGGTTTTGAAAACTTCTACTTGTTCGGGTGATTTCTCTTCTAATTTTGCCACTAATCTGCAAGAACAGAAACAAAACTATTAGCCTACTCATTTTAACTAAAAATCTTGAGAGTCTACAGAAGATTTCATACAAATATTCCCTTTTGGATTATTAGTCACTGTAACAGGATGACTCATCAATTAACAGAATGGCAAATTGTCCTGTAAAAATCATGAAAAGGCTACTACAACATAACAATATAATAGCCATAGAAAAGATTTTATTTTTCTAGCATGAAATGCTCCGAACAACATATGTATTATGTTATTCAGTATTAGAACATGCAAAACATTAATTTCATAATTGCATTTATAAATAACACACAAGTTAATTGAGGCATCACATATAGCAAATAAATCACAGTATAATTACGCATTACTCAGCATGATAAGAGTATCTCATTAATTCTAGGAAAGTGAATGTTTTGATTCACTTTAAAAACAAACAGTAAATTTATCTTAGATAGCACCTTGTTTGAGATATACTAGTTTGTAACATTGACATTGAATAGATTAATTTGAAGAGAAAGGCCGATTAAACAAAAAAGTGATCTTAGCAGTAGGTTATGTTCACTCTTGAATTTTATAGCGTGTTCGGACGAGACAATTTCATCTGCCCTGGAGCTGTCAAGTAATCTCGGAACACTAAGAGCTGATCTGTCTCCCAATCGAACGCCAACTTTTGAGAGAGAATTCCCACCCGAACGCAATTTATGCTCTCAGAGTGCTCTAGAGCGACCATCCGAACACGCTATTAGATTCGTATGTAGGACAGGCATAAAATTCTAGTCTTACCTACCCAAAGAGACAAAATTTATGAAGTAAATAAACACAAACATGTTAGGAGTAACATTAATTGAATCCACTACCAATCACTGAAACATCCTTCCAATAATTTCAAAGACCATTCAATTTTACGACGAATGAGGACGACTATATAGAGAAAACAATTGGTTCTGTTAAAAATTACCTGCACCTCATTACATGATTGTATTGCCCCAATGGTAGCCTTCCGTTAGTGGTTAAGACTACAACTTACTTCTTCATGTAGTCTTTAAGGTAGGCGGTGTAAGATTTCTTGTCTCCAAAGGCGTAGGTCTCGCACAGCCTGTGGTTCAGGACTATGTCGACCCCGGACTCGATGGCTGACTCGGTGCCCTCGTCGGCGTCCTCCGCAGACGGATTCGCACCGTCCAGAAGGATCTCCCCCTGCTTCCTCTGGACCAGTTTCCCGTACACCTCATACACGACCTCGTCGACCAGCTTCATCTTGTAGGTGTCCGAGAACATCTCGTCTCCTGGAAAATATTCACAGTAAATATTACCATCTTTTTAAAGGCTAAGGTCGCTTGTCAAAGTCAGGTCAAGTTGACAGATGGTGGAGGAAAATCGGGATTATCTGGCGGTAGGAGAGGTACGGCGTGCAAATACGCATACGAGAAGATACGGGGGGAGGTCGTGAACGGGACTTACCGGTGAAAATGTCTTTGTAGATTCTCATTTTGGAGGATTGATTGGATTTCTACTGGGACGTTCAGTGACACGACCGTCTGCTACGGAAGAGCGCCGGAAAAGGACGACACGAGACGCCAAATCGACGGAAACCAGGAATCACGGGACACGACGATTAAGAACGACTACTATTTAATTTAATTGAACGGTTCCTGCAGCGAAAAAACAAAGTTCAAGTGTGGCTTTTCTACCCACTTGCTCTACTGTTCAGTGTAAATAGTGTAAAGCTTCTAGATGTACAAAACCAACACAATCTACTGTTTATGTAAATCTCCGTACATCCGAGACGGACAAATGCGTCCCGCGAATCCCACGGAACCACGGAACGCTCGATTCTTGGCATACAGCAACATAACCTCTCCCATTTGCGTTTCGTGTCCCGGTAGCGTTCTTGCCGCACGTGTACAATTTCGTAGTGCTCATCGGGTCATCGGTGCTCATTTCTGAGTCATTTCTCTCTCGATTCCGAAAGTGTTGCGAGGATGGCGGCAAGCGCGGACGAGCGTAAGATCATCAAGCAGGTCGAGTACTATTTCGGCGACTTGAACCTGTCGCGGGACAAGTTCCTGAAGGAGAAGACGAAGGAGGACGATGGCTGGGTGACGCTCGAGGTGCTGCTCACGTTCAAGAGGCTCGCCGCGCTCTCTACCGACCCGGAGGTGATAGCGACGGCGCTCGAGAAGTCCGAGGAGAAGCTCGTCGTCGTCAGTGAGGACAGGAAGAAGGTGCGGAGGGACCCGGAGAGGCCGGTGCCCGTCAACGACGAGGAGCGAAAGAAGCAGCTCATGGCGAGGACCGGTTAGTCTGATTCAGTGCAAACAAGTGTCATTGTTCGATATCGAACTTGTATGTTGTTATTCTGCGTCGCAGTCGTACCTAGAGATGGTAGCGAAGGCGATATGTATTGATGGGTCATGCCATATGATATATTTAGGAACAGTATCGATACATCATATAGCTTTGTTCCAATTCACCACGAAAACCGTTACAGAATGGTTATTTCGAGTTAGTCAAATGAAACTACTCAATTATGTTGTTAAATGTCGACATGAGGGAAAAAATGTTGGACTGGAAATAAGTTTTGCAGAACTTTTAGTAGTACAACAGTTTGGGAAACATTGGCAATAGAATTTTTTACAAA
Organism: Cryptocephalus moraei; assembly: GCA_946251905.1. Lineage (NCBI taxonomy): Eukaryota > Metazoa > Arthropoda > Insecta > Coleoptera > Chrysomelidae > Cryptocephalus > Cryptocephalus moraei. The sequence goes on from OX276456.1 coordinate 31,654,754, forward strand.
ATCTCCTGTTACACATATTCTTAAGGAATAAGCCTGTGGTATTGGGAAAACAATGGATATCATGTTTAAAAATGAATAATGCAGTGTTCAAACGTATCAAATCAATTTTAAAACAATAACAATGACTGTTTAACGTTTATTTTAGATTGATTGCAATATTTCCGTTTGGGTCTATTATTATACTTTGATCTTAAATCCAACATTCTTGTTTATAAACTTTATGAATATTCTCATTTTTTCAGCATATGCGAAAGGTTTCCCCACGGACGAAACCCTGGACAACATCCTTGTCTTCCTAGAGCCGTACGACGTAGAACACGTGACCCGCCGTTGCACGAAAGACCGTAAATTCAAGGGATCCTGCTTCATAACCTTCAAAGACGTGGAGTCATGCAAGAAGTTCCTGGAGTTGGAGAGCCTCAAATATAAGGACACGGAGCTGACGAGGAAATTCCAGGAAGACTATCACACGGCTAAGAGGCAGGAGTTCCAAGAGAGGAAGTTGAAGAAAGTGAAGAAAGCCAAAGTGGAGGAGGTCCAGAAACAGATAAAATACCCTAAAAGCGCCACGCTGCACTTTTCCGGGTTGAAAGAAGGGGACACCCTGACGAGAGAGGACCTGAAGGAGAGAGTGAAAGAAATCGCTGAGAAGGAACTGTCATTCGTCGATTTCAACAAAGGTGATCTCGAGGGTTACATGAGATTCCCGGAAGAGAACGATGCAGTCGAATTCCATAAGAAGCTGGAAGATGGTGAAGTAGAAATTAAGGGATTCAAGTTGAAATTGAGAGTGCTCGAAGGTGAAGAAGAAGAGGCGTACTTGACAAAGACTTCAAACACGGTCATACAACTCAGGAAGAAACAAAAGGAAGCAGTGAAAGGCAAGAAAAGAAAGGGTAATTTTAATCACAATCACGGCAGAGACGCGAAACAAAGGAATAAAGGAACGAAGAAAGAAAAACAAAAGGAAGAAGACATATTTGCTTGAACGAATCTACAGAAGATAATACATTTAATGTGAGGAAAGATTTTTTATTAATTCAGTTAGGATGCTATGTTTTTCTCCTAAATTAACCATTTCTAGAAAGGAATCCATGCAATCTTACAGGAGTGATATGGTGTATTTTTGTAGGTACTGCTGTTTATTTTGTATTACGAAATTTATTGTTCTTGTTTATTGCTGGTTCCAATGAAATGAAAATGTAATAGGGTGTTTTATTTACACGAAACATGTAAAGGTTTATTTGGCATGCGCTGCTGGGGCGATCCAGCCAAGTACTATTAGTTTATTTAAATGATGAATTACACTTTGAAATCATTGGTGTGGAGGAACTTGTAAAGGCTATTTGATAGCCGCTCTGTGTCTGAGAATAAAATGTGAGTAACCACCAGGTGTCCTGTAGAAAGTGTAAGCATTTCGTCCAGTTCTTTATCTAATAACCACATCATTGACTTTGGAGAAGGCCCTGTTAGATTTAGGGATCAAGCAAACAACTTGTTCTCTCCATACATCCGGATTTTTTTGGGGATTTTCTATTGATTATAGAACTGGAGGAGCTATTCTAGTGTGTCTTTGTGCCATTTGAAATGTGATCTGATGGGCAGGAATTTCTGTCTTGATAAAATTGCTTAATTGTGACATTGAAAATGGGGAACTAACTGTTAGGTGTTTGGGAATCATAGGCACATGAAAAAAAATGGTCCGAGCACATTTTACCCCCAAATATTGCGTTTTAGGGGAGAGGGTTCCCACCAGACATATTCAAATTCCCCCTTCTCTTTAAGCGTTAGGAGGTAGTTCCATCTTTCAGTAAAGCAAATAGCAATAGACGAGAAATATCTACAGTTTCCTTGATATGCTTTAGAATATCATTGTTATGTGGTGTTGCGCGTTGTGCGCATTACAAGTTTTTGACGTTCCGTCAATGTCCCTTTATGACAAAATATTATTTTCATATCTATTTAATTCCGACTAGAACGGGAGTACGGACGCGACATAATCACCACCTGAGGGGAGAAGGAGCAGTCCGCGAGGCCCCGTCCCCCCTTTAACCTAACATGCTCGCTGGGCCCCCCTCGACCGTCGCCGTGTCTCCGCCGAGCCTCCGCTCGTCGAGGTGAACCCCCCGTCGGCGGCGAAGGAGCGGCTCGTCGTCCCCCCACGGCCCCCGTGAGATGGTCTAGGGCCCGCTAGATGGGCGGCCAGGTGAGTCAGGTGTTCCAATCTGGGAGCGCTCTTCTCTCGAACGGGCACGGCCACAAGGTGTCCGACTCGACCCGGCTGAAGGTGCAGACGATATTCGACGCCCTCAGGGCCAACCCGCGGATAGGCGTGCAGAGGCTCGAGGGGCTCCTGCAGCAGCTGCCCAAGGTAAGGAACGTGGTGTGCTGTTCGGGACAGAAGTCCCGGACAGGTATTGTCACATGCATAGGTCGGGTTATATGCAAATATATATACATTAATTTAAAGAAAAAGAATGCACAATTCATATGTACAAACTTCCGGCATGTATGGAAAATGGTGATGAAAATAGAAGGTATGAAAACCACATAAACCACATTAGCTGATGGAGTCGGCAGATATGAAGTAGGCAGATAGTTCATTGAAACCCCAAATTCTTTACAACTTCTTCGAATCAGTAAATTATGTGTTTCCTACAATCGAAAAGAGTTTTGATAAATTTAATACTTATATAATTTACATAAATTGTAACAAACGAAAGTCGAAAAATTTTGAAGGATCAGAAGGTAATTTATCGAGACTTCAAACTTGTCATGACTTCTGCGAGTAACTAATTGGTGACTTTTTGAAATAAAGTATAGTTTGATTATTTCGTACTATAATTTCAGAAATATATATTCTAAATTTTGCATGTCAAGTTTCAAAGCCGAAAAACATTGTTAAACCATTGTCTTACCCTGACTCTGAAGAAAAACTCATATCGACCAAAGCAAATCGTCCAGCTCCATACGCACACTTCTTTTAAGATACTCCCTCATTTATGATCCGATCTTTAATTGTTCAAAAATTCCTCTTAATTAGTCAGCTTTATGACCCTATGCCAATTTGTATTACGTAGAATGAGAACATTCTCGCCATCCACGACGACGCTGGGTACAATTTGCTACAGAAATGCGTCGGAGCGAACAACGTCGAGCTGGTGCGGTGGCTCCTCGCCAGACACACGGCCGCCGATGTTAATAGATTCCCTTGCAGTCTACCCTTACATATTGCCTGCTTGAAGGGGTGAGTTAATTGATTTTCATGTCGGGCAACTGTCCAATCGATCTCACGTTGATAATAGACGTTTTCACAATTGATGTGACCGATCATTTGGTTAAAATTGTTAAAAAACACCTGATATAATGCATATCTTGAAGGGTTTTTGGTATGGGTGATTCTCCTCTGTTTATAGTCATGATGACTGTGTGGAGTTGCTGTTGAAACACGGAGCGAAATCCGACGTCGAGGCGAGAATGTGTTGGCCGGGGCCGCACAGCAGTAACTGCGAGGAGAGAGGGAAGTATTGTAAGTGAACTTTTCTTGCTCTTATGAAGTGATTGCTTTGACTTCTTCGACTTCAGCTATGCAACAGGAGGAAGCTTGTATAGAAAGGGACAGTAGGGAGAGACTGCCGACCAGTAAGTTGCAGTCTGCTATATATTACGCCCTCGACGGGGATCAAGTGAACATCCTGACGTTACTCTCGCAGAGAGGGGAAGACCCATGGGTAGGATGATGTACTCGCAGGGACTTTATGTAAACTCTTAGGGTTTGGTTATTTCTTCCAGAATGGCATCTTCAGGGCGAGGAAGCCGCTGCTACACGCGGCTTGCGAGCGCGGCGCCTGGAAATGCACAGAATTCCTCATAAAGGAGAGATCGGACGAAATCCACACTCTGAAAGATGAGTACTACCCAATCCACTACGCTGTGTTGCATGACAGCAAGTTCCTCGAGCTGCTCATAGACCACGGCGCCGACACGACGGTCAGGACTTGCACCCAACAGATGACGCTGCTGCACGTAGTGTTGCTCGTCGCCCATAAATCCGCTGAGGAAACGATATCGACGATACGATTACTCTTAGGTAGGTAACGAAACTGCTCCATGTCAAAGGGTAAGGTCATTTGTGACGTCTGAACGAGATTCACTCCTTCTAACAATGCATTTTAAATATTCCAGATCACGGCTGCAAAGAACTGATAAATACTCCAGACAGTTTGGGTAACACTCCTCTGCACGCGCTCATAGTGAGGTACGCGTTAGAGGAAGCCCGTTACGGGTACGATAAGTGGAACAAATGGGACGTCCTGCACTTGGTCAGGTATCTGATCCAGAATGGGGCCAGGCAGTCGATAAACCATACCGGCAATTCGGCTGTCGCGTGCGTCCTGCGACACGTCCGCGACTGGGAGTGTAGCTATGATTTGCTTAACATGTTGCTGAACGAAGGAGGTGAGTTAGATGGTAAGAAATGTTTTGTACCTACCAGTATACAGTTTTTGGTGCCGAAATGTTCACCCTTACCTTCGTTTTGAATATAATGAAATACTACTATTATAGCATAGAGTAGAATGAAATGTACAATATACCATTGAAAAGTGGAATTGCCTTTTAACTCAACGTTAAACAGTTTAATCCTTAATCTGTAATTTTCATGTAATGGCAGAAAACTGACGCATTAGCAGATATGGCTGTAAACTGTAATGCTCAGAGAGTATGTTTAAATTTTTCTAAAACCTTCATACCCCCTCTAAGCAACACCGTTGTAATGGCTCCTTCTCCTCCATAACCTCACTGATCTAAGAATATGTTTTAGGAGATCCGAACATGGTAGGACGGGATGGCTCAGTCCCGTTGATGGTCTGTCTGGTGCCTCTGATCAATAAGGATCCCCTACACCACTTCACGCATAACATGAAGGTACAAACGTCATCTTGCTCTGAATTTAGTTTATAACATACTTCCCTTTTCGACAGGTTTGTTACTTAAATTGCATACGCGTCCTTCTGAAAAAAGGCGCCAATCCGAACTGTAGCTACCGAGCGAATCTAACGCCTCTGCATGTGCTTGTGTTTACAGTATCGGAAAACATCACCCTTAACGACGACATACAAAAAGAACTGAACTTTGAGTTCATCAAAAACTTGCTGATCCTTCTGTTGAACCACGGTCTGGATCCTAACGTGAGGGTCAACAGACGCACGGAGCATATACTACAGTCGTGCATGGATATGATCCAGAACGTGAGGGATTCAAAGGACATACATTATGTGTATGATTTGACACTTACATTGATCCAGTATGGTGCGAATCCCGATCTGAGCCTCAATATGTCTGAAGCAATAAAGAACCACCCGTTACCATCGCAGAGCATATGGAAAACGAAGAACTATATCGTGTACTACTACATCATGCTTATATCCAGGAAGGAGAACCTGATAACGGACCCCAATTTGAGCTTCTCGAAGATCATACTTCTCTTCTACTACGTCATGCAACACAAACCCTTATTCGAGTGTCTTAAGATACTGCATACTCAGCAGCTGAGCTTAGTGCCGGGCAAAATGACCGAACCGCTGACGGTTATCATTAGGGATTTGTACAAGCGGCCGAGGAGCCTGAAGCAGATCTGCAGGGTGAAGATCCACAACTGCCTCGGCCGCAAGCCGGGGCTCTTCATCAACAAGCTGAACCTGCCGACCCAGCTGAAGGAGTACCTACTGAACTTCACGGCGTGATCGCGGACGGTCCGTTTTTACTTTGTCATTGTGATTCCCGAGCTGCCCATCGGACAAACTTGTATTCCGGGCGGGTTCCAGGAATGGGTATGTTAAGGGAGTGTCGGATGGAATAGAAGTACCGTGTATGCTGGCATTTTCACACTCTGTGAGGCCGTTTCACCCAGATGGGTACTTAGGGAAAGTAAATGTAATTCGAGGATGCCCCTTTTTGTGCTACACCCCCTTGGTTTGATTTCGGTATGTAACCTTTAGGGTATATGATATAGTCCACCCTATATCTTATTATCGACTATATGTGACTCAGTTATGATCACTAGAGGTTTATGATTTATGAATTCTCTGTGGAATTTGTATTGTACCCTACAAAAAATTATTTAAACTTCTCTAAAGATTCTCTAAGGGAGTATATAGGTATGATTTCAGTATATAACGTTTAATAAGTATAGGGTGTATTATCTAGTCTACCCTCTATCTTATTATCAAATTTGTGTGACTCATTTACGATCACTAGAAGTTTATTGTTTACGAATTCCCTATGGAATTTATGTATTATACATTGAAGTCTTGCGCTATGTACAATTATTTAAACTTCTCTAAAGATTCTCTATGGGAGTATTCATGGTTTATTTCAAGAAAAATAATTATAATGTGAACATTGATTGCAGTCGTATGTACTGAAAAAGAAATCTTGATCTGCCAAACATGATGTAAAAAATCGTGTTAATCTTCTTTCGAGAATCAAAAGATGTTAAAAGTATCTTTCATGTAATACTTCTTTACGAAAACAGATATTTGAGAAAACTGAGCTCGTTATATATGCCTGCATACACAGTACTTACATTTAGATATCGGACACTAATATTTGAACCATTTCATCTGAATTGGTGATTTTATTTTCGATGGCTCTTGTAATCCGCAACTGGTAAGTCCATCCTATTATCCTTCTGGGTATAGCCCCGTTTCAGATGTGAGTTTCTCATCATTTTTTTGACAGGACTGGTAAAATCAAAATTTTTCCTTGGTGGGGTAATTTCGGTATTCCGAGGTCTCGATTCGGTATGATTACCTAGAACACGATTTACGAATGTAATGAGGCATAGCTAGGCGATACGGGCAAGACCTTCTGAACACTATTTGAAAGATTGTATAGGTTAATTTAACCACATCAATGCTAGCTATGCCATGGATACTTAGAAACAAAGTAAATAGAGAAGAATAGTTATTGTATGATATATTTTTTTAATTAAAATTGCGCATAATCTATACTATTAATTGATAGATTGTATTAATTACATCACCAGCCTTCGTGACTACAATATTCCATTTGAGAGAAGATGTCGATGTGTATTTCGGGGAACAGAATCAATTTTATCAGAAACTTACTTGGACCTTGTCAATTTGAGTTAACCAGACGCAAGAAGTTTTTGGTAATGACAGCCCAAAATTGAATTTTCGTGCAATTGCGATCTTTTCTTAGGAGTATTGTAGATGTTAGAGGTGGCACACACACACACATACACACACACATTGTTGAATTTTCAAATTTTTATAAGTATTATAAATGAGATCTGGAACAAAGATAATTAGGACTCGATACTTATAATTGTAGGTTAATACCTCGTGGATGAGCAAAATATGTGCAGGTCATTTCTGGAATCTATCTGGAACGTATTTTGTTCATTCATAAACTTTATTACGCTTGTGGGCTGTTGTTTTGATCGGTATAACGTTTTTATTTGTCGATCACCTGTTCAAAATTGAAAATTGAAGTGTCCACCCCTCCATCGATTGAAACAATAGCCCTGAATTTCTTACAACATAACATGTATGCCAAAAATATAACATAAGAATATATAAAAATTGTATAGTCTATTTTATGTTAAGAATATGTGATTACCAATGTTGAGGCATATTGGCATATTTGGATAAAAAATTATTTAATACACATACGTACAGAGGACATGTTTTACTTTCGGTTCCTGGAGAGTTGGTTTCGAGTAAGGCATGAGTTCGATAAAAGCAATGTTTATTGAAAAATGCGGTTTACACAGAAAATAATGAAACATTTGAGACATCTATTATTAAACTGCGGGTGGTTAAGGGTGACTCCTAACAGTAATCCAAGAATATACAAGATTTCCAATAGCCAAGTGATTTTCCTTCATTGAATCTAAACAACGTATATAGTAGTAGTACCTAGTTGCCCAGTCTTATGTAAAAAATTGCAAACCTACAAATCCAAAAGCCTAAATACGTTTTATCACAGAAAAATACGTCAGACATTAAAAACGTCTCATATAATTTTATACCTAGAGAATTTTTATTTGTCGATAAATAGTCTTTGGTTTCTCGATATGTGAGTAAATGATAACGTCATTTTCTATAACAAATCTCAGTGGTACGGCGATAAATAAAAGGACCGTTACAAAGCTGTGCGTTCGTCGTAAACTATGACCGCCTCGTTGTCGACCAACGAGTCGGTGTCTTTGTGTAAGAATTGGCTCCGCGATTTACTCAGTGCGATTATCGCCGCCTCGTCGTTGCGCATGCGGTTTTTTCGTTTCTTGCTGAAGTTCACCTGAAACCCAAAAATAATAAATTACTTTCAGGAACAAAATGGGGTTTTGAAGGGTTATACGACTATTGCGCTAATTGTATCGAAGTAGTGTCTCCTGGAGAAAACTACACTTATCGGTACCTTAGCGTATAGATCGTTGATGTCGTCTTCAGTCGATAGTGGTCTCGGTTTGGATCGTACCCAAGCCGGTAGACTTCTGGTTTTCAAAGTCGGTTCTCCCACGCTCTGGTCGTCTCTGCTCCCGACCTCGTCTAGAACTAAAAAGGGAAAAGTGCACATGCGCGTTCGAAGATTTGATCGACTTACTGCTGCTCGAGGCGTACTGTGGACTGTTCGGGGCGAACTCGGATATCTCTGGTAACGGGCTCTTCGGTACGATCTCCCCGTTCGATATCGGTGGTATCGGTTGGCTGACGGGCCTCTGCTTCCTCGATTGGTTGGTGGGAGCCTTGAAATAAAAAATTTGGCTATGATTTGATAGAATCCATGTATTTTGATTAGACTGAGAAACTAGAACTCTCACATACAATGGTTATATTATTGTTATATCACGGAAATATTGATTAGAGCATTCAAGTGATATGGGTGAACAGTGCCGTTTTTACCTATAGGCGTAGTGGGCGTACGCCCAGGGCCTCGCACCGAGGGGGGCCTCACTCACTAATAAAATATTTTTTCCCATTTCACCATTTTCAAGTTATTCAAAATAGAAAATTTTCAATTTCGGGGTAGTCGAAAAATAACCATCTTTTAACGAACAATTGGGTTTATAGAGGTCACTCAAAAACGAATCTCTTTCTTTATTAGCCACATTTTTGTTTTAAATGTGTAACGTTATTTTTTTGAGAGGCGGCCTGAATCGACAACCTTAGCCAGTTAATTGGAAATTATTTAAGATCCCTGGATATGCAACCAACTTAGCCCTTTACTTAGTAACTCTACTTAACTTTATATTCACACATTTTACGTAATTCACGTCCCCGGGAGCCAAACTGACCTGTTGACATAGCTCGTTTGCCCCTAAGGCCAACAGGAGTCAGGTAATAAAGGTAAATGTAAATCATAACCTCTAACAGGCCACATGTAATTCAATACCAGGGAATAGGGCCGATGTAACAGGACTAGTGTCGCCAGGGGATAGGGTGTATTGTTGCCCCATTAAGGGCTAAGTTATTAGTTTCGTATCCCTTCCCTTGTGAACACATTTCTGGTTCGTGAGAGGTTATGCGCGGTAACTAGTTTAACGTCAGATAAGGCTCCGGGAGAATAGGTAGTTATACAAGAACGAAGTTATCTTAACTAGGATTGTGTGGACTAAGTAGGGAACAGGTAATCTAGGAATTTTAACCTCCAATTATAAAACGTAATAAGTTGCCCATAATAGAACTAATGTACCCGGAATGTCTTCACAGGGGATATTATAGATTATTGCGTAGTACATAATGAAGGGTTGAGCCCTCAAGTGATCTCCCATCCTCTGTGAACACATTTTTGGATGAGAGGTTAGATTCAATAGGAAGATTCGGCTTAAAATGTAGTACAAAGTATTGGCGACTTTTAGGAATACATGGTGAGACCCTATAGTAGCAGTACCAAAGGAAATAGGGATAATTTGATTAATTTCTATCTATTCCTAGAAGTCAAGGGTAGGCAACCAGTTATACGAGTAGTTTTATTTCGCTCATGCAGATATGTCTTTCCTTCTTTCACTTAATTCGGATTGGTTGACAGTTAGGAACATTTATTTGTATTGGTAATGAATTTTGTTAAGTTTATGGCCATACCTTCTAGAAGGTTCCTTTTTTTGTAGAGAAGGAACGATTAGTATAAAAGCGGACAGCTCCCCTGTTTCGCTCTCTTATTCTCTTACTCTCTTATTCTTAGTCTCTGTTACCGGTTGCTCTTATTCTCTCTTATTCTTAGTCTCTGTTACCGGTTGCTCTTATTCTCTTAGTCTTTTACGCTCTTACTCTCCGTTAGTTCTTACTCTTGCCCTTTGTTAACGTTAGTTATTTTAGTGATTTACTCTCTGTCAATCTCAGTGATTCTTGCCCTCCGATATCGAGTGGTTCCTGATTCCGGGCGTAAGTGCGAGCGACAGAAAGTGGGACTCTCGCGAACGTTGTGATCCCGAACCGGTTGGTGTATGCACGGAACGACCGTTACGTGAACGCGGTGCTCCGTCGTTTCGTTTCGCGCGCTGACAGGCGACAGCGAGAGAAAGGGGGTTCCTGGTTCCTGTTCCGACGGTAACCCGTCCCGCAGCGACGCACATCCGAACCGAGCCATCCGAGGGACTTCGCATCTGTCGACAGGGGGGGCCCAGAGCCGTCCACGCCGTAGTCCCGCTACGACGCCAGAGTCGCCCTCGCAGTAGGACCAGCCCCAGCGACCAGGGACCTACGTAAGCAGCCCAGGGGTCAGCCCCAGCGACCAGGGACCTACGTAAGCAGCCCAGGGGTCGGCCACGACGCCAGAGCCGTCCACGCAGTTGGACCAGCCTCCAGTCCAGGGGTCCAGAGACGACGCCGGAGCTGCCCACGCCGATAGCCGTACCAGTCCAACCACCCCAGTCCAGGGGGCCTACGCCGGCAGTCTAGGCAGTCCCTCGAGGGTCAACAGCAGCGTCGCCCCGTACCGGTCAGGTTAGGGTTATTAGGGCACAATATTTTAGTGGTTGCATATCCGAGAGTGGGGTACTATATCAAACTATAGTTTATTAAATTCATTTATGAGAGTTGTTCAAGTTTTATTTTTCGGATCTAACCTCAACCTCTCTCTTGGATGCGAATAAGCCTTCGTAAAGGTAAGTGAGACATCTGATAGCTGTGAGACGGTATCGTCTCCTCTTAACAACTAAAGGGGAGATCGAAGTATCAGTCAGGGCCGGACTTTGTAGTTGTTGGCGCCCTTCTTTCATCGCATTATTTGGTCAACTTGTAGTTCACCCACGACCACTCACCGACGAGTTGAGTTAGTCGGGCCCTGTGAGTAAGATCATCGAACGTCTTGTAACGTTAATAGAATTTAACGTTGCAAAAGTGGCGCCCAACGTGGGGCCATCGAAATACAGCTATCAATTGTTTCACTTATTATTGTTTCAATTAAGTAGTTTTTTAGTTTATTAACAGAGTTCTAGGTGATTTTGATTATAGTTTCAAGTAATTAGTTGTTACAGTGATTATTTTGGTTCGATTGTTTTGGTCTTGAGAAGTTGAGAATGGAAGGTTTCAGAATGAATGTGAACCGCCTTGACAAGGAGGAATTATTATATGAATTACAGTGTCGAGTGATAGACGTGAACCCCGATATGACGGTGATGAAGATGCGCACAGCTCTCAGTAACTTGTTAAAAATTGAGAAGAGTGGTGCAGCCTTTTCAATACCGGAATATAGTATATCGTTTGTAGATGATATAGCTGCGGTGGTAAAGAAACTTTCAGAGATTCAATCTTTAATTAAGGCATTGGCCGAAGATGAACGTAGTGTTCCGTATATGAAAATTTCCACCAAGTTATGGCATGTACATGAAAGGCTCAAGCGTACGAAAGCTGTTTCCAATGAAGAGTTGTTAATACGTTCTAAACATTTATTAGAGGTAATGCAACTCAATTCCGATTTAAAACGGAGATTAAAGAGAGTGAAACAACTATCGCAGGCTGTAAGTAGTGTAGATATTGTCGAAGTATTATCGTCCACAGTTCTTTCGAAAGATTCCCCCGAGGATAGTAATTCAGAGATTAGCTCTGATGAGGAAGTTGAGGAAGATGCTAAACCTTCAGTAGGAAATTCTGTAGGCCCTATTAGTGAGGGTAATTTTAAACCATATTCTGTTCCGGTATATAAGTGGAACTTAAAATATGATGGGGAATCAACATCTTCCCTGAATGCTTTTTTGGAATCAGTGTGTGAGTTGAGTGAATCAAGGAATGTTTCAAAAACTCAGTTGTTTACCTCTGCAGGTGATTTATTTGTCGGAAAAGCAAAAATTTGGTTTAAATCTAGGAAGAATACTCTCCGTTCCTGGGATGATCTTGTGTTAGCTCTTCGAAAGCAATTCCTTCCTAGCAATTATAATGAGAAATTGTTAGATGAAATCAAAACTCGTACACAGGGTCCGAATGAGAATATGGGCATGTATGTGGCTACTATGAGCAATATGTTTAATCGGCTGACTTGTCCTATATCCGAACGAGTTCAATTAAGTATTCTCTTGAGAAATATCGCTCCCTTCTACCAAACTCAATTAGGTTTGACAACCATTAATACTTTGGAAGAATTACTTGATGTTGGGCAAAAGTTAGAAGAACGAAAGGAGGCGATCGAGGCATTTATCCCCCCCTCACGGAGTAGGAAAAGTTTGGAACCTGATCTAGCTTATGTACACTCAGAATCTAGCACTCATAATGTTGTTCCAGGTCGGCGATGTTATAATTGTAATGCTACTGGTCATTTAGCTGTGAATTGTCCTCGATCTAATGGTACTCGTGTTAACAATCCTCCGTCAAATCGGTCTAGACCGAATAACCTTCCATCTAAGGGTCCTCAACCGAATCGTTCTTCAGATAGTGGGCGACCGCCTAGAAATATTCAATGTTTTAAGTGTGGATTACAGGGTCATACAGTGCGTTCATGTCCTCGTTGTAATCAGAATTCGGAAAAACTTCCAAGGGAGGCCCTAAGGGACCGGTTAGGTGCCTTCCCATCTACGGTCGATATTACAAGTAATCATCGAACAGCTTTAGATTTTATTTTGTCACATGTTCAGGGTGATGAGCGACCCTATCTTTCTGTGAAAATTTTTGGGATACCGTTTCTAGTATAATTGGAGCTCCCGGTTGGTTTTCGTTACAGAAGATAGGTGTGTCTTTGCAGTCTAGTGTTGTTAATAGTTGTACCTTGGCTGATGGTACGCCATGTCATAGTATAGGTTATGTTGTGTTACCGATCGAGGTTGAAGATCGAGTGAAAGCTGTTCGACTGTTAGTTATGCCTACGTTACCCCATCCACTTATCCTAGGAGCCGATTTCTGGCAACGTATGGGTATTGTCCCGGATTTAAGGAGTGGTAGTTGGAAATTTTCTGTGGAGTCCTCTGTGTGCAAATCTTTAGATGTAGTTGCCTTAAAGTCTAAAACTCAATTAACCCGGGAACAGTATAGAAAGTTGGATAATTTGGTACAAGATGCTTTCCGAGCAATGGGTGATGGACTTGGATGTACGAATCTCGTAGAACATTCGATCAAAACTAATTCTGCTCCTATCAAACAACGATATTATCCTGTTTCACCCGTTATGCAGAATCATATTAGCCAAGAGCTAGATAAATTACTGGAGCAAGGAGTAGTCGAGCCTAGTTCTAGTCCCTGGTCATCCCCAATATTATTGGTTAAGAAGTCGGATGGTTCATGGCGATTCGTAGTGGATTATCGAAAGCTGAATGAGGTAACAGAAAAGGATGCCTATCCGATACCATATATTTCTGCGACGTTGGATAAGTTAAGGGATGCTCGTTACTTGTCATCATTAGATATTAAGTCCGCTTATTTTCAAGTGCCCCTAAGCAAGGAATCCAAGCCTTTGACGGCCTTCACTGTCCCAGGTCGTGGCCTCTTCCAATTTCGCAGGTTACCCATGGGATTGTCCAATGCTCCTGCCACTTGGCAGCGACTTGCTGATCGTATCTTAGGTCCTGAGTTAGACGATCACGTCTTTGTCTATTTGGATGACATTATTGTTGTTACCCAAACCTTTGAGAAACACATTGAAATCCTTCGAGAAATTTTTAGACGATTAAAAGAGGCTAATATTACTGTCTCAAAAGAGAAATGTTCCTTTTGTCGGCCTGAACTGAAATATTTAGGTTATGTGGTGGATTCCGAAGGATTGCATTGTGACCCCGAAAAGGTTAGAGCCATTCTCGAATTACCAGCTCCACGTAATGTCAAAGCAGTCAGACAAGTTATTGGAATAGCTTCGTGGTACAGACGTTTCGTACCTAACTTTTCGACCATCATAGCCCCCTTAGCCCGGCTAACGAGGAAAAATCAGTCGTTTGATTGGTCTCCTCAGTGTGAAGAAGCGTTTAATAAAATAAAGGACTGTTTAGTTAGAGCTCCTGTCCTTACTTGTCCAGATTTTTCTCGGCCCTTTATTGTTCAAACAGATGCGTCTGGGTTTGGTGTTGGTGCGGTTCTCAGTCAGGAACACCCAGAGGGAGAGAAAGTGATCGCATATATTTCCCGATCTTTGACTCGACAAGAACGTAACTATTCAGTTACAGAGCGGGAATGTCTCGCTGTGATTTGGGCAATTGAGAAATTAAGACCTTACTTGGAAGGGAGTCATTTCACTGTCATCACTGATCATCATTCTCTAGTCTGGTTAAGTAACCTGAAGAATCCCACAGGACGTTTAGCTCGTTGGGCGGTTCGTATGCAACAATTCGATTTTAAGATCATTCATCGAAAAGGGAAAGAACATGTAGTTCCCGATACTTTATCCCGGTCAGTACCCGTCGTCGATGTTATCAATGTAAAGTTCAATCATACTACCGATCCTTGGTTCAATAAGATGCTTAGTCGTGTTTCTACCACTCCGGAGCGTTATCCTGGCTTCCGGAAAACAGGTAACCAATTGTATAAGCATTTAAAAATGCGTTATCCCGAATTGATGACTCCTGAAGATTGTTGGCGGGAAGTGGTACCTAAAGATCATCGACCAGCTTTGATCAAAAATACTCATGAGCAGTTGCTTCATCTAGGCACTTTCAAAACATTCCGGTATCTGGCCCAGAAGTACTATTGGCCCAAGATGTATGCTGATGTAGCTAAGTTTGTTCGACGTTGTCCTACTTGTATTTCCATTAAACCCGAACAAAAGAAGCCGGCTGGACTAATGTTGAGTTCTCAAGTTTCAATATCCAAACCATTTGAGTTGTTGTGTGCTGATATAATAGGTCCGTTACCCCGTAGCACTTCTGGACATGCTTATATATTAGTGGTAGTAGACTGTTTTAGTAAATTCCCATTGTTATTCCCATTGCGTTCCGCCAAGGCGGCAGGTGTTGCTAAGATAATCGAGGATCATGTGATCTCTGTGTTTGGTTGTCCGAAGACTTTTATTGTCGATAATGGTGTTCAGTTTCGGTCCAAGGAGTTTCAGAATTTGATGTCCAAATATAACATCAGTATTAAATATACCCCACATTACCATCCTCAAGCAAACCCAACGGAGCGAGTAAACAAAGTTGTCAAAACATTAATCATGTCTTATGTTGGTGACAATCATAAAACGTGGGATATGAAATTGTCCCAGGCTGGTAGTGCGATTCGATCTACGGTACATGAAGTCACCGGTTACACTCCTAACCTCATTGTTTTTGGACGAGAGTTGTGTACCCGCAATAAAAATCCAGAGGATCCCCTGAGGGATAATCCTATCTCGTTTGACCGAACGTCCAGTCTAGAGTCTCGGACGAATGGTTTGTCGAAACTTTTCCTTGAAGTCCGTTCTAAGTTAGCGAAAGCATATGAAGCTAACAAAAAGGTCTACGATCTTAGACGTAGGGATGTGCAGTTATATCCAAATCAGTTAGTCTGGCGAAAGAATTATGTCCTGTCCGATGCGGCTAAATACTTCTCAGCTAAGCTAGCCCCTAAGTTTATAGGACCGTTCCTTGTTTCTAAACGTCTCTCCCCATGGACTTATGAGTTGAGGGATGAATCAGGGAAAAGTGCAGGTACATGGCACATCAAAGACCTAAAAGCCCATCCTCCCGAAGAGGGCGTGTAGATGGCAGGACTGTTGTAGTTAATCGTCGTTAAGGTTTTCGTTTTGGAATTATGATTTGGATAATGATTTGGTTACGACAGATGAGCGGGTCTCGGCTAATTTTACCACATTTAGAGTTTAGTTGAGGTGATTTTTTTTATAGGGTGATATCCCTTGGTTGGTTTTGGAGTCGAGTCAGGCCTTGCTAGGTCTTTAGCTAGTGTCTGTGGGCATAAGGGTAGGAAAGTAGGTGTTTTATCCCCATTTTAAGAGTTATCTCGCTTGGCGAGGATTTAGGAATGAGTTGTGTTCTCTGTCGTAATGTTTCCACTTGCCTAGTGTAATAATGGCTTCGGGAAACGTCTTGGTGTGCAAGGAATAATACGAAGAGATCAACACTCATGCCGTTCTTGTGTGGGAGGCGAAGTAATGGTGTACTTTCGGCCTCTGGAGTTCGTGGCGTTGTTGTGGGGGACTAATTATCCGAAATATCTTACCGGAATGCGACAGAGTTACTTCCATCTACTCGTGGGTGTGGTAAAGTTAGAGAAGATTTATTAAGGGAAGCTTTTACTTGTAATGTTCGCTGAGCGGATGACGGCGGTAGAATATCTCCGTAGGGCTGTTGGGAGTCCTGGCGGTAAAACTCCGACCTAAATTCCATCCCCCAACAATGTTCGCTGAGCGGATGACGGCGGTAGAATATCTCCGTAGGGCTGTTGGGAGTCCTGGCGGTAAAACTCCGACCTAAATTCCATCCCCCAACAATGCTCGCTGAGCGGATGACGGCGGTAGAATATCTCCGTAGGGCTGTTGGGAGTCCTGGCGGTAAAACTCCGACCTAAATTCCATCCCCCAACAATGCTCGCTGAGCGGATGACGGCGGTAGAATATCTCCGTAGGGCTGTTGGGAGTCCTGGCGGTAAAACTCCGACCTAAATTCCATCCCCCAACAATGCTCGCTGAGCGGATGACGGCGGTAGAATATCTCCGTAGGGCTGTTGGGAGTCCTGGCGGTAAAACTCCGACCTAAATTCCATCCCCCAACAATGTTCGCTGAGCGGATGACGGCGGTAGAATATCTCCGTAGGGCTGTTGGGAGTCCTGGCGGTAAAACTCCGACCTAAATTCCATCCCCCAACAATGTTCGCTGAGCGGATGACGGCGGTAGAATATCTCCGTAGGGCTGTTGGGAGTCCTGGCGGTAAAACTCCGACCTAAATTTCACCCCCAACAATTTTCAGGCTTTCATGTGGGTTTGTTTGTGAGGTCAGAAATCACCGGTGTCATTCAATGCCGGGAGGGATATTAGCTCGCGGAGTAGTTGTTTCCGGTGATAGCTGTGTTTCAGAAACTCCATTTGGAGTCAGTCGTTTCATTTTCGTTTCCTCATTGGAGCTTCCCTTTGTCAGTCTTTAAAGCTGGATTGAGAAGATTTGATAGAACTCCCTTTCGATAATAGGAATTTAGTGGAGCCTCGAATATGTGTGGGAATAGAGGGTTAATTGTTTCTTTTTTGGTCTAGCCGAACCATTTTCCCATCCGGGCATGATCCCGGTAGAATCGGTGTGTAGTTTTCTGGAACCCTCTTAGGGCAGAAGTCCAATAGTTCATTTATTTAGGATGGAGGTTCTCCATCGATCGAACACCTCGTGTGATCGATCTTCGCGTTTGGGTGCAAGGAGTCTTGGGGTGAACCGTGTGCGGACATCATCGCGTAGGCTCGCGCGCGGGATTTGCCCGCAGGGATCACCACCGAGCGGTCTCCTGCTTTATCCCTTTTTGGGCGGACTTAGCGTGGGGGCTAAGTGCCGCATTTCAGTAGTTTTAAGGTAGGTGTCGTTGGTTCTGACCCAGCGCACCCCAGTTATTGTGGGAAACTGGTATAAATTCGTAGAGTCTTCTTATCGTTTTTTTTTGTATTGATTGCCCCACATGGGACTAGGGGTGACCGATTCCCCTAGCTCCCATTCTGACGTGTAATATAATGAAATTCCCGATAGAGGTTTCGTCAGCTTTACTAGGTTAAGTGAACACTTGGAATTGGGACACTTCACGTCCTAAATTCTTTTTATTTTGTAGCCTGTTTCGTTCCTTCGGTTCTATTTAAAGCTTTAGCTTGGTTGTAATTGACTGGTGCTGGATTGTCGCAAGTTCCATCAGAGTTTTTTTTTTTTTTGCAAATCCTTCTTTCTCTCGATATCCCGCCCCATACACTAATGTGAGTTGACCGATTAGGCTTGTTGTGGTGAGATTCTTGATGGATGATTTGTAGATGTTGCTGTAGTTGCAGACTATGTTTACCTCGGTATGAGGGATTTAGCCGTCAGAAGTTTCTCCACATCGGTCTGTTTGCCATCAAAGAGTTTACCATGCGTAAGACATTTCAGTATGGATGTGAGTATTACCGTTGTAATTACTGGTCACATAATTCTCAGAGTGAGAGATTAAAACTGGATGTCTATGGTTATGTTAAGTAGTGTGTATGCGCAGGGCTAAGTACTTGAAACTCCGAATTAGGTATGTTTTAATTCTTATGGGGAAAGAAATTTGGGTAAATTTCTTTAAAGTGAGGGGGGATTGTAACGTTATTTTTTTGAGAGGCGGCCTGAATCGACAACCTTAGCCAGTTAATTGGAAATTATTTAAGATCCCTGGATATGCAACCAACTTAGCCCTTTACTTAGTAACTCTACTTAACTTTATATTCACACATTTTACGTAATTCACGTCCCCGGGAGCCAAACTGACCTGTTGACATAGCTCGTTTGCCCCTAAGGCCAACAGGAGTCAGGTAATAAAGGTAAATGTAAATCATAACCTCTAACAGGCCACATGTAATTCAATACCAGGGAATAGGGCCGATGTAACAGGACTAGTGTCGCCAGGGGATAGGGTGTATTGTTGCCCCATTAAGGGCTAAGTTATTAGTTTCGTATCCCTTCCCTTGTGAACACATTTCTGGTTCGTGAGAGGTTATGCGCGGTAACTAGTTTAACGTCAGATAAGGCTCCGGGAGAATAGGTAGTTATACAAGAACGAAGTTATCTTAACTAGGATTGTGTGGACTAAGTAGGGAACAGGTAATCTAGGAATTTTAACCTCCAATTATAAAACGTAATAAGTTGCCCATAATAGAACTAATGTACCCGGAATGTCTTCACAGGGGATATTATAGATTATTGCGTAGTACATAATGAAGGGTTGAGCCCTCAAGTGATCTCCCATCCTCTGTGAACACATTTTTGGATGAGAGGTTAGATTCAATAGGAAGATTCGGCTTAAAATGTAGTACAAAGTATTGGCGACTTTTAGGAATACATGGTGAGACCCTATAGTAGCAGTACCAAAGGAAATAGGGATAATTTGATTAATTTCTATCTATTCCTAGAAGTCAAGGGTAGGCAACCAGTTATACGAGTAGTTTTATTTCGCTCATGCAGATATGTCTTTCCTTCTTTCACTTAATTCGGATTGGTTGACAGTTAGGAACATTTATTTGTATTGGTAATGAATTTTGTTAAGTTTATGGCCATACCTTCTAGAAGGTTCCTTTTTTTGTAGAGAAGGAACGATTAGTATAAAAGCGGACAGCTCCCCTGTTTCGCTCTCTTATTCTCTTACTCTCTTATTCTTAGTCTCTGTTACCGGTTGCTCTTATTCTCTCTTATTCTTAGTCTCTGTTACCGGTTGCTCTTATTCTCTTAGTCTTTTACGCTCTTACTCTCCGTTAGTTCTTACTCTTGCCCTTTGTTAACGTTAGTTATTTTAGTGATTTACTCTCTGTCAATCTCAGTGATTCTTGCCCTCCGATATCGAGTGGTTCCTGATTCCGGGCGTAAGTGCGAGCGACAGAAAGTGGGACTCTCGCGAACGTTGTGATCCCGAACCGGTTGGTGTATGCACGGAACGACCGTTACGTGAACGCGGTGCTCCGTCGTTTCGTTTCGCGCGCTGACAGGCGACAGCGAGAGAAAGGGGGTTCCTGGTTCCTGTTCCGACGGTAACCCGTCCCGCAGCGACGCACATCCGAACCGAGCCATCCGAGGGACTTCGCATCTGTCGACAGGGGGGGCCCAGAGCCGTCCACGCCGTAGTCCCGCTACGACGCCAGAGTCGCCCTCGCAGTAGGACCAGCCCCAGCGACCAGGGACCTACGTAAGCAGCCCAGGGGTCAGCCCCAGCGACCAGGGACCTACGTAAGCAGCCCAGGGGTCGGCCACGACGCCAGAGCCGTCCACGCAGTTGGACCAGCCTCCAGTCCAGGGGTCCAGAGACGACGCCGGAGCTGCCCACGCCGATAGCCGTACCAGTCCAACCACCCCAGTCCAGGGGGCCTACGCCGGCAGTCTAGGCAGTCCCTCGAGGGTCAACAGCAGCGTCGCCCCGTACCGGTCAGGTTAGGGTTATTAGGGCACAATATTTTAGTGGTTGCATATCCGAGAGTGGGGTACTATATCAAACTATAGTTTATTAAATTCATTTATGAGAGTTGTTCAAGTTTTATTTTTCGGATCTAACCTCAACCTCTCTCTTGGATGCGAATAAGCCTTCGTAAAGGTAAGTGAGACATCTGATAGCTGTGAGACGGTATCGTCTCCTCTTAACAACTAAAGGGGAGATCGAAGTATCAGTCAGGGCCGGGCTTTGTAGTTGTTGGCGCCCTTCTTTCATCGCATTATTTGGTCAACTTGTAGTTCACCCACGACCACTCACCGACGAGTTGAGTTAGTCGGGCCCTGTGAGTAAGATCATCGAACGTCTTGTAACGTTAATAGAATTTAACGTTGCAAATGTTTTGTCCCATAAATTGAAAGTTTTTCAAGTTATTGGTAAAAACGGTTAAAAAACGTTCATTTTTTCAATGAACAATGTGCGGTTTCAATTGTGAATAATTCGAAAAATATCAACTTTACAAAACTTAACAAAACCATAGAACAAAAGTTGCTTAGAATTGGTCAATTTATTTCCGGGTTTATGTTGATTTAAACTTTTTTTACCCCATAGAAGGGGTAAACCACCCCTAGGGAAAAAGCACACTTCGGCACAAGTCCAACTTTGAAGAGGGTTATAGACATATATAGACCTATATCCCAATTTTCAAAGAAATCGACTTTGTTTCCCAAAATTCCAGAGTTTTATGATTTTTTACCGCTGATGACTGGACCAAATGTCTTTCAAATGTTAGAACCAGAGAATAAGAAAAAAGTGAGAATGATTACCATTTTGTAATGAAAAAACTAAATTTAAAGACTGCTTACAAATACTTCTATGAAAATGGGCTCCTTACCGCTTTTCCAAATATTGAAATTTATTTAAGAATAATTTTTTGTGTATGATGGTATCTAAGGCTTCAGCTGAAAGGTCATTTTCTAAATTAAAACCAATAAAAAGTGTAAAAAAAAAACAGTATGAAACAAGAGCTATTAAATTCTTTAAGCATCCTTAATATTGAAAATAATATTGTAAGTAAACTAAATTTTGACGATGTAATTGATGGATCACAAACAAGAAAAATAGGAAAAAGGAATTCTAAAAATTTCTAAAATAAGAAAATTTATTGTATTTTATTAGATTTTACCGCAGATTTTACTTTATATATATATATATATATATATATATATATATATATATATATAACAGTTTTAACTTTGAAATGCATAAAATGTGATTTA
This sequence comes from Cryptocephalus moraei, assembly GCA_946251905.1. NCBI lineage: Eukaryota > Metazoa > Arthropoda > Insecta > Coleoptera > Chrysomelidae > Cryptocephalus > Cryptocephalus moraei. The sequence continues at coordinate 31,676,527 of OX276456.1, forward strand.
CCTATTTCATGGCTTTTGTAAGTACACTGTTGAAATGTTTATGAAGTTAGCCCCGCCATTTTCGATTTTTGGAATTTTTTTTGCTGTGCTGACTTGTGTTACGTTTGTGCTGTGTTGTGCCGTAATTGATTTTTACATATTATGTCAAAAATTCTCAGAGTTGTAGAAACTCGTTTTTGGAAAAAGGAAGTTAGCCCCGCCATATTTTTTTTTCGAATTTTTTTTTATTGTGCTGAGTTGTGCTCGGTTTGTGCTGCGTTGTGCCGCTTTTCTATTTTTTACTGTAAATTTTTAAAAAAAGGTAATAACAAATAAAAATTTTTTGTTAAAAACTTAAAAAAAACCGATAGAATTACGTCGGGGGTCATTTGTACTGCGTTGTGCTGCTATTTTTTTTCAAAACTTCCAAAAATTCACGAAGACGACAGTTTTTTTTTCAACAATAGGAAGTTAGCCCCGCCATATTTTTTTTTTCGAAAAATTTTTATTGTGCCGAGTTGTGCTCGGTTTGTGCTGCGTTGTGCCGCTTTTCTTTTACATTTTAAAGACGTTTTAAAAACGTCCTATAAATGTCCATTTTAAGTCGAAACGTCCATGGCATTTTTGGACGTTTTTAAAACATCCCGTGCGTGACATAATTAAGATGAAATTGAATGGAAAAACGTTTTTAAACTGTCCCGTACAATTTTGCCTTAAAAATGTCCTCCACGGGACGTTTTAATAACGTTCGAAAAAGTCCTTTTTTGTAAATATTAAAATTAAGTGTGTTTTATATGTTTCATTTAATTATTTTGTGTTTGAATGTAATTTTTTTTTGTATTTGCGTATCATTTTTCTTGTAATTTTATATTTTTTTGTATCTTCGTATTTGTGTTATTTTGGTATTTTTTGTTTTTCCTTTATTGACTAGGTACTAGGAAAAGCGGCACAACGCAGCACAAACCGAGCACAACTTAGCACAATAAAAAGTTTTCGAAAAAAGAAATATGGCGGGGCTAACTTCCTTTTTCCAAAAACGAGTTTCTATAACTCCGAGAACTTTTGACATTGTAAAAATCAATTACGGCACAACGCAGCACAAACGTAGCACAAGTCAGCACAGCAAAAAAAATTCCAAAAATCGAAAATGGCGGGGCTAACTTCATGGACATACTGTGAAGCATTTAAACTATTTTCTTTTGAAATATGTATTAATAAAATTATGTATATAGCGTCATATGTGTCATAGTGTATATATGTGTCATAAAGTTTATTAGCAAGTAGCAACATTAAACCAATGTTGGTATACAGAGGGCCTCATTTTTATATGCGCCCGGGGCCTCAGCATTGGTAAAAACGGCACTGTGGGTGAATGCACCAGATAGTACAGGGATATTGTAAGATGGACGTGATTTATTTACAATTATTGCATGTTTAGGAAGAATCAATAGTGCTGATAAACTAACCGATAAATCTAAAAGTTCGAAATGTAACATGTTGGGGTTACATTCAACGTCAATACGTAGTCTAGATATTCCGAGGCAATGTTTCGTGTTTAGATTTTAGAAAATTGCTAATTGTAAAATTCAGAAGATCTGGAGGAACTTTGAAATTTGTTTCCGGCAATCTGGATTATTTTAAGTAGGTATATCTCTCAAATTTCTTTTTATCAAACTCGTAGTATCTTAGGCAGTTACAAGTATGCATTATTATCATGGGTTCCGTCCAGATATGACTTGTCCCGAAAACGATTCGGAGAACTTTTGATGCATCAGAAGACTTGGATTAAGCGAAACAGATTGTATAGGAAGGAAATCTGGATAACCTGCTAGAAAATTTAACAAACTTCTACAATTCTAGACAGTTGATAGTTATTTTATAACAAACTGAAGGGCATTTAAAGGAAACCATGTGATTTGGAAGTATAATACAAGAATTCTATCTAGAGCAGACGACTTAGAAGTGGACAGTTTTTGTGATAGCTAGATCAAGATTATAACTGTAATTGCTTGAATATTTAAAATAATCTGGAAAACTTTCTGGTTAACCTGTTGCATAATCTTATAAAATTTAAAACGACTTAGGCAAACTGAAAGGAGTGCGAGTGATTTAAGTAAGTGCAATGATTGCATCTGAAACTCTTAGTGGAATTAAACTGAGTGAAACTCTATTTTATACAAATTTATATCAAAAACCTGAATAACAATATCGATACGTTAAAATAAACCATCAACTAAAAGTCCACTATCACCATCAACGACTTTCCTGAACGCTTGTAAACAGACAACCATAGATCAGACAACTAAACTTGTTAATTTTACTGAACCGACTCCGTACATCAATTCGCGCCAAAAGTTTCATGACTTTTCCACCAATAGCAAACGACGTGTATTAGGTGTTGTCTAACTTTACTACCTTTTCTCGTTTCGTGGACGTTTTCTTCTCAGTAGATTTACTATAGAAGAGACAACTTCTGAGTAGCAGTAGATAAATTTTGATATCCCAGAATATACATATCATAAAGAATTGCTTGAGTACCAAAAAGAACTTAGAAAATCTTCTGAACACCCCTAAAAAACTTCTACGAATGTAGATTAGAATTAGAATCTAGAATTTCTAGATATTGTATGAATTTTCTACGATATTAGCTTTGAAGTGGATAACACATATTTCAGAAGATCCAAACTGTAAGGAATTCCTTGTATATAAAAAATAATCCATGTAAGTTTTAGGACAACCTTTAGGTATCAGCCTCCAACGCAAAATATACACTTAATCTCCCTAGAGAAATAATTATCATCCTACTTGTAGAGTCGAAGTGCCGGGATTGCTGGTGCTCCTCGGCACGGGGCACACCCCAGGGCACTGGGTGCACTGGGGGCCGCCGATCGTCCTCGGGGTGTACCAAGGGCTCGGCTGCTGGAGCGGCGCCACCAGCCTGTTGCTGTAGCCCCACCTGGAGCCCTTCTGCTCCACGGCGAAGACGGCCGACTGGCTGGGGTAGGAGGGCGGCCCGACGGCCCCCGCGGGCGGCACCTGCGTGCCGGACGCGTTCGGGTCCACTTTGCGCAGACCTATAAAAGGAATCAAATTTGAGGTTATGAGGTCAAAAATGATCTTGTTGGTTTGACCGAAAGAAGCAAGTTTAATGATGTGCATTTGACCTCTGATTTCTTATATTTTACTCTGCAATATCGTCAAATACTTTGTTTTGAATACTTAAATTAACTACTCGTCGCATTTCGATTAGCTAGTTAGCACCAGAAGGGGGCGATGAGACCTCCGGCCACTCGGACCCGATATATACGAGGCCGAATATTTATAATCCTAGTTTTCAATCCTCGTTCGATTTCCTGCGAGAGACGCCAATAGGGAGATCGAAAGGAAATGAACCGCTCACGTTTTCGATTTTGTTTCTCTAAAAGGATTAAGGTCCGTTCCGACGTGAAATAGGCGGTGGAATTGCAAATTATTCCTTAGAGCAAAATAAAAAGTAAATACCTACACATGTGATTCAACGCACCACAAAGTGATTCAGTATATCAGTAAATACCTGAGGGAGTAATTTTAGTTTTTTTAAATTTACTAAGGTTGATTGGTGCATACTTCAGAAGTTTATGCACATACTTTGGAAAGTTGCATACTTTGCATCATTATTCGGATGATTTAGCATAGTGGAAGAAATTATTTGTAAGATATGTAAAATATGTTATTTCTTAGGTTTTCTTTTTTCTTCAGATTGAGATTATAGGGTCAAGAAAAGTATTTCTGAATTGTATATGATACACACTCTTAAATGAATTTTAAATTGGGTTCTTAAAAAGTTGCTTACATGGACTTCTTATCTAAAAGAGTCTCCTTAGGTTTTTCTCCTTCAACTTGATATGAACAGAGTCGATCGTCGTCCAACTCTTGAAAACACAGTATTGAACCAATTTTCGTTTATCGTTCTCCAACAAATGAACAACAATTTGAATCTGCTTATAGGTACACAGTTTCAATCAAATTCTGAATTGGGTAAACGACCAGATCAACGTTCACAACATAGAAAAGTACCCAAAATGTAACAACATGACGACCACGTTCCAAAAACTGCCTCCTCCGTTATACTCACAGTAATGTTTGTCCCTCCTCGGCATGACGCAGCACTTGTACAAGAAGAACGCGCAGAGGAGGCTGACGACTAGTGCGGCGCCGCAGAAGACGGCCGCCAAAATCGGGAGACGTTCCGTGGAGATCCTCCAGCCTCGAGCCGCTCCCTGGGTAGGTTCCGGGGGCCACATGTCCGCCGTCATCGTCACCCACTGCTGCTGCAGGACGACGCGCCCGCTCCCCTCGTCGCCGACGACGCCGCCGACGCCTGCGGCGCTGTAGGCGATGCCCTCATCTTCTGCAACGGAGGATAATGTGTTCACACAGGTACTTTACAGATACTTTAACAGAGTATGTCTGTCCATTTACTGGGTTTGTCCAGATGTTCAGATTTTTACAACAATTTAAGTGCTTAAAATTGAGCTCAAGGGTGTATCCCATCTCGGCACATATTATTGCGGTCGATTTTACGACACCTTGTCGGTCCATTTCTAATATACCCATCTCGGCACATTGGATGATGCCCAGCCCGGCGGGTCGAGTAGGTACACACTACAATAATAACCCAACTCGGCATAAATCTAGGAAGTACCTTCTTGATAATGCGGTATTGTCGAAAATAAAGGTAATTCACTGTTGCGCAAAATTCATAATATTTGGGAAACCTAGTATACGCAGCACACTGTATACGAGTGAACATCATGTGATACTCTCGAAAGGACGCTGGAAACGCAAGGGGGCAAGGATCCAACATGTAAGGGGGGGGGCAAGGATTAAACATGTACTCACTAGGTCTAAAAGGCATCATCAGAATTTTCTGTAGCATGTGTAGAAAATCTACCTGAGGGTGATCAGGTTATACACAAATAATTTCTGTGCCGAGCTGGGCTCTGTAAAACAGAGTACCTGGTAAGATATGGGCCGAAATGGGCATCACCCTATGCCGAGATGGGCACTGTAGAATGGAGTACCTGCCTAGATGTATGCCGAGTTGGGGTATAATTTTGTCGTTTACCTGCTTCTTGTGCCGAGATGGGAATCGCCGAAATTTTGAGATCAAGGAATCCAAAAATAAATCAGAATTTTTGAGAAGCGTAATAAAATAATTAAAAGCAGCACTCAATTAGCAGTAGTACTGAATTACCCATAGTACCGAAGCAGTACTATTCTAACTATTATACCGTCAATTAGTGGAATTTATAAAAATTAGTATAATAATAAGTAATAATAAGTAATAATAAATTAGTAAAATTGATGTAAATTTGTAGATTGGTACAATTTTATAGCGTATTTAAACAGTTTGAATATTTTTGAAATTAGTTCTTTGAGTAATTTGCCAGAACGCTAGTTTTTCGCGAAATTTTAAAACGTCTTGTCCTATTTTTATGGCACATTTAAGCAGTTTGAGCATCTACGTTTTTAAAATTATTTCAAAAAACGTACTAGAATTTTCAAGTATTCCACAAAAACTACTATTGTATACTAATGAAAATTCTAACGAATTTGGAGGTCCTGCAGTTTTTTGTAAATTTTTAAAATGTTTGATTGTACTTACTTGCATGGATTTAAGCAAATTAAGTAGGTTCCTGTATTTTTGAAGTTACTTCACACAACGTGGTGGAACATACAGAAATTTTCCAAAAAATCACAGTTATTAGTTAGTAAAGTTTTCGACAAATTTGAAGTTTCCATAAATTTCTGACGAAATATTTAAATATCTCATTCAAAGGAACTGCATAACGTATTTTAACAATTTGAGCCTCTACATTTTTGAAATTACCTAATATACTACCAGGTACTTTTTAATGGTTGATTCAACAAATTCGGAGTTCTCATAAGCTTTTCATAATTTCTCAAAATGTTTTCTTTTAATTCCATAATGTATTTAAGCAGTTTAAGTGTCTATATGTTTGAAACTATTCCAAGAAAATCGATGAAACTCCAACGGCTTACCAGAAAACCACGGTTATCGATTGATGAAATTTCAATTATTTTGGACTTCCCATAAATTTCGTATGAATTTTTATATTGCTGCCTTAAAATTCCTTTCAATTTTATAGGGTATTAAGGCGGTTTCAGTACCTATACTTTTGATAATACTTTATAAGTTAAAAGTTATAATAAAGTTAAAATTTTGATGAGTTCTACTAAAGATTACTCTCATTGATTAATGGAAGTTTTAACGAATTTGAATTTTTCTAAATTTCTTGTGAACTTTTAATGTGTTTCGTTGTAAATTATAGCGAATTTAAGCTGTTAGGGTATGTATATTTACGGAATTACTCCACAAAACTTGATGAAACTTTTAGAAACCTACCAGAACACAACAGTTATGAGTTAGTTAAACTTTCGACACATTTGGAGTTCATCTAAATTTCTTGTGAAATATTTAAATTTGTCATTTGCAGTTTATAGCGCACTAAAGCAATTTGAGCATCTACATTTTTGAAATTACTTCACGAAACTTGTTAAAAGTAATGTATTTTACAAAAAGTTATTGTTTAATGGGTGATTCAACAAATCCAGAGTTCTCATAAACTTTTCATTGAAATTTTCAAGAAAAAATTGTTTCAAAATGTTTCCGTAATGCACTTAAGTAGTTTAAACATACATATCTTTTTTTTTCAATACTTTTGGAGTTTCCGTAGTAAGTTTGGTATAAATTTTGATATCACATATTTCCTTAAAATTCCTGTCCAATTTTATAGCGTATTAAGGCGGTTTCAGTACCTGTACTTTTGAAAATACTCCATAAGTTTGTTAAAATTTTGATGAGAGCTACAAAAGACTACTCTCATTGATTAATGAAAGTTTTAACGAATTTGAAGTTCTTCTAAGTTTCCTGTGAATTTTTGAAATGTTTGTATTTAAGGTATTAAGAATAGCTATAATTAGGAAATTACCACACAAGAGTTTCGGAAACATTCAGTAGCTTCTAACAAAAAAAAAACAGTTATTAATCGGTGGAATTTTCAACAAATTTGAAGTTTCTGAGTACCGTGAAGTAAATGAGTAATATTGAAACATAATTTGTAGGTTAAAGAAATGAGGTTTTCAGTTAACTGAGATGGAGCATTTTATACTCTTTTTACTATTTACCATACTTTTACTGTTCACACATTTTCTGTTTTTGGGATTAATATTACGTATTTTGCTCCCTATAGGAATGCTCAAATTTTTCCGAAATTTCCTAAAAATCCAAATGTCAAATGCTACCAAAATTAGTATTTAATACTGTCTTTAGCATTATTGCAAAAAAACAATATTGCTAGTGCCCCTCTTTACTATACTGAAAAAACATCACTAAGCATTGAACAAAACTCCATGTTTATTCAACCGAAGCCAAAACTATACTAAACTTCAATCAGAAGATTTTAAATTTTTTCCACACATATATGGTCTTCAAACAATGGTTAACGAAGATAATCATCAAAAGTCATCAAAGTGAGCTCCATTGTACCTTTTCCTTTTGGACCGCAATTCAGGAATGGGATTACCAACCCCTTAATGACTTTTCTACCTGGAGCGGTTTAACCGCAATTCGGGTGCGCAGTTCTGATATAAGCTTAAATCGTCTTAAAGAAGGACCAAAGGAAAGACATGCAAATCGGCGGGGTTCGACCCCACCCCATATCATTATCGATAACGTCTCTTTCCCGTTGCATTTTACGCCATTTTTACAATATCGCAATGCAGGACAAATTTGCACACTGTACAGTTTCCTGTCAATCCAATGGTCCATAACGGGAATCACCATGGCAACCCACCCACTCGCCGCTAAATTATTACTACACTGATATCTCGCCAAATCCTGGCACGCCCGAGGGCCTCTCCTGCAAACCCTATCATCAGTCAAAGTTGTCCTGTGCGACAGATCTGAGAGACAAGTATCCAAGGCGGGACGCGTAACAGGTACAATCGGGATCTGGACGATTGATTCCCGTCGACACGTTGGGAAAATGGATCAAGGTCCCGTTGAGACAGTCGGGACCGTCTCGGCGCTTTTAATCGAGCCGGAGACGGAGAGAAACGCAGGATTTCGAAAGGGGAGGTTTATTTTTGGAGACGTCTCCACACCGAAAATAAGCACGAAGGTCGTTGGAACTATGAAGCTGAACGAGTTTGAATCAGTCCGGACAGCCCTTGGAGGTGCAATTATGGACAAATGCACTTTGTCCCGACATTAGAAGGGATGAAGTTTGCAGCCATTGTGGAAACAGTGCCATATCGCTGGGTTTTTACGAACAGTTAGATACGGTCGCCGCGATTAATCCCACAAAAGTCAATTTTCCATGGGGGTGGAAATGGGGTGAGAGTTGATTGGAACGTTTGTTTAAAAAATCAAAAAACTCTTCAGGCTGGATCAAAAGTCGAGTGAATAAGTGATATGATATCAATGGAAATGAAATAGCTAAATACTTACTTAAATTAAATGACTAGTGAGAATAAAATATTTGAGGGTTGTTTTTGATGGAAAACTCATCATTTTAAATAAATATCTTCTATTTACATCATGGTCATACATCAAAATTAAATTGTTTAAAATTGTATGTTTCTTTTTCATTTGATTAAGTGACGCTCAATAAATATCACTGTGTGAAAAAAAAATTCCCTCTACCTCTGAGGGTGGTGGAAATAGAGGTGAAATATGTGAACAATCTAAGCTTTCTTTTCCTTTATACTTAAATTAAAGCTTACTGAATTAACAAGGATGAACTCAATTTTTGTTATTTCTGAAATAACTTATTTTGTGGATGTGGCTAACGTTACGCCCGTTAAAGAATCTATTCCACGTGTAAACCTTACATGAGTTGACGCTTAAGACGTGAACCCCCTCCCCATTTTTCCCCTAAAGAAATAATGAACCGTCAGAATGGACATGTCTTCGTTATCCCGTCCGTTCTGCTACAAAAGCGCCGACCAATATGTGACATGTAATTTTCATTCGGGCCGAAAATGGGCCCTTTTCAATTTGTTTCGTATGTGAGTGTATGTGTGCGTTCAGATTGGTTGACGTCCCGATGAAAGAGACGTGAATTTCGTAAAGATCCGCAGAATCCTTCAGTTAATCGGACTCCCTCTTCTCGGCGTAATCCTTTGTCTCCGGCTTTCCCGACGTAAAATCTAAAAGTGTACGCCCTCCCCTCGGAAAAATTAAATATAGAACTTTTCACGCTCCACCACCGAGACAAACGAGGAATTTTCAATCTAGAGAGTCCGCCGGACCGTAAACTCGGGAATCGAAAGAGCGCTTGTTAAAGACGTTTGATATAATAGCCTAGTCAAATGAAAAAAAGTATAAAGTAATTCGTTTCAAGATGAGACCTTTTTGAAAACCAAAGTTAAGGTGAAAAGAAATGATATTTTTCAAAAAGTATCAATTTCAATGTCAAGATCATTCTTTAAACATTGCTGAAATGGCGAAAATTGTAAAGAATTAGTTTTTTAAATTTCTTTAAAAAATACGTACAAAGAGAAGAAGGAGACTTTTTTCTTATAGGTTTTTGAAAAGAGCTTCATTTTGGACCTGCTAAAAAAATTTATATTTAAATAATTGCAAAAACCCGTCGAAATTTGAATTTGCAATAAACAAAAAAAAAACATAAATTATCTCGAAACTTGTATAAAAAGTTATCTTTTGCTATTCTTAAGAATCCCTTAAAATTTGACTGAAAAATATTAAGTTTATTCAAAAGTGCATTTTTTCAACCTAAAAAAACGCGGTTGTTGCGGTCATAGTAGAGAACTTTACAAGGGCTCATTTTATTCATTTTGATCTATATTTTCATTATATATAATTGGAAATGGAATATCAAAGATTCTCCCCCCAAAAACGAATATATAAATAATTAATCTTATTAATAATTATTTCATTATTAATTAATTTAATAATATGATTTATATAAATAAAAAACGAATTTTACATAATGGTCTAATTTTTTATAAGGTTTTTCGTTAATAACATTGGGAGAAATAAATTTATTTCAATGTTGTTTTGATATTCGTATTACTGGTAATTTTTCACGAATTTTTCGAAAATACAAAGAAAAGTTCACCTAGGATCATTTTCAACCGAGATAGCCATTTTATTTAAAAAATTCACCATTTGTTTATTTACACATATTAAGACTTAGAAACTACACGTATAGATAAATCAATTCTTTAACTTTACAATGACCATCATATATATCGAAAAATGTTTATTTTATTATGATAAATAACGATTTTAAAGGCGTGATCCAACAAATTTTTATATCTACAAAGTGGTGGTGGAATCAACCAGCAGCGTTCATAAGTGAAAATCATATCTTCAAATCGAAATCGTCTCAAAATTTGCGATATGTTCGGTAATTATGGACCAATTTCAACGGATTATTTTAATTTGGGGTAGCACGTGAAAATAATAACTGCACGGTCCTTTTTGCAATAATTATTCAATAATTTGTTATAAACAATTATTATTGCAAATAATTTTTTGTGAAAAATAATTATTGCAAATGATTAAAAAACAATTAATTCTTAAAAAACATTGTTTTTTAAACATATACATTTTATTGTATAAGGATGAATTTTTTTACAAGTACGGAAAATTAATTTATATGTTATTTTAAAATGTATGATTAAATATGTAAAACTTCGAGTACTTGTACGTTTGTTGTAATAGATATGACTTATATTAATTATAATAAAAATATAAATTATTATTAATAGAGTGAACACGATAAATACAATTTGAACAAATATTTACGGAATGAAATGGAATTCTAATGAGTAGGGCCCGGATGTTAGGCACTTAAAATCTTTAAAATAGCAGGCATAAAGGCACTATACAATTAAAAAATAACCCCTAAAAATAGGCATTTATTTAAAAAAAAACAACTAAATTAATAACTTTAATACTAAATAGAAAGTAAATGCATTTATACATAAGTAGTATAGGTATCTACTTATTTTAAACGTAAAATGTGTTATAATTTTTAGAGGTTACAAAATAAAACGAGATATTTTTTAAATGAAATTAAATGTTATGAAGGTAAAATGAAGTAAATTTGGGACTAATATTTTTAAACATTTTCCTGCCTTCTTCATGTATGGCGCAGCATTTATAACGAATAACAGGCATCTTCATACCTTACACTATCTGGAGATGTTTACACATTGATCTCATGTTCGTTAGTTTCTAATAATTCCAAAGAAAGAACTAATCCCATTAATAATGGGATTAACAGGTACAAGTAGGTAGGTAGTTTTCACCCCCATAAACCCTAAGTATGTATAAGTGGTTTGGTAAATAACGGTAAGTAATTTTGGTAAATTTTTGTAAAAACCCTTACTAAGTGGATACATTTACCAGATTATTGAATTATTTGAAAAATTTATTATTAAAGTTACACCAAATAGGCGTTTTAAGCGTTTATATTCAAAATAGGTTTTTATGTAAAATAATGAACAAAATAGGCATTTTAGGCATTTATGGCATTTTGCTTAAACATCTGGGTCCTACTAATGAGGCATGTTTTTAATACTGTTGAATGTATAGCTTGCCATCCTTATTACCACCCCCTGACCCACCCCCGTGCTTATGACAGCCTTTTTTTATGGTTTATTTAACCATTTCTCGATAAAAAATAATGCGTAACAAGCTTCAAAAAAAATCTGATTAGTCCATATTTCACCCCTATTTTTACCACCCTTAGAGCTAGAGTGGATTACGTTAAATGCGACTTTTGATAAATATTTCGGAGTAAATTGCATTTTTAATAAGATGTAGATCTTGTTTGAAGTTTTGGATCTGGCTAAATGTACACCCGTTCTTTATAGCGACTTCGTAAAGAAGACTAGATTGCTTAGAATCGCGTTGTCTAAAAATAATAACAGCGCAGTGTATAATAATAATTAGGCAACATCATCTCAATCAACTGATAACGATAAATACGATTTTTAATAAATATTTGGGAGTAAATTGCATTTTTAATAAGATATTCTATTTAAAGTTTAGGATCTGGCTAAATGTACATCCGTTTCTTATGACTTGGCAAAGACGACGAGTTTTAGTTTTAGGAGTAAATTACATTTTTAATGAGATGTAGTTCTTTTTTGTAATTTTGGATTTGGCTAAATGCACACCCGTTCTTTTGAACGACTTCGCAAAGAGAATTGCCATGTCTAAAAATAATAATTCGGGAGTTTTGAAAACCAAATTCTCGACCAAAGGGCTCGTCTCTTTGGGGGTTCATTTAGAACAAGCTATGCCCTTAGCAGACTGGAAATGTAAGAAAGCATTACTGAAGTCTCATCAATTAGGCCGAGGGGAAGTTAATAAATTTGTTCTTTGTGATTTTTCGATGGTTTCATGTTGAATGTAAAAAAAGGAAAATTTTAGTAAAATTCGCAATTAATTATATTTTGAATGTAAAAGTGTAATATTTCTACGATTCGAAATTGAAATTATTGGTTTCAATACAGGTGAAAAGGGAAATCAGAAAAAAATGCGATGGGAAAAACTTTTTTCATCAAAGTAAAAGCACTTTTCAATATCGAGCTTTTTCATGTAATAAGCTTAAAATTATAATAAATTGATGTATTGGGTGCTTTGAAGAAATTTTGAAAAAAGAATACATTAAGCTCGTCAAACATTTTACTAAAATTACTAATTAGGTTAATAATTGGAAACAAAATTTGTTCACAATTTTATGTACCTAAGCATTTTCCACTTTGAATATTTTCCCCAATGATTTCCCTTCCGCCACCATTTCACAATGCCTAACAGATTAACTCCACGATTCCACGATCTTTTTAATATCTCTCAGACGGACAAATTTTAATTAGCGCTCGGAGCATCGCTGCACCCCTTCCATCCCTTAATCCGATTGTTAACAATATTCCTGCAGTCTACTGGTCGGATTCGTTCCTGCATGTGTTTTGTCCTGCGGGGCCGTGTTTATTTCTTTCTCTCTTCTCTACATCTCCAGATTCCGCTGATATAACGCGTTGCTTTGTCGGAAGGGATTACGGCGAACGTATGAGACGGATTAGGACCGTAGACCGTACGTATATGGAATTAGCTTACGGGTTGAGCATCTTCGTTTCCAGGTTTTTTCCTCCGAGAGAGGGTCTCCTTTGGGGTTCATACGAAAGTGATTTAAGGAGGGAGGTTCCCGTAGGTAAGGCTAATTTTTCCTTTTCTTTCTTCCCTCTTGCTGGGTTGACGGATGATGGACATTAGATGCCCGAAACACGTCTTGTTAGTTATTTGTTTCATCATTCTGTAACGGAAAGTCTCGCCACAAAATAAATAAACCAGTGTGTGATATAAATTAGGTATTAAGTGTTAGTTACTAGTGAAAAAACCCCATGGCATGCCAGGCTGAAAGGTAGATTTATGGGTAAGATATACAGTAACATAACACACGATGTGTCAAAAAAAATGCATACGAGGTGTGAAAAAATACAAACGAGAAAATTTTAAAATATTTGCAAATAACTTTTTCTCTGTACATTTCTCAAAGATATGTTTTATACAAAAGTTGTTCGTCTCTATTAGCGCAACAAAAAAGCTAAGTAACATTTTTCTCTCAGACGCGAAATTAAAGTTTTTTTTATTTTTTAATTTTCTTAACAAAAATAACTTTATTTTTGTACGTTTCTCTACAGATTGTTTTATATAAAAGTTGTTCGCCTCTATAAGAACAACAAAACAACTTAGTAACATTTTTCTCTCAGACGCGAAATAAAGGTTTTTCTTATTTTTATTTATTTTTGAAAAAAATAACTTTTTTTCTGTACATTTCTCGAAAAAATGTTTTATACAAAAGTCGTTCGCCTCTATAAGTGTAACAAAAAACTCAAGTAACATATTTCTCTCAGACGCGAAATAAAAGTTTTTTGATTTTTTTTTGAAAATAACAAGCCGCCATTTTGAAACCGCTAGACCGATTTGGCCCATTAACGAACTCGACCGAGATTTTCGGCCAACTGATTTTTGTACCAAATTTCGTTGTGATTCTTTAAAAAATGCGACCTGTAGCCTGCCGACAAATTTCGTTATATCCGATATATATATATATATATATACATATATATATATATATACATATATATATATATACATATATATATAAATTTTTGGGAAATGATTAGGTATGATCTCTAGATACCAAAAAACTGAAAACCGCATTTTTATTCCTATTTTTTCTACTTCGTTAACGAATGCAATACTAGATATAAATCTACCAAAATATAAATTAGTTAAGACACTTCGGTGAAACGTTACAATATTTTAAAGACCTCAAACGGCGTCTCAGGTTGACGGGGTTGAAACCTTTTGTAAATATTCTTTTCATTGATATTATGTCACGTGTAAAGTGATTTCAGGTTTTTTGAAGTTTCGGCATGATATTCTGATACAAAATGCCTCCAAGGTACCAAATTTGATTTTTTCAAAAAGTTCTTAGACTTTGTAAAATTCGAAAATTAAAATGTAAAAGAATCCCCTAAAAATGAGAGTAACAGCAATTTCACACGTTTTGCACCTTGTTATTGTAAGCCTTCTCCCTACTAAGGAGTTTATAATATTTTAAAAACAATGATTATGTAAATAATACATGAATAATGGCATAATACAGTCAAGACATCTCAAAGTTGACATGTTATTCATTTTTACTTATTATTGTAATGCAATTTTTAAAATAAACACATCGATAAACGCAACATAAATAAAAAAGTGTGTGATATAAATTAGGTATTAAGTGTTAGTTGCTAATGAAAAAATAAATTAGTTAAGACACTTCTCGTAGTGAAAGTTATTTCGAACCCGTGAAACGTTACAATATTTTAAAGACTTTAAGCGGCGTTTCAGGTTGACGGGGTTGAAACGTTATTTCGGGGTGTAAATATCCTTTTCATTAATATTATGTCACGTGTAAAGTGATTTCAGTTTTTTCAAAGTTTCGGCATGATATTCTGATACAAAATGCCTCCAAGATACCAAATTTGATTTTTTCAAAAAGTTCTTAGACTTTGTAAAATTCGAAAATTAAAATTTAGAAAAATCTGATGCTAAAAATGAGAGTAACAGCAATTTCACACGTTTTGCACCTTGTTATTGTAGGCCTTCTCCCTACTAAGGAGTTCATAATATTTTAAAAACAATGATTATGTAAATAATACATGAAAAATGGCATAATATAGTCAAGACATGTCAAAGTTGACATGTTACTCATTTTTTACTTATTATTGTAATGCAATTTTTTGAAAACTAATATTGTTTTAACTTCTAGATGAAGCGTGAGAATTCTCTAAGTAAATTGTGATAACATGCAATTAGTAGAAACTATGATAGGAAATTATTTTCTAAGTCAGGGCCTCAAATTTGATGTTTTTATTAAAATTGTGCATTTTTGACTTATTTCTAAGCCTAATGTAATTCTAATAATTGACTTATATACTAATCACATTTTGACAATGAAATATTATTACTTCTAACTGAACCACGACATCTTTAAATTTCTTCTTAATAACATGCAATTAGTGAAAAAATATTTCGACAATGAATTATTGATACATATTTAAAGAACGTCAAGTTTCATTTACAAGTCAAAATCTTCAACTTTTAGCATATTGCAGGGCATGATAAGTTGGAAATGCACAATTTGACAACGATAGTAAAATCTGAAGTCTTGATTTTT
Organism: Cryptocephalus moraei; assembly: GCA_946251905.1. Lineage (NCBI taxonomy): Eukaryota > Metazoa > Arthropoda > Insecta > Coleoptera > Chrysomelidae > Cryptocephalus > Cryptocephalus moraei. The sequence goes on from OX276456.1 coordinate 31,692,285, forward strand.
CAAAAAAATAATTTTTTGTAATATTCTAAACTAATTGCGTGTTACAAGCACATATTTTAAGCATGTCTTGTTTTAGTTACAAGATAGAATAGCCAATTTTCAAAGTATCGCGTTAATATTAGTAAAATAACTCAAAATGCGCAATTTGAAGAAAAATATTACAATAGAAACCCTAACTTTGGGAAAATATATTCTTGTAATGTTTTCTACTGAACTACATTTCATTGCAACATACTTAGAGAACATGTTACAATAATTAGAAATTAAAATATCTGATCTTTAAGAAATGGCTCTAAGTTAATATTTTTGAGAAGTAAAAAGGCGTAACATGTCTTGACTTGTAAAAATAATTTTTGTACTGATTTTGTCATCGATGCGTATTTTTAGCGAATTGAAGAAATATTAGTAAAGCAAGCTAAAACGCACAATTTGAAAAGGAAAGTAAAATCTGAGATCTTGATTTTTGAAAATATAAATTATTGTAATATTCATATCTTGTTATAATGTTGCATTTTAATAATAACATATAGTACCATTTAATTTATAAAACATGATGCCAATATTAGTCAAATAAGTCAAAGGTGTAAATATAAAGGTTAGGACATAATAAAAGAAACATATAACTGATTATCGACTATTGAAAGAGTTCATTTCGTAAAAATATATTTTTTTATTAAGAATCTTCCCAATTATACCCAAGAAAACTGTATTTTGTTTCAAATTTTTGGAATGTGTTTAGTGACATACTTTCTGAATGCCCGAAGGGTCGTTACAAAAGGGAATAACTCCAGGAGGAAAACTTTCCCATCCTTCGACTATGTAGAATTGATATACGGTCTTCTCGAGAAAGCATCCTACTCTTAAAGTAGGAGGCGAAGGTCTCGAGGCCTCATCAAGCTCAAAACTTTCCCGATCCCACGGACGATAAGAATTTTATTTTCTCAAAATGTACCTCAAAAAAAATTATACCTCCATTTTTTCCCTCTCATTACCGTCAGACGGCGAACGAATCCCCGCGCTCCGCTGCTCGGTCGAGAGGGTGAAAAATCCAACTTTGAAAATACATAAAAGGCGTAATTTAACCCTAATGCGTATTTAATGGTATCTACCAGACGAGGGAGGAGAGTTTAAAGAAACGGAAACGAAAGCGATACATCATCAGGGACGTAATTCGCGGTTCGAAACGTTTCGTACGGGCCGAGGGGCGAGTTTCCCTTAAAAAGTCGAAAATTAGGGGATGCTCGCTTTGTGAACCTAATTACCATTTATTTTTTGAGAAAAATCCATTGTTAATAAATTAATCCATTAACATGTACCATCTTGTCTCAATTTTCCTTGTTCCTAAATTCATTTACATTCATTTGTAGAGAGCGAATAATCGGCGCAAACCACGAATGTCATTACCAAAGGGCGGAAAAAATGCACGTGAATAGTTTAAAAAAATGCGCATTAAAATGCACGAAAATTTCAAAAAAATGCACGAAAATTTCAAAATAATGCAAGGAATGCATAAAATTTGGTAAAAAATGCAAATGCTTAAAAAACGTTTTTTTTTTTCGTTTAGATCGTCCTGGATTAAGGAAAAAGAATACTGTTGTTTAAAATGTATCTGATTTTATTACAAACCAAAATTTAGTTTCAATACTACATATATTATATTATGTATAGGTACATAGATATATAAAAGAAATAGGAAAAAAACAGACTACAAAATAATAATTCATTTTTCATTCATTAATGCTGGCACAAAATGCATTTATAATTATATGTTTTTCAAAGTTTTCAATAAGAAAAGATTGTCTTCTATCAGTAAACATATGTTTGAAAATAGAGAAAGTTCGTTCTACATCTACTGACGTAAGAGGAGCGTATTTTAATGTATGTACAATATTTGGTTTTACATCAATTATACAATTAAAGTCGCCCGTAAACATTAGTGCAACAGTTTTTAACACAGAAAATCCTTCGTTAGCTTGTATAGTACTGGAAAATTTGGACAAAACTAACTTTCCAATGTTTCCATCTACCTTTTTACATTCCGCTTCAAAAACATTTAATAATTGAACTGCTTGAACCAGAGTCATACATGTATTTTGCAATTGAACCATAGTTTTAGAAACAAAAGAATAATTAGTTTTTATAAATAAGAGTTTATTGTGGAGAGTCGAATTTTTAAATATTTCTTGACATTTTAAAAGAGCCGCAGAAGAGGAATCATGCAAATCGGTAATAACTTCCTTTATTTCATCGTAGTGTTCGGCATAAAACATTGCTGCATCAAGCCATGTTCCCCATCTAGTTATGACAGGTCTTGGCGGCAGTTGAACTCCCGGAAGTCTTTCTCTATAAAACTGAATTCGCGATGGACACTTAATAAATACCTTCTTCATATAACCTATCAAGTCGTTAACAATAGAAAATTGGTTTCTTATTAATTCTGCGACTCTGTTAATGGCATGAGCTAAACAAGTAACGTGAATTAGATTTGGGTAAAAAAATTTTAAATTCTTACCAGCCTTAGTCATATATGGGGCAGCATCAGATAAAAACAAAATGAGTTGCTCAAATGGAACAGTATTTGGTAAAAAAAAATTACTCAAAGAATCTTGAACAAATCTGGTGATTGTTAAGTTATTTGTTTTGTCAAGTTGTTTTGAAGAAATTAAAAATGATCTGGATGGAGTGTTTTCTTCTAAAACTCCTATTAATAAATGTGCAATATATCTTCCAGTCGAATCAATCGTTTCATCAACAATAACATAGAAGTAATTCTCGCATATAATATTTTTTATAGTCGCTATCGTGTCGGTGTAGATCAACACTCGATTTCCTTAAAGTAGATTCATCCGGAATATTAAATGAACAAAATTCTTTCAGAAATGATTTTAAATGAAAATTATTTAATTTTTTCAATGGAATATTGGCCGCCACCATAGCCTTGCAAAGTTTTTCATTGAACTGCTTCTGTGGATCATTTTTTAACTTTTTCTGTAAACAGGACGGTAGAGTTTGATGTTGTTTAGCGCCTTGTTTCGATTTATTCAAACTTGCGATATGCTTTCCACTCTTCACATGTTGCTCCACGATGAATTTTTTTGCAGCATGGATCTAAATATGAAGAAAGTACTGTTAAAATATGTTTTGTTTTTTAATTTTAAAAGAAGAATAGGACTTAAAATTGAAAGTAAAATAAATTCAGCAGTTTTGACTTATATAGGGGCCATTCACAATTCTTTGATAAAGTAAAAAGTGTAAAAATGCGTCAGGTAATTTATGAATGGCCACATTAATTGATATCTACGTAGATATCCACTCAAAATAATTGCCATAATTGGAATATTGTAAGCAAGTAAATGAAATACTAATTCAGTTAATTAAATTAAGTTATAAAGATACTAAGTTATTGAGTATTAATTCAGTTAAATTAATCTAGGTAGTTATTGCTTTCTATGTACTTACTATTTTCGAACATGCTGTGCAAAATAATTTGTCACCATCCCACTTCAGCTCACTATAAGGTTCAATCCACACTTCAATTAAAGTTGTCTTGGGCATTTTTAACTTTACAGAACAACCGTTGAATTTAACTTCTCTAAAGGTAGTGACAAATTGGAAGAACATCAAGCTGGTCCTAAAACCGGTACAATGGCCGGAGAGGATTAAGAAACACACTAACACTAACAGCTAACCCTGCCCCGCGATCAAAATAAGCCTTTCTACGAATTTTGAGTAAGTATAATATGTCATTAAGCACATCCTCCTCCTATTAGACTACCCAGGTAAAAACAACCCTTATGAAAATGAACCACTGCCAGATAGTAAAGGTACTTGATTACAGTTCCAGTTATAACTTATATTGTCAATAAGTTGATTTGTCACTCATCAGTACATTGTTTTTCTAAATATCCAGCAGATTGTAAAGAAAAATGCAAAATATGCACGGTTGAAAAAAAAATGCAAATTTGAAGAAAAAAACGAAGAAAATGCAAATAATGCAAAAAATGCATTTTGCATTTTATCCGCCCTTTGGTCATTACCATAATTTTGCCGTCAAGTCTCTAAACGTAAACGACCCGCGACGCCCTCACTTACCTCAAAAGCGAGTTAAATAACTTTGAAAAGTGTTCATTGAACTACTTTTCCATGTTTTATTATAAATATTCGAAGTTCAAAACCAGGGTGGATTTCGAGAATATTTCGAAGAACTTAAAAACGACTAAATTCAATTAAAAAATATAGAAAATTGACTGGAATACACCGTGAATTGTAACAAATTTTCTGTACATAAATTGACAGTTTTGGCACTAAAAATCGAACTACTTTCTCATATTTTATCATATATATTCGAGAGTAGGATAAATATTCAGTTTAATAACAAGTCTTTAGGCGGATTTCAGAAAATTTCGAAAAAAAGAAAAACAAGAGTAATCTCCTTGAGAGACGTTGTGGTGTTCGTTCCTGGGGAGGTCATCAGAAAAACCACCACAACACTCCTTGAGAGACGATTTAACTTAAAATGTTATTAAAGTTGATAACATATATTCGATAGTATAGAATAAAAATTCAAGGTTTGGAAAAAATAATGGAGTGGATTTTGGGAAAATTTCCAAAATTACAAATGTAAAGAACCCTCTATAGAAGATCTAGCCAAAAAAATATTTAATTTTCTGGGATGATTTACTCATTTTTATTTATTTTTTTTATTAGAGTTTTTATTAGTTTTATTAAAACTTTATTTATTAATTTATTATTTATTATTATTTATTAGTTATTAAAGGTTTTAATAAAGTTTATTACACATGTTCGATAGTGGGATAAACTTTCAAGGTTTATAAAAAATATTTTCATAGATTTTGAGAAAATTTCCAAAAACCGAAACGTGGCAAGTGTAAAGTGCCCTTTAGAGAAGATCTAGCAAAAAAATATTTAATTTCATTATACATATTTGATAGTATAATAAGAGTTCAAAGCTTAAAAACAATTGTTGAGACGAATTAGGAGAAAATTTCGAAAAACCTAAAAACCACAAGAGTAAAGTGTCTTTTAGGAATGATTTGCTCCAATTTTTTATTAAAGTTTATTACACATGTTCGGTAGTAAGTGGAATAAACTTCCAAAGTTTATAAAAAAAATACTATAGTAGGTTCTAAGAAAATTTCCAAAAACCGGAACATGGCAAGTGTAAAGTGGCCCTTTAGAGAAGATCTAGCACAAAAATATTTAATTTCATTATACATATTTGATAGTAAAATAAGTGTTTAAAGCTTAAGAACAATTCTTGAGGCGAATTCGGGGAAAATTTCGAAAAACCTAAAATCCACAAGAGTAAAGTGTCTTTTAGAAATGATTTACTCCAAGATGTTATTAAAGTTTATTACACATGTTCGATAGTTAATGGAATAAACTTCCAAGGTTTATAAAAAAAATACTGTAGTACGTTTTAAGAAAATTTCCAAAAACCGAAACATGGCAAGTGTAAAGTGCCCTTTAGAGAAGATCTAGCAAAAAAATATCTAACTTCATTATACATATTTGATAGTAAAATAAATATTCAATGCTTATAAACAATTCTTGAGGCTAATTAGGAGACAATTTCAAAAAACCTAAAACGTTCAAGGTTTATAAAAAAATATTGGAGTAAATTTTGAGAAAATTTCCAAAAAATGACGCAAGTCTGAAGTACTTCCAGGGAAGATTTAGTTAAAATTGTTATAAAACTGTATTACATACATTCGACAATGGACTAAATATTTCAAATTTAAAACAATTTTGGAGCAAATTTTGACACAATTTTCAAAAACCGAAAAATGACAAGAGTAAACTACCCCTATATCCCAGTCGGTTGTAATAAAACGCTTATTGGGTGGTCTTGGTATAACGCAAAGTCTGATTTTGAAATTTAAACCGTTTGCAACTTTTAATTCGCGAGGAAAACACATTGCTACACTAAAACATTAAAAATGCTGACAACTCAAATTCGAAAAACCTACTCAACTGCAAGATTTCCCTTATACGAAAAAGTAAAAAAATAATCAAAGAACCTAATCGCCCAGCACGAGACCATCACGTGCTCAGTCTCATCCTTACGTAGAAATAAAATTTCCAATCAATCTAACCCGCCAGTCAATGTGCTTCTCTTTCCAATTTCCCGCTCGAAATGACGTCCATGAATTCGCTTAATTTTGTTGGACTTCGCTCTTTCCTCGACGCGAAATTGTATTTCTAGTGCATTGAAGCGCGTCATGCCAATTAGCGACACCTTACAGGTGAGCGAAAATTCGATTAAAGGCGCGAAGTGGCAATGTTATCTCGTTAGACGACTCGCCTTGGACCAGATACGATTCGTCAATAGTATAACGGAAAATCCGAACACAAGTCGGGAAGTGTCCCTTCAGCGAACCTGACCGAGTTCTTAGGATTCGAGATCCTTCGGCGACGAGAACATTCACGAAGCGGTATGCAACGAACGCGACCTGAGCGGCCGTGCACGGGGGATAAATAAACAAGTGTGTGATAAATGAATTAGGTGCTCAGTGTTAGTGGAAAATAAAACGTTACAATAGGTTACGTCATGCGGATGAAACGATGTAAAGTGGTTTTTCCAGGGGGGAACCTCCCGAAGGGTTGCCTTGAAGTTGTAGTCCCTGAAATAATTGCCCGGATGGAGAGTCTTGGTTTATTTTTACACACTCTGATGGAAGTTGGTTGATTGTACAAAACTTCTCTCGTGGAAGGTTATTTTCGTAACTGTAGCAGTTTTGAACTCTGGAACGTAAATCATGAAATCCTTTCCAGCCTGCTTATGCACATGCGAGAACTTTCACGGAAACGGGAATATTTCGACCCAATTTCGGGTCATCGAAACCGCCAGCTCAACTTTCCCAACGAGATAACGTATTCCATCACGCCCAAAATCATCCCCACTTCGTTTTGTTTAGCTTAAACGTAACATTGTCGTCGCAGCGTCTCCTTTGTAAACGTTTTGTCGCAGCCTCGCTGTATGGTGTATACACAACACTCTCACATTCACGTAAGTGGAGAGATATGGAGTTTTCTCGTCTGAGCACGAGAGCAATTTCGACCCCTAAAGTGGGGCAGGTACACACCATACACGGGTTTTTATTGCGGTAGGTGTACTTTGTCGCGAGTGTTATTGCATCAGGCAGAGGATGAGACGTTATCGGAAAAGGGAACTTGGAGGAGGTACATTGTAACCGCGGTTTTAATTAGGTTTTAAGGGCGCCCGGTTTAGGGATTCGACTTGGTGACAAATTTTGTCTGCTAGGAAGCAATATGTTACGTAAATATGTTTACTAGGGGAAAAGAAGGCTGAGAATTATGAGAGAATAAAGGTTGTGACATAAAATTTGTACACTGGTGCTATTTAGATGACAGCAGCAACTTTCCAGAAAATTAATACTGAAAATCTTAACGCATTATTGAAAATGTTTATGGTCTCAAGAAAGGAATCACAAACTTCAAAAGGGTATGGTAGATTGTATGATGGTATGATCCGAATTACCCGGAAAAGTCTTAACGAATGTATATTCGCAAATGGACCATTTTGGTTATAAAAGATACTTTGTGATTTTGAGGCCACAACACTCTTTTATAACGCATTAACTCTAATTTTCTGGAAAATTGCTGCTCTTATCGGAACGGTAGAAGACTACAAGTTTTATATAAAATCCCTGAGGACTTACGTTTAAAAAGTTGAGGTATTCTTTACCAACAACAACCCCTAAAAAACCACATTTACCTTGTAATAGGTTCACATTGAAGTTAGTTTTTTAAAAATATTAAAAAAAATATTATTTTCTCAAAAAGTTTGACAGCCTGTATCTCAAAAACTACACGTTTTCAGACACGTATTCATCAAGACATTTTTGCTTATTTTGAACCATATCGCCCCTTATAGAATTTGCGTTGTTTTATTGGACACCATAAAAGTTTTTAATAATGTATTACAATTTTCCCGGAAAATTGCTGCTGTTATCTAGACGGTACAAAAGTTTTATTTTTATATAATTCTTATTCAAAATATTTAGAGTTAGGTACAAAAAAGCTTATTCTCAACAACCCCAAGAAATCGTGCCTACAGGTATTAACAGGTTCGTTATCGATGCCATAATTGCACCAATGCCAATTTGTTTTTTAAATTAATCTTGTAAATAATTCGAAAAATTGATTATTTTACTTAAAAGTTTAACGCCTTGTACTCAAAAATTAAGCGTGTTTGGACACATGTTCACTACAACGTTTTTGTGTATTTTGGGCCATATCATTTCCCTTTATCTTTTAACACCCTGTATATATTGATCCAAAAGTTAAGGCTTCACATTTAACAAACAACAAAAAAGTATGTGTTAAAATTCAAAACGTCAAAGTTGATATTTTTCTTCGAATTTTAGATTTTCGACTTATTTCACTAATAATGTAATTTTAGTAAGGGTAAACCATTTTGGAATGCCGTTCTGTAATTTTAAATTTTTATTTCAGAACCGCATTCGGCAAGCTTAAAAAGGGTAATTTCGATTAAACAAACGGAATTATAGATTTTACCAAAATTATACACCAAGCAAGAATTTTCGATAGATGTGTCTACCTTATTGAAATTTAGATTTGCTTGTATCGTTGTAAAAATTTCCCACAATTTTCTTCAAAAAATGATTTTTCTTTAGTCTTTCAATGGAAATATGCAGGTTAACTTATTATTAAGTCATGTACGGGAAATCATACCGAGCTACATTGCAAAACGAGTCATATCGAAATAAACAGCAGTGAAATTTCCCTAATATCGGATATTGAACACAAGTTTCCACGATCACATCAAAATTTAATGACTCCAACGTGCGAATTCCCAACAGGAAAATTTCGCGGAAAATTACCCCAACCCGCTCCCGGGAATACTCGGAAAATTCCTCTAACCCGTTCCCGGAAAAACTCGCAAAATTCCTACAACCCGCTCCCGGAAAAACTCGGAAATTTCCCCAACTCGCTCCCAGAAAACTCGGAAAATTACATCTAGCCGCTCCAGGAAAACTCTAAATATAACAGAATGATAGATTTTACCAAAGTTGTAAACCAAGCAAGAATTTTCGATAGATGTGTTTACTTTATTTGAATTTAAATTTGCTTGTATCGTTGTAAAAATTTCCCACAATTTTCTTCAAAAAATGATTTCTCTTAGTTTTTCAATGGAAATATGCAGGCTAACTTATTATTAAGACACGTACGGGAAATCATACTGAGCTATATCGCTATATTGCAAAACGAGCCATAACGAAATAAAGAGAAGCGATATTTCCCTAATTATCGTATTGAACACAAGTTTCCACGATCACATAAAACTTTAATGCCTCCCCAACGTGCCAATTCCCAACAGAACAATTTCGCGGAAAACTACCCCAATCCGCTCCCGGTAAAACTCGGAAAATTCCCCCAACCCGCTCCCGGAAAACTCGGAAAATTCCGTAACTCGCTCCCAGAAACTCGGAAAATTACTCTAGCCGCTCCAGGAAAACTCTAAATATATCTAAATATAACAGAATGATAGATTTTACTAAAGTTGTAAACCAAGCAAGAATTTTCGATAGTCGTGTCTACCTTATTGAAATTTAAATTTGCTTATATCGTTGTAAAAATTTCCCATAATTTTCTTTAAAAAATGATTTTTCTTTAGTTTTTCGATGGAAATATGCAGCTTAACTTATTATTGTCATGTACGGGAAATCATAACGAGCTATATTGCATAACGAGCCATAATAAAATAAAGAGCAGTGAAATTTCGGATTTAACACAAGTTTCCACGATCACATCAAACTTTAATGACTCCAACGTGCCAATTCCCAACAAGAACATTTCGCGGATAACTATCCCAACCCGCTCCCGGTAAAACTCGGAAAATTCCTCCAACCCGCTCCCGGAAAAACTCGGAAAATTCCCCAACTCGCTCCCAGAAAAATCGGAAAATTACTTTAGCCGCTCCAGGAAAACTATAAATATACCAGAATGATAGATTTTACCAAAGTTACCAGGCAACAATTTTCGATAGATGTGTCTTCCTTATTGGAATTTAAATTTGCTTGTATCGTTGTAAAAATTTCCCATAATTTTCTTCAAAAAATGATTTTTCTTTAGTTTTTCAATGGAAATATGCAGGCTAACTTATTATTAAGTCACGTACGGGAAATCATACCGAGCTATTTTGCAAAACGACCCATAATGAAATAAAGAGCAGTGAAATTTCACCCATTTCAGATTGAACACAAGTTTCCACGATCACATCAAACTTTAATGACTCCAACGTGCCAATTCCCAACAGGAAAACTTCGCTGAAAACCACCCCAACCCGCTTCCGGCCAAACTCGGAAAATTCCTTCAACCTGCTCCCCGAAAAACTCGGAAAATTCCCCAACTCGCTCCCAGAAAATCTCGGAAAATTACTCTAGCCGCTCCAGGAAAAACTCGATTTATCCCCCTAACCTGCTCCCGGAAAAACTCCCCCAACCCGCTCCCCGTAAAACTCGGAAAATTCCTCCAACCCGCTCCCAGAAAAACTCGGAAAATTACTCTAGCCGCTCCAGGAAACTAAATATATCTAAATATAACAGAACGATAGATTTTACCAAAGTTGTAAACCAAGCAAGAATTTTCGATAGATGTGTCTACCATATTTGAATTTAAATTTGCTTGTATCGTTCTAAAAATTCCCCATACTTTTCTTCAAAAAATGATTTTTCTTTAGTTTTTCGATGGAAATATGCAGGCTAAGTTATTATTAAGTCATGTACGGGAAATCATACCGAGCTACTTTACAAAACGAGCCCTAACGAATTAAAGAGCAGTAAAATTTCCCTAATTTCGGATTTAACACAAGTTTCCACGATCACATCAAACTTTAATGACTCCAACGTGCCAATTCCCAACAGGAAAATTTCGCAGAAAACTACCCCAACCCGCTCCCGGTAAAACTCGGAAAATTCGACCAACCCGCTCCCGGAAAAACTCGGAAAATTCCCTACATACGCCCCAGAAAAAAACTCTAAAAATTCCCCCCGCCGGCTCCCGAAAAATTTCCCTGATCAGCTCTCGGAAATCTCGGAAAATTGCCTTAACCCGAACCCGGAAAATTCCCCCAAACCGCTACAGGAAAAACTCGGAAAATTCCCCCAGCCGGCTCCCGGAAAATTCCCCTAAAACGCTCCTGGAAAACTCCGAAAATTGATCTAACCCGCTCCCTTAAAAACTCGGAAATTCCCCTAACCCTCTCCCGGAAAACTCGGAAAATTCCCCCAACTCGCTCCCGGAAAACTCGGAAAATTCCCGACACGTCCTCCCAGGCGGATCGACGCGTGTGAAAATTGCATTTTTTTTTATTGTTTTCGCTCGTTAGCGATCGTCGAAATGCGAACGTCGCGACGCCGTAGGAGAGGGTGGGGGAATATTTGTAAGCGACGCACGTCCCGATAATCGAGTCAACGCTGGGTAGGTACACTTGATAGTTTATTTTTAAAGCATGGCGGGGATGTTCCCGAACCAAAGTTCACAGATCTGGGATATAGTTGGGACACTGTCATTACTTTTATTAGCATTATATAACTATTATATATATCTATGTACATTAGATGTACATCTACTTCAAAATACCTCAAAAATACCAGCTAAACCACATTGCACTTTTCTTACTGATACATTCGTCCTTGCAATGGCAAAATTAACGTTACGTCACTTACCAATTCTGCAACTAATAAAATGCCAACAAATACCGTTAACAAAGATAAAAATTATTGATCGAACTTTCACTTTCTGCAGGTATGCTTTAGCGATAACTTCAGGTCGCGTCGGAGGCAATCCATACACTGGCCATTAGGTAGAGTTTAAATATTGTTCTGGGAAGGCCTTGGTCGTGTTCCAGGTATTCTTAACGAGTAGTAAATGCATTACGGGGCATTCCCATAATCCGCATAATCGACGTGTTAAATAATTCAATGCCTGGAAGTGTGACAAGGATGGAATTCGTTTGAAAAGCTAAACAGTGAATTTTTCCTTGAAATTCCTGAAAGGGTCGTAAAGTATGTAGATTTGAAATATTTAATGGGATTTAAGTAAATTTATAATGGGCCACTTTCATAACATAACACTTTTTAAATACAAATAGTCTGATTGCATTGTGAATTATTTGTATGTTTCTTATTAATATTACTTATTTTCAGATGTAAATACGCAATGCATGTATTCGTTAGTATTTCCCAGTATTTGTGCAAAGCAAACGTAATCGAACTTGAAGCACGTTAATATAATATACAGGGTGCAACGAAAATGCGAACGTGCCCTTGTTCTCCGCCTATGCCTATTTCGACTGCTTAATACAAAACAGATCGAGTCTCGCAAGGACGAAACGTAATGAATACATTAGGGACAGTGAAGACTATTGAGATTAATCGAGCCACGTGACAACGCAATTATTAAATATTGCTTTAGCTTTAGCATAAAAGGCGAAAGGATGTAATAGTTCAGGAGATAAATTCGAGAGGGAAAAGACAAATTTAGAAGATGGAAAAACAAGGGATGGTGTTCGTGTGATCCAGGCAGCGGATAATATGTAGTATGGTTTATAACTTGATAAACACGGTGTGTATACAGGGCGTTCGATAATTGGTTGGATTTAAAATTTTTACATTGGACATGCGCACACTTTCCCAAGTTTAAATGCTCATTAAGTACTACTATTATCAACTCTCTAAGAGTTACGTCATTGGACACTTTCACGCAGATTAGACGTTGCATATCAACTACATACTTGACTTCGTGATTTTTATTGAACCGACTATAATGTCATTGAAACGATTAAATCCGACATCGTTCAGTGCAAGTTAATAAAGAGTCCCACGCTCGTATCTTCGCACGTCCCGGCACTTCTTTCCTTAATAAAAGAGAGCGTATAGTTACTTTTTAGCGCAATTTTAGCAGAGTCGCGTATCTCCGTTACGTTTCCGTTTTTAGCTCCTTACGGGAGAGAGTTTAATATCCTGTAGGGCTCGTTATCGCGAGTCGAGCTCGGATCTTAAGAACGTCGCAGGAGAAATGAAATTTGTAAATGTGAGATCGTGTCAAATTGTGATTTCGATGACGCGCGTATCACGAAAAAGGGAAATAAATGTAAGGTGGGAGGACAGTCAGTTCTGCCACCACCAGAAGTGATGAGTTAGGTCATGAGGTCATAGACAAACTAGCAACGGAAGATGTTCAAAAATTTTGGAATTTGGTAACATGTTTAGGATTTAAAATTGTTGTATATCCTATTAACCTCAGCAAGTCAAATTAAATCAATTTTGAGATTGTCAAAACAACAGAAGTATAATTAGAGTAATTAAATACGAATTCCTAAAATTGCAAATTAATAAGCTATGATATTATGAATGAGACCCTATGGCGAGCTGGTCAATATAATTGTAACGATACAAAAGTATGTAATCAATATTTGCTGTCATTTTAACACAAACTTTGTGTAGCTGCAAAGATTACAACGTGCCAGCTGTACAAACAAAGGTCAGTAACTGTAGTTTTAATGAAAATAGCTGAGCAACGAAATAGCCATCCATTTTAATATATAGATAGATTGACAGCTACAGAAAACCACAGTTATTAATTAATCTGGGTTGTTACAATATAAATAGATAATGAAAACGTATGTGCACAATGTGGGACACTAGGTTCCACTTTCGTCAAATATGTCTTCGGCCATTTTGTTTGACTACCATAGGGTCAAATAGCATTAAAAATTTTAGGGGTTGTTAATAAACATAATAAAAAAATAGATTCTCTCCTTAATCGACAAATAGTTTTTGATGAAGTTTTCATGGTAACTTCAAGGTTATATGAGGCATATTTTTTGAAAGTTGCAAGTATGTGAGAGCTTTCTCTCGAAATAAAAATTATTTTCAAAATTTTTAAATATTTGAACAGGTATTGAAAAAAAAATTCTGCTGAGAATAGTTTTGGAGTTATTTAACATCAATTTTGCATACTGAAACGACTATTCAACAATGGAATCAAATTCAAAGATATGCTCCATTAATTATTATCTATTCAATCATGTGGTTACTTGTCGCGAATTAATTCCTATTATTTTCTAATACTTTTGGCTCATAGGTCTTCACTTTATCTTTAAATTTGTGAGAAATTTCCAAGTTCAATTTGGTTTGGTCACAAGGTTTTTCTTTATTTCTAGGTTCGTTAGAATTTTCATAATCTACCACTACTTGAATCGTGTAAACACTAGGTTGTATTATATTCCTAGGAATGTAAGATGTAGGTACCAGAATTACTTAGTTTATATAGAACTTTTAATGGAAAATTTACATATTCATGGCGAGCTACCTTAGCTGACATTTGCTGAGTTCCATTAAGTAACGTCATGAGATGTATAAAGTAGCATAACTCGTATTACCAGTAAGTTAGAGAAGGAGGTTTCTCTCATTTACCTATATATTATGTTATGTTATTATAGTGCTAGCTGAAGGTCTGAACTATATATCGAGTTTAAAGTTTCCACTTGCTCGGAAATTCGAGGTTTTCAGGTTTTTCCGGACCTTATTGGGACCAAAGCTACGAGCACGTACTGTTTCAAGTTTCCAGGCTAATCTGGAAATGCCTTAATTTGCGGACATACACATATATGATACCATTCTGGCATGCTGCGTAATTGCATTCTTCTTAAAAACACACATTCTGCATTTTATATATAAATAATTAGGTGATTAGCTGAATTCTGATAGATTCCCTACATAGTGGCGAATTTTTTAAGAACCCTAAATAAGTTGTCTTCCACGTAACAAATCGTATCATCCATTGTGGCGTTGTATGTGTACCGCACTTCCACGTGACAAACTAGCTGGATTTCCAACCCTTCCGGACGAAACGTGGAGCGCATCGGTACACCCCGACATGATGAGAGGAAAAAGGAATTATAATTTACAAACGCAGGTACGCTTTATATGTATAAATGGCCGAGGGAGGGTCGTAATACGATTCCGCCATTATTCCGGTCCGTTTCGTACCATTAATTACGCCGTAATTAAAACGTCCGTTCCTCCCTTTCCCGACTCGCCTAGCGAAATGTACTTCACGTGGCAGTTAAATTTTTGGGGAAGACATGTAAGAAATTCAAGGGACGCTTAGGAAGTGATTTAAACTTCGCGCAAGTCGGTCCCTAGGAGGATTTTTCCATAATTCAAGGAAACTACACGTCGGAGGGCGAATTGATGCAACAGCGCGACAACGTCCCGAGGATAAATCCGGAAAATTGTTACATAATTGAAAAGCCTCAAAAAACTCTTTTATCTACATATCTATATCTTACACCGAAAGTAGTGTAATAATATTCATGTTATTACACTACTTTTGGTAACTTTTAGTTTTGTTAGATTGGTACGTCAGCCTGTCACGTAGACGTGCGTAGACGGCAAGGTTAAATTACTAGTATTTCAATAAATTTCTTGAGCAGCTTTGCGTATTTCTGGGGGTGTACAGGTCAATTCTACATTTTTGTCTTCCATTTCGCGCACGTAAGTAAGTAGTTATAGAATTTGTCCTAGGGCTACTAGATTTTCAAATTCAAATACGAAACGTTCATGTCAGTGTAACCAACCCACGCAAAATTCCCTAGTGTAATACGAAAACTTGAACAGCCAAAATTGAATGAATTAATAAAGCAGAGTAGATAAAATAGTATATTACACTCGTTTAATAAGACGTATTGTCACACTCGTTCTATTAAAGCACTCCTCGCTTCGCTCGTCGTGCTTTAAAATTCTCGTGTGACAATACTACTACTACTACTACTACTACTACTACTACTACTACTACTACTACTAGTATAATAATATCTAGTACGTTTCAACGTTGATCGCGCAATTGATAAGCGCATGTTGGTGGAAATTACGCGTCAAACGGAACTGGGTTAAAGCCGAAGTTTGCTCGTATCTGATGCACGTGAAACGTGAAAGTTTCCGACAAAGACCGAACGGCTCTCGAGTTTCGGGACAGAGTTACAGATGACAAATTGCCGCGTTGAAAAATTTAGTCAACACGACACGAAATTCCTTCAGGAATTTATGGAAAAAAAGAAGGGGAGGAAGCGAGTTTAATGAAATTTTATTCCCGACACACATTGTTACGAAGTGATGAATGCTGTCTGAATTTTTTATGATGTTACCGCCGGCGGGAAGTTACTGAGATTCGTGAATTTTTAAAAAAAAATCGTTATTTATGGTCGGCTCGCATGGTTCACGGGAGTTAAATTAAATTAAATTAAATTAACGGTCGGTTATGTTTCTGCTTCCGCCTGGCGATCAAAGCGGGTTGTAAACGGTCACAAACAGTCATAGACTGCCCCAAATGGTCATGTACATATATATGTTTTAGGAGAGTATATTATCGGCAATGGATCGCATATGGTAGAGACCATTATATAAGATTAGGAAGAAAAGGTAATTGTTCTCTGAGGTTACTTTTTTAAATAATTTTTGAAACGCCATTTTAGACATTTTTCTTTCGACTTATCACGATTCAGGTGGTCATATTGCCGTTATTAATTTTTCAGGTAAGCTTATTTAGTGGCAGTAACGAACATCACTAAACGGAGCTATCTTTTATTAGCAGCATTTTTCGATTATTTTCGAAATTTAATTTTCTGTTTGCCTTTTAATGATCTAATTATATTTTCTGGTAATCTTGGCAGCATTTGCGTTAGTGCTTTTAAAGTATTTTGAAAAGACAATTTATTAATATGCTGTCAATATTTTTATCATCGTTTTTCATCAGTTCATTTGAACTGTGGTGATCATGGTGATCATTTTGACGAAGGAGCTGTTATAAACTAAATAAAATTTAACGTTTAAGTTAAAATTTTGGTAAATGCTTTTAATTTGCTTAAAAGGACTGCTTCACTGTTCATTTAACTTAATATATTTTAATGTTGAAAATACGTAAGTTATATATTTTATAATTTATTGCTTGCAATTTTTTATTTATTTAAATTATAACAATATTATTTTAATGTAGTTTACCATATTACTTACTTAAATACAATTTCAGTTATTTTATAAACTTGTCGATTATAAAGAAAGCAACGATGAACAAATTAAGGCAAGTCGTGGTATTGCTTTTTTGAAAAAAAAAATTGCTGAATATTTTGGCTCAAAAATTTTTCTAATTTGATTTGAATTAATTATATTATAATTTTTTTAAGACTGTCTTATGTTCCTGTCTCGGAACAGAAGTACAAATTAAGGCATTTCTCTTCAAAAATAGATTAATACTGTATATTTCGGCTTCATATTAAGGCGTCTATTTTTGGCAAAATGTTGTTATTGTATATTTTGGCTCAAAACATTTTTCTAATGTGATTTGAGGTTAATTATATTGTAATTTTTTTAAGGATGTCTCATAAAAGTTGCTGCTTTGGAATAGAAAAACAAATTTAGGTAAATTATGGCACTTCTTTTCGAAAATACATTAACA
The DNA here is from genome assembly GCA_946251905.1 of Cryptocephalus moraei. Classification (NCBI taxonomy): domain Eukaryota; kingdom Metazoa; phylum Arthropoda; class Insecta; order Coleoptera; family Chrysomelidae; genus Cryptocephalus; species Cryptocephalus moraei. The sequence continues at coordinate 31,709,811 of OX276456.1, forward strand.
CTGTATATTTGGGCTCCAAATTAAGGCAAGTAGTGGAACTGCTTTTTGGAAAAATGTTGTTACTGTATATTTTGGCTAAAAAAATTTTCTAATTGGATTTGAGGTTAATTATATTGTAATTTTTTAAAACTGTCTCATACAATTTCTTGCTCTGGAATAGAAAAACAAATTAAGGCAAATAATGGCACTTCTATTCGAAATTAGATTAATACTGTATATTTGGGCTCCAAATTAAGGCAAGTAGTGGCATTGCTTTTAGGAAAAATGTTGTTATTATAGATTCTGTTTTAAAAAAAATTCTAATGTGATTTGACGTTAATTGTATCATAATTTTTTAAAACTGTCTCATAAAAGGTCCTGGTATGGAACATATTAAGGCAAATTATGCCACTTCTTTTCAAAAATGGATAAATACTGTATATTCCGGCTCCAAAGTAAGGCAAGTCGTGGCACTGCTTTTTGGAAAAATGTTACTGTATATTTCGGTTGATTTTTTTTTTCTAATTTGATTTGGATTAACTATATCGTAATTTTTTAAGACTGTCTCCTGTTCATGTTTCGAAATAGAAACACAAATTAAGGCAAATTATGGCACTTCTCTTCAAAAAATAGATTAATACTGTATATTTCGGCTCCATATTAAGGCAAGTCTCTTTTTGGAAAAATGTTGTTATTGTATATTTTGGCTCAAAACATTTTTCTAATGTGATTTGAGGTTAATTATATTGTAATTTTTTAAGGATGTCTCATAAAAGTTGCTGCTTTGGAATAGAAAAACAAATTAAGGCAAATGATGGCACTTCTTTTCGAAAATAGATTAGTACTGTATATTTGGGCTCCAAATTAAGGCAAGTCGTGGCACTGCTTTTTGGAAAAATGTTACTGTATATTTTAGCTGAATTTTTTTTCTAATTTGATTTGGATTAACTATATCGTAATTTTTTAAGACTGTCTCATGTTCCTGTTTCGAAATAGAAACACAAATTAAGGCAAATTATGGCACTTCTTTTCAAAAAAATAGATTAATACTGCATATTTCAGCTTCATATTAAGGCAAGTCTCTTTTTGGAAAAAATGTTGTTATTGTATATTGAGGTTAATTATATTGCAATTTTTTAAGAATGTCTTATAAAAGTTCCTGCTGTGGAATAGAAAAACAAATTATGGCAAATAATGGCACTTCTTTTCGAAATTAGTTTAATACTGTATATTTGGGCTCCAAATTTAGGCAAGTAGTGGCATTGCTTTTAGGAAAAATGTTGTTATTATAGATTCTGTCTCAACAAAAAATTTCTAATGTGATTTGAGATTAATTGTATCATAATTTTTTAAAACTGTCTCATAAAAGGCCTTGGTGTGGAATAGAAAAATATATTAAGGCAAATTATGCCACTTCTTTCCAAAAATTGATTAATACTGTACATTCCGCTCTAAAGTAAGGCAAGTCGTGGCACTGCTTTTTGGAAAAATGTTACTGTATATTTTGGTTGATTTTTTTTTCTAATTTGATTTGGATTAACTATATTGTAATTTTTTAAGACTGTCTCATGATCCTGTTTCGAAATAGAAACACAAATTAAGGTAAATTATGGCACTTCTCTTCAAAAAATAGATTAATACTGTATATTTCGGCTCGATATTAAGGCAAGTCTCTTTCTGAAAAAATGGTGTTATTGTATGTTTTAGCTCAAAACATTTTTCTGATGTGATATGAGGTTAATTATATTGTAATTTTTTAAGAATGTCTCATAAAAGTTCCTGCTGTGGAATAGAAAAACAAATTAAGGCAAATTATGGCACTTCTTTTCGAAAATAGATCAACACTGTATATTCCGGCTCCAAAGTAAGGCAAGTCGTGGCACTGCTTTTTGAAAAAATCTTGTTACAGCATATTTTGGCTCAAAAAAGTTTTCTAATGTGATTTGAGGTTAATTATATTATATTTTTTTAAGGATGTATCATAAAAGTTTCTGTTGTGGATTAGAAAAATGAAATTAAGGCAAATTATGGCATTTCTTTTCGAAAATAGATTAATATTGTATATTTCGGCTTCAAATTTTTTCCAATTAATTTGGAGATTAATTTAATTGTACTTTAATGTAAACTTGTTCATGAAAGTTCCTGTTTTGGAATAGAAAACAGTTTTTACAAATTGTGACACTGCTTTTTGAAAATATTATATTACTGTATATTGAGGTTCCAAAAATTGTTCCGACTTGATTTGTGGTTAATTATATTGTAATTTCATTACGACTGGTTTATAATCGTTCTTATTTCGGAATAGAAAACAAATGAATAAAAATTTAGAGCACTACTTTTTGAAAATAGGTTGATACTGTAATTATTTTGAAATTTCTTTAAGTCTGAAATTCCTTTTTTGGAATCAAGAACAAATTAAAACATTTTCTTTAAAAAATAGGTTGTTTGTGTACATTTCGACTCCAAATATTTTTCCGCCATATTGGTCATTTTATAATTTGTTAAAATTTTATATAAAAGCCCCAATTTTGTAATGGAAAACAACACAAAATGGTAGTGCAATTTCATTAGCTGTTATGAAGCACCCAATACTGTTAGCAGGTATTACTGGCCCTTTCCCAAAAAACTGTGCTTATTTTGTTTAAATTGTCAAAAATTTGTTTGGAAACAAAAAAATTATTTTTAAAAGTCGCCTACAAATCAAGTAAAATTACATTCGTTTCTGAAGTTCTCATTCAAAGATGTACATACTACTAATATTCTACATTATATAACGGTAAAACATTTTGTTTGTCAATTGATTTAGGGGAATTACATAAGACTCTTCGATGAAACACTTTGAAAACTCAAAAAGCGTATTTTGTAAATTAAATAGAAACATTGAATACGTAGTAGTACGAAACGTAATTTTTAAATTCAAGACGAGCATTTTGTAATTTAGTCAAATTACATAAAATTCGTATTATTTTTTTGAATATTCGTAAAAGGTGTTTCGTAATTCCACAAACTGTAATTTGACTCATTTCAAAAGCCCATGCTGTATTTTCACGAAGTTTATTTTGAATCTTCACAAAAGTCAGTTTTTAGAATTATTTTAGTAAATTCGCAAAATTCTAGTGTGGTGGGATTACTTAATTTTTTTTTTATTATAAATTGCATAGTCATATTGTAACAAATGCAATAGTGCCTCAAGCAAAACGTAACTTTTGTTAACCACTTTGTAGAACCTAATGTTAATCAGACATTCGCTTTAGTTTTGTATATTTTTATATTGTTATCAAAATTATTTTACATTTTTCTATTCAAGTTTGCTCTTATCTCCTTAACTTGATGCGTATTTTTGTGGTGTTATTAATCATCGTTTTATTCGAACTTTAACTTAAACCGTTCCCTATTTCCTTACAGCTGCAGTTTATCAGAGCTCGAACTGTACTTACAATGCTGGCGCCCTCATTACAACAAAATTAGCAGCGTTTAAACTTCCCGTCGATTTCACGAGTTCCTAATACACAGCAACGATTCATGAAATCAAAAAAGGCCACGCTCATTTATTACCCACGACACCCTCGCATTGTCTCGCTTTGCGAAATTGAGCGAAGGGCCTCAATTCAATACGATGACTCAGCGGCCGCCCATTAGAGACCTTATAACGTTGTCAAAGTTGAATTATTGCGCTCGTCGTCATCAAGCGTATTGTGTAACTACGTGGGGATTGTGTTCCGCACAACATAAACAAGAGGACCGGGATACATAACAATGCTCGTCCCGCGAAAATCCGAGGAAAATCGAGAGCGTGGGATTTTCTTTCTTTAGAGTCGGATTCATTTCCCGAAAACTTGGGGCGGCTCGTTACGACGTGTAAATCGCCTGGAAGGTAAAGGTCGCCCGAGGGACCGAAAACAAATGGGTTTGTTGAAGTTTGCTTCGTACAAGATTTAGTTAATCAAATTAGTTTAAAAGTTGGGGTTCTCAGATGGTAAATTGCACCGGGAAATCGAGTCGATATGACCAGAGCGATCGACTTTGGGAAATTGTGTTTTGTAGTTTTACCCTGATTTCCCAGAGTCGGAAATCTTAGATTTGTGAAACGAGTAGCCTTATTTGTGCACGAGCTATACTCATGACTCATGAGTAGCCTTGAGTTACTTAGAATAGTTGAGAAACTAAGTTGCTTACAGTTAAGAAAATTATGTCAAAATTAACCTTTACAAAATAAACTTACGTTTACTGAAATGGGCTAATAACAAGGATATTGAGGTATTCCCCCTTTCAAACCATAACTTAAGGGGGCAGTCTCTTTAAAATTGGAAAAAAAAACACTTTTTAGATTTTTTAAAAAAAGGCTGTTGTATTTAGTCAATTTATTTGTTTAGATATTGTTCTATATTTATTGAAGAATACAATTCTTTTTAAATTTTTAATAATGTTTAGTGATGGTAGGGGGCGTCTTGTAAAAATGCCTTTTATTGTTGGTACCAATTACTGTGGTCGTCCTGGAAAAATAAAAACAAAATTCAAAATTGATTTTGTTCTTTAGACTTTGTTCTAGGACGGACCTGAATTTTTTTTTGAAATTTTGTAAATTGGTTTACGACTGTTTTCCCCAAAATGTAAAAAATCGGTATTTTTTGGGAAAAGTACTTGTATAAAAAAGAACGAGGGGTATTTATATGCATTTTTATAGGTATATATCCTAGACAATTCTAAAGAACAGAATCCATTTTGAATTTTGTCTTTATTTTTCCCAGGAAGACCACGGTGATTGGTACCAGCAAAAAAAGCATTTATTTAAATAAAAGCAAAATTTAAATAAATTTCTTCTGTATTCTTCAAGACATATAGAGCAATATCTAAAAATATTTTTTTGAATAAATACAACAGCCCTTTTACAAAACATCCCCAAAAAGTGTTTTCTTCCCATTTTGAAAGAAACTTCCCCCTCAAGTTACTCAACAACCAAACATAACTCGTCAAATTTTAGGCGAGTCACAGTGTACGTCTCACATTTCTCGAACTCTCCTGACAGAACTTTTCAGAGTAGTTATAACTTACAACATCATAAAACTGCTGAGTTCGGATATTAAAGGGCCGAAAGGTTAACATCCAGAGAGGTCCAGGATTTCTGCTGAGAGAACGGAAATATGACGTTACCTCCATTGAGGGTTTGATAGAGTGAAAATCTTACTCTAGATTTTACGAATAAATGACGCCAAAAATCGGGTGGCGTTTAATCAAGCCCGGAACGTAAGGTTTGAGGTTTGGTCGTGGCGAAAGTTACGAAGTAGAAGGAACGAAGTTATTTCCGCTATGATGCAGTCATACTGTCGTTAAAAAGTTTGTTACTAGGAAATAGTGATTTTAATTTCTTTTGTTTGGTATGTTCCTTGGGATTACTAAGTGGAGTGGAGTCAATTTGGAAAAATGCAAAATATTTTTTTTGCTCATAACTAGAGAAGAAAGAACTTTTCATTAACAAAATTACACGATCAAAAAATAAAGAAAACTGTTGCAGTTATCGAATGAAAATCAGGCCACGTACCTAAAACCACTTTGATATAGCTTGTGAGTCTTGTAGCAAAATCAAAAACTTTACGATTTACCTCAAAAAATAATTTTTCCCCTTTTTTCAAAATTCGTGATATCTCAAACACTATGCAGTTATTGAATGGAAATTTGGTTACTTATCTATAAACACTCTCTTTCGTATGTCCTGCGAGTTTCGTAGCAAAATTCGTCATTCTACGTATTACCTCAGGAAAATTGTACTTACGATTTTTTTTTAAAAAAATGCTTCAAAATTAAATTTCAAAAATTTCAATATAATGGTTTCCTGATGTTAAAAGTGGAAGAATTTCATTCGTGACGCATTTTTGAAACGAGATATGAATTGCCGAAAATTAAGTTACAAAATTTCAACTTTCCACTATTTATAGTTTCTAAAAAAACGTTGGCCAGATACACACAGACATTTTCCAAAAACATGTTTTTTGAACCTCAAAACGTCCAGAAATTCCAATATCTCAAAATCTGAAATCAGTACGATTTCATTACTTTCTCATACTATATGGGAGAAAGTAAAAAGTTATTTTAGATTTTTTGGATTTTAGGGTTTAGATTTAGGTTATTTATTTTTGGGTATTAGGCGCTTAGAAATTATTAAAAACTTAAATTCAACGTCAATTTCCATAAAATGTGAAAGAAACTTGAAAATATGTTTATCCTCTAGTACTTGCCACCTACTCGCGATTTTCCAGGGCGTTCTCTACTCTTAGTTCGCCCTTTTCTCCCTTGCCTGTCGTGGGACAATTTAAGTTGAAGTTGGATTAAGAAGACAACAAACAGGCACCTCCCGATACCATTTACCGTAATGAAATCAAAAGGCCGAAAAATGTGACGAACGGCGCAGACGACTCGATAGGGATTCGCCCTCGAATACCTCAGGGTAGACGTTATGTCACTCAGAAAACGTTCAAGTGCGCAATTCACTCGCCAGAATTATAATATCAAGGCATTCGGGAGCCCAGGAACGACACGTCACTATGCTAACTCACAAAACTCGCGCCACAACTCTTAAAACTCACACACTCGCACGAGCGGAGAGACCGATACGTCCGTTCTCGATCGAACGATACTGATTAACTGACGTTAATAATTAAGGTTCGGAGAGATGGAGATAAATCTCTAAACGTAATTGTGCTGATAAGCGGCGATGATTCAAATATAAACGATAAGTTTCTTTTGCTACCGAAAGTACGGGTGTAAAGATAGTCAAAAAACGTTCTCGGAGAGATTGTTTATTACTAAACAAATGCATCCGATACGATTTACCACCCTGGCTGTCGTTAGAGGTTGATACATGGGGTACGTTTACAAAAAATCGAGAAAAAAATTATTTTAACCACCTAAACTAATTTTTACACAGAAAATTTTTAACGGAAAATATCCATTTAACATAAAGTACCTCCCTGACACAGTTTTAAGTCGAAAATCAGGGGATGCAAGAGTTAATGGGGGGTCATAAGACACTAACTTAGAAATTTCGAAACACTGAAACTGTACACTGAAAATTTTTATCGGAAAATATCCATTTAACATAAAGTATCCCCCTGACACAGTTTTAAGTCGAAAATCAGGGGATGCAAGAGTTAATGGGGGGTCATAAGACACTAACTTAGAAATTTCGAACTCCTCCGTATGGTAATTTTTTTAAGTATCTAAAGCAATTTTTACATCGAAAATTGTTATCTGAAAATATTCGTTTATACATAAACTATCCCCCTGAAATAGTTTCAAGTTAACACAATTAAACAATGATTTAAGAGCATACATTAAGGATATTAAGAGGTTCTTTCGTTTATAACTAAATTAATTATATATACGGAGGAGTTCAAAATTTCTAAGTAAGTGTCTTATGAATCCCCATCCCCTGATTTTCCACTTGAAATTGTTTCAGGGGGATAACTTATTAGCCTAGTTAAATAAAATATCGGGAAAAACTGAAATGTCACAAAATTTCAAATTTCCATTAAAAGTGAAAAAAACTTGAAAATATGTTTATCCTCTAGTACTTGCCACCTACTCGCGACTTTCCAGGGCGTTCTCTCCTCTTAGTTCGCCCTTTTCTCCCTTGCCTGTCGTGGGACAATTTAAGTTGAAGTTGGATTAAGAAGAATACCAACGGGCACCTTCCGATACCCTTTACTGTAGTAAAATCAAAAGGCCGAAAAATGTGACGAACTCGATAGGGCTTCGCCCCCGAATTCCTCAGGGTAGACGTTATGTCACTCAGAAACCGTTCAAGTGCGCAATTCACTCGCCAGAATTATAATATCAAGGCATTCGGGGGCTCAGGAACGACACGTCACTATGCTAACTCACAAAACTCGCGCCACAACTCTCAAATCTCACACACTCGCATGAGCGGAGAGACCGATACGTCCGTTCTCGATCGAACGATACGTTAGACTGACGTTAATAATCAAGGTTGGGAGCGAGAGATAAATCTCTTAACGTAACTGTGCTGATAAGCGGCGATGATTCAAATGTACGATTATTTTGCTAGCGAAATAGTACGGGTGTAAAGATAGTCAAGAAACGTTCTCGGAGAGATTGTTTATTACTAAACAAATGTATCCGATACGATTTACCACACTGGCTGTCGTTAGGGTGTTGATACATGGAGTACGTTTACAAAAAATCGAGAAAAAAAAGTTTTAAACACCTAAACTAATTTTTACACTGAAAATTTTTATCAAAAAATATCGATTTAACAAAGTATTCCCCTGAAACAGTTTCAAGTCGAAAATTAGGGGATAAAAAAAATGGAAAATCGGGGATTCAAAGGTTACGTATGGAAAAAATATTTTAGTATCTAAACCAATTTTTACATCAAAAATTTTTATCTGTAAATATTCGTTTATACATACACTATCCCCCTGAAACAGTTTCAAGTTATCACATTTTAACAATGATTTAAGAGCATAGGTTAAGGATATTAAGAGGTTCTTTCGTTTATAACTAAATTAATTATATATACGGAGGAGTTCAAAATTTCTAAGTAAGTGTCTTATGAACCCCCTAATGACTATTGCATCCCCTGATTTTCCACTTGGAACTGTTTCAGGGGGATAACTTATTAGCCTACTTAACTAAAATATAGGGAAAAACTGAAAAGTCCCAAATTTTCAAATTTCCATTAAATGTGAAAAAAACTTGAAAATATGTTTATCCTCTAGTACTTGCCACCTACTCGCGATTTTCCAGGGCGTTCTCTCCTCTTAGTACGCCCTTTTCTTTCTTGCCTGTCGTGGGACAATTTAAGTTGAAGTTGGATTAAGAAGACTACCAATAGGCACCTCTAGGTACCATTTACCGTAGTAAAATGAAAAGGCCGAAAAATGTGACGAACGACGCAGACGACTCGATAGGGCTTCGCCCCCGAATTCCTCAGAATGTCACTCAGTAAACGTTCAAGTGCGCAATTCACTCGACAGAATTATAATATCAAAGCATTCTGGAGTCCAGGAATGACACGTCACTATGCTAACTCACATAACTTGCGCCACAACTCTCAAAACTCACACACTCGCATGAGCGGAGAGACCGACACGTCCGTTCTCGATCGAACGATGCGTTAGACTGACGACTGACGTTAATAATTAAGGTTCGGAGAGATAGATAAATCTCTTAACGTAATTGTGCTGATAAGCGGCAACGATTCAAGTATACGATTATTTTCCTACCGAAATATCCGAAATAGTACGGGGGTAAAAAACGTTGTCGGAGAGATTGCTTATTACTAAACAAATGTACCCGATATGATTTACCACCCTAGCTGTCGTTAGGGGTTGATACATGGGGTACGTTTACAAAAAATCGAGAAAAAAATTATTTGAACCACCTAAACTAATTTTCACCATGAAAACTTTTATCGAAAAATATCCATTTAACATAAAGTATCCCCCTGAAACAGTTTCAAGTCGAAAATCAGGGGATGAAATGGAAAATCGGGGATTCATAGGTTACGTATGGAAAAAATATTTTAGTATTAGTAGTAAACCAATTTTTACATCTAAAATTTTTATTTAGAAATATTATTTTATACATAAACTATCCCCCTGAAACAATTTCAAGTGGAAAATCAGGGGATGCAAGAGTCAATAGGGCGTCCATAAGACACTTACTTAGAAATTTCGAACTCCTCCGTATGGTAATTTTTATAAGTATCTGCCAATTTTTACATCGAAAAGTTTTATCTCTGAAATATTCGTTTATACATAAACTATCCCGCTGAAGCAGTTTCAAGTCGAAAATCAGGGGATGCAATAGTCAGTCGGAGGTTCATAGGAGACTTACTTCGAAATTTCGTACTCTTACGTATGGAAAAAATTATTTAAGTATCTAGACCAGTTTTTACAACGAAAATTTTTCTTTGAAAATATTCACTATCCCTCAGAAACAGTTTTTGAGAGAAAAAGTTTGACCTCGTATTTAAAAACAGTCATTTTGACCTGTCCAGCCAGTGTTGTATCAAAATTCGAAACATTGTAGTTTCTACCCCAAAAAAATACAGGAAGGTAAACGGACCAATAGAATCAGTGGATCACAGCTGCTTATATGATTAATAATCTTTGTTGAGGTAATTTCGAAGTAAAATCCAGCTTTTTCCTAATAGATTTTGAAACTAATTGCTAGACGATTTTCAGTCTTCTGTCAAAACCTCCTTGATTATCTCTGTTAGCACCAAGCAAATTTGATTTAATAGTCCGCTTGCGTTTCTAAAAATTTTCCACCAAATTACCCGGCAAATTGCGACAGGTGAGAGATTTCAATCGACGCCGCCGTATCGATGCCAATTATCGCGACCCGAGTTCGGAGGCACTTCCATCGCTGGAACCCATAAAAGCGCGAATTAATTCCAAACACACTTGGTCGAATCGAACGTCGTAACATCGAATCGGAGGAACTCGTGGGAGTCATCGAAAGGATGAGTCGAATATCGCGATTACTCACCAAGCTAGTTAGAATAGGGAGTAGTTGAAGTGATAATAGTAACAGCAACGGTAATAATGAGGGGTCACTTTCGGGACCGAGGGAGCTTCAAACTTATAACGAGTTCCGGGGTGTTGGTTAATGCAGCTTGAAAATGCAGCTATTGCAAACGTTGCAACTTTACAAATGTTTTATATGTAATGTTCCTTGCCCTCAGATCTAGTGGCTGATGATGAAAAAGTGAAAAATCTCGATTTTGGCATATTGCTCAACAAGTATTAACTGCTTATAAAATAAAGTCATCCCTCCTTTTGAGGAGTATTAAATAAAGAAACAAATTTTGCTGCGAAATTCACAAGGGAAATGAGATCCCGAATTTTGGTAGAAGAGAAAAACTTGTTTTCGGTAAATCGAATTTCTCGCCTAAAGAAAATTCATTCACTTTTGACACCAGGAAACCTTATTTTTTTGTTCTGGACGAGACCTTTGGAAATCTATTTTTGGACCATTTTTTTGAAAAAAAAAAACTAAAGCGGTTTACCATCCTTTTTTGTCGGGATATAAAGTAGATTTCGAATTTTGCTACGAAACTCACAGGACAAAACAAAAAGAACGTTTTTAGATAACTCACCAAATTACCATTCAATAACTTCAATAGTTTTTTATTAATATTTAAAAAAAAACAAAATTTACTTTTCGACCGTTCATATCTCTTCAAATAAATACAAAAGAAATTCTTCCACTTTTGGAATTAAGAAAACTTGTTTTTCCGTTCTCAATTAAAAATTTTGAACTTTATTTTTGAAGCATTTTTTGGAAAAAAGTCATAAGGGTTAACGTACAATTTTTTTTTTGGGTAATAGGTTGAATCGAATTTTGCTATGAAACTCGCAGGACGTACCAAAGATAGTGTTTTTAGATAAGTGACCAAGTTTCTATTCAATAACTGCAATAGTTTTTGAGATATATGTTTTTAAAAAAAATGAAAACTTAATTTTCGACAATTCATATCTCTTTTAACAAATTCGTCACGAAAGAAAGTCTTCCACTTTTAACATCAGGAAACTTCCTTTTTTGTGTTCTGGATTAAAATTTTTGAAATGTAATTTTGAAGTATTTTTTTAGAAATAATTCATAAGGGGTAACATACCATTTTTTTGAGGTAATACGTAGAAAATTTATTTTTCGACGGTACATATCTCGTTAAATAAACGCGTCATTAAAGAAATTCTTCAACTTTTGGCATCCGAAAACCCTCTTTATTAGTTTTGGAATGGAATTTTTTAAATCTAATTTTGAGCATTTTTGCTGCTTAAAATTCTAAAATATTTTTAAACAAATAGTTAAGATTAAGTCAGTAGAACACCAGCTAAAGATTAACTGGGGGCCGGTAATTTATAATTTATATACTTCTTGCTTATCTTACTATCTGAGTTATAATTTTTTTAAAATTATAAAAATATTTTACTATATGTACATACACAAGAAGCAGTTACTTTAGAAGTTACTAATTATATTGTCTGGTGCTTCTACTCCCAAAATATTTTGGAAAGAGAATTTTTCGAAAGCAAATTTTTGAATACAACGACTATACCAATGCAGCTGTAGCTAATCTGGTTCAACTGTTAAGGGTTTATTTTTTGAAATATTTTAGAGAGAAATGGATTCAATTAAAAGACAGTACCATGCAAAGTTTAATCTAGTAGATAGCAGTTAGATTCTAGTAGACGATCTAGTAGATAAATTCCATTTCTATTTTCTAGTTAATTTAGAAGTTACTAATTCTATTGCGTGGAGCTTCGACTTTCAAAATATTTTGAAAAAGAGAATTTTTCGAAAGCAAATTTTTGAATACAACGACTATACCAATGCAGCTGTCGCTAATCTGGAATCTACTGATTCGACTGTTTAGGGTTTCTTTTTTCAAATATCTTAGAGAGAGATTGATTGAATTTAAAGACTGTACCATTCAAAGTTTAGTCTAGTAGATATCAGTTAGATTCTAGTAGTTAATCTAGTAGATAAATTACATTTCCATTTTCCAGTTAATTTAGAAGTTACTAATTCTATTGCGTGGAGCTTCCACTTTCGAAATATTTTGAAAAAGAGAATTTTTCGAAAGCAAATTTTTGAATACAACGACTATACCAATGCAGCTGTCACTAATCTGGAATCTACTGATTCGACTGTTTAGGGTTTCTTTTTTCAAATATCTTAGAGAGGAACTGATTAAATTTAAAGACTGTACCATTCAAAGTTTAGTCTAGTAGATATCAGTTAGATTCTAGTAGTTAATCTAGTAGATAAATTACATTTCCATTTTCCAGTTAATTTAGAAGTTACTAATTCTATTGCGTGGAGCTTCCACTTTCAAAATATTTTGAAAAAGAGAATTTTTCGAAAGCAAATTTTTGAATACAGCGATTATATCAATGCAGCTGTAGCTAATCTGGAATCTACTGATTCAACTGTTAAGGGTTTCTTTTTTCAAATATTTTAGAGAGGAACTGATTAAATGTAAAGACTGTACCATTCAAAGTATAGTCTGGTAGATAGCAGTTAGATTATAGTAGATGATCTAGTAGATAAATTCCATTTCCATCTTCTAGTTAATTTAGGAGTTACTAATTCTATTGCGTGGAGCTTCTACATTCGAAATACCTTGAAAAAGAGAATTTTTCGAAAGCAAATTTTTGAATACAACGACTATACCAATGCAGCTGTCGCTAATCTGGAATCTACTGATTCGACTGTTTAGGGTTTCTTTTTTCAAATATCTTAGAGAGGGATTGATTAAATTTAAAGACTGTACCATTCAAAGTTTAGTCTAGTAGATATCAGTTAGATTCTAGTAGTTAATCTAGTAGATAAATTACATTTCCATTTTCCAGTTAATTTAGAAGTTACTAATTCTATTGCGTGGAGCTTCCACTTTCGAAATATTTTGAAAAAGAGAATTTTTCGAAAGCAAATTTTTGAATACAACGACTATACCAATGCAGCTGTCACTAATCTGGAATCTACTGATTCGACTGTTTAGGGTTTCTTTTTTCAAATATCTTAGAGAGGAACTGATTAAATTTAAAGACTGTACCATTCAAAGTTTAGTCTAGTAGATATCAGTTAGATTCTAGTAGTTAATCTAGTAGATAAATTACATTTCCATTTTCCAGTTAATTTAGAAGTTACTAATTCTATTGCGTGGAGCTTCCACTTTCAAAATATTTTGAAAAAGAGAATTTTTCGAAAGCAAATTTTTGAATACAGCGATTATATCAATGCAGCTGTAGCTAATCTGGAATCTACTGATTCAACTGTTAAGGGTTTCTTTTTTCAAATATTTTAGAGAGGAACTGATTAAATGTAAAGACTGTACCATTCAAAGTATAGTCTGGTAGATAGCAGTTAGATTATAGTAGATGATCTAGTAGATAAATTCCATTTCCATCTTCTAGTTAATTTAGGAGTTACTAATTCTATTGCGTGGAGCTTCTACATTCGAAATACCTTGAAAAAGAGAATTTTTCGAAAGCAAATTTTTGAATACAACGACTATACCAATGCAGCTGTCGCTAATCTGGAATCTACTGATTCGACTGTTTAGGGTTTCTTTTTTCAAATATCTTAGAGAGGGATTGATTAAATTTAAAGACTGTACCATTCAAAGTTTAGTCTAGTAGATATCAGTTAGATTCTAGTAGTTAATCTAGTAGATAAATTACATTTCCATTTTCCAGTTAATTTAGAAGTTACTAATTCTATTGCGTGGAGCTTCCACTTTCGAAATATTTTGAAAAAGAGAATTTTTCGAAAGCAAATTTTTGAATACAACGACTATACCAATGCAGCTGTCACTAATCTGGAATCTACTGATTCGACTGTTTACGGTTTCTTTTTTCAAATATCTTAGAGAGGAACTGATTAAATTTAAAGACTGTACCATTCAAAGTTTAGTCTAGTAGATATCAGTTAGATTCTAGTAGTTAATCTAGTAGATAAATTACATTTCCATTTTCCAGTTAATTTAGAAGTTACTAATTCTATTGCGTGGAGCTTCCACTTTCAAAATATTTTGAAAAAGAGAATTTTTCGAAAGCAAATTTTTGAATACAGCGACTATATCAATGCAGCTGTAGCTAATCTGGAATCTACTGATTCAACTGTTAAGGGTTTCTTTTTTCAAATATTTTAGAGAGGAACTGATTAAATGTAAAGACTGTACCATTCAAAGTATAGTCTGGTAGATAGCAGTTAGATTATAGTAGATGATCTAGTAGATAAATTCCATTTCCATCTTCTAGTTAATTTAGGAGTTACTAATTCTATTGCGTGGAGCTTCTACATTCGAAATACCTTGAAAAAGAGAATTTTTCGAAAGCAAATTTTTGAATACAACGACTATACCAATGCAGCTGTAGCTAATCTGGAATCTACTGATTCAACTGTTAAGGGTTTGTTTTTTGAAATATTTTAGAAAAGAACTGATTAAATTTAAAGACAGTACCATTCAAAGTTTAGTCTAGTAGATAGCAGTTAGATTATAGTAGATGATCTAGTAGATAAATTATATTTCCATTTTCCAGTTAATTTAGAAGTTACTAATTTTATTGCGTGGAGCTTCAGCTTCTACTCCCAAAATATTTTGGAAAGATAAGTTATTGGAAAGCAAATTTTTGAATTAGATTTTTTTTTGAAATAGTCCGAAACATTAACTGAAGATTTATAATTGACTAATTCAATTTATTTGCTAGTTTCCCTTTCCAACGTCATCAGAGGGAAATTGAAGAAACTGAAGGAATTCACCAAATGACTGAATTCCTCTCGAGTTTCCAGAATTTCGAATAAAATCCTGTTTTCTAGACCAGATTGGTTCGGTATAGAGTTTCTTAAACGTTCGTTTAAGTTGTTACGTGAACAGCCAACCTTGAACGAGTAACTACTTTTTGTGTCGTTTAAAGGAAAAAATATGTACGTTTCGTATTTCCTCGAAACCGCGATATAACATCACTAACAAAACCATTAATGCAAATACTAAACTATAAATAATACATAGATAATATGTATGAACGTAGATACAGAAAAGTTAAATTTGTCACAAATTGTGACGTTGATACAAAGTTTGTGCAAACAAATTGTTTATTCCGATTGCGACCGCTCAATACGTTTATGTTTATGTTAATTTTTATTATTAGTCATGGCTTTAAGTCCATTGTCGTTCTAGAAAAATTAACGCGGTATGCAGTTTACGGAACTAATTAAGCAGCGCTATCATTATCAACGCGTAATTAACGCGGGGTTATCACAAGTCCTCACCTTGGTACCTGTCGTCGTTCATATACGGAAACGGCAAAGGATCAACTTTGGCCTCCATGACGTCCGACCTAAGCCGAATCTCACTTCAATAATTAACGCGGCGCTAATCACCGAAACTCCGATTAAACGTCCGGTCGCGATCACCGTTTAACCGCGCGGACCGCCGCTCGTCGACTGCGGTTATATACGTAACCGGTCGTACGTACAGGTAAAACTTAGTCGGCCCACGGGGAACGGCGTCGCGGCGCTGACGGTCGGGCGTCGCGGGACCAAGTGGGCGCCGCGGCAGCGTCGCGACGCTCTTCCTCCGCCTCGACGCCCACGTCGGGGAAGTTGCGTCCGTCCGTCGGCGGGGAGGGTTAATCGTGCGATTAAATCCCGCGGAGTATCGACTGTAACCCGTCGGCGGACGAGCGTGACGGGGGGCGCCGCGACGCCCCCCGCGGGCACCTGTTGTAGGGGGAGGGGGGCGTCGATTTACGTTCCGGGGCGATTAAATCGTTTTCATTGCTGCGTTTATTACGAGAAACGAAAGTTTTTGGGGTTTTTAGTACGTACTTGTATTGTATATGGGACCTTCAGGTTTTGGATAAATGGGCTGTTTGATATTATAAAGCAGTACGCCGAATTTCAATTATATCGGTGGGACAGTTTCGAATGTTGCAATCCAGATTTAATAGCTGATGAGCGGAGCAGCCGATTTCGGCCACGAACCTTTTTCAGTGTAAGCGGAGGATTATGGTACGCCGACTTCGGCCACCGTTCTACCTGAATTGCTTAGGAATTAGCCTAGAAATGCGCCCTGCTGTCAAATTGTAAGCGAATCAATAAACCAATGAAATTGCAATGATTTTGAGAAACCTATTTCTAGTATTAACCAATTATCCGCTAGTTAATAACTTGGCTTTATGTAGAGAGCAAATGTTTCTTTTTACAATATCTTGCAACATACATTCAAGAAAAATTATTCGTCCTATTCGTTTTGCTAAACCTCGATTGTTTATCCTTGCCCTTTAACAAGCGATAGCGAATTCATATAATAATTATGGCCGTCGGGGAGGAACTCGTCGGTCCTCTGAGAGATTTTACCTACTTTCGAATTGACCGCGGAAGGAACACGCCGCCGCTGCTATTTAATAATTTCTCTATTTTCCAATTTTACTTTTACTAACTTAACACTAAACTGAAAGAAATTAGTGAGCGAAATCCCTCCAATTTTATTTTATTGCACCTACCTGGCCTAACGAGCCATAATCCTTACTAATCCTACTTATAAAATCGCATGGCCGAAGTCGGCTGTGATATTCTTCTCTGTGGGGAATGGTGGCCGAAGTCGGATGTCCCCCTGATGTATTATGCGTTTCGCGCACAGTCTGTGTCTTAGAACTGAATGCCCCATTCTTATGTCATATTTACATAATGGTGGCTAATTACTTACGTTCTGTACCGCGTGTTCTCAACATTATAAGTTGTACCCATCCTTTACAGGTAAGGTCTTAGGTATGAGCAATTTTTAATTAATATTACTGAATTTTCTTCGAAATTTGTTGTAAGTCAGGTATGAAGAACTTTACTTTAAAAGACGAACTAGATGTGCCTGTTTATTTTCTTCCATCACTCTACATATTGTGCTTGCTAAAAACAATCCCTCGCACAATTCCTCTGTAGCAATAACATATTCACTAATTAGTCCAAGACCCATCTGTCAGAAGTTTGCTTTGGATGGACGTAAGTACGTAGTAGGTAAAAACGCGTTTTTTGCCGACTTGTTTTGCTTCTAACTTTTTAAGTATTGAATTTAGAAGAAAGTTGAACAGAGAAATAAGTTGCAGAATCGCTTTTTACATAAAATGGCATAAGTTATAAATTCAAAAATTTATTAGCGGTTTTGCAAAATAGTAATAAACCCAAAAAAAATCGACCCAAAAAAAGTGGTCTATTAATTTATTATTTTAGGCACCTTAAAATGTAGTTAGGATTTCCATATCTCGGGTATAAAATCTTGAAGTTATCATAAAAGAATCCTGTAAATTTCGTTTCGATCGGCTTACTAAATTTTGCACAGTAATTTTGCAAACCAGAAAAATCTAAAAATATTGAAAATTTTCAAAATTGTTTAATTTTTTTCCACTATTCGATTTTAACAAAACTGGCTGAGCATATATAAGTGGGAAGAAGCTTTCATGTGCTTTTTTCAGAATTAAAAAAATATTTATTTGAACGGTCACAGTCATTGTTTAAAGGTGGTGTCGTTGTTTTTTTGCTTATAAAAAAATAGATTATCTCGGCGAATTTTTTGTTAAATAAAATTCTGAAAACATAGCCGGAAAGTACTTGGAAAGACGCTCCTTTTTATATACAATAAGTTGCCATTTTGTTCATTAGCTTCTGAGATATAACTCCTCAAAGTTGATTAGTGTTTAATAAAATGGTTAATAATGGTTCATAACATTACTATTTTTTCTCGTATTTTAAGAAATAATTGTTTCTCACAGTAACCAGTATAATATTTTTGTTGAAATTTACATGAAGAAGATTGAAATTTACATTGAAAAAAAAATTCTCGCTTCGAATTTTAACAAATTTATAAATTTGATACCAACTTTAAACAATGGCTGTGACAGTTCTAATAAATATTTTTTAATTCTGAAAAAAGCACATGAAAGCTTGTTTCCTCTTATATATGCTCAGCCAGTCTTGTTAAAATCGAATAGTGAAAAAATTTTTTAAGCAATTTTGAAAATTTTCAATATTTTTCGATTTTTCTGGATTGCAAAATTATAGTGCAAAATCTAATAAACCGATCGAAACGAAATTTACAGCATTCTTTTATTATAACTTCAAGATTTTCTACCTGTGATATGGAAGTCCTAACTACATTTTAAAGTGCCTAAAATAATGAATTAAAAAAAAACACTTTTTTGGGCCGATTTTTTTTGTTTATTGCTATTTTGCAAAACCGCTAATAAATTTTTGAATTTCTAACCTATGGCCTATTATGTAAAATGTGATTCTGCAACTTTTTTCTCTTTTCAACTTTCTTCTATATTCAATACTTAAAAAGTTATAAGCAAAACAAGTCGAGAAAAACGCGTATTTAATTTTTTTTTAATTGTTGCATTTTAAACAATGTTCCCGACCTCTGGGCTTGGGAGAATAAGTCAATCCTTATTCTAGTCATTATTCCCGAGGTATTCCTGTAAAAACATTGCGGTTACCTCTTACATCCCCGTCAAAACAGATGGGTCCTAGACTAAATATAGTCACATTCACAATATGTCTAATGTGCAATGTCTAATTACAAATAATTGCTTCTTGCTTTATCGTTTTCCAATTAAGGGCTCCCTGTTTTCATCCATGAATTAATCCTGTAATTAAAATAATCAGAAAGAATCTTCTTACTGTAGAGAATGCAATTCTCTCTGGAATCCTTTTAATGAGAGGAATTAATAATGCAACTTCTACATCAAAAATTAGAAAAATAATTGCAATCAGAAAGAATTGAATAGGGAAGGGTAAACGAGCTGATGTTTTTGGGTCAAACCCACAAAAGGATCTTTTTTCTCAATCTGAAAAAGTTTTTTTGAAATTAGGTTTAATAGAATGATTATAATA
Source organism: Cryptocephalus moraei (assembly GCA_946251905.1). Lineage (NCBI taxonomy): Eukaryota > Metazoa > Arthropoda > Insecta > Coleoptera > Chrysomelidae > Cryptocephalus > Cryptocephalus moraei. The sequence continues at coordinate 31,729,209 of OX276456.1, forward strand.
AATACAATAATAATGATGATTATGGAACTTATTATGAGGAGTTGAATTATTTATACATACTTGAATCTTATTATTTGAATATAGAATTATATGAATATATTCATAGCTATATTCATAGGAAATTATGTTCATATATCATTATTCATATATATTCTAATTATAATATAGAACTTATAGAGTTATTTGGCTCCTAGGTGGTATTTAAATATAGGTGTTGCATTGAAACATCATAGGTAATGATATTTTGTCACTGTTATCCCAAAAAGTAACTGTGCATTTTTCATAATTTATATTTGCCTTATATTTTGAATAACTATCTGAACCTAATAATAAGTATGTCGGAATGAAAGTTATCTATAACTAGGAATTCACGTTGAATCTTATAAATATCTAATAAGAATGAAGTGTTGTAAAGTAAAGTACATAAAGTAAAAGTGAAGTAGGTATTATTTGAAAGAGGTCCATCGAAATCAAATATTGACTTTATATTAAGCACATATTTAATGTCTAAATACGTAGGTAACTGATTGGAGAGTAGTACAGAGTGAATATTTAATGAATCATAACGCTATTACGTTTAGATTCACTTTCAGATTTATATTCAATTTAATTATTCAGATAACAACTATAACATCATAGACACATTATACTGAATCGATCTTCGACGCAAAAATTTAAAATAAATTTATATGTCAACGATAATGTTATTCTCAAAATTTGCTGGGTATATGTACCAATTAATTTACAATTAAACACACCGGCAACCAACATTATAAATCTAACAGTGATGAAAATGAGGAATTACATTCGAATTCATAAATATATCATTTCTGGAATACAATCATTTGAAAGGAATCTAGAATATCGAAAATATGCAATAAAATTCTATTGTACTATTAAGTAATTGAAATCATCTTAATATTTACAATAATTGATGTTATGTCGAAGATTTTGAGATATTTTCTTCCAAAAAATGTCGAAGCAATCGTAAATTCACAACCGAAATTTCTTGTGTACTAAATATCTAAAAAATATCTAAAGATAAGGATGAAAATCACTGCTTTTGGGGTTACTGTAGCAAGTGAATAATTTCGGATAAACATTAGAGTAGACCACTTTTAATGCCTTCTTTAATGAGATAATGGAACGAAAACACTAAATAAGGAGACGTCCGCCACTGCAACTAAGTCAAAGGCACACCTTTAGAATATTTGGTGGTTTGCTGATGGTAACGCAGCATTTTGTCTTTCATCTGATCGATAATGTAACTATAGTACAATTTAACAGAAAATGTACATATACACATAAGTACAAATTCCACATGTACGTGAAAAACCTCCAAATTAGTCCAACTGTATCCCCCGACTTAAATAATACAACTTTTGCGCATTAATTATATCAAATATAAAGAACAATATGCCATGGGACCTTATCCAAACCTTAATTATGTAAAACAAATAAAACCGCTTAATTACAAATGCGCTCAGATAAAATCTTGCATTATGTCCTTTGTATCCTTCAGGACCTTACTCGAGATAAACTATGGTATAATCGTATTTTATCGCCCCCGGATAATGAAACCGATGCCCAATTGGGTTCGGACACATTCGGCAAATTTTTCAGAAGTTAATCCCCTACGTTACCAACCCTCCCCGTCTACCCTTATGTGGGTCTGCGGAGTTTATACCCCCTTGATAATTGGTAGGTCGTCGTTATCATCAATTAATTGTCGGATATAACATTTTCATGTCTCGTATAAATCATATAACCTCCAGGCAACAGAACATTACTGGTTATTGATATTTAATTAATTATAATGGGCATGCCTGAATCTGCTGAGGAGATAAAATAACATTACGTAAGTGTTCAGTATTGTGCCTTGGGCGATTATCGGGTAAGCTGCGGTTGTGGGAAATTTGACTGCAATAACTTTCATAACAGTATATGAATTTTGTTTTAATAAGTTCCGAAGAGAAACCCTCCTTCCCTTCCCCTGACTTTCGCACGGAATGCGATTTCCCTTCCAGTCGAAGTTACGAACTTCTCCCTTCGGATAACGCAATTTTAAAAATCTTCCCGAGTTTATTAAAGTCCTGAAAAAAATTGGTTCCCTTTGCCCTACTCCGAAGGGCTCGCATTAGAATTTCAAATGTTATCGCGGCGAGAGGCGCATTCGGTGATTTTTCATTGTATTAAACGGACCGCCGCCGTACAATTAGCTTCACCCTTGTTGTGGGTACGGAGGGTTGGAAAATCCGTGATTCATGCGTGGGGGGAGGGAAAACTATTAATAGTGGCGGCGGAAAATTCTAGAAAGTATGATACTGGAAAGGGTACCGAAAGGGACGAACAGCAGAATGTTATAGTAAAAGGGACGTCATGCATTTGGGAGAAATAATAGTCATTGTTCCTACCCTTAATTCGTCCTGCAATATTCTTAAGTATTATTACTTGCGAGAGCTTTGGCTTATCAGCATTTCTTTTGGATCTTAGAAGTTTCCAGAAAAATAATCCGAATAATACAACTTTTCCAGAATTTATTTCTTACTTTAAGAATTAGCAAGGTTTTCAGTAGTTTAGCAATAGGGTTTTTAAGATTCATAGGACCTTTTATCAGTGCGTTAAAAATACTTTTTACTTTCTCATATGAGGTACTCATATATGAGAGATTATTGTAATCGGGTCGATTTTTCGAAATTGAGTTATTAGTATTTCTGAACGTTTTGAGGCCAACTGAGTCCAAAAAACATGTTTTTGGAAAACCGTCTGTAGTCTGTATGTATGTGTGTATGTCTGTGGTAGGATTCTCTCAAAAACAAAAAACCACAAACGGTGAAAACTTTGTATTTAGACTTTGTACCATACTAGGACGTGAAAATAAGCTTTTCATTAAAATCGGCCAGGATAAAAGGGTAGTTTACTCTCGTCATTTTTCGGTTTTTGAAATTTTCTCGAAATTCGCTATAAGAATTTTTTTGAAACTTTGAATATTTATTGTACGATTAAATAGGTATAAAAAAAGTTCTCTAACGATTTTGGCTAAATCTTCTGTGAAGGGCACTTTATACTTGTCAATTTTCGGTTTTTTCAATTTTTTTTCGAAATCCACTTAACGAATTTTTTTAAACTTTGAATATTCATTCTACTATTGAATATGTATAAAAAAGTTTTCTAACGTTTTTGGCTAAATTTTCTGTGAAGGATATTTTACACTTGTCGATTTTTTGTTTTTTGTATTATTCTCGGAATTCGTTCCAAGAATTCATTTTAAACTGTGAAATTTATTGTGCAATTAAATATGTATAAAAAGGTTTGTAACGTTTTCGGCTAAATCTTCTGTGAAGAGCACTTTTGTGGTTTTTCGGTTTTTGGATTTTTCTCAAAATTTGCTCCAAGAATTTATTTTAAATTTAGAATATTTATTCTACCATTGAATTAGTATAAAATAAACTTTTCTATGATTTTTTGCAAAATATTCTGTGAAAGGCACTTTGTATCATTCTTCAGTTTTTTGAATTTTTCCCGAAATTTGCTCCAAGAATTTTTATAAAATTTTGAGTACATATTCTACATTAGATATAATATATAAAAAAGTTTTGTAACGTTTTTGGCTAAATCTACTGTGAGGAGTACTTTATAGGTACTTGTCCTTTTTCGGTTTGTTGCTTAAATTAACCCCTATATATGTGAAAGTACTCTGATGAACACATCACGATTTTAAACATGTATTCGCCTGTATTTTACATATTTTACTTGATAATGTATACAAATTTCAAATACTTTAAAAATACAAATTTACAAAAATTTTTTACTTTAAGAATTAGCGAGATTTTCAGTAGTTTAGCAATAGATTTTTTAAGATTCATAGAACCTATTATCAGTGCGTTAAAAATACTATTTAAACATGTATTCGCCTGTATTTTACATATTTTACTTGATAATGTATACGAATTTATTGTATTTAAATAGTATTTAAATTTAAACTCGACACTGTAATACTGTTAAACTATTTTACTGCTGGATTACCATTTAATGACAAAATTAACAAATTTTTATTAAGTGTGTTTTGTTTGATATTAAAAATCAATTAACTAGGTACCTACCTAAATACTAAGGTAAGCTATTTCTAATTAAATTATTATTTATTTATTGTATTTTATTGTCATTATCTATAAAATAAATTATAAATTTATTAATTCTAATAAAACTTGAGTTAAAATACATAGATAATCAAAGGCAGTAAAATTTCACAAGAGAATTGAAAAAAATGCTAGAAAATAATTATGTTATTAATTAAAAAAAAAAAGAAAGTGTATTTATGAAAAATGGAAAAATTATTTTAAATAATGTCACATATCTCATAGTTTTCTTATTCTATAACTGTGTATCTAAAGTTGCTGTAGCAATAAACCATTAACCTTATTTTTATAACTTTATAACTTTATTTCCTATTAATTTGAATAATCAAAAAATTACATTTATGCTAAATGTAGGAGCTATCTGTACCAAGAAACTTAATTTTATTTCCAGATAAATATGATAAGCCAGTAAAAAATCTCCACATTGCAACAGATGTATTTTAAATACACAGTAATTACAAACGAAGCTCGAGTATATAATAGTATTTACAGTACGATTTTAAATACATTTATCTACTTTGCGTTACTAATGATCTCATTATTACATCGAAAGTAGTGTAATAATATTCATATTATTACACTACTTTTGGTAACTTTTAGTTTTGTTAAATTGGTACGTCAGCCTGTCACGTAGACGTGCGTAGGCGTCAAGGTTAAATTATTAGTATTTCATTAAACTTCTTGAGCAGCTTTGCGTATTTCTGGGGGTGTACAGGTCAATTCTACATTGTTGTCTTTCATTTCGCGCATGTAAGTAAGTAGTTATTGAATTTGTCCTAGGGCTACTAGATTTTCAAATTCAAATACGAAACGTCAATGTCAGTGACGTCAGTGTAACCAACCCACGCAAAATTCCCTAGTGTAATATGAAAACTTGAACAGCCAATATTAATGAATTAATAAAGCAAAGTAGATAAAATAGTATATTACACTCGTTTAATAAGACGTACTGTCACACTCGTTCTATTAAGCACTCCTCGCTTCGCTCGTCGTGCTATAAAACTCTCATGTGACAATACTCCATCTTATTAAATTAGTATAATAATATACTATTATTCAAAAATTTAACAACGCTTTGCAGTATGTTTGGGGGAGGGGGGGGATGGTTAATATCGTCCGGAATTGAGGTCAGCATTATCAGCATTACAGCCGCTAGTTTCGTGGATTAAAGGACTTTAACCAACAAACTTTTCTCTTCGTGCCGATCCATCTTGATCCACGATTATTAAACGTTGGACTTACGTTCGGCTCGTAATACGCTTACGATTAGATTTTACCGGTTAAACTCGCGAAGAAAAACTCGCAATTCCTTTCAGCCCTGAATTAGCCTAAAAGCGCCCATCAATATTTAAAATTTCTACCCGATGTCCCCTAATGAAAAAATGATAAGATTCCCCCTCCGCCGCACGGGAAGAATAATTAAGCCAAGGGCAGGGCGCCTATCCCGTTCTCCCGACGACTTGAAATCCCCCCCCCCCTCCAAGTTTAAAATATTCATCGGACCTATCACAATCCCCGGCCCTTTGACGTCCCTTTGAATAATTCAAAAAAATACCGTAGGCGACGGATCGCACTGTCCCCCTCCCCCGCACTTTTATTTTTAATTTCGCCACGTCCCCACGTTTCGATGTCGTCCCTTTGTGCTTCGCTATGTAAACTTTACCTTGAATGCGGGCCTTACTCCTTACAATTCTATTCAAGAAAAAATTACAAAACCGCTTTCAGTTAGCGTATTCGAAACAGAAATGGTTAAATCTGAGCAATAAGTTCATTATGAGTAAAGGAAAGTACAAAGGAGGAAAATCCCCATTCAGTCGTTAGAAAACTTGATTGAGTTAGCAGATCTGGAAGTTTAATTCAAAAAATAACGAAGTTTCTTTCAGTTACCACGTTTGGAACTGAAACGGTCTGGTCAATGACTTCATAGCAAGAGAATTGAAAAGAATAATAATTTACTCAAGTCTCTTAGTGTAATTTGTTGTACGCAAAGTAAGCTAAGTTATGTTAGGTTAGGTATATCGAATAGTAATCATTTCATTATCTCCAATTCGTTATGCAAGAACATGTAACGGCATACTGTACCTGTAGCTAAATTAAGTCATGAAATTTGATTCAAATACCGAAGATTGTCCAGCGTCTCGAAGGTGACCATGGTAGTTAAACCAAAAGAAAACATCAAGTCTTCACTACCAATTTATTTGAACCGTATGCACTGAAGGTTTCACTTGATGTTTAAGGGAGTGTAATTTGTTTCTGTGTTGGTTGAAAATGCTCTTACCATCCTCCACCCAATCTCTGAGATCCCTATCTAACACGTCAAATTCCAGGTTGTTGAGTCTAGAAGTGATAGTAAAGAACGCCATCCTCAATTCCAAGTTGATGAAGTTCAGTCTGGAGTAAAGGTTCCTGACTTCTTCCCTCAACCAAAACTCCTTCGCCTTCTGGATGGATCTCCTAGGCACGTTGGAGGTAGAATGAGTCTTCAAAGAGATGGATAGTGGGAAAGCATTGTTTCTCAGGCATTCATTGAGGAACCATATTTTAGTGAGGATCTTCTTTCGTAATAACAACCTCTTCTTATAGAAATGGACAACATGTGCTCGACTAGCTGACTTCAAAGAGCGAAGGTTGTCCAGCGTCTCATTGATATGGTATATCAATGTAATTTGGAAAGATTTGTGGGTTTCCAAAATCATATCTAGGAGCCTTTAGGAAGTCCAAGAGCGAGAGTCAGTGGAGGGAGGCATTTCAGCCACAAAATTCACTTTCACAATCACAATCACAAGGCACACGATATCCGAATAATTTTTCACATCCGCTCGCGACCGATTCTTAACAGTAACTGACCCTGCAAAGAATTACACAGTTAATCATCTCGACACCTAATAATGCTTATCCGAACGATGATTTTATTTTAACGAGCCTCTTTGCACACTTATTGGTCTCGAAATTTCCTCAATACGTAATATTAGATTTTTGCTTCTAATAACACTTACACAACAGATATTTTTTGCTTGTGAATTACTCTCCAAAGTTTTCTAATCGTTGAATATTCCTAAGAGTGAATTTTATTCAATTAGAGCTACAGAAAAATTGAAAAAAAAACAAGATATAATAATATTGGTCTAAGTTAAGGTGGTGATTACATAGAAATGTTCTCATTTTTGTAAAAGTGGTTTTCGTAATTGCTATTCTGCGTTTAATGTCTGTCTGGATCCAGTTTTTCCTATAGTCCCTAAATACAGGAATTGGTGAGCCCTTTCAGTTGGCATTCCAGACTAAGTACAGTTAGTACTACAGATCAAAAACGATCAAGCATGGTCTAAGGACCTTCAACGCTGATAGAATTGTATCTTAGAACATCGAGACATTCTCCATTCGTTTTGCTCCCATGTGTGCATACGCAGGGAATGAATAATCTACTCAGCTTCCGGTCCCCCAAGCACAATTTCGATTTGCGAAACAAGCAGTCCGTGAGAGCCACCCCACTCATATCTATTCGCCGGGACGGACGTGTAACTCGTGAACGGGAACATCCGAGACCGCCTGGGATGGATTCCGAGACGGGAAATGCTGGCGCGTCAGGGAATATAGATGGACGTTCCCGTCGCTCCCGACGACCTTAACCCTTCTTGCCGACGACGTCCCCAGATGGCAAAGGGATGAATAAGGGAAGACGCATACACAACAGGTGCTTATTACGGTCGGCGGGGTAGCGTCGCGACGCCCACCCGTCTCCTGCAGGATAATACACTGTCTGCAGTTACGCAATGAAAAATAATTAACCCGTCTACAATCGTCTTCACGCAGCTGACATGCTCTCATTACATTTTCAAACAGTGTCATTATTAATTAACCAATCAATCATTTTTCTATTTTTTTTTAATTAACGATTTCACCACATGACTGGTGAATATATTGCAATTTTTCTCTCTTTTCAATTAATTTCCAACCATTAGCGCCTCACGTTGAACAGGAAACAACGCACACGTGAGTAATTAATTAACGTTCTAATAAATCCACTGGAAAATTTTTAACGGGTAAAAATGTTACGAGCGCTCGTTATTCATTGTCAATCCCGCACGGTGGGGACTTTCCTGTGGGAAACTTTCCTAACCTTTCGACTCGCTGAAAGTGTAAAATTGGTCAGAGCTGAATCCAGCTCCAGCAAATAATTAGTAGGTAATAATGGCGATACATATTTATTATACAACACATGGAGATCCTGAGAATAAGGCGAAATTTAATTCGACATTAGTTTCGTTGTAGTTACGTAATAGTCTTGTGTAATCACAATAAATGTTGTATACCCACTCCACACTATAAACTGATTTGTATTGATTTAGCGAGCTTCTGTGGCGACATTACAAATTAATTAATCATGTCGCGGTTATAGGGATTAACTGGTTCGGCAACATGTAGATAATTAGTAACAGAAACCCTAATGAGGATTTTGATGTGTTGTTTCCCTTTGAATAACATATAAGATCGTAATTAATATTGAGATCAAGACTCGATATTACCTAAATTAGACTTCATAATTGAGGTAAATGAGAGGTTAACTTTTGTTTGTAATTAATTCAATTTTTACAAATATTTTTTGGACATCATTAAGTATAAGATCCTCTGTGAAGTAATATTGGAAGTATACATGGTCTAGCCACGATCAGAGGGGATGTTTTTAAATGAATGGCTGCATCAAAAAGTATCTTTTTTCACAAATTTTGGAACTTTAGACCGTCACATAACCTCAAAAAAACATCAAAACGTGATTTTACACTTTTTTGTATATGTACATTGAATATAAAACATATTTTTTTTGTTGTATGGAGGCCAAAGTGGGGGTGTTTTTGAGATTTTAAAAGTTGGTGGAACGACGTAAAAAAATAAACCAGAGTTTTTTCAGAGTTTTTTCCGGGCTTTCCTCAGGTTTTTGGTCTATTTTCTCTATATTTTTTGAGGTAATTATTACAAAATCAACCATTTCATTCAGTTTTAAAAAGTGCAATGTAAATCCATCTTAAATTCAATCATGGCGGATCAAAAATAACAAAAAAACAAATTTGATGCATTTTTTTAAACTATTTTGCAATTTTTTTTATAACTATATCTAGATTATTCTAGATTATATCTAGATATATCAATTATCTGGACATTTTGTTTTTTGTAAAAACGACGCACGGAGCACTAAAATACAAAAAAATATTTCATAACTAAATTTAAGACTAACAAAAAGAGCTACAGAGATGGGCCAAGGGTTAATTGGAAAGTGGAAAAGAGTGAAAATTGAGAAAATTGGAATGTTCTTAAATAATTCAAGAAGAAATGTGAAATGTGAAGAAATGAATCAAAAAAGAAAACTATTGGAATTATGATCATGTAAATTCCAAGATTTTGTTCAAAACTTTGAATTGAAACTATAGACTTATGTTGTACAAAGTACCTATTCAAAATATGGAATTCAACCTTTCTTCTTCTGCTACTAAAAACGAAAACAATATTCAGGTACTACCCCATTGCAGATATTCTAGGTTAAATTAATAAATTCCGAAAATACGTTGGTTTGGTATTTTCAAGTAAATTTCTCAAAGTTGCATAGAAATGCACAAGTAACTCATTAACTCAATGTAGTGACGATTTATTGGACTAATGAGTTATTTCAGAAAAATGGAAATTTCTAAAGTTTTTAGTTGTAATTATATATATTTTTTAATATCCTAATAACTTAATGTAACGATTCAGTTATAAGAAACAATGAAATTACCTAGAAATTCCAATTAAATCATTTAATAACTCAATAACCAAATAACCTTTATTTATAACACAAAAGAAAGTGGCCATTTTTTAATTTTTTAGCGGGAAATTAAAATTTTTGGAATTACATACTTTCAACGTGAAAATGAAAGTTATGAATGTTTGAAATTGCCTAAATTTTTTGAAAATAATTGTATTTTATTGTTGGGGCTTAAATTATTTTTTCTGGTTTTCGTAAGTGTTTTCAAAAAATTGAAGGGCATTTTTTAGGTATTTCGTTCGTTTTTTGACCATACTAAAATGACAATACCATAAAAAAAGTAGTTATTACATTATTATTATTATTTTTGACATACCTTATTGTTTGATTTTTGACAATTTCATTTGGTTCCAATTATATTCAAAATAAAACACAATACATTTTTCTCTCCTTAAGTTTTTCAAGTATCCAGTTTTGAAATTGAAATTGAATTTTTGGCGGTTTTACATAATTTTTTCAAATTTTTCAAAAAGCAAAATAACGGGCGTAGGCCGATTGCGCGCCGCGGTCAGAAAATAAGTAGATAGTAAAAATCCTACCAGCCGATTGCGCGCGGACTCTCTTATTCTATCTGCCAATTTGCGCGCAGTAGTTAGAAACGCTCAAAGTATTCCAACAAAAAATCAGTGGCGTAGAAAACAAATACTTAAAAGATGGCTAGAAATTATATTTCATTTTGAAATTGAAAATTGTGAAATATAGCACAAAAGTCAATTACTCTACATTAAATTTTTGGGGAACAAAAATTTTAGTACATTCAGTAGGTATAATTTTGGTGATTCTTTGAAAAATTTTGGCAAACAACCTGCGTAGACCTTTAAAATTAAAATCCCTTCATGTGCGCAATCGGTCTATAACCTTTGAGGCCCTCTGAAAGTGCCAGGTACAAAAACTGACCGCGGTGCGCAATTGGTGTACAACCAAAAAGTCCTTCAGCGCTCCCTTTTATTCCATTCTAGTGTCTAATTCTAAAGTAATTTGTAAACCAGTTCTATAAAGTAGCTACTTTCTGCACCATTGAAATTTTCAATCAGGCTCGAATTCGTTACTCACCGTTTCCAAATTTCCACCCAATTGCGTTTCCACCGATCTTCCAATCTCGACAAAAGGCTCGTCTGCACCAATTACGCCCCCGTAAAGTGTATAAACACCGAAAATACTCTCTTCAATAATTCACCGAACAAAGTTTTACCGTCGACTCTCGTAATAATTCATAATTATCAACGCGCGGCGTCCGTTCCCCATCCATTATTCAATTCCAGCAATCTAAACAGAAACTTTTGACGACTGGATTGTTATCATCGTGGCCTGTCCCGTTTATGGGGAAAGTTAGCTTATTCGGACGTTAGTCGGTGCGTCTCCGTTGAAGTAAATTATTAAAACAGCTAATGGAAGTTGTATACAACTCGCATCAAAAATTGAGCCAATCTGGAATTTTCAGCGGATCTCCCAAAAGGGTGATGATAAGGGAAAGTAGGCTGGCAGGTGGTTAGATCATTTGATTCTTCCTGAAAAGCCATATAGACTCATTAGTCATTAACATCTAGTACGGCGGCGGTTCATACCAGTTGCGCACTGCGATTAGAAACTGTCTAAATCCAGGCGATGGATTAAGATAATTCAGGACCACTTTCGATATACTCAAAGATGATTATATTAAACAGTTTTGAAAAACGTTTCAAGAATAAACAGGGCTACCAAAAACATTGTGGTAGCTAAATGTTTTTTAAAACAACCCCAATATATGTCAGTTGCTCTTTGAAGTTCATAAGAGAACGTGTGTTAATTTTATAACAAATAAGTATGAAAATAGTAACCCGTGCGGGCAAGATAGCCAGATACTTGACATGCTGACCAAAAGTGGATCTTTCCAGTCCATACCAGTTGCGCACCGCGGTCAAAAAATCTCTAAAATCCAGAATTTCTGGAGGTAATATAACTAATCAAACTCTTATAATGCAATAATTAATCACCTTATTGCCGCAATTGTTATTGTAATAGTAATAAGCAATGGTATGCACAGTAAATACTCAGATTCAGATAACTTTATCTAACGTGCTGTCGCCTACCCCTTCCATCGCGCTCGCGAACCGAGCCGATCGCCAAATCGAGCTTTCAGTCGGACGCTGCAGTGAAAGAGAGATAGATGCGTCGCAAGGCAAACGCTCTCACTCTCGCTCGCACGCATGGGTCTGGCGTAACGTTACAATGTTTTCTGGAAAGTGCAGGTGGCCCGCACATCGATTTATAAGACGCTTATCACGTCAAAATGAAAGAGCGTTGCGCACCGCGGTCAAAAAATCTCTAAAATTCATAATTTCTGGAGATTATATAACTAATCTAGAATGCAATAATTAATTACCTTATTGCCGCAATTGTTATTGTAAACACGAGTACACAGCCACAGTAAATATTCAGATTCAGATAACCTTATCTAACGTGCTGTTGCCCACCCCTTCCATCGCGTTTGCGAACCGAGCCGATCGCCAAATCGAGCTTTCAGTCGGACGCTGTAGTGGAAGAGAGATAGATGCGTCGCAAGGCAAACGCTCGCACGCATGGGTCTGGCGTAACGTTACAATGTTTTCTGGAAAGTGCAGGTGGCCCGCACATCGATTTATAAGACGTTTATCACGTCAAAATGAAAGAGCGTTGCGCACCGCGGTCAAAAAATCTTTAAAATTCATAATTTCTAGAGATTATATAACTAATCAAACTCTTAGAATGCAATAAATAATTACCTTATTGCCGCAATTGTTATCGTAAACACGAGTACACAGCCACAGTAAATATTGAGATTCAGATAACTTTATCTAACGTGCTGTCGCCCACCCCTTCCATCGCGCTCGCGAACCGAGCCGATTGCCAAATCGAGCTTTCAGTCGGACGCTGTAGTGGAAGAGAGATACATGCGTCGCAAGGCAAACGCTCTCACTGTCGCTCGCACGTATGCGCCTGGCGTAACGTTATGATGTTTTCTGGAAAGTGTAGGTCGCACATCGATTTATAAGACGTTTATCACGTCAAAATGAAAGAGCGTTGCGCACCGCGGTCAAAAAATCTTTAAAATTCATAATTTCTAGAGATTATATAACTAATCAAACTCTTAGAATGCAATAAATAATTACCTTATTGCCGCAATTGTTATCGTAAACACGAGTACACAGCCACAGTAAATATTGAGATTCAGATAACTTTATCTAACGTGCTGTCGCCCACCCCTTCCATCGCGCTCGCGAACCGAGCCGATTGCCAAATCGAGCTTTCAGTCGGACGCTGTAGTGGAAGAGAGATACATGCGTCGCAAGGCAAACGCTCTCACTGTCGCTCGCACGTATGCGCCTGGCGTAACGTTATGATGTTTTCTGGAAAGTGTAGGTCGCACATCGATTTATAAGACGTTGATCACGTCAAGCTGAATGATATTTTGACCACGGTGCGCAACTGATACACGCTCCTAGTACGGTCGTAGAAGGTGATATCTGCTTGATCCCTAACCACGAATGGAAACGAGAACCAATACGTATCCATAACCGTACATTCGTCTCATTACATACCGCGAATACCCGAACATCCAACTCCACGATATCGTAATTACGCCGGTACATTCCATCTCGCCTCGTAATTAAAAGCAATTACTCGACGGGGAGGGCGGGAAAAGTAAATTTATCCGGTCCGATGTGTACCTTCGAGGGATAAGGATTAGGATCGACTTATATGGAAATGGCGGGCTTCCAACGTTATTTGGTTGGCTTCGCGATAAACGATCTGAAACTCGGTACGGATTTGGGTCAGGGAGACTTCGAGGGAGTTATTGTTGCGTCGAAAATGAGGAAAGGGCGAGATCGAGTTGGGGAATTAAGGGAGAGGTGGCGGTAACAAACAAACGTTTCGCGAACGGTTAAGCGGCGTTAATTTGTTGCTGCCTCGCTTAGATTGATTACGACGAACCGTATGGATTTCTGATAGGTGCCGAAATTCGGTATCCAGAGATTACTTCACTCAATTTAACTTAGTAATTAATAACACAATTAATAATAGCGTATTGGTTGTGATTAATTTTACAATTTATCTAGTTCAAATGAAGAAACTTGAATTGCCAGAAATTGCTGTAATTCCAGTTACTCCTTCTCTACACAGGGTATCCCAGAATATGTGGGCAAACTCTGGCTGACTTAACGTGCATATAAAAATAGCACAATAATTTCATATAAAATGACCAATTAGAAATAAATTCGATACAAACGACAAATTTACAACAAAGCTGATTGAATTTTTTATAATTAAATGTAAATCATTATTAATTTGTTCATTATAGTTGCATGTTTCACGCTGTAACTTGATTAATGAAATATTTAATTGGTGCTTCAGCTGAATTAGTTTGATCATCCAATCTCATTAGGGGGATAATCGAGAGTAAATTGTTTCTAAACCACGATGCAACAGGTGGGCTTGTAAAAATAACTTATTTATTAACGAAATTAACCAAATTTTGATCATTCTTGTATGAATTGGGGACCTTTAGAACAATGCAATTGTTGGTGTCATAATGATCCGCTAAGACTTTTTCTTCGTTACTTTTATTATCAATTGTTATTGGTAACAATTGAAGAGTAAAAGGGACGAAAAGAGCTTCTGTGATTGTTTTCTATATTTCCCCAACTTAAAAGTCTTTTCTCAAAAAAATTAAATTTATTACATTCAGGCGATATTCGGATTATGAACATCGCCTTGCTACCGAAGAAAATAAATAAATTAAATTTTACATTAAAGTCGTCTGGCACTTAACCAGATTTAGTGGATAATTTCTCTTAAAATTTAAAAATATAAGCTAAAATTGAATAACCCTCATTGAATTTATTGGCAAAAAGGAATATGGACAGGAAAGAAAATATTCATATTGCAGGAAATCACTATTGGAGTGTATTTTGAGAAAATTTCCCAAAAATGGGAAAATGGTAACATGTAGTAGATCATAAACAATAAAATTATCAATTCGTAATGAAAGTAATTACCTTAATATTTGATTTTTATTGGTAAAACGTGTTAATTCACATTTGTATTCAAAGTTGGGTATTGATGTTTCTATCAATTCAACAGTTAATCTATGTATCACATATATTTGTTTTCATCTATTACTGATATTACTAAAGGGTCATTCTAAGTGTCATTATCTTATCTGGAGTGCTGAATTACGTTCTGTCGATTATTTACCGCAAAACTGTCTATCAAAAATGAATCCATTCCAAACACTTTTCATTTTCAAATTGTTACTTTTAACAATTAGCGCCGTTTCAGACGAGGACGAATGGAGTAAATTTAAAGTAAGTTTGTTTTACCTTTAAAAACAGTACTATACTGTAACGGTACAATTTATAGTACTTTGGGAATACTTTTCAGCACCACCCGTCACTAACTTCCTTTTTCAACTTCAGCTCGAGTACGGAAGATCTTACGACTCGCGAGAAGACCCTCTGCGATTCGACGTCTTCCGGAACAACCTGAGGTTGATCCGGGAACACAACGCCAGGTACGAGACCGGGGAGACGTCCTACAGGCTCGGAATAAACAAGTTCTCCGACGTCTCACCAGAAGAACGCCTGAATACCATCACGATCGATGGTGCCGTCACAGAGGATCAGGATCCGTACTACGACACGACGGATTGTTACTATTGGAAGACCGATCAGGAGACACCTGACACGTTCGATTGGAGACAGTTGAATGCGGTTACCGGGGTCAAAGATGAGCGGTTCTATAACGAAGGGTACGGTTGGGCGTTTGCCATAGTAAGTGAGAAACCATGGAAATGTGATAAACTCTGGAAAGTCAATAGGTAGATCCGATATTTAGTTGAATGTCTCCATATAGCGAACGAAAACCTACTACTTGCACATGCGCAGGACGTCTTTCCTTGCCACACCGTTGCCACTTTTTGATGTTGTTGTTGTTGGTATTTTTCAAATGAAATTGGGAATAGATCGTAATAATATGCCACTGGGGTAGATATTTGTAGAAAATCCAGTAAATTTGGCAATGCTACCTCAGAAGCCACGTGGCTTGGTATTAAAACAAGAATACGGCGCGTTATGAAAAAAACAGAGTCGGCTTCTTGTGATTTCTCTTTGTTTTTATAAACAGTATGTGTTCCTAACACTGCCTTTAATTGCGTATTACTGTGAGTTTAGTTTCGGACTTCAATTTAGGAAAAATTTAGTGCATAGCTGTTTAGGAAAAATTTCAAGAGTTACCTATTTTATGTGGAGTTTAAGTAAATCTGAATCCAAGTACATATTGCAGTAATTCCAAATTATTGCCTATGAAGAAATATATCGTCAATTACCAATATGATAACGCTCCCAATTATTACCGGGCTTATTATCAATTATGTATCAAAAATTGATGAATTCTGAAACAGTAATGATAACATTGTCTTCAGGCTCATATCAAAAAGACACAACTCTTGGATGAGAGCTCCAGGAAGAGATTCCATCAAAGACATTTGAGTGATGACTGACGAAAATCGTTTGTGTTATATGATAAGTTTTGGTTAACATTAAACTCTAATTGAGATCCCATACTATTCAATCCCTGAACTTGAAGAAACTATTTGTTTCCTCAATATTGAACATCTTCATTTTCAAGCAGTCTGTTCAAGTACATATTCATATACATAAGGGTAACATAAGGGTTCAAAAACCCTTAGTCCTGTCCTGCACAGATCTACTAGAATTCATGTTAGATCCAATGGTCACCTAAGTTAAGTTGGAATTGTGAAGTAAATCAAACTTGAATGCTTCGTACGTGCAGAAGGAATATGTAGAAATTTGAATTTACATACATAACTTTTGAACGGTGCAACAGGTGAACTTTTTCAATTTTTTAGATTGTGGATTTACTTTTGCTTGAAATTTATATCTTTCACAATTTCCCCTCAGGCCGGAGCGCTGGAGACCCAAGTCTACCTGGCCATCAGGACGTTAGTACCGTTGAGCGCCCAACAACTGATCGATTGCTTCGATCCCGACGATCCCGTTTACTATTGGGGCAGCTTCGTCGATTCCGTCTACAGGTACGTCATATTGAGGGGCATCATGACGGAACCGGAATACCCTTACGCCGGTCCTGCGGGGGAATGCCGCCAGAACGAGTCGGGGATCTACATGGAATGGCTGACCGAGATGTTCAGCGAGTGCAGCATCAAGCAATCGGTGGGTGAGTGTTGACATTTACTTTGTTAGACGAAGTGTTAAATGAAAATCAAAGTATTGCTAACAAGTTTAATGATGACTAAAATGCCGCGACCAGTTTCCACTGCCTAGTAGTCATCTTCAGTAACGCAAGAGTAGGTTTTTGGACCTTCCAATGTATATAATATCACCTCATTGTTTAGAGGAGTTTTACTAAATCTTCAACTTGCCGTCAGCATGAAATCTGTTACGCTTTGACACATCGTATATTCAAACGACTGTCATAAATACATACAATATACATGTATACATAGTATGATATTTGGGATCCGCAGCGCTTTTTGGTCCCGTCACCACCACGATAGACGCGTCGCAGCTGTACAGCTACGAGGGCGGTATAGTAGATGGCAGCATGTGCAGCAACGACGACAGCGACCTGACCCATACGGTTTTGATAGTGGGTTACGGCGAGGAAGACGGCAAAGAGTATTGGATAGTGAAGAACTCCTGGGGCGTCGATTGGGGAGAAGACGGCTACTTCAGGATAGCCAGATTGGCCAACAACACCTGCGGCGTCGGTTCTAATCCCACCTTCCCGTACATTCGACGAGACGGTGTGGATCCTAATGATATGTAGCTTGAGAAATGAGAAATGTTGCGGGGGAGTTACCAAACAAGCCACTATCCATTGTAACTTTCTATTGATTTATTGTAATAAAATTACCAAATGACGCTTTCTCAAGTGTTTTTGATTGATATGTTATCGGAACGGTTGCATCTGTATTTAAAACACATCTAGGAAAACGTGCCGATCAAACATCGAAGATGAACTCGAAGCATACACTACTCGTGTTTTATTTGCTAATTTTGACAGTGAGCGGACTCTCAGATGAAGCAGAATGGAGAGAATTCAAAGTAAGTCGTTATTTCTATGTTATTAGTCATTACTCGTCTGTCTCCAAGCCATGTCAAAGCTATGTCTATGCAAGATAAAGTCTCCAGCTTTTATTGCTTTTCTGACCATTTCATCCTCTCCGCGTGGTTTATTTTTCATCCTCGACAATGTTTCTATTCATGTTGCACTTCACTTGCAACTTGCATTCAGCATTCACTATGCTTCATTGTTGCTACTAACGAACTACATTAGATGGCGACACGGTGATTCCACCCTATTGCGTTCTCGGCATTTTCTTCCCCGATTCCAGGCGACTTACGGCAGGAAGTACGACGCCGAAGAGGACCGGTACCGGTTCGAGATTTTCAGAGAGAACCTGCAGGAGATCCGGGAACACAACCATATGTTCGCTGAGGGAGTGACCACGTGCAGGCTCGGGATAAACAAGTTCGCCGACTCTTCCCGCGTCAAGCTTGGGATACCTGGAAGATACTCGCAGGAGAGTCAAGGGGCGCTCGGGTACGATGATAAAGACTGCTACACCACCAATCAAGTCATACCCGACGAGTTCGACTGGAGGACCCAGAACGCTGTCGCGGGAGTCAAAGACCAACGCGACCACTACGAAGGGTACAGTTGGGCTTTCGCCGTGGTAAGTGCACCGTAAATTGGGTTTACCGTAGGGTTACAGTTGGATCGGTTTCAGGCCGCTGCGTTGGAGACCCAGGTCTACCTCGCCATCAAGTCGTTGGTACCGTTGAGCGCCCAGCAGCTGATAGATTGCATCGAACCGCCAGCGGTTGACGATGGTTGGTCCATGGATGACGTCTACATCTACGTGATGAAGATGGGGATCCTGACTGAGGAGGAGTACCCTTACACGAACTCGGTGGGGAGCTGTCGTCAGAACGAGAACGGGATCTACGTCAACATGATGTCCGACCTGGGGGGAGAGTGCTACATCAAGGAATCGGTCTGTGAGTGCCACATTGCGATACGTTGCTAGGCCAGGGAAATGAAATGTCCTCGTGACTGCGGCTGTTACGGCAGTTTGACTGGTTGAAGCTTTAGGTGTATGTATAGTAACAAAAGTCATATGGGGACATTATTATTGTATTTTTTAATCATAGGCAAAGGCCAAAAATGCATGATTTTAGCGAGTTTTTCTCTGTGAGTAAAATTGCATTACCTGGTCAAAAATCCGTGCTATCGTGAAAGTTATTGGATGCTTACTAAAGCCTTTAATGAGTTTAAAAATGAGTTAAAATTAAGTTAATAATATCTTTTGAAATAGTACCTGTCGTTAAGTACATATTACGCACTACAAGAGCGTACTTCTTTCGCAAAAAAGATGTACAGTTACTTTTTCAAAACTGATTAATAATTTAAATTTACCTCATTCTTAGACTCATTTAAGGTTTTATTAAGCAACAAATGCATGAAATAATTTTCACTATAGCCCATTTTAAAGGGTTTTCAAAGCTCTACAAGACGATAACTTGTTTTTTTGATCGAGTAAAACAATTTTACTTACAGAGAAAAACTGGCTAAAATCAAGCATTTTTGGCCTTTAACTATTTGTAACTAAAAAAAATACAACATTTTGTTGGATGTCACTAAATGATTTTTGTAATTATACACCTAAAGCATTTAGAAACCAGTCAGACAGTCCACAACAGGCTGTATTTTTGCTCATTTCCCTGGCCTATACCTCCAGTTATCAATTTGAATATCTCTCCAGACATCTACGGGCCGGTCACCACCACCATAGACGCGTCACGGCTCCACAACTACGAAAGTGGCATAGTCGACGGTACTATGTGCAGCAACGACGAGACCATCTTGAACCACACGGTCTTGATCGTCGGTTACGGTAACGACAGCGGCAGAGAGTACTGGATAGCGAAGAACTCGTGGGGTCCAGATTGGGGCGAGAACGGGTACTTCAGGATAGCCAGGTTGGCGAATAACACCTGCGGCGTGGGTTCGAATCCCAGTTTTCCGTACATCAGTCGTGACAGGTTCATCGTCAACGGGGACGTCTCGTCGATACGCAGGAATGATTAAAGGGGAAGATGTTAGTGCAGCTGCGTTAAAACTTAATCAGGTCTTTTACCGTGTAATCTAGGGGTTAATTCGTCCTTAAGGTCGGCTAAGGATAACGGTAGTGGAATAAATAACGCAAAGTGCGACCTGTAATCGTCCTAAACTGTTCCCCGGGGGCAATTAAACCTTAGCATTCCAATGATGAACTGATTTGGGAATTTTATAATATCACCTCGTTGGATAATATTCGTGGTGGAGTTATAAAGTCACAACTAGGGCTTGGTAAATATGCAAAATAAAGCTTATAGGCAATTCGACATGCGCATTTAAATTTGTTCCCCATTTGTACCGTCATAATACTCAATTTGACATTTTTTGACTTTTCCACATCAATAATGAAATTGTTGTTCGTTACAGTTTTCCAAACTGTTAATGAGTATTTCTTTTCAAACAAAGCCAATCGCAATTATTCATAATGCAATGTTCTGACTGATTAGTTAATCAAAAATATTATTGATATGATGTTATTGTAACTGCCTAACGGCCTGCCATAAAGATAAGCACGCCGGAATGAGTCTCTTCAAGGAAATTCCTAACGAGATAGATTCGGCGAACTGGTGGATTTCTTGGAAAGCCGTAGAATATTCGAGTACTATCAAGAAGGTTCCCGAAAGGACCGGAGTCTCGTCGATGTTTCGGGAATTCTCATGCGGCTAAATAAGTAGCAGACCGCTGAGCTGAGCGAGAAAAGAACAGTCGCCGGTAGACTGGTCCGTAAGATAAATAAATGTGGTTTATATAAATTGCATATAAGTGTGATAATATAAATTAGACTGAGTATTAGTAGTTAAGTGCTAAGTGTAAGTGTACAAATAAATTAGTGTTAAGTAGTTAAAATAAATTAAGTAAGACAATTCGTGTCGTGTAGTAATTCTCGCGTATGTAAAAACGTTACATTAGTAATTAACAACACGATTAATAATTGTAATTATTTTACAATTTATCTAGTTGAAATTAAGCAACTAAAATTGACCAGAAATTGTTGTAATTCCAGTTACTTGTCCCAGAATATGTGGCAATCTCTGGGTGATATAACGTGCTACTAAAAATAGCACAATAATTTTATATAAAATGACCAAACAGTTAAAAAAATTTGATCCAAACGCTTTCATGCTGGTACTTGATTAATGAAATATTTAATTGGTGCTTCAGCTAAATTAGTTTGATCATTCACTCTCAATAGGGGGATAATCGAGGGTAAATTGTTCCTAAACCACGATACAATATGTGGACTTGTAAAAATAACTTATTTATTAACGAGATTTAACGAAATTTTGATAATTCTTGTGTGAATTGGGGATCTTTAGAACAATGCAATTTTTGGTGTCATAATGATCCGCTAAGACTTTTTTTTCGTTACTTTTATTATCAATTGTTATTGGTAATAATGAGAAATGTTGCGGGGG
This sequence comes from Cryptocephalus moraei, assembly GCA_946251905.1. Taxonomy (NCBI): domain Eukaryota; kingdom Metazoa; phylum Arthropoda; class Insecta; order Coleoptera; family Chrysomelidae; genus Cryptocephalus; species Cryptocephalus moraei. Next base: position 31,750,739 of record OX276456.1, read on the forward strand.
GTTACCAAACAAGCCATCTGTCCATTATAACTTTCTATTGTTTTATTGTAATAAAATTACCAAATGACGCTTTCTCAAGTGTTTTTGATTGATATGTTATCTGAACGATTGCATCTGTATTTAAAACACGTCTAGAAAAACGTGCCGATCAAACATCGAAGATGAACTCGAAGCATATACTACTCGTCTTTTATTTGCTAATTTTGACAGTGCGCGGACTGTCAGATGAAGCAGAATGGCGAGAATTCAAAGTAAGTCGTTATGTCTATGTTATTAGTCATTAGTCGTCTATGTCTCCAAGCCATGTCACAGCTATGTCTATGCAAGAGCGAGTCTCCAGCTTTTATTGCTTTTCTGACCACTTCATCCTCTCCGAGTGGTTTGTTCATCCACGACAATGTTTCCATTCATGTTGCACTTCACTTGCAACTTGCATTCAGCATTTACAATGCTTCACGAGCTGCACTAGATGGCGACACGTTGATTCCACCCCATTGCGTTCTCGGCATTTTCCCCGATTCCAGGCGACTTACGGCAGGAAGTACGACGCCGAAGAGGATCGGTACCGGTTCGAGATCTTCAGAGAGAACCTGCGGGAGATCCGGGAACACAACGAGATGTTCGATGAGGGAGCCACCACGTGTAAGCTCGGGATAAACAAGTTCGCCGACTCTTCCCGCGTCCAGCCCGGGATACCTGGAAGATACTCGCAGAAGAGTCAAGCGGCGCTCGGGTACGACGAGCACGACTGCTACAGCACCGATCAGGTCATACCCGACGTGTTCGACTGGAGGACCCAGAACGCTGTCGCCGGTGTCAAAGACCAGGGCGACCACTACGAAGGGTACAGTTGGGCTTTCGCCGTCGTAAGTACGCAGTAAATTGGGTTTATCGTCGGGTTGGAGTCTGGTCGGTTTCAGGCCGCTGCGATGGAGACCCAGGTCTACCTCGCCATCAAGACGTTGGTACCGTTGAGCGCCCAACAACTGATCGATTGCATCGAAATGCCGCTGGTGTTCTGGGGCACGTTCATGGACTACGTATACGTCTACGTGATGAAGATGGGGATCCTGACCGAGGACGAGTACCCTTACACTGACTCGGTGGGGAGCTGCCGTCAGAACGAGACCGGGATCTACGTCAACATGATGACCGACCTGGGGGGCGAGTGCGGCATCAAGGAATCGGTCTGTGAGTACCACATTGACGTACGTTACTTGGCCAGGAAAATACAATTTTCTCGTAACTACTGCGGCTGTTACGGCAGTCTGACTGGTTTGGTATTTCAAATTGACAGAAAATGTCCTCTTCTTTAAGTTGGACTCTTTAGAATTATTCTAGCTTTATTATTAAGTGACTAGTGTTACTTACGGAATTAAGAGGACTGGGATAAGCAAATTTAGTATTGCAAATGCTGATACATGAATTACTTTGAAATTTTTATCACATATCATGCACTAAAATAGCTTACTTTTTTTGTAAAATCAAAAATGTACAGCTACTTTTTCAAATGTTAGTTATTAATTTCAAAAGTTATTAATAATTTATATGCAACTCATTTAAGGTTTCAATATGCAACATTATTTCAACCAACAAATACATGAAATAATCTTCACAATGGCTCATTTTAAAGTTTTTATTAAAGCCCTACAAGATGACAGCTTCAGTTTATTTGATCGAGTAAAACAATTTTATTTACAGAGAAAAACCCACTCAAATCGTGCTTCTTTGTCCTCTAATTGTGTGTAATTTAAAAAAATACAAAAATAATTTGGATATCATCATGTTGTCGCGAGGCGATCTCACGAAACGAAACTAGGTCAAGCTGGATCAGCGGTTGCCCAAATCGACATGACCTGACCTTACAAAAGAACTTCCCGGCGAGGCACGTATATATATATATATATATATATATATATATATATATTCAACCATAACACACAGCGCACAAATTATAAACATTATTAATCCGAATAAATACGCGCGATCAGAATCGATCAGGGAGTCAGTGAAGTATCAGCATCCTGTGACGCTGCCCGTTGATCTGCGTGCCCGCCTGCTGCCCTTTTGTGAGGGGAGATGAGGGACCTGTACCAGCTACTCATACAGCCACCCTGGGGAGTATTGTTAAGCACACATCTTTATACACCATTTTACCATTTTTGTCCACTTTTGTGTTTCGCTCTCTTATTTATGTTTCACTGTGTTTTGCTGGCCCTTTAACATGGTCTCTCTTTCTCTCTCTCTCCCTCCCTGTACTTAGTCAATAAACATTATTAAATTCGGTCATGTCTTTACCGTCTCTTTCTGAGCTACCATCTCCAACCAGAGCACCTAGGGCCTCTGGGCCCTAGGCACTTAGGACCGTGACAATATCATTTTTGTTACTATACACCTAATGCATCAAGAAACCAGTCAGACTGTCGTAACAGCCGAAGTCCACAACAGGCTGTCTTTTTGCTCACTTCCCTGGCCTATACGTCCAGTTACCACTTTGAATATCTCCAGACATCTACGGACCAGTCACCACCACCATAGACGCGTCACGGCTCCACAACTACGAAAGTGGCATAGTCGACGGTACCATGTGCAGCAACGACGAAACCATCTTGAACCACACGGTCTTGATCGTCGGTTACGGTAACGACAGCGGCAAAGAGTACTGGATAGCGAGGAACTCGTGGGGTGCAGATTGGGGCGAGGACGGGTACTTCAGGATAGCCAGGTTGGCGAATAACACCTGCGGTGTGGGTTCGAACCCCAGTTTTCCGTACATCAGTCGTGACAGGTTCATCGTCGACGGGGACGTCTCGTCGTTACGCAGGGATGATTAAAGGGGAAGGTGTTTGTGCAGCTGCCGTTAAAATTTAATCAGGTCTTTTAGCGTGTAATCTAGGGGTTAATTTATCTTTAAGGTCGGCTGAGGATAAGTTTATTGAAATAAATAACGCAAAGGGCGACCTGTAATCTTCCTAAACTGTCCCCTGGCAGCAATTAAACCTTATAATGCCAATGATGAACTGATTTGGGAATTTTATAATATCACTTTCTTGGATAATAATTGTGGTGGAGTTATAACGTCACAACTAGGGCTTGAAAAATATGCAAAATGCAGCTTACAGGCATTTCGGCACACGCATTTAATTTTTTTTGGCATGTTACCGTCATAATACTCAATTGGTCAGTTTTCTGACTTTTCCGTTGACGAAATTTATGCCAAAAATTCACTAATCTAACTTTATTAATAAGGTTGAAGGTTGAAGTTGTTGTTCGTAACAGGTTTCCAAACTATTAATGAATATTTCTTTTCAAACAAAGCTAATCACAATTATATATAATGCAATGTTCTGACTGTTTCGCTAATCAAAAATGTTACAGAACTGATTTTATTAATCGACACTTCAATTTATTTATTCCTGGACCACAGCAAATGAAAAAGGCGATACTGTTTACATAATGAAATATCAATATAAGCAGCCTACAGGAGTGCAAAGGTAAAAGCAAATATAGCCGCAGTTGACCACTTGTGATATGCAACAAAACAGTTGCCACAACTTCCCACAACAGAAATTTGGGAACTGACTCATGAAATTTTTAAAGCAGGCTGACTTAAGTTAGGCCGGTAATATCTTTAGTTGTGTGCAAATATACTTTAAGACGTTTTTAAACAAGTTCTGACACAATTAATAGGCGCGGAAATGAAGCACTGAACGGCCGAAATTTTTGCAGTAAGATGGATCGAGATGCGGTTTTTTGCATTCGGTTCGTAAAAGCGTCTACAAATTTTGTGAACATTTGTTATGAACGAGAAATGCAAAATTGCAGAGGTGCAGAAGAAAAATGCTTTTTTATACGTGCATGTGAAGGTAGCGGTTGTTACAAAAATTACAACTCTGTAAATAATAACGGAAATGAGTTCAATTTTGTTACTCGGGGGTTTTTGGGGTTGCTGAAAACAAATATGACATCGCCAGTGGTCTCCGAAGTACCTGGTGCTCAGGGCCGCTGGATCCAACTTCGTCTCTGGGAGTTTTAGGGGAATTGATTATATAATTAGCCGAAGGGTGTAAACCCGGGGGTTTTTGGGGTCGCTGAAAACGAATATGACATCGCCAGTTGCCTCCAAAGTACCTGGTGCTCAGGGCCGCTCTAACCAACGTCGTGTCTGGGAGTTTTAGGCGAATTTGTTTAAAAATTGATCATAACTCGGCACCTATACATTTTTTGACATTGTCGATAAATCGTATTTTATCGAAAACGTTTTTACAGTTTGAATATTGAAATATTGAAGCTTGAATTAAAAAAAATCTCTAAAGTACACTCATATTCAAAATTTTATTTCAACTATTTCTTTAGAAAATATGTATCCTACAAATTGTTTCTATATTAATAACGTATATTAATGTGTAATAAGTATATATCAATCTTGAATTATATTATTATCTTCTTCATTTTCTTCTTCTCTAACTTCAAATTCTGCCAAAGAAATTGCCTCTCTTGAATAATTTTCAAAATTTGTGCAATTAGCACCGGGACATGTTTTACATGCAATGCTGCAAATTAGCCCATGCTTTCTGCAGCCGCATGAGTTACCGCAATTTGTTTTGCAAGCACAGAATATTAAATTTAATATACTGGATGGTCCTGGTTGCTGTGTCATTTTTATGGGGATTAATAAATTTTCTTTAAGTTCCCATTCCCAGTAAATTGAATTTAGACCATTTTGGTCCTCTCCATACAGCCAGTTATTACAGCCCTGAGCACCAGGTACTTCGGAGACCACTGGCGATGTCATATTCGTTTTCAGCGACCCAAAAAATCCCTGGGTTTAGACCTTTCGGCTAATTGTAGAATCAATTTCCCTAAAACTCCCGAAGACGACGTTGGTTCGAGCGACCCTGAGCACCAGGTACTTTGGAGGCCACTGGCGATGTCATATTCATTTTCAGCGACCCCAAAAACCCCCGGGTTTACACCTTTCGGCTAATTATATAATCAATTCCCCTAAAACTCCCGGAGACGACGTTGGAACCAGCGGCCCTGAGCACCAGGTACTTCGGAGACCACTGGCGATGTCATATTCGTTTTCAGCAACCCCAAAACCCCCCGAGTAACAAAATTTAACTCATTTCCGTTATTATTTACAGAGTTGTAAATTTTTTAACAACCGCTACCTTCACATGTACGTATAAAAAAGCATTTTTCTTCTGCACCTCTGCCATTTTGCATTTCTCGTTCATAACAAATGTTCACAAAATTTGTAGACGCTTTCACGAACCAAATGCAAAAAACCGCATCTCGATCCATCTTACTGCAAAAATTTCGATCGTTATGCCGATTTTAGTGCTTCATTTCCGCGCCTATAAGGAAGTTATGGTGTTTCTTAACTTATAACAATTGTAAAGAACTGATTACATTTTAGTTGCAGATGGAATTATTTTAACAAAAACATGACGTTTCTAAGTCTAATGTCTAAGGTTTTAAAAAATAAGCTAAACGTTCATAAGACATTTCTAAAGGAGTTGTGAACATTTTAAGAAAAAGCACTCTTGATACCTCCAGAAAAGTAGAAAATAGTTTTTAACGAACTTTTAACAATTGTAATGAACCAATGACATTTTTAATTAGTTACAGTTGTTTCAAAGAAGTCATGAAATTCTGAATGTAAATTTTGGTATGGAGTTGGGAACTTTCTCCGGTTAACAAATGCAGTTTGTCGACGATACTTTTCAAAAGATGTTTCAAAGAAAGTTGAGAAGTTTTTAAAGAATTTGTTATGATCTTAATGAAGTGCAATTGCCTTAACAGCACACGTTTAAAATTTTTTTACAGAAATTATAATATGTACCTACTACTAATTCGTCGAGACACTTTTGAATAATTGTTTCTTTAAAATTTAAGACGTTTTAAATGATTTCTGACTCAATTAACGCAATTGAAAAGTTTCTAAGAAACTTATGTCAATTATAAACAACACATGCCAGTTGCACTGGCCTTAAGGAAAATAAGAAGCTCTAAGGAGTTCTGAGACTGAAAGAAACAAAGAATTTCTAAGTTAGGTACTTGTTACAATCGTAATGCTTCTACGACCTTTTCAAAGGAGTTGTAACTGTTTTAATGGAAACATGATGTTTAAAATTTAACTTGAAACATTTTTAAAGAAGTTTCAGTTGTTTTGAAGAAGGGTTAATTAAGTTTGTAATAAACTGCAGTTGACAACATGACGTTTAAGATGTTTTAAACGTTTAAATAGAGTGCTTGTTATGATAGCCGCAATAAATACAAATTAGAACAGATTATTATTAATAGATTAATATTAATCAATTAATAATAATAATACTAATTATTAATTAATATTATCATTAGTAATAGATTATTGGGAACAGATTTTTACTTATAAAGCAACATCTCGACCCCAACACTACTTTGTTAGTATAATAAATTTATTTACTTATTTTCCAAAAAATAGTATAAACAGTGTGTTGCTGTATGACGTCAAAATACTTCATTCTAATTATAAAAAAATTTTTCATACTAAAAATCCTATTTATACTAAAGAAACTGACTGACATTTAGTTTATTTTGAGTGAAGAAAACGTTTCGGATTAGTTAACTATCTAGTTACTAAAAATAAGTTTAAACAAAAAAGACTAAATAATATGGAAAAATTGGTATCGCTTGCTCCAGCATAAGAGAGCTTAAAAAAATTGTATAAATATTTACGCGCATATTTTACTATCACACTGCATATTGCCAGCATATTTTCCGAGCCCTAATCATAACACATATCCTCGCTTCCCTTTTATTGCCCACTAAAACTTACTACTTTCATGTTTAAGACGGCAATAAATTACTATAATCATCGATTTTCCTTAAGATAAACCCTCCCGCATCAGATAAGAGAATATTTTCTTATTAATCCCCGTTCGGGAAATAAATTTTCCGATATTAAATTAAACTCTCGCGTGTTCGGGGTGGTTATAACGTTAAGATTCGGGGTGTAATTATGTTAATAATAAAAATTTACACAATCCGCCACGTAACTCTGTAAGACGATTTACCCAGAATCGCCAGGGCTTAACTCTGATATAAACTCTCCTTATTGGTAAAAGAGAGAATCCCTGGTGTGCGAGAATTAACCAGGAATCGGGGGGATCGTCCGAAAAATGGGTTCAATCAATTTGGGGGTATATCCCAGCCCACGCCTGCCGGGAACGATACCGCAAGGGTGGGATTTCTGAGGTAAATTCGTTCGAACGAGAGTGTTTATCTGGTATCGGGAAACTTCGAGGAATTAATTGACGTCAAAATGTAAAGTTCGGAAACGTTCTAATTAATATTGTAACTTAAAATCACCAAAATATGAACGGGGAAACTTATTATAAATGGAGGTTCAGTTCACATGAAGGCGTAAAGTCTATATTTCAGAAATCTTGTACTTACTGTTATTAACTAACTCGAACTAACTAAATAAATGTAATTTTCTTTGACTGCTTTAGTAAGAAACGTGAGAAATATCTAAATAAATCCAGAACTTACTTTTTTCGAAATCAGTAAATTTGAAAGGGTTTAGTTGGCTATGCTTAATAAGTTCGAATATAAACTTCAGAAATTTGGTATTATTATAATATCTTAGAAACACTTAAATGAGAGTAAGAATAACTAATTATGCCTAGAATCGCTTTATCTACGAGGAATCATTTTTAATCAAGGAAACTAACCACTAACTACTCTACGATATGCTTCGTAATGTTTGAAAGGTTACCAACAAACGCAGAACATACATTTTTCGGAATATGAAACATTGAATTCAGTTGTAATACAACAATTAAACTGATACGTCCGAAATTTTGTAATAACTACAATAACTCAAAAACACTTAATGCACTTATGAATAATAAACAAGTTCTAGTAAACAAACCAAGAACATATTTTTTCGAAACCAGGACACCTCCAGGATTTCATGTATAGACATAGATGCTTCGCTTCAAAAGTCAAAAATTTCAAATAAACTTTTAAACACGAGAAAAAATCTTTTAATTCAATTTTGAGATCTAGCTACTAACAACTCTAGAATACATTTATGAACATATTTAGAATAAATTTCCGCCGAAATAAGGAAATCCCAAGGATCTCGTTTTAATTAAAGCTTAAAGTATAATGTCCAGAAATTTTGTAATAATTCAAAAACTTTTGACTGCAAGCACCTATAATTCCTTAACAATTTTGGGACGGTCTAAAATGAGAAGGATTTGAGTTATTCCATAAGTGAATTATTACTAGAAGGCCGTAACTTACGAGAAAAAACTTTTGATCAATTTAGTTAAGCGATCCAATTACTAACACACTAATTCCGAACACGTTCGGACACTTCGAGAATTTCGTTGGCATCAAAGCAGTATAAAATCCAGAACTTTTGTAATAGTACATACTTACAACAACTTGAAAGGACTTAACTGGAAATAACTAAAATATCTGTATTGTCTAGCATGAGGGAGTAAAATAAAATGCGACATATCGACGTTTAGGGGTTGCGTTTTGCACTTTCATCTCGTAGGGAAAAGGGGGTAGAAAGTCATTTGCCACAGGATGAGGACTTTTGAGCGAAGAGGTCGATTTTCTTTGCAATATAAACAGATACATTCCGTTAAATTACGCCGGCTTTCTAGATTATACAGCTGGTGTCTCAAGTATTCAAGGCGATGTCCAGAACCTCTGGGAATTTTTTAAATCACACCTAGCTTGTCCAAATTAAGATTCTGTAAGCATCCAATTATATTCTACTAGAGGTTCAAAATATTTACCAAATTTCTTCCAAGTTGTCTAGAATCAACGTTAATTTTTTAGGGACATATGAACAGCCATAAGCAGCCTGGAAACATTTTAGTTTTTATAATTATCCATGGCGGTTTGAATTACGTCCATACTTCTAGAAACCCTTCGATTTGCTTAATATGGTTCAGAGCGGTATGGATTAGGTGCGTCCAAACCATCTGGAAAGTATGACTGACCAAGGACTACCAAATCTAATTTCTATTAGAAACTTAGTCTCCACATTAAACTGTGGGGATTCTGGAAACATTTTGTCATATTGTATTAAAGGCTCTATTCAAAGCGCTTACAAAATCATTTCTCAAAACTTGGAAATGTAAATTTCTAACTAATTTTAATAATCTAGTGTCAAGCTAATTTTTAGAAATCTGAATGGCGAAAAGTAATGTCCTAACGTTCTGGAAACTTTTAGAGAATACAAAATTTTTCTAGAGTTCAACAATATTCATAGCACATTACGTCCAAAACTTCCAAAGACGTCTTGTCTCAGTCCCAATTTTTAACAAACTAAAATTTGTTTTTTAGAAATTTGGACAGCTACGACCTATTGTTATTCTGGAATTCTAGAGGTTCCTTATATGATTGAGATATACGGTAGTTATGATATGTTATGGCCTTGAAAGCATTCTAGACTGTACTAAAGTGGCTTCTAGAATTCATTGATCCGAAAAATTGTTTTCTGAAGACAATTTCCTACATTTTATTAAAACTCATCAAGAGTTTAAGGTGATTCAGATGTATAGATCTTGACCTAGATGCAAACCTAGAAAGGTAGATTTATAACTTACTTTAAGAATTAAGAATGAAGATAGTTTTTAGATGGCTAAATGGTAACATTCTAACAAATTTAGAGAATTTTACAACTTTCTAGAATTCAATTATAAGTATTTAGAGTACATTACGTCCAAAATTTCCAAAGACGTCTTGCCTCATTCCCAATTTTTAAGATATCAAAATCTGTTTTTTGGAAATTTGTACGACCACAAGATATTGATATTCTGGAATTCTAGATGTTCTTTATATGAATTAGATACATATTAATAGTTATGACATTTTATGGCCTTGAAAGCATTCTGGATTGTACTAAAGTTGCTTCTAGAATTCATTGATCCGGAAAATTGTTTTCTGAAGACAATTTTCTACATTTTACTAAAACTCATCAAGAGCTTAAGGTGATTCAGATATATAGATTTTGACCTAGATACAAACCTAGAAAGGTAGATTTATAACTAATTTTAAGAATTTAGAATCAAGCTAGTTTTTATATATCTGAATGGCCAAAAATAATATAACATTCTGGAAAATTTAGAAAACATTACAAATATCTAGAATTTAGTTCAAAAGTTGGAATAATTTTCAGAGCACATTACGTCTAAAACTTCCAAAGACATCTTGTCTCAGTCCCAATTTTTAACAAACTAATATTTGTTTTTTAGAAATTTGGACAGCTACGACCTATTGTTATTCTGGAATTCCAGAGGTTCCTTATATGATTGAGGTATAAGGTAGTTATGATATTTTATAGCCTTGAAAGCATTCTAGATTGTACCTACTAAAGTGGCTTCTAGAATTCATTGATCCGGAAAATTGTTTTCTGAAGACAATTTCCTACATTTTACTAAAACTCATCAAGGGTTTAAGGTGATTCAGATGTATAGATCTTGACCTAGATGCAAACCTAGAAAGGTAGATTTATAACTTACTTTAAGAATTAAGAATGAAGCTAGTTTTTGGATGGCTGAATGGTAACATTCTAACAACTTTAGAGAATTTTACAACTTTCTAGAATTCAATAATAAGTATTTAGAGTACATTACGTCCAAAATTTCCAAAGACGTATTGTCTCATTCCCAATTTTTAAGAAACCAAAATCTGTTTTTTGGGAATTTGTACGACCACAAGATATTGATATTCTGGAATTCTAGATGTTCTTTATATGAATTAGATACATATTAATAGTTATGACATTTTATGGCCTTGAAAGCATTCTGGATTGTACTAAAGTTGCTTCTAGAATTCATTGATCCGGAAAATTGTTTTCTGAAGACAATTTTCTACATTTTACTAAAACTCATCAAGAGCTTAAGGTGATTCAGATATATAGATTTTGACCTAGATACAAACCTAGAAAGGTAGATTTATAACTAATTTTAAGAATTTAGAATCAAGCTAGTTTTTATATATCTGAATGGCCAAAAATAATATAACATTCTGGAAAATTTAGAAAACATTACAAATTTCTAGAATTTAGTTCAAAAGTTGGAATAATTTTCAGAGCACATTACGTCTAAAACTTCCAAAGACATCTTGTCTCAGTCCCAATTTTTAACAAACTAATATTTGTTTTTTAGAAATTTGGACAGCTACGACCTATTGTTATTCTGGAATTCCAGAGGTTCCTTATATGATTGAGGTATAAGGTAGTTATGATATTTTATAGCCTTGAAAGCATTCTAGATTGTACCTACTAAAGTGGCTTCTAGAATTCATTGATCCGGAAAATTGTTTTCTGAAGACAATTTCCTACATTTTACTAAAACTCATCAAGGGTTTAAGGTGATTCAGATGTATAGATCTTGACCTAGATGCAAACCTAGAAAGGTAGATTTATAACTTACTTTAAGAATTAAGAATGAAGCTAGTTTTTGGATGGCTGAATGGTAACATTCTAACAACTTTAGAGAATTTTACAACTTTCTAGAATTCAATAATAAGTATTTAGAGTACATTACGTCCAAAATTTCCAAAGACGTATTGTCTCATTCCCAATTTTTAAGAAACCAAAATCTGTTTTTTGGGAATTTGTACGACCACAAGATATTGATATTCTGGAATTCTAGATGTTCTTTATATGAATTAGATACATATTAATAGTTATGACATTTTATGGCCTTGAAAGCATTCTGGATTGTACTAAAGTTGCTCATCAAGAGCTTAAGGTGATTCAGATATATAGATTTTGACCTAGATACAAACCTAGAAAGGTAGATTTATAACTAATTTTAAGAATTTAGAATCAAGCTAGTTTTTATATATCTGAATGGCCAAAAATAATATAACATTCTGGAAAATTTAGAAAACATTACAATTTTCTAGAATTTAGTTCAAATGTTGGAATAATTTTCAGAGCACATTACGTCTAAAACTTCCAAAGACGTCTTGTCTCAGTCCCAATTTTTAAGAAACTAAAATTTGTTTTTTGGAAATTTGGACAGCTACGACCTATTGTTATTCTGGAATTCTAGAGGTTCCTTATATGATTGAGATATACGGTAGTTATGATATGTTATGGCCTTGAAAGCATTCTAGATTGTACTAAAGTTGCTTCTAGAATTCATTGATCCGGAAAATAGTTTTCTGAAGCCAATTTCCCACATTCTACTAAAACTCATCAAGAGTTTAAGGTGATTCCGATGTATAGATTTTGACCTAGACACAAACCTAGAAAGGTAGATTTATAACTAATTTTAAGAATTTAGAATCAAGCTAGTTTTTAGATAACTGAATGGCCAAAAGTAATGAAACATATATTCTGGAAAATTTAGAAAATATTACAATTTTCTAGAATTTAGTTCAAAAGTTGGAATAATTTTCAGAGCACATTACGTCTAAAACTACCAAAGACGTCTTGTCTCAGTCCCAATTTTTAAGAAACTCAAATTTGTTTTTTGGAAATTTGGATAGCTACGACCTATTGTTATTCTGGAATTCTAGAGGTTCCTTATATGATTGAGATATATGGTAGTTATGATATGTTATGGCCTTGAAAGCATTCTAGATTGCACTAAAGTGACTTCTAGAATTCATTGATCCGGAAAATTATTTTCTTAAGACAATTTCCTACATTCTACTAAAACTCATCAAGAGTTTATGGTGATTCAGATGTATAAATTTTGACCTAGATACAAACCTAGAAAGGCGTATTTATAAATAATTTTAAGAATTTAGAATCAAGCTGGTGTTTTGATATCGGAATGGCCACAAGTAATGTAACATTCTGGAAAATTTAGAAAATATTACAATTTTCTAGAATTTAGTTCAAAAGTTAGAGTAATTTTCAGAGCACATTACGTCCGAAATTTCCAAAGACGTCTTGTCTCATTCCCAATTTTGAAGAAACCAAAATCTGTTTTTCTTAATTTGCACAGCCACAACAAATTGATATTCTGGAATTCTAGAGGTTCTTTATATGAATTAGATACATATGGATAGTTATAACATTTTATGGCCTTGAAAGCATCCTATATTGTACTAAAGTTGCTTTTAGAATTTATTGATCCGGGAAATTGTTTTCTGAAGCCAATTTCTCACATTCTACTAAAACTCATCAAGAGTTTAAGGTGATTCAGATGTATAGATTTTGACCTAGACACAAACCTAGAAAGTTAGATTTACAACTAATTGAAAGAATTTAGAATTAAGCTAGATTTTAGATATCTGAATGGCCAAAAGTAATGTAACATTCTGGAAAATTTAGAATTTTACAATTTTCTAGAATTTAGTTCAATAGTTAGAATAATTTTCAGAGCACATTACGTCCGAAATTTCCAAAGACGTCTTGTCTCATTCCCAATTTTGAAGAAACCAAAATCTGTTTTTTTTTTAAATTTGCACAGCCACAACCTATTGATATTCTGGAATTCTAGAGGTTATTTATATGAATTAGATACATATAGATAGTTATGACATTTTATGGCCTTGAAAGCATTCTAGATGGTACTAAAGTTGCTTCTGGAATTCATTGATCCGAAAAATTGTTTTCTGAAGACAATTTCCTACATTCTACTAAAATTCGTCACGAGTTTAAGGGGATTCAGATGTATAGATTTTGACCTAGATACAAACCTAGAGAGGTAGATTATAACTTACTTTAAGAATTTAGAATTAAGCTAGTTTTTAGATAACTGAATGGCCAAAAGTAATGTAACATTCTGGAAAATTTAGAAAATATTACAATTTTATAGAATTTAGTTCAATAGTTAGAATAATTTTCAGAGCACATTACGTCCGAAATTTCCAAAGACGTCTTGTCTCATTCCCAATTTTGAAGAAACCAAAATCATTTTTTTTTGAAATTTGCACAGCCACAACATATCGATATTCTGGAATTCTAGAGGTTCATTATATGATTGAGATATATGAATAGTTATGATATTTAATGGCCTTGAAAGCATCCTAGATTGTACTGAAGTTGCTTTTAGAATCATTGATTCGGAAAATTGTTCTCTGAAGGCAGTTTCCTACTAAAACTCATCAAGAGTTTAAGATGATCAAGATGTATAGATTATGTCTGAAATTATTTGATCTATTTCTGCCATTTTTAGAAAGCTGGTGACAAAATTTAAAAATATGGACAGTTATGGCGTCATAAGTCTAAGGGCCTAAGGGCTCCACATATTTTTTTATAATATGGTTCAAAAATGGTACAAAAAATCCCAGAAACTCTCGGAATTAATCCGAATTTTTAGGAAGGTAGAGATTCTTCAAGGGTTCAATATGATTAAAAGAAATACGGTGAATTTCTAGAAATTTTTTGAATTATCCTAGCTTTTCAGGAAGCTAGTGATAAACATCAGTTTATAGGAAGGTATGGCAGTTATGGCCTTTTTGATACTCAAAAGTAGAGATTCTTCAATAGATCAATATGATGCATGGATTACGTCGAAACCTGGAATCCCTTCGATATATTCCTTGTTTTCAAGAAGAAATCTAGATAACTTCAATTTAAATTCTGATACCTATAGACGGCCTCTTGCAGTTATTTCAAGAGTTCAAGATGGATTGCACCCACAACCTCTAGAAACCTTCAACTTTATCTCAGTTCTTCAAGAAGACAGTTAGCTTCAAATTTCTTTCCAGAACTCTGAATAATGAATTACGTCGAAACCACTTAGAAACCTTTGGATTTAATCTCAGTTTTTTTGGATGACAGTCTCAATTTTTTTCTGGAACAACGACAGCTATGAACTGTTTTTGAAAACGGAAGGTGTTTCAGGGATGAGACATGATTTACATTTAAACCTTCAAAGCGCTCTAATTTATCTCATTTCAAGCAAAATTTTCGAAGGGCCACAAGTTTGGCGAACTAAACGGTTCATTGTACAAGGCAAACGTTTTCCTCTTAGTGACCTACTTTACCGACATTATTCTTGAACACGCGAAAAGTGCACTAATCACTTAGACGTAGCTATACCTCCCATTTGTGCAATATAAAAGCTACCGTTAAATTTCCCTCTAGCCCGCAAACCCCTAAGAATCCACTTACCTTACCTCTCTACACTTTCCGACAAAACGAGAACTACAAACTTACACAGGCTGCGCGATCAATAAACCGAACAAACCATAAAGAGGACCATAAAATGATATCACTACTGTCGATGTACCGGAGCTTAAAAACTATCGTAAAAAGGCTACAAAAAGGTGAATCACATATTTTTAGGTCCTGGTAGGTGTTGCATATGGCGCCCCGTTACTGGGCAACCATCACGACGCGTGCGCGTCGCGACGCCGACCTGAGGGGGTGAGAAAATTAACCCCCGAGCTGTGAGGCTCCCTAATATTTTATGGAGGGGACGTTTCGTACTGCGACCGAACGACAGAGGTCGCTCGAGTTGCTGAATATGGGAATTACTCGGAATAAAGTAAATCCACTGAGAAGAAAACATCCACGAAACGAGAAAAGGTAGTAAAGTTAGACAACACCTAATACACGTCGTTTGCTATTGGTGGAAAAGTCATAAACCTTTTGGCGGGAATTGTTGATGTACAGAGTCGGGTCAGTAAAAAAAAAGTTTAGTTGTGTTATAGTGGACTTATAGTTGATGGTTTATTTTAACGTATCGCTATTGTTATTCAGGTTTTGATATAAATTTGTATAAACATATTTCTGTGATCTATTGCAATTATGGAAAGACACCTTCCCCACTCGCCTCCCAAAAAGAGACCTGGAACATACTTAAGCTGCGGGGAGAGAACCATTATTTTAAATGTACACAGAAAAGAAAGAAATGAACATCCTTAGAAAAATGTTAGTAAAAGATAAATTATAGTCAAGGCGATCATTCTTAATGGGACCCTGTACTTATTCGCTAGCTGGTCGCGCGCTTTGAATTTCGAGGTTTGTGTTTCATGGAAGTTTTCTTCTCGATGGATTTACTTTAATCCAGTACGGAAACTGTAAATCAACTACCAAATCAATTTTCAGGAAAAATCAGGAAAATCAGGAAAAGCACATTTCCCATTTATTTACTAGTAAATTCAAGATTTGATTCTAACGATTTTCTTGTTATCTACAAAATTTACGTTATGCAACCAACTATGACAAAGATAAGCACAGAGAACGTTAGAGATGCACCTCTGAGGTACGTCCATTTCTGGGTAGATGGCGATTGGGCACATATATACAAATAGCCGGTTCGATTGCTTTAATTACCTTACTTGTCAGCATCAAAAACAAAATTAATTTGCTGTCACCTACTTAAACTTCAAATATTTTCTAACTTAATTGCAATTGTTGCACTTGTAGCTGGGTTTTACCAATTATGTTTGTAGAAATTGTTGCAGCATTTTAGCTAATTACTCAAGAAATACAAAACAAAAATTGCGATATGTTGGTTATGATAATTTTTCCACAATTAATGTTTTAATACAGTTTTTTAAACAACTACCAATAACGGTTTTTATCGGAACCTGCACCATATCAAATTTATAGTAAGGTCAGCACCACCATATCTCCATACGGATTAACTCGTATTCATCTCCCATAAACTGCGATAAGTAATGATTTAATAATTAAGAGAAATTGTTTTTTTAAATAAACGCAGTGACTTCTGTTGTTCAATAAATATCCTCACAATACTTCTCATTAAATGAGACAACTACTTACAAACAGTTCATTCAAATTAAAAGATTATAACTGTTATCGACGACACTGATAATTTAAATAACCTTGGTATCTCGTAAATGTAATAGATTTAATAGTTTAGTCTATATCACTTGAAACATGGAAAAGCCGGTTGTCGAAATCGCCGAAGGGAAACTGAAAGGGACCGTCTTGGAAAATTATGACGGCGGCAAGATCTACGCTTTCCTAGGAGTGCCCTACGCCAAGCCCCCTGTAAACGAACTTAGGTTCAAGGTAAGGGAAATTGAGCTTAATTTTCTTTGGGAAAGTTCTCCTTTTCAAGCATACATTCGTTGCTTTCGCCTATTTCAGTCTCCGGTGCCTGTCGACGCCTGGAAAGGTACCTTCGATGCTACAAAAGTAGGCAACAAATGCATCCAAGAGGATCTGTTGGATCTCTCGAACCCAGAAATTTCTGGTACGGAAGATTGTCTCAATCTGAACGTCTACACAAGGGAAGTAAGTGCAACGACCCTTTAAACAAAGTACGTACTTAATAGATTAAAGAGGTGAGCACGGAGTGGTACTACAGCAGGTATGCTGAGCTGTCTTGAAATTACACTTGTGATAAATATTTTTAACACAGAAACTAAATTGAGTAAATGTATACAAATATGAGTATCAAAAATATTAGTAACTATATGTGGCTATAAGATAAGATAACATGCATAGATGTGGTAAGTAATTCAAAAATAAACAAGTAGATCAGTTGGGAGATAATTCAACACCTTTCAACGAGTAGGTGAAACATCCAACATCTTGTACCTAGATGTTGGATTGGGGAGGCATCTTATGTCTTTTAAATTACAAAAAAATGAAGTAACTTCTGAACCAACAACAACTAAACACCAGCATTAACCTTTAAAAAATTCCCTTTTCAAGCATATAATAAATGGTATTGGTACTATGGTACTAATATAGTATGATAGTGGTACTAGTATTGATATGAGCTATAAGAAATTTGTTCCAAAACCATCCAAAATTCATTAAACCAGAGGCTTTTGCTGGAGGAATTTCGATATGGTTCATGGGGCCGCCGAAATGAAGGGACCTTTGGTTAAATGGGTTTCAGATCTAATGAAACGTAAGTTACCATTTTGAGTATTTTGAACTAAACTGTCGATTCAAGCAAATTGTAGACTTTTCAAACAACTTCGTTACAGTATAAAAGGATTCTATTAAAAATGCTGGTATTCCAGATTATGCTGGTGGAATGAAGCCATGTAAAATCCATGGAGCAGAACCTTGGAAAATTCCCCTCTTCAAATACACAGCATATTACAATGTCAATACTAGTAACAGTATGAGTTACTTCATGCGTTTCAAATATCCAACATATTTGACCCAAAACCAACAAAATCTCATTGAACCTGAGGTTCTTGGTGCCAGATTTCAAATGGTTCATGAGGCCAACGTATCAAGAATTTGTAGGTTCGTTTGGGTTCATCGGGTTTTAGACTTAATGTTTCGACTTATACTACGAATCAAGGGCTGAAAAATCTAATATCTGCATCAAATTCAGCCTCCACATATAACTGGAGGGCCTAGCGAAAATTTTAGAAATTTTTTAAATCCAAATCGCCAAAATAAATCTCCTGAGATTCTAGATAGTTTTTAGACCATACTACATTCTTTAAAAGTACGATATTATTTATAGGAAACTTCGTCCAAAGTCTCGAAAAATTTCTTGCCTCACTTCTAGTTTGTTGATGCTAGGATTTTTTTTTTGAAATTGGGGTATTCTGAAATTTTAGATTCTTTATACGATTCATATCCTTGATTCAAACGCATGGCCTGTTATGGCTTGAAAAACATCCTAGGTTGTACTGGGGTTGCTTCTAGGATTCAATGAAAACAGAGAGATGTTCTTTAAGAAAACTTTTCTACATTTTACTACAACTCATCATGAGTCTAAGGTGATTCAGGAACTTATTTTCAATGACATTTTTAACAAAGTTATTTCAAGTTACCAGGTTTCTTCCTTATGCTCTAAGATCACCACGAAGATTCCGCATTCCCTTCATTTATATCCCAAGAGTCACGTTTCAACCATCCAGTTATCGACGCACATATAGCACAGTTATACCATACACATCGAAGCAACGGAAACAACGTGATTGTTATGGTAATGGCTGCCTTCACGGTTCAAGTTCCAAGGTTTGCTAAGACCACCACGTTGGTTCAGAGGAACCGCAGTTTTCATTTAACTTCTCTCCCATCCCAAGAGTCACGTTTAAACCTTCCAGTTATCGACGAGAAGCAGCAAGCCCAAACCGGTCATGGTCTGGATCCACGGCGGCGCTTTCCTGTACGGCTCCAACGACCCGAAGGAGTACGGCCCGCGTTATCTACTTACCGAGGACGTGGTGCTCGTCGCCGTGAACTACCGTCTCGGCGTCTTCGGCTTCCTGCACCTGGAAGACCCCGCCTTGGACGTCCCCGGCAACTTCGGACTGAAGGACCAACAACTGGCGCTCAAATGGGTCCGCAGGAACATCTCCGTCTTCAACGGAGACCCCGACAACGTGACCATATTCGGGGAGAGCGCGGGTAGTGCCTCGGTGCATTACCAGATGCTCTCGCCCGGTTCCAGGGGGTTGTTCCACAAGGCTATCCTACAGAGCGGGGCTTTGCTGAGTAGCTGGGCGAGCAAGCAGAAGTTTTGGCTGTTGGAGTTCGTTGGGTTGTTGGGAAAGGAGGTGAAAAGCGAGAAGGAGGCGATGGACGTGCTTAGGGTTGCTCATGAGAGAGATTTATATGACGCACAGAAGAAATACCTGCAGGTGAGTTGAACGAAGTGTTCAACAATGAGTATGGCTTGGTAGGTTCCATTACACTTAGAGACCAATTGGTCAAACCTACTATCCAGTAGCTGTTAGCAATCTTATATAATTAGTTAATCTTCTTTTTCTTTTTCTTCTGTAGTTCAAGGATTAGGCTTACAGCTTGTTCCGTCTTCATGTCTGTGATTGTGAACTGCATTGTGTTTATGCATTATTAGTAAGTGTCAGCCTTATTCCAGGGTTAGTTTCTATGATTAATGGCTACTTTTCATTAATAACTCAAAAAGCCCAATACTAAGTCTGAACTTGCAAATGATACCTTCCTTATTGTTAGGTTAAGTAAAGAGCCGCCTTTGGTCTGCAGTACCAACTACGCTATCTGGGTTGGTTCTACCATTCTCAATTCAAGTTGACTTTGTGCAGTATCAAGTTCGGAGTCTAAGTGTGGGCTGAAATCGATCAGCTCGTTAATCTTAATTAAGTAGCCAGGCAATCAATTGTTGGAATTACCCATAGTGATTTGAATTAACACTGAAAACTCTTGAGCTTATAGGGCTTTCATTCGATATTTCTTTGGTTCCAGCAGTTACAGCAGAAGTAAATGATCATTATTCTCCACCTACTGTGTTGTCAGTATTTCAAAGTTTTGTTATTAGTTCATTACTGATTAGATATGTTCTCAATCTATTAGTACAATACCTTTCATTTTAAGAGGTGTGCATTGTCCTCTTTGGTCTTCTACCCGAACGTGGAGAAGCAGAGCGGAGACGCTTTCATTACCGAAGAATGCTTCCCTTTGATCCTTTCTGGGAACTTCACCAAAACGCCCACATTAATAAGTTTCACCAACAAAGAAGGTATGTACTTCGAACTGGCAAAGAGGGTCATGGCTCTCAAAGGACAACCAGTATATGAAGGCAGCACAACGATAGAAGATTTCTTCCCCAAGGAATTGTTAGAGAAAAATCCCGAGGAGGCGAAAAATCTAGCTGACAGAATGAAGGAGCTCTATTTTACTGGAGAGAACGCCAATGACCCGTTGATGGTGAGCGACGAAGTAACGAAGTGTTCATAAGTATTGTTACGTTGCGTTTCAGTTAGTGTCAGACGCTATGTTCATTGCTCCAGCGATTATGACAGCTAAGGCGACTGCCAAGGTTTCTAACGAACCGACCTATCTGTGTGAGATAACTATTGAGGACGAGCTCAATTTGCTTAAGAAAATATGTCAGGTTGATGATATATCAGGTGAGTAATCAAGGGAAATTTTTCTGGAATAAGTTTGGCTTTAATTTCCTTTGAATCGAGGAACGATTTTCTCTTCTACAAGTCATTGAGGTATCAGGAAATCATTGCTTAGCGTTTGGTATAAATATTTTTTAAATTAGACAAGTGGCAATTTCAGCACGATTTCTGCTGCCAACTAATATAGTTTCCTTTCTAATTCCCTTTCTAAAGTTTCTATCCATCTCACCTTTTTGAAGGCACCAGCCACGGCGACGAAAACGGCTACTTGTTCAGCAACGATTACTTGCCGCCGGCCAGGAAAGGTTCCAGCGCTGAAAAGGCCATGCGTAGGATGGTGAAGCTGTGGACGAACTTTGCGAAGTTCGGCAATCCAACTCCACCTGGCGAGAAGTCCGAAGTAACTTGGGCACCGGTCACAAGGGAGAAGGTCCATTATCTGGAAATAGGAAACGAGTTGAAGCAGAAGAGCGATCCTTATCCACTCAGGGTGAAGTTGTGGGAAAAGGTTTATAAGTTGGAGTTGTAATGTACGTCGCATAATTGGGGCAATAAACTTTGTGAATTATCCACTACGTTTTAATTTAATAATTGCATTTACACATATTGCAATGTGTACATTTAGATTCACAGTAATTCCTCCGAAAATTCGGCCAATCCGTATCTCTCAGATAACAACCGAGGTAGGTGTGATAGTCATCACGAATTATCAGTTAATACGGTACTCGTCTCTGATACAGACCACTATGGAATTCCCGACAGTCTCCGTAGCCGAGGGGCAACTCCGAGGAGGAGTCACGGAGAGTTACGACGGCCACAGGATCAATTCCTTCTTGGGGATACCTTTCGCGAAGGCCCCAGCGGGAGACCTCAGGTTCAAGGTAAGTGGAGACGACGCGGATTAACAGCGTGTTATTTTTAAATAAACATAGCGCGATGTTGTTGTGGTAATGGTGAGATTTTGTTGAGTCAGGGAACAAAGTGCGGTATGTTCATGTAAACGTAATATGTTTTTAATGCCACATCCACCTTCTATTGGATATGAACATAAGCATAGTGAGGCGTTATGGAGAACTTGCTAATGGTGACTGTAGTGCTCAGATGGGGTTTTAAGTATAAGTTAGGTATGAATCATTAAGAGTTGTGTAATCGATTACAAAATGGAAATTAATGATGTGACTACGTTCTCACATTCTTATCAAAAACAATCGGCAGTAGAATAATATTCAAAATTTAAGTGAATGATTGCTGAATCAAGAAGAGGGCAAAGCTAAGTTACAAGAAAGCAATGCAGTGCAACATCCTTCCTCATATAATCAATAGTCTGACCCCAGCTATAAAGCATGTCCATGCTAAAATGAAGTATGCACCATGGTTCAAACTGGTTCCCATGTCTTCTTCAGATTTGGAGAACAACCACGTTGTCGCCTTGGTCTATGTCTATATTATACGATATTTCCAGCCTCCAGTCCCAGCCGAGCCATGGTCCGGTACCAGGGATGCCACTATGGAAGGGGAGAAATGCATCCAGAGGAACCTCTTAACCAACATCGTCGAAGGCAGCGAAGATTGCCTACAACTCAACGTGTTCACTCGAGAGGTAAATGTCTTTAGCGCAGTTATAGGAGTATTTAGTTATTTACCATGATCACCAGAGAAATCACAAAGAACTCTAACTTGATTTGTGACTATATTCCAATAGAATAAATGTGGGTGAAGTTAGCTGAATTTTGAACGGGAGTCATTTCCGCCATAGGTCGTTACTTCAACGCAAACTATGAAAGTTATTTCGTTAAGATTAGATAACTCTGGAAGTATAACGTCCTACATTGTCATTCTTACATTGAAAGATAGAGGATGTGGAGACCTATAAAATGGACGTAGCAATAATTTCGAAAAAATGTCAATACTGACCTATTTATGAATTGTCAATTCACATTTACGTGTTATGGAGTTACCTAACAAGTTGTAACACTGGAAATATAACTTACACTTTTTTCTTGTGTCAAAAGATACAGGACAAGCAGGACTGTAAACTGGCCTTAGCAACAATTAGGAAAAAAATGTCACTAACTGATCTATTTGGAAATCGTCCCTTCAGATTCACGTGTAACGGATTTTCTTAAAAGACTTGGCTGGTGTGTCAATATGCTACAAATTTTGTAGGTATTTACGTCCTCTCTCATTTGGTGTAACAATGGAAGTGTAGTAATTTATACTTCCCATGTTACAGCATATTAAGTAACTCTATTATACATGAATTGGAAGACCTCGAAATAGCTCAGTTATTGGTAATTTTTAAAAACCTTACTATGGTGATTTTATAGGTCCGTGTGTTCTTTATCTTGTAATATACCAATAAAAGTGTAGAAAGTTATATTTCCAAATTACCCATTGTTAACCGATCTTCTGTCATAGTTTACGTTGACGTAACAACCTTTGGGGGAAATGACTCCAGTACAAATTTTCGATGCAAGAGATTCGCCGCTAACTTCACATACAATGTGAATGCAAGAAATAATTCTGCATTGGGTATCTTCCTGTAGGCGATCTGTGGGCACCAAATTACAACGGGCTTAACATACGTAAGTCATAAAATGCCCAACTAGCTAACATAGGAACATTCAGATCCTTGCCCAATCTGAAAATGTTATTGTCCTAGGAAGTTACATGTTGCAGATGTTGTGAATACGATAGGTCGCAAGATGCCCATAAGTATCCTTTCCACTATTAGTTATGGTTACATTTCGGAATGGGGTTAACCAAATCACCAAGCGCTAATCAAACGACTCAACCCACGACCCTCTTTTCAGCTCCCCAGCTCCAAATCCTCGCTCAAACCGGCCATGGTGTGGATCCACGGCGGTGCCTACCTCCACGGCTCCAACACCCCGAGCCTCTACGGCCCGGACTACCTCCTCACCGAGGACGTCGTCCTCGTCACGATTAACTACCGCTTCGGTCTCCTCGGCTTCCTCAACGTGGACCCCTCGTTGGGCGTACCGGCGAACCTCGGCATCAAGGACCAGGCGCTCGCCCTGAGGTGGGTGCAGAGGAACATCGCCTCCTTCAACGGCGATCCGGCGAACGTGACGATCTTCGGCGAGAGCGCAGGCGCGATCTCGGTGATGCTGCTCCTGCTCTCGGCGAGCACCGAGGGACTCTTCCACAAGGCCATCATGCAGAGCCCGGCGGTCTTGGCCACCTCGCCCCAGAAGCCTTCCCTGGTGGAGATCGCGAGGCACGCCGGAAAGGAAGCGAAGGGCGAAAGGGAGGCATTGGAGGTCCTGAAGGGTCTTCCCTGCGAGGCGCTCTTCCACGCGCAGGAGAAATACTTGGAGGAAGTAAGGATTGTTTGACTAAATCTGTTCTACTTAATCTACGTTGAAACCCTTCAAGTATCTTCTTCTTCTTCCTTCTGTATATACGCCTATTGACTGTTTTTATTCACTTCTTAGTCTATCTTGACATGAGCCTTTTATGAGCAAATTACTCCATTTTCCCAATTTTGTCTTGTTTCATTGAGTTGCCTTTAAGTTCTCTAAACAAAAGTTTCCCTTCTAGTTGAAGACGAACTACGTCTTCTTCCCGGACGTGGAGAAAAGCGCCGCCGACGCCGTCATGACCGACATGCCTTTGAAAGTAATCGCCAGCGGAGTATACAACAAAGTTCCTACTATGATCGGATTCAACAGCAACGAAGGCATCTTGTTCGAAGTGGAGCGCAGATTACACAAGGCCCATGGTAAGGAGGCACTCATGAAGAAACCCGATCCAGAAAGGTTCCTGCCGAAGGACCTGACCAGTAAGGTTCCTCCAGAGGTGCTGCAACGGATTCACCAGAAGATCAAGGAGGTGTATTTCAGCGGAGAGAACCTAAAGAATCCTTATCTTGTAAGTAGTATTCAGTTCATTTAGACAGGTTATGGTTCGTCGAAGGGTTACTCAGGTGATTCTAATTTTCAGTTCCCGTCCGACGCTATGTTCAACGCAGGTATAATCACAGCTGCGAAGTTACAAGCTGTAACTTCTCCCAGTCCGGTTTACTTATATCTTCTGGACATTGACGACGAATACAACTTGTTCAAGAAGCGCGCCAAGTGCGAGGACATACCAGGTACGCTGTACCCAATGTCCAATCCTATCTCCAACTCCCCAGCATCACTGGGCAACTTATGAGTGATCTTCCAGGCATGTCCCACGCGGATGAATTGGGCTACATCTTCTGCAACACCCTCGTCCCGAAGATCCCGAAGGGCAGCACCTCCGAGATCGCCATGCGCAGACTGGTGACGTTGTGGACCAATTTCGCGAAGCGCGGGAACCCAACGCCGGATCCTGCACAGTTGGGCTTCGAATGGAGACCGGTGACCAAGGAGGCGGTCAATTACGTTGAAATCAGCGGCGAGATTAGGGTCGCAGTCGATCCCATACCTGACAGGTATAAGGTTTGGCAGGAGATATACCGCGTGTTGGGCGCTTTGAAGTGAATATGTATGTAATTATTGTAAATACACGAAGATTGTAAATACAAAAGTTGGTCTTTGTACTGTTTTCCTCATCAATCTTCATATCTCTAAAAGAATGAAGACTTCTAAAAAGTCTATAAGTAATTTCACATACATCTAAATCGCAAATAAACATTTGACCTAACTACACGTCTAGTGAATACTGAATATGTAAGTGAATTTACTCCCTACTTAAAATGTTGCAAATTTCAGGTTGTATAACGTGTTTATAAAATTTTAAGTATTTCTCACTTTTACTCTAATGAGAGATACGGATTTTTGGTGCTAACGGTGAAAGAAAACAATTTATTTTGGATTGCTGATGACATTTTAATGGCAAAGGTACACATATATGGGTAAATAATGTTGTTTGTACGCGGTTAACTAGATTTAATAAAGTGTTTTCTCACCAATTTTCTTATCTTAGCAAGCAGTATTTATGTATATCCGGATCACACCGATGTCTCCTATTGTTGCTATGATGTATTATCATATTATTAAATTATATTTAAGTGTGTTAATATGCATTTATGTTACTTGCTATAACTGCTATAACTTTTTGAGACTTAATATACTGTGTCACTTTCGTTTAAATTATTAATTATCAATTAATATTAATTATAAACGTGCATCCCGCACCGAAATTCGCTCTATCGCTCTTTACTGCTTTGCATTGATAGTATCCCTACGAGTTAAAATAATCATTGGATTGTATATCCGGTTGTCACCATCAGGCGATCGCTTGCTCCCAATCGTAAAGCATTGCGTCATCGGCTTTAAGCGTCAGTCTTGGCTCGAATTTGAATTCAAAAGTATGCGCGCGTTTCTCCTACCTCCAAAACGTTGGTTGCAATAACAGAAAAGGGCGTCTAAGGGCTAGCCCAGCCGGTTAGTGTGTTATCTGTGGCGGTAAAAGTTTTCAGAAATATGTCGTGACGACTGTCAAAGGTATGTACGTATCCTCAAGTATAGTAGATCAAGAGGGACAAAAATAGAAAGTAGATGAATTCGTAGAGGACTCGACACATGATTCTACGATGGTTAGAGTACAAAAATCAAGACATTCAAGTATGATTTATGCATAGACACAAATATATTTTGTGTCACAACAATCCACAATAACAAGTTAGTAATGAAATTTTATTTGGGACCCTCTTTGACATTTTGAATTCATAACATTCAACAGGTGGTGCAGAACTTAAATCTCCACAGTGTAATGGTAGCAAATAAAAGATTTGGCCCAAAAATTAAATAAGGGCCCCCATGTTAACTTATAGTTTATTTGAGTTAACTTCTGTTTTATCAAATATAATTAAATCCATTTAAGCCCATATTCCCTGGTTGATAACCGCTATTTTAACACCACTCATTTTTTTTAACTTTTTTAAATATTATTGATACAAAACCTATTTTGGTATGATTAATCTTCACATTTGTATTTAATCGAGTGGATAAATCAAGGTAGAATAATTAACATATGAATATATGATCAGGTGGCATTGCATTGCCTTGTATTTTATAAAAGAGTAAAAGAAGTACATTTTGATACATCCACAGAATTTTGAAATTGTAGAAAAATAGACATAATCGTAATGAAATATACTATTAATGTGTTTAATAATTGTTGTAATGAGATTTAACCCAACAGCAACTTAAATCTTTATCAAAAGGAATTCACAAAAATCTTTAACCTGTTTGTGTAATTAAGAGAAAACAATTCTAAAAGTGACGATAACCTTGTGAAAGTAAGTACCTATATAAGTTTTAAATAACCGACTGGTGTGTAAATTTTAGCAATTTACACACAATTTAGTAGTATTCTACAGACAATAGGAGTTTATGGTCGAATATGCATAATAAGGTTTATTAACATTTTTGGCTAAATCTGCTCTGAAGGGCACATCACAATTGTCGCTTTTAGTTTTTGAAATTTTCTTAAAATCCGCTTTAGCAAGTTTTTAAAATGGAATATCTATTCATCTACTGAACGTGTATAAAATGGTATAATGAAATTTTGAATAAATCCCTTTGGAGGTTAAAGGTGACGTTTTTCGATTTTTGAGCATTTTTCGAAACCCAATTCAATACACTTTTTAAACTTCAAATATTTTTAACATCTAATACCGATAGTTTTTGAAGTATTTTCCACACGGTTAAAAATTTTAAATGAAATTTGACCCAAAATTAACCTAATTTTTAAAGAAACGTATCCATAAAATTGGTGTAAATGAGACAAAACAAGACAAAAGTAACAATAGTTTGTAAACTATGGTATAAGATAAATACGTAAATGTTAAAAACACGATTTGCGTGTGGAATATGGAAAAAAATGAATAATATCAGCAAAATAACTCAAAAATGACTACCAAACAAAATTTTACTACGTTCATCCAAACTGATTTTCACTTTCTCATCTACTCACTCATATAGTATTGTAATCCACTCGATTGTTTGAGTTCTAGCAACATTTCTACCCGTTTTAAGGAGTCCAAAAAACGTTGTAAAAAAATGCCTGTAATACGTTTTTCTCAGAAAGTAAAAATCACAAATAGTTCATTCTTCGTATTGTAACGTTTATTTTCTAATTTATTTACACTAATACTAATTGTACACTAGACACTACTTAATTTATTTACACTATTACTAAACTAATTAATTTATATAACACACTTAACTATTCCCTACTAATTAATTTATAGCACTCTTAATTATTAATTTATTTAAACGCTCTCGCTCTAGCTATTTCGCTTCTTCACTATTTACTCTCGCGGCTTCCGTCTAATAATAATCTCTCGTTCGCCGCGTCCACTTTTATAGCCCCCCATAATGTTTTCCCGAATTTACGAGTATTTGCTCGATGTTTCCACAAAGCACTCGATTGTTCTTTTAATAATGTTTACGTAGAAAATGTCCAGAAGGTCATAAATCACTTTCCTTAAATAATAATCCCGGAGTATTCATGGAGCTGTCTTTTTTTATAGGATTCAATTAAGCGTCGCGGCAGTTCTCTTCAGGTAGCCGCCCATATCCGATACGAGTAAACACGTCTCGCGCTGTTTACTTTTCGCATTACAGTATCATACCAGGACCTCCCAATAAGAGTTTTAATAAAATCGGCCGAGATAAAGGAAAAGTTTACCCTTATCAGTTTTTCACATTTTTGAAATTGGATTTAGAATTTTTTTTAAACTAAATATTGATTCTATTACCGAAAATATTTAATAAAGTTTGATAACACTTTTGGCTAAATTCTTTCTGAGGAGCACTTTACACTTGTCATTTTTCGGTATTTTGGAAACTATCTCGAACTTTGCTTGAAGATTTTAGTAAACTTTGAATTATTTATGAAAAAATTTTGCACTCATTCCAAAAATGTTATGTTAAGAGCAAAAAGAAACCTTGAGACGAAAAGATCTATGCAAAATGTATACCAAGACATAGTTTTTAATCCGTAACACCAACAGTTCGATTTTAGAACCACTTTTTACTAATTTGAGATTTCTAAATTTTGGAAACGGTATACCTGTATCGCGTGGTTGATAATTGTGTTTTAATTAGCCCAAGTTATTTTTAATATCGATTTCTATCTAGATTTAATATCTGATTTTATCTAAGCTCCCCGAGAACATTCTCCCATTAATTGGTCCTGTGTTTTTTAACTTCACAGTTAATTCTGAACGATACATTCAGCACATTCTCCAGCCATTCGTTGCCCAATTAACCGCAGAGGAGCGCGAAAATGGCTACTTTTAACAAGATTCGGCTCGAGCACATACGGCTCGTGCCACAATGCAATATTTGCGGGAAGTTTTTGACCATCGAGTCATAGGTACGGGAATCTGGCCAAGTAGGTCACTAGACCTGACACCTCCGTCCAAATTGGCCACAGCAGCGAAAAAGAGACGTTAACTTAATAAGACAAAACCTGACACCTCTAGACTTTTGTTTCTTTGGGCACCTTAAAAACAAGGTCTTTAGTAATGTTCTACATATACGTGAAAAACTGAAAGCTGCCATTATCGAGGAAGATGCAAATATTTATCCTCGGATGTTAATTAATGTCTTCGAGAGGCTAAAACGGAGAGTGAATTTATGTTTACAACATAATGGTGCTCAATTCGAACAGTACCTTTAAATATTGAATTTACTAAAAATATCTTAAAATATTTGTGTTTATTTAGCTGTCGCTGCCATGCAGAGTGCAGAGTTTTCCGGTGTAGCGTTGCAAACCCTTAGGCAAAAAATCCTCCAGGTTGGATTGCCAACTTAAGCAGTATTTCTTGATCACTCTGTACATTAAAATCGGAAACAAAATCAAAATATATAAATCGGCCATAAGACCATCATACGATATGAGGCAGAAACAAGACCAAGACCAGACACAAGCAGAACTATACAAATGATAAGAACAGTCGAGATGGAAACATTAAGGAGCATACAAGGTGAAACACTGTAAGACAGAATACGGAACGAGGGAGGTGGGTGAGACAAAGACGAAGGTTTTGGAACAAACATATAAAGAGAATAGAGACAGCAGAATGGAAAAATGAATAACCCAGTAGGAAGAACATCGCAGGGAAGACCAACAAAACGCTGGCGAGAATGTTGGACCTCCAGGCAGTAGCCTACTAATATGATTATCCATATTAGAAAGAAGAAGAAATATTGCCGTTGAAGCGTTTCCTTCCATCAAAGTCAAGTGCACAACTTTCGTCCTTCGCGTCCGAAGTTTTCCCCGGAAAGAAAACTACTTTCATAATTACTTTCCTCCTTTCCACAAAGCTTCGCAGCTGAAAGAACCCCCCCCCCTTTCCGACCTCTCCGCTCGTTAATTGGGAACTTCCTCCCACGCGTCGCGAGGACGTAAGGACGACGTAGGGATGGAAAATTCGTTATTCCCGCGCAGGGTCCCGCGTTCCTCGCGTCGCCTCCGCCATATTATTGTTAATATCACTATTATTATTGCAATCGTCGTCCGTTTTTACCATCGTCGACGACGATTCGTCATCGTTTTATCGACGTGCTCTCGCGGCGCTCAGTTGCGACAGTTGCTCAGTACGCTCATGACACGGGCACAGTTCGACGCGCCCTGCTGTTGCTGAGAACGTGGTGAAGAGGCGAACTCGCAGGGGACGACTCGAGGAGAGGGACAACAGCGAGGATCCTGCCGCCCAAGAGGTTAGTCTTGACGCTTAACGTTACAACTCGAATATCTCTTCCTCCTGCGACGCTCGAAGAAATTCTCCCTCTTCTCGCCAGGTGAGAGGTTCTACGCGCTCGTTACCTGTTAGTCGAGTTTTGTCTCTCTGTAACTCCGTTTTGGTTTTGGCCGCCGTTTTCCGGCGGTATTCGCGGACATAACCTCAGACGCGACCGAGTTCGTTTATTGATATCGATGATCGGCGATAATTAGATTCCTATAAACAATAACGGACGCGTTAATTGAGTGCGTGTGTACGTCCTCGAGGGCGGGAACGAAATTTTGAAGAGGAAAGTTTTAAAAATTCGTTAGAGGCGCAAATGCGCCAACGGACTGAAGCGATTTCAAGATTTCAAGTAGTTACCCCACGAACTTCAGGAGATAAAGGTATCTGTTGGAAATTCTCATACTGTCACTGACGGCTGAATTCAGAAATTTGTAGAAAATTAACCGAAACAGAAAATCCGGTCAGACTCGACACAATTGTTACCTACTTGAAGTCTTATAAGCACAGTGAGAAAGTTCCAATTTATCTCCCAAATTTTCTTTCGAGGTGTAAATGCGGCAAAACCCAATGCGCTCAACGACTCAACGGACTGAAGAGATTTCAAGTCGTTATCTCACGAATTTCCGGTGATAAAGGTATCTGTTGGAAATTCTCGTACTGACGGCCGAATTCAGAAATTCGTAGAAAATTAACCGGAACTGAAATTCCGGTCAAACTCGACACAGTTACTTCTTGATGTCTTATTGACACACTGACAAAGTTTCAATTTGTTACCTCCCGAACTCTCGGAGATATCAGTTTGAGTATTTCGACCCTGAGTAACAACTAGATTCGAAATTTCGTAGAAATACTGCCAAAAGCTGAAATTTAGGTGAAATTCGACGTGGTAATTGTTATTATTCTGACAGTTTTATTTTACTATCCCCAACAGTTTTAGAGATCGTTTCTGTATGTAATTCACTCACGAACTCGCAGTTATAGCAAAATTAAAAAATTCATAAAAAATTCCCTGTAACTGAAATTTCAGCAAATGTGGTAATTCACTACAGTTTAGCTAACGAACTAACAAATTTTCAATATACTATTTCAGGTACTTTTAGATATGTGACTCTCTGTTTAAGAGTATTAAACTAGTCATAATAGCTAAATTCAAAAATCCATAGAAAAACTTAAAAAACTGTAATTCCAGTGAAATTCGACGTGGTAATTGTTATTAATCTGAAAGTTTAATTTTACTATCTCCAACAGTTTTAGAGATCTTTTCTGTTTGTAATTCACTCACGAACTCGCCCTTACCGCTTAATTCAAAAATTCATAAAAAATTTCCTGAAATTTCAGCAAATATGGTAATTAACTACAGTTTAGCTAACGAACTAATACATTTTCAATATATTATTTCAGGAACTTTTAGATATGCGACTCTCTGTTTACGAGTATTAAACTAGCCATAATGGCTAAATTCAAAAATCCATAGAAAAACTGAAAAAAATTGAAATTCCGGTGAAATTTGGCGTGGTAATTGTTATTAATCTTTCAAAGTTTTATTTTACTATCTCCAACAGTTTTAGAGATCGTTTCTGTATGTAATTCACTCACGAACTCGCAGTTACAGCTAAATTCAAAAATTCAGAAAAAATTCCCTGTAACTGAAATTTCAGCAAATGTGGAAATTCACTACAGTTTAGCTAACGAACTAACAAATTTTCGAAATATTTTTTCAGGAGCTTTTAAATATGTGATTCTCTGTTTAAGAATATTAAACTAGCCATAATAGCTAGATTCAAAAATCCACAGAAAAACTGAAAAAACTGTAATTGCGGTGAAATTTGTCGTGGTAATTGTTATTAACCTGACAGTTTTATTTTACTATCTCCAACAGTTTTAGAGATCGTTTTTGTTTGTAATTCACTCACGAACTCACACTTATAGCAAAATTAAAAAATTCATAAAAAATTCCCTGTAACTGAAATTTCAGCAAATGTGGGAATTCACTACAGTTTAGCTAACGAACTAATAAATTTCAATATATTATTTCAGGTACGTACTTTTAGATATGTGACTCTCTGTTTAAGAGTATTAAGTTAGCCATAATGGCTAAATTCAAAAATCCATAGAAAAGCTGAAAAAAATTGAAATTCCGGTGAAATTTGGCGTGGTAATTGTTACTAATATGACAGTTTTATTTTACTATCTTCAACAGTTTTAGAAATTGTTTCTGTTTGTAATTCACTCACGAACTCGCCCTTACCGCTTAATTCAAAAATTCATAAAAAATTTCCTGAAATTTCAGCAAATATGGTAATTAACTACAGAATAAATTTTCAATATATTATTTCAGAAACTTTTAGATATGTGACTCTCTGTTTATAGATATTTATGGTACTAGTGTAAATTCTCAAGTGACTTAGGAAACATAACACGCGAGTGGCATACAATGTTTTATCCAACAAGTGGAAGAAATCGTGTTTTTTTTGAGATAATAATTAATAAGCTTTGTGATCAAATCAAAACTACTTGTGTCTCAGTACCCTATAAATGTCAGAATGACTTAAAAGTGACTTTTTTACATTTTGGTTAAAGTAGGTTGTTTGTTTCGCCCCGTGGTATAAATCTTAACACACTAGTACCATAAATAAATAAATAGAATACTATTTTAAATATGAACGTGAGTTATAATCCATAACTCACTATAAGTCCAAACTCAATAACCTCAAAGTGTGTTATTTGATAGCTTACTTGCCTAAAATGACAATAGTAATAGTCATAACTGTCATGTGTTGGATAAAGAGTATTGAACTAGCCGTAATGGCTAAATTCAAAAATCCATATATCTTAAAACTGAAAAAAAAACTGAAATTCCGGTGAAATTTGGCGTGGTAATTGTTATTAACCTGTCAAAGTTTTATTTAAATAGCTCCAACAGTTTTAGAAATTCAAAATTCAAAAATTGTTAAAAAAATCCCTGTAACTGGAATTTCAGCGAAATTAAATACGGCAATTAACTACAGTTTAGCTTACAAACTAACAAATTTTCAATATATTTCAGGAACTTTTAAAAAATATGACTGTCCGTTTAAAGCTATTAAACTAGCCATAATAGCTGAATTCCAAAATTCATAGAAAAACTGCAAATAACTCAAATTCCGGTGAAATTCGGCGTGATAAGTGTTATTAACCTGACAAAGTTTTATTTTACTATCTCCAACAGAGGTCCGATCTGTTTGTAATTCACGAACTACACTTAACAGCTAAATTCAAAAATTCATAAAAAAATCCCTGTAACTGAAATTTCAGCGAAATTAAACACGGCAATTAACTACATTTAGTTAACAAACTAACAAAGTTTCAATACACTCTTTCAGGAACTTTTAGAGATATGACTGTCTGCTTAAGGCTATTAAACTAGCCATAATATGTAGCTGAATTCAAAACTTCATAGAGAAACTGCAAAAACATGAAATTCCGGTGAAATTCGGCGTGGTAAGTGTTATTAACCTGACAAAGTTTTATTTTACTATCTCCAACAGTTTTAGAAGTCCGATCTGTTTGTAATTCACGAACTCACACTTAACGGCTAAATTCAAAAATTCCCTGAAACTGAAATTTCAGCTAAATTTAATATGGTAATTAACTGCACTTTAGTTAAAAAACTAACAAAGTTTTAATACACTATTTCAATAACTTTGAGAGATGTACCTATGTATAAGAACAGTCTAGTTAACAAATCAACAATGTTTCAATTCACGAACTTTCAGAGATGTGACTGTCTGTAAACTAGCCCTAAAGACTGAATTCAAAAATTCGTAGAAAATTCGCCCTAATAGAAATCGATGAAATTCTGCTTGGTAATTGATTGGAACTTAGTTAATTAGATCCATACCTCTAAAAATGTAATAAAAATACGAGGTACGATCTTCTGTTTTGGGATTTGCTAATTCGACTAACAAATGGGCGAATTCAATAATTCGTAAAAAATGTGTTGAAACTTAAATTTTGCTAAAACTATATATGATAACTGATTTTCATTTAATTAATAATACAATACAATTTCAGTTAAATATCCTTAGAAATGTTAGAGATACCATCTTCTGTTTGAGATTTATGAATTTATACTAACTAATGGCTTAATTAAAAATTTCCTAGAAAATTTCCTGAAACTGTAATAATACCTAAAATCGGCATAAGTGATGAGTGTTATGTTACCAATGTGACAAAATTTTATTATGCTATTTTACGAATCTTCAAGGATTTAATTTTCAGTTTAAAGGTGATTAAACTCCGCATTAACTGTATTAGTTCGCTGTAACTGAAATCTCTATATGATAATTGATTGGCGTTTAATTAATGATCTGTCAACGTATCAGTTTTTTTTAATTTCCACACATATCCTATAAGAAATTTTCTTAATTAGTCTGACTACGATTTTGGTTAAATTTAACAAAACAACTCTTTGTAGTAGTTTTGCTGTAACGTTTCAATCTAACAATTTCAATATTTTCACTGATGCGACTATTTGGTTTAAGACGTTCGAACATACAGTAATGGCTCGATTAAAAAATTCGTAATTTCGAAATTTGGACTCGCCCTAACGACCCAATTCAAAAATTCGTAAAAAAATTACGGAAAACGTGAGAGACGTGAGACGAGACCAAAATCAGATCCCGTCTCGTATCGAAATTTCAACATTGAATCTCGTCTCGTCTCGAAATTCGAGGCGAGACGAGATCGAAACAATAAGTCTCTTGAAGACACGATTTGAATTTTCTATTCTGTGCGATTTTTGGAATCTTCACTAATTACCAGAAAAAAATGTAGATGACCGGAAATCGGATGAAACTTCGTACAGCAATTTGAATTAGATAGATAGCAGGATATCACTTTGATATCTAAAAGAGTTCCGGAAGTCCGGATTTCAATGAAAACACTAAACAACCTACCCCAATTAAGAAAGTATTGCAAAGGAAATGGTTATCTTGTTTCTAGTTATTTTCCATTATGATAAATAAATTCCTAACTTCAATAATACCCTAATAATCGCTAAAAGCTTTTGTCATTTTATAAAGCTAAATGAATAATTCAAATTTTGGAAAGTTCTGCCCGCAACAAAGAATTTAAATTCGTTTGCTTAGCCTCACAAATGTGGAATTACTTTGCGGTTCCATTTAGTAAATTTCGTGGGACGGCCCCCTCATTAGTATGAGTTGATTTGTTTAAATTTATTCTTGTCCCAATAACATTCACCTGACATTGCAAAACTTGTACTAAAACCTGTACTGTATCTTTCCGCAAATACAAATCAGAATGGGTCGCAAGATAAAGATGTTATGGAATTTTTGTTTGTTGGAGAAAAATATTTCTTTTACTTCTGGTGTTTGGTACTTTTACATTTTTTGGTGGTGATACTTTTGATTGTGTTTTTCAAAATTTTTGAAACTATTTGTAAATCTTGTAAATTGCAGATCAAAGCAAGTGCATGCAATAATTCTATTGTTGTAATTTTTTAATTGAAGTAAATTCGTAATGTTCTTTAGGAAAGTGTTTTGGAGGGTCGTAAGATGTATTTTTGGATCACAGGAAAGTAGTTACCTGTCTGGGACAAATTGGACTGAAAATGAATATAGCAACAATGCAATTCATGACTAACCTAGTTGTTATCTAATCACATGTCTTTTGGTGATAATGAAATAAAACAAGTGATGTTTTATAAACACCACGAAATTAGAATATGATGGGATAATCAGACCTGTGAAATTTGTAGGAGAATGGGTTTGGGATGGGGAGCATTTGGCTGGCTAAGAGAAGACTTTAAGTCAGAACTTCCTGCTTGTCTGAAACGCAAACTTTTTAACCAATTTGTCCTGCCTATTAACCAAGAAATCAAATCACTAAAATAAGAACAACACAAGCAGCAATGGAAGGATCAATATTAGGGATCTCTCTTAGAGACAGAATACCTAATACGACGTAGGACATCTTTAAAATGGAAGATAGAAGACATAAGGAGAATAGGAACCAACTGGATGCAAGTCGCACAGAACAGAGATAAGATATTACGAGAGGCCTATGTTCAGCTGCAGATGTTAAAATAGGCTATTGATTGATTGATTAGTTTATTGATTGGCCCATTTGCATTGAAATTGGTTTATCCACGTTTACCACACTCAAATTGGGCGGTCTTTTCCTCTTCGAGCTGAGATGATTGTCAAGTATTGCTGACATTCGTGAAAATTTATGAGGTTTTCGACCCGGCGAATAACAATCACCACGGATAGAATTTTCTACCTTTTACGTTAATGCTGCGCGCGTTATGTTTTTTTCCGTAGCTCAGTGTACGTACCGCTTAAATATACCCGTTATTCAGCTACAATACCCATCGGTCCAGATTAAATATCGGCCGATTAATTCGCTGTTTATGCGAGTAAATTGATATTTTCGTCACGGATACCCGATTAAAAAACGATTCGAGACGAAAATCTATCGCCTGACTCAGTTGGGAGAGTATTTCGCGGGATGATGTTAACGTAGTTAATACACCATTTTTGGAGCTGCGTAACGTGCCGAACCTGTAAATAATCACGAAATCGAGCTTGGAATAATTGGAAAATTCGTCTCGTGCCACGTTCCTATTTCCCTAAACGAGGCTAAGGTTGTGATCGAAACGTGCTATCAGCTATTCTTCTCGAACTAGATCGAAATACTCAAAACTTAACAAATATTTACTCCGCCTAAAGCTAAAACTTTCCCCCCAAGGAAACGTACACGCAATCCAATCGCAATCACTTCACGAGGTACTTATCTAACGCTAATGAAACTTATAAAAAATCGTATAGGTTTATACAACCCATTTACGAGATTACTGCAAATATATTTTATTATAACCGCCACGATAACTTTACCTCTAATTAACAATCGGTCGATAACTACGTTAAGTAATTCAGTAACCTTCTAATGAAGTAATTCGCAAAAAAGACTTTCAACCATGCTTAAAATTCAAAGTCGCTTTTTCTCGGAGTCAATTATGTTTTTGCTTTCGCCGCGATTATATCTAGATTTATTGAGTGCATCAATCAATTAAACACCAATCAAATTTTGCGCGTCGCGATAATTTGAAGCAATCCTTACTCACTCGTGTAATTGATTTCCAAACATACTTCATGTGGTTAATTTGGTTTAATAGTGCTCTTTGATTAATTTTATTATCTACTGATAAAAGATCGGTGAAGGTAAGATGTATACAGGAGTCGCACATAAGAACTCACACCGCTCGCTGATATACAGGGGGAACCAAAATATGATAATTTAATACTACTTACACTTATACTCTATTCAAAACAAATCCCGATGCACGTCATTTTGATGACGTCTGAAGCATCCAATACTACCAACTTAATATAGTTCCAGCATATCGCAATTTATGTGTCCCGTGTATATAACCATATACGGAGCTTTTCTATTGAAACGCGTATCCCGAAATCAACAAGAGCAAAAGAGAAACTTATGGTAGTTCGTTAGTACGACAGAGAAGGATGTTTTGCAACGTTGCCGGCCGAGCAGGCAGTCCAAGTCAACTCGTATCGTGGTCGCGTACCGCTTACACTTTCGGATGTGTGCGGTACAGTGTGCGGAGCGGATGACTGTGATATTTCGCCAGCTAGCAACATCGCAAAAGTTTGTACTCTGTTTAGCCAACGAGAAATATATGGCCTCTCTTTCGCTCTTATGTTTATAGCATCCTGCGACTCTGTAGAAACGGTCTGTATATTGCCAACCTAAAATATACACGGAACACATAAATTGCGATGTGCTGGAACTACTGGAATACTTCTGACGTCATCAAGATGACGTGCATCGGGATTTGTTTTGAAAAGAGTATACATCGAGTTACTAGAGTTACGCAGATTCAAAGTGGGCTCAAAATTTTGAAAAATAAATATGAATATAAGATAAATATGAAATAAATGAAATTTTAATACCTTTGCAAATTTAAACACATCACAATTTCTCCTTAGGTAAAAATTCAATTCAAAGTGTTACTTGGAAAACACCAAACCCTCAATTCTAGATCATGGAAATTTGTTTTCCAACATGAAACATAAGCTTAAATAACAGTGAGTTATTGGAAAGCACAATTCACCTGATTCTAAATAGGGAATGCCAGTAATTAAAATAAAATTTAGAGAATGTGTTCAAAATGAGCGCCATTTTCTTCAAGACATGAATTTATTCCAGATATTCCACGTTCAAAAATAACTTCGTCCGTTATTTACGTAAGATTGACATCTGCGCTTGCACACATGCGTTTATGTATAACAGGAACATTCATAACTTACCGCATGTAAGTCATATTACAGAGATTTTGCTCCTCTTAAGTTGTCACTCGGTTAGGGGTATCCTTCGGAAAAATTTAATCTCATATAGCATTAATGTTAAATTATGGGATTTTCAGTTTCCCAATATCAGGTATATGGAAAATATCTCTTGAGTATAATGTATCTTAAGCCGCATTAAGCTCTCTCCTACTTTTACCACGTTCGAAAATATCCTCCATTTCAAAATTAATACATGTACGTGTAATTCATTAAAAATAAAGTAAACACCAGAAATTTAGAGGTTATGGAAACTAAAGAAAATAAATGCCATGACATTTTAAGGTGGGATTTAAAATGTCTTGGTTCCATCGCCTAGCTTAATGTTATGAGTAGGAAGAATAACCACAGCAACGCCAAAATAAGATTTTGTAAGGGGCTTAAAACCCTTCTATTTCTGTGCTGATCCTTATGCGAGGCACCCTGTGTAATTTCACAAATTTGTTTGGATGTGATATGAATCGCCTATTATTTAAGCAAAATGACAGGAAAAATCAAAGTGGAGCAATGTTAAATCTTATGGACCAAGCAATTATTTTATAAAGGATATTCAAGGATATCAAGGATTATTAAAGAATATTCGTTGCAATTACTCACTCTAATTGACCTACGTACTGAACATGATCCGTTTTGGTATTTCTTACTTCTGAAAACAGTTCCGAAAGTGATACAATTAGGGAGTTTCAAAGTGCTAACAACCAGAATTAATTTTGGATAAATTTATTTTTCAAAAAATGGTAACGTCATCCAAATATAGGCTACATTTGCCAAAATACGTTTTTCTCTAAGAATGGAAAACTACAAATTCAGTTGAAATACTGAATGACTAATGTACTATTATCATCTCAAGGATGACCAAACATATAGAATTTGTGGACGTACTCATCACAATTTCTGTTAATCCCAGGAAGAAATATTGCTATTATTTCCAACTTCTTCCCTTCCTTTAGTCTCCATTTTTGTCTATTAAACATTTCGTGGTTCATAATCCCCTTTCTCCGTTACAGAAATTGGTAGATAGGCGCGATGGACGTGGCGACGGTCGAGGCGTCGAAGAGCACCGAGTCCCTGCCCGAGAAGGGGGCGATAAGGGTGTACAAGATAAGGTGGCTCGTCCTGGCGATTTTCACCGCCTTCTCCGCATCGAACGGCATGCAATGGATACAATTCTCCATAATATCGGACGTCGTGGTCAAGTACTACGGCGTGACGAATACGTGGGTCGACTGGACGTCCATGATCTACATGGTGCTGTACATCCCGTTCATCTTCCCCGCGAGCTATCTGCTCGAGAAGCTGGTGAGTGTGGAAACCTAGCATAAGGGGTTAGCCTAGAAACCTGGAAGGTTTTTCGGTAATGTAACTAATGTCGAGGGTTTCGTTGATCTGGACCCATTTTGGGGCTTTTACTGAGTAACTTCAACCTTATCCTGCTTAACAGCAGGTACGCAATAATCGAATTCTTTAGGCTACTAAATATTAGCCAACAACTAACAAAAGACATGACAGGAATAATGTAAAATCTGACAGCCACGAACAACTAGTTAAATTTGCTACTTTTTTCCTAAGCAGCAATATAGATCCAGATATCAATTGGGCTCCTTGGGACTTAGGAACCAAAATTTCTTTCTTCTTCTTCTTTCTTTCCTTAATGAAATGTAAATAGCATTACAAAGCGCCCTAGTGTCAAAAGGACTTTCACATTACAATGAATTTTAGATCAGTGATTATCCAGTCTTATTGGCTGAATTAGATGAACTCTTAAGTCATCTCAGCTCGCTATCTGGATCACAACGTGGATCTTCAATCCAATCTATATCTTTATCCGTACCAGGTAAAACTCTTAATGATCCTCGACCATCCAAACCTCTAAAGTTTCCATTTTTACTACCTGGATACTATTAATAAGAGTATCCAGGTAGTCTAAGGTATCCTATGAAAGAGTATCTAATATAATGGATAGCCTTCGTGGACTACAGTAAGGTATTCGACTCCATAGAAATTTGGACAATTTTCCAGGAATGAACTATGCAAGAATTGCATTGTTGTATAAAACATATATATGACAAAGCAACTAACAGGCACAAATAACGGAAGACGTAATTAAATTGTTTATCCTTGCATTAGAAGACGTCTTCAAAGGGTTTAACTGGAATGGTAGTTAGGTTAGGTCGATGGTCTAACTAACGAAACAGTGCAGATAATGACTATAAAGTTGAAAAAGTCCATGAAAACACATATGTAGGACATGCCATTTGTATTGGGAAAGCAGAACCAGAAGCATACGTATGACCTGGGCAGCGTTAGGAGAACTAAAAATAGCTCTAAAAATCAAAGATCTTGATAAACCTCAAAAGAAGAGCTGTATCTTGCCAGTTATAACCTACGGCATGGAGACCATGACAGTTACAATCCAATCAGCCAACCGACTAAATACAACACAACGAGCCATTGAAAGAACTATGCTGGGTATTAGTTTGAAAGACCACATCATAAACGACGAAATTCGGAAAACAAGAAAAATGGAAGATGTCATCAGTAGAACTGCCAGTTTTAAATGGAGCTGGATGGGACATGTGGCCGGACAAAACGACGAACGATGGACCACAAATATCATACAGTGGATACCAAGAAACTACAAGAGAAGCATAGACAGACCACAGAAACGATGGTTTCTGACTACATAAAAGAAGTAGAAAGAAACTGGCATGAATAGCAAAGGACAGGAAGAGTTGGAAATTCCATGGGGAAACCTATGTCCAGGAAAGACTGTTGAAGAAGAAGGCTACCTGGATGAAAACAACTCAAGACACCACTCAAGGATTCTTCTCTATGGTCAAAAATCATGGACGCTTTTCCTCGTAACATTTCGTTTCCTTTCCGCAGGGTCTCCGCAGGGCCGTCATCTTCGGCATAGTCGGCACTTGCGTCGGTTCCTGGATCAAGCTGCTCGCCGTCGATCCGGGCAGATCGCTGGTCGCCTTCCTCGGCCAGAGCGTCGTCGCCTTGTCCCAGATCTTCGTCCTGTCGGTCCCTGCGAGGCTCGCTGCCGTCTGGTTCGGACCCTCACAGGTCTCGTCTGCGTGCAGCATCGGCGTCTTCGGTAATCAGGTAAAGAATGGGGAAACCGACAAGGGAGGGCGGCTGTAGAGTCAATAGAGATAGCTGAGTGGTTCAGTTGTGATTTTTGAACCATTGATAACTGAAGGGCTAGAAGGAGCCCTTGGTGTCTTTTTAGTTATGGTGGGCGGAGCTCTTTTCTGAAATAATGCAGTAGCGTTTTTGGGTTTTTAATGGTAGACCAAAGTGCAAGGAGCTACTGCCTTATTGATTGGAAATCAGGTATAACACGTGCACTTGCATTAACGTACGGTGGTTTTCAAACCAAGAGTAACTGAATGATTAGAATGATAGTAAGTCTCCACTCTCTCTTTCTTGCGTGTGAAAAAAATTATTTAGCTTTGGAATAGGGTTACTTCTAGGCTACTGTACCGTACTAGTCATGATTGGTGTGTTGGTGTTATGAAGAGCGGAACTCTGTTCTGCAATCATGCAGTAGCGTTTTTGGGTCTTTAATGCAGACCAAAATGCAAAGAGCTACTGACTCATTGATTGGAAATCAGGTATAACACGTGCACTTGCAATAACGTATGGTGGTTTTCAAACCAAGAGTAACTGAATGATTACAATGATAGTAACTCTCCCCTCTCTCTTCTTGCATCTCAAGCTAATTAAATTTAGCCTTGGAATAAGGTTACTTCTGGGTTACTCTACCTAATTAAGACTGACTGTTTTAAAGGAACGTACTAGTCATGATTTCTGTGTTGGTGCTATGAAGAGCGGAGCTAGATAAATAAAATACAAAGAATTACTGAATCAATATTGATTGGCAATCAAGTATAACACATGTACTTGCAATAACGTAAGGTGGTTTTTAAACCAACCGTAACTGAAGGGTTAGAATGATAGTAACTCTCCCCTCTCTCTTCCGCCAGTGTGGAACAAATTAAATTTAACTTTGGAATAAGGTTACTTTACCTTAATTAAAACTGACTGTTTTAATGAGACATGCCAGTCATGATTGGTGTGTTGGTGTAAGGGCACTTCAAGTGTTGTAATTAGACTTTCAATGGAAAAAGCAAAGTTGACTTCAACTAGACGCTTTAGGTGTGTATAAAAATAAACGCAATACATCTGAATAAAATATAAATTACGGGCGACGTCGATATTCCTTCTCGTTAACAAGTTCTATTGGTAAATTGTGCCGCGATGAGAATCTACACGCATTAATATATATGTACATATGTACGTACGTATACATAAATAAATAATAATGCTGGTGATGAGTCCCTTGCGGAAATCCTTATAGACTTTGTTAGGTACATAGATATTTTCATGGTGGGCAGATATTAGACATTTGGATGGAATTAGATTAGATTTATCGTGCTGCACAACAACAATAACAAAATTGCTTCGAAACTGGCGATTAGTCCCGAGGGTGGCCTTCGTGATTCCCACGGGAGAGCGACGCACTGTCGATATCGTTAACGTCACTAAGGAAAATTGAAATGGAAATGTATATTTCATTATTCGTAGAGCGATTAAGTCTGCACAAGACGTTTCCGAAACGTGACGCAGTTTTATTGATTGCGCAACAATCGATAAAGGAGGAATAATTATGCTGTTAATATGTAAACTTCCTACTTGGTTTATTTCACTAATTTCAATAAAGATCGTGAATCGCAGAAACAAAGTCACACAGCCCAAGCTCATTTTGTTTAAATGTATTATAAGAACCATAAAACTTTGAACGACTTGACATTGATCTCCTCTTCAATTATTGTTATTCTTGAACAATTTTTGATAATCTCTCAAACATATTTATTAAAATCTAGAATC
The DNA here is from genome assembly GCA_946251905.1 of Cryptocephalus moraei. Lineage (NCBI taxonomy): Eukaryota > Metazoa > Arthropoda > Insecta > Coleoptera > Chrysomelidae > Cryptocephalus > Cryptocephalus moraei. The sequence continues at coordinate 31,794,482 of OX276456.1, forward strand.
CATAAGTATTCTACATTATTTGATGTGAAAACATCTACTAGCTCCTTGAGCAGTAAATTCGTCCATTGCAGGACGACGTGTCCTGGGCACGTCATCTTCCCCCTCCCCATCTCCCACTCCACAGCGCAATGTTGCATAATCTACAACACAAGTTTCCGACAAGTACAGGAATCTTCGCAACCGACACACCACCGATACTTAAAAAAAAATCTTACATTCTACATGTTGAATTCGTAATTGGCCTCCCGCTGTGGCTAACTTTAATGCAGTAGATGAGGGTTGTTTTACATGGAAGTATGTGAGGTTATGTTTGATGGCGCCATTGCGACTTTGTATCTTTTTGTTGTTGTTTGGAAGACATTTTTAGTACTTTCTGCGGTGTTTTATCGGTAATTTTCGGAAGAACAATAAATAGAATTCTGTAAAACGTTATAGAAGATGCGAAGAGCTGAAGTTTGAACGAATTGTAAAGTAAAAGAGCTGTAATAAATTTCACCATTTCCTGATGATCACGTTTGCCGTCCAGTTAGGCATAGCGATGGGCTTCCTGATACCACCCATCGTCGTCTCCAGCAATTCCACGCAGGAGGAGCTGACGGGCCAATTCTACATCCTCTACGGTATGAACGCGGGCATCACGACGGTCTTGCTCGTCTTGATCCTCTTATGTGAGTGTTTTCAAACTTTTACAAGTTCGGAGAGCTCATTTTCAGCTTTTTCCCAGTTTTCAAGAACGCTCCCCCTCTGCCGCCGTCGATAGCGGCGGCCCAACAGACATCCGAGGACAACGAAAACTTCCTGGTCTCCTTGAAGAATCTATCGACCAACAAGTCGTACATTTTACTGCTGATCGCCTACGGGATCAACGTAGGGGTGTTTTACGCCATTTCGACGTTACTGAACCAGATCATAATTCACTACTATCCGGTGAGAAGGATTCTGTTTTAAAATGACTCGCTTCACTAAGCAACTATTCTCGTTATAAATATTTTGGTAATGTAGCGCGAGCTATCGCAGTTGTTAAAATTTATTACTAATTGTGTTCCATTGTTTTTAGAATTCCAGCGTGGACGCTGGTCGTATCGGTTTGGTAATAATCATATCGGGAATGTTGGGTTCAGTATGCTGCGGTGTCGTTCTGGACACCTTCCATAAGTATAAGTAAGTTATTTCGTTGGTTTTTGCTTATAATAGTAACGTTCGTATGAAATTTATCATTGCAGGGAAACGACGATAGCAGTGTACGCCTTCTCGTTAGTTGGGATGATCGCATACACTTTCACGCTTTCAAAGGGGATCATCGTGGTGTACATCGTCTCGGCATTACTAGGGTAAGATGGTTTTTCAACGTGTTGAACGCTCCATCGTAGAAATAACGCTATAAGCACGTTCAACACATTGATTTTGTATTTTATTGGGCTAAAATCCAAATATGATTTTTCAAGGCGCATCCAAATAAAAGACCTTGTATGATTCAAGTGTAACACATCATTACTATGGGTTCGACCCCATCGACCTCTACGGGTTTCCCACATAATGAGTCCTCACGTAACACTCTGATAGTAATCTAAGCAAATTCCGAGGTAATTTGAATTTAAGTCGATTTTTATTTTTTGACGATGAGCTGTGATGAATAGACCACTTAAATTTGATATGTGCGTGTAACTTAAATGCAAGGAAATCAAATTTGGATCCTAGTTGTGACACAGGTTTGACTGGTTTTCTTGACAGAAGGTTAAAAATGTATGATTTTAGCGCAATACTGAAATACTCGTCTTGTATTGCTTTAAGAAACCTTTAAAATGAACTGCGATAAAAGTTGTTTCGTGCATTTGTTGCTTAATAAAACTTGAAATGAGGTTTAAATTAAATTATTAATAACTTTTGCGAAAATAGCTGCATATATACGATTTTACAATATAATGAATTTTGCAATAACATGGGCCACGTAATGATATTCTAAAGGGTCCAAATTGAAGAAAAAAAATTATTCTATCAACTTTGATTACTAAATGATCTAAAATGTCATTTAAACGATCCTAAAAAATATTGCACAAATACAATATGTGTCAGCTTATAAATAAAGTGAATAAGTTGGTTGCATTAAAATATTTTTTTTTTATTTTACTTATTCGAATGGCTGGTATTTCCACAGGAATAGACTATTTGTGTACACTACCAGAAAGTTGATGACCTTAAAAAAGTTTGGGACCAACATGATTTCCCTCTACGATAATTTCAAAAGAGCAGACGTTATACATGACAGAAGGTTGTCCAAGTTCTCTAAGTTGGCCATGGTCATGAATTAATTACAGTACAACATTAATTTCTGCACTTCAAAATGGTGTTGCTTTCTTTCTTGATTTTTGTAAAGAAAGTCATGGTGATTTTTTTAATGAAAAAAAAAACAACTTCGTTGCAAAGGGTCGTAGGTCATATTTTGTATTTTTTCTTGTCAAAATACTACCTTCTTGAATAAAAAAATATAACTACACATCAATACAACAAAGTTATTCAATTTACTTATAAGCTAAGATTTACTCCACATTTGCAATAAACTTTTAGAGTTGTTTATGTGAAATTTTAGGCTATTTAGCAATTTAAATTGGTAGAACCAATCCTCTTCTTCAATGTGGAGAAACGCCACACGATCCATCAGTTCTTCTATACCCTTTTTCCCAACAAGATAGACGCATATTAATGACCTGACCGTCAAGGTCATAGGTAACAATATCATTTAGGATAACGGAGTACGAGCAATTACTGTATTTTTCGTTGAAATAAGGTTATTTAGGAGTAGGGTTAATAGTAACGCCACTGACATCTCAATATCTTCTCACCGGATTTCTGCTTACCTCTTACGTTCTTCTTCTTCTTCGCCTTCGGACCTCTTGTTCTGACACCACTAAACAGGGTGGCCCCTTCAAAATTAGACCATCTCATTAATATGCGTCTATCTCGTTGGTGAAAAGAGTACAGTTTCAAACTCCGTTCCGTTTCCAGCTTCTTCATGACCGGCCTGCTGCCCGTCGGCTTCGAGCTCGCCGCCGAGCTGACCTACCCCGAGCCGGAGGGCACCTCCTCGGGGATGCTCAACGCGGGCGCCCAGGTCTTCGGCATCGCCTTCACGAACCTCTACTCGGTGCTCTTCTACAGCGCCTCCGACATCTGGGCGAACGTCTCCATGTGCATCATGCTCCTACTCGGCACCGTCATGCTCATGCTCACCAGCTCGGGCATGAGGCGGCAGGCGGCACACACCGAATGAGACGCCTCGCTCTCAGTACATATTACTTAGGTAAATTATTTCCGTTGGTTCTAAGTCGCGACGTCGGGAGGACGAGACTACCGCCAAACTCAATTTAAGAGGGCGCAAGAAACGTCTTATATCTATGCAGAGTACCTACATCAAATGTGTCACGATCCCATTCTCGTATTGTGACATAATGACTTCTCATCGTAGGGATGACCAACTTGTCTTAAATCTACATAGCGTACCTACTACTTTCCTTGCTTCTTACAAGTACATCAAAAGTGTCACGATCCCACTCTCGTATTGTGTCATAATGACTTTTCCTCGTAGGTATGACGAACTTGTCTTAGATCAACACAGCGATCCGCTAATACTTTCCTTACTTCTTACAAGTGAATCAAATGTGTCACGATCCCACTCTCGTGTTGTGACATAATGACTTCTCATCGTTGGGATAACCAACTTGTCTTAAATCTACATAACGATCCTACTACTTTTCATACTTTTTACAAGTAAATCAAACGTGTCACGATCCCACTCTCGTGTTGTGTCATGATGACTTTTCATCGTAGGGATAACCGACTTGTCTTAAATCGACACAACGGTGCGCTACTACTTGGCGTCCTCGTTACAAGTATATCAAACGAGTCATGATCCCACTCTCGTGTTGTGTCATAATGACTCTCCAACGTAGGTATGACGAACTTGCGTTAGATCTACACATCGATCCCCTAATACTTTCCCTACTTCTTATAAGTAAATCAAAAGTGTCACGATCCCACTCTCGTGTTGTGACACAATGGCTCTTCATTGTAGAGATGACCAACTTGATGGACCATGTAGATATCGCAATTACACATATAACTTGGCCCAATTCTGACGGGCATTGCGCATGATGGTTTTTCCCGCCTTAAATTGAGTTTGGAATGAGTATAGCGCGAGGAGTTACGTCGTATAGTTAAACACCAGGCGATTTAGCTCAGACTGGTGCAAATAACTATATCAATGGACTAATATCGAAATGACATTTGGGACGTAATATTTTGAAATAATTCTGTACAGGGTGATTCGCATATTGAACAGGTGGTGTTACTGTTTAAATATCTCAGAGAGGGTTAATGTAAAATGAAAATTACAATCGGATCCAGTCAAGGTATGATGAGTTGGCTTTTTCAGTATTGTTATAAATGACGGTTTCAGCGAAGGCCATGGGATTCATTGGGCAGTTACGATGAGAAAACTGAAAATCGTGAAAAGCAATAAGAGTTATATTAGGAAGCGAACAAAATCATGGGAAAAGATTTAATTACCAAAAAAACTAAAAACCAAAAATTACCCACTAAAAAATACTACTTTCCTTCTCACAAGAACGTGGCATTTTGTAATTTACAAACTTAATTTTTTTAAAAAAAAATTACATAGCCCACAAGACACCTGCCTTGATCTCTATCCCTGGACGAAATTAATTTCTCAGTTACACAAACCACCCCTGAGATTTTAAAAAATATTCACGTTTTGATCGAACTTGATAAAAGAATCATCTTGTAAGTACATATATTTTTTACGATGTACCATTTCCAGAGTGCTTACGTATGTAATAACCTGTACGACAATATCTTAGCTGTAGGAGTATCATTGCACGATGTTTATCAACAGAAAATGTATTAGATTTAGACGAAATACCCAATTGACGTTGCCATGTCAGATATTTAGATATATTTCATATCGGAGACATATACAGATACAAATTAAGTAGTGATATTGATGTGATATGACTTCTAATGAGTAATGTAGGTAATTTAATGCAGGCGTTCAAATATTTTTTTCGAATTTACGTGGGGGCGGCTGTGAAACAGAAGAAATTACGATTCTTCTGAAATGTCGGTTTGCGTTTGTGTCAGTTTCTTACAAAATATTTGACAATACTAAAATGACAATAAACTTACTGAAAACGATATTTATGGCATCTAAAATATTATATATCTTAGCGTAAGAGTTGAAGGTGGAGATTGAGTGGAAATGGAACCAAATTTGGACCCGAGACATCTTACAAAACGATTGTTTCCATTCCCGTTTAATGTAGTAATGTAGTAATCATTGGCAATAATGTATAGGTACCTAATTATCGTGTGCCTCATCACTATTCTGGCATATTGGAGTACAGATCTGTATTGAAGCTTCATCACAAGAAATATCAATGTCGACACATCCGTCTTCCAATAGCGACAGTATTAAGTACCAGTATTGGATTATACTTATACATTTTGAGGATTGAGTGTAGAAAAATAAATATTTTATCCAGGAGACTGTTTTGATTATATTTCCACTGTCTTTCCCTCGCCCTATATCCTCAAGTAATAGCGTAGTGAAGCTATTACTGTACCTTTCTTTGTAACGTTTTTAATGACAATGTTCTCTTTTTACTAACGACATCGTACATTTTATCTAAATACGCACTTAATTTACAATCGATTAAATTTTTATAAAGATAATACATAATTACTATACAATTGAAATCAGTCTGTAATCACAGCGCGATTTCGATTACTATTTACTTTATTATTATTTATTGATTTCGCCTTTGTCGCGTTATCACTACAGATTATCGAAATCGCATTTGGGACTCAAAGAACACTTGGGATAATTAAAAAGGAATTATTTCGTTTAGATCGCATTTTAATTACGACGCATCTTACTTCACACCATAGAACAAGAAATATCCCCTGCACTTTATTGTACCGTGATATCAAAAATTACCTTGGTCAAGGGTGGTCATGGATTTTCAAATGATTGTCACAGCTCCCATTTATGACAATCATCTATTGATTGTCAAAATCTGTCAAGTCGCTGTGTTAAAGTTATTGATGATGTCATTGTAGCTTGACAATGACTTATTTCAAAACGATGATTTAAGCTAAGACAACCGTTTTACATTCCGTGGTAACTTTTGGTCAAGATAGTTTTTGATATCACGGTAACAGTTATTTATGGTACTAGTTGAAAATAAGTCACACGAGAAGATTTATACCATGAGTGATATAAATTCTCAAGTGACTTAGGAAAGAAAACACGCAAGTGGCATACAATGTTTTATCCAACAAGTGGAAGAAATCGACTTTTTTACATTTTGGTTCAAGTAGGTTGTTTGATTGGTTGCCGCGGGCAACCTTTAAATATAAATACTTTATATATGAACGTGACTCATAATCCATAACTCACTAGTGAGTTATTTGATAGTTTACTTGTCTAAAATAACATTAATAATAAGTCATAACTGTCATGTGTTGGATAAACGGTATTTATACATTTTTCCTGACTTCAAACAGCCGTATTGACCAGATTGATTAGTCCCATTATGAGTTAGTGACCGTCATGACGTCATTGGACAAAAATTAGAACTACAAACAGTTTGTGTAAGTGTATTGACACAACAGGTGCTGTTTTTTCATTCTGATGTTTCACCTGTAAACCAGGCAGTTATGAAAGTAAAACTAAATATAAATATTTTAAACAGAATAAGATATATAAATAAAGGTGAAGTAAACATACGAGGTGTTGTCAAAAAGAGGAAGGCTGAATGTATCGCATTTGTGAATTAGTGAAGTTGAAGGGTTCAGCGTTGGGAATATAGGTTTTCAAACATTTGACCTCAGGTTTTAGACTAATTGGTAATGAAACTTCATGAACCATAATAAAATGGAAAGATTTACTATACCGTTTTGGCTCAGCATTGGAACTGTTTCATTTTTGAAAAATTTCACTACAGTTCAGTTTCAGTTTCAGGAATTGTTCAAAATGTATTACGATGTATAACAATAATTATAATCGGTTATAGAGTAAGAATTTTAACTATTTCAATTTTATAAAGTACCAGTTACATATTCTACATTCAGAATATTCCTTGCTTAGTTATACCAAACAGGACAACTCTCATGAGTCCTGAAGGATTTACATGATTGTTTATGGGAGCTCTGGATGCAATTGCAAACAATTTTTATGCAATAAAGTATCGTCTATATAACTTATACTCTGTTCTGAAGAACTGCAAAGTAACTCTCTTAGTCTCATTAGTCCTGAAGGATTTGTAAAGTCTATATTTTGGTTAGGTTAAGATTGGTCTGAATTCTAGACACATTGATATAAAAATTGATGCAGAAAATATTAAAGTAAGGATTTTAACAATTTTCATTTAATACAGTACTATTTAAATATCCTACATTCAGAATATTCTTTCCTCGGATATGCCAAACATGATAACTCTCATAAGTCCTGAAGGATTTACATGATTAGATTATGGGAGCTCTGGAAGCAATTGCAAACAATTTTTATTCAATAAAGTATCGTTTACATAATCTATATTCTGTTCTGAAGAAATGCAAAGTAACTCTCTTAGTCTCATTGGTCCTGAAGGATGTATAAAGTTTAATTTTGTGGTTAAGGTAGGTTAGGTTTAGATTGGTCTGAATTGTAAACACACTGATATAGCAATTAATGCAGAAAATATTACAGTAAGGATTTTAACAATTCTCATTTAATAAAGTACCATTTAAATATCCTACATTCAGAATATTCTTTACTTAGATGAAGCAAAACAGGTTAACTCCCATTAGTCCTGAAGAATTGTCCTTAAAATTGTATTATTGAATATGCATAATAAAATATGAGCACATAGTCCGATGGACAAAAAGAATGAATACTGTTTAAAGTGTATTAGACTATAACGTCAGGTTTAGAAAGGTTTCTGAAACGTAATTAAGCTCAGAGTTGCAATCCTTCAATTTTTGAAAAATTTCAGCACAGTTTCCAATTTCGAATTTGTATAAAAAAATTGGTTGTCTGTAAAGTCGGTTTACGGACCATAATTTTACGTGATAACGTCATAAGAAAACATTGATGAAAAATGGCATACATTTATGAATTGAATAGAATTATTATCATTAAATTATCATTGATGCTTTATATTATAGAAGGTTTTTTCGCACTGCGGTTGGCCGGTCCAACTGGTCATTTTAGACACATTGTTATGACATGTGTGAAGTTGAACATTAATCTTGAACCTTACATGAATTGCTGCGCAGGATAATTGTTTTCATTGAATACTAAATGAATAATTTTTCATAATTTTTTAGTCGAAATCGTAACATAACCTATTATTACCGCACTCGCTTACCGATGCAAGAACATTGTAATGTAATAGTAATAAGCAATGGTATGCACAGTAAATATTCAGATAACTTTATAAATAATAGTGTGCTGTCGCCGTCGTCGCCGACGGAGTGGAAGAGTGGAAGGGAGATAGATGCGCCATCTCACTCTCGCATGGCTCACATTGCTTATGTGGTACCGATCTCACTTTTACTCGGACGCTGTAGTGAAAGAGAGGTAGATACATCGCAAGACAAACGCTAAGGTCGATCTCTGTCTATTGTTCTCGCTCTCGCTCTGGCTCGCTCGCATACCGATTTATAAGAAGTATATCACGTCCATAATAAATTTGAAGGTTTTGTACGGCCTGCGTCCAACGATGAAACATATTAATTTTCTCAACTTTGGCGCAATTAGTTAAAATCGTTTTAACACCTAATAAGTCGGTTTAGGATGCGTTTGTTAATTAATAGTAGTAACATGATTGAAAGTTAGATACGCTCTAGGCGAAGCGTTAGCACCGTTTAATATTTTAAATATATGAGCGTAGTTTGTGGTTTTCAATGAAATTTGATGAAAATGTATCACAAAATAATTGAATTATCAGTTTAATTCAAGAAATTTGATAACGTCCAGCCTTGAATAAGAGGGTATGTTAATATATTAGGTACCAGTTTTCAGTTCCTTTTTGTATGGAAATTGTATTATGTGAAATGTATCACAAAATAATTGAATTATCAGTTTAATTCAAGAATAACGAAATTTGATAAGGTCCAGGCTTGAAGTATACCTACTCTCGCGATAAATGAATTTTATGACCTTCTCCCCTTCTTCGAGGTACTTGATCTTTAGATTTATTACCAGACTATTAGCACCATCTTTCTGACCGTCCGCACGCGACCCTACAATGGGCAGTACTGAGTATTGTGTCCTTATTAACGACGTAACAAAGGGATGGTCGGTCGGAGAGAATATTTTCTTGGAAAATGAGTAATTATCTGGAGTACTTTTACTGCAATTTACTGCAATGACATTTAAAAATCTTTGTGTTATCTTTTGGCCACGGTAAGCTGGTATAAGGTAAATTGAAAGGACTGTCAGGTCGAAAATCCTTGCCGTGCTATTAAAGGGATGGGTTATTTGGATTATATTTTCAGTAATAATGTTAACAGCCAAACATTCACATATCGAAAATGTTTCGTCCGTGGGTGTCTGATAACAGTGAGAATTTAAACAGTAGTTACAGTAGTGAACTAGATGCGGTAAATGATAGCGAATTTGAAATTTCGGACACTAGTGCTAGTGAAGTTGAAGCATGCCCACGTGAGAGAAAATATTTATCATATTGGTCACTACTAAAAGATAAAATAAGACATAATAATCAAAACCCGAATGTCAATAACGATAACATAACCGTAATTGAAGAACAGTATAAAATAATAACGGCAGACGAATGGTCTGCATGTATAAGTGATACACTTTCCAAAGAGAATGAATATAAAACAATTTGGGCACACGTTACAAAACTCATTATTCCTATCGGGAATGAAGACAGATCTACGTCTGACGAATAATAATTAAAATTAATCAAACGCAATGGTACAAAGGTATCATCCAATCACAACCATATTTTCTATTTGTTTTTGATCTGTTAAACATTTTTCGCAACATTCGTAGAATACTATTTATGTAGAATTACTGTTCATAAAACAAAATACACCTTATTTCAATTCTATTCATTTACCTTTTTCTTGGAGAGCTGCTCGAAATTCGGCGGTAAAATACCTACAATAAGAGCATTAAGACACAATAGACCCTTAACTTCTTGCGATAAGCCGGTGCGTCATAAAATTCATTTATCGCCAGGGTAGGTATAAGAGGGTATGTTAATATATTAGGGATCAGTTGTCAGTTCCTCTTTTATTTCAGTGAATTAAAAACTGGGCCATCAGTTTAACGGTATGAATGATAAATAAATATCACAAATATATATATATATATATATATATATATATATATAGAAAAGCACTGTTATTAGTGAAATTATCGCGGAATATGTAATAAAAAAACACTAGTTCCGCTATTTTTCCCGACATCTTCACTAATCGAGGATATTTCTCGTTTAACCAAACAATTAATGGAGTTGTTGTTAATATAACAATAAAAAATCAATTTACATCACCGACATAATTTCTAAAACAATAGCCAATTCCCATTTTCCGTATATGCACGTACATACGTATGTACTTCGATTAAGTACAAGCGTATCTATCATACTAAGGATAAAATTCGCACGTGTTGTGCGTATAATCCTCATTTGTGTTCAACATTAGAGGCCTTTCGCTAATAAATAACGATTACATTATTCGATATAAAGCCGTGGCCGAAATAGGATTCTCGTTCAAGATCCAGGGTGACTGTCCAACAAAACCGTGTGATGTAATCGAACCGCGAGATTCGTCTACGAAGGTAAGATTGTAATTCGGATATCGATATTTCGAAACTGGTGGAATCCCCGTGTACTTGGTACCATCAATCGAAACCCTCGTTTTGCGCACAATGGGAATCTGGTTCCTTCAGATACGGATCGGGGAGTGATAAGAGCTCGCGAAAAAACGGATATCAGACGAATTCACATTGTAATTTACCGATGATTAGCGTAGAGAAAAATTTAGATTGTTCTGGAGTGGCGGCATTTCTGCCTTATCAGTGACTGTTACGTAACTTCACTATTCTCACTAGAATTCTCGCTTATAAGCTTCTGCTCGCGCTCAGCTCAGAAGTAACCGAGGCGGGTATGAAGTCACTCAATAATCGAGCCGAATATCAGTTGAAGATCTCAGGTAAGTGATACGCTAGGACGACGGTGATTTAATTTAAAAATCACTAGGGTGATTCACCAACCCTTTAACTTCGGTAAATCTGCCCTAATCTTCCCTCAACGTACTCAGTAAGTGATTTTCTGGAAATTCCGATTTCCAATTTAATTCCAACATACCTAGGCTAAACTCAAATTAAATTTAAGACGTGTTATCAGCCCGTTCGTCACTTAACGTGTGATTGGCGACTTCGAAAAAGACGCCAGGTGCCCTTGTTATATCTTGATCGTCCCGTCAGGACTTTGACGGTATTATCTCAACTTCTTGAGCGACGAACGTTCCTGATTATCACCGTCGATTATGATTAACAAGAACGATTTGCATATCTGAAAAATTCTTAAAAAAGTTTGACGTTGCGAATAATTTAAGCGTAACGTCGCGTGATTCCATTGGCGACTCGTCAAATTAGTGCCTAAAAGAACTATACTCCGATCCCACCCATGCATAACTACTTGTAACGGATGATTGCTCTGTAACTATATTAACTCGAGTTGCGGTTTGTTCAAAATTACTTAATTTCGGTAATGAAGATCTAATTATTATTTTTCGAAACGTAAGTCCAGATAGCACACCTTTGAGGCGCACTTAAAATTGCGAAATTTTTCGTTTGATGACAATGTTAACAATCTCGTACCAAAATGCTTATAAACTAAGTGCGTACATCGTATTTTTAGTTAGTCGAGTCAAACTAAATCATCGAATGTGACGAAAGACTCATTAGGTTTTGATAGTCGGTAAATCTGGTGAAGTGATTTTATTGAAGGTAATTTAACTACTTGTGTTATATCTTTTACCTAATGATTTTTGTAGCAACAATAATCGTAATTGAATATGTGTTATATGTTTTATAAAATCTTGATTTGATGCGTTTGACATAGGACCAACCTGTTGAATCAAATATCCGGAAATATGGCTAGTAGGTACTGTAATTCAAAGAACACCCATGTTTTGCAGTAATTATGAACAGTCCAGAAATAATATTTAAATGTTATTTAATTTTCACTATAAAAATTACAATTAAAGAAATTTTAAATTTAAAATACTCACAAAAAGGGTCCTAGTCTTATGGAAATTCAAATTTCTTTTTTTTATCACATTTTTAATGTGATTTTCTTTTATACTATTGATCCTCCAATTTCTCGTAAGCCAACCAACATCTCCAGAAGTTTTGAGAAAAATATTGAGAACTTTAGGACTCCAGGAAACCTGAGATAATTTGTGATAAACCTGGAAGTTCTTTAGTTAGTAGTAGACGATCTAGGAGACCTGAGAATTTCTAGTGTAATTCTAAAACTTTTTATCTTCTTGCACTACAATTGAATTCTAGAATCATTGCTCATCAGACAGAAATTAAGTCGGAGGATCCTCAAAATTTGTAGATAGCCTTAGAAAATTTTCGAAATTTAAGAAATCAGAGGAAGTTACTGCAACTTTGAGAATTATGAAACGTTCAATCCAACCCAAGGTATTTTATAGAAAATCTATAAGGTTTTTATAAAGGCAATATATAGAAGGTATTATAGAACATATTACATAAGAGGTTTTAATTTTATTAGGACCTTAAGGGTGGAATGAAATTCCGCGTATCTTCTCGTATACCTGCAAGGTTTCTAGGTAGTCTTCTCCAGTTCCTAGAATTAAAAAAAACCTAAGGAAATCTAATAGGAGTCTTAAGAACATTTAAATGTTCAATGCAACTTGAAATAAATGTTATTAAGAGTTTAAGATTTCTAGTTAGTCTGAGAAGGTTTAAGTAACCTGAAAATTTCTCTGCCCTAAACCTGACGTTTCTCAACTACAATTAGTAGGTAGAGTGGGGCCTTAGAACCCTATTCCATTAGACGGAAAGGGATTTCTGTCCAGAGTTTACTATTCGTAGATAACCTTTGACAAATTTCAGAATCTGAAAAATTTTCACCTGAGGAAACCTTACAGGTTTATCATATAACACAATCATAAGGAATTTATTAATACGACATCATTACAAACAATACAACAATGGGAAAGGAAAATGAGAAGATTCTTTGGTTTGCTATTGCAAGTAAATGGTTCATGTAGTGACATAGTCGCTTCAGAGGCGGCGAGCGCATGCTTTAACGGTCGCGTGGAGCCTTACTTTCAGCAACAAATCACAATTCACAAACACATTTTTTATCGGAAATTTGCTCCTCTTTAAGGATCTTTTTTGCAAATTCCTCTATCTCTTATGGTTTTTGAGTTGTCATCAAAAAATCGAACGAGCGTTTTTATTTTTCGTTTTTTGTTAATAACAATTGCAATTTTTCTTAGCAGAAAAAGTCCTCAAAACCCATTTCTCAGTTTTGCATTCCGCGTCGAATAAGCTATTATATTTTTCCGATCCTTCTATTTTTCGCAGCAAACACATCTTCACTAGACTAGCTGCTTTCCTAATGTCCCAATAGAAGACTTCTCCTTATCAAAACGTGGACTTACTCAAAGTCCTAAACCCTTCCGAAACCTTAAACATCCTTTCTCGTCTTGCGTAGGATACAATCGAATTTCCCCATCGCCGCCGCCGCTTAAAAAATGACCGTAGGAGATGTAGAACTGAAGGTGGGCTCGGAACCTGAACTGACCTCCTCAGGTTACAAGCTCTACAAGATAAGATGGGTCGTCCTGTGCATCTTCGTCGCGTATTCCGCCTCCAGCGCGATGCAATGGCTGCAGTTCTCCATACTGGCGGACGTCGTGGTCAAGTACTACGGCGTGTCGACGTCTTGGGTCGACTGGACCTCCATGATCTACATGGTGCTGTACATACCGTTCATATTCCCCGCTAGTTACCTGTTGGACAAGCTGGTGAGGAATAAGTTATATTAGATGTAGATGTAATTCGTAGCTTGGCTGATTTGAGTTTTAGCTTCACATTTTTGGTAGCATTGCTAAGGTTAAGGCTTCTGGTTAGGTTAGTTTCGGTATTCGGCATACGTGGATATACCATCTCAAACATTTAGCTCCAACAGTATCAACGATAGTGGTGTTTATCTTCAATCTTCGCCTTATCTCATCGTTACTTATTAAGTCTTGCAGTGCTTTGCAAGTAAGTAAGGGATGAGCCTGTTCATCCCTGCAACAGTATCAACGATAGTGGTGTTGATCATCATTCTTTGCCTTACCTCATCGTAACTTACTAAGTCTCGCAGCGCTTTGCAAGTAAACAAGGGATGATCCTTTTCATCCCTTCTAAAACAACCTACGCTATTTTGGGTGTATCTCCACAACCGATATGAATCCCTTTTTCAGGGTTTGAGGGTCGCGGTGCTGATCGGAGTCCTCGGCACGTGCGTCGGGGCTTGGGTCAAACTCGCCTCCGTCGCGCCGGATAGGTTCTGGGTCGCGTTCCTCGGACAGTCCATAGTGGGTTTCATGAACATCTTCGTGATAGCGATCCCAGCAAGTCTGGCGGCGACCTGGTTCGGTTCCTCCGAGGTCGCGCTCGCTTGCAGCATCGGAGTCTTCGGCAATCAGGTAAGTTTTAAGGGTCTTCGTGATATTATGGAAATCCTTATGGGTTCGATGTTCCCTTTGTCCTTTCTCACCGTTTCGAACCCGATTTCAGTTGGGCGTCGCGTTGGGCTTCATCCTACCTCCGATGATCGTCAACACCAACTCCAGCATCGACGAATTGACGACCCAGTTTTACGTATTGTACGGACTCAATGTCGTCGCGACGACAGTTATCTCGATCCTAGTAGTATTACGTAAGTATATCGAACTTGTGGGTTATTTGGGTATGACACCAAGTACAGCATGAGTGCGTTCGTATAGGATAACTTTAATTTGGCGTTTCAGTCTTCAAGAAAGCCCCACCGACTCCCCCGTCGTCAGCGGCGGCCCAGCAGCAATCCGACGGTGAGACCAATTTCATAGCTTCGCTGAAGGATTTCTTCACGAACAGATCCTACATGTTATTAATGGTCGCGTACGGTTTGAACGCGGGGGTTTTCTACGCTATCTCCACGCTCTTGAACCAGATTATCCTGCACTACTATCCGGTGAGTTACCACACACAATAGAAATAGTTAAAATGATCTATTGACCAAAAAAGAAGGGTTTTCCTATTGTACGATTTTACTTAAAAACCCGATTTTCAGGATTTAGACAAGAGGGTCATTTCATGCCAAATTTTTTTTTTAAAATAGCAATATCTCGAAAGCTATTCAAGTTAGGAATTTGAAATATGACCGTCTTCCTCTGAACTACCCTGAAGAAAAGTACTACTTCTCATTATTTAAAAAATTCTTCAAAACTCAATTTCCAAAATATTTTAAGGGAAATTTTCAAAATACAAACTGCCAACTACGGTTTTTTTTTTAAATTTTAAAAATTAATCGCAGTATCTCAAAAACCCTTTCAGTTTGAGTTTCAGAATTTTGCCACAGACTTTCACGTCCTCTCTGTGATGTAACTTGCAAGTTTCGAGATTTGAAAAATTAATTTTAAACGTCCAAAAAACAAACAAGGTAAGCAAACTACCAAAATCAAAATTAAAAAATGGCAATATGGCAATAAATGGCATTCTTATGTGTGTGTAATACTTCAGTGAACATTCCCCTTCTTTAGCAAGGCTTCCATCTCCATCTTAAATGTTAATTTCAGAGCGCTAGTGGCGATGCTGGTCGGATCGGGTTGGTCATGATAGTAGCTGGAATGTTCGGCTCGGTTAGCTGCGGCTACGTCCTGGACAAATACCACAAGTACAAGTACGTAACAAATATTTAATTGCGACAGGTACGTTCCAGAATTGGTCAAAAATGGTTCCAAAATGATCAAAACGTTGCTTCAGCACAGATCACCAGATGAGGTGATCTCATTTACGCTTGTTTTGTACAAGAAAATATGTTTAAGAATGCGCGTGATACGTTGTTGTATAAAACTGATTGATTCTTTTCCAGGGAGACCACACTGGTGGTATACGCTCTATCGTTGATTGGAACCGTCGCTTTCACCTTCACGCTCTCTAGAGGACTAATCTTAGTTTACGTAATCTCCGGTGTGTTAGGGTAAGTGTCAATTTGGTTCGCTGAATAGTACTGTCTTGAGGTGTTTAAAGTAGCCTAATTGGTATATTGATATATATCCATATATAGCGACTTTATTACAACTCATCTACAGCATCTCAGCTTCCAAACGATTCTAACTATATATCTAGCTTCTTCTAGATCTCTTGTATCCATAGCTCTCATTATTGCATTGTTCCAGTATTGTCCAGACCTCCCGTTTGGAGCTCTCCATTTCCATAATGTCTTTGCTATCCTGTTTTTGACCAGTGATCAAATCACCCTAATATTTTTCCTCCGTTTCCAGCTTCTTCATGACCGGTCTGCTACCCGTCGGTTTCGAGCTAGCCTCGGAGCTGACCTACCCGCTGCCGGAGGGCACCTCAGCCGGTCTGCTGAACGCCTCTTGTCAGCTCTTCGGCATGATACTCACCAGCACGTACTCGGCGATATTCTATCACGCGAGCGACGTGTGGGCGAACATAGTGATGTGCATCACCTTGGTGCTGGGCGTCCTGATGCTAGCGCTCACCAGCTCGGACCAGAAGAGGCAGGCGGCCCAGAGCGAGAAGAACAACGTCAAGGGATGAGAGGGGCGGAAAGCTCAAGGGCGAGCTTTTCGTATTACTTTCGTTTACTTCGGAGAGTTAAGGGTGGTTCGAACCTGATTAGCTTTAGTCGACAACCGTTTTCGTATTACTTCTGCTTATCCAGAAGATGAGAAGACAGCCCTAGTTTTAGTCAAGAACAAATGACGTCGGTTCTGTCGCATGTTATCAATTGCGGACTAGTTTTGGTGAACAACTATTTGGAGTGATAAATGTTATGTGATTCTTCAGCAATATTTCAGATGACTGTAAACGTACCTTAAGGGAGTGTCATTCGAGCTTATGTTGAACGTATTGGGTTTTATGACCTTTTCTAGGTGTACAGTGAAGTTGCACAAGCTTCACTTCATTCAACATAACTTAAAACCACTTATGTTGAACCGATCTGTCATTGTTATCTTTTTATACGCATGACCAGTGAATATGACAAGGACTTTACTTAATATTTGTTATATGTTTGTGTGTGTATTATGTATAAGATAGTTCAGTTAATGTAA
The DNA here is from genome assembly GCA_946251905.1 of Cryptocephalus moraei. Lineage (NCBI taxonomy): Eukaryota > Metazoa > Arthropoda > Insecta > Coleoptera > Chrysomelidae > Cryptocephalus > Cryptocephalus moraei. Next base: position 31,811,885 of record OX276456.1, read on the forward strand.
ATAATGTTGTTGTTATCAAATTACGTGTAATTTTATATCTCGTATTAATCTCATTGTTATGACCAACCAATAGATATAAGAATCGATGTGTGATGTGTAAAATGTAAGTACAGAATGAGTAAACGTGAATCAAACATATTAATCTTGTGAACATGAATGTATTTTCTTTCAAATTTGGTGGGTTAATCAATGGAAGTCAACGGAAGTAAAATGACCTCGTTTGGAAATAAGCATTTGAATCTCTCCATCTCAAAATTCATTTTGCGACTTAAACGTTGATTGGTATTTTGAAGGAGAAGAAGCTTCCAAATCCTGGAATCTAGATTGACCTGAATCGACTAAATGCTTAAAAAAAAAACAAAAAACGAAATATAGTAGTCAAATAGTCCTGTAATTAAATACTTAAGTAAACAAATTTGAACAATTATAAAACAGAAGAAACGGTCACCACAAATGGTGTAAGGATAACGCATTTTGGGGGTAACGGTGGTGAACCTGACCCGCGACTGACCGTCCTGATCTATTGATTCCCTGCGTTATTCAAAGTCTGATTACGCACTTAGTTTAGTAATTTCACCGTCCGTTAATACATCGAGTATGTCGTAATGCACCTGACCTCCTAGTTCGCAGTAATTTGGAATTAGGTCGAGACTACCGCGATCCCAAGATGTGGCAATGTGAATAAGACTAAACTGGTTTTGTTATGAGTGCCTGTGCGCAAAATTTCAGTGTTGTAATGGGACTCAACTGAATAAGTAAGCGAGCAATGGGACAGTACAAACTGAAACTTCCTCGCTCACTTTTTGCGAAAATAGCGACTTTGTTGAAAAATTTAGATAGGGTACAACTAAGTTCTACCCCAAATCGACGCGCAAGATCTTAATATCATAAGTGAACTTTACTGGCATCAAACAGCAACAGTCAGAATTGAAGGGTCTACATCGGAAGAGCTAGACATTAGAAGAGGCGTGCGACAGGGATGTATGTTGTCTCCCCTCCTGGTTAACCTTTATTCAGAGACCGAAGGTTGTCCAGCTTCTCAAAGTTGGCCATGGCAAATTAAACCAAAGGAAAACACCAAGTCTTAACCAACTGCTTTATTTAAATATTCATGGAAGCCATCTTCAGGCTCGCAAACAAGTTGTTTTTAGGGCTCCTGTTGCTGGAAATGTGCGGCGTCACATATACAAAACAATTACGTCGACACACACAGTTAAAACATAAATAAAAATTAACACACATCGAACAAGAATGTTAACTACATAAAATTCTTTCAGGACATGGTTACAACTCTAAATGAGTGAGCTTCCTCATTCTAGAGAGGTTGGAGAGTTAAGTCTCTATACAGAGGCGGTGTTAACTGAAGCCCTTGAAGAAACAGATGCAGGTATAAAGGCAAAGGCAGCTGCATTACTAATATTCGCTATGCTGATGACACAGTGGTAATAGCTAGCACGCTAGCAGCTTACCACAACTCCAGTCTCTTATGAACCGCATAGTAGAACTTAGTGAACGTTTCGGCCTCTACATGAACAATTCCAAGACCGAACTAATAGAATTTTCAAAAACACAAACACACGCCATCTTGAGGCTACACGGAGAGATCATAGACTAGCTGCTAGTTAATCAGCAGAACGGCGTAAAACAAGCAAAGAAAACCCTCAGCAACATGAGGCAACACACTATTGGCAAACCGCAACCTCAACCTTGGTCTCCGGATTAGACTTCTACGCTGGTTACGTATTTCCTGTCCTTTTATATGGATGCGAAAGCTGGACCCTGGACGCAACCATAGAATAAAACTGCAGTACCTAGGTCATATCACAGTTTAGACTCGACTGTGGACATATCATGAGGGGCGAGCGTTATGAGATGCTCCGCCTGATAATCGAGGGAAAGATGGTTTATCGGCCGAAAACAGAACTCATGGTTGGAAGATCTACGCAGATGGCTCGCACGGTCATCCATAGAAATTTTCAGAGCTACGGTTTTCCGCACAATAATAGTCATTTTGATCGCAAACCTAGGCGCGGAGGCAGCGACCTAAGAAGTAGAAGAAAGAACTATTTATCTTTCGAACACCCTGTAACGGTGATATGTCAGTGTCGCAGTCACGGGACTCGCTCCAGCTCGACTCAAAATTCTCGTATGAAACCGCCCGTCCGCGGAGATGGAGCTCGAGGCGAAACTCGACGAGGACTATCTCTTCTACCTGAGCTTCATCGACACGTTCCTCCGGAGGATCGTCGACCCGCAGGTATCGGCAAAGGCGAAGCTGTGGCTCGGCCGGCTCCTCGCCGGCTCCTACCAGGGCATCGAGCTGAAACGGTGCCGCAACATCTACCTCTCGCGACTCCTGGTGAGCATGCAGGGCGGCGTCGTCGACGCGCCCTTCGACGTCGACCCCCACACAGTCGACATCACCAAGGCGGTCGATGTCTTCGGCCCGATACCGGACACGATCGAGCCGCCCGAGTGGCTCAACGAGAGCCGATTCGACGCGTCCGACGAGCAGCATCATCAACATCACCAGAAGGCCGGCAGGACGTACGTCGCGACGAGGACGCTGCCCGGCGGCCAGGGCGCCTTCGCCTACGTCGGCGTCTCGCTCGCCGACGAGGAGCCGATGTGGCTGGGGGCGGGCGAGGCGCCGCCCGACTCCTCGCGACCGGTCGAACCGGCCGCTCGGCCGCCCCGGGATGACGAGCTCGAGAAGATCCTGGCGAGGCGCAGGGAACCGAAGGACCGCGAGAAGGTTGGCACGTTACGCAGTCCTAATCACCATCATCATCGGTAGCCTAGTGTAACGTCCACTGCTGAACATAGGCCTCCCCTAATCTGTGGCACTCGTCTCTGTTCTCTGCGACCTGCAACTAGTTCGTCTTTATGTCCTTCTCATTATGTCATCTGTCCATCTAGTAGGAGGTCTTCCTCTACTTCGGTATGCTTCCTGTCGTGGTCTCCACTCGACGATATTTGTAGTTCATCATCTTCTTCTTCAACCCGTGTCGGATATAGGTCTTTTCCATGTTCTGCCATCTGTCCATCTAATGGGAGGTCTTCTTCTACTTCAATGCGCTTCCTGTCGTGGTCTCCAATCGACGATGTTTTTAGTTCATGATCTTCTTCTTCTTCAGCTCATGTTGGATATAGACCTCTTCGGTGTTCTGTCATGCCTTTCGATCTCATCCACTGTCTTCCCACCACCTCTCTAACATCAACAATCCACCTTTTTGGGGGTGTCCTACATTTCTCCGTGTTTCTCTTCTTCTTCTGAAGGTGCCATATTCATTTAATGGATGTTGGCGACAATTCTGGCAAACTCTCAGATCCTAGGCGACTCTGAAGAGTGTGTGGGCATCGAGGTTTGTCCAGTCTCTTATGTTCTTTGTCACGAGTATTTCTTTCTCCCGACGCCCCTTCTTCCATGTATATAAAGTTGACGGACCACCCTCCGCAGGCCGGCAAAACAAAATAGTGGAGATTTTGTCTTTTTTGTAGCTTCTTTGTAGCGGGAAAACGAATTTTGTAGCTTCTGACCAGCCGGAGCTACAAAAGGTGGGCTAACTTAAACTTAAGTTAGCGACCACAGCTGTAACTCACACACGGAATGTAATAGAATGTTGCGCAGGATTTTCTGTCTTTAGAAGTACTTGAAAGTCCCGGGGTTATAAAATTTTTTGGACAAATTTGGCCAATGACAAATGGCGAAATTTGGTCCTATTGGAAAAACGTGCATTGCTATTGAACCGTTTTCAGGTGCTCGCCTTCTACGACGTCCTGCTGCAGACCATAGCGGACGAGCTCGACGGGAAGGACGTCGCCGAGAACGAGACCGTCGAGGGGCTGCTCGTGCAGCTGATCCACGACCTCGACGAGAAGGGCGAGTACGAGCAGTACGAGCGGCTCGACGAGCGGGACAGGCGGAACGAGCTGCTGCTCGCGCTCTTCGAGCGCGTCAGGGTGCGCAGGGACAAGGTCGCGACGAGGGAGGAGATACTCGACGACCTCGAGCAACTGGTCAGTACGGTCCGGGAGTTAGTACTGTCGCTGGGGGCTTTCCCCTCAAAAAACACAAGTGTTGATCAAAAATTGTCATGAAAATCGATGGAGGTTCAAAGAATTCTGAGCCACCTTCAGTGACTGTACTAAGTGGGTAATCGCCATTCCCGTTTCGGCGAGTGAAACGCGCTCCTCCCGCAGGTCATCCCCAGGTCGTTCTTCGACGTCTCCGAGGTGCTCCCCGAGGACAAGTACTACTACCCGGCGGCGATGTGGGAGCAGGCGATCGACAAGCTGCCCGACAGCCAGCATATGGAGGACCTCCAGAGGACGTACCCGCTGCCGGTCATCAGGAAGTTCCTCGAGTGCCTCGCCTCGTACAAGGAGACGATCGCCGTGAGGATGCAACGCCGGCACGAGAACATCGCCTCGCAGATGAAGAAGGAGATCCGCAAGGAGGGCGACCGCCTCCGGAAGGCGAGCGAGGAGTCCGAGCACGCGCTCGCTAACACGCTCGAGGTGCTCGACGCCGTCCGGGCGCACTACGAGAAGGTACAAGAGGCGATCAGGAAGAACAAGCAGACCGGCGACGAGGACGAGTCGGAGCACAGCCAGATGTACGAGGCGATGAAGCGGGCCGTCTTCGACCAGCAGCGGCTCGTCGAAGAAGAGGCGATGCGCGGCAAGTTCCTCGCGCACCAGATCAACGCCGTCTCCGAGCAGAACGAGCAGTTCCATCACGTCAACGACGACGTCATCAGGAAGGCGGAGGAGGCGAACATGAAGACGATGAAGAACATCAAGAACCTGCGGGCGGCGATCAAGAGGTACGACACCATGCTGGCGGAGATGAGGCTCGCCGCCGAAAACCAGAGGAAGAACGCCGCCAAGACGGTGTATTTCTTCTAAATAATTTTTGTACTGCGGTTTAGTATAATATTTTTAGGGAGACTATCGGTTTTGTTAATTGCAGTCACACTTAATCCCCAGTAAGTCCTGATATTTCTTTCTTTTTGATCTTGGTATCTTGAAGTCTAGATGTTTTGGAATCTTGGGTACTTGGAGATTTAGAATATAGCGGTACAGGTGATCTAGATCCTTGACTTTCCCTTTTTTTAGCACTTGGAGTCTCAATTTATCATCAACTTGTTTCTGCATACTGTTAATAAGACATTAACGCAACTTTTCGCCAATATATTTAATATATTGCTTTCAAGGATAATATCGGTTTTGTTCAATGCACTAGCGATTAATCCCCAGTAATTTTATAGTAATTTTTCTTCCTTTTTGTTCTTGGTATCTTGGAGTATAGGTGTTTTGGTGTCTTGCGCACCTGGAGATTTGAAATCTAGAGGTCCAGGTGGTCCTGATCCTTGAGTATGGCCTCTGAACTGAGCAATGTTAGACTCGCTATAATCTTTCAGTATAACTTCTGAGCTGAGTAACGCTAATAGATACGCTGATTTTCGATCATTGCTGTGTTTTGAAGTGTAGCTCCTGAGCTGAGCGATGTTAGACACGCTAATATCTTAGAGTGTAGCCCCTAGTTAACCAGTGCTAGGCGGGCCATGATTTTTCAGTATGGCTACTGAGCTGAGCAATGTTAGACACGCCATATGACCTTTGAGTAGAGCTTCTGAGCTAAGTAACGCTAAATACGCAATGATATTCATTCATTGCTGTGTTTTAAAGTGTAACCCCTGAGCTGAGCAATGCTGGACACGCTAACACCTTTGAGTGTAGCCCCTAGTTAAGTCTCTAGTTAAGCAATGGTAGGCAGGCTATGATTTTTCAGTATGGCCACTGAGCTGAGCAACGTTAGACACGCTATATGACCTTTGAGTATAGCTTCTGAGCTGAGTAATGCTAAATACGCTATGGTCTTCGATTATTGATGCGTTTTGGAGTGTAGCCTCTAGCTGAGCAATGACACATTATGGCATTTCAGTACAGTCTATATGAGGAGTAAAGCTAGGCACGCTATGATCTTTTGTATGTAGCCTCAGACTTGACGATCTTTGATTATTGATGTATTTTTCAGTTTAGTATGGCTGCATCGAGTTTATTTACGATTCCCTGTATTTGTATTAGATAAGACAAGATGCTCTAGAGTTATTTAACCTTCTCATAGCATAGACAATGTCAAATGAACATTAACTAATTTTTTAAACAATTCGTTTTCATATTTTCATTTCTTTGATTACAATATTAGGGAGGTAGGTAGGTATGGGTAGGTGACCAACAATACGAGAATTAACAACTGTGTTTCATCGGTTTCATGCATTCTCTGCAGTAATAAACCCATATCAATTTAAATTACCTTTGAATTAGTCCCCTGAATTGACAGCCAAATCAATTCCACGGTTGAGTTACCAAAATCAGTTTTCAAATAATACAAAACGAACAAACCTATGCTTAGACAATCTATCAATCTATGGCTTAGACTTTACATCACAGAACCTTTACATAACCTCAATTTGCATCTGTTTTATGAAACGTAGAAAGTGCATAATGAGATGTGAATAGAATAAACAAGTTTCATACATGGATCCTATTTAATACAGCGTATTTTCGAAAAAGTCGTCTCCTCCATATTCTATAAATACATTCGCTTCCGAAATTATTCCATGCGCGCGTCATACAACGTGACATCGCAATAGTAAGTAAACAATCAATTACCGGTTAATTCTCTCATCTAATCTATCGATAACAACCTGTAAGAGTAATATAAATAGACGGGCATGTCGGTGTTGTGTTGCAGAACCGTTAACAAGACTGTGATCACCTGTCGTCTGCTAGCGACCGCCGCGACGGCCCTCAAGATGTCTTCCGATTACAAGAACGCCAAGTCCATCTACGAGTTCACCGTCAAGGACATAAAGGGCCAAGACGTTTCGCTCGAGAAGTACAAGGGCCACGTCTGCATCATAGTCAACGTCGCTTCCAAGTGCGGCCTCACCAAGACCAACTATGAGCAGCTGAACGAGCTGTACGATCAGTACGGCGAGAGCAAGGGGCTGAGGATCTTGGCGTTCCCCTGCAATCAGTTCGCTAACGAGGAGCCCGGCGACAGCGCCCAGATATGTGAGTTCGTCCAGAAGAAGAACGTCAAGTTCGACCTGTTCGACAAGGTGAACGTCAACGGCGATGACGCCCATCCGCTGTGGAAGTACCTGAAGCACAAGAAGGGGGGCACGTTGCTGGACGCGATCAAGTGGAACTTCACCAAGTTCATCGTCGATAAGGATGGCCAGCCGGTCGAGAGGATGGGGCCCAACACCAACCCGAAGGATATGGTGAAGACGCTGGAGAAGTATTTTTAAGGTTCAATGGTAGTTTTAAGGATAATGTATAATCATAATGTCTAAGACTTGTTTAAAAATTTTTGTGACTTATATAAAATATTGATTTTGTGACGTAATTGTTTTATTTGGGCTGTGTCCATAAATTTTGAATCATTTATATTGAATAAGAGGTACTACCGTGAATATTCTCTCCAGGTTAAAAGGAATAGCAGGTTGAATTCCCTTTTGGGGGGTTGAGGAGTTTGTAAAGCATTAAAGACTTGCTAGTAAAGGAATCCAAATATGGACTCAAACTGTGGAAGGATGGAGGCACTTTACCTCAGTGCAAATTGGTAAATTTCAAGACTAGAAAATTATACCAGAAGGCTTATGCCTAGCAATATTTGCTTGAACGGCAATGCATAGAGCCACATCGATTGACATGGAGAATAAACAGGACAAATTTACAAGACTATACTCAAATGTATGTCTACCCTATATACAACTGTGTCTTCATTACCCCAAGGGGTAACATCAGTAAGCATAATGAGGCTGTTGTAAATTTTCTACTATGTGCTATTTTGAGGGATGTTTGGCACAAATTTTAAATCAATCTTTTAATACCTCCGTTAAGAGGAGGCGTTTGGTACCCATTGATCAACTGATAGGAACGTTCAAATTATAGAGGGCTTAACGTACCTAACTCAGTGTGTAGGTTGTATGGTCAGATAAAAGATAAATTGAAAACTATTAGGAAGACGCTGAAGATCAGGAGCAACGTGTTTTGTCGGAAAAGCGGCTAGAACACCATGTAGAGACACATATGATATTTATTGATCTGCAAAAAGAGTACGATCGTGTGCCATTAGCAAAGCTGTGGCAGATGTTAAAAGACAAGGGAACTCCACTAATTTACATCAACGCTGAGAGAGTTGTATGAAGAGTTCAATAAAAATTGGACAAGAATAACAAAACCTATATGGGTGACAAAGGGACTTCGCCAAGGCTATTGCATAGAACCTACACTTTTAAAGATATTTTTGGAAGTGGTGTTGGGAACCTGGAAATAGAACTGCGAACCCATAGGTATCCCGATCGATGATCATAAACTGACTAGCTTGCATTTTGCAGATGACCAAGTAATATTTGCAGAAGATCACTATAGTGGTATACTACAGTGAATAGAGTGAAGTGAATACATACACTTTTTAATTTATGTTGAGGCATCATTGGGTTATCAATTCAAAGAAGCGAACGTATTGATGTCAAAATACTCTTAAGTACTGTGTTTTTTTAAAACTGATACCCTAATCTGCTCCGGAATCGTGCACGAAATTACGTGACTTCGCACAAATCATCAGATAATCGATAGATAAGACCGGGCGTGCGATACACCGGTACCGTCCTCGACCAGAAACCATCCGAACAGCACGAAATGTCCTCGACAGACTACAAATCCGCCGGCTCCATCTTCGACTTCTCCGCCACAGACATAAAGGGCGAGGAGGTCTGCCTCGACCAGTACAAGGGCCACGTCTGCATCATAGTCAACGTCGCGTCCAAGTGCGGCCTCACCAAGACCCACTACGAGCAGCTGAACGAGCTATACGACAGGTACGGCGAGAGCAAGGGGCTGAGGATCTTGGCCTTCCCCTGCGACCAGTTCGCCGGCCAGGAGCCGGGCGACAGCTCGCAGATCTGCGAGTTCGTCCGGCAGAAGGACGTCAAATTCGACGTGTTCGAGAAGGTGAAGGTGAACGGCGACGACGCCCATCCGCTGTGGAAGTACCTGAAGCACAAGAAGGGCGGCTTCCTGACCAACGCGATCAAGTGGAACTTCACCAAGTTCATCGTCGACAAGGGCGGGCAGCCCGTCGAGAGGATCGGGCCGAACTCCAACCCGTTGGGGATGGTGAAGACTCTGGAGAAGTTGTTTTGAGGTTTCTTGTTTTACTGTAGTAGTACTCTTGGTGGTGATGGAATAAAGCGTTGGACTTTGGTCGAGTGGTTTCATTTTTGGTCGACTCAGCTCCAGGACTTTCTGGCTCTACAGGAAATCATTCAAACTCTTAAGTATAAAGACCTTACAACTTTAAATCTCGTCGTTGCAAGTCCTGTTATGCTGCAGGCTCTTTGACTGCCTGTCTGCTTAAAGTTCTGATGTCAGTATTTATTTACTAATTAATCCACCTTTTTCTCTCTAGAAATAATAGCGATATATTCTATGGTATCAGTTACATGTCACAAACTGACTTACATTTCTGATCGTCAAAACGTAGGTACCTACTTTTCCAGTTATATGCAATAATAACTCTTCTTGCAAGGAAAACCTAGAACTTGGTAGGTAGGTATACCCATTTCTAGACCTTTTGCTTAATTTTGATTCTACTAACTTTAATACTCCCAGATTCAGCTCCATAAAACAGTACCAACAAATCAAACATAGTGATAACAGAAAGATACATACATGAAGTACATCCTGATTACTGAAAATATTTTCATATTTCAAATTTTTAGTTTAGTTAGTGTAGTTAAAAATATTCTTGTGGGATACAAACCACTGTCTCTGGTATGTTAATTATTGAAATATTCGCCTGATCGTTTAGAAATCCTTTATATTTACCTTTGTCATTGATGCGTCATTTTTGGTCTGTATCAATATTTTGACCGAATAAATTTTCGATTGTTGACAATTTTTATCTAATATTAAGTGTTTATTACGTTTTGTGTCTCTTTCTATTAACTCTCTTTTCAATTTTTTGTTGTTGTCATGGTTTAAAGGTCTGTAAATCAAAAATTAATGAAACGTGACATACAGTTAACATGGAGTTAATTAAACTTTGAATTTCAGGATGAAACTCGTAGGCCACGACAAACAGGAAGCTTTCTTAAGGTACTTGAACCGAATTTCAGTTGGGTACCTAACTCAAATTAGCTTTGAGACATCTTTTCGAAAAAATTAAAAATTAGTTTTTTGATGGTTTTTGGCACAAGGAAACCTCTTTTATTGTCCTTATTCAATACTTTGAAAATTGACCCATGAAGAATTTTTGAAAAAAAAGTTGCAAGATTAACCCCTTACTATTTTCCTAGTGTTACTATCTCTATTACTTTTTTGGGTTAAAATCTTTCGAATAGATTTTTATATATTGCAATTTCTCGAATAGAATAAAATCTATTTATTGGTAACTCATATCTCTAAAAGTAAATGTAGTTTAAACGCTTTTCTTGTGTTTGACACTATAGTAAATCCATGGAGAAGAAAACTTCCAAGAAACACAAACGTCGAAATTCAAAGCGCGCGACCAGCTAGCGAATAAGTACAGGGTCGCATTAAGAATGATCGCCTTGACTATAATTTATCTTCTACTAAGGATGTTCATTTCTTTCTTTTCTGTATACATTTGAAATAATGGTTTTCTCCCCGCAGCTTAAGTATGTTCCAGGTCTCTTTGTGGGAGGCGAGCAGGGAAGGTGTCTTTCCATAATTACAAAAGATCACAGAAATATGTTTATACAAATTTATATCAAAAACCTGAATAACAATAGCGATACGTTAAAATAAACCATCAACTAAAAGTCCACTATCACCGTCTACGACTTACCTGAACGCTTGTAAACAGACAACCATAGATCAGATAACTAAACTTGTTAATTTTGCTGAACCGACTCTGTACATCAACAATTCCCGCCAAAAGTTTTATGACTTTTCCACCAATAGCAAACGACGTGTATTAGGTGTTGTCTAACTTTACTACCTTTTCTCGTTTCGTGGATGTTTTCTTCTCAGTGGATTTACTATAGGTATGCTTCATATATCTTTCTTGTATCATTATTAGTAGGTATAGATTTCATATTCAGAGGAATGCCTTCTAGACTTTTATTTTGGACACCAGCTATTGAAAATCAAAAAATTAAGCTTTTGTGTAAAAATTATACAAATGGTTGTAACATGTTTTAGTTGAGCCAAAGTTTGGGATTTAATCTTGCATGGTAAACTCATAAATTTACATGTCACCTATGACATGTTGTTCCACTTGATAATTCAAATATTTTCCTGGATACTAAGATTTTCATAAAAACCTAAATATCAAAAATTTTTCTTTTATGAAGCGCCTGCAATTTTGTCATCAGAATCCATCATGTCATATAGCATTTTTTGTATTTTTTTTTATGAAATTTCAAAATTCAAAAACGCATAAATTGGATTGATCTACCCATAAATTTTTATGAGCGATGTTTTGTTCCACTGTCCTAAATAAATCCTTGAAAACACAATCTATGAATTGAACTTTGGTGTTCTCAAAGTCCATTTCATGTAAATTTATAAAAAAAACCTTTACGTCCCCCTTCATGATTTACAGAAAAATGATCAAAATTATGTGTAGATTCCAGCAGTGATTGTAGGTACATATTCATCACTTCATACCTTTCGTTTCAGCCATTCTGCAATAGATGGAACAATTCCATAATGTATTCTCTACAAACAGATTACTGTTCCTGTAAGCAGCTACTTCTAGCAAAGCTTCTAGTACTAATTTGAACTAGTTTCTCCCAATGCGAAAATCGCATCTTTTGGATTCACTTTCAAGGGTTTTGCTGGAATAAACCTCAAAAGGTGTAATGTTGGTGGCCTATAACTCACACTACTTTAACGTTAATAAATACATACTATATATTAAACGTATATCATACCTTATCTCTTTTATCTTGAGACATCCACAACTAATAAAATCCAATTAATTTATATAACCTGATTACGTGACTTGCCATGGTAGACTGGTTTGTATGACATTTTGAAAAAAAAAAGTTCAGATAATCACACAAGACGAATCGACTACATCTCCATCGCTTTCTTTGTCACCAGATTCCTGCGACATTTCACGAAAGAACTCTCAGCAGAAATCCAAGTACCAATCCAATAAGAGTCGAGGGAAATGTGGGAAGAACTCCAGAGAAAGTGTCTGCTGGACTCAGACTTCATCTGTATGAAATTAGTACTTCGGTATTTCACGTAAGAAAGCGGTACCGAAGATCGGTCGATCGACACAGATATTCCGGTTTTCCGACCAGCCAATTTTGGATGTTATTTTTTTAAACGGTTTTGAGGCGTGCAGTAGCCATAAGTCAGTGGCTGGCAGAGAAGAAAGAAGAAACACAAAAGAGGGAAAAAAAAGAGAGGGGGGGAGAAGAATTTCGCACGGACATGTTCAAGACTTTTAGAAGAAGAGTGGAAAATATCTGGAATTTCAACGAAATACGGCGACAGGCTCTAAAATGTCAGCAATTAATTTGAACGTCGTTGAAAACAAACTTCTAAGTGACAACCCACAGGAATGACTCGTCCACGTGAATGTCTGTCCTCTAACGTACCTGCGCTTTTCCATGTTTAGGTATGTTTCCTTTTCTCGGTGTAGCCTCTTTTAATTAAGAAATGAGCCCAGAGAGAACGAGCCGTTCAGACCTTTTTTGGCTCTTATCGTTCCGAATTGTCAAACCGATTTCTTCTCTAATTAAACAGCTAATAGATGAGGTGAGAGGTACCTTTCGACCGATGGCGACACGCCTCTCGAGAATATATTCAATGCTTACCTGCTCATTAAGTAAATATTTTAATTTTGTTATTAAGATCAGTTACTGTAGCTGTACTTAAAACAAACAACTATGTACCTAATACATTTTTTAAAGTTTTGTAATTGAAACAAAAATCTAGTTCTTCTTTAGAGAAGATTTAAATCAGGTTACAACGTCCATTTTTTAACAACGAAGTGTCAGCGTGGTCTTCCTGTGACATTTCCTGCTTTTAAGGGAATGTACGTGCACTTCCTACTATTCCTTGTAACACGAGACACCTCATTTTGTACCTGGGTGAACAAGTTTGGGCAGGTGTCTTTCTGTTATTCGGTTTAAGGATAGTCAAAATTGAATTAAAGGTGCTTAAGTTGTTAACACGGTATCCCGAAATTAAGAGGAGGGGGTTAACTTGTCATTTTTGGAAAAACTCGCTGGAGGTTAATCATGTTATTTTGGGAATCCGAAGTTGAACTTTTGAATTCTGCCACAACAAGGGTGGATTAAAGGGATGCTTCTAGACTTACGTCAATATGGCTCGCGTAATTTTCTGAGTGATGAGGTTTTTCCAAAGAAATAAAAATTTATAATCGACGGTTTATCCATGCAGTAGATAAATGGATACATTTTTAGCATCAGGAAATATCCTTTTATCGTTATTAACCGATATTCTCAGAATTGAGTATTGAATCATCATACTCTGCTCAAAACAAATTCCGATGCACGTCATTTTGATGACATCACCAAACATCCAATACTACCAACTTAATATAGTCCCAGGACATCGCAATTTATGTGTTCCGTGTATAGTTTAGGTTGAGAATACACATAACCGTATATATTGTCAACCTAAAGTATACACGGAACACATAAATTGCGACGTCCTGTGACTATGTTAAGTTGGTAGTATTGGATGATTCTGACGTCATCAAAATAACGTGCATCGGGATTTGTTTTGAAAAGAGTATACTTTATTTGTTTCATTAAGTTTCAAAACTTAAATCCAAATATTTATTTTAGGTGGATGTGCTATAATCATAAAATGAGAAAACCGATAGAATGCTACTGACACGATACCTATCCTCTATAAATTTCCTTATTCATTTGTCACATTCACCTTTGAAAGAATAATCGAAACGCATTTTCTTCATTTTTATACACTTTGTATATCATATTAACACTTCTGTCTTTTTTGAAGTTTGTCTAAAATACTTCACGAAATCCAATGTCAAACTTTCAGTGTGAGAAACTTTAAACTTTCGAATTACTCCAAGAAAGTGCGAAAGGTAGATACCTACAACTAAGGTTTTCTAAACCTGTTGCCAAATTTGAAATCTTCAATTCCAATATTTTTCGAGATGTACTGAATTTTCTAAAAAATGTATAAATTCGTCTTTAGTAGTTCATACATTGAGAAGTGAATGCAGCACGAACGAAATTCGTTTATTTTTGGCATCAGCAAACCTTTCTTTATCAACACAATATAATACTTTAGAAATTGAGGTTTGAAACATTTTTGTAAAAACCTTGCAAGCGGTTAATTTTCCCACTTTCCAAAGTCAAAAATCAAACTTTTGAATGTCGCACAGTTATTGACAATGGCAGAAATTTTGAAAATTTTTATAGTTGCATAGTAGATCAAAAGAAGGTTTTCTAAGGCTGCGAATGAATTTATTTCTCTAACTTTCCTATGTTTCAAAGTCAAAACTGAAACTTTTGAATGTCGCACAGTTATTGACGGTGGAAGAAATTTTGGAAATTTTTATATTTGCATAGTAAACCAAAAGAAGGTTTTCTAAGGCTGCGACTAAATTCATGCTTCTTACTCAAAAAGTTACTGTGATTTTCGGAAAAATAAAAACATTTTGGGGTACATATTTCGAAAAGTGACTAGTACCAACGAAATTCTTTTATTTGTGGCCTCAAGAAATCTCCCAAATTAAACTCACAAAGTATGCCAATGAGGTGATTGATTCTAAGTTAAATGGTAATTTTGGAATTCTCAAATTTTTAAAATGTCTAAAAATTTTGAAAATCGGAGATGGTCTCTTTCGGCAATATGGAAGACGGGTTAAAACGTCCATTTTGAGGGTGAAAATTGTGGTTTAGAATTTTCTGGACGAAACTTCCAGGACGAGCTAATGAGGTGATTTTTAGTTATGTGGAACTCTCTAGGTTCTGTAATTACTGAGATATTAAATTTTTTGTAAAAACACTGAATTTCATAATGTAAATTGTAAGGTATATACCTACTGTTTATAGGGGAAATGACTGTATTATTTGACACCAAGTAGTCGTTTATTGTAATTTAAAAAATATGAGTTGAGGGCGTTTTTGGGTTAATCGCCCTTTCTTTTGGGGCATTTTGAAGTATGAACTTCCTAAGTTCGGGATGAAACCAACACAATATTTTTAAATTTCGAGGATGAATTTTGAAATTTTTGAGGAAAGGTCATGGATAAGGTAAATAAGATATTTACTCTATTAGCATTATGGCTGATAGGCGAATCAAATTAGATTTTTTTTGTAAAAAACTGTGTAGACGGGTTTGACAGTTGGAAAAGGTAGTTTGAGTTATTACAAGAAGCCTCTCATCTAGAGATTCATTAATTTTTTGGTGGAACCATTATCAAATAAACAATTAAAGTGCCAAAATCACTCTTTTATTTGTAACTCCAAATGGCTTAGATTTAGACGTGTGCCGTCAACAGTGAACTTTTAGAGAAAATAATTATCTTTAAAATGAGACTTTCCAAATTAAAATTGGTCTATAAATAAAAAAAATATTGCAAAAAGGGGGTAAAATTGCTATTTTTAAATATTGTTAATAACTTTTTAATTAGTTGTTCGAATTAAGTGAAATGTTTATAATATGTGAGATGTAATGTACTTTATAAGTATGCAAAAGATGGGCTCGATCGGTCAAGTAGTTTTTGCAAAATTCTAATTGTTTATCCCGTTTTTTGAAAAAATCAACAATTTCTAAGTCCTGTCCAGTCGATTTTTCTAAATGGATCTTAACAAACTTGGGCATAACCTCTTCGTAAAGACTTATATTAACGTTCTATGTAAAAAAAAACAATAATTTTTTTAATGTTTATTTATAAAAAAAATTATCAAAAAGTATAGGTTTTTAAGCTTATAAACATTTACAATAACTTGGTTGGTTTTTGTTCGAACTTTATGGCAATGAAACTTTGTGAGCCAAGGTAGCCCCTTTTTTAAAAAAATTCACCGTCGCTACAATAATTAATATTAAAGGCTGAAAATAAAAAGGTTTTTAGAAGAAGAGTTGAAGTTTCCAATGGCACTTTCAGCGTTTAAAAAAACCGAACATTGTTTAACGGAGAGCATTATAAACAAAGAGTAATTGCGCGTTGTTACTTTCCTGCTCGGAGTCCACGGAGTGGGGGAAGCCGACTGGGCGCTTGGCACAGCTCTCCTGAAAAGTGAGCGCACGGCTTCAAATCGGACCGCTCTAAAAAATACTTTATCTCGGGTTGTACTTGACTAAAATTGCTCATTCTTTTTTTAAATTGGAATACAATGACGAAATAATAACAATTAACATACTTTTCGGTGCAACATTGATTTATCCAAAGACGCCAAACGTTATGATTACTTTAAATGTTTTTATATTTTCTAATTATAGTACATCAATTTGTATATATTTTTATTAATTATTGCTTAATAATTACAACTATAAATAAATATTATTTATGCATTGTTAACATTATATAATCTATACACTTCTGAGTTTTTATGACACATCAAGTAGGTTGCACAGAAAGTACGTTAATTGTTATTATTTCTTCATTGTATCCCAGTTTAAAAAAAGAATGAGCAATTTTCGTCAATTACAACCCGAGATAAAGTCTTTTTTTCGAGCTGTCCGATTTGAAGCCACGCGCTCACTTTTCAGGAGAACTGTGCCAAGCGCCCAGTCGGCTTCCCCCATTCCGTGGACTCCGAGCAGGAAAGTAACAACGCGCAATTACTCTTTGTTTATAATGCTCTCCGAACAATGTTCGGTTTTTTTAAACGCTGAAAGTGCCATTGGAAACTCCAACCCTTGTTCTAAAAAGCTTGTTATTTTCAGCCTTTAATATTAATTATTGTAGCGACGGTGAATTTTAAAAAAAAAGAGCTATCTTGGTTCACAAAGGTTGTGGGGCTTTTATTTTTCTTTTTAAATGAGTATTTTTGAATCAGCTTTTTGAATAAATCATTGCCGTAAAGTTTGAACAAAAACCAACCAAGTTATTATAAATGTTTATACGCTTAAAAACCTATACTTTTTCTTAAGCCATTTTTTATAAATAAACATTAAAAAATTTATTGTTTTTTTACATAGAACGTTAATAAAAGTCCTTACGAAGAGGATGAGTCCAAGTTTGTTAAGATCCATTTAGAAAAATCGACTGGACAGGACTTAGAAATTGTTGATTTTTTCAAGAAACGGGATAAACAATTAGAATTTTGCAAAAACTACTGGACCGATCGAGCCCATCTTGTGCATACTTATAAAGTACATTACAACTCACAAATTAGAAACATTTCACTTAATTCGAACAACTAATTAAAAAGTTATTAACAATATTTAAAAATAGCAATTTTGCCCCCTTTTAGTTCATTGTTGACCGCAAACGTCTAAATCTAAGTCATTTGGAGTTATAAATAAAAGAGTGATTTTGGCACTTTAATTGTTTATTTGATAATGGTTCCACCAAAAAATTAATGAATCTCTAGATGAGAGGCTTCTTGTAATAACTCAAACTACCTTTTCCAACTGTCAAACCCGTCTACACAGTTTTTTTACAAAAACACCTCTTTTCTTTCTAATTTAATTCGCCTATAATGACTTTTATTCCAATTCACAAGATAAAATTGAATCCGAAAACCATTGGTGAAAGCCTAGCTACCGATATCAAAACATACGAAGAGTTTCCGCCAAAACGAAGACTAGCCAGTACTCCCAACAAAGGATTACACATAATCACGAAACCTCCTCAAGAACCGTCTCGGATTCCTCACACACGTCTCGTAACATTCCTATTAATCGCTATTCAAATTTGGAGGAATTAGTACGTTGGCATCAAAGAGTAGAACATTCCATATTAGGAGCGCGATCGAAAAATGTCTTAAACAGGATGTGAATCATATCTAAGCGTTTATCTCACGACTCAGGTAGGCCAGTACATTCGTCCATTAATCCACGTAATATTTTCCGAAGTCCCCGTATTCTTTGTGTACTGGCGGGAGTGAATCACTGCCGCTCAAGGTGAGATACTCCACCCGATAGCGTTTCGGAAAAAAGGTGTTATTAATGTTTTTCGAAAAAAGGAGTAGAAGAAACGAAGAAGTAAAAGAAGAAGGAGAAAAAGGAGAAGTGTGTGTGTGATGCGACGACAAAAGCGTACTAATTAAAATTTACAACGCCGGCACCCGCCGGGGGATTTATTCCGTGTCGTGTTCCCCCGTTCTTCCTCGGCGGTGTCTCATCTTTCGGCAGCGATACATTAGCGGTGATTATTCCGAACACCTCAGAAATGTCTTAAAGACTCGACCATTTCTCACGTGGAGCCAGTTTCCACCCACTTCGTTTACCGTGTTACCCGCG
The DNA here is from genome assembly GCA_946251905.1 of Cryptocephalus moraei. Lineage (NCBI taxonomy): Eukaryota > Metazoa > Arthropoda > Insecta > Coleoptera > Chrysomelidae > Cryptocephalus > Cryptocephalus moraei. The sequence continues at coordinate 31,830,362 of OX276456.1, forward strand.
CTCTTCTCTCTCTTTCTGTTTCTCGTTCGCTCTTCGTCTCCTTCGCCATCTCTTCGGGCCGAGAGGAGGGCGACGTTGCCGAAGAACCGACCTCCGATGGCTAGGAATGCTATAGGGGCGCCAAAAATGAGATGTGGATGTTTTGAGCCAGAGGGGTGTTTTGGCGAATTCGCCAAATTTCAAAAAAATCAAACTAAATTTTTTCCGAGTGCTATATGCAATGCCATCCTACATGACCTTAATATTCACTATTCCATATATCCTCTTCATTAATTTTCGAAAATTTCCAATTTCCCTTCTTCACCCCTATATGTCACTAGGTGGCCTTAAATTATGCGCAGCATACCCCCACACCTATTCAATAATACTGAAGAGTTCAAGTGGGATTCAACCCTTAGATTGAATCGGAGGTGTCGAATTGCCTCACCACCCACCGTCAGGATTATTCTATTACTTACATTAGGCATAATATTTGAATTTAGGCATAATAACTGTATCTTGATTGATTTTCCTTGCCCTCTTGCCCTATAATATCTCCGTGATATAGATGGGATTTCCCGTAATTTGCGTATTAAAAAAGGGTCCGTGAGGAAACTCGCACGCGCCCGATTAAATCATGTAAAACTGGCTGCTATGCCCTTTTTGACCTATTAAGTTTCATACTCTTCCCTGTCTGTCATTATGTGACACGAAAAGCAGAACCTTATGACTAGAATGTTCCCAAAACTTGCAAGAAGAATTAAAGCTCCAACAATCTTTGGATACATCCTGAACATGCAACTTAGAAAAGCTGCAGAACATTATTTATGTGAACATAAAGTTCCGTGAACTTAAGAATAGTTTTTTCGTGATTTTTCGTTTGCTTACCATTTCTTAATTTTGTTGCAGAGTAGCTGAAGGTTGAAACAAAATTTTCCAAAATTATTTAGTCCCTCGTAGAGCTTCAGAATATTGTACAACATTTTAGTCTTGATTTAAAATCACGTTATTGTTGTTAAGTTCCGTGAAAAAGTAAAAATATCAGTATTTCAAGGTACTTAAAGAACTTTGGTTAAATTTTACCCAAAAGAACCTCTTAAACCTGTACCTACTTAAGGCACGCCTAAACATCAATTTTTAATTATTAGTGCAACCAATCAAAAGAACTTAGAACTTAAAAATTGTTGCGCCTGAATCTTAAATTAGCCGAGTTGCATCAGTTTAAGGTTAGTTCAAGTTGAGTTAGATAAGTTAAGGTAAACCTCCTCAGGGAAGAACTTACAACAACAGAACGGTTATTGCTATAAGAATTTAGAAGGATAAACCCAACAAATAAAGATGAATTCTATCATCACCACTTCACCATTTGTTGAGACAAACTTTTTCGCTTAAGTTCTGTCACTTATCTTTAGTTCTGCATACAAGCATGGAAAGCAGAACTTAAATGTTGTTGCTATGCACTTAAATTTCAAAACAAACCGTCCCATTTTGTAAGTTCCGTGGACAAGCGCAAGTCATAGAATATAAAAATAGGTAATTACAAAACACCTTCAATTTTAAATCAAGGGGCTATTTTGAAGTTCCGTTAACAAATAAAGGTGTCAGAACTTTAAATTAGTTGCAAAGCAACTGAACCCAGAATCGGATTTTTCTGACCGTATTTAAGTTCTGTAAAGGAACACAGTACTTAAAAAATTGTTAGCAAATCTTAATTGATTGTGCTCCCAATCACTTGACCACTTTGAGAATCTAAAACAAAGAGTCTCGCTGGTCGAAACAAGTTCGAGATTTTCACAAACCTTTCAACCCTTTTCTAATAATCACAGAATACCTAAACATCAGTTTTAAGTGTTATGAACAATTTTGGAAATGACAGAAGTTTTAAGTAAGAGCGAAAAATTTGAACTAACTGCGATAATTCTTAAGTCATGGAAATAATCACAGAACTTAAAAGTAATTACAAAGTGCCTTCATAATAAATCTTAGTTATGTTAAAGGTCCACAAGGAAGAACTTAAAAGAACAGAAAATAATAAATACTCACTGGTTTATCGGCCTTCATCACCTCAGAATTCTCATTGGATGAAACGTCCTTAGTTTTGATCACCAGTCCTAAGCACTGCAAACAAATATAGAAATCAGAAAATAAATTTTGTTACAGAGCACTTGAATCATAAATAAAAATTTTGCAACGTTTTTAAAGTTTCTTGGATAGGAGCAGAGCATAGAGTTTAAAAACTGTATTACTTTCGACTTTCATTTTAAGTTCTGTGACTGCCTTGAAGTTTGACTTTAAGTACGTGGAACTTAAAAATAGTTACAAAATGCCTAAACTTTAACTAACGTGACTTGAAGTTTCGTGAAAAATTAGAAGTTTAAAAATAGGTGCCACGTGTTAGGGTTCTGTAGCTCAAAGCTACACTTTATTACAGAGCACTTGGAATCATAATACAAAACTATGTGACGTTTTTAAAGTTCCTTAGATAAGCACAGAGCACAGAATTTAAAAATAACACAGCACATTGATCATCATTTGAAATTGTGAATGTTTTAAAGTTCCACGAACATGCGAAGATCTCAGATTATTGTTATGTTCTGCAAATAAGTACAAAACGTGGAACTTAAAAAAATGTTCCAGCAAAGCGCAGCTCTGAATTCCTGAGCACATGACCAATTTGAAAATCGAAATGGAGGCGTCCTGTTTGGTGCTCAAAACTATAGGTTTTCTAGTGTTCAAAAGAAGAGCTTAAAAATACTTTTTTTTTAAAACTCAAGTTTTGACTATTTTGAAGTTTAAGTTTAAGTAAGTGAATAACTAAAAGTATAAATATAGGTGCAAAGTGCTGGAACCTTGTATGACAATTCTTAAGTGTTGAACACAAATTTGAGTTCTGTAAAAAGCACACAACTAAAAGCTACACTTTGTACACTTCTATCATAAATCAGACGTTTTTAAAGTTCCGTAGATAAGCGCTGAGCATAGAATTTAAATATTACACATCAAATTGACATTAAATGTAAATTTTGACTGTTTTAAACTTCTGCGAACAAGCAAAGACGGCATGCAATTGTTATGTGCTGCAAACAACTACAAAAAGCAGAACTTAAAAACGATTCCGCAAACCGCAGCTCTGAACTGATTCTTCCTGATCACATGATCAATTTAAAATCGAAATCGAAGCGTCCTGTTCGGTGCTTAAACCTATAAGTATTATAGCGTTCAAAGGAAAAACCTATAAATAGTTATAGAACGCCTAAACCGTAGTTTGAACTCAAGGAGCTAGTTCAACGTTTAATTTGAAGTAAGTGCACAACTAGAAATATAACAATAAGTGCAAAGTGTTGGAAACATCTATGATAATTCTTAAGTACTGCACACACACACAGAAAGTAGAACTTAAAAGCACACTGGGAACTTAAAATAATGAAATAAGTTCTAGTCTTTTAAAAAATTAAAGGGGAGCGGTAAGCGGTAAATGTGGTAAGCGCTTCCTATAGCAAGCTTCTTTGACTAACTTCAGTTAAGTTAGAGTTAGATACCTAAATATTTTAGTTAACTTAGTCATCATTTGAAACTGTGAATGTTTTAAAGTTCCACGAACAAGCGAAGATCTCAGATTATTGTTATGTTCTGCAAATAAGTACAAAACGTGGAACTTAAAAAATGTTCCAGCAAAGCGCAGCTCTGAATTGATTATTCCTGATCACATGACCAATTAGAAAATCGAAATCGAACCGTCCTGTTTAGTGCTCAAAACTATAAGTATTCTAGTATTCAAAGGAGGAACCTAAAAATAGTAATAGAAGTTTAAGTTGAAGTAAGTGCACAACTAGAAGTATAACAATAGGCGCAAAGTGTTGGAACCTCCTGTGATAATTTTTATGTACTGCACACAAACACAGAAAGTAGAACTTAAAAGCACACTGGGAACTTAAAACAATGGACTAAGTTCTAGTGTTTTAAAAAATTAAATGGGAGCGGTAAGCCCTTTTTCTAGCAAGCTTCTTTGACTAACTTCAGTTAAGTTAGAGTTAGATAACTAAATAGTTTAGTTAACTTAGTCATAATTTGAAACTGCGAATGTTTTAAAGTTCCACGAACAAGCGAAGATCTCAGATTATTGTTATGTTCTGCAAATAAGTACAAAACGTGGAACTTAAAAAATGTTCCAGCAAAGCGCAGCTCTGAATGTGATTATTCCTGATCACATGACCAATTTGAAAATCGAAATCGATGCGTCCTGTTTGGTGCTCAAAACTATAAGTATTATAGCGTTCAAAGGAAGAACCTAAAAATAGTTATAGAACGCCTAAACCGTACTTTAAGTTTAAGTTGAAGTAATTGCACAACTAGAAATATAACAATAGGTGCAAAGTGTTGGAACCTTCTGTGATAATTCTTAAGTACTTCACACAAACACAGAAGGTAGAACTTAAAAGCACACTGGGAACTTAAAATAATTGAATAAGTTCTAGTCTTTTAAAAAATAATGGGGAGCGGTAAGCCCTGTCAAATATGGTAAGCGCTTCCTATGGAGAGCTTTTTTGAATAACTTCAGTTAAGTCAGAGCTAGATAACTAAATATTTTAGTTAACTTAGTCTTCATATGTAACTGTGAATGTTTTAAAGTTCCACGAACAAGCAAAGATCTCAGATTATTGTTATGTTCTGCAAATAAGTACAAAACGAGGAACTTAAAAAATGTTCCAGCAAAGCGCAGCTTTGAATTTCTGATCATATGACCAATTTGGAAATCAAAATCGAAGCGTCCTGTTTGGTGCTTGAAACTGTAGGTATGTTCAATCGAAGAACTTAAAAATAGTTACAGAATGCTTCAATCCAAATTTTAACTCTCATTTCGACTATATTAAAGTTTAAGTTTAAATTTAGTGAATAACTAGAAGTATAAAAATAGGTAGGAAGTGTTGGAACCTTCTGTAATAACTCTTAAGTGCTGCACACAAATACAGAACGTAGAACTTAAAAACATAAAGGGAACTTAAACGAATGGAATAAGTACTAGTCTTAAAAAATTAAAGGGGAGCGGTAAGCTCTGTTAAATATGGTAAGCGCGTCCTCTCGGAAACTTCTCTGACTAACTCCAGTTAAGTTAGTTAGAATAATTTTGTTAACCTAGTTAAGAAAAGGAGTTCGTATTGATCAGAACCTAATGTAGACAAAATCGACTTACAAGAGTTCTTAAACATGTATGTACAACCGGGTCTAAGTGCCGTGAACAAGTTTAGAGCATAAAACTTAAAAATAGCTGAAAGGCGCTTGAATCATAATTCTAAGTAAGATTAATAGCAAAGGAACAGGACTTAAAAATTGGTTAATGAGCACTTGAAGTTAAGTATAAGCTCTGTGGCTATATGGTATAAGTTCCTTTGGCATTGTTCACTTATTTCAAACAATCGCACTGTTACCACTCATGTTAACAACGGTAACAATCTACTTAAAACTTACAGGTACCTGTTATCGACTCAATTATCGAAATTACTGTTCTCTGTGCCGCCTTTGTGTACGGAAATTAGGTTGAACACAAAAGATGCTAAACACCAACGGTGGATTTTAGAAATGTAATTCCGGGGAATCCCAGGGGATCGCAGATTTCCCGCGGGTCCGACAACAACGGAGAGAAGCTGTGCCCAGTCGCATACCACGCAATGCAAGAATGCAACGTGTAAAGTCTTTACGGGAGGAGACGAAGAAGTTCTTCGCATGCACTCGCCTCGAAGATCCCATACGGTCGGATACACAGAGAAAACTACGCATTTTCCGACCTGATTGTCATAATATGATGATTTTTGTTCGAAAATTGTAAACGATTTCCATGTAACGCTTCCCGCCACGTTTGAAAGTCCAAAGGGTCAAAGAATAAATAAATTGCTGCGCCTGTCGATAATCAATCATTTTATTTAATTACACTCTTTACTGACACACTTCATCTCTTTATAATTCCGAGATAAATTATGTGTTTGTTGACTCGGTAGGCGATAGTTCGAAAATCGTAACAGGAAAGTTTTCCAATTATTCCACACTCGTCGTATCAGAAAGAATTACAAGTGGGACAACAGCTCACTAAATTAGTTGCAACAAAACCTGAAATAAATAAATGTTATCGTATTGTTATTGTTTTCTTCGCTTTCTTTCTTATCTCTCAAACGCAACCTTGTGTACAAACATTTCGGTAAGTATTTACACTATATAAACTATAAGTAGGTATTTACACGCAAGATTTTACTAATCAAATTATTGATCTTTAGATGGCCCAGTTTGGAAAACAATTGTGTCGTTAAAACAATACTCGAAAATAATGGAAGAAAATTATACAAACACCCATATAAATTTATATTTTCTTAACATAAACCTTCTACAATCAAACTCTTTCGAAGGTATAGAGATCGTGGATATCATTTCCAATAAGTATCTTTTGGTAATTGGAAGGTTTTCTTTATACGAATTTACTGGTGATTAAGATCTCGATCTAGAAGCTCAGGTTTACTTCTACGCAGTCTTCTACATTAACTTGAAGGTTTTTCGAAATATAACGGCTCATCTAGAGTTTATCCCAAAACTTACTCATTCAAAACTTATTCATAAGTATCTGCGAGCTTTAAACTTTCACTAAGAGGCAATAGAACTCCAACTGTCTTGTATTATATTTTTAAGTCCGCAGAAATTGAACACTACCTTTTATCTAGAATTGGATACGTCTTGTAACTTCTTTAAGATTGCTTCTCTTTTTGGCGGGAAGATTTAGATACGGATATTTTGAAAACGTAAAGCTTCGTCACCGATTTACTAGAATTGCAGTGATTTACAATTACAAATCTAGAATGAAATTGGGAAATAGGAAATGATAGAATTAGGTAAATGTACTTAAAAGAAAAATTGGTAAATGGATTTCGTTTTAACAAAATTTTTTTAAATCGGAGCTGTATCCCAGACAGCACAAAGGTGTCTTTAAGACGTCCCATTATAGCTGTACAATAAGACGTCCGTGAACGTCTTCTAGACGTCTTGAACACGTCTTTTACACGTCATTTGTTACAAAAACACACGTCTTTACGCGGTCTTTAAGATGGCTTACAAGCTGTCTTTAAGACGTCTTACAAGCTGTATATAAGACGTCTTTAAGATGTTTTACAAGCTGTATATAAGACGTCTTAAAGACATCTTGCAAATTGTACGTAAGACGTCATTAAGACGTCTTTAGGACGCATTGTTAGCATAGGCCAAAATGAGAACACCTCAATTTTCAACCAGAGACATTTTATTACAACACATAAGTAACATACCACATAGGATAGACAACATAAGAGCAATAATTTGCTAAATATACTTTTTCGCCCTGAACCACTTGTTAAACAGTTGGTTACAGTTAGAAATTCCTAATTAAATGTATAAAATTATTAAAAATTTGAGAATTAACTAGCTAAAATAAATTACTCTACTAATCACTTCTGCAAACATATAATACCGCCTTAAAGACTTCCTAAGTAGACAGTCCAAAAGTTGTCTGAAAAAGGTGTCTTTATTAATGAAGACCTGCCAAATTAAGACGTTTTTAATACGTCCATATGCGGACGTATAAAGAGGAATTTTACTGGATAACAAACATCCAGACTTCAGTCAGACGTCTTAAAGACGTCCAAAACAAGACATCTTAAAGACGTTCAAAACAAGACATCTTAAAGACGTCTCTTTTAGGTCTTCAGACGTCCAGGCCACAATAAGACCTTTACAAGACGTCTTTAAGACGTCGTGTGCTGATCGAAATCTTGTCTGCTTTTAATCTAGATGTAGAATGTTCAATAAATCTTCCAACTTTGTCTTATCACACATACGTTGGTATTTAAGAATAATGCAACCATTTCTTACTAGTAGGTTTCCAAGGATTAAATCTATACTAAGGTGTCTAGAAGCTTTGTGTATTTCAGGCTAAGCATAGAAATATCGGGAAGTTTTCCAACATCAGTTTCAAGTTTCCTAAATCACGACATCTAGAACTGGATTCAAATATTGACACTTCAAACCGTATCACATATATCAAGGGAGGTCTAGAATAATGTAGATATCAACAAGGTTTTAAGGGTTCTAATGATCAGAATTCTACCTGAATCGTTAGAATTTTGAAGAATATTTTTCTGGAATTCGGTTGTAATAGTGAAACTTAAAATTTTCTATAACAGACGTAAACATTTCTAAAATATGTACATAATATCATGAAATATTCCCTAAAACAGAGCTTTATCTATACCTCTAGAAGTTCTGAATACTTTGACTTAATTGTAGAACTTTCTAGAATTGTAATATTAATCATTTTGGAGCTTTTACCAAGATTGAAAAAAATATTTTTTTTTCAGAATTCGATCCCAATAACTGATACGTTAAATGTGATAATTCTAGAATTATATCATTCTTAAGATCAAGAAGGATCTGGTATATCACAGCAGGTTCAAATGATCACAATTCCATCTAGATTTCTAAAATCTTGTACTATTTGACCTTAATCAATAAGTTTCCAGAATTGCATAGAGGGTAATGTATTAATAAACTTGAAGGCTTTTTGAAATCCATGACGAGTGTTTCTCTAGAATTAGGAAGCTTTAAATTTTAAAAAACAGTCGTAAGAAATTCTAGAATATGCAGCTGCCAAAAAATGGGTATTACACTATAATAGATCCTGTAAAAACCGAGCATTACCTAAATTGACAGAAATTTTGGATCGTTCTATCTAACTGTAGTTGTTTCCAGAATTTTGAGGTTTTCACAAAATTGCAAATTAATTTTTCCTGTATTTTATTGTTTTAGATTTTATAATTTAAAGGTAGGAAATCCTAGAAAACCTATCAAGGTTTTGATCGTAAATTTTTCCAATGGACAGAACCCCACCCACCTTTCTAGCTTTTTAATCTTTTGACCTAATAGTAGAAGTAGAAGTTCTTTGGAAATTCGAAACAAGAATTAGATAGAACACAATATTGAAGTTTTCAATCTTAATAATCGTAAAAAATAATAGAATTATGTGGTTTTAAAAGATTGTGTTCCATTTTTTTCTGAAATTCGATCCTAAAATTGATACCTTGGCGCTTATAAAGTAGACATTAAAAATTCTAGAATCATGTAGATGTAAAAACAGTTTCTGCCTGAATTGTGTATCTGCAAATATCGTCTAAAATCAGAGCTTTCAGAAATTTCAAAACTGCGTTTAAAGAACTGGTTGCACTTTTTGGACGGAGACTTTCTCGAAGCGTCGCCTCCAGTTTTCTCGATGTAGAAAAGTTGTGAAATTCCGTACGGGCGCAGTTCAGTTGTTCTCGTCATTCTTTACACTTTGATCAGGTTGGCCGTGACCCCACGTCGGAATTCTCACAGCCGTCTTTACCTGTCTTTACTTGTCCTCTTCTCCTTCTACTTCTCCGCCGTCATCGTCGTCGTCGTCGTCGTCGTTTTCTTCTTCTTTCTCTCATTTCCCCCATCTCCGCTAGATGCACAATCCTTAGGTGGTACCACCGCCGGGGAGAAGTAGGTTAAAGACTTCGCACACTTCGATCGATCGGTTCCGTCGACTTTGGCGAGTACTTTTCTCGATCTGCGGGTGCCTTAATCGGCGGTTTTGTGGGTAGGGGAGTTGCATAAAAGTACCTCAAGGGTGATAACTTTCTCTCCTCGCCCGCAGCGGAATCTGAGGCCGCGATTCGTCGGTCCTCTCGAATACAGATGAGGTTGAGAGTCGAGCGAGAAATCGCTGCGAATGACAGACGTTTTGGTGTTAAGAAGCCGTTTTCGTCATGTCATTAAAACCGAGGTTAAAGGCTTAAGCATCGCTTAAGTTGGAAATCCAAACGTAAAGTTCAACCCTTCTGATTTGGTGTGTAGGTTCCTCGAAACCAAATTTTAAAGGGACCAGTACAGCTCAGGCACCAACAGTTGGAGCTTTGGATCAAGCTAGCAAAACCTCCAATGGAAAACTGGGCAGTAAGGGATTAGATGAACTAGTTCATATCTAACTGTGTGATTCCTGCAATCATGCAATGTCTGAACTAGCTTCAAATAAAAATTTGGACTCACCACAAAAATTGGACACTACTGTAGTACTAACTGCAGTTTGGTTAAACGACAGTTTCAGTTTAAATGCTGCAGACCCAACAGTTTAGTTAAGCTAAGACCAAACCAATGATTAAACTTTTAAAAACACTAGACAGCATGGGGTTGAGAATCAAGCGAGAAATCGTTGCGAATGACAGATGTTTTGGTGTTAAGAAGCCATTTTCGTCGTGTCGTTAAAACCGAGGTTAAACGCTTAAGTATCGCTTAAGTTGGAAATCCAAACTTAAAGTTCAACCCTTCTGATTTGGGGTGCAGTTTCCTGGAAACCAAATGTTAAAGCGACCAGTACAGCTCAGGCACCAACAGTTGGAGCTTTGGATCAAGCTAGCAAAACCTCCAATGGAAAACTGGGCAGTAAGGGATTAGATGAACTAGTTCATATCTAACTGTGTGATTCCTGCAATCATGCAATGTCTGAACTAGCTTCAAATAAAAATTTGGACTCACCACAAAAATTGGACACTACTGTAGTACTAACTGCAGTTTGGTTAAACGACAGTTTCAGTTTAAATGCTGCAGACCCAACAGTTTAGTTAAGCTAAGACCAAACCAATGATTAAACTTTTAAAAACACTAGACAGCATGGGGTTGAGAATCAAGCGAGAAATCGTTGCGAATGACAGATGTTTTGGTGTTAAGAAGCCATTTTCGTCATGTCATTAAAACCGAGGTTAAAGGCTTAAGCATCGCTTAAGTTGGAAATCCAAACTTAAAGTTCAACCCTTCTGATTTGGTGTGTAGGTTCCTCGAAATCAAATTTTAAAGGGACCAGTACAGCTCAGGCACCAACAGTTGGAGCTTTGGATCAAGCTAGCAAAACCTCCAATGGAAAACTGGGCAGTAAGGGATTAGATGAACTAGTTCATATCTAACTGTGTGATTCCTGCAATCATGCAATGTCTGAACTAGCTTCAAATAAAAATTTGGACTCACCACAAAAATTGGACACTACTGTAGTACTAACTGCAGTTTGGTTAAACGACAGTTTCAGTTTAAATGCTGCAGACCCAACAGTTTAGTTAAGCTAAGACCAAACCAATGATTAAACTTTTAAAAACACTAGACAGCATGGGGTTGAGAGTCAGGCGAGAAATCGCTGCAAATGACAGACGTTTTGGTGTTAAGAAGCCGTTTTCGTCATGTCATTAAAACCGAGGTTAAAGGCTTAAGCATCGCTTAAGTTGGAAATCCAAACTTAAAGTTCAACCCTTCTGATTTGGTGTGTAGGTTCCTCGAAACCAAATTTTAAAGGGACCAGTACAGCTCAGGCACCAACAGTTGGAGCTTTGGATCAAGCTAGCAAAACCTCCAATGGAAAACTGGGCAGTAAGGAATTAGATGAACTAATTCATATCTAACTGTGTGATTCCTGCAATCACGCAATCACTGAACTAGCTTCAAGTCAAAATTTGGACTCTTCACAAAAACTGGACACTACTGTAGTATTAACTGCAGTTTGGTTAAACGACAGTCTCATTTTAAATGCTGCAGACCCAACAGTTTAGTTAAGCTAAGATCAAACCAATGATTAAACTTTTAAAAACACTAGACAGCATGGGGTTGAGAATCAAGCGAGAAATCGTTGCGAATGACAGATGTTTTGGTGTTAAGAAGCCATTTTCGTCGTGTCGTTAAAACCGAGGTTAAACGCTTAAGTATCGCTTAAGTTGGAAATCCAAACTTAAAGTTCAACCCTTCTGATTTGGGGTGCAGTTTCCTGGAAACCAAATGTTAAAGCGACCAGTACAGCTCAGGTAGTTGGAGCTTCGGATCAAGCTAACAAAACCTCCAATGGAAAACGGAGCAGTAAAAGATTAGATGAACTAGTTCATATCTAACTGTGTGATTCCTGCAATCACGCAATGACTGAACTAGCTTCAAGTCAAAATTTGGACTCTTCACAAAAACTGGACACTACTGTAGTACTAACTGCAGTTTGGTTAAACGACAGTCTCATTTTAAATGCTGCAGACCTAACAGTTTAGTTAAGCTAAGATCAAACCAATAGTTAAACTTTTGAAAATACCAGACAGCATCAAACTGTTAATTTGCGGACCGTTTAAATTAGTATTCGAGTGAAACTATGGTTTGAACATCTATACAAATCAAATTGGACAATATCATTAGATCAAATGTACTTAGATAAGTGACTGCTAGACTTGAATTGCTACAAGCTTATGCGTTTAAACATTCTGATTCTTACTTAGCGTTTTAATTTCGAACTAAGGTTTGAACATTTTACAAAAAAAAAATGGACATACGAAGCGATCAGCACAGCTCAGGTAGCTTTGTTTCGGAATAAGCTAACTAAACCAAGTTTTAAACTTGCGATGAAAAGCTGGAATGTCAGGGATTAGCTAAACTTGTTCATATCTAACTGTGTGATTCCTGCAATCACGCAATGACTGAACTAGCTTGAAATCAAAATTTGGACACTCCGCAAAAATTGGACAGTATTAAAGTACCAACCGCAGTTTGGTTAAACTACAGTTTCAGTTTAAATTCTGCATCTCCAACAGTTTAGTTAAGCTAAGATGAAACCAATAGCTAAACTTTTAAAAACACCAGACAGCATCAAACTGTTAATTTGTGGTTTAGTTAAACGACCGTTCAAATGAGTATTTGAGTGAAACTATAGTTTGAACATCTACACAAATCAAATTGGACAATATCAATAACTCATATTTACTTAAACGACTGCTTGACTTAAATTGCTTCAAACTTATGCGTTTAAACATCTGAACCTTCCTTAGCGTTTTAAATTTGAACTAAGGTCTGAGCAGCTCAGGAACCAGCAGTTAGAGCCTTGGGAAAATCTAACAAAACCAAGTTTTAAAACTCCGATGGAAAACTGGACTATGAAAACTATGAAAACTGGACTGGTAAACGGAGAGTAAAATTGGATTAGTTAAACTAGTTCATATCTAACTATGCGAGTCCCATAATCACGCAATGACTGTGAACTAGCTTCAAATCAAAATTTGTGTTCTCCACAAAAATTGGACACTACTATAGTACTAATCGCAGTTTGGTTCAACGACAGTTTCAGTTTAAATGCTGCAGATCCAACAGTTCAGCTGAATTAGCACCAAACCAATAGTTAAACCTATATAAAAACACTAGACAGCACCAAAATGTTAATTTGTGGTTTGGTTAAATGGCCGTCCAAATTAATATTTGAGTTAAACTGTAGTTTGAACATCTATACAAATCAAACTGGACAATATCAATAGCTCAGATTTATTTAAACGACTGCTTGACTTAAATGGCTTCAAACTTATGAGCAACAGCTTAGTTAAGCTAAGGTGAAACCAATAGTTAAACTTTTAAAAACACTAGATGTTAATTTGTGGTTTAGTTGAAAGACCGTTCAAATTGGTATTAAAATTAAACAATAGTTTGAACATTTACAAAAGTCAAATTGGACAATATCATTAGTTCAAATTTACTTAAAAGACTGCTTGACTTGAATTGCTTCAAACTTATGCGCTTAAACATACTGAACCTTCATTAGCGTTGAACTAAGGTTTGTACATTTTACAAAAAATTGGACATATGAAGTGAACAGCACAGATCAGGCACCAACAGTTTCAGCTTTGGATTAAGCTAACGAAACCAATTTTAGATCTCCGATGAAAAGCTGGACTGAGGGATTAGCTAAACCAGTTCAATCTAACTGTGCGATTCCCACAGTCAAGCAATGACTGAACTAGCTTCAAATGAAAATTTGGACTCTTCTCAAAAATTGGACACTACTAAAGTACTAACCGCTGTTTGGTTAAACTACATTTTCAGTTTAAATGCTGCAGACCTAACAGATTAGTTAAGCTAAGTTCATGCCAATAGTTAAACTTTTAAAAGCACCAGACAGCATCAAAATATTAATTTGTGGTTTAGTTAAAAGACAGTTCAAATTGGTAATAAAGTTAAACTATAATTTGAACATTTACACAAGTCAAATTGGACAATATCATTAGTTCAAATTTACTTAAAATGCTGCTTGACTTTAATTGCTTCAAACTTATGCGTTTAAACATTCTGAACCTTCATTAGCGTTTTAGATTTGAACTAAGGTTTTTACAAAAAATTGGACATATGAAGTGACCAGCACAGATCAGGCACCAACAGTTTCAGCTTTGGATTAAGCTAACGAAACAAATTTACGAAGTTGGATTCTGAGGAATTAACTAGACTAGTTCATATCTAACTGTGCGATTCCCACAATCAAACAATGACTGAACTCGCTTAAAATCAAAATTGAAAAATTTAGCACTACCAAAGTACTAACCGCAGTTTGGTTAAACGACTTTGGACTCTACTCAAAAATTGGACACTATTAAATTACCAATACAGTTTGGTTAAACGACAGTTTCAAATTAAATCCTGCAGATCCAACAGTTTAGATGAACTAAGAACAAACCGATTGTTAAACATTTAAAAACACTAGACAGCATCAAAATGTTAATTTGTGGTTTAGCTAAACTTCCGTTCAAATTAGTATTTAAGTTAAAATATAGTTTGAACATTTATACAAATGAAATTGGACATATTGTCATAGTAAACGAGATTAAAGTGCCAATTCCAACAATTAAAGTGTGAATTAAGCTCTCTTTTAACAAATTTTTGTACCTATTTACCAATAGTAGTTTAAGTTTATGTTTAAGTTTTTACGGAAAATTGGATGATAAGTACTGAAAGTACTAATTTATAGTTCAGTAAATCGACCGTTTGAATTTAAAGACTATATAAGAGTACAGTATTCGGATGAACTAACTTTAAACTAGGATTTAAAACCTTTACAAGAATTGCCCAATACTACAGTACTAATATGGGGATTAGTTGAACGATAGTTAGTTTAAATGTATCATTTCCAAAATGTACGGTTTAATCGAACTTTAAAGCTAAATTTCAAATTTACCTAATAATTCAACAATATTTGCAGTAATAACAGGAATTTTAGTTAAGCGCTTGTCTAACTTTAACTAACTCTAACTTTAACTACAAAAAGATGGGCAATAAGAAGGTACTAATATGTAGTTCAGTTTAACGACTGTTTTAATGATTTGAATCGTTTACCAAAAATTGAACAATAAAAATGTTTGGTTTAGTTAATACTGATTATAATGTAGTTTAGTTAAAAGAAATTTTAAGTTCAACTGATGCAGTTTCAACAGCTTGAACGTTGAAGTGAACTAGCTTTACACTAAGATTTGAACCTCCCTCCACAACAAATTGGACGACAATAATATACCAATCTGTAATTTAGTCAGAACTACATATTTCAGTTTAACGGGTGAAATTCCGACAGTTTACGTAGTGGTTAACTAGCTTTAAACCAAGAGTTGGTCCTTTTTTTAAGAATGGACAATACTAATGTAGTAATCTGTACTTTAGATAAACGAACACTTAAGTTTAGCTGAAGCAATTTTTTCACCTACCTATCTGTAGTTCAGTTAGGACTACTTCTGTTTAACTGATGTAATTCCATAATAGTTAGAGTGTTGCACTTAACTAGCTTTAAACGAAGATTTTAACCTTCTACGATAAATTAGATAATAGTAATGTGTGTTTGTACTTCACTTAGGACTATTTCGGTTATCTGATGAAATTTCGATAGTTTTAGCGTTGGAGCTTTAAATCAAAATTTCACCCATTTTCAAGAAACGTGAGAATTATAATGTAGTAATCTGTTGTTTAGTTAAAGAACTCTTTAAGTTTAGATTGAATTAGCTCTAAACCCAGATTTGAAATTTCCTGCACAAAAATTGGACAATAATGTACCAATCTGTGATTCAGTTAATACTATTTCAGTTTAACTGAGACAAATCTAACAGTTCGAGCGTTGGACTGAACATTTTAATAGAAGTACCGATTGGTAGTTTAGTGGTTTAGCTACAGCCACCCCAACAGTTTAAACATCGGATTTATTAAACCCAGCTATACCAAAAGTTAGTGTTGCATTAAATTGTAGAT
Source organism: Cryptocephalus moraei (assembly GCA_946251905.1). Lineage (NCBI taxonomy): Eukaryota > Metazoa > Arthropoda > Insecta > Coleoptera > Chrysomelidae > Cryptocephalus > Cryptocephalus moraei. Next base: position 31,846,430 of record OX276456.1, read on the forward strand.
TTAAACCAGGATTAAATTCTTATTGTAAATGTTTGAGGAGAATCCCCGGCGTTAAAAGTTTGAAATGACAGTCCGGAATTATCGGACGATAAGTGGGCTAATTATTTTTGTAAGACCCGTTTAATTAGCGGCGACAAATAAATTATGGTAAACGTGTGAATACGTGCGAAATTACCTGGTATGTAAATTGCCGTGTAAACCACACCGTGTGTAAATTAAAATATAAGTACCTTAGTGTACGACTGTGAATTATAGAGTTTTAAATGTAATACAAAGGTACTTTTTGAAGGAAATTAAAGGCCAATACCAATTTGTAAGGGAACATGTAATATGACCTACTGTATCTCAATTTGTCAATTTCGTCATCTTTACAATGTGCGTTACTGGGAACGTTAAATATTTGCACGAGGAAGTATATTATAAATATTTTATGTCGACACTTCGCCGTAGCGGATGTAACTGTAACGAGATATCCTCTAGTTTGAAATTAGGTTTAATAACGGCCAATCAATACACGCGTATCGTGCACATTTATCACTCCGGCTATAGATGATTGACAAAACTATTTCCTCGTTGAACCTTGCACTTAAACGAAACAAACAAAGCGTAGCACATGTACGATATTTTAATTGCTAATAACGCGCTCGACCAAAAACCGAATTGGGCTCTCATCTAAGGAATGGGTTCCCTCTCGAAGGCTATCCGACGCGTTGGAATTATAAATTGGGTTAAAAGGCTTAACAACGGGTCAAGTAACGTTGAATAATTGATTGTAATAGCGGAGGAATGTAAGGAGATAAGGAAGCCCGGTCAGCTGACTTTAAAAGGATCTTAATGACAATAATTAGGCGAAAAGGTGTATCCTGGCTTGGGATGAATCATCTCGTAATTGTTCGATCATTCCGATGGGTTCGGAGGTATCTTCTCTCCGTAATTAAGGAACGCAATTAACTCGTAATATCGCAGATTTCGCCTCTCAACCAAACAAATAATGAAATTTTGTCTTAAATTAATTACTATGTATTCCATAAATAAATCAAACCTACGTATTTCAAACAAATCTAATGTACGGGTGTGTACTGTATGCGTTTACGACCGACCCATAAAAATTACGCGCACCTACTTTGATGAAATCATTCCCGAGATATCGTAGAAATTGCCTTTTTCTCCCACGTGAGACTTGATAAGGAGTATTGCACGCAGTAGTTGCGATACATCCTATGAACGTTTATTACTTGTATTACCTTCGGTTTCAGTGGAATCTGAATAGCACCTCTGAACACAGGTAGATAAGCGCAAGGTGAAAAACGCGCTCATAACAAAAAACTCATTTTAATTAAACGCTGACCTTTGAAGCCATTTATGTCATTAGCTTACAATGGGACCGACAGAACGGTTCAGACAACGAGGCTCAAATTGAAGTTTGACAGTATGTACTTTCACTTTTAGGTGGATAAAAGCTTAAAAATAATTCAGGAATCATGAAGACTCACTGCACAGCTTGAGTTGTTTAGTTGGATATTTCGATATTAAAATTAAACGTACTTGATGCATCCAGCACCTTATCAGCTGATAAGGCGAAAGTCTGGTTAAAATTACTTATCAGATCGTCAATTTTAACGGTTCGATTTTATTTTAATATTTGGGGTTGAGGCGCATTATCTTTTACAATTTGCGTTGACAATATAAGTATACCGAAATATGTTTCGATTTTTGACTTTGTCGAAAACCAGAATTTAACGCGTCGTCAAAATTTAACGGCAGTTTTCATGACATACCGTTAAATTTCAAATAATTCATATTAGTGTGTTGTAAATAGGGTTCAATATCTTTTATTATGTGCGTTGAAAATAAGTATACCGAAACAGGTTTCAATTTTTGACATTATATTTGTTATCGGCGTTGTCGAAAACCAGAATTTAACGTGTCGTCAAAATTTAACGCGTTTTCATAACATACCGTTAAATTTTTAATTAACTCATATTAATGTGTGGTAAATAGGGCTCAACATATTTTATTATTTGTGTTGGCAATAAGTAAACCGAAACATGTTTCGATTTTTGGTGTTACACTTGTTATCAGCTTTGTCAAAAACCAGAATTTAACGTGTCGTCAAAATTTAACGCCAGCTTTCAAGACATATCGTTAAATTTTAATCAATTCATATTAATGTGTGGTAAATAGGACTCAACATCTTTTATTATATGGATTGGCAATAAATACACCGAAACATGTTTCGATTTTTGGCTTTACACTTGTTATCAGCTTATTTGTCGAAAACCAGAATTTAACGTGTCGTCAAAATTTAACGGCAGTTTTCATGACATACCGTTAAATGTTAGTTATTAGTTATTACACTTATTACATATTAATGTGTGGTAAATAGGGCTCTTGTTTCAGCTGATTTTGAAGTTATATTTTTATATTTCTTGTTCAAGTTTATGACGTACTTACCAATCAAAGTTTGACATTATGATAGACCCAGTTTTATATAGCGGTCAAATTCTAAACACACTAGATTCACAGTTTAACGACACCGTTAAATTTTAGTATCACTAATAAATCATCAAATTTGTGCTCATCGCTATCAAATATCTCAAATTTATAACGTGCAGACAAATTTTAACATCACCAAAATCTCAGCTTCATATTGCCGTCAAACGCTATGTCGTCAATTTAATGCAAACGTCGAATTTTAGACTGTCAGTTTATGTCAAGTTTTTGACTTTTCACTTGGAGAGCTTTAAAATATTTCAAATTTATAACGTGCAGTCAGATTTTAACATAACCAAAATCTCAACTTCATATTGCCGTCAAACGCTATGTCGTCATTTTAATGCAGTCGTCGAATTTTAGACTGTAAGTTTAATGACATCATCGTCAACTTTTTGACTTTTCACTTGGAGAGCTTTAAAATATCTCACATTTATAACGTGCAGTCAAATTTTAACATCACCAAAATCTCAGCTTCATATTGCCGTCAAACGCTTTATCGTCAATTTAATGCAATCCTTAAATTTTAGTCTGTCAGTTTAACGACATCATCGTCAACTTTTTGACTTTTCACTTGGAGAGCTTTAAAATATCTCAAATTTATAACGTGCAGTCAAATTTTAACATCACCAAAATCTCAGCTTCATATTGCCGTCAAACGCTATGTCGTCAATTTAATGCAAACGTCGAATTTTAGACTGTCAGTTTAATGGCATCATCGTCAAGTTTTTGACTTTTCACTTGGAGAGCTTTAAAATATTTCAAATTTATAACGTGCAGTCAGATTTTAACATAACCAAAATCTCAACTTCATATTGCCGTCAAACGCTATGTCGTCATTTTAATGCAGTCGTCGAATTTTAGACTGTAAGTTTAATGACATCATCGTCAACTTTTTGACTTTTCACTTGGAGAGCTTTAAAATATCTCACATTTATAACGTGCAGTCAAATTTTAACATCACCAAAATCTCAGCTTCATATTGCCGTCAAACGCTTTATCGTCAATTTAATGCAATCCTTAAATTTTAGTCTGTCAGTTTAACGACATCATCGTCAACTTTTTGACTTTTCACTTGGAGAGCTTTAAAATATCTCAAATTTATAACGTGCAGTCAAATTTTAACATCACCAAAATCTCAGCTTCATATTGCCGTCAAACGCTATGTCGTCAATTTAATGCAAACGTCGAATTTTAGACTGTCAGTTTAATGGCATCATCGTCAAGTTTTTGACTTTTCACTTGGAGAGCTTTAAAATATTTCAAATTTATAACGTGCAGTCAGATTTTAACATAACCAAAATCTCAACTTCATATTGCCGTCAAACGCTATGTCGTCATTTTAATGCAGTCGTCGAATTTTAGACTGTAAGTTTAATGACATCATCGTCAACTTTTTGACTTTTCACTTGGAGAGCTTTAAAATATCTCACATTTATAACGTGCAGTCAAATTTTAACATTACTAAAATCTCAGCTTCATATTGCCTTCAAACGCTATGTCGTCAATTTAATGCAATCGTCGAATTTTAGACTGTCAGTTTAATGGCATCATCGTCACCTTTTTGACTTTTCACTTTGAGAGCTTTAAAATATCTCACATTTATAACGTGCAGTCAAATTTTAACATTACTAAAATCTCAGCTTCATATTGCCTTCAAACGCTATGTCGTCAATTTAATGCAATCGTCGAATTTTAGACTGTCAGTTTAATGGCATCATCGTCACCTTTTTGACTTTTCACTTTGAGAGCTTTAAAATATCTCACATTTATAACGTGCAGTCAAATTTTAACATCACCAAAATCTCAGCTTCATATTGCCTTCAAACGCTATGTCGTCAATTTAATGCAATCGTCGAATTTTAGACTGTCAGTTTAATGACATCATCGTCAACAGATTGACTTTTCACTTGGAGAGCTTTAAAATATCTCAAATTTATGACGTGCAGTCACATTTTAACATCACCAAAATCTCAGCTTCATATTGCCGTCAAACGCTATGTCGTAATCGTCTAATTTTAGACTGTCAGTTTAATGACATCATCGTCAACTTTTGACCTTTCACTTGGAGAGCTTTAAAATATCTCAAATTTATAACGTGCCGTCAAATTTTAACGTCACCAAATATTTAGTTCATATTGCCGTCAAACGGTTTAATGAAACCGTCAAATTTTAACCAAATCATATTTTTATTAATTAAATAGTTAACTTTGTGATTTTTCAGCAAGATTTATTATTGGCGCTCTCTCAACACCTCAGATTTATAATGTGGCGTTAAAGTTTACTCAGACCAAAGTTCGACGTCAAATTTTAAAGATACCAGATCGTCGTTTTAATGGTGCCGTTAAATTGTAAGATTTTAATAGTCAGCTTTTCGATTTTTCAGTCAAGTTCAATTCTCAACGCTCTCAAGAACCTCAGATTTATGACGTGCCGTTAAATTTTAACCAGGACCAAATATTAATTTCATGCTGTAGTCAAATTTTAGACACTAGACCAGTTTAGTGTTAGCGGCGTCAAATTTGAACCCACCCAAATTTTTCTCAATTTAATGGTTATCTCTTTGATCCGTCACCCGACAGTTATTCTTATTCTTAAAGTTTGGCAACATTAAATTGATTTAACACTTGTCGTCAAATTTTCGATTTTAATCAATGCGTTATTGTTCTAAGTTCTGTTGGAGAACTATATTTTACGAGACGCCGTAAAATTTTAACGACATTAAATTTTCAGTTTCACGACACACCGTTAAATGTTAAAGCCGTAAAATCGTCTTAGAGAAATTATTAAATTTCCGATTTTCGACTCAAGTTTACCAATCGTCAATTTTTAACCATACATTCCAAAATTTCATGAGACACCAATTTTGAGTTTAAATTTTATTTTATTTTCGAGTTGAGAATGCAGATGACTCGATTTCTGAAATGTTTGGATCGCGTCAAATTTTGATACCAAAGTCATGTTAATTAATTGAAAATCACCTTTTCGATTTAATTAGTATCCTTAGAGCTGTCAAAAAAACGGAGTTTAATAACAGGTTTTTCAATATTGATTACACCACAATCTGTTTTATATCGGGCCGTCAAATTTTAACGGGACCAAATGTTTGTGGTACCGATAGCCATCTTTTACATTTTTTCAGAATTGTGAAAACCGTCGGTCCACGTGTTATTGATTGATTAGTACAATTTGGTAAATGAGTAAATTCAGTACCTAATGCCAATCAAAGGAAGTTGAGGCAAAATTCTGCGCATTCGCCAAAATGTACATGTATTGACTTCTGTGGTACTTTTACAAATTCGCTCGACATTGACACACGTGATTCTTAAAAGTGAGCGGATTACGTTTAGTACCTTTCAAACAATATTACTACAGCAATATACGACCTACTTTAATCGTTTCAACCATCGATCGAAGTGAACGTGTAGAATTGCATTAACTACGCTCAGGTTAATGAATTATTATCACCAGCTCGAGAGAAACGTCAACGTACAACGTACACGTTCACAATGTACCTCCTCTCCGATGAAATATAATACACGCTCCGGTACTGCATAAATTCTCCCGCTGCAATCTAAGAGCCATTACATTAGATCTTCATGTTTAAGTTTCAATAAACTCTCATGGCCGCCCAGAGGATAGATAGCTCTTCAGCGTTTTCTCGGGACGTGGGTGTAACCAAGACGGAGGCACAAACCACGGCTAACATACCTGAGAGGTTGATGCCCATGCTGCGACTACCGGAAAATATTAACGCGCGCTCGTGTAGAAATTAATACTCGTAACATTAGAACGATTAGAAGAGTCGGTCGACGGCTGGAAGGGGAGGTTTTCTGGCAGTGCGAAATGTTGAAATTGGGGATGATTTACCCTTCGGGAGGTTTATAAGAGCTTTGGGGTGCAATAATCCTGGGACTTGTCATTTTGGTCACAGGTCGCCATAAGGGTAGTTTATATTATTTGGAAAATGTTAAGGGAGGATTTCTTGTAAATCATCAATCGATGAAGGGGAGATTTTCCTCCTGAACTTCCTTCAAAATATCTATTAAATTAACGTACTTAAATCAGATTTAGACTTTCCACTATTTTTATTCAATTTCAAGATTGTATTGTGATCCCACCAAATCCTTTTGTGTATTTAAATATGTGAAAATAGTTCCTTCCAGAAAGACAATTTAAAACTTAGAAACACTACGTCGCTGGTAGGTATTCCAAAAAGAGTTCGTGTCCGTTATAAAGAGGTTTGCTGGTACATACATATTACTGTAAAATGGTTTGGCAACTGTGATAATTCATTGTAAAAAATAGCTTTTTTCAAAGGGATTCTAGAACATTTTAATTAAAAATAATCCATTTTTTTTCAAATTTTATATTGTGATTAAATCTTTATAAAACAAGTTATTTTTACATTCATTTTCGACAGTTGTCTGATATAATAAAAAAATCCATTTTTTGATAATACTATCATTCCTCTTAATAACGGACAAAGGCTGGAAAGCAAAATTTCCCGTCTTTATAAAACACCCACTGGCAATAAAATTTTTCTTAACTTCAAAAATCCTGTCTTATTGTCTTTTTAAAACGTGCTATTTGTAAGTAAATCCAAAGAACAATTGAAGAATAGAACAATGACGAGCAGATATTGTTACAGTGTCTGTTGTCATGCCAAGAATGGTTAAATAGAAATCGTTCCTGATGTAAACATGGTCGTACTAGAGAGGTTTTGAAGCGATATCTGGTGATAAAAACAGAAGAATTGCAAAAATTCAATAGACTTTCCTGATCAATCAATGAAAATTTTTCAAGATGCAATTGAGAGCTTGAGTCTTGTTTTATTCGTCGAAAAATTTTCAAGAGACTAAAGACCTCATTTTCGACTCTACATAATTTAGAAAAATTGCATTTTTTGAAATTTAAATTACAAAATTATTGTGTAAAATCTGTTTTACTGATTTTGTTGTAATTAGGTCTCTTGATTAACTGTGTCAAAAGGTTTCTTGAGCCAGAATTTGAAGGTACGATGTTTAAAGAAATATTAATTTTTTTTCCATTATATTAGCATTATATTGCTAGTTTTGGGCAAGAAATTCATTTTGGAATTCTCTGTATTTTCTGAAAATTCTTCAAAATGTAAACTACACACTACACAAACTACACAATTTAGAAAAATTGCATTTTTTGAAATTTAAATTACAAAATTATTGTGTAAAATCTGTATTACCGATTTTGTTGTAATTTGATCTGTTGATTGACTGTGTCAAAAGGTTTCTTGAGTCAAAATTTGAAGGTACAATGTTTAAAGAAATATTGATTTTTCCCATTATATTAGCATTATATTGCTAATTTTGTGCAAAAAATTCATTTTGGAATTCTCTGTATTTTCTGAAAATTTTTCAAAACATAATTGAGAGTTGGAGTTTTCTTTTATACGTCGAAATATGTTCAAGCGACTAGACACTTCATTTTACACTCTACACAATTTCGAAAAATTGCAATTTTTGAAATTTAAACTGTAAAATTATTGTGTAAAATCTGTATTACCGAATTTGTTGTTATTTGGTCTGTTGATTGAGAGTGTCAAAAGGTTGCTTGAGTCAAAATTTGAAGGTACAATGTTTAAAGAAATATTGATTTTTTTCCATTATATACCACTATATACCATTAGTATATTGCTAGTTTTGGACAAAAAATTTATTTTTGAATTCTCTGTATTTTCTGAAAAATTTTCAAAATGTAATTGAGAGTTGGAGTTTTCTTTTATACGTCGAAATATTTTCGAGCGACTAACCACTTCATTTCACACTAAACAATTTCGAAAAATTGCAATTTTTGAAATTTAAATTGTAAAATTATTGTGTAAAATCTGTATTACCGATTTTGTTGTAATTTGGTCTGTTGATTGACTATGTCAAAAGGTTTCTTCAGACAAAATTTGAAGGTACGATGTTTAAAGAAATATTGATTTTTTTCCATTATATTAGCATTATACTGCTAGTTTTGGGCAAAAAATTTATTTTGGAATTCGCTGTATTTTCTGAAATTTTTTCTAAATGTAACTGAGAGTTGGAGTTTTCTTTTATACGTCGAAAAATTTTCAAGCGACTAGACACTTCATTTTACACTCTACACAATTTCGAAAAATTGCAATTTTTGAAATTTAAATTGTAAAATTATTGTGTAAAATCTGTATTACCGATTTTGTTGTAATTTGGTCTGTTGATTGCAGGCCCCGCTCTAGGGGGGGGCAACCTGGGCCCCTGCCCAGAGCGGCAAATTGGGAGGGCGGCAAATTTCAGTTCTTGGTATAAAAAAATGACACATAAAAACCGAAAAGATTACCATATTCTCAGTGACAAAAATTAATTAATCCCAAATCCCAACAGTATTAATTTTCTTTGTTTTTGCAGTCTTTAACTAATAGCAATTGCAACGTTTGCAGATCCATTTTGTTTTTATATCAAACGCTTTAGCAACAAAGCATGCGGAACGACGCCGGGGCGCCTTAAACGCTTTTTTCAGCTTGCCGGCAAAGAGCGGCGAGTGTGTCGGCACCTGTTAAAAAGATAAAGGAATAAATAGATCAAAATTCTCACTTTTCGTCGCCTGGCCACTTTTGCTTTGCGTAAGGTTAAGATTGAAGTTTTCAGTCACTACTACCAGAGCAAAATATAAATAGTAATATTACATAATATATGATTTATAGCAGTACTGATTACAGTGTGGGTTAGAGTGAGTTTTTATTTAAATTAGGTAAGTGCTTTTTTTAATTATAACCTTTAATTACAGTGGTAGAAAGGTGTCTATCGAAGTAATTTGTGATGTTTAATTAAACTAATATAGACAATTTTAAATCAGGGGTGTTTTCTAGAATTGTTAAATCCATAAATCAATAGAATTTCTATTTCCTATGATGTTGGTGAAATATTTAATTAATACTTGTGTCTTTTAGTACAATATTAGATTAACTGTAATAACAATTGCCTGCTTTTGTATTAGTTGTGATTTTATTGGAGTACCTACCTAACATAAATTAACTAGATTGTGTTGCTACAGAATGGCTGACGGAAGAAAACGACTTTCTGGATCCCAGTACAAAAGAAAAAGGCTGGAAAAACAGGTGCAAATACAAAAGCAAGCAGGAGCCTTAGCAAATTATTTACTTATACCTGATAGCAGTAGTTCCAAACATGCAACCACTGAAACTGAAGATAACTCGGAGACTGATTTTCAGGAAAACCAACAACATAAATGGGAAAACACGGAATCATCAGATTCGGATGATACCGACAAACCAGAAGAGAGCATTTCAGAAACCTGCGCAAGTACATCAAATCTTGAATCAGAGGATCCAGATGGATCAACAACTAAAAATTTAATAAGTTCGGATCCAGGTTTATGGCCCAGAAGCTTAAGAAATTCTGAAAGAACATTCTTAGTTAACTTAGGTCCGCCTAAACCGTTACAAAATTACATATTTCCTTACGACGATAAATGCCGTAAATTTAGTATAAGTTACTATTTTAGAATTTTGAGAAACGGAGAAAAAGTTCAAAGAAATTGGCTCGTTTATTCTGTTTCAAAAAACTGTGTGTTTTGTTTTTATTGTAAAATTTTTGGTTGCATTTCTAATTCTCTTTCAAAAGACGGTTGCAAAGATTGGAAGCACCTCGGCGAAATTTTAAATTCTCATGAAAATTCTTATAGTCATATTAATTCTGAAAAATCCTGGGTGGAACTTAGTCAAAGGTTAAGTTCTTCCCAAACTATCGATGCAACTGCCCAAAGAGTAATTAATGCAGAAATTAATTATTGGTACGAGGTGCTTCTACGTATTGTTTCAATCACCAAAATGCTTGGCGAAAGTTGCTTAGCTTTTCAAGGGTCAAGTAACAAGCTTTATGAACAAAATAATGGCAATTTTTTAAAGATTGTTCAGTTGCTTGCTGAATTTGACCCAATTATGGAAGAACATATTCGAAGAGTTCTCAAAAAAGAGGAAACTAAAGCCAACTATCTTGGAAAAAACATACAGAACGAAATAATAGACATTCTTCATGACAATATTAAATCTGTTATAATAGAAGAAATTAGGAAAGCAAAATATTATTCTATAATCCTAGATTGTACCCCTGATGTTAATAAAGTCGAACAAATGACTTTTATAGTAAGATATGTTTCAATTATTCAGTCGGAGAATGAGATTGACGTCCAAATTAATGAAAGTTTCTTAGGTTTTCTTCCTGTTGAGAAGTGTACGGGTAAAGAGTTATCTGATGTTATAATTCAAGAGTTAGAAAATGTAAACATAAATTTACAAGATATGAGGGGACAAGGTTATGATAATGGGGCGAATATGAAGGGCGATAAAGCGGGGGTACAAACCAGGATTAGGAATTTAAATCCAAGAGCTTTCTTTGTGCCATGTAGTAACCACTCATTAAATTTGGTCATAAATGACATGGCGAAATCATCATTAGAGGCTGCAAGTTTTTTCAATGTGGTTCAGAAGATTTACTTGTTTTTTTCTTCTTCGACTTTGCGGTGGGCAATACTCTTGAAACATGTTAGTGGTTTGACTTTGAAGCCCTTAAGCGATACACGTTGGGAAAGCAGACTAGATGCTGTCAAACCTTTAAGATATCAAATTGGAGACATTTAAGATGCATTGCTAAATATTTATGAAAATTCAGATGTTGACAACTCTGTAAAAGTCGAAGCGTCTGGCTTATTAAACTGTCTCAAACAATTTAAATTTTTATGTTCAATTGTAATTTGGTACCAAATTCTAAATCATATTAATCCTATAAGCAAGCTTATGCAATCTGAAGATTATGACCTTTCCTTGGCAACTGAGCTTCTAAAAAACAGTAAATCTTTCTTTAAAAATTTGAGGTCGGATGATTCATTTAATCAAATTATTAAAGATGCAAATGCATTGGCAAATGACGTTGATGTCGACCCGAAATTTGAATCGTTACCACGCCACAGAATTAGAAAAAAGCAAACGCAGTTTTCATACGAAAGTAAAGATAACCCTATTAAGGACGCTAAACAAATATATAAAATTGAATTCTTTTCCTTTATTATCGATCATGCAATAAATGCTTTAGATATTCGTTTTAAACTTCTAAGCGATCATAATACATATTTTCAATTTCTATATGATGTATATAATTTAAAAAATATTTCAAAAGAGAGCTTAATATCTCATTGCAAAGATTTGGAAATTATTTTAACCGATAGAGATTCATCCGATTTAAGTGGAGTGGAATTGGCAGATGAAATATACGTAGTTTCTGCACTTTTATCAAAAAAAGAGAGTCCACGGGAAGTACTAAAATTTATTACAAAATTAAATTTAGCGCCAAATCTTAGAGTTGCTTTACGAGTATTGTTAACAATTCCAATTAGTGTAGCTAGTGGAGAAAGGAGTTTCTCCAAATTAAAACTAATTAAAAACTACCTAAGATCCACTTCCACCCAAGCTCGTCTAAACGGTTTAGCCATGCTAGCCATTGAACATGAAATCAGCAATAAACTAGATTTAAAAGAAATAATAAAAAAATTTGCCGAGGTCAAAGTCCGAAAAAAAGTTTTCTGTTAATTTTTGTTTCGCTTATATTTTTTAGCATTTATGTTTATAATGTGCAGTTATTTTTTTCATCTACATTCCATAACAAAACAATTCTTTGTCCTCCACCGGCCAACACCGCTGATCATTACATTTCGTTAGATTGTCCAATGATTTATTTTTTGGTAATTTTCGTTTTGTTAATATTTAGGACTTATTTCACTTATTTGTGTGCAATATAAATATACGTAATACAAAAAAAATGTGTGTATGTGTTTTTAATAAAAATACCTACTTATGTCTGTTATTTTTTAAATTTAAAAAAAATCCCTTGCAATTAATTGTGAGCAGAGAAGCTAGAATATATAATATATTATACCTATATTAATAATTATTAATTAACACATCGGTCACTGAGGCTGAGAGAAAAGAGAGCCCGTGACCAGCTTGTGACAAATACTCGAAACCGCCTTTTCGAGCTTTGTGGTCACCCCCTGGGGCCGTTTCTCAGATGTCGCTGGGGGAGTCACATTATTATTTAATTACAAATACAAATTACAAAAGCGCAATTCGCATTCGGTAACAGTATAAAATAAAACATAAGTATATTATTTCGGACATGTAACAAAAAATTAATTAACCATCCTTATGAAATTATTTGCGATGTTAGGAAAAAGGCGGCAATTCTTTAATTTGCCCAGGGCGGCGTTATTGCTAGAGCGGGGCCTGGTTGATTGACTGTGTCAAAAGGTTTCTTGAGCCAAAATTTGAAGGTACGATGTTTAAAGAAATATTGATTTTTTTTCCATTATATTAGCATTATATTGCTAGTTTTGGGCAAGAAATTCATTTTGGAATTCTCTGTATTTTCTGAAAATTTTTCAAAATGTAATTTAGAGTTGGAGTCTTCTTTTATACGTCGAAAAATTTTCAAGCAACTAGAGACCTCATTTTAGACTCCACACAATTTAGAAAAATTGCATTTTTTGAAATTCAAATTACAAATTTATTGTGTAAAATCTGTTTTACTGATTTTGTTGTAATTTGGTCTGTTGATTGACAGTGTCAAAAGGTTTCTTGAGTCAAAATTTGAAGGTACGATGTTTAAAGAAATATTGATTTTTTCCATTATATTATCATTATATTGCTACTTTTGGGCAAAAAGTTCATGTTGGAATTCTCTGTATTTTCTGAAAAATTTTCAAAATGTAATTGAGAGTTGGAGTTTTCTTTTATTCGTCGAAAAATTTTCAAGCGACTAGAGACTCCATTTTACACTCCACACAATTTCGAAAAATTGCAATTTTTGAAATTTAAATTGTAAAATTATTGTGTAAAATCTGTATTACCGATTTTGTTGTAATTTGGTCTGTTGATTGACAGTGTCAAAAGGTTTCTTGAGTCAAAATTTGTAAAAAAAATATTGATTGTTTTCCATTCTATTAGCATTATATTGCTAGTTTTGGGCAAAAAATAACATATACAGATAAATAATTACCGAGTTATTTAGAGAAACGTCAGAAACAAATTTAACCTATTTTTACATATTTTTTAAAACCTCGATAAACTAGAATTTAAACATACTCTCTTCAAATTACATATAATGAAGTAATCACATTTGACGATACCTATTATGTAAGTACTAAATTAACAATTAGCGCACAGGAAAAAGTCCAAATAATACCATTTTAAAACAGTCACCGCCTGGCCTATGAGAACCGTGGACTGGTGTCCGTAATAAAGAGGTGTCCGTCTACCAACCTCAATTAACCTAAACTGCCTTATCCGAGACAATCAAGCCCTAATGGAAGAATCCACTACGACGAGACCTTCCAGATCGTTATCAGTCGCTAAAAGCCCCCCCGAAGACCTTACCTTACCCGTGCATTCCAGTACTACAACACGAATCGTACCACAACAAAGATTTTCACGTAGCGATGAATGGACCGAAATCACCGTTATTAGATTCGGTATGGTAGCGTATCATTTCTCTTTTAAATCCCTGGTACTTAGCCCAAGTCGGTATGCCATATCTGGTCGTGGGTAGGCAGTAGTAGTAGTACCGCGACAGGAGAGTTCAACAAACCCACACAACGAATTTAATAACCGGATACAGACCATAATAACGACGACGATAGTTTTTCGGTTAAGACGGTTATTTCGGAAGACAAATATTGGAATAGGAATAGGTAGGCGAGGTGGGTGCTTACCTGAGAAAAGGGGATTCGATACGAATCGGATCCATTGTTGCGATGAACTCATTAGTTTTCACGTAGCCAAGGTTTCGATGGCGAATGTTTAAAATTCCAGCCGTGAGCAACCAACCAAAACCTCAAGCATATTTCTGTAATATGTTCGTACCCTGGTTTATAAATATTTATAAGTAATTACGATGCTCTTCCACTTTCTGCAAAAGATTTTTATAACCCTTTCATTATCGTAATTGCTGCGTAATCACTGTGGTTTATTCAAACTATAGATAAGAGGTGAATAGATACTTTCTAGAATCAGTTATTGTCATGTTATCGCTCTCGATAAGTGTTTGATTTACATAAGCATTGTTTGATGAGAGGAAGGAATGTAATGACATGTGCACGATGTAAACGCTTAAATTTATTATTATCGTTTTAAATAATTAAAAATTCCATACAAACTTCTGAAAGGCACTTAGGTGTCCGTAAAATTTATACAAATATAATATATGATATAGACTTGAACACATTTTTATACAAAATACATCGATGATGATGCTAATAATAATAATAATAGATAATATAAAATGCAGGTAAAATTTTGGAATTCTCTGTGTATGGAACTCTAAAACTCTAAACTATATCCTAGACATCACATATCAAATTAAATGATCATAATATAGAACAATATTGATATAGTTATACACTATAACTATAGAAATAAACTACGCTCCTTTTGCGCTTCAGATCTATCACAGAGAAATCGGTTTCGCAATACTGAGGTTAAGAAATGGATCGCTAATAAATAAGAACGTCATCGTGCTTTTCCTACGCGACAGCAGCGACATCTGACACGAGGGCAGCTTCGACGAGATCGAGACGAAAGAAGACGGCCGTCGTATCAGATGCCTCCTCCTCAGCTGCGAAATCGGTCTCCGATGCGAACGGGATAAGAGAATGTTTTCATTTTTGGCAGTAAAACGCGATGATACAACTAAAGTTAAAATAGGAAGAAGGGAATTCAAGCGGTTTTGGAATGAACTAATCTTGAGCTATTGCGTCCCTAAGTAATAATTAAAAAAACATAGAAGAAGAAGGATTTATCACAGCCGGAACCCGCTTCGGGGCCGCTGGCCGTAGATCGGAACAGTCTTTTCTGTGATCACAGAACTTTATAAAATCGTAAATTGGTCCGTCCGATGGTGCTGCTGGGTGCCGCAGCTGGCGGTGGTGGCGGTGCCGCCCGGCGCGCCCACAGAACCAACACAATCCTCCAAGAGTCGGGAAGACCGATACTCGCGCGCGCGCGTTACACCGTCTCCTTGCCCTCGAGCTTCTTCGCCAGGTCGGATATCACCTCCTTGAAGATGAGCGGGTCGATGTTCTTCCCGAGCTGGTACAGCACGAACCAGTCCCCGATCTCGCACTTGTTCGCGATCGTCTCGATCTGGTTGGAGCTCGCGATGCGGCACTTGGCCCTCAGCAGGTACAGCCGCATCTTCGGGCTGAGAATGACGGCGATGCGGTACAGCAGCGAGATCCCGGAGAGGACGCTGAGGAAGATGAACCAGAACCACAGGAACACGTAGATCTTCTCGTTGACTATGTTGAGCGGTAGCACGCAGAGCCCGTCGAACTTCTGCACGCTCCCCGAGGGACCGTACTTGTGGAATGTGCACTTGGTCACCTTCGGGAACACCCTCGCCATCGGGTCCTCGCGCTCCTCCGGCTCCATCTCGGTGAACTTGAGCACGTCGCTGCCGTACGTGCTGAACTCGCCGTCGAGGAAGAAGTCGACGAAGAATATCTGGCCGACGATGTTGACGAAGTTGAGCACCTCGCATATGAAGAACCTGAACGCGTAGAAGTTCTGCATGTGCATGTTGGTGGTGAAGTAGTCGACGAGGAGTCGCTTACGGTCGTTCTTGCTGTCCTCCGAGACGATCGGACAGTTCAGGTCGAGGACGAGCATCTTGATCCTGCCGCCCTCCCAGGTCTTCCACAGGTAGCGCGGTATGTAGAAGAGCATCGCTTGGAAGAAGAGCACGAAGCACACCCACTGGTAGTACTTGTGGTACTTCACCTCGTCCTTGCCGTCGACGTGGCTCGCGACCCCCGGCTGCACCATGTCCTGGCCGACGCGGCCCGTCAGCCTGTTCGGTATGGTGAAGGTGGAGTAGATCCAGCAGTAGGTGTCCATCACGTTGAGCGGTATCTCGTCGACGATGCAATCGATCGGATCGCCGATGTACTGCCTGCTGGTGACCAAAAGGGAGAAGGCGACCAGGACGATGACGGTCGCCTTGTAGTGCATCCGGAATATGTTGTTGTCGATGCATACCGCATCGATCTTCAACAGCCCCTTGACGGAGCCGAAGACGTCGAACATCTTGGGGGATTGTCACCCGACGCGCACCACCTCGCCACTCACTCACTCGCTCTCGCCACTCGTCTCGCACTATCCGCTCAATCGGTTTCGGTCACACTAATTCCTGTTAGGTGGTTTGTGTATATTTAAGTTGTACGCTCGAAGCGAACTACTCGACCGCAATGAACTGACACTGTCGGGCTCCGATCGCGCAGGGGAGGGGCGCGTGACCGCCATTGGATGCCCCCCTTCGTTTAGCCTCAGAGACGAGGCGCTCTCTCTCCGCCACATCGGAAGGCAGCCAGCTCGGCGGACTGCGAGGTTGTCGGCTCTGGCGTCGTAAAGGGAAATGTCGCGCTCCCCATTTGTCTTTGATGTTTTTTAATATTCTGTGTCATATCTCTACTTTTACTTCCCATCTCATCTATACCGATTTTTTGATCCAGAAACTGCTCAACTCAACAACCAGTAGCTAGTAAATGAAATTAGCAAATCAGGGCGTTATCTCTAATAATATTTTATTCAAGAAATTTTTTTCTTGGAAACAATGCAAACTTGCAAACAGAAAACAAACGAAAACAATAGAATTTTCAGACTTAGAGCTGTTCTAATATCATGTATGTCCTCCTCTACTCCTAATTATTGCTTCCATGCGTCTTTGCATACTGGAGATCAAATTTTGAACGACTTCTTGAGGAATATTCTCCCATTCCTGCATTGCTGCATCTACCAGTTGATTGCGGTTGGCAGGTGGAGGTGTACGACGTCGAATCCTTTTTTTAATATCGTCCCATAGATGCTCTATTTGGTTCATGTCGGGACTCTTGGTTGGCCATTCCTTGAACGGAATAGCTATAGCATTTAAGTAGCGAATAACCTGCCCAGCCACATGAGGACGTGCATTGTCCTGCATAACCAAGAAATTCGGACCCACAATAGGAGCAAATAGCATTACATGGTCAACAACAATATGTTTCAGATAATAATCTGCATTCATTGACCTACCACGTATGGGGACCAATTCTGTGCGGCCATCGAAACAGATGCCTGCCCAAAACATTACAGAGCCACCTCCAAACGGAACTCTTGGAGAGATATTGCAACTTGCAAATCTCTCTCCTGGCCTTCTCTAGACACGCTCACGTTCATCAGAAGATTTAAGGCTGATTCTCGTCTCATCTGAGGATAAAACCCTCTTCCAATCATTACGAGTCCAATCTTGATGTCTCGCCAAACACAACCTTTGAATTTTGTGCTCTCTGGTGAGCAGGAGTTTCTTGGCCGGTTTTCTGCTGTCTAATCCAGCTTCATTTAAGCGCCTTCTAATCGTCCGGGAAGATACAAGAAGATTGTGAGCAGCTACGAGTTCATTTTGTAGGATGGTACTAGTCGTTGTCCTGTTTCTTAGATCGGATTGTCTAAGAAAACGTTCATCTATTGGATTAGTACACCGTTTTCGCCTTTGTCCCGACCTTCGTAAATGAGAACCTGTCTCGATAAATCGTCTAACCATGCGACTTATGCTGGAATGGTTTCTTCCTATCACAGTAGCAACATGACGCATCGAATATCCCTCATTCAGTAAAGTTGATGCTCTTACTGCTTCTTCCACTGGCAAATTTGTTCTGCAATTCATTATTAAACTGGAGAACACTCGCACTTACACTATCAATAACAAAAAACCTTGGTGGCTCAAAACAATTAGTCTTAATAAGCAACAATTTCTGATCAGATTTTATTTTCATCGAAAATGCTTTTCTTTGCTATTACACTTTTAAATCAAAACCCATGTTGACAACATTAACTTGAACTGTCGAAGTATATCCAGAGCCTACTTGTAAGATACCTAGACAACTGAAAATCATCATTATTTTGGAATATGCACAAAATATATGTGGTGGTGCGTTAATTTTGTTCAGTTTATATTCATGACATTTCTTGCCTTCATCCCTTAATATTTTTTCACGCTGCCGCTATCGTAAATAGCTCTTACATGCATACGTAGCATGAAAATGGAACATAACATTCGTGTATTATTTTTCCTTGACGACGGAATGTAAATACTGTTATTTACATTCCTAGGAAAATCAAAAGAATAAATCAATTTGATTTATTATCATACAGAGGATGTTAACAGTCTTTTG
Organism: Cryptocephalus moraei; assembly: GCA_946251905.1. Lineage (NCBI taxonomy): Eukaryota > Metazoa > Arthropoda > Insecta > Coleoptera > Chrysomelidae > Cryptocephalus > Cryptocephalus moraei. Next base: position 31,865,198 of record OX276456.1, read on the forward strand.
TTTAAATTTGTCGCATCGGGTAACCCTAGTTGCGCATATGTCAGAGTGACGTACGTCCAAACTAAAGCAAACATTTCATTTTTTGACGAATTAAGGTCGATTCAAACACATCAGTCACGGCGCGTCGCAGTTCCGGCGCCGAACCGTACTATCCGTCAAAAAAAATATCCTTCAATGAAAATGTCATGACTGCGTTCACATTCGTCCGGCGGCGAACAGTTTCCGAACCGTCAGGCTTCGACCCGGCCGATTTTTTTCAGTTTTGACTGAAGCACTTCGGAGAATAGGTACAAGAGATCATGAATGACGAAAAATTGATAGAGTGTGTGAGGAAGTATAATGTTTTGTATGATTTATCACATGCAAAAAAAAAGTCAAAAAAGTTCGGTGACGGAACAAAATCGGTTCGGCGCCGGAACTGTGCCGTGACTGATGTGTTTGAATCGACCTTTATAAGGAAATTTTCAACGGCAGCGTGAAAAATGTAATAACTTAATAACTCGGCAAGTGACAAGCCTCGGCTTACTTGCCTCGAATATAAACACCTCTTTACATTCCTTGTGACTTAAATAACTATTTTTCAATTATTTTCTGAGTGTCAAAATCCGTTATCATTGCGCTAAATTTATTGATGATGTCAGTGTAGCTTGAAAATTACAGAATTATTTCAAAGGGATGATTTAAGCTAAGACAACCGTTTTACATGCCATGACAACGCTTGACCAAGATAATTTTTGATATCATCGTATTATTTATGAAATTGTGGTAGTTATTTCCTTTTTACTAATTTTGAAGTTTCAGTCTTAACCAATATATTTGACAAATTTGATGCAATTTCTCTAACTCAACCTTCTCATTACGTTTATACTAATTTTTGAGTTAATATACTGTAAGCAAATATATCCTGCGGATAACGGACTAATCATTGTCATCATATTATTTATGACTATGATGTGACTTTTCATTTACTGGTTTTGAAGTTTCTATCTGAACCAATCCATTTGACAAATTTTATGTAATTCCTCTAACTCAACCTTTCAATTTTCTCTAAAATCATCGTCATCATATTATTTATGACACTATGATGTGTCTTTTCAATTACTACTTTTGAAGTTTATATCCAATTTGGTTTATTCCGATTTTTCTGGGCAAGAAATGCCAAGCAATCAGATGCTCTAGTTAATCATAATCATCATATTTATGACGATGACATTTTTCCGTTGTGCCTTTGAAATTCTCATTTTATTCAGTATTTATGACGTTACATGCAAGAACTGATGGAATCAGAACTGACTGTTGGTGTACTTATTTCCTTGGATTTACAGTATCTTGTTTATTTCCTTTCTTGTCCATTTCTTTGCGTTTATCTTCCAATCGTGGCTATTCCAAATTTTAGGACCAGAAATCCAGAGCAGACTAGACCAGACTAGAATAGACCAGACAAGCCAGAGCATGCCAAAGCAGATCAGAGCAGACCAGAGCAGGCCAGAACAAACCACACCAGGTCAGCTCAGAAAAGAGCAGACTACAACACAGGAAACCAGACAACACCCCATCAGGCTAGATCAGACCAAGCAATCAGATGCTCTAGTTAAACATAATCATCATATTTATGACATTTTTCCGTTGTGCCTTTGAAATTCCCACTTAATTCAGTATTTATGACGTTACATGCAAGAAATGATGGAATCAGAACTGATTGATGGTGTACTTGTTTCCCTGGATTTACAGTATCTTGTTTATTTCTTTTCTTATCAATTTCTTTGCGTTCATCTTCCAATCGTGGCTATTCCGAATTTTGGGACCAGAAACCCAGACCAGACTAGAACAGACCAGACAAGCTAGAGCATGCCAAAGCAGATCAGAGCAGACCAGAGCAGGCCAGAACAAACCAAACCAGGTCAGCTCAGAAAAGAGCAGACTAGAACACAGCAAACCAGACAACACCCCATCAGACTAGATCAGACCAGGCCAGGCCAGACAAGAACAGATTAAACCAGACCAAACGAGATGAGATCAAAGCAGACGAGAACAGACCAGAACAGACCATACCAGACCAGCTAACAGACCTGCTCATAACCTCAAAGATATTAAAATGCAATTTTTTGTTTTTTTAACGATTTCTCCAGTTGCTTTTAATATAAAAACTTCTTTTTTCCTTTAAATTGTAAGGTTTTCCATTACCTGCGATATAAATGTTATAAACATTTTTGGGCGCGACACCAACGTTAAAACAAACTTTTTAAATTTTCAAACTGAGATATCTTACTAATGAAAATAGAAACTATGACGGGGAAAATGTGTTTGTGTTTTCACGTAATGAATCGAAATATTTTTTATCGGATTTTTTTAAGCGATGAAACATAGTAAAAAGTGTCTGCACCAGATCCTGACGATGGCGGACTTATCATCATATTCATATTATTTCTTAACCAATATCTTATATCTTAACCAATATATTTGACAAATTTTTGTGTCATTTCTGTGCCTTGATCTTCCAGTTTCGCTTATACCAATTTTTGGGGACAAGAAACACCAAGCAATCAAATACTGTAGTTAATCATAATCATCATATTTATGACGATATGACATTTTTTCCGTTGTGGCTTTGAAATTACCATTTTATTCAACATTAATGTATTTGTTTTCATTGAGGTATTCTTGGATTTCCAGTAACTTGTCTTTTGTTGATTTACAGTTTTGTAGGTTTCTAACTGACGTTTTTCAAACCTTCACTGTCTGTAGATTCTTCTTTATTTAAAATTGGTTAGGTGTCACATCTCTACTTTCTTTATACTTCCGGTCCCATCTACATCCATTTTTGAATCCAGAAACTGCTTAACAAACCTGATGGTGGTGCACTCATCGTCATTACCTTTAATGTATTTAAGACATTTCTTCCCTTAATCTTCGTCTGATCTTAATACGTGCCACAATTTTTCGTACTCTTTCCTTGCCTTCATCTTGCAATAACGTCTATATCTCCAGAAATTTCAAGGAGCCAGATCTTGCATATGGTGGACTCATCATCATCTACACAATTTTTCTTAGCCTGCCTGTCATCTACTCAGTTTTCGTTATTTTTTATTGTTGTTAACAAAGTTGGTTATTCTATCTGTCCACGACATCCTCAGAATGCGACAAGTCAGCATTTCAAGGGCTTACAGTTTATTGAGCATCATGGTCCTCATAGTCCAGACTTTCATTCAGTGTAATTATACTGAGCATACATGGCACCTCATTGTATCTGTAATCTGTACTCTAGTTCTCATTTCTTTGTCTGGAACCGAGTTTTCATGTAGCCAGCTTCCCAAGTATTTATATCGTGGTACTAACTCCAGGTTATTACCTTCCACCAGTATATTTGCATCTTCATATGGAATATGGTTCTTGCTTACAAGCAAGACAAGCTTACAAGTTGTTCTATCTGTCCACGACATGCTCAGAATGCGACAAGTCAGCATTTCAAAGGCTTACAGTGTATTGAGCATCGTGGTCCTCATAGTCCAGGCCTTCATTCAGTATAGTTATACTGAGCATACATATCACCTTATTGTATCTGTACTCTAGTTATTATTTCTTTGTCTGGATCCGAGTCTTCATGTCGCCAGCTTCCCAAGTATTTATATCGTGGTACTATCTCCAGGTTATTACCTTCCACCAGTATATTTGCATCTTCATATGGAATATGGTTCTTGCTTACAAGCAAGACAAGCTTACAAGTTGTTCTATCTGTCCACGACCTGCTCAGAATGCGACAAGCCAGCATTTCAAGGGCTTACAGTTATTGAGCATCGTGGTCCTCATAGTCCAGGCCTTCATTCAGTATAGTTATACTGAGCATACATAGCACCTTATTGTATCTGTACTCTAGTTATTATTTCTTTGTCTGGATCCGAGTTTTCATGTAGCCAGCTTCCCAAGTATTTATATCGTGGTACTATCTCCAGGTTATTACCTTCCACCAGTATATCTGCATCTTCATATGGTTCATCGTTCTTGCTTACAATCATAAATTTGGTCTTCTTAGAATTTATGTTTAAGCCATGCGCCTTGCTGACAAAGTTTACTTGATTTGTTGGAATTTCTCGATGTTATTACCTATTAATACCGCATCGATCTACACCGTATTTATGACATTTTTTTCCTTGTGTAGCTTGGAAATTTCACCGTAATCAATACATTTGACAATATTTTATGGGGTTGCTCTACATTCATCTTTAGATCTAATCATCTGCCTTCATCTTCCAATCTGGTCTATACCAACTTTTGACGCCAGAAACTGCAAGGAACCAGATCCTGCATTAGACTCATCATCATCTACATCATACTTATGACATTATGTACAGTATTTCTACAGCATGCAATCGCCCTTTTGGAATAGTTTGCATTTCGTACCATTGTTATTAAATACATTTAAATTTTATAATTTAAATACATTTAATTTCAAATTATAAAATTTATAAATTTAGAATTCACAAATGTTTCAAACCTTCCTGGAATTCCATTGTATTTATTTTATTTTCGGAGTAGGTACAAACAACGACTAGACACCGTGGGTGGTGGGGTTTCGTTCTTGGAACGACCTATCTGTCTTGCATATTTAATCTTTCACAAAATATTTACACAGTGCACATGTGTACACTTTCTTATTTTCTCGACTTCGTAACATTTTGGGCCCAAAGACTGAAAAGAGATGGGACCGACTTTCTTTAGTGTAAGGACCGACTTTTCTTTATGCCTTGGAAGCGATGAAAGTACAGAATTGGTTGATAGGCAAGCATTTGACAGAGTTGAAACAAAATACATTATTTCGAATTTTAAACCTGGAGTGCCACAGGGTAGCGCTTTAGGGCCATACATAAACATCAGATCCAGTTTTTGAAATATTTTGAAAAAGCTGGTTTCTTTCTTACAGCAATTGCTTCCAAAAACAGCAGGACCGAAAATTTCGAAAAATTTTGTAACCAGTTTACCATAACTTCTAATACGTCTTGATTACACCAATCTGATTCGGGGAATTAGATCACACCTTCAAAGCAAATGTGTCAGACTTATATGACAGCAATTTTCAATTTTAAAACTCCATAAAACCCACCATACGTGACTCGTGGCCATTAAACACATAAAACTAATAAAACAGATTAAAAAACTGAGTGTTAAACAGCTCAGAACTATAAAACCGCCACAAGTCCGTTAAATTTGGAATGCATTATCATAATCCCTAAAACTACGTCAGAATAAATGTCGTTATCAACAACTGACAAACAATGAATCCCAGCCATAAAAATTAGGTAAAAGCATTCGGGATTATATACTAATCCGCGGCATTAGAGAAATTCTCTGAAATCTGACTACATCTCCGCGAAGGGCCCACGCCGACAGGCAAAGGGAGGGACAGAGATGGAATAGTATCTTAAGTCACAGTACTTAAGTGTGCCTCCTTTCTTGGAAGGATTAATAATAGGGAAAGTATAATGGTACGGAAGTATCAATGAGAGACGCAACGATTCTGAAAAGAATATCACACCTCTTCAGAATTGGACTCCGTATCACTTATGAAAGTTTAAAATAATTGCGGTTTTTCCTAAGTGGTTGTAATTATAGGTACTCATGTGTATAAATAAAACCGAATGAATGACTTTTTCCAGTTCGAAGGAATCGCGGTTTTCCATTAAAACGCAATTTGTAGTGATCTAATTGGAAACGACACATATTACACAATTTACCTACTAAATGCATTATCATTGTTTCGCGGTTTTCTCGATTTCCCAGAGGCTCTTGAATACAATAAATCGTGACGAATCTACGATTGCGAGAATCTCTCTCTCACTTTACGAGACAATTAATCGGTTTTGTTATCAGCATGACAAGATATCCAGAGGTGTGTGTGACACAATCTGATAACACCAGCTGATGCGGCGTATTATTTAATCGCGAAAAATGGTTTTATCTCGCTCTTACCGAACATCAAAAATGGAATGTTCTACCAGTCATCTGATGATTAATCAGCGGTGATTTGTACTGAAATGTTGGGAGGGGTGATAACATGGTGAAATGTGTTTCGGAAATGAAATTTGGTTCAAAATGATGATTTCCGAATTTGTAGTCCGAAATATTGGAACTTTCACCTGAAGGAGTTAGTCTTAGTATAACTCAATTTTGGGAGCATTTTAATTAGAGGTTTTACAACTTGGTTTTGATTATAAGATTTTTGGCAGGAATTTTAAATTTTGGGTAATGTTCAAAATGTAACTGCAATTGGTGCAAGCTAATAATCTACTATTTCTAACTATTTCAAAAATGTTGGAAAAGACAGCCAAAAGAGCCTTAGTACCTTCTTGAAAAAAATATGGTTAAAAGTGATATAATTTCTAAAAGTCTAAAATATTGAAATTTAACCAAAAAAATTGTGTTCTTGGTAACAAATACTACTTTAAAACAAGTCTTTCCTTGGCTTTACAATTCGGGCTTGATGAAGAAATTTTTGGAAAATTTTTCAGATTTTTGGTTTGATAAAACAGGGTAAAAATCCCAAAAAAATCCAAGAAATCAAAATCACACCATGCAGAATTTGACTGTTGCTTAAAATATCTCCAATTTTAAGACTTCCTATATTTTCATACAATGGTTTTCAAAGATATTGACTCAAAATATTTTCGAAATTTTGCATGTCAAAATACTAAAAGACAATAGTTTCAGGAACTGTTTCAAAAATTGTGATTCAAAATCCAAAATTGTGATTTCAAAAAAATGTGATCCTGAAATTTGAAAAAGGTTGGAAAAGAATGAAAATTGGTTAACAAAATGGTATTTTGTTGAGGTGTTCAACACAACGGAACTACATAAAAATATCTGAAAAATCTCATGATGACAGTCCCAAAAATTTCTCACCAATACTGTGTAATGAGAAAACTGTTGGGTTTGTGTTGGAAAAACCCTATGCTTTCATCAATAAACCGGAGTTATAGAGTGCAAGTGTTTATTTCATTAAAATAAAAAAAATATATTTGTTGCTAAAATTGGAAAAGTTATGAAACAAAATATTCTTTTTTGGACTTTACTTAATTTTTTGTGGTTAGGTTTCAAAATTTTGGAATAAAATCGGTATATCCTAAGTTTATCAAAACATATTGTTTTTGTTTTGAGTTCAGCGTGTGATGACAACATTTTGTAACAGTAACGTAAACAACGTCAATCACTTCATACCAATTCAGATTGCAAAATTTCCTTCATCAATAAACACGAGGCAACAGAAATCATATCATGAGTTATCTTCCAAGGAAGATAATTTATAATTTTGTCGATGTCAGACAACCACATATCACATCATAAATACACCAAAAATTTATTTTCTGTCAAATAAACTTTAAAGGCATTTTAAGGTATCACACTACATACCAAAATCGAATTCAAAGATATAAAATTCTAAATTATATTATCCTTATTATAATTGCATATACAATATACATTATTATAAATTCCCCTTCTGAGAGGCGAAAATTAAGTAATCAGGTTAGGTTAGGATAGAAAATTGAGTAGGAAACTTAGGCCTTCTCAAAGATACATAGAAACATACAATTTTCTCCTATTATTTATAGACACTGCCATAGTTAACGCCATTCTCCCTATTCACTTTACAGATAAGAAATAGAGTCCTTGTAACTGATAGAAACTTCCGTTATACAGTACAGATAATTATTAAAAGTTTCATATTCTCATTACATTTAATAAGCAGTATCAAGTGATTATTTCTATTACCCTGATTTATTGCATTGCTATCGCAATTAAAGATAATCTCGTTATTACGCAAGCTCAATCAATCAATCAATCAATCAATCGATTTTCTCGTGTAGTAATAAAAAAAGCAAAGTTTAACAACTGGATTTATAAATAAAATCAGAGCTTCTTATCTAGGCGGAAAGAAATCAAACTTTAGTAATATGATTGATATCAAAATTAAGGATTTTTAGTCTGATACGATGATTTTAATATGGCATTAAAAGAATCGATCAAATTTTATTGCACTGAAGTGAGCGGTACAAAATTTACACTTTCTTGACTGATTAAGTTGCTCTAATCTGACGTTTTCATTGATGTATGACGTACTTGAACGCTGATTTGCTTATACAATAACTTTATCCGGGTGCTAGGGTCTCTCCCACTAAGGATATAGCCTGTGACAGGTGTTTCCTGGATTGTGATTTTCATTGGAGAAATGCCTATGGTATTATATATGAAATATACAGGGTGTCCCATATCTCTCTTGTCAAACGGAGACTGCAGGTATTAAACTTTATTTTGAGTCAATTTAACTTAAATTATCTTAATGTAAAAATGCTTCACGACGCAGATAAGGGCTCTTCCAATTTGGTGCCAATTTATTCGATACATCTCAAAAATGAGATTAGTTCAAAATTAACTTAGCACTTCTTGAGATAGGTTCAGTGAAAATATAAACTAATAAAGAGGTTTGACTGACTTAAGTCTGGCGAAAATACGGAAATTTTAGGCTAGGTACAATTTATATTTAAGAAAATAGATTTAATTTAATTAATTTTAATTCTTAAAATAAAAAATTAAGCAAGTATTATTTTTAACTAACTTTTAATTTTATTATTTCCAAACTAAATTCACAACTTGTTTTTATTATGTCGAGTAGGGTATTAAGTAAATTAATGAGCCCAAAAAGACGATTTTGAAGTTTTTTAAATATTTTGCAGATTTGGTGAGTTGTATTAAGTAGAATTATACGTTTTAGGCAAGACTGAATAGTATCTAATTAAATCTTATTTATTTAATACTAGTCGTGACGCGTCGAGACTTCGCTACCTATTTGTTTAAAAAAGTTGGAACTTGAATGTTATAAATATAGTTGACCGGACAGACATTGCCAAATTTCAATAAACTTGTTTATGTCGGTTTTAAAAATTTATTACATGCTAGTGGAAATGTTTAAATAAATCAAAAAATGAAGATGTGGCCACTTGATTATTATCTAATATTTTATTATAAATATTCGATAATAGAACAAATATTTAAAAACAATTCTTCAGCTTCAATTGAAATAATTCATTTATTTTCCTCTATTAAATTTGAAATCACAATGAATCTCGAAATATTTTATTTACATTCTGAGTTCGATTGCAAGATCGACGTTCAAGTAAACAATGAAAATATAGAAATATTTTCTGATATTAACATTTCCTTTATTGCAATGCTTTAAATCAATCAAGTCTCAGTTATCAATAAATTCGATTGAGTAAGGTTATATTTGCTGCGTAACCGTCCTGAGCATATAATAACAAAATTTGTATGGAAAAAGTGTTTTCGGTTTTCCCAAATTTTCCAATTTTTCTTCACGAAAAGCCGTATTTGTAATATCAAGAAAATATTTTAAACAAAAATAAGCTGTTCTCAAGTGATGCGCTTACCAAAGAACATTTCATTTTTGTACCAAAATCTGAACTTTGCCGTATGAATATGTCGTTTGTAATTAAAGTGACAGATTGTTGTAATTATCACTACATTTCAGTTTATTTTTGCGGTAGGTATAACCGTCTTGCCTGTAATAAAAAAAATTGTGGAAAATAGTGTTTTCAGTTTTTCCAAAATTTTCCAATTTTCCGGACGAGTTTTCCAACTTTTCTTTTCGTGAAAAGCCTTATTTGTAATATCAAGAGAACATTTTAAACGAAAATAAGCTGTTCTCAAGTGATGCGCTTACCAACGAACCACATTTCATTTTTGTACCAAAATCTGAACTTTGCCGTATGAATATGTTGTTTGTAATTAAAATGACAGATTGTTGTAGTTATCACTACATGTCAGTTCATTTTTGCTGTATAACCGTCTTGCGTGCAATAAAATAAATTTCGTGGAAAAAAGTGTTTTCAGTTTTGCCCAAATTTTCCACATTTCCGGACGAGTTTTCCAATTTTTCTTTTCATGAAAAGCCATATTTGTAATATCAAGAGAACATTTTAAACGAAAATAAGCTGTTCTAAGTGATGCGCTTACCAAAGAACATTTCATTTTTGTACCCAAATCTGAGCTTTGCCGTATGAATATGTTGTTTGTAATTAAAATGACAGATTGTTGTAATTATCACTATATTTCAGTTTATTTTTGCGGTAGGTATAACCGTCTTGCGTCTAATAAAAAAAAATGTGGAAAATAGTGTTTTCAGTTTTTCCAAAATTTTCCAATTTTCCGGACGAGTTTTCCAATTTTTCTTTTCGTGAAAAGCCTTATTTGTAATATCAAGAGAACATTTTAAACGAAAATAAGCTGTTCTCAAGTGATGTTCTTACCAACAAACATTTCATTTTTGTATTTAAATCTGAACTTCGCCGTATGAATGTTTGTAATTAAAATGACAGATTGTTGTAGTTATCATTACATTTCAGTTTATTTTTGGTGTATAACCGTCTTGCGTGCAATAACAAAAATTTCGTGGAAAATGGTGGTTTAAGTTTTTCCCAATTTTTCCAATTTTCCGGACAAGTTTTCCAATTTTTCTTTTCATGAAAAGCCATATTTGTAATAGCAAGAGAACATTTTAAACGAAAATAAGCTGTTCTCAAGTGAAGCGCTTACCAAAGAACATTTCATTATTGTAAGTACTCAAATCTGGACTTTGCCTTATGAATATGTCGATTGTAATTAAAATGACAGACTGTTGTAGTTATCACATTTCAGTTTATTTTTGCTGTAAACCGTCTTGCGTGCAATAAAAAACATTTCGTGGAAAAAGTGTCTTCAGATTTTCCCAAATTTTCCAATTTTCCGGATGAGTTTTCCAATTTTTCTTTTCACGAAAAGCCGTATTTGTAGTATCAAGAGAACATTTCATTTTTGTACTCAAATATGAACTTTGCCGTATGAATATGTCGTTTGTAATTAAAGTGACAGATTGTTGTAGTTATCACTACATTTCAGTTTATTTTTGCTGTATAACCGTCTTGCGTGCAATAACAAAAATTTCGTGGAAAATAGTGTTTACAGTTTTTCCCAAATTTTCCAATTTTCCGCACGAGTTTTCCAATTTTTCTTTCCATGAAAAGCCATATTTGTAATTTCAAGACAACATTTTAAACGAAAATAAGGTGTTCTCAAGTGATGCGCTTACCAACGAACAACATTTCATTTTTGTACCAAAATCTGAACTTTGCCCTATGAATATGTCGTTTGTAATTTTATTATAATGACAGATTGTTGTAGTTATTATTATATTTTAGTTTAGTTTTGCTGGTTAACCGTCTTGCGTGCAATAACAAAAATTTCGTTGAAGTGTTTTCAGTTTTCCCCAGATTTTCCAATTTTCCGGACAAGTTTCCCAATTTTTCTTTTCATGAAAAGCCATACATATTTGTAATATCAAGAGAACATTTTAAACGAAAATAAGCTGTTCTCAAGTGATGCTCTTACCAACAAACATTTCATTTTTGTATTTAAATCTGAACTTCGCCAGATGAATGTTTGTAATTAAAATGACAGATTGTTGTAGTTATTACTACATTTCAGTTTATTTTTGCTGTATAACCGTCTTGCGTGCAATAATAAAAATTTTGTGGAAAATAGTGTTTTCAGTTTTTCCCAAATTTTCCAATTTTCCGGACAAGTTTTCCAATTTTTCTTTTCATGAAAAGCCATATTGGTAATTCAAGAAAACATTTTAAACTAAAATAAGCCGTCCTCAGTATGTCGTTTGTAATTTAACTGACAGATTGTTGCAGTTATCACTACATTTATTTTAAAAGTCGGTATAACTGCATTTGTTCTTCAGGATTTCTTGTTACCTGATTAGTTCCATAAGAAATTGCACCACCCTATCATTATCATAACGCGATAATCAGGAGATGGTCTTCGGTGCAGTTACACTTTAACCTTCTTAAACCGCATTAAATATCCGGTTTATCCGATAGCTACAATTGGTCCGGTTATCCGAAGTATCCGGATTGTAAACCCTGGGATTGTGTCTCGTGGCATAAACAAACATTTTCTGTGCATTCCGCGGCTCCTCTCGATTAACCCTAATTCACGTCCTTAATTAAACAAATGTGAGGTCGCGGAAAGTTAATCAAATCTCGTTGAAAAATGATAGGCCTGACGTTTTTACAATCGCCGTTATTATCGAAGCTTCGCGCTCATGTTTTAATAACGATAATTCATAGTAAAAACGTCGAGACGTTTAGCAATACATTCCAATTCTGATTACACAACGACTCGCTTTAATTGTATATGCAAGCACGACGGGCTCGTCAATTCGTAGTTCCGTGAGACTTATTATTCGCGTGGATTCACTTTCGAATAGGAAAAATCGCATTAAGCTGCGTTGACAAGCAATAAAGCTCGTCCTCCTCGTGTCGCAACCTTTAAGGTAAACCTCGATCTTTCCACCGTTTCGGAAAACAAGTCGGAGATTTATTGTGTTTATCGTTCATCAGGCGACTACTTGTTGTCTGTGAAATAGACGTTCCTCGGGTTCGATTAGAATTTTGGTGAGGAGGCGAGGGAAGCGGGGGCGCTCGTCTCTCACCATTCCAGAAATGAACGGTAGCCAAGGTGAACTTGTAAAGCTCTCGAGGGGGCGCTGTTGCCGAAAGCTTTTCTGAGCTTAACTTTCCTGGTTGAAATGGCACAAGTCGTATTTAATAACGTATTCCTGTGTAAAACTTGCGAGATACATGGATTTCCTATACCAAACTCCAACCGTAGTGGAGTTACTTAAGTTAATATTGTTTTTAAGAAATGTCAAATTTAAACTTTCGATCAAGATTGCCTTCTTGACATATCTGACAAGATGATGTCCAGCTCAATTTGAGAAGAAAATGTACAACATTTTGAACATTTGAGATAGTAAAATACTTTGTTTAAAAATATACATAATTTCCCTAGTGTCATTATAACAAATTGTTAAAGTGGTTTGTAATCAGTTTTAATACAAAGAAATGGTAATTCTTCAACCCAGAGAGCACACTAATTGGGCCCATTTACATTGATAGCAAGCTATGGAAGGTACACAAGAGCCTTCAGCATTGACGTATTGAAAATTACAAGCAATTACAATTTCTGAACAATATTTTTGTCAAAAATTGTAAAAAAGCTTTTTAGCAAATATTTTCATCATTCTCCTGAACTATTACAACAACAATTCCTGATTGTTTTAATAGTTAGGTAATTAAAATCTTAATTTCTAATGAATATCCGTACACACTCCCATATTACATAACTTCACTACTCGAATCCCAGCACTAAAGGTTTGTGGTCCTTCGAGCCGGATCTAGAAATCTGTCAATTTATGTGACGTTATCCACGCCCAAAGTTTCTACATTGTGCCTTTGTGATATTTTTCAGAAACATGCCTTAATTTATAAGGGTAATTGAAAACAAAGATCAGGGTGAATTTATAAACTAAAATCTTAATTTCTAATGAATATCCGTACACACTCCCATATCACATAACTTCACTACTCGAATCCCAGCACTAAGGTTTGTGGTCCTTCGAGCCGGATATAGAAATCTGTCAATTTATCTGACGTTATCCACGCCCAAAGTTTTCTACATAGTGCCTTTGTGATATTTTTCAGAAAATTGCCTTAATTTATAAGGGTAATTGAAAACAAAGCTCATGGTGAATTTATAAACTAAAATCTTAATTTCTAATCAATATTCGTACACACTCCTATATTACATAACTTCATTACTCGAATCCCAGCACTAAAGGTTTGTGGTCCTTCGAGCCGTATCTACAAATCTGTCAATTTTTGTGACGTTACCCACCCCCAAAATTTCTACATAGTGCCTTTGTAATATTTTTCAGAAACTTGCCTTAATTTATAAGGGTAATTCATAACAAAGCTTAGGGTGAAATTTGAGTTTTTTAATACTTGGATTATTATTAGATTTTTTTTACATTGTCACAGTTCAAGATGTGACGACACAGTTGGATTAGCGGCCACTACTGTCTTAAGAGCACACTATCAGTATATTGGGGAAAGTGATATTAACTTTAGAAAAACTGTAGTTTTTGCATCAAGTACCACCAAATCATACGTTCTTATATATATTTACTGTTTTTGGGGACAATTCTGATCTCTGAAACGGCTGGTTAGATCTCCAAGGGAACCGTCGAGAAGGTGTTAAATTTGATAAGGGGAACACCCACTTTTGACGGTTCATTAAAACTAACCTAACTTTAAAGTCTCCAAACCTTTGTGTAAACCGAATGATTAGTTAATCACATGTTAACTCTCCACACAACTAGTAGGGTGTCTCGGTGAAAACCTTCTGCAAGGGTTAAATTTCGACATGAGACGCTCGTAACGTTGTGACCAAGTAACTTTTCACCGTTTCTACCGCTTAAACCGAGCACGTGGCAACGTGGACGAATACCATCTCGAGAGAGTACCACGGCTCTACGAAAGAAGCGAACCTCGGCCGAGAAGTCGATGGTGAGTTGTTGTAAGTAACCCCGTAGGAATGCAGTTCTATCAATCCGGGTAGCTTTTGTCTGTCGAAGTGTTGAGTCATCGGGTGCTCGCTCTCTCTTTGTCTCCGACACCAGGGACGGACCCTTATGCGAAAAAGGAGCTTTCGGTTTCGCCAAAGACCGTGGGTAAAACCGCCCCTCATTTAAGGGATGAATTTTTCCAAAGTACCCAAGTTACCCAAAGCTGACTGCCAATAATTGTGACTCAAATATCACACGAAATATCCTTTGGGTTTGTTTTAAAGATACAATAACAAAAATCTACCGCACCGCATTAAATTTTTTCTATTTCAAGGTAATTATGCTGAATTAATCACTTTCATAAAATTCATAAAACGTGCACACACTTAGTTGGCGAAGCAAGCTTAAATCCCATAAATCATGAAATGAGACAAAGGCGATGAAGTAAAGAAAAGATATGACATAAAACACACAGCTTATAATGTGTTCGCTTCATTGTTAAACTCGAAGTTATTACATTTCATTTAGTGTTTTTATATCGTTAACCTTAGAAACCTGTAAAAATCGTTAAGTATTATACAATTTCATCCGTAAATAGGCGTGAATTCCATAAAATAACACATGAGAATGGAAAGAACAAAAACGATATGAGATGCGTTTTCGCTTGTTATATTGTTATATCTCGTTTGTAACTATAGATTGTTATGTTCAATAAATGTAAGAAACTTTCGCTTTGACAAAATTTCCTAAAATATAGTAGAAATTGTACCCTCAACCCAGAAAAATTAATAACATTTTATTTCACGCAAGAGCGGTCTATCAATTGGGTCACCTGAGTTCATAACGGAATTGTTACATAACAATGACAATGTAAAACATATAGGCTTAATGACTTAGTTGGCTAGGGCAGGTTTAAAGACTTGTCATGTGTTCGCTTTATTGTTTGCAAAGAACACTTTGAATCTTCTTTTATGAAAGCCATGGAAATGATGCTTAGAAATGAGTAATTTCAATAAAATATGACATAAGAGATATTGATAAACAGTGACGGTCTGACACTTAATTATCCGTGGTAACTTTTTTATAACGTACTTGAATACCAAAAAATTAACATTGCTTGTAAGAAATTTGGTAAAATTTTAATTAGTAGTTCTAAAATTTGTAAGAAAAATTCTAAAATATGTACCAATTTTAGTAAAGTGTCACACGGATATTTGTGCGATATAGAAACTCCTATTTTCTGATTTTATAATTGTCCTAAATTTCCTGTATGCCACGTTACTTCTTTAGTAGGAATCTTCTGAAAACAAATTCTAAATCCAAAATCTAAATCTGAACAAAATTCCAAAATTGTTCAAAATTTCCTTCAGCAGCGTTAATTTGTTTCAACTAAAAAAAATTGTAAAATAGTTCTAAACCTAGCTAAATGCTACACGGCCTTTTAAATACTGGCATTTTTTGGATTTAAAAGGGTACTAAAATACCTATAGGCAACATTACTTCTTTAGCATTAAAAAGATGGTGAAAAACAGTTATGAAAAATCTAAAAATAAAATACAAAATTTAATAAAATCTTCTCAAAATGACTGTTTTACTAAAATAATTTGTAAACATGTTCCAAAAAACCGCTGAATCTGTGTCACGTGTCCTTTCGTGCACGTTAGAAAATTTGATTTTCTGATTCGAAAATTATAGCAAATTTGAAAAAGTATTGAAAAAATGGAAAGAACTTAAAATTGTATTAGAGTTTCTTTAAGTAAGGTTCCACTTCTGTCGAGGGATCTATTAAAAGAATTATAGAAATAAAAAAGGTCTAGAAACAAATTTAAGTCTAAATCTAAAAGAATTAAAAGGTTGTAAATTTCTTTATGCAATCTTACTTTTTAGTGTCAGAAAATTTGTAAAAAAAGTTCAAAAATCAAATTATAAATCTAAAAAAGCTAATTTCAGTCAAGTAACGCTACTTTTTTAGTACTATAAAAAAATTGTAAATAAAGTTTAAAAGAAGTATTAAAACTAATTAAGTAGCTAATTAAGTATTAAAACTAATTAAGTAACAAACGGCCCTTGTATTTCTACGTTTAAAAAACTAAGTTATGTAAAATCTCTCATATAGTCACAATGAGATTTAGCAATAACAAATCATTATCAAATTCGACAAAAAGCAACGTAAGAGAAATTAAACAAAACCTGAAAGCAATGAAAAATTCAGTAAAAAGTAAAGAATACACTTAATATGTAATGAAAGCACTATTATGTGTCGGCTTATTGTACTGTTATCATATCTCATTTTGTATTTAATTTTGTTATTTTCAATTTTGTAAGAAACATCCATTTTCAAAAATAAAACACAAAATGCAACTAGACGGAATAGTGTTGTAAATTTTCCAGAGAATTAAAGAAGAATCCATAAACCACCAACAATTCCATAGGAAGAAGTAAGCAATTAAAACGTCATCAAAATTAGAGCCACAAGCCATTACCAGAATAGAAAAGTCCATTAGTTATAAGAAATGACAAGCTTAATTAATAAAATAATTAATTAAGCCATTAAATTTCCGATTCTTTTCGTCAATTCGTGGTAAATTATATTTCCACAAAACGTAGTTATTTGCAGTCATAAAATATAATTGGCACCCATCGTACAATGCGATTTACTCATTATGCAATACGTTCACGGATATCAAATGGAATAAAACCTTTCACATTTACGTTTCCCATAAAACTCTACTTACTATTGTAACACGAGTACTAAATTCCACATCTAAAGTGAAATCTAATTGCTATGGTTCACCGATTAAGATTGAAAAGAACCCAATATTTGGAGACAGCTGATTATTTGAATTCGAAATAAGTTCTAATTTTGACAGGTTTCGAGTTTTGGATGTGTAACGTAAGATGAGCACAATTAATAGGGTCTAGAGAGTTTGCATAGTTTGTTATAGTAGAATAAATATTCAAAGTTTAGAAAAGTACTAGAGTGGATTTTGAGACAAATTCCAAAAACCCAAGAATGACAAGTGTAAAGTGCCCCTAAGAGAACATTTTGCCAAAAGTGTTGTTAAACTTTACGACACACATTTGGTAGTAGAATAAATGTTCAAAATTTTGGAAAATTTGTTGTAGTGGATTTTGAGAAAATTTCCAAAAACCCAAAAATAACAAGTGCAATGAGCCTCTTAGAGAATATTTTGCCAAAAATGCTGTTAAACTTTACTATACACATTTGGTAGTAGAATAAATCTTCAAAATTTGGGAAAAATTGTTGGAGTGGATTTTAAGGAAATTTAAAAAAACCGAAAAATGACAATGTAAAGTGCCTCTTCGAGAAAATTTAGTCAAAATGTTATTAAGCTTTACTATGCACATTTGGTAGTAAGTAGAAGAAATGTACAAAATTTAGGAAAATTGTTGGAGTGGATTTTGAGAAAATTTCAAAAAAACCCAAAAATAACAAGTATAATATAGAGCCTCTTAGAGAAGATTTTGCGAAAAATGCTGTTAAACTTTACTATACACATTTGGTAGTAGAATAAATGTTCCAAATTTGGGAATAATTGTTGGAGTGGATTTTGAGAAGCATTCAAAAAACTGAAAAATGACAATGTAAAGTGCCTCTTCGAGAAAATTTAGTCAAAATGTTATTAAGCTTTACTATGCACATTTGGTAGTAAGTAGAAGAAATGTACAAAATTTAGGAAAAATTGTTGGAGTGGATTTTGAGAAAATTTCTAAAAACCCAAAAATAACAAGTGTAAAGAGCCTCTTAGAGAAAATTTTGCCAAAAATGCTGTTAAACTTTACTATACACATTTGGTAGTAGAATAAATGTTCCAAATTTGGGAATAATTGTTGGAGTGGATTTTGAGAAACATTAAAAAAACTGAAAAATGACAATGTAAAGTGCCTCTTCGAGAAAATTTAGTCAAAAGTGTTATTAAGGTTTACTATGCACATTTGGTAGTAAGTAGAAGAAATGTACAAAATTTAGGAAAAATTGTTGGAGCGGATTTTGAGAAAATTTCCAAAAACCCAAAAATAACAAGTGTAAAGAGCCTCTTAGAGAAGATTTTGCCAAAAATGCTGTTAAACTTTAATGACACACTTTTTACTTTAACTGACACATTTGGTAGTAGAATAAATGTTCAAAATTTGGGAATAATTGTTGGAGTGGATTTTGAGAAACATTCAAAAAACTGAAAAATGACAATGTAAAGTGCCTCTTCGAGAAAATTTAGTCAAAAGTGTTATTAAGGTGTACTATGCACATTTGGTAGTAAGTAGAAGAAATGTACAAAATTTAGGAAAATTGTTGGAGTGGATTTTGAGAAAATTTCAAAAAAACCCAAAAATAACAAGTATAATATAGAGCCTCTTAGAGAAGATTTTGCGAAAAATGCTGTTAAACTTTACTATACACATTTGGTAGTAGAATAAATGTTCAAAATTTGGGAATAATTGTTGGAGTGGATTTTGAGAAACATTCAAAAAACTGAAAAATGACAATGTAAAGTGCCTCTTCGAGAAAATTTAGTCAAAAGTGTTATTAAGGTTTACTATGCACATTTGGTAGTAAGTAGAAGAAATGTACAAAATTTAGGAAAAATTGTTGTGGATTTTGAGAAAATTTCCAAAAACCCAAAAATAACAAGTGTAAAGAGCCTCTTAGAGAAGATTTTGCCAAAAATGCTGTTAAACTTTACTATACACATTTGGTAGTAGAATAAATGTTCAAAATTTGGGAATAATTGTTGGAGTGGATTTTAAGGAAATTTAAAAAAACCCCATGGCATGCCAGGCTGAAAGGTAGATTTATGGTTTGGATATATTATAGTAATATAACACACGATGTGTCAAAAAAATGCATACGAGGTGTGAAAAAATACAAACGTCAAAATTTTCAAATATTTGCAAATAACTTTTTCTCTGTACATTTCTCAAGGATATGTTTTATACAAAAGTTGTTCGTCTCTATAAGGGCAACAAAAAATCTAAGTAACACTTTTCTCTCAGACGCGAAATAAAAGTTTTCTCTATTTTTTTATTTTTTGACAATAATAACTTTATTTTTGTACGTTTCTCGACAGATTGTTTTATACAAAAGTTGTTCACCTCTATAAGAGCAACAAAACATCTTTGTAACATTTTTCTCTCAGACGCGAAATAAAAGTTTTTTTTATTTTTATTTATTTTTGAAAAAAATAACTTTTTTTCTGTACATTTCTCGAAAAAAATGTTTTATACAAAAGTCGTTCGCCTCTATAAGAGCAACAAAAAACCCAAGTAACATTTTTCTCTCAGACGCGAAATAAAAGTTTTCTCTATTTTTTTATTTTTTGACAATAATAACTTTATTTTTGTACGTTTCTCGACAGATTGTTTTATACAAAAGTTGTTCACCTCTATAAGAGCAACAAAACATCTTAGTAACATTTTTCTCTCAGACGCGAAATAAAAGTTTTTTTTATTTTTATTTATTTTTGAAAAAAATAACTTTTTTTCTGTACATTTCTCGAAAAAATGTTTTATACAAAAGTCGTTCGCCTCTATAAGAGCAACAAAAAACCCAAGTAACATTTTTCTCTCAGACGCGAAATAAAAGTTTTTTGATTTTTTTTTTGAAAATAACAAGCCGCCATTTTGAAACCGCTAGACCGATTTGGCCCATTAACGAACTCGACCGAGATTTTCGGCCAACTGATTTTTGTACCAAATTTCGTTGCGATTCTTTAAAAAATGCGACCTGTAGCCTGCCGACAAATTTCGTTATATCCGATATATATATATATATACATATATATATATATATATAAATTTTTGGGAAATGATTCGGTATGATCTCTAGATACCAAAAAACTGAAAACCGCATTTTAATTCCTATTTTTTCGACTTCGTTAACGAATGCAATACTAGATATAAATCTACCAAAAACCGAAAAATGACAATGTAAAGTGCCTCTTCGAGAAAATTTAGTCAAAATGTTATTAAGCTTTACTATGCACATTTGGTAGTAAGTAGAAGAAATGTACAAAATTTAGGAAAATTGTTGGAGTGGATTTTGAGAACATTTCCAAAAACCCAAAAATGACAAAAACAACTACACCTCTATCCCAGCAGATTTTAATGAAAAGCTTCCTGGGAGGTCCTGATAGGACAAAGTCAAAATTATAATAAGACTCAAATAAGGAAGAAGCGTCGACCAAAACTACTTAATTTATAATTTAAAAACTCTGACACTTTCTAAAAACTTCTGTACCCAATCCAGTGATTACACTATTCTTTTTTAACAGTTTCAATTGGATACGGTCCTGTTTCGGATGCAGGTTTCCCATGTAACCGGTGCCGGTTCTTCTTTGCCATCGACATCTCTCCGAAATGCCTCGCATGTTCGGACTTGTGCTCAAATTAATGACTTAATTCCGAATCTATTTACGGGGACGAGCATCCGATCTGCACATCTCTTATCTGCCCGATGATCGCTCAGTCGCAATAGTTATTAAATAATGCGCAACAATAGGTACAACCAAGTACTCGATAACGAGCGTCGGACACTTCAAAATAAAATTATCGATGACTGATTACACTTTTCACTTTTAAGGAGGGGAAATCCTCCATGGAGATCAAGTGAGATATCTCAGAAATAGAAAAGAGTAAGTTCAAACTCTGAGATGGATTCGTATATCGATCTGATAGTGTGGGATTTCGCAGATCGCAGCGGTTACCCGAACTAACCCCCTCCCCCAATTTATATTCGTTGTGGCTCCTCGGGTAAACTCTCCTCATTGTATCTTAGACTAAAGAAAATTCAGATGATTTCAATTACTTAATAGTAGTATTCTAGACTTTTCCTGCGAATTTTACACATTGCGGATATGTCTTTCAAATGACTATTTTTCAGAAATGATTAATTAATATTAAAATACTGAAACCAAATTAATACTAACACCTGAGTCCCTAAATAACCACTCCCATCAGTTTCACGAGAGTACACAATCTTCTGAAAATACACTTAGGGCAATGAAAATAATAATTTTCATGCACCGTAACCTGTACAGTTACTTGTCACGATTGAGGTGAAGTACAGTTCCCTTCTGGGAAGTGCTCGTTCCGTTTTTGGGTATAATCAAATTGACACCACTTAAACTTAATTCCTAGTAGCTCCGTGGCGAGTATAATGCAAGATAACGACGTCGTGTTGCAAATTTTTGCATGGCAGCGCCTAAAAATAAACCCATTTGTCATTGAGTGAATCAATATTTGAAGGTGCCGTCGTAATTACAGTGCAAATATAATAAATCAGCCGTGGATGCGAAAGTCCTCCTAATTTCTCGAAGACTCGTTAATTAGTGGCAGTAGTTTCGAAAATAAGCGTGAGAAGATATCAGACCGATCATGTGGCTAGTTGGGACGATGCAAATTGCCTTCGAGCGTAATTTATGATTCCAATAATTACGTAAAACGGTACTAATTCGAGGCATTTAAGTACCTCCCACTCGTACTTTGCATACGTGGGACAAGCGCACATCTATCTAATTACCACGACTTGACTCCCTTTGACACTGATAAATTGATATAACCTCCGTTATTCTCTATCGATCGGCTATTGACTATGATTCTAACAAATTGGGGAAAATTGTATGTGGGACAGATAAAGATCTGTCTCGTTTTTCGTACTGTGTACTCTCCTCTTCAGGATGCCGCAATTAATGATTCAAATCGCGTTCTTGGTAAGTTTGTATTGTCTTTGGTTCTTAGGAAATGCTCGGTTATTCATCAATTGTTTACGATACGTCTCGTTCTGATAAGTTTGGAATTTTCGTAGCCAGATCCGTCAAGACACACCAACTGATTAGAACTGATTGCGCAAAAGTCAAAATTTCAAAGCTTATGCCAAAAGTCAGTAAGATTAAATCCAACTAAAATTATTTAATAAGGTACTTCGTACAATATCGACTCTTGGATTTAAATGGTTTAATTTTTTCGTATATATGTAATGGCATTTAATTGATTTACCTATTATTTTTAATCACTTTAAAAATTAATGTATTGTAATGTTTATTTTATAATTTATTTACACTGTCCTAATTATACACTACACACTACTTAATTTATCTATACAATTTCTGAACTAATTAATTTATATAACACACTTAACTTTTTCATTTATTTATACAATTCGCTTGTCCGTTTTTCGCACTGTTTATTCACTCGCGGCTTCACGTCTAATCTCCTTCTCCGACCGCAAGCCCGCTTATATACATATCTCAATTGTGTTCGCGATGATTCCTGAAAGAACTCGATCCTTCTTTTCATAATAAATCATTCTTTCCTTAATAAGATGTTGTCGGAACGTTGGGGACGGTTTTTTATTGCCCACTTAACGGAGCGCTTTGAAGTAGCCGCAGAGGTCCGATTAGAGTAAACACGTTGCGCGCTGCTGTTTACATTTCGCGTTACAGTATATATCGAAATAATATTTATAAATATAATGTGATTATGAACGAACATTGTAATTTTCCGAAAAAAAAAAAAATTGAAACTTTAAGTTACCATGAATGGTATTTATTACAATGAACAATTTTAAACCAGTGACAACCATTATTTTCAACCAATGAATGTATTAATTAATTTTATTAATCCATTTACTTTTATGAGATATTGTTGTATCAAACGGTTCTGAAACCGAAAACACTGAAAACAGCCTCCTGAAACTTATTTTCTATGTTCCGGCACCAAAATGACAGCTATTCTAGTAGTAAAATGGCAGAAAACAGTGCTTTAATGAGGCTTATTAAAGCACTGTTTTTAGTAATTTTTTTCTTGGGTTGGTAACAAGGTATTCCCTAATGCTGTCTGATGTCTGTCAAAACAAAATTAAAATTAAATATGGCCGACGCGTCGATGGGATAGGGATGCAAGTATGCAAGTGTTAAATATAAGCTATTCGTTTCTGTATTCTGAAAGATGTATCGTAAAATAGGAAATATGGTTTTCATTTTATTTAAATCCATTAAATTAAATTTGAAACTGGTGTGAAAATTGACAGATGTCTATGAAACGGCAGTAATACCAACTTAAATGCCACAATAAAAAAAATTCCCAGATAAGAAATTTTAAATTATTTAAAGTCCTCGCCCGTTCTAAAACGAGCCGCAGAATATGACGTTTCTGCAACTTGTACTTTAACTACTATTACATATCTACTTACATCTACCCTCTCTATAATCTTTAAAGAAAACGTTTTTAACCATTAACTCCTAATTATTCAAAATAATAATTATCGTATTGAAGAAACCAAAAAAAGTGAGAAAATAGAAATTCCAAAAATAAAATAATTATTAGTTTTGTCAAGAAAGTGCCTTTCTGCGCCGCTCATGACTGCCGAGATCATTCTGAATGGGAGACGGAGGTTCGGAAGCTACAATCTGGAGGTAATTAATACTAATTACTTTCAAGAAGCTTACAGAATCGCTGTAGATATATAAGCGGATCCACATTCGAGAGATACTCAGACTAAGTTAATTAGACTCGGTACAATAAATACTGAAAACCAGAAATGAATGTCTGATAAAATTCTTCATTAATTTTTCTTTGAGTTTTATTATAAATTGCCTACCTAATTTTGAATTCCAGGGATTTGTTAACTGTCGAAATGACGTTTGACGAGAATTTTTTTCTGTCAAAAAATACGAAGAGAAGGAATTTCATATGAAAAATAACTTCACTCATGTTTCGAAAAATAATGAAAAGAACTGTCATTATGTACTATGAACTGTCTATTCAATTTAAAATTTTTTTAAAAATGTACTGAATCTTAATCTCACTATAATGCAGTCTTTTGTCGTGTTATCTCAAGAAATGTCAAAATCTGCTGTCCATTTTATATTATGATCTGTCAGCTCAATTTTGTCTCAACCTGTGAAATTGACGTTTAGCTAGAAAAATGTGTAGAGATTTAGAATAAAATAGAATTAATAGAAAAAATTAAGAAATCCAGAATTTCACTCATCCAGGGCGTGGAAAATGGGATGAAATTTACGAAATAGTTACTAAATAGTAAGAAACTGGTAGCCTGGTATGGATATGAGTCCAAGTTTAGATACACCTCCAATCAAAATCACGTACCTACATCAACTAGTATAAGCAAAATCACATCCCTTCTTTAGCCTTTTGAATAACCAATATCCATGACTCAATACATTACTCGCGTTCGGTATATCACTAATACAACAATGAAAAATTATCTCAATAATTGCCTTTCATCACTTATATCACCAGTTTAATCACACCCTACTTAATACAAAATTGACAAAGTCTAGCAGTCAAACTTTACTTGGCAAATTCCGGTAGCTATCCCAGCAGACGTGGGGAGATCCTAAGTGACTCTTATCGTTAACTCGCCGTTGATTTAAACAATAAATGAGTTTAATAGAAAATTATCGGGATTACATTAGGACCTAAAACAATGGGAAGGTTTTAAAGTCAACGAACGACTTGTGATAAAACTTACAATGCCGCTCGTCGAAATCATGCAACATCAAAATTTCAAGTGTAATTAGGTAATGGTTTAAATTGGGCGACGATTTAAACAATTCGGGTAAACAGATGTTAGTTAAGTAACTAATTGTGAATTGTTTTTCCTCAATTATGACTTATGCGATAAGAGTATTTGAACTTGTAATGTAATTGGATACAAAACAATTGTTTGAAACAATTTATTGGGGATAGTGCATATACATGCAAACGGTTGAGTAGGTAGGCACTTTAAAAATTTATGGCGTGGCACGTACATACTGATATCGTAATGTTTTCGATAGTATAACGGAGTGGATATGGAAATAGTGAGTACCTACATATTTTCGTGTCAGGTGAGGTGATCGATGATTGTTTTCCGAGATTTGCTTGGATATAATTGGAAATTGTCTCAGATTTGATCGAGAAAAATATGTTATTGTGGTAATAATGCAATCTTTCAAATGGTTAAGATCCGGAGTGTTTCGTAAGTACAACTTGAAAGTTTGAAGTGAAAATCGAAATCTGACAATTACTTATTGTATCGCTATCGTATAAGTTTTGAAAGAAAAAAAAATTTTGGGAAAACTGTCCTTTTACAAAAATTTCTCGCAATGTTGCAAGTGACCATGGCAATTAAGCGTTGTTGCGTCATGAAGGAAAAATTGTATTATTCAAAGACATTCGTTTTAAGGCCAGACTTTTTAAAACTGACATTTTGGACATTTTCCAACAATATTTACAATAATATTTATATAATTTGAAAATTTCGGAAAATCCTCCAATTGGAGGGAAAAATTTTCAAACTTTTATGCTGTGTTTATATAAGATGTCTCCGTTAATGGTAAAGGTCGAAAATCCGGTTTTGGAAACTGTTGAGAATCTTATGAATTATTTTTAAAAATTTTCACAATGTCTAATTGTGTCTCGGCAATCAATCGTTGTAGCGCCACGATGAAAGAACTATAGTAATTAGAGGCATTCATTACCTTCTTAGAGAATAGGAAATTTAAAGAATGAAGTACTATATAGGAAATGATATTTTTGACATTTTCCTATTTCACTGATAACTAACTGTCATTAAATAAGTTTTGTAAAAATTTGCTACATTTGGTTTATTAAAATTAGCACTGAAATGGATAGCAAAAATTTAAGGAAATTTTTGGAAAATTACCCAGTTCTTTTGGAAAATTTTGAAAAACAATACCAGTTCACATATTGAGAATAAGATAGTTATTCAGTTTTAAACTTAGTTTAAAAATAGGTCTTGTCTCATATTTTGACAATTAACCATCGTTGCACCATGACATTAAGATTATAATAAGAAATAAAAATGTAGAAGTTTTTAGGAATATCCCATTGGAAAATTTTGGAAATGGGAACAATTTCAAAAAATGTTCACATCATCTTGACAGCTCACCATCCAGATATTAGTACCAAAATGAAAACATTCAAATTTAGAAGCTTTTTTGAAAATGAACCCTAATAACGAATTGACCAATTTATTATGACCATCAGACGAGGTACGAAACCAACAGCCAACTTAAGCACCAAAATCGAAAATTCCATATTTGACATCACCCCAATTGGCACCATATTTACCATTTCCACGTACATAAATCGCCTATCTCCTCATTTCACACACAAATCAATGCTAATCCCATGAAAGTCCACCTCTTCCAATATTCACCTTGTTAAGCATTGCTGAGTGCCGAAGACCAAAGAGAGGAGAGGAGGTCAGCAACTTGAGAGGTGACATTCCGACTCTCGGTGAACTGTCGCCGTTTCGGAAAGACAAATTTTATTTGCGAGAAACGCGACGTTGCCGAGGATATTCCAACCAGATGGTTGATAAAGCAGATACATCGGGATAAGAAAGGTCCCAAGGGACGATGTAGTGAATTTGGTCGTGCCATGTCGTGGGGACGCTTAGGGAATATTTTAATAGGTGAAATACGAGAGAAACAGCAACAAATTTTTGATTTTGTTGAGGTAGACCCATTCTAATTTTCTGCAATCCAGAATAGGTATAGGTCCTGCTTAATTCTGAAGTAGGTAGTTTTTCGCCAAATTAAGTTAGAATGGTGATTAGAAAAGAATATTTTCCCTCTTAAGAAGCAGTTGTTTATATGTATGTTTATATACCCAGACAGCACAAAGACGTCTTTAAGACGTCTGATAGACATCACCATTAGGCATTTGCGACATTTCAAAGATGTAAGATGTCCTGTGACGTCCGAAGAACGTCATTAAAGTGTCCATTTTATGTCCATTTCATGTTATTTGTCACAAAACGGTACGTTTCAAAGATGCCTTCAAGGCATTAAAAAGACAACTTTACGACATCCATTTTTCGTCATCAAGCCGTCATAAGGGCGCCTTCCTCAAGTCTGTAAGACGTCTTAAAGATACCCCCTAATATTTTAGGAATGTCTTTAAAATGTTCATTTTACGTCTATTTCACGTTATTTGTCACAAAACGGTACGTCTCAAAGATGCCTTCAAGGCATTAAAAAGATGTCCGCAAATCCGTAATGACGTTCAAAAGACGTCTGTTTTAAGACATTTTTTTATACAAAAATAGGCCTTTAAGACGTCTCTAATACTGCAGGAATAAAGAAGGTCAGGTGTGAAAACCTAAAGAAGGCAAAGAAGTATAAAGAAGGCAAGGCATGAAATCTACATAAACTGGAACTCATTAAGATGTGCGCCTTTTAACATCTTCGAGACATCCAAAACTGGACCGCCCAAAGAGGTCCACTTCAGGCATAAAGAAGGTCAGGCATTAAAACGACATAAATTGGACGTCATTACGACATCAGCTTTTGAACATCTTAGAGACATCCAGAATTGGACGTCATAAGGACGTTCATTTCGGGCATAAAAGAGAGCGGGCATTAAATTGACGTAAATCAGACGTCCTTAAGGCGTCCGCTTTTTAACATCTTCGGGACATCCAAAGCTGGACTGCCTAAAGAGGTCCACTTCAGGCATAAAAAATGGCAGGCATAAAATAGACGAAAATTAGATGTCATTGGGACATTCCGCTCTGGACATCTTAGAGACATCCAGAAATGGAAGTCCTAAAGACGTCCACTTCAGGCATAAAAAGGTCAGGCTAAAAATTGACGTAAATTAAACTTCTTTAGGACGTCCGGCCTTGAACGTCTTAGAGACTTCCGGATGTGGACGTCTTGTAGATGTACTTTTTATGTCTTAAGACGTCCAGGCATAAAAAGCTTAAAATGGGTAGTCTGGGTAGTAGTAGTAGTAGTAGGAAATAGTGGTGCAATTTTCGGATTGAGTTCATCAGAACCTTTTATTGATGAATCCAATGGTTTAATGGGCACTTCTTTTTGTATTAGATCATCCTACTCCTGTGCATTTGTAAGTTGTTTGTGCTGTCTTGATATCATCTTCTCAGTTTTCTTTTGCCCAAAATCACGTGAAAATAGCTGTCAATGATATGTCTATCAGAAATGTATAAAAATCGTAATTGCCTTTCCCATAAATTGTGACAATTATAAATAATAATAATAATAATTAATATAAATAATTAATAGTACTAAATGTATAATTTAGTACTAGGTAAAGTGTCTGATTACGCAACGAGAACATTATGAGGATTAATAATTTAATATATAAAGCAGAATGTCCATATGTGCTATATGGAGATGTTAAGGGATTATCTGGAAACTTAAAACATTGCACGCCTATAGCTTCGGTTTAAAATAGATTTCCCTTTTCAGAGGGGTGAAAAATAGGGGTAAAATTTATTGTGCCCTGAGTGGTCCAAAAAAATTTTAAATCTCCAATTTCCCGCACGAAGGATGGAAAAGGAAAATTAAGAAATTTTCAATTTGGCACGCTGAGAGTCTACATCCCAAGATGACTCAGAAAAGTATGGAATTTCCCTTTCGAAGGGGTGAAAAATAAGGGTTAAAATTTGATGTGAAACAATAAGAATTAGCCTGTCGACTCAAATTAGGGATTTTTTAACGGTTACATTAACGTTTGATTGAGGGGATGGGAAATTTTTACAATTTCCTGATGATTATGTAACACAATATTGTAACCAAGTTATCTCAACTTTTAATCTCAACTACACGTTTTTATTACATCGTGGTAATTAGAGGAATAACGAATTTCCATAAATGACAATATAAAATAACTGCTAAACTGAAGTTCGGAGAGAAGGAAACAATTTTTGGAATGACAATCTCTCTCTCTCCAACGCGATTTTATCTTATCGTTATCTTAAAAGAGGATGAAGTTACCCGTCATCTTTTGTACTGGCGTGTCATCTTAACTTTCGAAATTAACAAATTGACAAAAATGTGAATAGATCAAAAAGTCTCAGAATTTCATGTTATTGGTAATCACGATTATATGTCAGGACGCTCCCTTTATCCAACATCCACAAAATCCAGAAAAACCCGATAATTCTGGAGTGAAAAATGGGGGTGAAATGTATTTTGTAGGTTTTATTCTGAGGTAACAGAAAAGTTAGAAACTTTAATAAGAACCTAAGAAAATCCAGAAACGTCCAAAAGTTAGGAATTTCCCTTCCCGAAAAGGTGAAATTTAAAGAAATGTACAGTTGTAGCTTAGACTCTCAGGTGTACTGAAAAATGTGAACAACCCCAAATTTTCCTTACCGAGAGGGTAGAAATGGCTATTTAATTCATCCAGCAGTAACTGAACAGCTAGAAAATTTGGTCCTGGAGTGTTTATAACTTAGACTCCAAGATGGTCCAGAAAAGTAATATAACTGTGAGATTACCTTTCCGAGGGGGTGACAAATTGGAGTGAATGTTATTTTTGTAGGTTGTTGTTCGGAACTAACTGAAAAGAAGTTGTAGCTTAGACCCTCAAGTGTTCTGAAGAAATTGAAAAACCACAAATTTCCCTTAAGGAGAGGGTACAAATGGCTATTTAATTCATTCAGCAGTGACTGAATAGTTAGAAAATGTAATCTTGGAGCGTTTATAGCTTAGAGTCCAAGATGGTCCAGAATAGTAATATAACTGTGAAATTACCTTTCCGAGAGGGTGACAGATATTGTTAATGTTATTTTTGTAGATTTTTGTTCTGAACTTACCGAAAAGCAGTTGTAGCTTAGAGCCTCAAATGTTCTGGAAAAATTGAAAAACCCCGAATTTCCTATACCGAGAGAGTAGA
Organism: Cryptocephalus moraei; assembly: GCA_946251905.1. Classification (NCBI taxonomy): domain Eukaryota; kingdom Metazoa; phylum Arthropoda; class Insecta; order Coleoptera; family Chrysomelidae; genus Cryptocephalus; species Cryptocephalus moraei. The sequence continues at coordinate 31,895,346 of OX276456.1, forward strand.
AATGGTGAAGCTAGAAAATTTAAACTTGGACCGTTTATAGCTTAGACCCCAAAATGGCCCAGAATAGTAATATAACTGAAATTACCTTCCCGATAGGGTGACAGATACTGTTAATATTATTTTTGTAAATTTTTGTTCTGAATTTACCGAAAAGCAGTTGTAGCTTAGACCCTCAAATGTTCTGAAAAAAGTTGAAAAACCTCGAATTTTCCTCACCGAGAGGGTAGAAATGGCGAAGCTAGAGAATTTAAACTTGGACCGTTTATAGCTTAGACCCCAAGATGGTCTAGAATAGTAATATAACTGCGAAATTACCTTTCCGAGAGGGTGACAAAGACTTGAATGTCATTTTTGTAGGTTTTGTATCGAACTTACCGAGAAGTGAGAAATAACCCAAGAAAATCCAGAAAATCCTCAAATTACGAATTTCCTTTGCCGAGGGGGTCTAACATAAAGAAACTCGGTACAGTCACAGATTAGACCCTAAAGTATCCCGAAAAAAATTAAAAACCTTGAATTACCTATAGCGAGACAGTAGATAGTAATTCAACTAAGCTCAAATATCTAAAACTAAACTTGGACCAAACTTAGGCTCCTAGGTGGCTCAAAAAAATACTAAAACATCGAGTTTACCGACGCTAAGGGGTGAAAAATAGGGGTGAAATTTATTTCGCCATGGTTTCAGCTTGGGTCCTCGAATGTCTCGAAAACCTTTGAAAATCCAGAATATCGAGACTTGGTATTCCAGATGGTTCAGAAAAACCTGTAAAGGTTTATCTTATGAAGGGGTGAGGTGAGGTCGACCTCCGAGCGATTGTCATTAATACTAATCGAGTTTCATATTGAAAAAAAAAGTGTTTAATTAATGTTCCAATTTGGTATCAAAAGACAAACAGTTTGGTCTGGTTGTCTCGTTACAACTAGTTAATAAGAATTGTAATCTGTGTTGACCGTAAGCGACACTTCACCTATCATATTTCTCACGTTATCTAAATATTTATAACGAAACAACAACTTGAAGTAAATAATACCGAACTTCGGAACTACTTCGTGTTTAAGGTAGCGATACAACCGTCCTTCTAAATCGTGTCAACCAAACAATCGTAAATCAGCTTTCACCTACATACATACGAAACCAATTTTATATTTTTCGATATTGCACTCCACGTTTTCCTCCTTCTGTGGGTGCAATTAACGCAACGATGCGTTGATGAGGCTCTCGTGGAGCGCGCGTGTGCGTGCATGTGCGTACGCTCGCCCCAGTTTCGTACTTTTATACCGACACTTCATCCTTATCAATCTTATCGCGCGACAATAGAAAAATGAGCGGGTCGCAGGTCCCAGCGCCCGTCATAATTTGCTTTAATTGATGACTACGGACCTCGCCTCCGTTCATAAGTGTCACGGATTTCGTTCTCTCTCTGATGAGGTGAGCGGCAGTGTGCGATCCAGAGCAGATTGGCGATCCAGGGTTCGATTTTACGAGCGTTCGGTGAGTTATTATCGCTTTTATCTCAACAATTTTATGGGCCAGCGATACCAAGTGCCACCAGAAACACGTGAAGGGGAAGAGTGTGGTGATATTTTGAGTTTCGCGAAATGGGAAAAGGGTGCCATAACGTAGTGCCAGTTTGAACAACCGTGGATTTATCACGTCCGTTCCGTTATCAGATAATCAGCTACTATTGTAATCCAATTGAGAATCTAGTAGTAGGTATGGAAACTTCGTATTACAACCTCTTGTATCAACACAGTCAAAAAAGCCCCACGCGAGATTAACATATTAACATAATACTTATCATGGTCAATACTCATCATTCTTTTGTCACGAGCCTTCCTATCGGGAACGTGGAAGATTTTTATTACAACGTCAATAATCGACTTGTGTATACTTGAAATTGTTTGGTTAACTTCGTTTTTGAAGGAAGCGATGAGCGTGTTTAATAAATTAACGATCGTCGGATATTTCGTCTCTCGATACTAAAAAAAGAACCTTCGGTTATTTCGCACCTTAGATTAGAAATTTAAATTCGAAATTTGATCAGTTGTGTCTCCCGTTTTGCATTATTAAACATTATGCGGACAGTGCGCTCTTGGACATTGCCACACGAGGCTGGTTCCAAAATTAACACTACAGAAGAGTTCCGAGATTAGATGAGGGCAGATTTTACAAATTTTGGTAAGAGGATACACCTAGTAATTCTAGCATTTAAAAAACAAAGAAACGAGAATAAGGTGCAAGAATTAAGTACCTTAGATTAGAAATTTAAATTCGAAATTTGATCAGCCTGTCTCCCATTTTGCATTCTTAAACACTCTTGGACATTGCCACACAAGTCTGGTTCCAAAATTAACACTACAAAAGAGTTCCGAAATTAGAGGAAGGCAGTTTTACAAAGTTTGGTAAGAGGATACACCTAGTAATTCTAGCATTTAAAAAACTAAGAAACAAGAACAAGGTACAAGAATTAAGTACCTTAGATTAAAAATTTAGCTACCTAGAAATTTGATCAGTACATCTCACATTTTGCATTATTAACCATTATAAGGATAGTGCGCTCTTGGACATTGTCACACAAAGGCTGGTACCAAAATTAACACTACAGAAGAGTTCCGGAATTAGAAGAGGGCAGATTTTACAAATTTTGGTAAGAGGATACACCTAGTAATTCTAGCATTTAAAAAACTAAGAAACAAGAACAAGGTACAAGAATTAAGTACCTTAGATTAAAAATTTAGCTACCTAGAAATTTGATCAGTACATCTCACATTTTGCATTATTAACCATTATAAGGATAGTGCGCTCTTGGACATTGTCACACAAAGGCTGGTACCAAAATTAACACTACAGAAGAGTTCCGGAATTAGAAGAGGGCAGATTTTACAAATTTTGGTAAGAGGATACACCTAGTAATTCTAGCATTTAAAAAACTAAGAAACAAGAACAAGGTACAAGAATTAAGTACCTTAGATTAGAAATTTATATTCGAAATTTGATCAGTCTGTCTCCCATTTTGCATTCTTAAACACTCTTGGACATTGTCACACAAGGCTGGTTCCAAAATTAACACTACAGAAGAGTTCCGAAATTAGAGGAGGGCAGTTTTACAAAGTTTGGGAGGAGGATACACCTAGTAATTCTAGCATTTAAAAAACTAAGAAACAAAACAAGGTACAAGAATTAAGTACCTTAGGTTAGAAATTTAAATTCGAAGTTTGATCAGCCTGTCTCCCATTTTGCATTCTTAAACACTCTTGGACATTGTCACACAAGGCTGGTTCCAAAATTAACACTACAGAAGAATTCCGAAATTAGACGAGGGCAGATTTTACAAATTTTGGTAAGAGGATACACCTAGTAATTCTAGCATTTAAAAAACAAAGAAACAAGAACAAGGTTCAAGAATTAAGTACCTTAGATTAGAAATTTAAATTCGAAGTTTAATCAGCCTCTCTCCCATTTTGCATTCTTAAACACTCTTGGACATTGCCACACGAGGCTGGTTCCAAAATTAACACTACAAAAGAGTTCCGTAATTAGAGGAGGGCAGTTTTACAAAGTTTGGTAGGAGGATACACCTAGTAATTATAGCATTTAAAAAACAAAGAAACAAGAATAAGGTGCAAGAATTAAGTACCTTAGATTAGAAATTTAAATTCGAAATTTGATCAGCCTGTCTTCCATTTTGCATTCTTAAACACTCTTGGACATTGTCACACGAGGCTGGTTTCAAAATTAACACTACAGAAGAGTTCCGAGATTAGATGAGGGCAGAATTTACAAATTTTGGTAAGAGGATACACCTAGTAATTCTAGCATTTAAAAAACAAAGAAACAAGAACAAGGTACAAGAATTAAGTACCTTAGATTAGAAATTTAAATTTGAAATTTGATCAGCCTGTCTTCCATTTTGCATTCTTAAACACTCTTGGACATTGTCACACGAGGCTGGTTCCAAAATTAACACTACAGAAGAGTTCCGAGATTAGATGAGGGCAGAATTTACAAATTTTGGTAAGGGGATACACCTAGTAATTCTAGCATTTAAAAAACAACGAAACAAGAACAAGGTACAAGAATTAAGTATCTAGACTAGAAATTTAAATTCGAAGTTTGATCAGCCTGTCTCCCATTTTGCATTCTTAAACACTCTTGGACATTGTCACACGAGGCTGGTTCCAAAATTAACACTACAGAAGAGTTCCGAGATTAGATGAGGGCAGAATTTACAAATTTTGGTAAGGGGATACACCTAGTAATTCTAGCATTTAAAAAACAACGAAACAAGAACAAGGTACAAGAATTAAGTATCTAGACTAGAAATTTAAATTCGAAGTTTGATCAGCCTGTCTCCCATTTTGCATTCTTAAACACTTTTGGACATTGTTACACAAGGCTGGTTCCAAAATTAACACTACAGAAGAGTTCCAAAATTAGAGGAAGGCAGTTTTACTAGGTTTGGTAAGAGGATACACCTCGTAATTCTAGCATTTAAAAAACAAAGAAACAAGAACAAGTTTCAAGAATTAGGTACCTTAGATTAGAAATTTCAATTCGAAATTTGATCAGCCTGTCTCCCATTTTGCATTCTTAAACACTCTTGGACATTGTCACACAAAGCTGGTTCCAACATTAACACTACAGAAGATTCCGAAATTAGAGGAGGGCAGATTTTACACATTTTGGTAAGAGGATACACCTAGTAATTCTAGCATTTAAAAAACAAAGAAACAAGAACAAGGTACAAGAATTAAGTACCTTAGATTAGAAATTTAAATTTGAAATTTGATCAGCCTGTCTTCCATTTTGCATTCTTAAACACTCTTGGACATTGTCACACGAGGCTGGTTCCAAAATGAACACTACAGAAGAGTTCCGAGATTAGATGAGGGCAGAATTTACAAATTTTGGTAAGGGGATACACCTAGTAATTCTAGCATTTAAAAAACAACGAAACAAGAACAAGGTACAAGAATTAAGTATCTAGACTAGAAATTTAAATTCGAAGTTTGATCAGCCTGTCTCCCATTTTGCATTCTTAAACACTTTTGGACATTGTTACACAAGGCTGGTTCCAAAATTAACACTACAGAAGAGTTCCAAAATTAGAGGAAGGCAGTTTTACTAGGTTTGGTAAGAGGATACAACTCGTAATTCTAGCATTTAAAAAACAAAGAAACAAGAACAAGTTTCAAGAATTAAGTACCTTAGATTAGAAATTTCAATTCGAAATTTGATCAGCCTGTCTCCCATTTTGCATTCTTAAACACTCTTGGACATTGTCACACAAGGCTGGTTCCAACATTAACACTACAGAAGATTCCGAAATTAGAGGAGGGCAGATTTTACACATTTTGGTAAGAGGATACACCTAGTAATTCTAGCATTTAAAAAACAGAAACATGGATAAGGTACAATAATTAAGTACCTTAGATTAGAAATTTAAATTCGAAGTTTGATCAGCGTGTCTCCCATTTTGCATCCTTAAACACTCTTGGACATCACACGAGGCTGGTTCCAAAATTAACACTACAGAAGAGTTCCGAAATTAGACGAGGGCAGATTTTACAAATTTTGGTAAGAGGATACACCTCGTAATTCTAGCATTTAAAAAATAAAGAAACAAGAACAAGGCACAAGAATTAAGTGAATTATATTATACTGTAAATAATGAGTGAATTAAAACTAGACGATGATGAGTGATGAGGGTTTAACAATAGTTCAGTTAAACTTGTAAAAATTGAGCCACAAAAATAATGCAAAAAGGTTCTGATAATTCAAAAATGGATCACAATTACAGTTGATAAGTATTTCTTAAGTTTCAATACAACATAAGTTCAAAAAACAGCTGCATATTGCGCTCGATGTCGAGAGATGAGTCGAAAGATTACTTAAACCAGATTTTGAACCTTAAGCCAACTTATAGCAGTAAGGCAACTTAATCTATTGATACTGTGTGATATGAAATTTATAGTCATTAGATCGGCCAATTGAACACAAATAGGCGAAAACCGTGAAAACATTTCTGCTAAGAATTCTAGTGAGCAAATTTGACCAATCACATGAAGATTTTGAGATATTCGAATGGCACTTTTGGGCTACTATTGAGGTTATGTAGAGTGGACACAATATTTCTTAAACCTTCTGTAATGCATGCGTTAATGAGTAATGTGTTTTCCATTCAAACTAAGTTTCAGAATAGTCTGCTACGGAAAGTCGTAGCTGACAGTTTCGTAGCACTCATTGTATGGTAGACATTGTAATGGGAAATGTTGATAAATCTATTGATTTAGATTTAGAGATGAAAATCGTGGCTAGGTGAATAAAAGCCCCCATTACGTCAGTTGATCTGGAAAAAAAATTTTCCATATGTAAATGTATGTATGTATTCCGATAGAAGGCAAACATTTTCAGGAATATTTAATTGTAAATTGTTTCCAGAACTGTTAATTTTTAATTGTTATTAAATAGGTACCTATATACTTGAAATATATATTAATGGGTGTATTTTTTTAAAATTTCTTCTTGCATATTTTTAAAAATATTTGTGTATTTTCCGAAAAGTACATGCATATTTATGTACCTACTTCTTATACAATTAGATGCATAGTTGCCCTTCTTTACTTATGAGATGAGTAAGGATAGAAAAATATGTATTACAAATGTGTCAAGCAATATGCAAGCAATATGCGCTATAGAAATTGTAAAATATGAATCTTAAAATAATGCATAATAGTACAATGGAAATCTTACATAATTGTCTTAAAGTTGTTATATGACAATTTTGCCTTTTGTTAATGATTACTTATATCCATTAATCTTGAATTTTCCTGCTTTCCCAGCAATCCAAAGTGGGGCAAATTTTGGCAAACCTAAATTTTATTTCTTAGTTCATCTAATAATTAACATTTTGGTGAAGTGGTAATGTTCTCATTTCTAAGTTATTATTGTATCAAAAATACATTCTAACCATTCTAACCATATGGCAAACATTACCAAAATAATCTGAAAACGAGAAATACTGACATTGTGAATATTTGCATTACTGTAGATTTTTTATATTGTAGAAACCAAAATTTTAACAAAATGAAAATACCGCCATTTTGAATATTTGCAGTATTGGGAATTGTCCAAAATTGTTGCAATGAACTATTGCATTGTTCATTACCATTATACATACGCTATTAATAACATTCATTTTACACGCCAAAGAAATTTTTTCATCTGTCTTTCTTACTTGTAAAAGGACAATGTGTCTCGAACGATTATAAATTTGATCAGCCTCTCTTTTTTCTTACATCACAAGTGTATTTTATTGAGGTTAATATCAAGAGGTGGGTCGAATTAATTGCTCAGTCGTGGCTTTCGTGGTGGGAGTTAAATTATAGAAGAGTTGTTATTATTATTAATTAGGTAAAATACGAAAGTAGAAGGAATTAATTAAGTTTGTAGAAAATGAGCCAAGCAGGCACTTTGCTTTGATAAATCCATTACTTTCTTGTTACTCAACAATTTCATAAATAATTTTAGTTAAATAGTTACTTATTGGTATAGATCTTAGAGGCAATTAAGTCGTTAAATTACATATTGTACAAAGTCTTGACTGAAATGAAATCCAACTAATGCGTACATATTTATAATAAAATTATTTATAAAATATATGTAAAATAAGATTTTATTGAAATCACTTTGAATTGTTAAAATTTGAACATTAATTGTTGCAAAATTGTCTAAAAACAGAACAAAGTATTATCATAAGATTTTTGTGTAGACACATACAGACGTTATTAATGAAATTCATTAAATGTTAAGTAAATCCACTTCGATTTACGGATTTTCCAACGTCAAGGCAACATATTAATAGTTCAAATACCTCAATTTTTATTAGCTGTGCTATGAATCCTATCCTAATGCGATTAAATTACAACCGGTTTACAACTTTCACTCGATTAAATCATTTTTGCACCTAATCGATATCAGACTGATTAAAATTTATGGGCGTTGGGTAAGCCGCGAAGCGAAGCGTCAAGTCTATTATAAATAAATATTTCAATTCGTCCGTCGGGTCGCGACTATTTTAAATGTACCTATACAAGTGGCTGATTACCGAGCTGTCTGTTCCGCATTGAGTTCAATTAAACGACCAGGTTACCAATTTAAAAACAAATCACAAGTCTAATTTATCGTTACATTTACGGCATGGGCGTGATCGGATTTGTTCACGCAATAAATCCAGGCAGCCTTCTAATCTGATCACTCGTACCGATGGCATTCTCCTTTCCAGATTAGTCCGTAGAGATGTTGAAGACCTTCGAGGCCATCCAGAACAACTTTAAGTTTAGGCCGCAGGAGTACATCATAGACAATTGGGTATTCAAGCTGCACTATAGGGCGACCGTACTCCTCTTCCTCGTTTCGACCATACTGGTCACGTCCAGGCAGTACATAGGAGAGCACATCAGATGCATCGCAGACAAGGGAGTGCCGGAGCACGTCATGAACACCTTTTGCTTCTTCACCACCACCTTCACCGTGGTCAGTAGAAAGTAGAGAATTGAGCGTAAAAAGGAGTTGTGTGGTTGTGACAAGAGAGTCGTGAAGTTGTAATTGGGTTCAAAAGTATGCACAAGGAGTTGTGCATAGTTTGCCTAGACGATGGTTTAGAGAATGTTAAGGAATTTAAGCCCTAAGAGTTAGGACGTTAGGGTTAAGTACATACGAAAGGTTTTAAGAGTTGTCTATTTTGTCCCATGAGAGTTATGAAGTTGAAGTAGGATTAAAGCAAAATATTTTATGGTTGGGCAGTTAATCCAGATGGGTTACTTTAAGTCATAACAAACTGTTTCAGTAGTTATGCATTTAATTCCAGAACAATTTTAAATTTGGGTTCAGTCCAAATAAAGTTTTTGGAGAGTCGTTTGCGCCAAAATAAGAATCTTGGATTTGGTGAATTAAGTAAGCAACACATGTACAATTGTTTTATATACATCCATCGACTGTACTCGCAATTTTAATTATCTCATTACATTGAACTTGAACACAACAATTATTTTATAGAATACTTATCAGCATGACTCTCTTCCTACAAGTTGTAGTGAACGATATCGCAATTATGTGTACTTGTTGTGTCATATTTCGGGATATTAATATCATTAAAGCTAATTTCGCAAACTGCTTAAGTGGGTCTATTTTATATAATGCCAGATAAGGATTATGGCGAGTATTAGGTAATTAATCGCAATCGCTATGTGGAGTTAAGCTAAATAAATTAAGAGTGACTCACTGAAGGGACAAAGTTGATTAAAATGTGACTAAAGGTAAATGGACGAAAAGCAAATGCATTCACAATATAATTATTAATTAATAACGAAGTAGGAACGTACATGATTGGCTTGAGCAACATTAGCAATTAAAATAGTATTCAGTATTCATTAATAAAGATTACATAGAAACTGAAATATTTGTAAACTTATTTGAAAAGTAGTTTATTTGTTGCAATACCCTCAAGGTACATTTTCTTTCCCTTTTATAATTTTCGACATAAATGTATCTTGTGTGTATTGGGCTAAACAACCTAATTTTTCTCATGTATTCCTACGTGGATAACATCAAGAAGTGCGATATATTAGTATATACTTATACTTGCAGCGTTAATGTGACATATTTAATGTTCACTTTCTGTGTAATCTTCATAGTGAAGGGTTTTCAATGATAATGATAATTTGTGAATAAAATTTCGTTACATTTCCTCCATTCCTTTATAAACAGACATCACAGAAATTTCGGGTAATTCCCAATTTGGGCAATTGTTGTGCAGGCAATTTATCATTCTGGACAGTGCCTTTTCGGTCAATTTTCCTAGCCCAGGATCTGAGTTGGAGTAAATAGAGACTTGCTCTTCTTAATTAGTCTGCTCCACTTGCACTTTAGAAACCAACCAAATTGAAGCCTAAGTTTTTGACGCTTTTCAGCCCTACGTGAACGTCTCCTACGAGATCCTGGAGCGGCTCAGCATCGAAGAGGTTCGCAAAATGAAATTCCTCTCTCGTTCTTGCCGCCGCCGATATTCGTAAGGTCGCTAGCCTTCGGCTCTGTTACCAGGCGGAGTGCAACTTTCGCATTAAACGTGCAAGACGAGTAGCCACGCACGTACCCACAGACGCTCGTTTCTTTCTCTTTGTCGCACGGTTCTCTTCACGCTTCTCCGGTTATTCGATTTAGTATGCATGGCATCCTCGGCTGAGGTCAGTCGAAAGATTGCTTCATTAGTTATCCATCTTCCTAGCAACGATTCTCTATTTATCTAACTATTGACCCCATCATCCTTGTTTGGAATTGCCCTCAAAAGCATTTCTCTGCTCGTTTTCCATCTTCCCAGCAAAGAATCTACATCTATCTAACTATCTTCCCCATCTTCCTTTGTTTGGAATTGCATTCAAAAGCATTTCTCTGCTCGTTTCCCTCTGTTGCATGTGAGTTCTTTCCCTGGTAACTTGTACCCTCGACTAGGCTCAGTCGAAAGATTGCTTCATAAGTTGTCCATCTTCCCAGCAACGATTCTCTATCTATCTATCTATTTTCTTTATGTTCCTTGTTTGGAATTGCCTTCAAAAGCATTTCTCTGCTCGGTTTCCTCTGTTGCATGTGAGTTCCTTCCCTGGTAACTTGTACCCTCGACTAAGCTCAGTCGAAAGATTGCTTCATGAGTTTACCAACTTCCTACCAACGATTCTCTATCTATCTTCTCCATCCTCCTTGTTTGGAATTACCTTTAAAAGCATTACTTAGCTCGTTTCCTCTGTTGCATGTGAGTTCCTTCCCCGGTATCTTGCTCAGTCGAAAGATTGCTTCATAAGTTTTACATCTTCCCAGCAACGATTCTCTATCTATCTATCTATCTTCCCCATCTTCCTTGTTTGGAATTGCCTTCAAAAGCATTTCTTTGCTCGTTTCCCTCTGTTGCATGTGAGTTTCTTCCCTGGTAACTTGCACCCTCGACTAGGCTCAGTCGAAAGATTGCTTCATAAGTTTTACATCTTCCCAGCAACGATTCTTTATCTATCTATCTATTTTCTCCATGTTCCTTGTTTGGAATTTTCTTCAAAATCATTTCTCTGCTCGGTTTCCTCTGTTGCATGTGAGTTCCTTCCCTGGTAACTTGTGCCCTCCACTAGGCTCAGTCGAAAGATTGCTTCATAGGTTTTCCAACTTCCTACCAACGATTCTCTATCTATCTTCTCCATCTTCCTTGTTTGGAATTACCTTCAAAAGCATTACTCTGCTCGTTTCCCTCTGTTGCATGTGAGTTCCATCCCTGGTAACTTGCTCAGTCGAAAGATTGCTTCATAAGTTTTACATCTTCCCAGCAACGATTCTCTATCTATCTATCTATCTTCCCCATCTTCCTTGTTTGGAATTGCCTTCAAAAGCATTTCTTTGCTCGTTTCCCTCTGTTGCATGTGAGTTTCTTCCCTGGTAACTTGCACCCTCGACTAGGCTCAGTCGAAAGATTGCTTCATAAGTTTTACATCTTCCCAGCAACGATTCTTTATCTATCTATCTATTTTCTCCATGTTCCTTGTTTGGAATTTTCTTCAAAATCATTTCTCTGCTCGGTTTCCTCTGTTGCATGTGAGTTCCTTCCCTGGTAACTTGTGCCCTCCACTAGGCTCAGTCGAAAGATTGCTTCATAGGTTTTCCAACTTCCTACCAACGATTCTCTATCTATCTTCTCCATCTTCCTTGTTTGGAATTACCTTCAAAAGCATTACTCTGCTCGTTTCCCTCTGTTGCATGTGAGTTCCTTCCCTGGTAACTTGCTCAGTCGAAAGATTGCTTCATAAGTTTTACATCTTCCCAGCAACGATTCTCTATCTATCTATCTATTTTCTTCATGTTCCTTGTTTGGAATTGCCTTCAAAAGCATTTCTCTGCTCGGTTTCCTCTGTTGCATGTGAGTTCCTTCCCTGGTAACTTGTACCCTCGACTAAGCTCAGTCGAAAGATTGCTTCATGAGTTTTCCAACTTCCTACCAACGATTCTCTATCTATCTTCTCCATCCTCCTTGTTTGGAATTACCTTCAAAAGCATTACTTAGCTCGTTTCCCTCTGTTGCATGTGAGTTCCTTCCCTGGTAACTTGCTCAGTCAAAAGATTGCTTCACAAGTTTTACATCTTCCCAGCAACGATTCTCTATCTATCTATCTATTTTCTCCATGTTCCTTGTTTGGAATTGCCTTCAAAAGCATTTCTCTGCTCGGTTTCCTCTGTTGCATGTGAATTCCTTCCCTGGTAACTTGTACCCTCGACTAAGCTCAGTCGAAAGATTGCTTCAAGAGTTTTCCAACTTCCTACCAACGATTCTCTATCTATCTTCTCCATCCTCCTTGTTTGGAATTACCTTCAAAAGCATTACTTAGCTCGTTTCCCTCTGTTGCATGTGAGTTCCTTCCCTGGTAACTTGCTCAGTCGAAAGATTGCTTCACAAGTTTTACATCTTCCCAGCAACGATTCTCTATCTATCTATCTATTTTCTCCATGTTCCTTTTTTGGAATTGCCTTCAAAAGCATTTCTCTGCTCGGTTTCCTCTGTTGCATGTGAATTCCTTCCCTGGTAACTTGTACCCTCGACTAAGCTCAGTAGAAAGATTGCTTCATAAGTTTTCCAACTTCCTACCAACGATTCTCTATCTAACTTCTCCATCTTCCTTGTTAGGAATTACCTTTAAAAGCATCACTCTGCTCGTTTCCCTCTGTTGCATGTAAGTTCCTTCCCTGGTAACTTGCTTAGTCGAAAGATTGCTTCATAAGTTTTACACGTTCCCAGCAACGATTCTCTATCTATCTATCTATTTTCTCCATGTTCCTTGTTTGGAATTACCTTCAAAGGCATCGTTTTCCTCTGTTGCATGTGTGTTCCTCCCTTGGTAACTTGTACCATCGACTAGGCTCAGCCTAAAGATTGCTCCATTAGTTCTCCATCTTCCCAGCAACGATTCTCTATCTATCTACCTTCTCCATCTTCCTTGTTTGGAATTGCCATCAAAAGCATTACTCTGCACGTTTCCCTCTATTGCATGTGTGCTCCTTCCTTCGTAACTTGTACAAAACATTCCGTTGAATTTCCAGGTGAAGGCCCTGGACGCCACGATGTTGGACACCGAGAACCTGGCACATCCGGGCGTAGGACCCTACGGGATAAACTCCTCGGAACCAATCAGGAGGCACGCCTACTATCAGTGGGTTCCCTTCGTCTTGTTCGGCCAGGCCATTATGTTCTACCTGACGCATATGCTTTGGAAGAAACTTGAAGGTAAAATGCGACGATAGGGTTAACTATCTAACCAATATAACTAACTGTGTAATGTTTGGGTTCCGTTCCAGGCGGGAGGTTGCGGTACCTCTGCGACGGGTTACGACTGGCGCACTTCGCCTTGGAGGAGAAAGAGATGACGATTAATAACCAGAAGATTCCCTCTAAGGAAGCAAGGTAGCTATGATTACTACGAAAGATATGGTTCTTGTCAGTTTTGGAAATTTGAGCTGGCAGCTTCACATCAGGAAGAGTTGGTTTATACCTAAACTCAATTTGGAGGATCTAATTTTAACCTTTTTGGGTTCCATAGCGCATTGGAATTAATGGAATTTCTCAAGTTTTTGAAGAACACAATATGTGTGTCACCGATATATTTGGTTTTCATAACAATAATAGGTAGGATTTGTGGAAATACCAATTTCACCACAAACGGTTTTATGTTTTTGTTTAATGTTTTTTTTTGAAAATCCTGCAGCTTCAACATAAACAGTTTTGATTCCAGTTAGAACTCCAATATGAGGGACCTATTTGTTACTGTTTAGGTTGCCATAGCCAATAAAAAAAAGTTAACGTTCCTTTTAGAATTCAATAAGTTTGTTACCAACAAATTATCTTCTTCGGTTTTGGTCTCCATTGCAAGAGAGTAACTTTTTTGGAAATACATTTTTTTTAAACTTTACCCAAAAAAGCTTTGATTTCTACCAGAACCAATTTAGGAAGATATTGCTGTTTGGCTTTCCTTAGTCCATTGAGATTTACAGGACAAATAATTGTTTTTGGCAACAAAGCAAAAATCCTGCAGCTTCATCTCAAACAGTTTTGGTTCCTGTCAAAACTAAGTTAACTTGATTTTTTTGTGGCTTCCATAGACAATTGCGATTTAAAGGATTAATAATGTTTTTGGGGGAACAAAACGAAAATCCTGTAGCATCACTTCAAATGAATTTGGTTTCTGTGAGAATTAATTTAGGAGGATCTGTTTGTCGCCGTTTTTGTTTCTGTAGCCAATTGAGAATTACGAAATTTTGTTGACTATTAAGAACAAAACTATTTGAGGACACAGAGACCTCAGAAGCTTTTGATTTTCACCAGAAATGGATTTGGATAATGTGGCTTTTGTTGTTCGCTTTCCATAGTTAACTGGGATTTAGGAATGAAAAATGTCTTCAGGAAACAAGACAAAAATCCTGCAGATTCACACCAAACAGTATTTATTGGTTTACATAGCCTACTGGGATTAACGGATTTTTTTATGTTTTTGAAGGAAAACAATTTTTGCAGGTTCACCTCAATAATTTATGATTTCTGCCAGAAGTCAATATGGCTGCCACTAAAAAAACCTTCTTCTGCTGCTTTAGTTCCCATAGCAGGAAAATATAATGGGATATTAAGAAACATAATTAAGAACCAAAATTCTTTATGAGAAGACAAAATTATCCAGCTCGGCCCAAAAAAAGTTGATGTTTTTGGAGAATCTGACTTTTGCTGCTTTGGTTTCCATAGCCAACTGGGATCTACAAGATAAATAATGCTTTTGGAAACAAACCAAAAATCCTGCTGCTTCATCCCACAGAGTTTTGGTTTCAATTCAAGGAATTTTTGACTTTAGGGACCAAATTTATACAGGTTCCCACCAAAAATATATGATTTCTGACAGAACCCAATATATCTGTCACCAATAAACCTTCTTCTTCTGCTTTAGTTTCCATATCAAGAAAACATAATGAGGCAAATTTAAAAACAAAATTCTTCATGAGAAGACAAAATTCTCCAGCTCCACCTCAAAAAGTTTTGATTCCCACCAGAACTCTTTATGGAGAATATGAGTCTTGATGCTTTGGTTTCCAAACTCAAACGGGATCTACAGGATAAAAATTTCAAAAACCTGTAGGTTCACCCCAAACACTTTTCTAATTCGATCACTCCCGAAACTCAATTACGATCACCTGCGTTCATTTTCAGGGACCTGAAGATGCGGCAGCTCCGCGAGACTTTCCTGAAACGCATCTACATCAACAAGTACTGGTCCTACAAGCTAATCTTCTGCGAGGTCCTCAACGTCCTGCACGTTATCCTGGAGATCTACATCACGAACGAGTTCCTCGGGAAGAACTTCTACAGGCTCGGCTCGGACATTTGGTACGACGGGCTCGAGTCCAGCGTCGACGTCTTGGACGAGGTCTTCCCGAAGGTAACATGATACAGTTCGGATTGTGAAGAATATTGAAATATGTGGAAGTGCTGGGATACAAATTTTCTCATTAACGGTATCAGAGTTTCTATTAATATTTTGTTTTGATATTTAAGTGGGTTTGTTTGGAACTTAATTTTTGTGTCTTAAACATTCATATTCACCTAGGTACTCTCGCAAGTTTTGTAACTTTGTATTTACTTTGTTACTTAAGTCAAAGATCTGTTATTCCGCTATCAGAAGAGAACGTGCAAACTGACATGTTTGCTGAACTAAACACACTTAAATCCCGTTACCAGTAAATGACGGTAAAAGTCACATCACTCGAAATGCCAAGGCATCAATTTTTTCTGAAGCTCCGAACTGCATTTCCTGAAAACCTCCCATTTGTTTTGCATTTAATAATACGCATTTAATCGGGTTACGATTATCGTTATTACCGTCCCGGCGATAACGTAACGGGACAAGTCGTTAAGCAATACGTATGACGTAATTACATACCTCCTACATTATGACAATCCATCTTGGCAAATGCCAAACGTCGAATGCAAAATTTTAATGTGCATTTTCTGGAGATCGCCTCGAGTGATCCGTGGGAGAAAATAATCTCCGATGTTTAAGTAATTATCTCGTAAATTGTTCTTGACATACAATTGAAATTAATATCGTAAAGAATGCAGAATTTGTAACTACTAATTGATAAGTACGTTACTTTTTAAGCGAGTAACGATCTCCATCTGCGAGTGAACGACTAATAAAATCAAACTGCAACCCAGATAAACGCAGAATCAACCATTTAACTTTTATTTATGGGTAAAAACGTTCTAATACGTCGATTAAGGCCGGACCCATCGACGTCGCTCTCCTGCGAATGGTCACTAGTATACCGTTAAAGGCTATTAATTGCAGCAGTAACGATTTGTAGTGAATTCAGAAACAGGCTCGGGTGCCATTAATTTTTATGTATTCAGTTGTCGCTGATCGGAACATATGGGCGATTGAATCCTGCAAGTTTTTCACCTGCGACAATGTATTTCAACCAGTAAAACCAGATTTTTTGTAATAAGAGAAAGGCTGCGGTTCACTGACATTGAAAGATTTAAAATTGTACAAACTTCAAGCTAATGAAGCTTCAAATTTGTCCTAAAAAAATTAATCACAGATAAATGACAAAATGTTCAATCTTGAATTAAGCCCTACAAATGGCACGTAACCTCCCAAAATTTAAGATTTTGAATTGGAGGATTTGGAAGTGAATGGTTAAGATTTTAAATCAAGAAAATAGAAATGAGATGCTTAAGTTTTTTTTACATTCAAAAAACAACGTTCGTCTAAAAAATTGATGACATGCATATCGTAAAATATATAAAATACATAAATACAATAAATTTTTTTTTCACGCTGCCGATATCGTAAATCGATCTTATATGCATAGATACGTAGCATGAAAATGGCAAATAACATTCGTGTATTATTTTTCCTTGACGAGGGAATGTAAATACTGTCATTTACATTTCTAGGAACATCAAAAAGGTAAATCAAGTAAACGTCTTTACATTCCTTGTGACTTAAATAACTATTAATTTTATTAGACTGCTTTTAAGTGTGTTTGTCCAATTTTACCGTCGACGTCTCCATGGTCCTTTTCGTTACGTTCAGATGAATTTTTGGAACTGATATTTGGGAATGTTTTAACCTTTAATTCACTATAATGGTAGTAACTTGGTGGTGAGCTTTGTATAGTCCGCCTGAAGATGGTTGCTAAGCAGCTCAACCGGTCGCGGTATTTTAGTCGTCATTAAGCTTGGTTGGCAAGACTGAGATTTATTTTTCATAAACCATAGCCAACTTTGAGAGATATAACAACCTTCCACAATAACGCTTTTATATCCATGTGTTGTCGTCAAAGCGTTAAGTCCTAATACTTTCAAACGACCAAAAAGATCCTGGAGCTCCAGCAAGGACTTCAGGTGCGTCCCCAGAAAACCATCCACTTTCCAAATTGTAAAGCCACACCACAACCTTCACTCCCGAACCACACCACAATCTAACCGATCTTCTCTCCTCTTCTCCCAGATCACCAAGTGCACGTTCCACAAGTACGGCCCCTCCGGCTCGATCCAGTACCACGACGCGATGTGCGTCATGGCGTTGAACATCATCAACGACAAGATCTACACCTGCCTCTGGTTCTGGTTCGCGGTACTCTTCATCGTGAGCGTCGGCGGCCTCCTCTGGAGGCTGCTCACCGTCCTCTTCCACTCGAGGAGCAGACGCTTCAACCAGCTCGTCTTCTCCAACTCGTGCCCCGGCAGGTTGAACCCTTGGAACATGCTGACCGTGTCGAGGCATTGCAACTTCACCGATTGGCTGTTCCTCAAGTACCTCTCGAAGAACCTCGACGGGATGGTCTTCAGGGAGATCTTCATAGGGCTCGCAGAGGACCTGGAGGAGAGGAACAGGCCGAAGAAGGGCTCGTTGGTCGATAGCGAGGAGGGGGTCGACGAGAGGGAGACGAGTTTGATTTGAGTGGGAGACTGAATTGTGATAAGTAAGGTTAGGTTAGGGTTAGGTCTTAGGTTAAGGTTGTAACATGAACAATAAGGTAATACAGCTGTGTTTATATTATGGATGCGAGTCTTGTTATTTGACATTTTACGGCCTTGCCGAATGGAGGATTGCTAAATACCTGTTAGCTGACTCTTCTAGAATTTTCCACTGTTTGAAAAATTATGGTTTTTATCGCCACTTTTCACTAGTACCATGCTTCTTCTTTTGGGATAAACGTGAGTGTTTCAACGTATACTTTTTCAACATACTTAAATTTTGCCCCTTTTGAAGACAGCATTTTCCGAGTTTTCCACGTTTTTCTTCAATTTTTTTATTTTGGGATGACTGAATGTTATATTGTGAACCAAACCCTTAGTTACATTTTGAATTTTGTTTTCTTAAGAGGCACTTAAAAGTAGCAACTTAGAATAATCAAAATGAAAATTTGAGATCGAAATGGAGCAGAGGAGCTGGGGCTTTCCAGAACCTTCCACAAATTAACAAGTCTGAGTGTAGAACAGTGTAATTAGAGAACGTTCTACTTATATAAAATCTAAGTAAAGGCTTGTACTCCAAATGAAAATATTTATCAGATTCATGGAATATCCTAAAAAAAATAAGAACAGTGTGTTTCAGAATAATCTGGACATGAATGGACATGGACAAAATGAATAGTTATAGAACAAAGTTATATTCCATTTCAATATATTTTTATTCCATTTTCATTTCAAGAATATGGGGTGATAATTTGCGCTTTAAACTGACACCCCAAAAGAATTAATTGTATTTCAAAAGCAAATAAGCGTACCTCCAACTTTAGAATAACCAAAATACAAATTTGGGTTTGAAAGTGGATGTTCAGAAGCAATTAATATTGTGTTTCCAAAATGTTGCTAACAGTGTGTCTTCTAATCCTAGAATACGTAAAATTGAAACTTGCATTACAAAGGGGTAGTCCAGACCATTTGGTGTAATCTGGAAGCCAAAATGTGAACTTTCCTCAAAAATGCCTCAGAAAATAAAAAGAGAGCCATCTCAATCCAGTATAATCAAATTGGAAACATGGGTTCCGTAGGGGGTAGAGTGGATGTACCCCATTTCAAAAAATAGAAATTTTCAATCCAAAAGTTATTCCCAAAATTAATTCATTCCAATAGATAAAATGTGACCACCGACTATAGAATAATTTACATGAAGACTTTGTCCCAAGACGGTTGTCGAGAATTATTGGGTTTCCAGAACACTCCAGAAAGTGACAAATAGGATTTTTAATTCTAGAATAATCAAAATAGAAGATTTTGTTAGTTATTCAGGCCATTTGGTATATTTTTCAAGCCAAAAAGCGAAGCTTTTAATCCCATTAACGTCTAAATGGAGATTTGAGTTCCAATAGGAAGCAATTATCAAGTTCCCAAAATGTCTCAGAAAGTACCAAGAACATTCCAGAATAATCAAAATGAAGACGTGGATCCGCAAGGATCGAAAGCCACTTATAATGGGTTTCCATAATCTTTCAGAAAATAACAACATTGCCTTATGGTTCTAGAATATTGAAGCTTGGGTTCCAAATGGAGTACAATGAAGTTGCAACACCTCAGAGTGTTTAAAAAGATAGAAATTTGTATTCAGAGGAGTGTTCTAAAAGAATTTATTGCATTCCAGCTGCTGACGAGGTTCCCAAAATGCCTCAGAAAATACCAAGTACATTCCAGAATAGTCAAAATGAAGACGTGGATCCGCAAGGATCGAAAGCCACTAATGGGCTTCCATAATGTTTCAGAAATTAAGTACATTACGTTATGGTTTTAGAATATTGAAACTTGGGTTCCAAATGGAATAGACTGAAGTTGCTCCACCTCGGAGTATTAAAAAAAGATAGAAATTTGAACTTGAAAGGAGTGTTCCAAAAGAATTTATTGCATTCCAGCTGCTGAAGAGGTTCCCAAAATGTCTCAGAGAATACCAAGAACATTCCAGAATAATCAAAATGACGACGTGGATCCGCAAGGATCGAAAGCCACTAATGGGTTTCCATAATGTTTCAGAAATTAACTACATTGCCTTATGGTTCTAGAATATTGAGACTTGGGTCCCAAATGGAATAGACTGAAGTTGCACCACCTCGGAGTATCCAAAAAAGATAGAAATTTGCACTTTAAAGGAGTGCTCCAAAAGAATTTATTGCATTCCATCTGCTGACGAGGTTCCCAAAATGTCTCAGAAAATACCAAGGACATTTCTGAATAATCAAAATGAAGACGTGGATCTGCAAGGATCGAAAACCACTAATAGGTTTCCATAATGTTTCAGAACTTAACTACATTACCTTATGGTTCTAGAATATTGAAGCTTGGGTTCCAAATGGAGTACAATGAAGTTGCAACACCTCAGAGTGTTTAAAAAGATAGAAATTTGTATTCAAATGAGTGTTCTAAAAGAATTTATTGCATTCCAGCTGCTGACGAGGTTCCCAAAATGACTCAGAAAATACCAAAAACATTCCAGAATAATCAAAATGAAGACCTGGATCCGCAAGGATCGAAAGCCACTAATGGGTTTCCATCATGTTTCAGAAATTAACTACATTACCTTATGGTTCTAGAATATTGAAACTTGGGTTCCAAATGGAGTAGACTGAAGTTGCACCACCTCGGAGTATTCAAAAAAGATAGAAATTTGTACTTCAAAGTAGTGTTCCAAAAGAATTTATTGCATTCCAGCTGCTGACGAGGTTCCCAAAATGTCTCAGAAAATACCAAGAACATTCCAGAATAATCAAAATAAAGACGTGGATCCGCAAGGATAGAAAGCCACTTATAATGGGTTTCCATAATCTTTCAGAAAATAACAACATTGCCTTATGGTTCTAGAATATTGAAGCTTGGATCCAAAGCTTGAAAAGCTTTAAAAGCTTGAAAGCTTGAAAGCTTGAAGCTTGGTTCCAAATGGATTACAATGAAGTTGCAACACCTCAGAGTGTTTAAAAAGATAGAAATTTGTATTCAGAGGAGTGTTCCAAAAGAATTTATTGCATTCCAGCTGCTGACGAGGTTCCCAAAATCTCTCAGAAAATATCAAGAACATTCCAGAATAATCAAAATGAAGACGTGGATCCGCAAGGATTGAAAGCCAATAATGGGTTTCCATAATGTTTCAGAAATTAACAACATTGCCTTATGATTCTAGATAAATTGAAACTTGGGTTCCAAATGGAGTATACTGAAGTTGCACCATCTCGGAGTGTTAAAGAAAGATAGAAATTTGTACTCCAACGTAGTGTTCCAAAAGAATTTATTGCATTCCAGCTGCTGACGAGGTTCCCAAAATGTCTCAGAAAATACCAAGAACATTCCAGGATAATCAAAATGAAGACGTGGATCCGCAAAGATCGAAAGCCACTAATGGGTTTCCATAATACATATTTCAGAAATCAACAATATTGCCTTATGGTTCTAGAATATTGAAGCTTGGGTTCCAAATGGAGTACACTGAAGTTGCAACACCTCATAGTGTTTAAAAAGATAGAAATTTGTATTCAAAGGAGTGTTCCAAGTTCCAAAAGAATTTATTGCATTCCAGCTACTGACGAGGGAACATTGTCCAGAACATTTGGTGTGGGTGTGTTCTAGAAGCCAAAAAGCGAACCATCTTATTTCATAAACTTCTTACTCCTTCTAAATGGAGTTCCAATGGAAAAAATGATTAGATTCCCAATATGCATCAGAAAATAATAAGGCAGTTATCTCATTTCAGAATAATCAACATTAAAACGTGGGTTCTCAAGGATCGAAAGCAATTGATGAGTTTCCATAATGTGTCAGGACCAACAATAATCCTTTATAGTTCTACAGTAATCAAATTAAAGATGGGTTCAAAATGAAGTAGACTGAAGTTAATCCATTTTGGAGTATCCCAGGGAGTGGATACTTTCAGGGGGAAAGTGGTACCCCAAAAAGGAGTTATTGCACTCCAGATATTAACAAGCGAACTTCCACTCCCAGAATAAGTAGCAAATTGGCTTCTAAGGCAGTTCCATAGAAGCAATTAACATTGGGTTTCCAGAATGTTACAGAAACTAACAAGTGTTGCTTCTAATATTCTAGAATAATCAAAATAGAAACTAGTACTTCAAAAAAGGAATTTTTACAAAGGTCATATATCTACCTTCTTAGTAGATCGTACCAAGAAGCATAAATTGAAAAATTTTGAGATGAAAATAGCTTAAAATGGAATTTTTGGCTCCAAAAAGGTACAAGCCGAAAAAACAGCCAAAACACGGGGCATTTGCCTAAATGTACCTGTCGTCTCGAACAGGTAAAAGTCACTTAGCAACAACACAAAAGGACGTTAGATACCTCACGTTACCTTTCGGAATTCTTTGAGCAAATATAAGAGAGACGCACAACAGCCACGCATAACAACCGTTCGTCTCGTTCTCGGAAACGGTATTTGTTCTCGAGATAAAGACTCAAAATTCCTTAATCAAAAACTCGATTAAGGGATCAAAATTTCACATCGAAATCTCTCGATTAAGACTCGATCGCAAGGCTGACCGATCGTTTTAATCGTCTCGATAAAGATCATCCGGTCTCAAGGACAGCCTCACAATAAGCGGCTAATGAATGTGCTGGTACCTTGGACGAAAAAGGAAATTGACACAGATGCAATCGTCGATTTCGTCGAAAATGATTAATATTACTCACTAAATTTAATCGGTTGAATGAAACGGATTTCCAGAAATTGATCGGTCGTTTCTGAGGAACCACTACACGAGTAATTTTTATAACTATGTGATTACCATAACTAACGGTATCTATAGCGACACCGTTCCTGAATAAGTAATAATCAAAGAAAATAAATTTGTTGATGGTACCGACGTTCTGAAGATGTTATATCAAGCTTCTTGTAATGCGGGATATTAATCATGATGTAATAGACGATTCTCGTTGCGAAAGTGTTTCGTAATGACTTCTTAAGTAGTACGTATTAAAAATAGCAATAAATGCGGTTTACATGTCTGTTTGAAGCTAAAGGTACAAAGTCTACATTCCCATGAACAAGGTGTCTTATTAATAAATATAAAAAGACACCTGTGTCACGAGTCATTTTTATTAACAGCTTTTGCTGATTTTACTATTTACTCTTACGTAGAAATGCCATAAACACTGGTTTTAAAAAATGAACTTGTGGAAATTCAAACTTTGATCATCGTCATTTTGAATTCAGCGCCTTTGTCTCTTTAGTAAAGGTGTTGGAGGTAAAGGACAAAGTGTAATGCATAGGTGTAATGTTAAGACTTTGACCATGGCCACTTTGAATTAAGGGACGATAGCAAACTGCACCGAAACCCATTATCGGCTTACCGGATTACGATGAGAAAGGGACGGTGCACGAACGATAAACAGGTAGCAAAAGAATCCCGTGGAATAAATGTATACTAAAACCTTATATAAATGTAGTAACAACTAGAGCAAACAAACATTTTAATAAAAAATATATGTTCAGAAAAATCGGCTTTTTGAACGCTTTAAAACGCTACCTCACTCGATAGAGTTGAGAGTTAATTTTATACTAAATAAATCAGGTTTAAAATTTACCAATAACTAGAGCAATCTATCTCTTTAACTAAAAACAATATATTCCCCAAAATCGGCTCTTTTACATTAATACAATACATTAATTAAATAATGGTTAGAAAATTTTTAAAACTAAATATTTTTTATATATAGTATGGCAAAAACATGTTTTATTTCTTTAATACCAAACTTTAAAGTAATTTATAGAGAACATCTTACCAATGTGAGTTGTACCACGACAAAAAATTCCTTCCCGCTTCAACCAGATTTAGGACTGTCAGAACTCGTTTTTAGTTTGTATAACATGCCTCATTAAATATACATATATTTCAAAGTACTTAATATGTTCCTATATAAATTAATAAGTAAGACATGCAAGACAGGTACCCTATTTTAAATCCGAAAGTCATACCGTTTAACCTATTTTCTGAATCTTATTTGGTTAATGTATTCCGAATCTTGGCTTATTATGAGGTATCGTTTTAAAGTGCTGAAAGAGCCGATTGTGAGGAATATATTCCTTTTTATCAAAACGTTTGTTTGCTCTAGTTGTTACTACATTTATATAAGGTTTTAATATACATTTATCCGATCGGATTCTTTTGCTACCTGTTTATAGTCCGTGCACCGTCCCTTTCTTATTGTAATCCGGCAAGCCGATAATGGGTTTCGGTGCAGTTTACACGCGAATTAAGCACTCTTGTCTCCTTCGAAAATAAGATAAGGTACATCATTTGGATGACTCCTTACTGTAGCTCCAAGAAATTGGAGATCGAAACAATAATTCACGTAATACTCAAAACGCTTCACTTTACTCATCTTCTAACGACTAGCCGGACATGGGTAATTAGCTCCAATTGAAAGTTTACTAATGTGATGTAGAAAAGTGGAAGTTTACCATAATTAGGATGTCTAGAGCTGTCGTTAAATTAAATTTAAATGGTTTGGACGAAACTTCTTTGACTCTTGAGTGATGAATTTTTCCTTTTTTTACTTGAAGTTAACGAAGTATTACTAAATTATCTGAAGAAGTTTGTTAAGAATTACTATTATCCTTCTAAACTAAGTTTAAGGCATCTCACAAGAAATATATTTTTTTGAATCATCCAGCAACCTAAATTGCAATTGTATAGAATTCAAAATGGCTTTATTAAGTCGCCTGGAATTTTATTTAGAAAAAAAAAAACGTCGGTTAATTGTTATTACCAGTACGCTATAGTATATATTATCCAGTTTTTTCTTAATAGACACTACAGATTGTTACGCAATTACATGAGACGAGAATTGTTTTGATTTACACATTTTATAATCCGCCACTCGATAACAAGCAATTAAAGCAGTATATTTACCAGTGCTATTATCAGCTTCAATATACAATATGTCAGGTAGTAAATAGTTAGGCATACTTTTGACACAGCATTTATATATGTAATTTGTGAACTGTATTAAACAGGAAAATGGATTTCTTAACTGTAACTTTTGGTATATCAGGTTAAAAAAAAATTGTTTTTACACGCTTCATATTGAAAAAAACTGCAAATGTGGAAATTTCAATTAGATGCGCAGTTATACCGATACAAGCTGCAAATTATACCATTTACCGTTCTTATTGGTTTAGTGATTCGATGAATAAACTTTCCCGATATAAATGTTATTAACACTTTACCTGGACTTTGGTCGTTCATGGCTATGGGGGTTTTACCATCAGGAGAACGCAGTTCAAAAATTCGAGACGCAGGCTTTTCGAGACGAGACCAATATCAGAATCGCGCAGACTTACCTGTAAGCAATAAAATATATGCAATAAATACTAAATAGAAAAAAGTAATAAATTGCATAAAAAGTGATAATTACATAAAATACAAAATATTATTATAAAGAACTAGTTGTGCTATATAATATTTGTTTTTTGATAATGTTTAAAAAGTGATGTGAAATTGCTTTATGATAATTTAATCTTTCAATTTCACCACTTTGATCAGATCCAATTAATTTTTCTAACAATTTAAGGCATTGGGGTTATATGTTTTATTTTGACACTACACACTATTAATCTTAATATAAGTTAAATTTTGTATGATTTTTAAAGCTTCTATAACAACAAAAATATTAGGATATGCAGAATAAAAAATTTATTATATATGATGAGTGAAATCGAGTCACAAACGACTTGACAAATTAATATAAGAAATATTAAAATCCCTCAACTAGATTCAAAGATATAGGATATTGGTCGAGTTTGAAGAGGCCTTTTCATTTTTTGATCTCACTCTCCGACTAGTGATCATTTTTGTTATAGATGATCTCGTTATAGAGCATATCGTTTAAAATTTTTTGTACGTAAACTGTGAACCTTTGACTTCTAAATCGCGCTAGTTAGATTTATTAATAGCTATAAACAAATTATTTATGAATTTTAAAGTATTTTAAAAAAGCGCTAACTTTTGCTCAAATTGACCTACGAGAATGTTTATTTTTTATAACTCGTGTAAATATGCCAGATTTCCGAATTTGAAAAAATATTTTATTTTCGAGCAATAGGGAAAAAGTTATTCATAAATGTTTTTAATTAAAAATGTTTTTGTATTATGGTTTTGCAATAGAAAAAAAAACATTTTTTTTACTTTTTTTCATTTCAATTAATATTTTAACTCTTCTTTTCTCTTACGGTATTTAAACCATTGCTGTATCTCGATTATTTTCTGAGGGCACGGGTCAACTCGTAAGAATTAATCCCCGGTCCGCATTTGACCTTCGCGAGATTGGTCAACTCGTAAGAATATGGTTCTCTAGATCAAGAGCTGAATTGAAAATCCCAAAAGGGGGATTATCGTATTCCTTGCGAGAGGGCAAGGAAAACCCTGCGGAACCCGACCGTTATTAACAACAAGCAAATCTTTGCAGCGCTGACTTTTAATAAAATTCACAACTATCTCGGTGCACGTCACCGTTTAGTTGGAACGTAACAAATCACCCCCTTATATCATATTCTTAGTTTCAACAAATATCCGAACTACTTCGTTACAATCATCATCCCCTTGATTATTTCTGAGAATCCTCTTACGAGTTGATCCATTCAAAACTACCCTTTAAAAATTTACCTGCCGGTTCGCTTACCAATTGACCGATCTTAGGGTTGGGGATTAAAATTTCTTACGAGTTGACCGCCGCCGTTTTCTGACTTATGTTATTGCAAAAAAATGGTATCTGGGATAAACAAATAGTATAAAATTTAGAATTGAAGTATCGATCTGAATTTTGGAGGGATAATATAAGACTCACATTCTCGCGTATTTAACATAGTTGTAAGTGAACTTTTTTATGATTTATTATTAATTTATATTTTTCCTAATTTTGCAAATTTCTAAGCAACAATTTTTTTTATCAACATTCTTAAAACGCCATTTTAAAGCTTGTTTCATGTTTCATATGATGATTACTTAGAATTTTTCATTGGATATAAACTTTTATAATGATAGTTGATGATAGTTAATTGTTAATAAATAAAAATTATGATCTAATCCACCGCATGAATGTAATAGAGTCTCTTCCTATACGTAAGGAATATTAGCGTAGATGGCAGGTGGAGAAATTGCGTCATGTGGATTATACGTTTCCAGTACATATTCAGCACTTATCTTTACAAAAAAATTAACCTTCCGCTTAACGAGGGTGGGAAGAAGAGTACCTTACCTGAAGCACTCAAGTACTCAATATCAGATCTCGTCTCGTATCGAAGTATCGACACTCCCTCTCGAAATTCGAGAAGAGATCGAGACTAGTCTCGATCTCGTGTATCTCACTACTTTCGACGTCCTTAATCGTTGTTTAAACTTAGAATTCGCGTGAAGCGTATTCATTATTAGATAACGTCGAGGGATCGAATACCGCGCCGGTAGGATTCTCGGTATTCGACCGTGATAAGAATATCGATAAAGGCCCACCATTGTAGATACTTATTAATAAAGCGGACGGATAAGCTCACCTTCCAGAACGCGCGGCGCATACTTGCCTTATCTAGATCGGACGGGAGACGACGGGTCACGCTTCTAGGCGAATTTTTCTAAGTCTTGAGCATTGTTCACGCGGAGCTCCTGGATCGGGAGACGAAGAGAATTTGCGGAGAGTTGCGATTTCAACTCCTGCCAGTTCTCTGCTTCTATTGCAGCTTAGCGAAACGGGCACAAAGAGCAACATTATTTCCATCTTTTGTCGATTTCGATGGATGGTCATGTGCACGTACCGGTCATCAGCGTACGACGACCTCACTCCGTCTCTCTCCCTCTCACTATGCGAATGGAATTCGTGGTCTCGAAGCTCCTTTGGACGTGACATTTTCACCATGCTGCTCATGAATGGAACAGCATGTTAATTAATAAGGGTAGTGACTATAAGGTGCCCACAAAATTTTTCTTTCGAAATTCCCTAACTTTTCCTGACAAATTTTAAAATTTTCCCGATCTTATATTTTTGACGTTCAGTCTTGTGTGTGACTTAAGATCTCGCCCTTCTTCCTAATAGCCCCAAAATTCCCGAAATTTTTTCTAAAATCCCTGACTTTTCCAGATGATTTCCCTGACTAAATTTGGAATTCCCTGACTTTTCCCTGATTTCCCGACTGTGTGGGCACCTTGGACTATAATAAAAACAAGTAAAGTAGATGCACCAGTCAAAGTGGAAGCAAAACTGTTTAGATTTGTCGCTGGTTACAAACCAATAATCTAAATATCTTTAGAAAAAGTTTCTGGGATGTCTAGCTTTCCCCAAAGTAAACCAACAGTCCCACATGTGAATTGAACCATGATTTCATCAGTTTACTACTTAATTATTGACGTAGGTACGTGATAACAATAAGACTTCCACAACTCCCAGAAGGTGTGACTTGAATTTCACTACTCCAGAAAATTTCAACTCCCTTTAACTTCAGGAATTTGTAATACATTGCAACTCTCGTCGTTGCAAAAATTTCTTTAAATGAATTCAATACATTACGGAGATTTTGAAAAAAATCCTCTTAAGAACTTCAAGAAGGTTCGACTCCAGATGAACTTACAATAACTTAATTTGTATACCAATACACAAAATAAATTCGTCATGGCGGCTATAAAACTATAACTATTAAAGGAGTTGTTGAGAGAACTCCCTGAAATTACTTGAACAATATCTAAGTTCTGTGGCAGCGATTAAACTATAACTACTATAGGAGTTGTTGAGAGAACTCCCTGAAATTACTTGAACAACATTTAAGTTCCTACGACTTCAGGAACCGTTGACCTTAATTTTACTCCCTGTAAAGCTGAGAACAACTTTCAAGCTAATTCAAAGAGCTCTAATAATATTTTAAGCGGTTTAATGAAAACAATCAATGTTTTGAGATATTTTGAAAATTTAAAGAAAAATATGATTTTGAAAAAGAATTTGGGAAATTTTCAAAAAGCAAGGAAGAATTAATAAAACAATATTGAAATATTAATTCGCACTGGATGATATTAATACAGATATCCTCAGATTTCAATAAGTTAAAAAAAACAGAATTACCCAAAGAACTTTTGAAAACATAGAGAAAGGGTTGATTATGAAAAAAAAATGAAGATGTTTCAGCTTGAGAAACTCTTACGAAGTTAGGAGAAACTCTCAAAATAATACAGAAATATTCAGCTTTAAAGAATATCAGAATTTAGAAAATTTTAGAAGATCAGAGAATCATGAAGGTAGGAGAATTCTTAAAAAAGGCAGAAATGCTCAGAAGCTTTCACATTTCAGGCCGTTAAAAAAAAATAGAATTATACTAAGAACTCTTGAAAATTTAGGAAAAAAATGACTAAAAAAACTTAAGAATGTTCGGAATTTAAGAAATTCTAATGTCAGAATAAATTTTCAATACAAAAACGTTCGAAAGCTTTCAAGATACTCAGATTTCAATCGATTTCCAGAAAATTCAGAGTTAACTAAAGAGCTTTTAAAAATTTAGAAACAGAAATGATGTTGGAAAATAACTTAGGACGTTTTAAAAGTTTAAGAAATTCTTATGAAATTAGTAGAAACTTTCAAAAAAATGCAAATATATTCAAAAGCTTTTAGGTTTCAAGCTGTTTCCAAAAAATGTAAAATCACAGAAAAATCAAGTCATTTGAAAGTTTAGAGGAAAATTTCATTTTCAAAGAGAATTTAGGAAGTTTACAGTTCGTAGGAGACTGTTATGAAGTTAGAAGGAACTGTCAATATAATACAAACATGAAAAAGATATTCAGATATATTTTCATTTAAGAGCAATAGGAAATTTTGATGCTCCTTCAACTCTATTTGGAGTTCCAAAAATAACTTGAAAACATTGGAATTGGTATGTAAAATTATTTTATCGGTTATGCCAATAATAGTTTCTGGATTCTTTCCTTGGAACACCTAGATTGTTTCAAAAGCTCCCAATTCGTTTTTGGAGTTTTCAAAATAGACATAAATTGTAATAAGAGTCAGGAAGTCAGGAACTCATGAAGTTAGGAAAATCTTTTAAAAAGGCAGAAATGTTCAGAAGATTTTACATTTCAGGCTGTTCAAAAAAAAAAAAACAAAATAGGATTATAGTAGGAACTCTTGAAAATTTAGGAAAAACATGACTTTAAAAGAGAATTTGAGAACTTTCCGAGTTTAATTAATTCTTATGAAGTCACAATGAATTTTCAATCTTAAAATATTCGGAAGCTTTCAAGATACTCAGATTTCAATCGATTTCCAGATAATTCAGAGTCAACTAAAGAGCTTTTAAAAATTTATAAAAAGAAATGATTTTGGAAAATAACTTATGACGTTTTAAAAGTTTAAGAAATTCTTATGAAATTAGTAGGAACTTTCAAAAAAATGCAAATATATTCAAAAGCTTTTAGTTTTCAAGCTGTTTCCAAAAATGTAGAATCATAGAAAAATCAAAAGTCATATGAAAGTTTAGAGAAAAATTTCATTTTCAAAGAGCATTTAGGATGTTTACAGTTCGTAGGAGACTGTTATGAAGTTAGAAGGAACTGTCAATATAATACAAACATGAAAAAGATATTTAGATATATTTTCATTTAAGAGCAATTGGAAATTTTGATGCACCTTCAACTCTATTTGGAGTTCAAAAAATAACTTGAAAACACTGGAATTGGTATGTATAATTATTTTATCGGTTATGCCAATAATAGTTTCTGGATTCTTTCCTTGGAACACCTAGATTATTTTAAAAGCTCCCAATTTGTTTTTGGAGTTTTCAAAATAGACATAAATTGTAACAAGAGGCAGGAAGTCAGGAACTCATGAAGTTAGGAAAAATTTTTAAAAAGGTAGAAATGTTCAGAAGATTTTACATTTCAGGCTGCTCAAAAAAAAATTAATTAGGGTTATAGTAGGAACTCTTGAAAATTTAGGAAAAACATGACTTTGAAAGAGAATTTAAGAACTTTTAGAGTTTAAGAAATTCTTATGAAGTCACAATGAATTTTCAATCTAAAAATTTTTGGAAGCTTTGAAGATACTCAAGTTTTAAACGATTTCCAGAAAATTCAAAGTTAACCAAAGAGCTTTTAAAAATTCAGGAAAAGAAATGATTTTGGAAAATAACAGGACGTTTTAAAATTTTAAGAAATTCTTATAAAATTAGTAGGAACATTCAAAAAAATGCAAATGTATTCAAAAGCTTTTAGGTTTCAAGCTGTTTCCAAAAAATGTAGAATCATAGAAAAATCAAAAGTCATTTGAAAGTTTAGAGGAAAATTTCATTTTCAAAGAGAATTTAGGATGTTTACAGTTCGTAGGAGACTGTTATGAAGTTAGAAGGAACTGTCACTATATATAATACAAAAATGAAAAAGATATTCAGATATACTTTCATTTAAGAGCAATTGGAAATTTTGAGGCACCTTTAACTCTATTTGGAGTTCCAAAAATAACTTGAAAACACTGGAATTGGTATGTAAAATTATTTTATCGGTTATGCCAATAATAGTTTCAAAGAGAATTTAGGACGTTTAAGGCTCGTAGGAAACTGTTATGAAGTTATAATGAACTGTCAACATAATACAAAAATGTTTAGCAGCTTTCAAGTCTCACATTTCAAGAGTTTAAAAAAAATGGAATGACTCAAAGAGCTTTTGAAAATTTAGATAAAATGCTCATTTTGAGAACTGTTTTATAAAGTAGTTCTCATGAAGTTAGCGAGAACTTTCAAAATATAGAAATGTTCAAAAGCTTGGGAAACTTTTGGAAAAGTTTAACACAACTTTAGAACTAATCTGGAAGTACAGATGAACGTTTCAGAACTTTAGAAATCTTGAGAAGCTATATCAATCCTTGGAAAAAGTCTAACGTGACGAAATTTTGAAAATTTCTTATAAGATCGCGGTGTAAACGAACTTTCAGTAAGTTAATTTGAAAGCACCTGAAGAAAATTGAAGATGCTGTATCAACTTCTCATAGCTTCGAAAATTGCCCAAAAATGGCTTGAAAAGTCCCTGAAAGATGAAGATATTTTTCATATAAGTTTCGGCTCAAATAAGCTTCAAGATACTCAGATTTCAATTTATTTCCAAACAAATCAGAGTCAACTAAAGAATTTTCTAGAATTTATAGATGGAAATGATTTTGGAAGATGAAATTAGGAAGTTTTAAAAGCTCAAAAAAATTGTTATGGATTTAGGAAGAATTTTCAAAAAAATGCAGAAATATTCAAAAGCTTGAACTTCTCAAGCTTGTTTCCAAAAAAAGGTTAGCATTACAAAAAAAGGTCAAAAATCATTTGAAAATTTAGAGGAAAAAATGCTTAAGGCTCGTAGGAAACGTCATGAAGTTAAAACGAACTGTCAATATAGCACAAAAATGTTTAGTAGCTTCCAAAAGTCTCAGATTTCAAGCGATTTAAAAAAATTGAATTACTCTAAGAACTTTTGCAGATTTAGAGAAATAAGTGATTTTGAGGACTACTTTACAAACTTTCAAAAGCATAGACTCGAGAAGTTAGGGGGAACTTTCAAAACATTAAGGAAATATTCAAAAGATTGACAAACTTTTAAAAAGTTTAATACTACTTTAGAAATATTTGAGAAGTGCAGTGAAACCTTAAGGGTCTTCAGAAATGTTCAGAAGTTGGACTAATCCTTGGAAAAAGTCTAAGGTGATGAAATTTTGAATGTTTCTTAAGTTTTAGGTATAAAGGAACTTTCAGTGAGTTAATTTGAAAGCACCTAAAAAAGATTAAAGTTGTAAAAGCTTGTCATTGCTTCGAAAATTTTCCAAAAAAAGTCTTGAAAAGTCCATGAAAGATGAAGATTTTTTTCGTATAAGTTTATATAAGTTTCGGCTCACATAAGACTTATTTGTGAATCATCATTTGTAAAATATTATTTAGACATCTTAAAGTTTCCTTAAAGTTATGTATACTAGCTAGTATTATATTTACACTGTTATACTTTCCTTTGAATCCTTGTGCTTTCATGTACAATTTTAGACTAATTAGTCTTTTTGAATGTTTCCATCTCGCACCGGAACCTTTGTTGCATACATGCATCCTTACTGACGCATTTAAAGCAATTTAAACATACACACGAGCTGTTCTTAACAACGAGCTTAAATTACAAAATTGTCTTTAGTTCCTGATTCAATTGGGCCCGCCGTCGCTTTTGTGATGTGCATACACGTACACTAGCGTCGTTCTAATTATAAGCACGATCGTACAGCTGTACTAGTACTGTCCCCATATAACGTTTTCCCTTTAAATGTGTCTAAAATTATCTTTCCCGAACAAAGCGTAGTATTTTTAGGGTAATGTACAACGCCTTTTAACGCCTGTAGCTTTCTAGTTATAAAAATAAAACAAGACAAGGGAAATTATCTCAATCCGAAGAAACCTTCTAATTTACTAATATAACGAACTGATTGTCGGAGTGATCTGGTTCATACATCTGCTCCCGGTCGGAAATAGGGTCGTAGGTAGACAACCCTAGTGCGCTCGTCCAAATATTTGTTCCATGCGCCTAGTAATTGTTAGACGCCTCTATTATATCCTGGAATTTATTGGACCGCAGTGCTGTAAAAGCAGGAGGGTGAGAGCAAATAGATTTTACATCTGCTGGTCGAAGTGGAATCGGGGGTAATAGATGCACCAAAAAAAATTTTTAGTTTTATAATACGAGAGAGGAAAATGCCATGGCGATGCATTAAACTGTCAGTGCAGTTATTGTTATTTGACTAGATTTTATGTAAATGTACAAAGGGTGTTCAGGATAGTGGAAGAGATTTTTGGAACGTCTAATGGGACGTGTGATAGATTTTTCTATGTTTCTATCCAGCCAAGAAATCGAATACTTCTCAAGAGTCAAGACTCCTAAGAAGTTTTAAAGAGTAGGGGTCAAAAGTTAGTCAAAGTGATATAGTTGCCAGACCTCACATAACACGAATTAGGAAAGTCTAAGGATCAATAAATAATAGGTACAAAATCAGCTAAAACAAATTATGTCCAGGAAACAAATCAAAAATTTAACCATCACGTTCTGCAGTGAGCTAAGTTTCCATTCAGTTATCCAACAGTTATCTCATTTCCCGATCAACAGCGCTATTAGTTAATTCTGGGTGCATCGCACGAACTTTCCGAAATTTCCCCTTTTCTTTTCAAAAGAGAGACACGTCAGAAACACAATGGAGCGCACGCTCACGCTTCTCCTTTAGAGAGTGGAGAGAAGAAGCACATTTAGGGACGAAAATAGACCCGACAACAGGTGGTTCGGTCGCCATGGTAACCACGGTAAATAAAATTCTAGCACATGCTTACGGTCCCGTCCGAGCCGAAGCTCAAAACTACTTTCCGACGGGCGCCCCGTGCGAGGCTAGCGGACGTTGCCGGATTTCCACAAAAATTCCCTAAAGGCGGGAAAGGTGGATTCATTGTCCAGAAGGATTCGAACAGTTATTCATCGTGATGGTATTGGAATATAGGCTCCAATTCAACCATTAGAAAAGTAACATTGCAATCATTTTAAATCTAGTTAGGTACTGGAATTGGAGCTTTTGGAAAGCTTTGATGCTAGTGATACTTGGAACTCCTCATATGGACATTTTAATCGTTCACAATTTTCCAAAATAGCTTGACAGCATTGGAACACTAATGTTGATTTGATTGGATTCTTTCGAATCAAAAACAGGTTGATATCTCCAAAAGTCTTCCATTTCTTTTGAAGTTTTCAAAGTAATTGAAAATCACTGAAAAATTGGAAATAGTTTGCAATACGAACTTCTATTGAAATATCTTAAATGTGTCAGACCTGGAGCACCAATATCGCTCCCAAACAAAATCCTAATGAACTAACTTCCAAACTGAGTCAAAGTTACTATAAACGTCGTAAGGATATTCAAAAGTCTTCATGACATTTAAAAGTTGAAAAAGATATTTAGATCATTTAAGAGCAAATGGAAATTTTGCTACACCTTCAACTCTATTTGGAGTTCCAAAAATAACTTGAAAATACTGGAATTGGTTTAAAAATTTATTTTATCGGTTATCCCAATATTAGTTTCTGGATTCTTCTCTTGGAACACCTAGATTGTTTCAAAAGCTCCCAATTCGTTTTTGGAGTTGGCAAAATACACATAAATTGTAATAAGAGTCAGGAAGTCAAGAACTCATGAAGTTAGGAAAATCTTTTAAAAAGGCAGAAATGTTCAGAAGATTTTATATTTCAGGCTGTTCAAAAACAATTAATTAGGATTATAGTAGTAACTCTTGAAAATTTAGGAAAAACATGACTTTAAAAGAGAATTTAAAAACTTTCAGAGTTTAAGAAATTCTTATGAAGTCACAACGAATTTTCAATCTAAAAACTTTCGGAAGCTTTCAAGATACTCAGGTTTCAATCGATTTCCAGAAAATTTTGAGTCAACTAAAGAGCTTTTAAAAATTTTGAAAAAAAGGAAAATAACTTACGACGTTTTAAAAGCTTAAGAAATTCTTATGAAATTAGTAGGAACTTTCAAAAAATCCAAATATATTCAAAAGCTTTTAGTTTTCAACCTGTTTCCAAAAAATGTAGAATCATAGAAAAATCTAAAGTCATTTGAAAATTTAGAGAAAAATTTCATTTTCAAAGAGAATTTAGGACGTTTAAGGCTCGTAGGAAACTGTTATGAAGTTAGAAGGAACTGTCAATATAATACAAAATTGAAAAAGATATTCAGATATATTTTCATTTAAGAGCAATTCGAAATCTTGATGCACCTTCAACTCTATTTGGACTTCCAAAAATAACTTGAAAACACTGGAATTGGTTTGAAAATTTATTTTATCGGTTATCCCAATATTAGTTTCTGGATTCTTCTCTTGGAACACCTATATTGTTTCAAAAGCTCCCAATTCGTTTTTGGAGTTGGCAAAGTACACATAAATTGTAATAAGAGTCAGGAAGTCAAGAACTCATGAAGTTAGGAAAATCTTTTAAAAAGGCAGAAATGTTCAGAAGATTTTATATTTCAGGCTGTTCAAAAACAATTAATTAGGATTATAGTAGTAACTCTTGAAAATTTAGGAAAAACATGACTTTAAAAGAGAAATTAAGAACTTTCAGAGTTTAAGAAATTCTTATGAAGTCACAACGAATTTTCAATTTAAAAACTTTCGGAGCTTTCAAGAGACTCAGGTTTCAAACAATTTCCAGAAAATTCAGAGGCAACTAAAGAGCTTTTAAAAATTTAGAAAAAAAGGAAAATAACTTACGACGTTTTAAAAGCTTAAGAAATTCTTAT
Source organism: Cryptocephalus moraei (assembly GCA_946251905.1). Classification (NCBI taxonomy): domain Eukaryota; kingdom Metazoa; phylum Arthropoda; class Insecta; order Coleoptera; family Chrysomelidae; genus Cryptocephalus; species Cryptocephalus moraei. The sequence continues at coordinate 31,931,738 of OX276456.1, forward strand.
GAAATTAGTAGGAACTTTCAAAAAATCCAAATATATTCAAAAGCTTTTAGTTTTCAAGCTGTTTCCAAAAAATGTAGAATCATAGAAAAATCAAAAGTCATATGAAAGTTTAGAGAAAAATTTCATTTTCAAAGAGAATTTAGGACGTTTAAGGCTCGTAGGAAACTGTTATGAAGTTAGAAGGAACTGTCAATATAATACAAAAATGAAAAAGATATTCAGATATATTTTCATTTAAGAGCAATTGGAAATCTTGATGCACCTTCAACTTTATTTTGACTTCCAAAAATAACTTGATAACAATGGAATTGGTATGTAAAATTGGTTTATCGGTTATGCCAATAATAGTTTCTGGATTCTTTCCTTGGAACACCTAGATTGTTTCAAAAGCTCCCAATTCGTTTTTGGAGTTTTCAAAATAGACATAAAGTGCAGTAAAGAGGTGCAAAAGATTTACCAAAAGATCTGTGACTTTCAGAATTTAGAAATGTCTGAAATAATGGTTTTTGAGAGAAAATTAAGCTCTTTATGGGCTTTCTTAACTATCTTGGGGTTTCCAAAAAAAAAAAAAAAAATGAAATACCCGAAAAGTTAGTAAAATAGTGGACAGTAACATTTCCAAATCCAAAATAATTGGAAAATTGCATGAACTGTAAAAAAGTCTTATCAAATCCTTACCAAAATTTCCAGTTCTGACCAAATTGGATAATATTCCAGAAATAATCATTTTTAAGAGCAACTCAAGGTTTTGATGGGCGCTTCAGCCCTATTGGTGTTGTCTAAAGATTGCATTAACCAAAAAGTAGGAAATAATTTGTAATACCATCTTACCATTTCTTTGCCTTCAAACTAAGAGCACTTGGATTGGATCTGGAAGAAATTCTAAATCCGAAATAACTGAAAAAGTTACATCAACTCTACAACGAAAGTTTTGCTGAATCCCTTCTGACTTTCACCAGAAATAATCATTTGAGTAACTGAAACTTTTGATAGGCTTCTCAATACTTTTGGTGTTTCCAAATACCTTGCATTAACTGAAAAGTTGCAACACCTTTTTGCAAATTCTAGATTCTATCAAACTATGATTGGATCTGGAAGAAATTCCAACTAACTTAGTAAACAGTAAATCCGTACGATAATGTAAAAATATTGGGATTTTAAAACATTTCTGGAATTATCCTCTTTAAGGAAAATTAAAGCTTTTGATGAGCGGTCTAATCCAACTGAATTTTCAGAAATTACTTGAAAATATTGGAATGCCAGAAATAGCGTTAAAAATCTTTTACCAATTGTGCATATATTTGCTTTTAAACTCCCGGAAGAGCTTTCCGATATTTTAAAGGTTTCAAACTGACCAAGGGCTATGTTAAAGTCTGTAAAGGATTGTTATAGTTGCGTTTCTAACGTTTCAAACTTTCAAAAATTTTGGACCAGTAATTGGAACATTTGGTGAGCTTTTGAACTATTTTGGGCTTTCCAGAACAACCTAAAGTCATAGGTAACTTGAGAACGGTTAGCAAAACTGTTTTACTATTGAATTCACAAGGCAATCTTTTTTATGGACCTATTTGGATTTAAACTGCTTTGAATCAGGGCCTTCTAAATATTTTAAGAAAATGGAGCTTTGGGATAGGTTTTTGGCGTTTCCAAAGGAACTTGCATTGTCTGCAAACTTGGAATTAGTATGTAACAGTACCTTACCATTTACAAACTCTTTCAAACTAGGGGCGCCTTGATTGGATCTGAAAGGGTTTACAAATTCAAAATAACTGAAGAAGGTAAAATTTGTAAGGGTACGCAAACGTTAGTACAAACTTGATAACACTGGTTCTTAAGAACAAGCGAAGCTTATTATGGGATTTCTAATCCTTATGGTGTTTCCAAAAGAAATCTGGAGATAGTAGGCAACAGCATCTTGCAAATTCTAAACTCTACCCAACGAAGAGTTTGATCGGATCTAGAAGAGATCAGAGATCCCAAATAACTTAAATCAGTAAAGTAGCTTAAAATTAATCAACAGCAGTTTGTAATTAGTACATCTGGAAACTTTCTGCATTTGCTTTGCTATCCATTTGAAGCGTCCATAAAAATTTAAAAAGTAATCACCAAGTTATTTGAAAATAGCATCCGACGTGTGGAAAGTTTTCATCAAAACGTGCTTATCTGGCATTGCAAAAGATTCCGAAAAGGAACATAGGTCAGTTGATAACGCGGATCGCAGTTGTAATAATTGTCGACGCCAAGTTTCGTTATCGCAATCTTCGTTTTCATGTCATTGAAACGCATGTTCCTGTGGTGCCACGTGAATATGTTAGTCTGTTTGGACGAAGCGTTTGGTGGAATTTTTAACATGATGGCTAACTATAACCATTCCGGATGGCCGAGCTGGTGTGGTTATCGCCTCTCCTTCCCAGACATAAAACGAAAAGAAAGCGAGACACGGCCATAATCTGCCCATCTCCATTCGCGTTTCCTCTCCCTCTTCGTCTCTCTCTTCGGTACTCGCATAAGCGGCGCACTTTTCGGCGTTTCGCCTCTAATTTACCGGACAAGGACTGGTCGTTAAATGGTAAAGTTTAAATTTCCATCCAAGCGGCGATGCATATATACGAGGTCGCCGGTATCGAGACCGTGCATCGGGTTCTCTTTGTTCTCGTGTGTCGTACCGGTTTGTGGAACTGGGTAGAAAAATCGGCGGTTCGCGGTGGGAACAATCGATGCTGAGAGCTTCTTACGGAGGCGAAGAGTTAGAAAGTTAGAGAAAATGGAAACGGGGCGGGTTGGTACACGAGAAGCGTCTGTGATAGTTTCTAAAGAATTTAAGGTTCCAACTGTGGAACTGTGGAACGTTACACAAAGCGTAGGCGAAGATTCGCAAGTTATGAAAATTGGCAGTACCCAAAATACTCAGTACAGCTTTTTAGCGGTGAGAACAGTCCATGTTGAGTCGACTGGAACTTCTTTTGGAGACGAAGAGTTACAAAGTTAGAAAAAATGGAGATGAGGCGGGTTGGTACAAGAGAACCTTGTGGTTTTGAGCCACATAGCTTCTACATAATTTAAGGTTTTAACTGGAAAGTTGTACAAAGAGAATGAGAAGGTTCTACAGCTATCGAAATTGGTCGTACCCAAAATACTCAGTACCTACAGCTTTTTAGAGGTGAGAACAATCGATACTGAGTCGAATGGAACGTCTTTTGGAGACGAAGAGTTAAAAAGTTAGGAAAAATGGAGATGAGGCGGGTTGGTACAAGAGAACCTTGTGGTTTTGAGCCACATAGCTTCTACAGAATTTAAGGATTCAACTGTGGAAAGTTGTACAAAGAGGAGGAGAAGGTTCTGCAGCTATGGAAATTGGTCGTACCCAAAATACTCAGTACCTACAGCTTTTTAGCGGTGAGAACAATCGATACTGAGTCGAATGGAACGTCTTTTGGAGACAAAGAGTTAGAAAGTTAGGAAAAATTGAAATGAGGCGGGTTGGTACAAGAGAACTTTGTGGTTTTGAGCCACATAGCTTCTACACAATTTAAGGTTTTAACTGTGGAAAGTTTTACAAAGAGGAGGAGAAGGTTCTACAGCTATGGAAATTGGTCGTACCCAAAATACTCAGTACCTACAGCTTTTTAGAAGTGAGAACAATCAATACTGAGTCGAATGGAACGTCTTTTGGAGACGAAGAGTTAGAAAGTTAGGAAAAATTGAAATGAGGCGGGTTGGTACAAGAGAACCTTGTGGTTTTGAGCCACATAGCTTCTACACAATTTAAGGTTTTAACTGTGGAAAGTTTTACAAAGAGGAGGAGAAGGTTCTACAGCTATGGAAATTGATCGTACCCAAAATACTCAGTACCTACAGCTTTTTAGAGGTGAGAACAATCGATACTGAGTCGAATGGAACGTCTTTTGGAGACGAAGAGTTAGAAAAGTTAGGAAAAATGGAAATGAGACGGGTTGGTACAAGAGAACGTTGTGGGTCTGCGCCACATAGTTTCTAAAGAAGTTAAGGTTCCAACTGTGAAAAGCTGTATAAAACGGAGGCGAAGATTTCAAAGTTATGGAAATTGGTGGTACCCAAAATACCCAGCAGAGCTTTTTAGATGTGAAGTCACCCTTGAGGCAGCGGAAGATATTGTTTTAGACTCTTATGAGTGGTACTTGTTAATAATTTTTGATTTACGGCTCCAACTATGGAAAGTTATGTAAAGTTTCGAAAGTTGTGGAAATTGGTGGTACCCAAAATACTCAGTAGAGTTTTTTTTGACGTAAAGCCTTCCTTGAGGCAACGGAAGATACTGATTAATCATTAGAGGCATTGCATTTATACCTGTTGTCATTTCAAGAACCACAGACTCTTATGAATGGTACTTGTTAATAATTTTTGATTTACGGTTCCAACTCTGGACCGTTGTACAAAGCGGAGGCAAAGTTTCCAAAGATATAGAAATTGGTGGTACCCAAAATACTCAGCAGAGCTTTTTTTATGTGAAACCACGTTTAAGGCAACAGAGCATACTGTTTAATCATTATGGACATTACAATTACTCACTGTTGTAATTACAGGAATCACAGACTATTATGAGTGGTACTTGTTAATAATTTTTGATTTACAGTTCCAGCTATGGAAAGTTATACAAAGCGTAGGCAAAGTTTCTAAAGTTATGGAAATTTGTGGTACCCAAAATACTCAGTAGAGCTTTTTTATGTGACACCACTTTTGAGGCAACAGAAGATACTGTTTAATCATTAGAGACATTACATTTACTCACTGTTGTCATCTCAGAAATCACAGACTCTTATAGTGGTACTTGTTAATAACTTTTGATTTACGGTTCAACTGTGGAAAGTTATACAAAGCGTAGGCAAAGTTTCCAAAGTTATGGAAATTGGTGGTACCCAAGATACTCAGTAGAGCTTTTTTTATTTGAAATCACTTTTGAAGCAACGGAAGGTACTGTTTAATCATTATGGACATTGCATTTACACACTATTGTTATTTCAGGAATCACAGACCCGTATGAGTGGTATTTGTTAATAATTTTTGATTTACAGTTCCAACTGTGGAAAGTTATACAAAGCGTAGGCAATGTCTTCAAAGTTATGGAAATTGGTGGTACCCGAAATACTCAGTAGAGCTTTTTTTGTCTGAAACCACTTTTGAGGCAACAGAAGATACTGTTTAATCATTAGGGACATTACATTTATTCACTGTTGTCATTTCAGGAATCACAGACTCTTATAAGTAGTACTTGTTAATAATTTTTGATTTACGGTTCCAACTGTGTAAAGTTTTACAAAGCCTAGGCAAAGTTTCGAAAGTTATGGAAATTGGTGGTACCCAAAATACTCAGTAGAGCTTTTTTATGTAACACCACTTTTAAGACAACAGAGCATACTGTTTAATCATTAGGGACATTACAATTACTCACTGTTGTAATTACAAGAATCACAGACTTTTATGAGTGGTACTTGTTATTAATTTTTGATTTACGGTTCCAACTGTAGACAGTTATACAAAGCGTAGGGAAATTTCGAAAGTTACGGGACTTGGTGGTACCCAAAATACTCAGTAGAGCTTTCTAGATGTAAAGTCACTTTTGAGGCAACAGAAGATACTGTTTAATCATTACATTTACACACTGTTGTCATTTCAGGAATCTCAAACTCTTGTGAGTGGTACTTTTTAACAATTTCTGACACCAAAGTCCAGCACACACTGATAGTCGAAAATACATGCTCATCTTTGTGTAGTGGACGTGTAATATCAAATCTACGAATACGTTATTATAAAATTAGATGTCAATGTTAAACTGAATCATTTATTAAAACTTTCTCAGCAGATTTATGAAATAAAATTACGATTTAATAATAAGAATGCTAAATACAAACCCATACATTTAAAAAATTGATTTTATATACATACATCATTTGTGCTAGCTTTGTTTCAATAAACTTTAGCTCATTTAACACCTCTTTACGAATTCAACCTTTTTCATTTATTAACATAATTTATTCTGGCGCTTACTTTGCACATAGTATCAAGGGCGTTCCAAACATGTCCATTTTTGGGATACAGACAGAACAACAATCTTCTGCAATTCAAATGAAGTGTTTATTATGCCCATTTGTAATAACTACGGTACCTTTTGGACTAGTTGAAGGTGAAAAACGTACAATTTAAATGTCAAATATTGCTAAATTGGAGTTTTAGGAAACATATTTTGTTAAGTAGAGAGGTAGAATTTTAAAAATGCTACCCTTTGCTTTAATAGAACTTATGTAGTATACCTAATACGAATCCTAACTTGAAATATAAAAGCTCAGCTTTCATTAATTCCGGGGATTAAACAGTAACATTGAAACGATCTGTTTACTTCCGTTATAAATCTGCTATTTATGTTTCAGTAAACTTCTGTTTATTAAAAACATCTTTAAAATTCTGTCAATCTTGCATTTTTATCGCAAATTGTATACTGATACTGAATCTGCTTGCAAATTTACTACGAGCTTTAAAAAATATGTCAACATTAAGATGACTAGAGAACCTTTTTCCACAATTCTAATAAAGGAGGATATCTCTTCTTAATACATGAGGTAGCCGCATACATTTTTATCTAGTTTGAGGTGAAAAACGTGACATTTATAGCATCTGTTCTTTAAAAGATTATTTTGTCCTTGTAAGAACCTTTATAAACTATTGACAAGCAATAAGGTCCTAACAATAAACAAATATTAATAAATAATATAATATAAATAATATAAATAAATAAATAAAACAAAAATATTTAAAACCACAATTTTGATTTTTCAGGCTATGAACATGTAGTAAGGGTCATGAGGCTAAGGGCAAGTAATAAGCTCCTGGAAGACAACAATTATTAAAGACAGTATATATTTAAGATGATTATTCAAATAAGCCATATAAGACAGGATTTTAACAATATGAACTTTCCGACAATCACAGTTATTATTTCTAATTGAACTCTGATCATACGAGGCCTTTAACAATTTGGTAAAGATGGCCATAAGGCTATGGACAAGCAATAAGATCATGTAAGACAAAAAAAAAATTAAAGAAAGAATTCATGATCATTTCATAAGCAAGGATGCAGGATTTTAAAAATATGGGCTTTCAATGGAACGTTGAACTTATTTTTAATTTAAATTTCACCAGTGCAAGGACTTTCAGACTTTGGTAATCACGGCCATAAGACAAAGTAGAGAGATCCTGCAAGACAAAAATTGTTAAAAGCGAGATATATTATAGACGATCATCACTCATAAGTAGAGCTGGGCATATATGCATTAAAAAATGGTTTAAATATGCATGCAGTATGCAATAAAAAATATCAAAATTATGCATGAAGTATGCAGTAAAAGTAACGTATATGCTTTAAAATATGCATTAATAAAAAATTAAAGACAACAAAAATTATGAATGAATTGACATTTTGTTTAAATTATGCAAAATACAATTACAAATAAAATACACTTAATTTATATACTTAGACAATACTTACAATACAATAACCAAAATGTAACTATAGCCCTGTATCATCTACTAGCGTTTTATATTTTGAAAATGATCTCTCAACGTCATAGGACGTGACAGGGGCATATTTAAATAAAGAAATTATTTTGGGAGTATTAATACTATTCGGTATCGCTCCATCATTTTTTCTTCAAACTTTTCCAAATTTTTCTCCATGAATTGTCTTTTTTATATTTGAAAGGATAGAAAATCCATTATTTTTTTTTAAAAATTAGTAGTTCGTAGTAGTAATTAGTAGTTATAAAGGTGGAAGGCGCAAGGTGCAAATTTCACATTTTTTTGGAATACCAACAATTCATAAAAACAAACTTCAACGTTAATAAATTGATAAGATTTTAGAATCTAACTTGGTAAAACACAAAATTCCGCGAGGCGGAAGGCGCGAGGCGGAAGGCGCGAAGCGGAAGGCGCGAGGCGGAAGGCGCGAGGCGGAAGGCGCGAGGCGGAAGGCGCGAGGCGGAAGGCGCGAGGCGGAAGGCGCGAGGTGGAAGGCGCGAGGCGGAAGGCGCGAAGCGGAAGGCGCGTGGCGGAAGGCGCGAGGCGAAAGGCGCGAGGCGGAAGGCGCGAGGTGGAAGGCGCGAGGTGGAAGGCGCGAGGCGGAAGGCGGCAGGTGGACGGCGCGAGGCGGCAGGCGCGAGGCGAAAGGCGCGATGCGGAAGGCGCGAGGCGGAAGGCGGCAGGTGGACGGCACGAGGCGGAAGGCGCGAGGTGGAAGGCGCGAGGTGGAAGGCGCGAGGCGGAAAGCGCGAGGCGGCAGGCGCAAGGCGCGAGGCGGAAGGCGCGAGGCGGAAGGCGCGAGGTGGAAGGCGCGAGGTGGAAGGCGCGAGGCGGAAGGCGGCAGGGGGACGGCGCGAGGCGGAAGGCGCGAGGTGGAAGGCGCGAGGCGGAAAGCGCGAGGCGGCAGGCGCGTGGCGCGAGGCGCGAGGCGGAAGGCGCGAGGCGGAAGGCGCGAGGTGGAAGGCGCGAGGTGAAAGGCGCGAGGCGGAAGGCGCGAGGGGGAAGGCGCGAGGTGGAAGGCGCGAGGTGGAAGGCGCGAGGCGGAAGGCGCGAGGCGAAAGGCGTGAGGTGGAAGGCGCGAGGTGGAAGGCGCGAGGTGGAAGGCGCGAGGTGGAAAGCGCGAAGTGAAAGGCCCGAGGCGGAAGGCGCGAGGTGGAAGGCGCGAGGTGGAAGGCGCGAGGTGGAAGGCGCGAGGTGGAAGACGCGAGGTGAAAGGCGCGAGGCGGAAGGCGCGAAGCGGAAGGCGCGAGGCGGAAGGCGCGAGGCGGAAGGCGCGAGGCGGAAGGCGCGAGGCGGAAGGCGCGAGGCGGAAGGCGCGAGGCGGAAGGCGCGAGGTGGAAAGCGCGAGGTGAAAGGCCCGAGGCGGAAGGCGCGAGGTGGAAGGCGCGAGGTGGAAGGCGCGATGTGGAAGGCGCGAGGTGGAAGGCGCGAGGCGAAAGGCGCGAGGCGGAAGGCGCGAGGTGGAAGGCGCGAGGTGGAAGGCGTGAGGCGGCAGGCGCGAGGCGGCAGGCGCGAGGCGGAAGGCGCGAGGCGGAAGGCGCGAGGCGGCAGGCGCGAAGCGGAAGGCGCGAGGCGAAAGGCGCGAGGCGGAAGGCGGCAGGCGGAAGGCGGCAGGCGGAAGGCGCAAGGTGGAAGGCGCGAGGTGGAAGGCGCGAGGCGGAAGGCGCGAGGCGGAAGGCGCGAGGTGGAAGGCGCGAGGCGGAAGGCGCGAAGCGGAAGGCGCGTGGCGGAAGGCGCGAGGCGAAAGGCGCGAGGCGGAAGGCGCGAGGTGGAAGGCGCGAGGTGGAAGGCGCGAGGCGGAAGGCGGCAGGTGGACGGCGCGAGGCGGCAGGCGCGAGGCGAAAGGCGCGATGCGGAAGGCGCGAGGCGGAAGGCGGCAGGTGGACGGCACGAGGCGGAAGGCGCGAGGTGGAAGGCGCGAGGTGGAAGGCGCGAGGCGGAAAGCGCGAGGCGGCAGGCGCAAGGCGCGAGGCGCGAGGCGGAAGGCGCGAGGCGGAAGGCGCGAGGTGGAAGGCGCGAGGTGGAAGGCGCGAGGCGGAAGGCGGCAGGGGGACGGCGCGAGGCGGAAGGCGCGAGGTGGAAGGCGCGAGGCGGAAAGCGCGAGGCGGCAGGCGCGTGGCGCGAGGCGCGAGGCGGAAGGCGCGAGGCGGAAGGCGCGAGGTGGAAGGCGCGAGGTGAAAGGCGCGAGGCGGAAGGCGCGAGGGGGAAGGCGCGAGGTGGAAGGCGCGAGGTGGAAGGCGCGAGGCGGAAGGCGCGAGGCGAAAGGCGTGAGGTGGAAGGCGCGAGGTGGAAGGCGCGAGGTGGAAGGCGCGAGGTGGAAAGCGCGAAGTGAAAGGCCCGAGGCGGAAGGCGCGAGGTGGAAGGCGCGAGGTGGAAGGCGCGAGGTGGAAGGCGCGAGGTGGAAGACGCGAGGTGAAAGGCGCGAGGCGGAAGGCGCGAAGCGGAAGGCGCGAGGCGGAAGGCGCGAGGCGGAAGGCGCGAGGCGGAAGGCGCGAGGCGGAAGGCGCGAGGCGGAAGGCGCGAGGCGGAAGGCGCGAGGTGGAAAGCGCGAGGTGAAAGGCCCGAGGCGGAAGGCGCGAGGTGGAAGGCGCGAGGTGGAAGGCGCGATGTGGAAGGCGCGAGGTGGAAGGCGCGAGGCGAAAGGCGCGAGGCGGAAGGCGCGAGGTGGAAGGCGCGAGGTGGAAGGCGTGAGGCGGCAGGCGCGAGGCGGCAGGCGCGAGGCGGAAGGCGCGAGGCGGAAGGCGCGAGGCGGCAGGCGCGAAGCGGAAGGCGCGAGGCGAAAGGCGCGAGGCGGAAGGCGGCAGGCGGAAGGCGGCAGGCGGAAGGCGCAAGGTGGAAGGCGCGAGGTGGAAGGCGCGAGGCGGAAGGCGCGAGGCGGAAGGCGCGAGGTGGAAGGCGCGAGGCGGAAGGCGCGAAGCGGAAGGCGCGTGGCGGAAGGCGCGAGGCGAAAGGCGCGAGGCGGAAGGCGCGAGGTGGAAGGCGCGAGGTGGAAGGCGCGAGGCGGAAGGCGGCAGGTGGACGGCGCGAGGCGGCAGGCGCGAGGCGAAAGGCGCGATGCGGAAGGCGCGAGGCGGAAGGCGGCAGGTGGACGGCACGAGGCGGAAGGCGCGAGGTGGAAGGCGCGAGGTGGAAGGCGCGAGGCGGAAAGCGCGAGGCGGCAGGCGCAAGGCGCGAGGCGCGAGGCGGAAGGCGCGAGGCGGAAGGCGCGAGGTGGAAGGCGCGAGGTGGAAGGCGCGAGGCGGAAGGCGGCAGGGGGACGGCGCGAGGCGGAAGGCGCGAGGTGGAAGGCGCGAGGCGGAAAGCGCGAGGCGGCAGGCGCGTGGCGCGAGGCGCGAGGCGGAAGGCGCGAGGCGGAAGGCGCGAGGTGGAAGGCGCGAGGTGAAAGGCGCGAGGCGGAAGGCGCGAGGGGGAAGGCGCGAGGTGGAAGGCGCGAGGTGGAAGGCGCGAGGTGGAAGACGCGAGGTGAAAGGCGCGAGGCGGAAGGCGCGAAGCGGAAGGCGCGAGGCGGAAGGCGCGAGGCGGAAGGCGCGAGGTGGAAGGCGCGAGGTGGAAGGCGCGAGGTGGAAGGCGCGAGGCGAAAGGCGCGAGGCGGAAGGCGCGAGGTGGAAGGCGCGAGGTGGAAGGCGTGAGGCGGCAGGCGCGAGGCGGCAGGCGCGAGGCGGAAGGCGCGAGGCGGAAGGCGCGAGGCGGCAGGCGCGAAGCGGAAGGCGCGAGGCGAAAGGCGCGAGGCGGAAGGCGGCAGGCGGAAGGCGGCAGGCGGAAGGCGCAAGGTGGAAGGCGCGAGGTGGAAGGCGCGAGGCGGAAGGCGCGAGGCGGAAGGCGCGAGGTGGAAGGCGCGAGGCGGAAAGCGCGAGGCGGCAGGCGCGTGGCGCGAGGCGCGAGGCGGAAGGCGCGAGGCGGAAGGCGCGAGGTGGAAGGCGCGAGGTGAAAGGCGCGAGGCGGAAGGCGCGAGGGGGAAGGCGCGAGGTGGAAGGCGCGAGGTGGAAGGCGCGAGGTGGAAGACGCGAGGTGAAAGGCGCGAGGCGGAAGGCGCGAAGCGGAAGGCGCGAGGCGGAAGGCGCGAGGCGGAAGGCGCGAGGTGGAAGGCGCGAGGTGGAAGGCGCGAGGTGGAAGGCGCGAGGCGAAAGGCGCGAGGCGGAAGGCGCGAGGTGGAAGGCGCGAGGTGGAAGGCGTGAGGCGGCAGGCGCGAGGCGGCAGGCGCGAGGCGGAAGGCGCGAGGCGGAAGGCGCGAGGCGGCAGGCGCGAAGCGGAAGGCGCGAGGCGAAAGGCGCGAGGCGGAAGGCGGCAGGCGGAAGGCGGCAGGCGGAAGGCGCAAGGTGGAAGGCGCGAGGTGGAAGGCGCGAGGCGGAAGGCGCGAGGCGGAAGGCGCGAGGTGGAAGGCGCGAGGCGGAAGGCGCGAAGCGGAAGGCGCGTGGCGGAAGGCGCGAGGCGAAAGGCGCGAGGCGGAAGGCGCGAGGTGGAAGGCGCGAGGTGGAAGGCGCGAGGCGGAAGGCGGCAGGTGGACGGCGCGAGGCGGCAGGCGCGAGGCGAAAGGCGCGATGCGGAAGGCGCGAGGCGGAAGGCGGCAGGTGGACGGCACGAGGCGGAAGGCGCGAGGTGGAAGGCGCGAGGTGGAAGGCGCGAGGCGGAAAGCGCGAGGCGGCAGGCGCAAGGCGCGAGGCGCGAGGCGGAAGGCGCGAGGCGGAAGGCGCGAGGTGGAAGGCGCGAGGTGGAAGGCGCGAGGCGGAAGGCGGCAGGGGGACGGCGCGAGGCGGAAGGCGCGAGGTGGAAGGCGCGAGGCGGAAAGCGCGAGGCGGCAGGCGCGTGGCGCGAGGCGCGAGGCGGAAGGCGCGAGGCGGAAGGCGCGAGGTGGAAGGCGCGAGGTGAAAGGCGCGAGGCGGAAGGCGCGAGGGGGAAGGCGCGAGGTGGAAGGCGCGAGGTGGAAGGCGCGAGGCGGAAGGCGCGAGGCGAAAGGCGTGAGGTGGAAGGCGCGAGGTGGAAGGCGCGAGGTGGAAGGCGCGAGGTGGAAAGCGCGAAGTGAAAGGCCCGAGGCGGAAGGCGCGAGGTGGAAGGCGCGAGGCGGAAGGCGCGAGGCGGAAGGCGCGAGGCGGAAGGCGCGAGGTGGAAAGCGCGAGGTGAAAGGCCCGAGGCGGAAGGCGCGAGGTGGAAGGCGCGAGGTGGAAGGCGCGATGTGGAAGGCGCGAGGTGGAAGGCGCGAGGCGAAAGGCGCGAGGCGGAAGGCGCGAGGTGGAAGGCGCGAGGTGGAAGGCGTGAGGCGGCAGGCGCGAGGCGGCAGGCGCGAGGCGGAAGGCGCGAGGCGGAAGGCGCGAGGCGGCAGGCGCGAAGCGGAAGGCGCGAGGCGAAAGGCGCGAGGCGGAAGGCGGCAGGCGGAAGGCGGCAGGCGGAAGGCGCAAGGTGGAAGGCGCGAGGTGGAAGGCGCGAGGCGGAAGGCGCGAGGCGGAAGGCGCGAGGTGGAAGGCGCGAGGCGGAAGGCGCGAAGCGGAAGGCGCGTGGCGGAAGGCGCGAGGCGAAAGGCGCGAGGCGGAAGGCGCGAGGTGGAAGGCGCGAGGTGGAAGGCGCGAGGCGGAAGGCGGCAGGTGGACGGCGCGAGGCGGCAAGCGCGAGGCGAAAGGCGCGATGCGGAAGGCGCGAGGCGGAAGGCGGCAGGTGGACGGCACGAGGCGGAAGGCGCGAGGTGGAAGGCGCGAGGTGGAAGGCGCGAGGCGGAAAGCGCGAGGCGGCAGGCGCAAGGCGCGAGGCGCGAGGCGGAAGGCGCGAGGCGGAAGGCGCGAGGTGGAAGGCGCGAGGTGGAAGGCGCGAGGCGGAAGGCGGCAGGGGGACGGCGCGAGGCGGAAGGCGCGAGGTGGAAGGCGCGAGGCGGAAAGCGCGAGGCGGCAGGCGCGTGGCGCGAGGCGCGAGGCGGAAGGCGCGAGGCGGAAGGCGCGAGGTGGAAGGCGCGAGGTGAAAGGCGCGAGGCGGAAGGCGCGAGGGGGAAGGCGCGAGGTGGAAGGCGCGAGGTGGAAGGCGCGAGGCGGAAGGCGCGAGGCGAAAGGCGTGAGGTGGAAGGCGCGAGGTGGAAGGCGCGAGGTGGAAGGCGCGAGGTGGAAAGCGCGAAGTGAAAGGCCCGAGGCGGAAGGCGCGAGGTGGAAGGCGCGAGGTGGAAGGCGCGAGGTGGAAGGCGCGAGGTGGAAGACGCGAGGTGAAAGGCGCGAGGCGGAAGGCGCGAAGCGGAAGGCGCGAGGCGGAAGGCGCGAGGCGGAAGGCGCGAGGCGGAAGGCGCGAGGCGGAAGGCGCGAGGCGGAAGGCGCGAGGCGGAAGGCGCGAGGTGGAAAGCGCGAGGTGAAAGGCCCGAGGCGGAAGGCGCGAGGTGGAAGGCGCGAGGTGGAAGGCGCGATGTGGAAGGCGCGAGGTGGAAGGCGCGAGGCGAAAGGCGCGAGGCGGAAGGCGCGAGGTGGAAGGCGCGAGGTGGAAGGCGTGAGGCGGCAGGCGCGAGGCGGCAGGCGCGAGGCGGAAGGCGCGAGGCGGAAGGCGCGAGGCGGCAGGCGCGAAGCGGAAGGCGCGAGGCGAAAGGCGCGAGGCGGAAGGCGGCAGGCGGAAGGCGGCAGGCGGAAGGCGCAAGGTGGAAGGCGCGAGGTGGAAGGCGCGAGGTGGAAGGCGCGAGGTGGAAGGCGCGAGGTGGAAGGCGCGAGGTAGAAGGCGCGAGGTGGAAGGCGCAAAGTGCAAATTTCACATTTTTTGGAATACCAACAATTCATAAAAACAAACTACAACGTTAATAAATTGATAAGTTTTTAGAATCTAACTTGGTAAAACACAAAATTAGAGCCAAGTTTAATACTACTAATTTAATACCCTACAGAATTATTGGCTAATTTTAAACTATTGTTTAAGGTCTCGACCAACTGGATTGACTCGCTTAAAGACAAACTACTAGCCTCTAATTTTTTAATAGTTTCAGGTATGAGAGAAAAGTGGGACTTAATATTTACTAATTATGGTACCGTTTCTTATTTTTGAAATAAATTTTGGCATCTAGCTCTGCTGACTGCTTCAAAATTATTACACACTTTTAAGTCCTGTATAATGGTTAGCATAAAATAACGCTGCAACTATCAATTTTTTTTCAGTTGTGGAGGTAATGCAAGGTTAGAAAGCATTTCCCGGTAAACTTGTACTCTTAGGGGAGATTTGAAAAAAAAATATTTTTTCATTGCTAATAATTATGTAATTGTTTTAAGAAAGGATAAAGAAAGAAGGTTGTCTCAAACAAGCCCTTTTCATAAATGATTTATTTATTCATATGCGTCAACGTTTCGCCTTCAATCTGAGACATCTTCAGGACAAACACAGCTATTTTGTTTGTTTTAAGAAAGGATATTCCAATCTTTACAATTCAAATTTCAATAAGCGACTATTTTAGCTCAGGGATTATAAAACGAGATGTTTTCGTAATTGTTTCGTCTTACCCCGGGTTGGGATTAAACATAACTTAAAGTCATTAAAGGGACATTTACAAGATTTTTCGGAGAAAGGAGGCAAATTGTTAACACAAACTTTAAAAAATCATATAATATATGCAATAGTATGCAGTTAAAATCAAAAATATGCATTATTGTTTAAAACAATGCAAAATATGCAAAATAAAACTGTTCTTTTTAGCAAAAAAAATTTTATAATACACTCAAGAATATTACATATCTCAAATTGGCCAATAGAAAGAAATATGCAAATATGCATTTGCCCAGCCCTACTCATAAGCAAGGAGGCAGGATTTAAAAAAATATGGATGACTTTCAATGGACAACAGTTTTCAGTTCTAGTTTGAATTCTGACCGTATACTTGTCAGACATTATTAAAGTCACTGGAATTGTCTGAAAGGCAAAAAATGACAGGATTTATGATGGTTTTTCAGAAGTAAGAAGCCACAATTTTAAACATATGGAGCTGCAGTGGATCACAGTTTCCATTTCTAATCTTGATTCCGCTGTTACAAGGCTTTTTAGACTTTGGACAAGTAACAACGGCCATAAGTCAACAGACAAGGAGTAAGTCCATGGAAAACAGAGATTACTAAAAGTGGCATTTGTAATTTTTAGTAAGTAGGCAGAATTTTACCTATATGGACTTTCAATCCAGTTCTTACCCGTAATTCGAATTTAGTACCTGCAAGGCTATTTTTTAGGTTCTGGAATACAATAATTGTTCAACCTAGGATCTAGTTACGGATTTATTGGGTATACCAGAATTTCAAAATGTAGATTCCAAATTCAAATTGTAAAGTAAGTCCCAAACAGATAAACTCATCATTAGTGCTCACTAATTGAACATCTGCAGGTATTTTTCAAGGTATGTGGAAGGAGAAATCATGAAACCCTATGAATTTTGTGCTTTAAAGCCCCAGACGTCTAATAAGGTTCTGTGAAGTCCAATTTGGTGACATGGGAATCCTAATGATGCCCATTGATCCTTTAGGTGGATTCCAAGGAAGTTTCCTGATACAATTAAACTTTCTTTAATATAAAATACTTCATTTCCAGAACCATTAGTTGTTTCTTGATACGCAATGGAATTACTGCTGAAATTTTACATTTAACCATCTCCCATCATTGCTCCCAATATTTCCAAGGAAGAGATCTACCAAGTGCTGCAAAACAATTTAAGGCACTTTAAACATTCATTGCCTATTGCTTAACGTTCTGCAAATTAACAGTTGTATTGCCTTCTTTTGTTTCAATTGAAGCAATGTTGTTTCATTTGAAGCCATCTTTTCTGCCGATTCTTCTGCTTTCTGGAGACTCATCGAGGGTTTGAGCTTCCATTCCATACTGAAGTTTGCTTTCAGAGAGTCAATCACAAACTATGAAAATTGAAAATATCCATATTTCTCTAGTTCAAGAGATTAAAACTTGCAAAGCTTAAAGTTTCAATGTTGAAAGAAGGTTAAAGAAAAAAGAACGTTTTGTTTTAGTACCTTCACATAGATGTTATGTTTCCATTTTCTAAGAAGGGAAGGGAAGAAGGGAATCAATGCTGACTATCTTTCCAATTTTGAATATGCAAGTAGTATCACCAACCTTATTGGAACAATTGGTCACATTGTTGGTTTGAAAGACATACGGATAAACCCGAGGGACCATCCCTTCACCAAAAATCTGCCAAAAGTTCCTAAGACACCTCCTACACTCTCCTTCGTGAAATTGAATTATCACACTTAAATTACCCTCGTTGCGTTTTGTTTTTCTCGTCCGTCAGTAAACTTGAAAGTACTTTTTTCGTCGTCACGCTCGCAAAATCGATTTCACGGCGACCTGAACGGATTGTGACAGAAACTGGTAAGAAAATAATACTTTTTTTGTCTCGATGCCATTGATCTCTCGCACATTGCGAAACTGGTACCGTCGAAAGCGGGTCAGCGAGATTTTCTCCCCCAACACGAAACTGGAATTCCGTTCCAGACCGTATCGAATCGATATACCAGAATTATTGAGGATTGGACGTGGAAGTCGCCCGGTGGCGTTGGTCAGATTTCATCATATTTGGGTGTCGACGTGTGGGTACCCAGACAGCACAAAGACCTCTTTAGACGTCTGAATTAGGCATTTGTGACATCTCAAAGATGGCCTGTGACGTCCGAAGAACGTCATTAAAGTGTCCATTTTATGTCCATTTCATGTTATTTGTTACAAAACGGTACGTTTCAAAGATGCCTTGAAGGCATTAAAAAGACAACTTTACGACATCCATTTTTCGTCTTCAAGACGTCATAAGGGCGCCTTCCTCAAGTCTGTAAGACGTCTTAACGATGCCCCCTAATTTTTAAGGAATATCTTTAAATGTTCATTTTACATCTATTTCACGATATTTGTCACAAATCGGTACGTCTCAAAGATGCCTTCAAGGCATTAAAAAGATGTCCGCAAATCCGTAATGACGTTCAAAAGACGTCTGTTTTAAGACATTTTTTTTATACAAAACTACGCCTTTAAGACGTCTCTAATACTGCAGGCATAAAGAAGGTCAGGCATGAAAACGACGTAAATTAAACGTCATTAAGACGTCTGTCTTTTAGTATCTTATAGACATCCAAAAATGAACGTCCTTATAAAGAGGTCCACTTCAGGCATAAAGAAGGCAAGGCATGAAATCTGCATAAACTGGAACTCAATAAGATGGGCGCCTCTTAACATCTCAGAGACATCCAAAAATAGACGTTCTAAATAGGTCCACTTTAGGCATATAAAAGATCAGGCATAAAATTGGCGTAAATCAGACGTCCTTAAGGCGTCCGCCTTTTAACATTTTCGGGACATCCAAAACTGGGCCGCCTAAAGAGGTCCACTTCAGGCATAAAGAAGGTCAGGCATTAAAACGACATAAATTGGACGTTATTACGACGTCAGCTTTTGAACATCTTAGAGACATCCAGAATTGGACGTCATAAGGACGTTCATTTCTGGCATAAAAGAGAGCAGGCATTAAATTGACGTAAACCAGACGTCCTTAAGGCGTCCGCCTTTTAACACCTTCGGGATATCCAAAACTGGACCGCCTAAAGAGGTCCACTTCAGGCATAAAATAGACGAAAATTAGATGTCATTGGGACATTCCGCTCTGGACATCTTAGAGACATCCAGAAATGGAAGTCCTAAAAACGTCCACTTCAGGCATAAAAAGGTCAGGCTAAAAATTGACGTAAATTAGACTACTTTAGGACGTCCGGCCTTGGACGTCTTAGGGACTTTCAGATATGGACGTCATATAGATGTATTTTTTTATGTCTTGAGACGTCCAGGCTTAAAATGGATGTCTTTAAGACGTTATGTGCTGTCTGGGTACTTGTACTGAGCGGAGGCCGGAGGGTAGACAAACTCTCTACCTGTATGGCATGGTGATTAATTATAATTAAATTTTATTCTTGTCGATGACTGCACGTCAGTTTATCGCGGATTTTCTTTTTGCATACGTCGTACACTGTCATTATTTATTTTTAACAGGTAACGAAACACCGTCTGCACTAACATTTGTTCTTCAACAAAGGCGTTTGCAGATTTTTGTGCAACGCAAGGGAAAACACGTATAGGTCAGCTGGAGCGAGTGACGCAAAACTATTTTTAAACAAGAAGTGATAAATAATTTTTTCCAACAAACGTCGACTGGGGAGTAGCGCATCGATAATACATACAATGTGTTGGTAAAAAAACTAATAACAATAAACAAATTCGTCCAAGGACTTCTTGACAGGGCTTGCTCCATGTTCTCTTGTGAAATTCGATGTTTAAAATTAATTCGGAAAAAATGAAGTCATGACGAGACATTTATTACATCTTGCTGTCAACGTCAAGGTTGCATGTGAGCGGAATTCGTTTCATTAACAGTAATTAGTTGTATTGAAATATTTCAACAAGAAAATTGTTTTATTATACATAACAACAAATTGTCTTGCTCCCACTTCTGAATTTTCATTCAAACCAATAACGGTATATCTCATAAGGTCATTGTATACTCGACGAATTGATAAACAACAATCAACAATAATTCAAAGCGTAGCCTTGAAACTAACCACATTTATCCATATGCAGTACATACAAATTCCTACATAAAATTAAAAAAAAACGTGTATGCATTTCCTTCACTGTCATTTTCCTCCAGCTTCTTTACCCATCACTTGAATCACCACGCCTGGCTGGCACGGGGCACTCCAGTCCAGATCGTGGGCAAGGATAATAAATAACAATCTATCGATGAAATCACTACGTTCGCGTAGAAAAAGTGTAACGGTCCGAAAAGAGAGAGAGAGAGAAAGAGAGAAACAGACAGAGATGGAATTGAATCGAATGAAAGTTCATGGCGTCAAAGGCGGAACATGGGATTATCCACCAACGGGAAATTTATATAAGAAATTAGTTTATGTGTCAAATATTTGTTCTTTCAGATTCACCGAGACGGTTATGGATTTCGGTGTGGGTCGGTCATCACATTTTCATTCATGAAGAGTGTTGCGTTTCGTAACGAGGAGTAGCTATCTCGATGTGATATTTGCATATCCAAAAATGGAAGGTGCGTTCACGTAACGATGGCTACAAAATGGAAAGTAAATGTATGAATGGAAAGTAAATGTATGAATGGAAAATTCCTTCTTTGGCATGGAAACTTTTAGCTGAACAGCTTTTTCATTTCTTCTATTCGGGGAAAAATTCTCAGGAAACTACCCCCTTCAGGAAACCCTCATTCCCTCTAGTTTCCACTAACATTGAAACTTTGATCTTTACAGCCTTCAATCGCCCTCCTTGACAAATTTGAAATGTTACGAAACTACCCTGGATTATTCTAGAGCTCTTGTTATTGAAATGGTGATTTCAAGTTTCCAAAGGCTAATGTAGAACGTTAGGCTTGGGAAATTAAACTTTCCAGAAGCTTATAATGGGTTTAGGACCCAAAAGAACTTTGAAAGTAGATTCAGATGAGTAGAGCTATCTCAATGCGATATTTGCATATTCAAAAATGGAAGGTGCGTTCACGTAACGATGGCTACAAAATGGAAAGTAAATGTATGAATGGAAAATTCCTTCTTTGACATGGAAACTTGGAGCTGAACAGTTTTTCATTTTCTCTACTTAAGGAAAATTTTGAATTCTCAGGAAACTACCCCCTTCAGGAAACCCTTATCACCTCTAGTTTCCACTAGTATTGAAACTTTGATCTTTACAGGTTTCAAACGCATCCTTGATATATTTGAAAGTTTGCGAAACTACCCTGGAATATTCTAAAGCTCATGTTATTGAAATGGTGATTTCAAGCTTCAAAAAGCTAATATAGAGCGTTAGGCTTGAGAAATTAAACTTTCCAAAAGCTTATAATGGGTTTAAGATCCAAAAGAACTTTGAAAGTTTGGAGCTTTTAAAGCTCCAATTAACTGCTTTAACTTTCAGGAAACCTTTATCCCCTCTAATTTCCATTCGCATTAAGACATTGACCTTTGCAGGTTTCAATTGCCCTTCTTGACAATTTTGAAATGTTACGAAACTATCCTGAAATATTCTAAAGCTGATGTTATTGAAATAGTTATTTTAAGCTTCGAAAGGCTAATATAGAACGTTCTGCTTGGGAAATTGAACTTTCCAAAAGCTTATAATGGGTTTAAGATCTAACATAACATTGAAAGTAGATTCATATGGTTCCAACTTCACATCTTTCAAAGCTCTAATTACATATTAAATTATACACCATCAGACTGAATTCTAGGTGAAGAAACAAAACGAATTCGAATTCAAAAAGAGGTATTCAAGGTATAAAATTTGAAAAACATTGCATAGTCGAAGGAATTAATTATAGCGTTACAATTTTGAAGGGTTAAATCCCTGAAATGATCGAAAATTGAGGGAGCTTTATCTGTCCACAGAATAGGTGATAAGTATAACCTAATCCAATATCTATTGAAACCCAACAAAATTTTTAAGATCAATGAAATTTGTTTCAATTTGATGAGGAGAATTTTGGGAACTTTGGTAGGTTCTACAAGTAACATTCAGGCTTTAACCCTCCCATCAAATTGTCACAATATGTACGTAGCCACTAAAATCAGTCAAAGCGTAACGGTAGGTTTCTTGAAAGCTTTGTTGACTCTCACTTTCAATAAAAAGTCATGTTTTTGAGCTACTAGATTGGATTGCAATCTAGTAGAATTACATCAGTAAACGTCAACGTAAACCATAACATTCTTGAAACATGTTCTATATGAACCCATACTTCTTATAACATTCCTTTAATAACCCAACATTACATTATCAAGACCCACCAAGTCCTAAAGTGCAGAGCTTTCTAGAACTGCAAGAAGCTTGAAGAAAAGTACGCCTCCTCAATTGCAAAGCTATCTAGAATTATGAAAAACTCAACGAAGTGTACGCAGGATCAGACCTAGTTTCTTAAATGGAGAGTTTTCTGGAATTACAAAAAGATTGACGAAGTGTACCCAGGTTTAATCCTACTTATCAACTCCAAAATGATCTAGAATTGCTAAAATTTGGACGAAATGTTCAGAGTCAGTTTCAGTTTTGAAATGCCGAGCTTTCTGGCATTACGAAAAGCTTAACAAAGTGTGTGAAGTTTCTCATTTGGTTTCTAAGCGCTGAGCATCAATTTTAGCCCTCAACTGCAGAGCTTCCTAGAATTATGAAAAATTAGAAAAAAGAGGGCAAATTTATTTCAACTGTAAAATATTCTGGAAATACGAAAAGCTCGTCGAAAAGTGCGCAGATTGGTATTTGGTTTTTAAATGCATAGCTTTCTGAATTTAAGGAAAGCTCCAGGAAGTTGTAAGCAGGTTAATTCTGGTCCTCAACTGCAGCTTTCCTAGAATTGCGAAATTCGGCAGGAAAGTAAGCAGATTTGGTTCTGGGATTTACGGAAAATTTGACCAGAAGTACGCATCTCCAAGTACAGTCCTCAAACACCAAACTACGGAAAATGGGCAGAACAGATTCTATATTCACATGTAAAACTTTCTTGCAATTACAAAAAGCTCCACCAAAAGCACGCAGGTTCAATTAAAGGTGTGAAGTACAGAACTTTGAGAAGTTCAGACCAAAAAGTGGGCAGATTAAGCTCTTGATTTGAGATGCAGAACTTTATAAAATTGCGACAAAGGATACGCAGGCTCAGATCTGATTATCAAGTGAAGAGCTTTCTAGAATTACGAAGTGTTTGGAAAGGGGGTACAGATTCGGTTCTCGTTTTTGAGTGTAGAGCTTTTTGGAATTACGAAAAGCTCGACGCAAAGTGCTAAGTTTCGATTCTAGCCCTCAAAAATTACAAAAAGCTCATCGAAAAGTCGAAATGCTAGGTTCTAGTATTTAAGTGCAAAGCTTTAGTATTAATTTTTAAGTTCAGAGCTTAGTGGAATTACAAAAAGCTCTCCTACTCGACACTCTACGCCAATGGTCCCCTCGGTATTCTCTCTCTCCCTCTCTCTCTCTAAGCACACGCACACCACATACAGAAATCGGCCGCGCTTCGTAGTGGGGATCTCACAAATCGAGGGGGCAGCACAGCACTCAGTAGCCAACTTATTCAGGCGCGAGTGAAACCATCGTAAAGCTCGAAACGTACACTACACACACAATCAAACACGATCGCACGAAAACAACGCTCGGCCAGGAGAACAGGACCGAAGGGGGTGAGTATACCGACCACCCTGGGCCCGAAGAAGGCGGCGAACTCACCCCGACCCCGACTGACCCTTAACATGAGCTGAACGCACCACCGCAAAAGCTCCACGGCAGCACTATGTACAAGCTACTCGGCGGTCTCGCCAATTACTTCAAGTACCATGACATAGTGACGGACTGCGCCATTTTCCGGATGCACAACACCTTCACCTGCGTCCTGCTGATGGCCTGCAGCCTGATCATCACCGCCAATCAGTTCGTCGGGAATCCCATACAGTGCATAGTCGACGGCCTGCCCAACCATGTGGTCAACACGTACTGCTGGATATCGTCCACGTTCACCATGCCGGACGCATTCAAACGACAGGTGAAAGAGATTACCCTTACCGGTAGACACCCCTTCCCTTGCCTTCTAATGGCACGTTCATGTATCGATTGTTAATACCTCCCTGTAGAATCTAATATAATTTCGACGTAAGCATGCTAATGTATCCACTGTTAATATGCATGACGTTACTTGTTGTGACTGGAGGTAATTAGGTCTAAACGATGCAATTATATTAGTACCTTGATATGTAGTGAAGATCGTTAACTAATCACTGGCCAGTAGGGAACATAATTGGGTACGTTTTATTGATCTAAATTAGTTAATACACATGTTTACTGTACGTCGCAAACCCAACATCTCAACAGTTATGATAAACTGCAATCTCAGCTTAATAACTCCCTTCAACATCAACCATTTCCATCCTAAAAGTTTGCAGGCACTGTCAAAAAGCTCACCGCGAAGTAAAGTAATGCATTTCTTGGTGGTATAGTCAGCTTTGCATTATCAAAAGCTGCTGCCTGTTTATTCCGTTTATTGCACGGGTGATTTATCACCTTTTGTTATGCGAGATGACTGCACTCAGTATCAAGATTAAACTGTCTCTTCGTCATTGTGAGTAACATGGTACTTTATTCACGAGTTGCATAGGGCGAAATCAATATTCGTACACGGGTTTGAGGTTATGTCCCAAACGACGACAACCGAGAAGTGTTATGTAATCATCACGACTATGCACAGTAAGGAACCGTTATAACATTCTGTTGATACTAATCAGGTTCATGGTTTGTACTGGGAGGAATGTTTCTGGTTACACCGAGACCACTAAATTCAACACAAGTGACATTTCTCGCCAGTGCTTTTTACTAGAAATCACATAAATCATACACTCTGGTGTTATTAATAGGTTCTATTCTTAGCCATAAATTGAAGAAACAAATGGGCCTATAAAGCTTATAGAGATTACCACAAAACTCATCTCGAGATACCACTCACACTGCCACTGAAGAATAATCTGCTTGTTCAGCTATATGAAGATTGGAAATATTATGTTTTACTTGCCATGACCTTCTACCGTGCAATAAAGCTCCCTATCGAATTTAAGTATATCTTGCATCACACGAGGCATTTATTATCTTCTGTTATACGAGGAGGTTGCAGTTTAGGATTAAACTTTTACTTCACTTTTGAGAAACTAACTCATTTACTGATGGATTCGAGACGAGACGAGAAATAACGTGATCTCGTCTCGGTCTCGAAAAATCCCCAAAAGTCTTGTTTCGTCTCATCTCGGTCTCGAAAAATCTCGAAATAAATCAAGACCAAATCTCAAATCTATCTATATCTATATGATCAAATTTATCAAAGATAAATCAAAAGATAAATTTTAATAGCATAATAACATAATTTTTATATACGTTAAATTAAAGAAATTGGATAATACGGAACAGGTGCAAACTCGAAAGTCAATGTTATTTAATGTTTGTTATGATGCCACGTACGAAACCTTTAACAATTTTAATCATAACAACAAATGAGAAATTAGTGTAAACTGAATTTTATTTGCGAAGGCGGTGTTATTTAATAGAACTATCGTTCAATTTTCAGTCAATCTAAATTTAATTTCTGGACTTTATTAGAAATTCCAAGAACCCTTTTTTGAAATCATTAAGACCGTTCGCCCCTAGTCAAATTTCATCAAAAACAGTAGCTAAACAAATTTTAATTTTGATGAAATTTTATATTTATGTTTCTATCCAGCGTCGCTAGGTATGATGTAATCATGTCATTAATAAGTTTTATAGACATTCCAAAAGGAAGGTTTCTTTCGAAAATACCTGGTCATATTGTAAGAATCACTTCGTACTGGGCACTTGGTATGTCATTACCTGCCGGATTATCGGATTATAACAAAACTCGTTAAAATTTGGGAAACTACGCCACTAACCTAATAATTCCAGGAAAGCAAAGTGATTAGCGTAAAATGCACAGTTAAGAGCTGTAAATTTTACCATTTGCTGTCTTTATTGATTCGACGAATGAGCTTGCCGGACATTGCTTTTATTAACTTTTTACCTGGATTTTCGAGGTTTATGGTTGTGGGAGTTTCACAAATAGAAGACCGCAGATCTAAAATTCGAGGCTTCGAGACTTTTCGAGACGAGACAACATTAGATCTTGTCTAGTATCGAAATTTCAAGATTTAACTTAATCTCGTCCCGAAATTCGAGACGAGACGAGATCGAGACAAGACTCTTCCGAAACTCTTAGTTTACTTACGAATATTATGCGATTCTCTCGAAGAAATGACCCATTCCTGTTACGAATTACTATTTTCTAAAAAGGAAATGTGTTGATGTCAAGTCTGAAATCAGTTTTGTAAATGAAACTTATTTACATAGTAGTTCGCGGTTTACGAGGTCAATGACGACGGACGATCCACATTTCCAAGGAAAATGTGATATCACCACATTACAATGCTTGCGAGTCTTACACATGTGCGATTAAAAAAATTCATATAAATCAATCGTGTTTAGGTTAATATCGCAAATTCATAACGCGGAAAATTCTCATTTCAGGCTTCTCCTTGAGATCCACGTCATAATTACTTGCGAGCGCAATTCACGTACAAAATTGTTACTCGGTTACTAACCATTGTTAACGATTTTACGCACGTGGAGAAAATAACGACTCGCCTAAATATTGTATTATTTATCATTGGGACAGTTACGGTGATTAACGGTACCGAAAATAGAATCGACCGGTGGTCAAGTACCTTTTGTGTCATATTTCTCGGGCGGTACCTGAGGAAACGACGTTACGAACGTCAATCCAGCCATTGCCTGACCTTAACAAAGATAGAAAATGAGAAAGAGTGCCTCGTATTAAGCTCGTCCGAAATGAGATTTACGAATTTGGACAAGGTTTACCTGACAAGTAATATGGTACTGGTCTGGATTTAATGATAGGTTCCACTCTTCTCTCTCTCATTTTCTGAGGCTCTCGTAGGATGTAATTACATCAATTTTCCTATGTCCGCAGGTCGGTTCGGAAGTCGCCCATCCCGGCGTGGCTAACGATTTCAACGACAACGGAGCCCAGAAGTACTACACTTACTACCAATGGGTGTGCTTCGTCCTGTTCTTCCAGGTAAACGAAAAGGGGGATGTTGGAAGGGTTGGAACCAGTCTATGGAGCTTTTACACAAA